>CM060360.1:167622804-168922804 GCA_030545235.1 Helianthus tuberosus
GACTTATACTTACTGTTAAAGTATAAAATTTTATTTTTAAAATTAGTAGGTAACAAGTCTTAGGTGCTAAATATGGTTTTCAACCAATGCGCCTAATTCGCATAAAAGTCGATATTTGACGATATTTGATATGTTTAAGGAAATCTTAGATTTTGATCAGTCCTAACTGCTTAAAATATTTTATTTAATATATAAAATCAGTAGAAAAAGGTTTGACATGTAAATGATGTGTAAAACTCATTTTATTAGTGAAAAGGGCATTATCGTCAATTACCGAGTCCATGCAAGGACTCTATGTTATGGTCAGTATAAAATTTGACAAAAATTTCCAAAAATCCCTAAATATTATGTCATAACAGTGGGTAGCAAGTTTGGTGCCAAAAATTGGGTTTAAATATGATTTATGTCAAAAATGCAATTTAATTAACAAAAAGTTCTGTTTTACGATATCTTGGATAATTTTTATTTGAGACCAGAAACTGATGTCAAATTTTTATGACATACTTATATATCAGTAATAAAACTTTTTGTCCTCTCACATTTTCAAAAATCTCGTTTTAATAACAAAAGGGCATAATGGTCAATTTTAAGCAAATAACGGAACATGCATGTAATCTCAGATTTCTAAGGGACCATGTAGTATAACTTCAGAGAGTTATACTAACATATAATATGGTCACAAATGTCACACCCCCAAATTCCACCAGCGGAGTATCACCGCAGGGAGCGTGACATGACCAGGATCAAGCCACTAATCATATTGAACAATGTATAAAAGTAAATATAAAACCAACCACAATATAATTGGTGTCCAAAAGAAATTAACCAAGTTCAAGTTATCAGCGGAAGCATAAAGTTTAAAACCGAAACATAAGTTATAAGTTCATAAGGTTTAAAATGGAACTCAACAGTCCATGTCCCACAACGACCCTATAACAACCCTCCTAAAATTTTTCTGACACTCTAATATATTTTAAAATACCCCAGTAGGTCCTAAAATACACCCCATACGCGAAAACGGACCCCAGGTACCTTTATTTTTATAAAAATAAAATAAAAATCAATTTTTATCATCGCTCGCGGGCCACGTAAGACCACACCTGGGTCTACGCGGGGCGCGACAGCCCGTCAACGCGGCGAAACCCTGAGCTGACACATGTCATCATCGTGGCAACCCTAAATTCGATGAATCAGTAAGCGTACGCCCTATTACCCTATGTCACGGGCCGCGTAAGCCTTGGTTTACTCTTACGCAGGCCGCGAGAGACTCGAATTACAACCCTATATAAAGAGGGCATCGGCCTTCAGTCGGAACTCGCTCATTTCTTTTCTTTCTTACGAATTTCCACATAGATAAAGTGATTTCCAGGCATAATACCCCCCTAAATAACGAATTTCTGCCCCGTTGTAAGTATTATAACCCCTGGATACGTGTTAGATACGCTGCCCGATTGATCTAGGGTTCCGTAATGGCTGTCGTGGTTCTGCTCGATGTAGTCGTTGGAATGCCGTCTCGGGGAGGGTATTACTAATGTAAAATGGGTTATTATACTAACGCGTGTGCATTTGTGTAATTTATAGATTGTCACCAGGAAACCCTTACAGAAAACCTAAGACAGCAATGTGAGTAATCTCCTTTTTGCAAACTGTTTTTACAAAAAAAACTCACACGATTAATTATATATTAAACAGTTATTGAGTATTTGTAAGGATACAATTATCGTCGGTATGTTGGTGTTTTGTATACAAAATTTGTTACTGCCTTAAGAGGAGTAACATGACCACAAGTCGGGTTGACAGTACCGTGGGTGGTAATTGGTATGACTTAAATGTAATTGCGTGAACGCCCTCAATACTGTACAATGGTTTTTACTTAAACTTGATTAAACTGAGATTCACTCACCAGTATTTCCCACTGACAAAATGTTTTTAAACGCGTTTCAGGTAACAAACTGTGAAAGCCAAATAGAAGCCAGCTGGACAGCACTGAAGGCTTGGAAAAGTGGCAATAAAGTTACCTAAAATAAATAGATGTTTTCCTTAAATAAAATAGGGTTTTATCCCTATGAAAATGTGTGTACTTAAAACTTGGGTTTTATCCCATGTGTTTAATATTTTCAAAGTGTGGTATTTTACTCTGATAAAATATTTCCTAACTACGGTCCTGATGTAATTTCCACTGCCAAAATGGATAAACACAAGATACCACCAAAATTGGTCGCGGCCGCCTGTTCCCGGATTGTAGGGGACGGGGGTTGCGACAGAAGGTGGTATCAGAGCTAAGCCACTAATTCAGCCACAGAAGTGTTCTGCTGACACCAAAATTTATCTAAAGTGTTAGGAAATACATTACGGAACTACGTGCATAATTGTATTTTATTGTTATGTGTTATTTGACTATTTGTTAGTTTACAGTATGAGCGACCAAGGACCATCCGACTCGTATCGTCAGTTGTCTGGTTCGCCTGGAAGCGAAGGCGCCTCTTCACAGCCTGCCCTCTCAGGGTATTCTGCTGATAATGAAGAAGGAATATTCGTGTTTAAGGCTCAGTCTGAAGAGCCATTCCCTACTAAAAAGAGAGGATGGTTCAGTAGGGGAGCACATGAGCGTTAAGCGAATGAAAAAGTTACAAGAGCAGAGAGTCCTAGCAGCCGCTAAAAGAGAGACAGATGCCCATGCCCAGGACATGATTAATAGGGGTTTAGCCAACTTTAATATCCTAGCAACCACTGCAGCCGACCCTAACCTGGAGCAACTGATAGCACCCCAACCACTACCACCATTTCCCAACCAGCCAATGGAGATAGAAAAGAACCTTGAAAATCAAGTTGAAATGCATGATTTTAACCCGGAGAAGATACCTAGGGTACCAGCACCCAATCCCTTAGACCCAAATTACGACCGGTGGTGGGATCACAATAGGGACTATGTGCAACGTTACCCGATTCCAGAAGACATGCCCATGCCGAATCTAGGAGCATACCCAGGTTTGGACCCTCTAGATCCCTACTGTGATAGTGATCAGTATATTAGGGAAATTTTAGAGAATCCATACCCGTATCATGAACCCATGCCCCAGATTCCTAACCCAGTCCCAGAACCTGCACCCCCAATGAGTACAGAAAATGTACAAGAACACAGGACATTTGGTGAGGAAATCTTAGAAAGTAGCGAGAGGATGAGACAGGTGGGAGAGCGACTCGTCTGGAAATACGACGAGCGCAATATGGATTTCTGGATGAATTCATATCCATGAATGTGATGGTGGAAGTAGTAATAATAATAATATAATATGTGTGAATGAAAAAAAAACTACGGATGCCTACTACTAATAGTATAATTTCCATTTCAGCTGTATTGTAATTTTAATTTCCAGTGTTGTGTATATATATATATATATATATATATATATATATATATAAAGAGTAAGTCGCAATGATCGACGTTTTTTACCAATATGCGTGTTGTGTGAATGGTTGTATCAACTATTATTTTGTGATATTAATAATTGGTAAATGTTTAAAATTCGGATGGACAACGAAGTGAACCAGGAAAACCAGAACGACAATAACCCGATTAATGAGAATCCAAACAACAATAACAATGGAAACCAAGTGGATAATAGTGCCATCCAACACATAGTGGCACAAGGAATTATAGATGCAATGCCAATTATTATCCAAACTGTTAAGGAAGCTGATAATAAAAGTAAGCATAGCAGTAAGTGACCAACTGAACCGGAACACAGCGTGAACAATGTACCTGTACTTCAAGCGCCCATTCCCAAAAGAAGAAGAACCATGCCTTAAGGTTGTTCTTATAAAGAATTCTAGTCCTGCAAACCAATAGAATTCTCGGGCAATGAAGAACCCATTGCAACTCTACGCTGGATAGAAAAAAACTGAGGCTATCTTAAAAATAAGCAAATGTGCGAAAGAGGATAAGATAATGTTTGCTTCCAATCTATTTAAGAACTCAGCCTTAGAATGGTGGAACACTATTGTAGGATCGTTTTCAGACCTAAACGAGTCGATCAGAAGAGTTTTTCTCAATAAGAAAGGCGGAAACAGACGTATTGAGTTCAATTCAGCAAGATCTACTCATTAACTGTCGATATTATTGATTTGATGACAATTTACAGCGAGTTGACACTTCGGCAGCAGTTCTGTACTGAAACAGGAATTGTTACAACTGATTTCGTTTGTGAGGTATTTATAGGCATGTGATTCGGCTTGAACATGCTCAAGCGGAATTGCCTCAAACGAAATTACAACTTGAATTCAAGCGGAATTACCAAACTAATTTCGTTTGAAATGACCTGTGTCATTTCAAACGGAATTACCTATAAATCAACTTTTCTCGAACTACGTGCCTTGATCTAACATTCTTAGTACAAGACTCAATACAAGACGAAGTCAACAGACGCATGCACCAACAGACTCCCCCTCGAATGTTGACGAGTCTTAAGTGTCGAGTCTTCAACATCTTCAGTCTTTGGGCTCTTTTCAAAGTATCTTACAATGTAAAGCATCCTCAAATCTCTTTCTTCTCTATCAGCATCAACAAAAATCTCTTGATTCCTTAAGTTCATCAGCATCAGCAATCTCAGGATCAGAACCTGACTCTTTGTCATTCAGACTCCCCCTTTCGATAAACTGGAATTGCAGTCTGGCTTCCACAGGTTCAAGATCATGACCTGGCCCCATTTGTCCATTTATACCAAGATCTGTTGCTGGCTCTACTTTTCCTGCACAAATCTCTACCCAAAAATAAATTTCACCAATTTAAAGTTTGACAAATTTACACTCTGCTTACCATTTTGTAAAATCAATTCTCAAAATGATTTAACAATTATAATTTCTGATGAACCATTTGTGGATAAGATATTAAAAGAAAGATTTTACAATATTAAACTCTGATGAACCACTTGAAGAAATATCATTTCCCTTTTCAAAATACATTCTCCCAACCCAAATGTCATCATGTTTAGCACTTGGAATTTTGAAAATTAGCTCTCCAACATCAGTTGTCGAAAATCTTTTTGTATTTTTCAAAATTTATGCTAAAACACTCCGAAAATATTTTTGGATTTTTGAATTTAAAAAAAATACAGAGAAGAAGTATATATAAACACTATTTTTGTGAGTTTGTGTAAGAGGATCATATCAGTTTATGAGACAAATCACTAACACCGTTAAGCTTCAAACATTTTAAGTTCTAAACGATTCACTTAGATTGTCAGTATACTGATCCACTTAAATTCTCACACAAAGTTCAACTGTTTCGAGATACGAGATTAATGTTTTAGAGACTTAAACTTATTCGCGTGTCCCACCTCAGAATATACTCCCGTATCCAGATCCCAATATTCAGTCTTACAAGTGAGTATACCTAGATGATATCTGTAAGGGGTTAAATTGCGAAAACCGTGAGAGCTCAGGTCAGAACTTCCGTTCCGCAGAGAGATGACGGCTTTGACTTTTGGTGGGTCCCCTTTAGAGGATCTTTTTACAACAGCACATGATTTGCATTTTGCAATGTTTCATCATTTTTTATGCTGAGGGTGGGCTATATTTCAAGCAAGCGTAAAGTATTCTCCGAGGACTAGGCCATTACTTCGCAAAATCAGAAGTCCCGGGATAATACCCCACATATCACTAAGCATAAAGACCTAGTATCTCAGAAAGAGGGGTCCTTCAAACAAGATTTCGGGGGTTACCCATATATCCGAGAAATGTTTCCCCACGAGATAAGCAAGTTTGAAATTTAGGTTTATATCTCGTCACAATCTACTAAATGTGTAAAAACGTATTGACACATCATCAGTGAGACCGTTTATCACATTTTAACTTTCCAAATCTTTAGCATGCTGTGATTGTCCACTAACGTACTATCATTTCCTCTTTTTCACAACAAAACTCATTTTCATTTTATCATGTTTTTGTTGTTTTTACCAGTAGGTTTTTATCATGTTTTTTACTTTTTCAAATTTTCAAATGTTTTTGGATTTTCCGAAATTCTTACTCCCCCTAAAATTCAAACACATTTAAAGAAAATTTGAAAACAAATTGCACAAAGTAAAGTGACAACTAATATCAAATCACCTCAAATCGCCATCCACTTGGCATAAACAATCAGAACTCCCCCTCACAACAAAACATTTTCCCATTGTGATCTCAAAACACTTAAGTTTGTTTTAATCAAATGGTTTTTCCGGAAAATTAGTTTTGTTGAAATTATAAAACCAATTGTAGGTTAGGGGATCTTCATCACCTTGTTCATTTAACCACTTGAAATATTTAACAATTTTAATTTCAAACAACCAACACTACTTGTAGAAAATCAAGTACAACTTAATGTCCCTGATTTACCACTTGTAAGACGAAATATCACAAATGTGAATTTCTCAAGAAATATGCCGATTCCTGCTCCACTCTTACCAACCTGGGAGCTCCGGCAAGTCCAGATTTTTACTGATCATAATAGGTTCCATCCCAGTCATAAACCTGAGATGAAACACCCTTACCTGGTTTCTTCATTTTTTTCTCATAAAATTCCTTCACGCCTTTAACCTTCCTATCAACCATTTTACCAAAAATATGTTTCACTTTGGAATTAAAAACTTTTTCAACATCAAATTCTTTCTTTTCAGAATAAAATTGATTTGAAGTTTTCAGCCTTCAATGGTGGAAAATTTACATCATCTATTGGAGGTACTGATGTCTCCAACTTTAACTCAACCTGTGGCTCCTCTGACTTTGTGGAATCAGATTCATCGCCAGAAGATAGCTCCTCTGATTTTGACGAATCAGAATCATTGCTAGAACTATCATCAGATTTCTTAACAACCCACTTTTGGTTGTCAAGATTTGAACTTCTCTTATAAAACCTCTTTGAACATTCACCAATTTCAAATTTTGAATTTTTGAAAAGTTTAGTTCTCTCAATTGGTGGTTCAAACTCAATCACTTTCTCTTTCAGTTTAGAAACTCCCTGTTTGATTTGTTTTGCATGTGAACAGTTCATGGCAATATGACCACTTTTTCCACATTTAAAACAGATTCGAGTTTCCTTCTTCTGATCAACAGTCTGCATCTCTTCTTGCTTCTTTTCAAGGAAATCTCTGTTCGACTATTTTCTGAATAGATTTTCTTTCTCTTCTTCAGAAAATGTACCTGAAACAAATATCATTTTTTATTTAAAATCTCGAACATATTTTTCATTTTTATAATTTTCTGGTGGAATAAATCCAAGACCTTTCTTTTTGAAGTTACCGTTATGGTTTGGTTTCTTTCGATAACCAGAACCAGAACCAGAACTATAACCCTTTTTCTTGTTTTCTATTTGTTTAACTCTTGAAGTGTAATGTTTAGGTTTTTCAGAAAGATTTAGATCTTTTATTTCAGAAATATTAATTTCTGTTAGTTTGAAAACCTTTTTGATCATGTCAGGTTTAACACCTCTTATTGGAAATTCCTCATCAAAATACAATTTGTCAGAATCATTCAAAGTATAAGCCACTTTAAATGTTTCATCATTCAAATTAGATTTTGATAACATGAATTCTTTATTGTAAACTTTTTTGCCCTGTTTGACGGTTTGACTTGGAGTGATGGACTCAGACTTTGACTCTGTTTTTTACTCCGACTTTGACTCCTCCATTTCATCGTTATCTAACACATGATCGACCACTTTCTTTATTAATTCGGACTCATGGTCAGTGTCAGACGATGTGAAAGTAACATCAATGTTTTCTGGCAAATTTTCTGTAGACTCAGACTCCCACTGTAAGTTTGTTGCCTTTTCGACTCTTTCTGAATTTGGATTTCTCGGAGAATATCTTTTTTCAAGCGGGGGTGGACACTTGTTGAAACTGACACCTTGTTTCTTACCAGATGTCTTTACTTCAGTATCCTTCTTCTTTTCTTTCTTCTTTTTAGAAGTCTTTTCTTCAGATACCTTCTGTTCTTCAGTTACTTCATCATCTTCGAAAGCCTTCATGCCTTCCACAGTAGGATAAATCCTGTCAATGACATAAGAAGTATATGAGTAACTTTTCAACAAACGATTAACTCTTTCAGTTTCAATTCTTTGTGTTTCCAGTTTCTGTTCCAGCACAGCACACTTCTCAATGTAATTGTTAACAACTTTCTGCTTCGTCATGAAATATCCTTGAAGTGTTTTCATTGTTGTTGCTTGTTCTTCACTGGATTGATTGTATTGATTCATTGCTTTGTTCAGAACATCATAAGATTCTTTCAACCTGTTCATGTTGTTAATCAGTTCACTGTTTTTCTTCTTTATAATCTCACAGGTTTCACAATTCGCTGGAATCTCTCTTGCATCAGCTTCTTCATCAATCTTGAAAGCTGGAACTTCTTTCACTTTTCTTCTGATCACTGGAACATCTTCATCATCACTGCTAACCGGTGTTTTGATTTTCTTCTTTTTCTTTTTAGCTTTCTCATCTTCACTATCACTTTATTCCATCATCTTCAAGTGCTTTGCCATTCTTTTAGCATAATAATCATTATCATCATCACTATCTTCTTCAATTCGAGCAACAAAAGCTTTGGCTTTTAGCATTTCTTTATCCGGACAGTAATCATCCCAGCTAAAATTTTCCCAACTGAAACCCTCTGGTAATTTTTCATCATCTTGATCTATCAAACATGCTTCACCATCAGCTGAAACATATTTGTCCCAATTGAAACTGTTTGATGATTTGTTATCATTTTGATTCCCCAAACATGCTCTCTTTGAAGACTCCTCTATTACTTTTCTACCATGTGCCACTTGTGGTTCTTGTTGTTGTTGAGCAACTTGATGATAGATGGCCTTCCGGTAGTAATCATTGTTGTTAAATGGATTTTGAGCTCCACTTGCTTCGTGATTAGTGCACTCCCTCTTGAAGTGTCCTTTTTCCCTGCAACGAAAACAAGTGACTTTAGATTTATCAAAACCTAAATTAGAAACACGTGCATCACGGAAATCATCTATTCCTGTGGTCTGCTTGAATTTCTCAGCTCTTCTTAACATGCTTGCCAAGCACCACTTAATATCCATTAATTCCATCTCTTCAGCATCTATTTGATCGCAATCCTCTTTTGTAAGCATTGGATTCCCGATACGACCTGCCACTAAACTTCCATAGGATTCTAACACAGTCCCTAACAAAGACATATGGCTTTTTGCAACTTCTTCAGAATAATCCTGATCATTTTCAAGATTCAATACAATATTGCATTGTAGCTTCTTGCCATTCTTGGTTGCTGAAATGTTCGGATCAAATGATGGAAATGATGAAAAACTTGTGTTGCTGTTTGATCCTTTGGATGAACTTCCTGATGAACTTTTTGCATTGAATGCAGTCTCAACCTTTGGTGACATATTGGTAGTTTTGTCATTCAACCCTGCTTTGTAATAAAACCCAATGTCTTGTTCACCATCAAAATCTTTCATTCTTAAGACCTTTCTGTGTTCCATCTCCTGAGCCTCAATCTTTTCAATGAACTTGCTCAGTGTCAGACTGCTAAACCCTTTCTTGTTCCTTAACATCATGAGATATGTGCCCCAAGTCTTGTGTGGCAATGCATCAGCTAGCTTTTCAATCAACTCCTCATTATCTTTATTGATGCTCAATCTTTTCATGTTCATTAACAAATTGCAATATATTTCAATAATTTGCTTTGTGCTTTCATTTTTCAAACCACGAAACAGATCAAACTCTTTCTTCAGAGGTGACTTTTTATTTTTAATCATTTCTTGACTTCCAACAAACTTCGATTTTAAAGCTTTCCAGATTGAATAAGCATTTCCATTATGTTGCAATAAAACCAAGATGTCTTCTTTCACAGCTTGTTGTAGAAGACTTAACATCATTTTTTTCATTTTTGTATTTCCTTTTATCATCAGCACTCATATCTTTAATTGCAATCTCCTCTTCTTCATCATTCGTTGGTCTAACATATTTCATTTCGACACATTCCCAAGCATCCAAATAATTTGCTTGAACCCAGTTTTCAAAACGTCCTTCCCAACCTTTATACTCCTCAATGTTCATGAGCTTAGGCGGTTTTTGCATAGTCCCCGTTTCATTTTCCAACATTGTCTGCTGAGTAACAGTAATCGGGGTAGCAAAGGTGTTATAAAATTCCTCTTCCATGTTTTGATTTTTCAAAGTTCACAAAACAGTCATGTTCAAATGGAATTATCTCTTCAAACGGAATTCCTTTCAAGCAGAAATACCCAGTTCAAACGAGATTAACCTTGAAAAGAAATTACCCTAATTTCGTTTGAGATAACACACTTTCAAACGGAATTACCAATTCCGTATGAAATGTTCAAACGAAATAACCAGTTAAAGCGAAATAGTTGTTTTCAAACGAAATTACTCAAACGGAATACCAGATTCAAACAGAATCAACCAATTTTTCAAACGGAATACCGGTTTCAAGCGGAATTAAGGACTAATTCCGTATGAAATGTTGCTGACATCATCATTCTCGAACTGTTTTTGAAACGAAATTACAATTATTACCATTTTTAGATTGAATTTGAGTCCAATGTTCTCAAGGATTTGTTAAAACACAATTGCGAGCACAATGTGAGAAATTTAGCCGATTTTAACCGTGAAAAGTTGTAAATTTTGAAAAAGAAAGTGTAGAAATCAGAAATTGCAGCTGAATTGGTAAGAACTCTTCCTCCTGAGCTCTGATACCACTTGTAGGATCATTTTCAGACCCAAACGAGTCGATCAGAAGAGTTTTTCTCAATACGAAAGGCGGAAACAGACGTATTGAGTTCAATTCAGCAAGATCTACTCATTAACTGTCGATATTATTGATTTGATGACAATTTACAGCGAGTTGACACTTCGGCAGCAGTTCGACACTGAAACCGGAATCGTTACAACTGATTTCGTTTGTGAGGTATTTATAGGCATGTGATTCCGCTTGAACATGCTCAAGCGGAATTACCTCAAACGAAATTACAACTTGAATTCAAGCGGAATTACCAAACTAATTTCGTTTGAAATGACCTGTGTCATTTCAAACGGAATTACCTATAAATCCACTTTTCTCGAACTATGTGCCCTGATTTAACATTGTTAGTACAAGACTCGATACAAGACGAAGTCAACAGATGCATACACCAACAACTATCCTCCAGTCTAGAGGAAGTGACCGGGTTTACAATATGGAATGGAAGGAATTTAAAAATATGGTAGAAAGGAAATTATGCCCTCCCAATGAAAAGGAACAGATAGCAAATAAGTTCTTAAACCTTAGAATGACCGGGGTAGATAGTAAGGGTTATACTACTACATTCTTTGAATATGCTAGAATAGTACCAACCCTTGCATCACCTGAACCAGTATTAATCTCCCGATACATCTAGGGATTAATCGGGGAGATTAGGCATGTAGTCAAGGCAGCTAGACCCCAAACCATAGAAGAAGCTGTAGAACTAGCAAACACCTTGACAAATGAGTTAGTGCGTACACGAGAAGAAGACCAGAGGAGAAACCTAGCACAAAGACTTACCCAGGAATTTCGTTATGGAAATTCCAACCGTAGGAACGTAGGTTCTACCTCTGCACCATACTGCAAAGCCTGCAAGAAGAAGCATTCGGGAAAATCCTCCACTTACTGCAATTTCTGCAAGATACCAGGGCACAAGGAAGAAGATTGCAGGAGGAAATCTAGTAATGGATTGTGCTTCAACTGTGGAGAAAAAGGTCACATCAAGCCCAACTGTCCGAAACTAGTTCCAGCCATGGGCAACCAGAACACTAAAAATGCTAGAGCATTTGTTCTGACTGCAGATGAAGCCAAGATGATTCTAGACGTCATAGCCGATACGCTTTTAGTTAATGATGTTTTTGCTAAAGAATTATTTGACTCTGGTGCAAACCAAAGTTTTATTAATACTTCGTTTTGCAAACTTCTTAACCAATCATTAACTAAACTCCCACAAGAATGTTTAGTGGAAACAGCAAATGGGAAAACCATTAAAATTTCTGAAATCTTGCAGGGAGCAAGAATATAAATTTTAAATCAAAAATTTATTGCAAACCTTTACCCAATGAATCTGGCAGGATTTGATGTTGTATTAGGAATGAATTGGTTAATAACCAATAAAGCCAGTGTTTTATGTGATCAAAAGTCAATTCAAGTAAACTCACCAAAAGGTGAAAAGATCACAATTAAAGGAGATAAGCCATCTACATCCACAAAATTCATCTCTGTGATGAAAACAGCAAGTTGTATAAGAAAAGGATCTATAGCGTATTTGATTTCTATAATCACAAACACTAAAGGAAAAGAACTAAAAGATATTCCAGTAGTATCCCAATTTTCAGATGTCTTTCCAAAAGAATTGCCAGGATTGCCGCCAGACAGAGAAGTCGAATTCAGGATTCACCTACTGCCAGGGACAGCACCAATCGCCAAAGCACCTTACCATTTGGCACCCTCCGAAATGGAAGAACTGAAGAAACAATTGGACGAATTGTTGGATAAAGGATTCATACAGCCAAGTTCATCGCCATGGGGAGCACCGATTTTATTCGTTAAAAAGAAAGACGGATCGATGCGTATGTGCATTGATTACCGCGAATTGAACAAAGTCACGATTAAGAATCGGTATCCATTACCAAGAATCGATGATCTGTTCGACCAGTTGCAAGGAGCTCGATTTTTCTCGAAAATCGATTTAAGATCAGGATATCATCAATTGAAGGTACAGGAAGAGGACATTTCTAAGACCGCGTTCAGAACAAGGTATGGCCATTATGAATTTACTGTCATACCATTTGGTTTAACCAATGCCCGAGCTGCATTTATGGACATGATGAACCGAATATGTAAGCCATATTTGGATAAATTCATAATTGTCTTTATAGATGATATTCTCATTTAATCTAAGAATAAGGAAGAACATGCAAAGCATTTGCACACACTTTTAAGTTTATTGAGGAAGGAAAAGCTTTATCCTAAATTTTCAAAGTGCGAGTTTTGGTTAGAACATGTACAGTTTCTCGGACATCTAGTTAATCATGAAGGAATCCATGTGGATCCCACCAAGATCGAGGCGATTACCAAATGGAAACCCCCTGAGTCACCAACCGAGGTTAGAAGTTTCTTAGGATTGGCCGGTTATTATAGAAGATTTATTCGAGATTTTTCTAGAATAGCCATTCCTTTAACTAAGCTAACCTGTAAATCCATTAAGTTTGAATGGGAACCAAAGCAAGAAGAAGCTTTTAGAATTCTTAAGCAAAGACTAACTCATGCACCCATCCTAGCGTTACCAGAAGGAACTGAAGATTTTGTAGTTTATTGTGACGCTTCTAAGTTAGGTTATGGATGTGTATTGATGCAACGCCAAAAGGTTATAGCTTATGCATCTAGACAACTTAAGAATCATGAAGAGAATTATTCAACCCATGATTTGGAATTAGGTGCTATAATTTTTGCTCTTAAGATTTGGAGACATTACCTTTATGGTAGTAAGTTTACTATTTTCACCGACCATAAAAGTTTAAGTTATGTTTTCGGGCAAACAGAATTTAATATGAGGCAAAGACGCTGGATGGAAATTCTAGTGATTATGATTGTAATATCCAGTATCATGCAGGAGAGGCAAATGTAGTGGCTGATGCTTTAAGTCGAAAGTATCATGAAAAGCCAAAAAGGATACGTTCTCTTGAATTAAATCTGCAAATAGATTAAATGAGCAAATTAGAGAAGCACAAGAATCAGTAATCAAGGAAGATACTGAAAAGCTAAAAGGAATGATTAAGGAATTAGAACAAGTAACCGATGGAATTTGGAGATTCCATAAGAAAAGAATGTGGATACCTAAACTAGGAAACTTACGTCATCGTATATTAGAAGAAGCCCATAAGTATAAGTATACGATGCATCCTGGAAGTCATAAGATGTATCAGGATTTAAGAAAGAATTTTTGGTGGATAGGAATGAAAAAGGATATAGCAGCTTATGTTTCTAAATGTTTAACCTGTTCACAAGTCAAAGCTGAACATCAGAAACCCTCAGGATTGGTGCAACAGTTAGAAATGCCAGTATGGAAATGGGAATTGATAACAATGGATTTTGTTACCAAATTACCCAAAACAAGAAAAGGTAATGATACAATCTGGGTGATTGTAGATAGGCTAACTATGTCAGCTCATTTCCTACCTATGAAGGAAACTTTCAGTATGGAACAATTAGCCAAGCTATATGTAAATGAAATAGTTTCATTACATGGAATTCCTTTATCAATTGTTTTTTATAGGGACAGTCGTTTTACCTCTCATTTTTGGGCAAGTTTCCAAAAAGCAATGGGAACCAAGTTAAACCTAAGCACCGCTTATCATCCTCAAACGGACGGACAAAGTGAAAGAACAACTCAGACAATGGAGGACATGTTTAAAGCTTGTGTAATTGATTTCGGAGGTAATTGGGACGATCACTTACCATTAATAGAATTTTCTTATAATAACAGTTATCACACAAGTATCAATGCTGCACCATTCGAAGCACTTTATGGACGAAAGTGCCGAACCCCAGTCTGTTAGGCAGAAATTGGAGAAAAGAAACTATCTGGACCTGAGATAGTGCAAGAAACAACTGACAAGATCATTCAAGTCAAGGAACGACTAAAAGCAGCACGTGATCGACAAAAGAGTTATGCAGATAACAGATGCAAACCGTTAGAATTTCATGTAGGAGATAAAGTGTTACTTAAAGTCTCTCCTTGGAAATGAGTGGTAAGATTCATCAAGAAAGGAAAGCTAAATCCCAGGTATGTTGGACCTTTTAAAATTATTAGAAGAATAGGACCTGTAGCCTATCAGCTACAACTACCAGAGGAAATGGCAGGAATACATGATGTATTTCATGTATCTAATCTCAATAAATGCTTAGCTCATGAATCCCTGGTAGTACCTCTTAAGGATATAGAGGTAAATGAACAATTAAAATTTGTAGAAAGGCCTCTACAGATTAAAGACAGGAAAGTCAAGAATCTCAAGCACTAGAGATTAGTTCTGGTCAAAGTAAAATGGGACTCCAAAAGAGGGCCAGAATACACATGGGAGCTTGAATCAGAAATGCAAAGGAAATATCCACACTTGTTCCAGTAGACCTCGAGGACGAGCTCTAAAACAAGGTGGGGAGGATATAACAACCCTCCTGAAATTTTTTCGACACCCTAATATATTTTAAAATACCCCAATAGGTCCTAAAATACACCCCATACGCGAAAACGGACCCCAGGTACCTTTATTTTTATAAAAATTAAATAAAAATCAATTTTTATCATCGCTCGCGGGCTGCGTAAGACCACACCTAGGTCTACGCGGGGCACGACAGCCCGTCAACGCGGTGAAACCCTGAGCTGACACGTGTCATCATCGTGGCAACCCTAAATTCGACGAATCAGCAAGCCTACGTCCTATTACCCTATGTCGATGGCCGCGTAAGCCTTAGCTTACTCTTACGCGGGCCGCGAGAGACTCGAATTACAGCCCTATATAAAGAGGGCATCGGCCTTCAGTCGGAACACGCTCATTTCTTTTCTTTCTTACGAATTTCCACATAGATAAAGTGATTTCCAAGCATAATACCCGCCTAAATAACGAAGTTCTGCCCCGTTGTAAGTATTATAACCCCTGGATATGTATTAGATACGCTGCCTGATTGATCTAGGGTTCCGTAACGGCTGTCGTGGTTCTGCCCGACGTAGTCATTGGAATGCCGTTTCGGGGAGGGTATTACTAATGTTAAAATGGGTTATTATACTAAGGCGTGTGAATTTGTGTAATTTATAGATTGTCACCAGGAAACCCTTACAGAAAACCTGGGACAGCAATGTGAGTAATCTCCTTTTTGCAAACTGTTTTTACAAAAAAAACTCACACGATTAATTATATATTAAACAGTTATTGAGTATTTGTAAGGATACAATTATCGTCGTTATGTTGGGGCTTTGTATACAAAATTTGTTACTGCCTTGCGAGGAGTAACATAACCACAAGTCGGGTTGACAGTACCGTGGGTGGTAATTGGTATGACTTGGAAACAAATGTAATTGCGTGAACGCCCACAATACTATACAATGGTTTTTACTTAAACTTGATTAAACTGGGATTCACTCACCAGTATTTCCCACTAACAAAATGGTTTTAAACACGTTTCAGGTAACAAACTGTGAAAGCCAAATAGAAGCCAGCTGGACAGCACTGAAGGCTTGGAAAAGTGGCAATAAAGTTACCTAAAATAAATAGATGTTTTCCTTAAATAAAATAGGGTTTTATCCCTATGAAAATGTGTGTACTTAAAACTTGGGTTTTATCCCATGTGTTTAATATTATGAAAATGTGGTATTTTACTCTGATAAAATATTTCCTAACTACGGTCCTGATGTAATTTCTGCTGCCAAAATGGATAAACACAAGATACTACCAAAACTGGCCGCGGGCGCCCGTTCCCGGATTGTAGGGGATGGGGGTTGCGACAGACCCTGTCCTCATGTGCAAACTCCATCTAAGCACCTAACGACCTGCAAGGCATATAGTAACGAATCAACAACAAAGTTGAGCGAGTTCACAGTTGGGTGTTCGTTTTAAGTTGTTTAAAAAACATAGGTTTCCTTTAGCTGGCTTACTTGCCGTGGGGGTTACCCCATAGTTGAAAACGTGATTAACCATTCCTTTTACTCTGGCTCCCAGCCGTGGGGGCTACCCCCTGAATATCCCACTAGACCCGTTACCATATCGACTACTGACTGAGAAAGTTGGGTGCCCTAAGTCAATGTCTATCATCATTGACGTGCCCAGATCCATTAGTCCACACCCGTCCTCTGCGGCACGGTGTGAGGCTTGTCAAACCTAATAGTGCTATTTAACTAATGACACGTTCGCCATTGGCCCGGCGATTAAGTCGATATAAAAATGAGGGACTTAATGATAGAGTTTTTGGTCTAGTAACAATGTTATCACCCTTCAATTAAGAGGGTGTAGGTACGTATTCTAACCAAGAGAATACGTAGGTTTCCTTTCAATCAATTACCCATTCCCAACCACCTGGAATCCCATGCCTTGTAGAAAGTGTGAACTCACCTTAGGTTAGCTCGGCAGATACACAAAAAGGTCAATCGAGCTGCTAGTGGTCAGCCACGTCCTAACATGGTTACCATACAAGTCAGGTCTAGGTTCAAGTAGTGCACGTAGGTTTACACATAGGCTAACAGGTTACGAACACATAACGAGCATGGCAAACACATCGATCATATTAACAGTAGCATATAGTTCACATATACATAACCCAAACTTGTGCGACTTCGAGTGATTGGGCTGTTATGGTTGTGCAGGCCCAATCCTCTTGTGTGATCCAAAAGATGAAGCCCAAAAGTTAACCGGCCCAACCTGTTGTGCGTCCAGCACAATCTTGTGCGATCCAACCAAACCCGGCCCAATAACAAATGCAATCCAAACCCTATGCGGCCCAAACAATCAAACAATCACTTAACTTATGCGGTCCAATGGACTTGTGCGATTGAGGTTAACTTGTGCGATTGGATATTGGGTTGTTTGGCCCAACAGTTTAACATTTAAGTGGCCCAACAATCCAAAACCTATACAGCCCAAACAATCAAACATACCCTCTCTTGGACAAACACCCCTACCCACCCACCCGAAACACCCTCTCTTGGACAAACACCCCTACCCACCCGAAACACTACCCACCCGAAAACAACCCTCCACCCGAAACACTACCCACCCGAAACACCCTCCCTTGGACGAAAACACTTCTGGACGAAATGGAATGGTATCGAAAATACCGGTTACGGTACAGGTATATGAAGGTAAAAACTGGTAGCAAACCGGTACCAGGAAAGCAAAAGGTTGCTACCGAATTGACTTAAAATCTTTCGGTTCGGGAGATTCGGTACCGGTACCCAATACCATTTGCTCATCTCTGACCACGGGTTTCATACGAACAACATCATTACCATAAAACTTTTTTTGTTGATTTTCTTTCGGTTATCTTATACTGTATTTTTTTTCTACATTTTCTTTTTATTCTTGTCAGCGGTTCTGTGCGTAACGCGCTCGTAGTGATTTCAAAACACATGTAAACACAGACTAAATGACAAAAGAAGTTCGCCGCAACGCGGCCATAGTAATAAACCTAGTTGTAATTAAATTAGCTAACTAATTAAACTTGTAACTCACTTTTAAATATACTCTTTCAAAATAAAATAATTTATGGTGAAGGACAATTTTCGGCATGTGTAAGATAAATTTTAGTATGTGTAGGATAAAATTTGAAATGTGTAGGATAAATTTCGATGTGTGTAGGGTAAATTCCGGTAAGTGTAAGATATATATATATATATATATATATATATATATATATATATATATATATATATATATATATATATGTTAAATTTGAAATGTGTAGGATAAAAAGTTTTTGTTTTATTAATGAGAGATAACATAATTAATGAGAGGAGTTATAAACTATTTGATGTTTTACCATTATGTTCTTTCTTCTTTTTCTTCTCATATTAAATTTCTTCTCAAATGAACCTTCCCCTATATATATATATGATAAGGATCATGTGAGAAGTAGTAGGCTAAATGAGAAACTTGATAAGCATTCTGGACCACACATTTTCCCTAAGCAAAAAAATGGTGAAAAAATGCAAAAAATTTTTTTTTTTTTTTTTTTTTTTTTTGGAAAAATCGCAGCTTTTTCTTTAAGAATTAATTTTTTTTTTAATTTTTTTTTTTTGGATTTATACACATGTGTATATTGTTAATCTTTTAACTATACATATATGTATATTGTCCATTATACATATATGTATATACATGTTTAAAATTGAAAAATAAGTGTTATTTAGGGTTTAGCATTAGGGTTTAGGGTTTAGCATTAGGGTTTAGGGTTTAGCTTTATGGTTTAGAGTTTAGCTTTAGGGTTTAACATTAGGGTTTAGCAATAGTATTTAGGGTTTAGCATTAGGATTTAGCTTTTGGATTTAGCATTAGGGTTTAGCTTTTGGGTTTAGCTTTAACTTTTGGGTTTAGCTTTATCTTTAGGGTTTGTATTAGGGTTTAGCTTTAGTGTTTAGTTTTAGCTTTTGGGTTTAGCATTAAGGTTTAGCTTTAGGGTTTAGAATTAGGGTTTAGCTTTAGGGTTTAGCATTAGGGTTTAGCTTTAGGGTTTAGAGTTTAGGGTTTAGCATTAAGGTTAGCTTTAGTGTTTATGGTTTAAGATTAACAATATACACATTTTTTCAATTTTAAACATGTATATACATATATGTATAATTGACAATATACATATATGTATAGTTAAAAGATTAACAATATACACATGTGTATAAATCAAAAAAAAAAATTTTTTTTTTTTTTAATTTTTATTTTAATCCTTAAAGAAAAAGCAGCGATTTTTCCAAAAAAAAAAAAATTGCATTTTTTTCACCTTTTTTTGCATTTTTTGCTTAGTGAAAATGTGTGGTCCAGATTGCTTCTCAAGTTTCTCAAATATGGTGGACTTCTCTTAGGATCCCTACCCTATATATATATAATATAGGGTAGGGATCCTAAGAGAAGTCCACCATATTTGAGAAACTTGAGAAGCAATCTGGACCACACATTTTCACTAAGCAAAAAATGCAAAAAAAGGTGAAAAAAATGCAATTTTTTTTTTTTTTTTGGAAAAATCGCTGCTTTTTCTTTAAGGATTTAATTTTTTATTATTATTTTTTTTTAATATTTTTTTTTGGGATTTATACACATGTGTATATTGTTAATCTTTTAACTATACATATATGTATATTGTCAATTATACATATATGTATATACATGTTTAAAATTAAAAAAATATGTGTTATAAATCCTAAACCTTATACCATAAACACTAAAGCTAAATCTTAATGCTAAACCCTAAACCCTAAAGCTAAACCCTAATTCTAAACCCTAATGCTAAACCCTAAAGCTAAACCCTAATTCTAAACCCTAAAGCTAAACCCTAATGCTAAAACTAAACCCTAAAGCTAAACCTTTAATGTTAAACCCTAAAGATAAAGCTAAACCCAAAAGTTAAAGCTAAACCCAAAAGCTAAACCCTAATGCTAAACCCTAAATACTATTACTAAACCCTAAAGCTAAACCCTAAACCATAAAGCTAAACCCTAATGCTAAACCTTAAATACTAATGCTAAACCCTAAATAACACTTATTTTTCAATTTTAAACATGTATATACATATATGTATAATTGGCAATATACATATATGTATAAATCCCAAAAAAAAAAATTTAAACAAAAAAATTAAATCCTTAAAGAAAAAGCAGCGATTTTTCCAAAAAAAAAAAATTGCATTTTTTTTACATTTTTTTTGCATTTTTTTGCTTAGGGAAAATGTGTGGTCCAGAATGCTTCTCAAGTTTCTCAAATAGCCTACTACTTCTCACATGATCCTTATCCTATATATATATATAGGTAAAGAGTAAAATACAAATGCGCTTATCGTACGATACGTACGCGATCATCCCAGCCGTTCGATAAGGTGCAGATCTGGTGCGAATTCAATACATATCGCATGTGAAAAAATGGTTAGCATGGGGTAGTGTGAAAAATGGCATGGGGTGTGTAGATGGACAAAATCGCATGTGGAAGATTTGAATATCGCATGTGAAAAAATGGCATGGGGTAATGTGAAAAATGGCATGGGGTGTGTAGAATCGCATGTGGAAGATTGAATATCGCATGTGAAAAAATGGCTAGCATGGGGTAATGTGAAAAATAGCATGGGGTGTGTAGAATCGCATGTGGAAAATTGAATATTGCATGTGAAAAAATGGCATGGGGTAATGTGAAATGGCATGGGGTGTGTAGAATCGCATGTGGAAAATTGAATATCGCATGTGAAAAAATGGCATGGGGTAATGTGAAAAATGGCATGGGGTGTGTAGAATCGCATGTGGAAAATTGAATATCGCATGTGAAAAAATGGCTAGCATTGGGTAATGTGAAAAATGGCATGGGGTGTGTAGAATCGCATGTGGAAAATTGAATATCGCATGTGAAAAATCTGTGTGTGTGTGTTACTGTTCATCTTCTTCGATTGTTGGTCGATCATTGTCAGTCTTCTTCCGTTTGACCCTTACAACTCACAAATTAGTAGTTCTTATTATCGATATCGCACTAAAAGGAACGAAGGGAGGTTGGGGAAGAAGATTTTCAGGTTTTTGAATTTGATTTTGAACTATCATCGGTCAATTACAGAGATTTATGACCTCGCAATGACGTTTAACCTTCCTGGTATGATTTAGATATATTAAAATGATTAATTTAATCATTTAAATTAGTTTCGCCCGCGTTTGATCGATTGAAGATCGTACGGCTGAGGGCATCGCGTACATAATATAGGATAAGAGGTATTGTACGTTAACCGGCCTCTATATATATATATATCTCAATTTTATGTTTAGGTAAGGGGTTATGAATTCCGAAACTGGAAGAACTGGTGTGGAAAATATGGTTGGAAGCCGTTCCTGTGGACTTTTAAAACCCTATGCTAAGAAACTTAGTGAACTTGTTGAGGGTGAAATATAATGTCTTGTGCCAGTTTTCCTTTTGCAGCATTTGATCAGTTTAGAGTGTTTACCTTCGACATTTGGTCAGGGATGGAACTAAAACCGCAAGCACAACCACGGCCTTATCAAGAAAAGAGTCTTAGCAAGATGTTTGGAAACGGTATAAACTAATCATCTAAACTTTCGAACCTGTTGGACCCATTTGACCCATCTGACCCCTTATTTTGCTACTTATAGTTTTTTATAAAATAACTTTTTAACCTCAGTTCTGTACTCTTTGCAGTACATCGCAGACGATTGCCCAGACAACAACCCATGGCACGGGGTAGATGTAGGGGCTCTCAAGGTACTTTGCATTTATGCATTTATGAAATCATGCTCTTCATTAAACAAGTTTTAGATGTAAAAATTAAAATAATGAATCTTTTATCTGATACGAAAATAAATGAATTTGTTCCTATTTTGCAGGAAGAAGTAAGAAATCTCATCAAGACGACTCTAGTGGAACGGGAAAGAGAGATCATACATCTTTACTATGGTCTGGACAATGAATATCTAACTTGGGAGGATATCAGTAGAAGGTATAACATATCCACTGCCATACAATGGTCTAATTTGATAATTTTGAAACTATGAATGGGTCAATACACATAGCCAATAGTATAAGCTAAAAGGGGGCTAAAGTCGTCGCAAGGCTGCACGGAGGGGTTTATGCCACATCATCGCCACGTAAGCGGGGGGGCTTTATTGTTAACTTCCACGATGTGGAATAAAGCCCCCCTTAGTTATATAGTAAAATAGAAAAAAAGAAATTTAAAAAAAGGAAAGTTGATTGGTGATATGCAAGTGGGTCTCCAATCATCCCTTTAAAGCTTGTTATGCCTTAGCCGCATTGATCCATAGCACAACCAAACACACCCCTCCCCCTCCCAATGCCCAAGCAGCGATGTGCGGGGTGCTATGGGGATGATGTGGCCTAAGTGTATCTTTAATACACATAAACTTCAAAATCATTTTAATTAAAAAAAACAGATTAGTATTGAAATTACATAGTTTTGTAATTCGGTCTCATGTGAGACACACTAATATACTATTACTTACAAAAATATTAGACTTTATATGCAACCTAACATGGACAACTCTGAATTTGAAGCCCAAAACTGAATTTTGATGTGCCTTGGAACCTTGGTCAACCCATATAAAAAAGGAATTTCATTTAACTTGTATTTTTTTTTTTTTTTTGCATTTATTCCATATCTAAATGCACCACTTGGGCTATGTATTGCATTTTAATCTTATATATATACACATTATAATTTCAGGAAGGGGTTGTCAAGGGAACGAGTTAGGCAGGTTGGCCTTGTTGCACAGGAGAAACTAAAACATGCTGTCAGAAATACAAATTTAGCTGCAATGCTTGTTTATGACTAATATTTGGTACACTTTTGTGCGAAGAAAATATCCCTGTACATATTAATGGTCATTATTTAATTTTTGGGTACTAATGTTTCTAAACCGGTATACATAACTGACTCGAAAGGCCTGTCTTTTTTGTAACAATTGGAGAGTAGTGTATAGAAAGCTTCATACTGCAGGAAAATCTATAATTTTGTTCACATTTGTACAACGTTTTCTATCGCTGGCTCACCATTTATCCCAATATTTTTTTGGGTTTGACCAAGCTCGAGCTTAGCTTGGGCTTCGCTAAATTTTTATTTAATTGTTTTTTACATATAGAGATTAATAATAAAAATAATATTTATGTGGTGATTATATATTATATTATACGAATACTATTATATTTATATAATAATAGATTCGTTTAAGCTCACAAGCCTAGCATCGGTTCGAACTCGTTTACTAAACAATCTATATTATAGGTTCAACTGAGGTTCTAGCTCGAATTTCTTTGAGATTTTAACAAGTCGCTCTCAAATATCTCGCGCACATACACCCTAAAGAACACATATTTTAAGCTCAAATAATCATAATTGGATTGTTGTAGACTGATTACTTGATAAACTTAGTAGTGAAATATGAAATTGATGATTAAAAAGCCAATTTTTTGTGTTAGTAAACATCATAAGCATCCGAATTCTCGACTCCGTCGCAACGCGCGGGTTCCCCACTAGTATATATATTGTTTACGAGTGATCATGAACAGTGATTTAAAATTTAAAATAATATATATCTTTTAAATATTTTATTATTTTAATATTATAATAGTTGTTTGTGAGTGATCATGAATAGTGATTTAAAATAATATATATCTTTTTAATATTTTATTGTTTTAATA
The DNA here is from genome assembly GCA_030545235.1 of Helianthus tuberosus. NCBI lineage: Eukaryota > Viridiplantae > Streptophyta > Magnoliopsida > Asterales > Asteraceae > Helianthus > Helianthus tuberosus. Next base: position 167,646,726 of record CM060360.1, read on the forward strand.
TTATAATAGTTGTAATTATATTTTCTTTTAGTTTTCATTATTATGAGTGATCATGAATAATGATTTAAAATTTAAAATAATATATACCTTTTTAATATTTTATTATTTTAATATTATAATAGTTGTAATTATATTTTCTTTTAGCTTTAACGTTATTTTTCTCTTTTTTTTTCTTTTCTAAAACCAAATATATTTATTTTTTTAATATTTTTTTCAAAACATATTTCTTTATCAATTAATTTGATGTTTCTTTAATAACATATGATGGTTAATTTTTTTTCTAAAATTTAAGTACGTAACTAAATAGATTCTGACGGTTTGGTTTTCTAAACAAAAATGCTACATTTTCAAATAATGTCTGTTTTAGAGTATCATTTGCTTTATTTCGCCGCAAAGCGCGACGCGAACAAAACTAGTTACACTTTAAAAGTGAGAAAAATGAGTTAGAGTTTATGATTACGTGCGAGTGACAACTAACGAGTCACTCGCTAAAGCAATCTTTACAATCAATAACAAGGACAAAATTCATGTTGTAACCCATTTTATTTAGACATATTTCCCAAGTAGATTTTCTAAATGGTAGTATGCAATATGCACCATCAATTCCTGTTTCTACCAAGAAGCCCTGTATTATAAATGGAGATTTCCAATCTAAAAATAGTTATACCAAAACACAGGTAAAACATCTACCGACCATAATCAATACGACAACATGAAAAGATAAAAGAAACAACTATTTCATAAAATTATGTACATCAAAAGACACAGAAGACTACATTTTATAACAAAATCAACTCAAATTTATAATCCAGCCAATCTAAATGAGACGTTCATACAAAGTTAGGAATCATCTAAACGTAGATGACATAAGAGTTTTAGCTACTCGATCATGACGAACAATGGTATACAAAACATAGTTAGAACACGATTCATAAGGAAAACAAGAATCAAAGTAGATGAAACCGTCGTCACGACTTGTTTTCCAAATCCCAAAAGCGCTTCTCGGCCGAATTATTTGACTAAAATCTGAACTAGAGTCCTCATTCATCTAAAGTTCCTCCTAATTATCTGGTAATGTCTCTCAAAATCGAGCCCCCCATTTTCTCTACAAATTATGTCTTTAATTAGGTGAAATTCAAAAACACCAGCGCCGAGCATACAACATGTACAAATGCATACGGCCATACGCCATAACACACTCTCCGGTTAATTCGAAATTGCCAATGTCTACGGTCCATACAGATACGTACGGTTGTACGTTATGTCCATTTATATTTTATCTTTTCAACGTCCTCTTTTTTTCAAAAAAAACTCCATCTTTACCTTTCTTTTTGTATCTTTACATCTTTATTCCTTGGAATTTTGTAAACATAGCATTACCGTAGGGGCTTAAAGCATCAAACTTACATTTATTCTTCACAAAAGCAGTTAAATGCGGAATAATATTTTTTCGTGTGTAGTCTAGAGCACATCAAACACAGTTAAGTATATGTGGTCTTTAGGACAATTGGTTGGTCAACATGATTTGACATTAAAACATGTACGTCCCCATGCGTTGTTGCTTATACACGAAAATACCTTGGAATGAAATATTAACTTTGGCAATCGGCTAAAGGAACGCTTGTTAATGTTGATCCTAGTGTCAAATGAACTTTCATCACCCACATTGTTCTGTTGTTCTTTTTTTGTTCCCGAGTTTCATTTAAGGAGAGAAAAGAAGGGTATCCTTCATTTCCCTTTACTTTCTCTTCCTTTCTTTTTTCTCCACTTCCTTCCAATTTAAAAGAATCGATTTTAGCCTAAGGTAGTATTTGGTATGCAGGAATGAGAGGCAGAATGGAATGGACCATTACGAGGGACTGAAGAAAGGGGTGTTTGGTTGGTCAATGGAATGGAATCACTAATTCCATAAGGCATTCAATTCCCTCAAAATCATTACATCCACTCCCCATGTTTTTTTTTTCATTCAATCCCATCTAGCACCATTCATCACCACCACCACAACCCACCACCTTCGCCACCACCCACCACCACCACCGACGCCATCGTCGCCTCCACCCGCAACCCGTCAACGCCTCCACCGCCACCCCGACAGCCACCATCGCCGCCGCCACCCACCCGCCACCGTTGCCACCAACCCCCATCGCCGCCAACGCCAGTCGTTGCCGCCACCCACCACCACCGTTGACGCCGCCACCACCGTCACAACCAACCATTGCCGCCGCCACCCACCGCTACCTCTGCCTCCACGCACCCCCCGGTCACCACCACCCGCGACCGCCGCCTCCACCGCCACTCGCCTCAAAAAAAAACCCACAAAATACGATTTTCCCTTACCATATCATTTTTCTTCCCTTCTTAACATTGTGTTCCTGAGTTTCATTAAAGAAGAGAAGGAATTTGTCCACTTCTATTCTCTTCTCTTCCTTTGTTTTCTTTTCATTACTTTCAAATTTGGAAGGATATATTTTAGCCTAAAAACTCCTCCATTTATCTTCTCTTCTCTTTCTTTCTCTCCATAATAATAATAATAATAATAATAATAATAATAATAAAACAACACTCTGGAACACAATTTTCCTTTACTTCCTTCCAATTCCTTTCTCTTCTCTCCTTAAATAAAACTCGAGTATAGAAGTTTGTTTCCTGGGCAAGTTCATCACCTTTTATAGCGAATTATTAGTTAAAGTTTACATTGACCATTCATCTCCTAGATTGGTTATGTGGACACTCATTTTCCACCAACCATGTCGAGCTCATTGGTGTCGATAAACTGCTTGAGCGTGATTGGTTGGTCTTCCTCGTGGATTCTAGCAACCAACTGAAGTAGAGCACACATATTTCTCTATGGCTACACGTCAGGTTGACACTCTATGGAACAAAAATATGTGCTCTCTAGCTTTATCATCTTCTTCGAGTAACTTCTGCCACCATCATTGCTTAGCAATCCATTCATGAACATTAGGGATACGTGACTATAACATGCCAATAGCTTCCAAAGACTCCAACCTACTTTGATACCACTTGTCACAGAGTCATCCTCAAAGGTCCCGTGCAACGCTCTTGATCTCTTTTGGGCCAACCATTACATCCTTTTTATTAATATTTGTATTTAATTATTGGAGTAAACTGCAATTTTACACCCTGAGGTTTAAGCCAATTGACACTCTGACCCCCTCTAACGAAATAATTGCAATTTACCCCCCCAACGTTGATGTTCTGTCGCAATTTTACCCCCTGCCGTCAAATAAGTTAACAAATCTGTTAAATGGAATGTGAAATGACTATGTTACCCTTTCATATCACAATATGGTTTGTTCTACTCTACAATATTACCCCCTCTCTCATAAGCCCTCCACCACCACCATCAACCACCACTGCCACCACCTATCACCACCACCACCATCTCCCCCACCACCATAGCTGTATTTCTCTCACCATTCATATAATACCCAGACATGTTTTCTATCCCATTAAAATCCCCTTTACTACCTGAACTAGCTTCCTCACCATGTTCAATATCAGTTTTACCCACACAAGGAGGTTCATGAGATTTTGAGATATGACAATCAGCAATTGAATGAATTGAATTATTCATATCAATAATTTCTTTGGGATTTAAATTAACTGCACAATTTACCTGAGTTGCAGAGTTGAATTGCACAATTTCACCCAAATTTTATACATACTTGTTTCATTTAAAAAGCTATATTGAAATACTGATTGCACTTGATGCCTTGATGGCGTAGGATAAAAACTCAAAAGTCAAAACTAGACCAGTTTCCATTAAATACAAGCTGATAATTGTATCTATATCTGTGTAATTGTGTATAACCGTATGTGCAAACGAAATCGTGCATGAGGAGTCTGTGACTGTGAAATCCTTAAAATCCTGTGATAGATTCAATCATTCTGAGAGAGAATGGGTAGAGGAAGAGTAGAATTGAAGAGAATCGAGAACAAAATCAACCGACAAGTCACCTTCGCTAAACGCCGTAATGGACTGTTGAAGAAAGCTTACGAGTTTTCGGTTCTCTGCGACGCTGAAGTCGCCTTTATCATCTTCTCTAGCAGAGGAAAACTGTTTGAATTTTGCAGCAGCTCAAGGTATATATATACACTAATTGAAGCACATTTGTATGTGTATCGATTATCATTCTCAGATCTAGATGGATCTAGATGGTCAGTAGAGCGTTATGCGGTGAAGTCGCCATTAAATTTGAAGATGATGATGATGATGGATCTGGTTATATGAAGATGATGATGATAATTTGATTTATAAATAATAATAATAATAATAATAATAAATATGGGTAAGATTACCAAAATACCCCTACCTATAACAGTCAAATAACTGTTGACTGACGGCAGGGGGTAAAATTGCGACAGAACATCAACATTGAGGGGTAAAATTGCAATTATTTCGTTAGAGGGGGTAAGAGTGCCAATTGGCCTAAACCCCAGGGGGTAAAATTGCAGTTTACTCTAATTATTGTCTTGTCATGAACTCATTAGAGTGGCATGTGGAAAGTGCAAGCACTTATATGTTGAACGACTTTCTTTAATCGTTGAGACGACTCTTGGATTAGTTGCCCAAGTAGCCAATGAACACAAACTATTAGCATAATTAAGTAGATGCAATCATCAAAAACATTTGGCATGTCGCAATATGCTTCATAAACCAAAGTCCATATAGAAAGTCTCTTTGTGCTTTAATATAACTTGGCATTATACGCCAAGCTAGTGACTCATATCCTTCACACAAAAAAAAAACAAGTTACAAATTTGAGTTTGTGGTCGTAATTATTAGAGTAAAGTGCAAATTGCCTCCCTGATATTTGGTCCAGATTTCCCTCTAACTCCCTCTCTTCCAATTTTTGCCCTCTGACTCCCCAACGTGGTTATTTCATTACCTGATGTCTCAACCGTTAGTCAATAGTTAGTTTTACTGTTAAATTTAGGGGTACATTTGTAATTTCACCCATGAAGCTTATTCACCACACCTTATACCTCTCATATATTATCCCTATAATCCTCTGACACCCTCAACTAACACACACCATTGATCATTTTCTTCCTTCTTATGCATTCACACCAGAGATCACCGGAGAAATGGAGTTCAATGTCCAAATGCATAATGAATCGATCATATGTATAATTACACACTTCTATTTCACTTTTGTTGCACTGAAATCATGCCTTTGACACACAATCTAAGCTCTGTTTCACTGTTGTCGGTACAATGTAGCCAGATTGCACATGTCAAAGAGCCAGAACAACCACACAGTGGTGCGAGTGACGATTGTTTTGAGGTGGTTGAACGATTTGGCGTTCAATGTTTGTGTCGTCTTCCCGCTGTTACCACCAGATCACCGCCATCACCACTGCGGTAACCACCGCAATCTCATCACCACCACCACCCCCGATATACCCTCAACACCACCATCGTAGATCCTACTTCACGAAGACTAATGTGGTTGTGTTATGTTCTTTTGATTATGCTTAATTCAGGTACCTAGTTCTTTTGATTATGCTGAAATATTAGGTTTGATATGTATAATTATGGTCAATTATTGGTACAATGTGGTTTGTTTGAACTTTTCCTATGTATAATTATGCAACTCTGTTTCATCACTTTTCCTGCGATTAATCATAGAATTTAGGATCAGTAACTATATCACAAGGACAATTGCTATATTTTGCTCTCTATTGATGAGGATCAATTGTTCTCTGTAGCTATATCACTTGATCAGTAACTATGTTCTATGTTGAAAGTGATGATCCTGATGTGGTTCAATGTGTGAATTGTTATGTTCAGTGTGAATTGTTATGTTTTGTGTTCAGTGTGTGAATTGTTCTGTTCTGTGTGGTTCATGATTAGGTTTGTTGTTAATGGTGATATACATATACAATAAGTTTGTACATATCCAGGTTTGTTGTTGATGATGTGTAAATTGTTATCTTCTGTGTTGATCTACATTGTGGATGATCTTGATGTTGAGATGTAAATTGTGACCATCCTGATGTTGAAATGTACATTGTTCTATTCATCTTGAAGGTAAGTGGATCATTTGTAAATTATGAGACCATCACCGGATTCATTTGTAAGTTAATCAGGTTTATCATGGTGCATGTTAGTGTAGTGCAGCAAGTGGGATTGATTCATCATGTAGTTGGAATTATAAAAGTCAAAGTGGGTTTATAAGTCGTTGACTTATAAAAGTCAAAATGGGTGTAATTTGGAGGGAGTTGCATATTGTGATAGTCTGCAAACCATTGGGTCGCATATGGCAATAGTAAAGGGGTAAGATTGTCTTTTCATATGGGATTACAACTGCTATTAACATTGTTGGGGTATTAGGTAATGAAATAACCACGTTAGGGAGTTAGAGGGCAAAAACCGGAAGATAGGGTGTTAAAGAGCAATCTAGACCAAACATCAGGGTGACAAATTACACTTTACTCTAATTATTATATGGTTGAGGTCTTGAGGGTGATAAAATTGTTTCACATGAAGTTGGATATAATTGCCACACCAAACAAAAGTAATGAAATATGTTAAGACACATATCTAATGTCATGCTACACAATACACATCAATTAATTCCGTACCAATAGTGACTCAAATAATAAATCAAAAACGCGTTAATTTATTTATCTTCTATTATTCGAAAATGTTTATAAAATTGTCGGATAGCTATAGATTATGAACTTTCTTCATATAAACACACATTAAAAACCATATAATTTATGATAAGGGAACTCTCCAAGTCTTTCTCCTAGACCCTACAAGGAATAGAAGTCCACAAGACTACAAGTCTACAATATATTATTCTAAGCTTATTAGTTATTACAGCATTAATTTCAATATCAATAGGACAACTATATCAGGCTATTCAATATTCATTTTATTTAAATATTATAGACTATATTTTAGAATTACTTGATTAATATAACATTCAACGCCTAACCATCTTCTCTTTCAACCATAAAAAGTAAAGGCAATCAAGGCACTAAATATAGAGATATGATATGCACAAAATTGAAGGTTTTCACCTACAAAAAGTTACACCATTTTTGACTTATTTTGTTGTTAAGTACCACTTCCAAATGGGGATTTCACCATGAAAAGAAAAACGTATATCACATTATATATGATTTTGTTGTACGATTCATTGTCACAATAAATATTTTCTTCAAAAGGGAAATCTTGATATCCAAACAACAAAAAGATTTTTGAATCTGATCAAATTAATACAAAATTTTAAAAACTATAATAATATTAGTTTTAGATTCACTATATCAAACTTTCTACTTGCTAACTTTCTTCATGTACAAAACAACACATCGAATTCATACAAGCAGTAATATTCATTACATCATTTGTAATGACCAAATTTAGAAAGCCTTTTTTTCCTTTATCGTTAAGAAAACCATAACGTTGAGTCATAATTCAACTACGCAACAAGGGGTTGTTCGTGCGTCGTAGCATTTAATAAATAAGTTAACGACCCAGATTTTTTTTTCAAATTGGATGAGCCAAAACAGATGCACCGCTCTGCAATAAATAAGTTAAGTAATAATTGTATAAATATACTCTATAACTAAATTAAGGAAAGACTGTCGGTATAAAAATATATATGTGTGTTTGTTACTATTATAAAAATCAACTACGTTATAGGAGTAATCTCGTATATAACACACATATCACAACAAAGACAGTGGATAAGTTGATCATCTTCATTGTAGTTTGTACCATAGGTTCCAAGTTTAAAACTTGAGATGCATATTTATAATTTTTAAAGTTTAATGTAACCCTAACGTATTTGATGTCAAAAGTAAGCTTTATCTTATTTCATCTCTACAAATTGTTTTCTTTTATCCCACAATGCTAAGGTAAGTAGTTTCTTACATTTCCACATCTATAAATTGGAAACCAATAAAATTCTTCAAGTTCATTAAACCCAACGCTCAAGATCCATTCAACCACAAAGTTAAAAACACCGTCCAATTCACCCATTAGCAATCCAGCCAGTCCGGTCCGAGTTTAACACCATTCCCAACAACTCCCTAGTCCTTACATAACCTAGAAACTTTTAAACAAATTAAATTCAAACCCACATTACAAAACATATTACTACAATTTACAACAAACAATTTCATCTAAAGGCAATACATCCAAAAACCAAGCATGTCTATTAGACTGAGTGTAGTGGGGCGACTCCCACCCCCAGGTCGCCTGGAACACCGCCCCCGGGGGCGACTTGGGTGGCGACCCCCCCTTGCCCGTCTCAAACTCGTCGCCCAACTCAACACACAATTCAAACATATAGCCGTTATTCCAACGGATATATTGACTAAATTTTATGTTTTTTTTTAACCAAATTAATATATATATATATACATCTACCATACAACACAACACACTCTAAAAATATACAACACAACACACTCTAAAACTACATTCTTTCAACATAACCATTTTGTTTTTTTGGAACCACAAATGGAGTTCAACGTCCCTTCGTCATCCTCGTCCGACGACGATACAACTTCATCTAGTTCTTATGAATTTGAAGAAGCCATCAACGAGGCGGTAATGACAACGATCAATTTAATGGTTCACGTTGCTAGCGAGGACAATGAAACGGATGACCCACTGATTAGAAGAAGAAATTATATTCAACCAAAATAAAAAAATACATCAACTAAAAAAAAAATTAGTTGATGTATTTTTTTATTTTGGTTGAAGTAATTTTTTTTATTGAAGTATTAGTTTTTATTTACTTTGATCAATACTTTTATAAAAAATAGGATTTTTTTATATCTTTTACATAAAAAAAGACAAAATAAATGGGTGCCACGTGTCGCAAGACGCCCCACCCAGCAAAGTTGCCCCACTACCCCTTTTTTGGTCAAAATCCTCTTATGTGACGTGGCGCCACGTGTCGTAAGACGCCCACTCAACAGGTTGCCCCACTACACTCAGTCTTAGGTAACATGCAATGAGATGGTGATGAGATTCTCCTTTTCCCCTCACCCCCTTTTCCCTCAAAACATAGACCCCACAACAAAACTCAAATCCCATAGTAACTAACAATAGTAAACTAAACAAACATACATACATACAAACAAACAAACACACCCATTAATTGGGTCACAAATTCACCCCAAAGCATGCCCCTTTTTCCAATTATTATTAAACTTTCCACACTCTACCCTTCACCTAATCTTCCTCTATTTCATTACACACCCTAATCAACACACATGACCTCCAGCTCTCATAATTTTGTTTTACACTCAACCCACTTCCTCAAATCCCTCTAGCATCAAATCCCTTTAATATCTTTCTTCAATTCCACTTTTTGCACCCAATTCGAAATGGGTAATCGGTTTAGTTGCAAAACAAAGAGTACCCATAATAATGGGTCGAAGAGTAGCCGGAGATTTGCCGGTGGAAATCGGTCGCAGAGGAAGCTGCAGACTGATGAAGAGTTGCTGCATATGCAAGCTCTTTCGTTAGCAATTCAACATCATCAAGCGTCTCAACGGTTTGAGGGTTCTATGTCTCGTAGGATTGGATCCACTAGCTCTCGTCGCAAGAGTAATCCTGTTTCTGATCCGGTTTTGAATAATAGTACCCCCAAACAGCAGAAGCAGGTAAAAAAAATTGTTTTTTTTTTTTTTTTTTTTTTTTTTGTGGGTGTGGTTTAGTTATTAAATATGATTAGTTTGGTGAAAAGGTGTGAGGGGAAAAGTGAATTTGACATTTTTGATATGTTTGAGGGATTGAGTATGCTAAAAAGGGGTTTTCTTGATAATAATGTAACCTTTTTTTTGTAGCGTTGACTTTTTTTGTGTAGTGTTCTTGCTTTTGAACCAGGTTAGTTTATCTTTTAGGGAAAGTTAGTGTTTTTTTGGCAATTTGTTTTCAAGATTTTGGTGAGAATTGTGATCATGTAGAACTTGTTGTTAATTTATTATCATGGATTCTGTGAATTTACCATAATAAGTTCTTCTGTTGGATTTTGTAGAAATTTTGGTTTTATGGTAATTACTAATTTCTTTTTCAAGCTTTTGGTGAAAATTGTTATGTATTGAGGGGGGGGGGGGGGGGGGGGGGGATCACATAGAACTTGTTAATTTTTTTTTTATCTTGAATGTGCGATATTAAGTTCTTCGATTGGATTTCGTAGCTCAGTTTTGATGTATGTTAATAGAAGTATGTGACTTTGCTTGAGTTCAAACTTCAAATTTAGTTATATTAGTTTATAAACATTAAAGATCACTTTTTAAAAGTTTTTCGTCATTTAATTGACACAAGGAATCAGAATATGCCAACCACTACACAATCAGTTATCTGATTATCATAACATAAACAATATAAAAACATTTTATTACATATTACATTATTAGTTTCAAAACTGCAAGTTATTGTTCTTTAACTCTCTAATCTAACATACTTTTAAATCACTTTATATTCAGTCACCGGAGTTCTTGGAAAATCTCGAGACCAAGAAAATTGTGTTGATACATGGCGAAGGATTCGGGGCATGGTGTTGGTACAAAACTATCGCTTTGTTAGAGGAATCGGGAATGATTCCCACCGCGTTAGATCTTACTGGATCCGGTATCGATCTAAAAGACACAAACCATGTGACTACGCTTGAGGAATATTCAAAACCGTTAATCGATTATTTGCAGAGCTTACCGGAAGATGATAAGGTAAAAATATATATTTTAACCGTTATCTTTAGGGCCATAAACGAACCGGTCGTTCAGCGAACAGTTCATGAACTGTTCGGCGGGAAGTTCGTTTAAGTTTGTTCGTTTAATAAATGAACAAACGCGAACAAGATATTTTGTTTGATAAGTTAAACAAATGAACGTGAACGGAGGTTGTGTTCGTTCGTTTATGTTCGTGAACGTTCGGTAATGTGTTCATTTATGTTCATGAACAATTTTTTGTGTCCGTTTGCATTCGTTTACGTTCGGTAAAGCGTTCATGAACATGTTAATTTTCATAATGAACGAACACGAACAAGAAATCTTGTTCGGTAAGCGTTCGTGAACCGTTCATAAACATGTTCATTCCTTAATGAACTAACACGAACAAGGCTTTGTTCGTGTTCGTTTGGTTCGTTTACAACCCTACTTACCTTCGTCATCATCACAAGTTTATTTTTTTGCTCATTTATGTGGTTTTATGATGTTTAATTTTTGTATTATTTATGTGAATTTTGTAGGTAATCTTAGTAGGACATAGTAGTGGTGGAGCTTGTGTTTCTTATGCGCTGGAGCATTTTCAACGAAAGATTTCAAAAGCGATATTTTTATGTGGTACTATGGTATCTGATGGACAAAAGCCCTATGATGTGTTTGCTGAACAGGTATGTGTACTGTGAACATAATGCATGTTGTTTATTGTTTCTTTAACATTGATGATTCGATTCAGTAACATTGATTAAACTATTAAAGTATGTCATATAGGAAATAATGAGCCACTTAATAATAGGATTTGCATTTTGCTATTGATGTAGACTTTGACTTTAAAGGTCAAACAAGCTACTTTTTGGATACAAATATGATATGAATTTTGTTAGGACATCCGTTTGTACTCCTGCTTCTCGAAGCCGGGGTCCACATATGGGTTTTGTTAGAGTTGAGTGAGTCAGACTGGTTGAGTGAGTCGCAACAACTCACTTTCATAACGAGTCGGTGGGTCAGCTTGCCTCGCAAATGACTTTATTGTATAATTTTTTAATAGTTAATGCTAAAATATGATTAAATAAATCTTTGTGTAAATTGATTAAGAGGCTGTATGCACTAAAATTACACTTGCGTGTACTTTCAACCCATTGACAGTTTGACTCATTTGACATGTTCCTTTTTTAGCATGCTTTTTTATTTGGCTCATTTGACCTGTTAGTGAGTAAACATAACTCAAATATAACACTTCCATAAGTTAATCTAGTCAAAATTGCCACTTCTAGATTTTGTTCTGGTAAATTAAAACCGATAAGAATTGTTTTGGTTGTTCAGAGAAAACTGAGACCACTACGATACACAATAAAGAAGATATATTACATAATGGATATGGTTTAATATGAATATTCGTTGATTTGACCTCAAAAGTCAAAATCTTCTTTTTTTTGTTCGAGTCTCTGTTAACTTGTTGAATTGTTCTTACAAAATATATATCATTTCCCAGTTGGGATCTGCAGAACTCTTTATGAAGGAATCGAAGTTTTTAATACACGGAAATGGGAAAGACAATCCTCCAACTGGATTCATGTTCGAAAAGCAACAGATGCGTGGATTATACTTCAATCAATCTCCCGCAAAGGTAATTTTATACTCTAGACGTGCTTGTTTTCTGCATTGTTCATGAAAGTTTTTGTAAATATATAAAAAAAACACATGGAAACTGATAACAATTGGAAATATAAACATATGTGAAACCTATGCAGGTGATTTTTGAGAAAAAAAATGAATTTAATGATTTAATCAAGAGAACAATACACAATCTTGAAATACTTGATCAAATGAATGGTCTTTTGCCTGGTTATAAAGAAACTGATAGCTTAAATTTTTTGTATACCCAACAAAAAACAGTAAATGACACAGATGGTCCTTGTGGTTTACCAAAATTTTGGATTTGGTCCCTAACTTTCCAAAAGTACACGGATGGTCCCTGTGTTTTGCATTTTGTAACACATTTAGTCCCCAGCTTTTTCCAAAAGTACATGGATGATCCCTGTGGTTTGCACTTTGTAACGCATTTAGTCCCTAACTTGGACATGCTAAAACCTTTAGATTTGTTGGCTGGGGACTAAATGTGTTACAAAGTGCAAACCATAGAGACTATACTATCCATGTACTTTTGGAAAGCTAGGGACCAAATCCAAAATTCTGGTAAACCACAGGGACCATCCGTATACTTTACCCAAACATAAATGATCAATCTGAAAAGAAGGGGATATGAAGATGTGACGACGTAATACTAATATAGATTTGTGAGACCCATTGTACGATAAAGCAGCATACAAAATGTTGACTTTTTCTTGTCATATATGGTTGACTTATTGCAGGATATAGCTCTAGCTATGGTTTCCATGCGACCCATCTCACTCGGGCCCATAATGCAAAACCTCTCATTATCCAAAGAAAAATACGGAACGGGCCGAAGATTCTACATCCAAACACTAGAAGATCACGCACTTTCACCAGATATTCAAGAAAAACTCGTGAGAGAAAATCCACCCGAAGGCGTTTTTAAGATCAAAGGTAGCGATCATTGCCCCTTCTTCTCAAAACCGCAATCATTACACAAAATTCTGCTTGAGATTGCTCAAATCGCATAGCGAAATGGGCTTGTTTTGAATCAATACTTGTAAGGGTCATAGAAATTGAGATGTTTTGTTTTTTATATTTTGATTATTATGAAATGTTTTTTTGAGTTGTACAAGTTGTTAATTTGTTCATAGTTGCCTGTTACAAAGCACATTGATATAGCATCTCGGTTCCGTTACCAAGTGTTTGGGATTATAATTATTACACTTCAATTATATTTTAGAATTTGAGTAAAGTGTTTTGGAATTTATAGAGCTATATCAAAGCTCGAGTTTGAACCATGTTAAGATCATAAAGTTAATTAATTTCGGCTGGAGATGATCGTGCAAGAATAGTGGATTTGCGGCTGTTGTACTCTTCATTAACCAATTCTCCGGTATTTGCAAGTGCAGTAGCATACTCTTGAGCACGATTTAGATAAGCATGATGTGTTTTATCCCCTTTCAATTTGATCTTTATGTCAGGGGTGTATTTTTTAGGTGTGTGTTATGCCTTGAACATGTGAGAAGGAGTCTTCAGAGGTCGTGGAGACAATGAACATGTGCATCATTAGGAATCCATGTGTAATAACTGGGATTGTCTTTTGGTGCAACAACATGTGCATCGTAACCCGACTCAATTCGCACTACCAAATCGGTTTCAACACGACCGAAACCTCCGATTTGTAAACCCGTTCCCTCTCTCGTCACCCAAACCGGTTTGAGCCAAAGTGGTTTCAACCTGACCCAAGAAAAAAATAAAAATAAATAATAATAATAATAATAATTGGCCATGTGCGAGATAAAAAAATTTGGGTCACATTCGCAAATCTCCATACATTCAAATCCAGGAAAATTGACAAATTGGGCCACAAAATCACAAATCCAAAATTCTTAAAAGGCCCAAAAACGTTTTTGGTTCATAAATCCAAACTCTTTTAATATTTTTTTGTTAAAAACATACAGATTTTTTTAGATATATCTGTATATATAAAATTAAAATTTTTTCAGGACCTATTTCGATTTGGGCCCAGAGCGGTCGCCCACCCGATACTTGGGCCTTGCAAGAAGTAATTGCTTTAAATATCGGTTTATGACCCAAACAACCTCATTTATAACTAACTTATAAGGTGAAAATGGAGTATGACTATAGTTCGTGTGATGGGCCAGGCCCAAGGATCCATTGATTATACAACTATTTATACCAACGAAACGAAATTAGGGTTTTCATATTCATAAACAACCCTGCAGCCAGCGCAGCTCTCCACCGGATTAAACAAGGTTTGTCTTCTTTTCGTTGATTCGTCTCTTTTGCTTGTTGTTCTTTACTGTTATATGTCCAACTGATTCAATTTCTAACTAGTTCTGCATTTGTTTTGTCTCAGAAGATTCCACCATAGATTAGATTGATGTTTTATTCGTTGAAAGTGTATAGATTAGAGAGAAAAAAAAGCTAAAAGTATTAAGATATGCATATTATCTTACAGTTCGATAAATAAGTTAGAAAAACCACTGTGTTTTTTAATTTGTACTGCAAATTGTTTAAATGCTCATCTGTTGTAATTGATATGTTTTATTCTGTTTGACCTTTTTGTGTATGTTTTTTTTTGTTTTTTTTTGCTCACATTTTACACAAATTGGTAGAATTTGCGTCAATTTTTTTAGTTTTTTTAATGTGCATTATTTGAAATAAGTATATGGGCTGGCAATTGGGTACACGATTAGACCCGTTTGACTGAAAAAATACACCTTTGACTTTTTTAATTTTTAAAATAATTAAAATTACAATGTTAGGATCTATCAGTTATTCATCTTTGTACATAAAACATAAAACTGTTTTATAAACATGAGGTAGAAAGTAGTTAAACGAGTCGTAATCATGTTTGAAACTTATGTTGCGCGCGCCGTCAGAAACCTGTTAAACCTGTTAAGACACGATTTGCCAGCCTTTAGTTCAGGTTATTTTTGTGAATTTTGACTTGTAAACAAGATTAAAGAGATGAGAATTTTAAAGAATGTGGTTACACAATAGATCGTTTTTCATTTTAGTTGCGGTATTTTTATGATTTGGAAATGTATTATTTGATTTTTCATATTTGTTTGATGTTCGATTAAAAAACCTAGTACACATTGTTTTTTATAATCTTGAATGTTTTTGTTGAAGAAAATGGACACACATTTTGGCTTGGTTTTTAAGTGTTGAATGTTAATCTAGTTAAACTAGTACTTGTGTGATTAAATTTTATTTGATTCTATTGATATCATGGTTGTTAATGGCGAATAGCGACAAATAGTGATAAGGTACCTATTTGCTACTTAGCGAATAGCGGTAAATAGCGGGTGGCTATTTTATAAATAGCGATATACTAGAAAAGAAATTAAAAAAAAATTATATGTATATTATATAAAAATACCCTAGTATATATGCTATTTTGCATGTATATTTAACAAAAACCTAAAATCCAGCTATTTTATAGCTTTATTTAATTGCTATTTATATTAAAAAACAAAAAAAATAAATAAACTATCGGTATTATCGTTACAACCCTAGTAGCGAGCCTAGACGTATACGGTACGTAGCGCACTATAGCGATGGCTACGCTCGCTTTTGACAACTATGATTGATATTTGTTGGAACTGTATCTAAGCATTGTAGGCTTTAGCTAAATGCAGCATGTATCTTGACTTAACTCTAATAATCAATCATTTTAGTTCAGATCGATATCTTTTTTAATTATATATTCTTGTTTATGGTTTTTAGACTTTGCTGGTTCTCAAAAAATTTGCGAAAATGCAAAACGAGGAAGGGCAAAACATGGATCTCTACATCCCAAGGAAGTGGTATGTATTTAAAATATCTGTAATTAAATTTTCATCATAGCACGTGAATGCGATATATCAACATAGTTGTTTTTATCTTGCAGCTCCGCCACCAACAGGCTGATCACTTCAAAAGATCATGCTTCAGTCCAAATTAACGTTGGTCATGTGGACGAAAACGGCCTATACACTGGCCAATTCTCCACTTTTGCCTTGTGCGGTTTTGTGCGAGCTCAGGTTAGTTTTTATTTTCTTTACGATTTTAGCACATACATAAGTTTATGTTAACTGAGATTTTTACTGATATTTTGTCATTTTATTTTTATTAGGGAGATGCCGACAGTGCTCTTGATAGGCTTTGGCAGAAGAAGAAAGTTGAAACCCGCCAATAAGTTATCTTATTTGGTTTGTGTTTTGCTTGAGGGCCATTTGAATTCAGGACAATGTCTGATTTTTCCTAGTGGAATGTTCTTGTTTTCTATCTAGACTTGGTTTTACTTATTATTAGCTAATGAGAAATATTGCATCATGTTTGGTCTGAATGTTGGATTTTTTCTTTGCATTTATATTTTGTCATGCTTTAACTTTGTTTTAATGTTAAGTGCTTTCTTAATAATTGTATTTTAGGATAACTAGTGATCTCTTTGTGGATTATGTTGTATATAATTGCTATTATGTTGGTATTTTTTGACCTGACATATCCAGAAAGTATTTCAAAACGATAAAAGGGTTTCTAGGTTTCTTTTTCTGCTCGTTTTACTTCATAAGATGCATTCATTGCATAATTGTAACCTTTAATTTATGTCAAACGTTAATTTTAATCTCTATTTTAGTTTAATCTTCAACTATTCCTACAAGTATTTTTTTTCTTAACATATAGCTCAAATTAAAAATAATTGTTTACATACAATATACAATATGTCCTGCTTGTGGTGTGCACATATAAAGTATATATGTGTGGGCGCTCGGAGGGCAAAAGTGAAATGGTACTAACTTTAACGTTATTTTACTAATTTCGTGAAAATAACGTTAAAAGCGGCAGATGGCTAATCATGCATCATGTGGTGATGTTGATAGTTGAAAGACACAGGGTACATGCACCAATCTGTCTCTGTCCCGATTGTCTGAGTGTTAGGTCTAAGGCTTGATACAAAACTACAATCGAGCCGGGGGTCTCATTGGAAGCAACCTCTCTATTCCTACGAGTAGAGGTAAGGTTGTCTACATCTACCCTCCTCAGACCCTACCTTAGCTTTGCTATTGGTGAGATTTACTGAGTATGATGATGATGATACAATATACAATATGAACTAGAATAAAGTGATTATTTTTGGTCTCTGTCAATGTTTACCTCTATTAAGAAGGTTTGTATTACAAGCAAACATTTCAGACTTAGGGGCTGTTTGGTAGCCTCTGAATGGTCATTAAGAATTTTACCAATGAGAAGGTAGAAGAATGTGACATGTGATGATTTACCATTCAGAGGTTACCTTTTAACCATTCAGACTTAATGTTACCTCTTATTCATTCAGAGGTTTTAAACCATTAAGAGGTAGCATCTGAATGGTCATTAAGAGGCTACCAAACAGCCCCTTAGGCACTTAGCAAGAGACAAATGTGCGTACACATCACAACACGTTCAATATGTTCACAAGGTATACACGGTAAAAAATGCATGTTTGTTAGATCCATGTGTCTCCATTGTGACAAGGCCTAATATAAGGAGATGTTTGGCCACCACTCCAACAATCTCTACTCTGATCGTATGATGCAGTTGTCAAGTCGTTAAAGATTTTAATGTTGAGTCGGATTTAAATTACAAGCACCAAGTTGGATGAAGATTCCATTCGTATGTGCTACGTGTACCTATGACGTAACCATAGTGGTTCCCTTATCTTTTCGTAAGTTAAAAACGTTGAACATCACTCGCATAACTAATTGGTCCATACTCCATAGACATTACAAAGTACGAACTACACAGGCATGAGGCAACGACTGATCTCTTGGTTCTAAAGACCTCTAATAATCATTGTATTTAGATGGGTTATGCATTAGTGATACTTATTGTCTAAACATTATGCTTTGACTATCAACTAGAGTATTGTGTTGTCATTTTTGTCTCAAATAGGTAAATGAAATAGATAATACACGAGTTCAAGTCGTGTATACATTGAACTTGGCCAATTATATGCCACTGAAGGTACATTTGATGATGAATTGATGATACGTAAAAGATATAGATAGTACACGAGTCCATGGTTGCAAAAGTCGTTAGGCGCTCACTCGTCGGTCGACCAGGGAGTTGAGAGTACTCGGCATAGGCGGAGAGTACTCGGGGAGTACTCGGAGATGTTAAATTATAAAGAAATTAGTTTTCGGAAATTAAATATATGTCTAATAACATAAATTTACTAATATTTATAACAAAATACATGAAAATGATATTCATTATTTATATGATAGTCATATAAATTATGTTTTTTTTTATTTTTTAAGTCAAACTCGGCCCTAATTGACCTACTAGATCCGATTTTGGCCGAGTTTGATTGATTCTGAGTAATTAGGCGGAGTTAGAGAAAGTCGCATCGGCAGCCTACCTTGTAGCGACTACTCGGGGAGTACTCGGCCTTGGAAACCTTGTTTTACAACCATGCACGAGTCCACCCCACCACTCTCTGGAAGATGCAACACATCGGATAAAAATCGAGAAACAAAGCTCGAGAAGAAGAGAATGGGTGCGAGAGGTACTACTTGCGAGAGGCAAAGGGTTATGAGTGAGCGGAAAGTGGAGTGGGAAGAAGGGTGCAGAAGATGCGGGAACACCGCCCCCTCCATATGGGAAATTAGGTCTTTCCCCTGAGATCACTTTGTCCGCCCTAACGATCTCACATGACATGTTTTTTTTTTTTTTTTTTTATTTCACAAAAAAATAACCATATTCAAGTTTGATACAAGAAAAAAGTGAAAATGCAACGAATAAGTCATCTACCATATTGAAGTCTGACAGTCTGCTACACGAGAAAACTTAAATGCACAACAAAAAAGTCTCACGTCACAAGGAAGTAGATATTATTGTTGTTGATACATTACTATAGATTTGATGTATAAGTAGTAACATACCCTTAAAAATAATTAATTTACTAGACGTGATTGTTGTTAAGACATTACTATAAATGGATGTATAAGTAGTAACACACCCTGAACTTTTAATAATCACTTCCTTCATCTATGAAAATGTAAATAAATGCTAATAATCTGAATTTTTTTAATAAAATAATGTAAGAACTTAGAATGCAATTTGACTTATTTGCTATTTCTCTCTTATTTTTTTAGATTAGTTATATTTATAAGAGTTAATTCGTTTTCAATACAACAAAAAACAAAAATATTGGTTTGCAATATATTTTATTATAGATGCTTTGTTTCCTCGCCATTGATGTGAAGCGTTATGTCGAATATTTTTAGCACTGAAGAAACACGTATCTAATTTTAGGTTTATTAGATGGTTTATGTTTCAAACATGAGGGTTAATCTTCTTAAATCTTTCCTGAGCTTTAATATGATCCTTCCTGCAAAACAATAACACCCTGTTAGCTCGTTAAAAGGGGAATATGGAGGTTTCTCTCTTAACCAGGCTCCGGCGTGAGAATAAGTAACTTCTGTCTCCTGCACGATCGTGAGACAGTTGTCACCACCTCCTGATTGGTGCACGTAGGCGTCCTTGTGTACCTTCTGTCTCCTGCACGATCGTGGATCGTGTAGCACGATAGGGTACAGCCTGCTGGACGCTGATTGGCTCAATCTTTTGCCACTTGTACCTTTGATGCTTCCTGAAATGGCCATGCGCCGCTAACCTCACGCGACCCCTCGTATGTGACCAAGTAGTCGGCGCAAGGTTGTGAGGTTGAAGGCTTTTATTCAGGATGCTAAGTGTGAAATCTGATGTTATATCTTGCTTTGACCTCGCGTGTGGTCTGTGTATTGAGTAAGCAGCTCGCGCGAGGTCTGCAGAATAATAAGATTAGTGAATAAGGAGTATGGTCAAGCGCGCGACCTGATTGGTCTACGCGGCTTTTTGAGACCATACCCCATCAAGCACAATAGTCAAAGGGGTCCAAACTCAGACATTGCCCCCTCTCATGCCTCGGATCCAACTCATTCCAGGCTTGGCCTTACTTCTGTATTTTCGTATTAAACGTTTTGACTCTCGTTTTAAAAAA
The DNA here is from genome assembly GCA_030545235.1 of Helianthus tuberosus. Classification (NCBI taxonomy): domain Eukaryota; kingdom Viridiplantae; phylum Streptophyta; class Magnoliopsida; order Asterales; family Asteraceae; genus Helianthus; species Helianthus tuberosus. The sequence goes on from CM060360.1 coordinate 167,667,094, forward strand.
AAATGTATCTAAAAATTGAACTCGTAGGAATTTATCCTTCACAAATATTAATACCAGATGTTTTTATCGTTTATTAGAAATTCATTTTCAAGTTAGACTCAATCATTCTTATTTCAAACCCATGGCCTAACATACGTGTCATAGGATATATTTGTCTAAATAGTTCTTTAAATAATAGGCAGTTAGGACTTGGGCAATGTTTGTGTTTTCAAAAGAAGAAAAGTTTGGCTAGCCAGTTATTTGGTTTTAGGTTATACATCACCATCTTACCTTCCTTAATATACAAATAAGATTATTTTACTCTTTTATTGTTAATATTCTTATTATATTGTTAATTCGTCTCTTAATACGCTCTTTATTATATTCACTGATATAGTTAAAAAAAAACTGTGTACACATTACATAAACTTATAGGTGTTGGATTTTGACGACGTCTTAAGGCTGGCCCTTAGGGGTTTTATCACATCACATCAGCGTAACCTAGACGCCAGCTTATATGGGGGCTTTAAAGTCTTTTCCTTTAACATCCTTGCAATGGTTTAAATCCCCTTTTAAACAATATAAAAAAAAAAGAAAAAGGAAATCAAAAAAGAGAGAAATCTGATTGGTGGAAAAGGAATGGGTCCCACATGCATACTTTGGCGCGCAGAGGGTGTCTAAGTGGCGCTATAGGGCGCTAATTTCGCTGATTTGGCCAGAGGCGGTATACCACACCCCCTGGTCTAATAACAAGTAAAAACATGGGAATATGTCATAGAATAGTAACCAAGTTTTAAAAGTGTTCTAATTAAGTCACTCATATTGTTTTTGTCCAAATTAGATAACTTAACATTCAAATCGAGTCATGTCATTTTTTCTATGTGTCAAGAAAAAAATGAAGCATAAGGGCACACGGGGTGGTCCGTTATACCACCCCGATCACTCGTTAATCCATCACGGAACACCGCCGCCGCCTATACTTTAACGCGTTATATTTGTAACGCGTGGAATTGTTAACGCGTTGATAATCCATTCATTGCATAAAGCTGCTCTGCATTGTTGCATGTAAAAATGGAAGAATTCTACAACACGTGTACATGGAAGAAAATGGGAGCACCCCCACTACAACACGTGTACATATAGTGATAGAATATGGCAGAATTCTATAAAAATAAAAATTATAAAAATTTGGGAGTTATAGAATTCCATCACTAGTGATACCACCCCCTCAACATTTCTATCACTAGTGATAGAATATTGGGTGATGACATGACATGATTTGATTGGATAGTGAGAGTGAGAGTGATAGAAACTATCACTAGTGAACCACCCCTCCTCCCCTAAGATGTTTGGGTCGGATTATTTTAATATATAAAATTATATTTATTAAAAATAAAAACACTTTAATTACATTAAAATTTAAAAAAACAAGTTATAATACACATCGTCACTCGAAGTTAACATCAAATAAAAGGGAAAAAAAGAAACAAAAATCCATATCATCATGGTTAGTTATGAAATGTATGAAAAACCATTAATTTTAATGAAAAATGAGTGTTGATTGAACTGATTGGAACATTTTTGAAACTTGAGTGACCTAATTGGAAGACTTTTAAAATTTGGTTACTATTCTACATTAAACAAGTTTTCATTAATTATAACATATATACACAAAAAAAAAACATAATTATACCGATTCAACATATGTACTAATGTACATGTATATCAACTTTATAAATTTTTACATCAATATATGTATACCGGTTTTATAAGTTTCAACATTTATACATCTCTTTGAGTATTCACAATTGAGTCTTCTTCTCCATCTTTATAATTACATTAAAAAACATTATTTTTTCTCTTTTATTTCAATTAAATAATACTTTTTATACTTTGATCATTACCTTTTCTCTCTTCTCCACTCATGATCATTTAAAAAAAATAATAAAAATTATAGTGGTGAACATTATCTTCTTCTCCAAATTACCGTTCTCCTTCTCTCTCCTTCACTCAAAACTATTTACAACCAGTATAAAAAATATAGAGGTCACACTCACAATAATATAGAGGATCCATTTTGAATGCTCTTTTGTTATTGAGATAAATTTGACTTTTAGCGATTTACAACAAAATTTCATTTATCACAAGGAGAGGTAAACTTCACCATAACCAATTAAACCAGGCCATCTCAACTCCCCTCTTACACCCAAACATAACGGTGGTGTGCCCAAGTATTTTTTTTAAAGAAAAGAACACAAAAAAAATATTGGTTGAAAGAGAGTGAGGCCACCATTAACCCACTCTCTCTCTCTCCTTCCATGTGTGGTGATTAATCACCGAAATCAACTCCCCATGCGGTAAACTTTTGATGGCGGCGATGTTCCCCGCGCGGTAAAGGGGTTTGCCGCACCCTTTACCGCTTCCACCCCGTACACCCTTAGAAACTATTACTTGAATTATTATTTTTATTAGACCAAGTGCGGCAGAACAATTAAAAAGTGTAAAAGTTTTTGTCACGTCACCGCCACGTAGACAGTGAGCCAGTAACTAAACTATACAATAACTAAGTGTAGCGGTTTGACTAATCGCTTTATTAAATAACTAGTTTATAGTCTCGTGTTTTACACGGGTTGAATGATAAGATTGGTTGCATTCGAAGAACAGAATAATTACAAATTTTCAAATATTCTTGATATTGCACATGTTAGTTATAAATTTTGATATAAAAACATATTACCCTAACATGAACTATCCATACCAAGTTAAAGAGAATAACATTACTCATTATAAATGACACATTTAATCAAATACTTAATATTTATTTGTTACTTTAGTAATAATAATTAGATATACATAATATATATGTATATACATATTGTAATTAAATTTATATATTATGTTATCATACGTAAAGAATATGAAGTAAATTCTTAAATCTCATCCTTATCTTGGGGAATGAGACGAATTAGAAAAAAAACTGATGAACACATAAAGGTTTCTTTAAAATTTTCGGATGATAATGAGAAGTCTCTTAAATCTTAATTGAGATGGAGTTGGTGGCGCTGGAGGTGGATTGTGATGGGTATATCTAATTATAATAAAAGATTTCATTTAATGTCATATAATATTCTCTCTTTCAATTCATTAATAATATTATTATCTATTAGTTAAATTTTGTTTGAGTTAATAGATTTTATAGATAAATTCATCCATTTAGATGAAATAATCACTTCACTTCACCACTTAATATATACACTCAAATCCGAGTGTTATTATTTTACATATTTTTTTTTGTAGTGTTGATATGAAATATTAATCGATATAATTAAAAAAAATATTTTTAATAGCATAACACCATGTTTCTTAGATAATAACAATTATTTTTTCAAAGGTAAACATATTATTTAATTATATTTCTACTTGATTTATGCAAAACAGATAAAGTAAATAAAATCATATGATTATCCATTTTAAGAAATAATAAAATCATAGATAATTTATATATTATTTAATCATAAATTAGAATTAAATATTAATGAATTAATAATATCATTCATGAATTGAAAGAGAAAATGTCATGTGGTATTATTTGAGGTCTTTTATTAGAATTAGATATTTATATTTATTTGTTATTATATGTTTAGAAATATTAGATTATTAGATATTTATTAATATTATTACTAAATTGATGGAAAAATGTCATGTGGCATCAGATGAGTTCATTTATCATAATTAGATGACATGTGGCATTAGAAAGACTCTTTTTTATAATTAGATATTTATATTAAATAAATAAAAATTATATTAAATCAAATATGGGTAAGATGTAAAAAAAAAAATTCAGGTTTGGAAATTAAGAAGATTGGTAAAAAAAAAACTATGTCCCCCGGCCACCTCTTTTCTCTTTCACATCCGCCATTTGACTAGGTAGTGCGGTGTATGAGGCGTTAAACATCCTACATGACACAAGACGTTAGCCTACACACGTTCTTAGTATTTATAAAATATTAATCACTAAAAAGTTGAACTCTTCGACAAAAACCATAAGAAAAGAACTCATCGCATCTGAACCTTGATCCATCAATACCCAAATTATTGATGTTTCAACTTTCAATAATATACTTTTTCTTTTCAAAAGGCAACTTTTATCACTATAAAAGCTATACATAACATTTCTAAAAACTTCTGAGTAACATTCATCTGTTTTGCCACTTTTAAACAATGTTCTAGAAACCATAAGCTTCTACATGTCAACCCCTAATTTCAGATTATTTGACTTTCTTCATTTCTTTGACTTCTATGGTCGATCTTCTGAAACCACTGTTTATATCATTGACTTGTTGTGCACATAAATCACATTCTATACACCTAACCAAACCTACACCACATGACTCGTTCGAATGTATATGAATAATAACCGACGGGAACGACCGTCGAATCCGTTTTTCAAACATCACTATCAACATATATCATCTAGAGACTAGAATGTGAAAGATGTTTCTCCATAACCTTTCTAAGTCGTGCAAACATTTTCAAAATTGAAGTATTTTACAGGCAGGTCATTTTGTCTGGTACACCATAAGGGGGCGTTATCACCTTTGACCTTCTGGTTCGCTGAATCCAGAGATCAAATTAGTCTGTATGAGCGTACACTCCGCATTTCCTAACACGTAACTAAGCCAATTCAAATATTCCTTTGGTCTCAAGTAAACCCTACTCACATAAATTGAATTAATAAAAGCAAAATTACCAATATAATCATCATTATCCATATTAAAGTAAAATTTTGATTGTACTTATGTGATTTAATAATTTGGAACTAGGGGATTTTAATTTTAACAAACGTGTTTGACATATTTATGTTACATGTCACCACCGTACATTTGACTTCGGTTTTCATTTCATTTATTTCCTTAGTTTGGACATTTAACCACATAATGTTAAATGGTTTGGTTATATGGGCTTTGGCGGTATTTTATATAGAACGTGTTTTGACATGTATTATTGCATGTTACCCCACATTGACATTACGTCTCATATCAATTATTTGTTTTATAATTAAAGAATAACATATTGATAAAAATATATTAATCGCATATCATATTAATTCATACAATAACACTTTAACTTTAAACAACTTTGTTCATCATATTAATATGCATGTAATTAGTAAACAACCCCCTTGTTGTGAACACCAGTAAACTAATCATAGCCCTTGGTTATCAATACACAAGTGTAAATCAATGGTCATGATTTGATGATGAAAATACACTAGTGTATTTTACGATTTGATGATGTAAATCAATGGTCAGGGTTTGTTCACTCAGTTCACAAATACACTAGTGTTGACTCTCGAACCCCACCCAATACATGTATATATATATATATATTGTTAATGCATGTAAAAATTGAGTATATAAAGTTGTTTCAACTGGGACATACACCAAGGTTATGTGTTTTATAGGTACATTATACATGTACTGGTTTGTTTAAATACTTTAACTTGCGTATTTTTCCACTATGGGACTATAACCTTTAACTATTTGGGAAGGGACACATTTTCATACACCTTGATACCGTTAGGCTACAATCTCTTTAGGTTTTAATTATCTGATAACCAAGTAAGTGTGATTAATACAGGTAGGAATGTTTTGTAGTGCTACTTACATACACAAGAACTTATGTGGAAGTTTATATCCAAAACATGTAGGGGCCTTAAGAACTTGGTTCTTGCTAGAGAGGGTATTATGAACTTCACAATTTTGGTTATATAAACTATGCTCTTGTGATATGCCATTGTGAATTGGATTCTTATAAAAGGGATGTTGTGGGCTAAGATCACACATGAATACATCATGGTGTTGAGTACTAGAATGATCACATAATTTGTGTTGTAATAATTGGTTCACTCGTGCGATATTTTGTGATCTCGATTCACAAAATTATGTACTATGATTTATACACCGGCATTTATGTGAACTATATTCACACATATTTATTTAGAACTGAATTCCTTCATGTTGTATTTATGATAGCCATATGTCAGATCAATAGACCATATGTTGTGGTTTAACTAAAAAAGGTGAGTCACGTCAATGTCACGCAGGCAGTGAAGCTTTACCTAACTCACCCTTTAACAAAGGCCTTATGGGTTAACTGTAAAAGGTGTGTGATGTGACACCATGTGATTGGTTGAAAAAAGGAATCTCTCACTCTCTTATCCTCATCGTCTGTCAGTCTCTCTCTCTCTCACCCTTATGTTGCATCACATTAGACAAGGGGTTGGCACCGGACACCGGTGTCTTTGGCCCTACTCTTCGTGACGTTTCAATGTATTGGGGTGTTGTAAGTCGATGTGGGATGGACATTAGTCCACAAGAGCAGTCTTAGTGAGGCATATTGTGCACACATAATTGTTAGGATTACTACAAGTAATTATTATGCATGTGTCTTTAGATCCTACCAGTGGCGGAACCAGAACCTAATCTCAGGGGTGTCCCAAAAAAAAAAAAATCCCTGCAGGAACATCTGCAGACCAACAGAAGAAGCTTTACAGCAGCTGATGGGCATTATAACTCCACAAAATCCCTGCAGAAACATGCTCTTAACTCTTAGGGGTATCCTCGTACTTGTTTAGGGGTGTCCTAAGTCTAAAAATCGAAAAAAAAATAACAAATTTACACTACCCGAAAAAAGTTGAGCCGTAGCCCGGGACCAGGCTGCTTGTGCACTAGGTCCGCCCCTGGATCCTACCAATAGTTTGCTATGAGTAGGGTTTTATGGAATATGCTTATTTTATTATTATGCACATATATAGTTTGTACAACTTTCTTAATCAGTTTTTTTTTTTATATTTAGCATTATATATTACAGTTGATTGTACAAACTCGCTCTTTAAACTATAAATGAATATTGGAGTATAACAATGAAAACACCTTTGTATTGCGATGCTTTTGCTATTTTTACTTGTTCTACGACCAACATACGTGCTTTCTGGAATTACATCGTGAAATAATGAAACTTCAAGAAAAAAAAAATGATTTCATTCTCCATGCCCCCATGGAATTTTTGTGAGATTAAATATATTATTAATGTAATATTTAATCTTGTAGCCTTTATAATCATTTATATTATATAGATTAAAATATATTAATAACCTATTAATAATTAGTTGGTAATTGTTGATGGACCATATTACCCTTATTAACTAATTAGGTTTCCTCTTGGGTGTATAAATAAGGAGCTTATTAGAGAGTTTAAGAGGTTACACACTTAGTGAATTTACCAAAAACCCTCATAACATCAAATCGACTCTCTCCCCATAACCAAAACCTCCCTACTTTCGGTTCATTACCATCATCACCTTACACCCTAAGGAGGAACCAGATCATCCTGACAAGTATGTCGAACTCAATGGCTGCATCTCTGACTGGATTCTCTGATGGCCTGTCTGCTGTAACAGGTATGTGATTCATGTTTTCCATTATGTTTAAACAGAACTGATCAACATGTGGTATCAGAGCATATGTTGATAAATCAGTTATGTTTTCGTATCCATTATTCTGGAATCAAAATCTGGAAAACAGAAATTTTAAAGCTTTTAAATGTCACGGCTATGTCGAGTCCCTGTTGCCGAAATCCCTGTTTTCGGGAAAGTATAATTTGATAAATTGACTCGAGACTATAATGGGCAAATCTTAATATCCGAAATCTGTTAATAAAAGTCTAAAATTTAAGGTTTCGGATCCCAGATTATGTTTTAATTTTTTAGGGTTCATCATACTGTTCTAAGAAAACTCGAAAATTCCCTAAATTTTGGAATATAATTTGGATTAGTGGGTGTTTTCATTGTTTTGATCTTAATTTTATCTAATAAAGTTTTCGAAAACTGTTAAAGGATAATCAGTTATTATTTTCGAAATCTTTTGATAAGTTTAGATCAAAAATAAAATAGGAAACACTATCCCACAATCCCTCAAATTTCGAGTTTCAGTTATTATCACAATAAACAGCCTTGACAGTGGATTCGAAATCATCAATGTAACTAATCGCACAAGTTCCCTTCAGTCGCACAAGATCAGATCAGATATGATCTGATCGCACAAGGGAAATCGCACAAGATTTGTACAACTAATTAAGCATATTGTACAAGTTAAGACTGCATAATCGCACAAGATTTGTGGATCGCACAAGACTTGTGGATCGCACAAGGTATTACTGATCGCACAAGTTTTGGGCCTTACTGATCGCACAAGTTTTTGGGCCTTACTGATCGCACAAGTTTTTGGGCTTTACTGATCGCACAAAACTTGGGCATTACTGATCGCACAAGTTCGATCCGTGCTAACAGGTGGTTTGCTATTAAATACTTGGTTTTGTAAACAATTAATTAACTAATCAGAATCAGATAACTTTTACAAAACCAAAATAGCTTAACTTGAATGAGCTTCTGATGTATTAATTCTGGCCAAAGCTGATTTAATACATCTATTTATTGTTCAAGTATTACAAAAGCTATGTTGAGTATGCATTACAAACGTGAAATGTCTTAATTCTGGCCAAAGCTGATTTAATTCATTAATGTTTAGCATGCTTGACAAGTGCATAACTAAAGTGATTGTCTCATTTCTGGCCAAAGCTGATTTGTCACGATTACTTTGCACACATACTTAAATGATTGCACTTCTGGCCAAAGCTGATTTGTCTTTGTTTAAGTAGAATTTTACTAAGTCTATTATTTTGATGTTAGTAATAGACATTATCACAGCTTCATAATTAAAATGGTCATTATTTATGCATGCCTTAGTATAACATGCCCTTAAGATCACATTAGAACTTCTTCCTTAGTATCATAACTTGCTCAACTTGTTTCCACTATCAGCGCCCAATTGCGGGATTCCACCGTTGACTGGTGATAACTTTACTGCATGGAAGGATGCTCTCATGCTTACGCTTGGGCTGCTGGACTTTGACTATGCCCTAAGAGAGGATACGCCAGCGGACCTTACTCCACAAAGTACTGCTGCTCAGCAGTTAACTCATGATAAGTGGACTAGGTGTAACCGCATGTCTCTCATGTTCATGAAGCAGTCCATTCATAACTCAATCAGAGGAGCCATTCCTGATTCTGAAGATGCTAAAACCTACTTGGCTTCTATGGAGGATCAATTCAAAGGAACATCAAAAGCACACGCTAGCACTCTTATCCTCAAGCTGGTGACAACTAAGTATGATGGGAGGAGCGGTATTCGTGAACACATCATGATGATGCATGACATGGCCAATAAGCTGAAGGGCCTAGAGATGGAAATCAGTGATGGTTTTCTTGTTCACTTCATCATCACTTCGCTTCCTTCGTCCTATGAAGCATTCAAGATCAATTACAACACTCAGAAGGACAAATGGACGACGAGTGAGCTGATCGCTATGTGCGTGCAGGAGGAAGAGCGTATGAAGATGGATCGCACTACTGATGTTGCCAACTTCACCACCTCCAGCTCTAAGAAGAGGAAGAACACTTATCAAAGAAAGGATGCTTCTAAGGTCCAAAAGCCAAATCCAAATCCTCATACAAGTGCACCTTCCAGCTCTAAGAACTCCTTAGGCAAACCCTATTGCAAGTTCTGTAAGAAAACAGGACATAAGCAAAAGGAATGCCCTGACTTCAAGGAGTGGCTGGCTAAGAAAGGTAACGATTTTTTCATGATACTTGAGTCCTTTAATTTAAATGTTCCTGCTAATTCTTGGTGGTTTGATTCTGGTTCTATGGTTCATGTTACCAATTCAACTCAGGGATTCCTTACAATCTGGAAGCTGGGAAGAAACCAAAGAACACTTAAAGTTGGAGATGATCGGGAATTAGAAGTGAAGGCCATAGGAACATTACAATTATTTTTGAAAACTGGTTTATGTATTAAACTTTATGATACCTTATATGTTCCTAAGGTAACTCGGAACCTTGTATCAGGACCAAAGTTAGACATGGACGGTTTTGTCGTTTCTCATGGTCATCGCAAACTCTCTATTCTCTATGATTCCATTGTTTATGTTTATGGTACTGGCATTCTGGATGGTGGTCTCTATAGATTAGAACTAGATGATAATTTTTCCAAATCTTTGTTATCATATAATATTAATGACTCACTCACAAAGATGAAACAGGTTCGAGACTTAGAGACTTCATCTATGTTGTGGCATCAACGTTTAGGCCACAACTCAAGAGAACGATTAAATCGTCTCGTAAAGGATGAAGTCTTACCTCCTCTCGATTTTACTGATTTTGGAACATGTGTCAAATGTCTTAAAGGCAAAATGACATTAGCGAATAAGAAAGGTGCCACTAGGAGCTCTAATTTATTAGAACTCATTCACACTGACATTAGTGGTCCTTATCAAATAGCTGGTATAACATGACATACTTCATTTATCACTTTCATTGATGATTATTCTCGTTACATGTACTTGTATCTTATTAAGGAAAAGTCTGAATCTCTTACAACTTTTAAAGATTATATAGCTGAAGTTGAAAAGCAATTAGATCGTCAGATTAAAGTTGTGAGATCAGACAGAGGCGGTGAATATTATGGAAGACATACTGGTCAAGCTCCTGGTCCATTTTATGAGTTTTGTAAAGGCCAGGGGATTGTGAACCAATACACCATGCCTGGTACACCTCAGCAGAATGGTGTCGCTGAACGAAGAAATCGTACCCTTATGAACATGGTGCGCAGTATGTTAGCCAACACTAATTTACCATTATTCCTCTGGACTGAAGCGTTAAAAGCAGTTGTTCATATACTCAATAGAGTTCCTTTTAAGTCTGTCCCTAAAACTCCTTATGAACTTTGGACAGGAAGGAAACCGAGTCTTAAATATATGAAAGTATGGGGTTGCATTGCTGAAGCAAAACTCTATAATCATTTCCTAAGGAAACTTGACCCTAAAACAGTTACCTGCTTCTTTATCGGGTATCCTGATCATTCGAAGGGTTATCGTTTCTATTGTCCTTCCCATGTCACCCTTATTGTTGAAACCAAGCGTGTTGCATTCCTGGAGGATTTCAAGGTCAGTGGGAGCAGTACTAACCCTTACGAAGAATTGCAAGAAGTACAAGACGCGGGGGGGAGAGACTCGTCGCTTACCATTACTCCATTTACTCCTCTTGTACCCCATGCAAATGCACCTGAAGTCACTGCACAAACTCCATCTCCACAATCAGAACCCATTATACCTCATAACGAAGGCACATCAAACGCTCAAAACCAAGACAACGCTGAACCCGATAATCAACTCAGGAGGTCATCTAGGCAAAGAAGGCCTACTAATTTGGGATGATTATGTTACCTACCTGACTGAAATGGATGCTGGAAAGCTCAATGATCATATCTCTTATAACGAAGCCATTAGCAGTGATCAGTCTTCTGAATGGAATAAAGCAATGATTGATGAGCTTGAATCCATGAAGAAAAATGACGTTTGGGATTTAGTCGAATTACCCAATGGGGCCAAACCTGTAGGTTGTAAATGGGTGTTCAAAACAAAACTGGATCCGAATGGGAACGTTGAACGCTACAAAGCGAGATTGGTTGCAAAGGGCTACACTCAAAAAGAGGGAATTGATTATCAAGAGACGTTTTCACCTGTCTCTCGTAAAGATTCATTAAGGATCGTTATGGCCCTAGTAGCTCATTTTGATTTAGAGCTGCATCAGATGGACGTCAAAACTGCTTTCCTTAACGGAGACTTAGACGAAGATGTTTACATGAAACAACCTGAAGGCTTTAAACCTGAAGGTCAGGAGCATCTAGTCTGTAAGTTGAAGAAATCCATTTATGGGTTAAAACAAGCATCACGTCAATGGTACCTCAAGTTTGATGAAGTCATGAAGAGGCAAGGTTTTATGAAGAATCAAGTGGATCAATGCACCTACCTCAAGATGAGTGGGAGTAACTTTACTATACTTGTCCTTTACGTAGATGATATTCTACTGGCAAGTAATAGTTTAGACATGTTGCATGAGTCGAAGCGGTTACTCTCGCATAACTTCGACATGAAGGATCTTGGAGATGCTTCTTACGTCATTGGCATCGAAATTCACCGAGATAGACACAAAGGGATCTTAGGATTGTCTCAAAAGACTTACATAGATCGTGTCCTTACACGTTACAACATGCAACAGTGCAAACCCTCAGTCGCTCCAGTAGTTAAGGGAGATGTTTTCGGTTCATTCCAGTGTCCGACAACAGAGGTTGAAAAGGAGCAAATGAGCCAGATACCTTACGCGTCAGTAGTCGGGAGCCTGATGTATGCTCAAGTCTGTACTCGCCCAGATATCGCTTATATTGCTGGAATGCTAGGTCGTTATCAGACTAATCCTGGCCTAGATCACTGGAAAGCAGCTAAGAAGGTCCTTAGATATCTGCAAGGGACGAAAGACTATAAACTAACTTATAGAAGAAGTGATCATTTAGAAGTGGTAGGTTATTCTGATTCTGACTTTGCTAAATGCAAAGATGACAAGAAATCCACTTCGGGCTACATCTTTATGTTAGCAGGCGGACCTATCTCATGGAAGAGTCATAAACAACAGTTAACTACAACTTCCACAATGATGGCACAGTACATTGCTGTTTACAACGCAACCTGTCATGGAATGTTGCTTAGAAATCTGATCACTGGACTCAAAATCGTTAATTCCATTTCTAGACCATTGAAGCTTTACTGTGATAACTCAGCTGCCGTTAGTTTCTCGAACAGTAACAGTTCGACTGGAGCTGGTTTATATCTCGATACAAAATATTTGTTCGTACGTGAACGAGTTGAGGAAAATAATCTTTGTATTGAGTATATTAGTACTAAAGATATGCTTGCGGATCCGATGACTAAAGGTCTCCCACCTAAAGTTTTCGAAGAACATGTATCGAATATGGGACTTACTAAAGACCTTATTTAATGGCATATTGTACTAGCTTATGTTTTAATTAATAAAATTTCCTCAGTTTGATTTTGTATGTCTCTAACATATGTTCTGCCGGTGTAATGACATATAGACAAATATAAATGCAAATTAGACGCTAAAGGGCTTATACATATTTTGATCGTAACTGTTAGGCTGGAGGGTGTGGGGCGCCACCCTTCCGCCACCTAGACCACCATAGCGCCCCCCTCCAATTTTAACCACACCCTGGGCGCTATAGCAGGGGCGCCATTGAAGCCCCGCCATCGTGGTAACGAGCTTTAACGCGAATTCAGGTGGGACCCATTAATTTTAAACCAATCAAAAAAAAAAAAAATTTAATTTTGTTTAATAGGGCTCCATCCACACCCTCCAAATTAAAGGGGGCTCCATGGTACACGTGGATCCTACGTGGCACCTATAAAGCCCCATGGAGCCCCATCCACACCCCATAGCCTTAGGTTTTAAATTGAGGCTATAGTATGACTAATGGGGGTCCTGAGTCGAATGATGATTCAACGGCTGTATTTCTCTGCTATAGTTCTTGGTTTAAAGCTAAAATGAGTGTTAACTCCTGGCCAGGCTTACCTAATACTCATGATAAATGATTACTCGGCTAAGTGGGAGAATGTGAGATTAAATATATTATTAATGTAATATTTAATCTTGTAGCCTTTATAATCATTTATATTATATAGATCAAAATATATTAATAACCTATTAATAATTAGTTGGTAATTGTTGATGGACCATATTACCCTTATTAACAAATTAGGTTTCCTCTTGGGTGTACAAATAAGGAGCTTATTAGAGAGTTTAAGAGGTTACACACGTAGTGAATTTACCAAAAAACCTCATAACATCAAATCGGCTCTCTCCCCATAACCGAAACCTCCCTACTTTCGGTTCATTACCATCATCACCTTACACCCTAAGGAGGAACCAGATCATCCTGACAAGTATGTCGAACTCAATGGCTGCATCTCTGGCTGGATTCTCTGCTGGCCTGTTTACTGTAACAGGTATGTGATTCATGTTTTCCATTATGTTTAAACAGAACTGATCAACAATTTTGACAAATCCTATGGATGATTTTCGATAATTAGTTTTATATAATTCTTTGTAAACAATTCTTTTTAGTTATTTTTTTCTTGTAACAAACTAGTTTTGATCTTTTTTTTTTCATGTACTAAACTAGTTTAGATCTTTGTAATGTCGGTAAAGAAAACAACTCCCAACATGAGAATAATGTAAATTAAAAGGTGTGTGTTAGTGTGACACTCATTAGTTAGTTCTTAGTCAAAAGAGGTCTTTAGGTTTCAATATAATTGTGTTAGTGTGACACTCATTAGTTAGTCCTTAGTCAAAAAGAGGTCTTAGTGTATCATTCATTTTGAAAGACAATAGAGTAAGATTTAAGAAATCTATGATGTTAGTGTAATTGTACTGCATTATGATTTAAAAAAAAAAAAACCAGTGTATCGATCTAACAAAGTTTTTGACATAAGATCAGTTAAATCATGAAGTTATCAGTTATAGGATTGATTTCTTTTCTGTTCTTTTTTTCTTAAAGGTGTGCATTACTTGTGAATGTCCAGAGATTTAGCATACGTTGTCTTAACCGGGTCCGTGCTAGAGAGCCCCCTCGCACAATAGATCCCAATTTAAATCCATATATGAGAAACCCCTATCACCCAGACTTGAACCCGGGACCTAAAGGAGAAAACTCAACATTTGCTTTTCATTTCATTATCAATAATTTGTTTGTGTTATAAATAATAATCTGTTTTTATATTTATTAGTTAGATCTTGAGATCCTAACTATCATTTAATATGATTATATTTCATTTGAACTCACAATGATTGTTTGATATCCCATCTGGATCTTCCAACTTTTTAACATCAAAAGTGTTAGATTGTTTTTTATAATAAAATAGAATAACGGTCATGATTGAATAATCGAAATAATTTAACTCATTGATACAAATAGTTTGTTTATATGAATTCATAAAAAAATGAATATTATTACAAAAAAATGTAAAATAATCTTATCAACAATGTAAAAACCATCTACAATCTAAGCAATGTATACAACAAGATTTGTATTCATAATCTTTACAATTACTTAAATCGATATCCGTCACCCCGAACTATTCGAGCTATGAGAGAAAGACGGGATCGCTAGACAAGCCGACAACGCCCTCTCTAAGCACATAACAACTTCACTCATCGTCGGACGACATTTTCCCTCAAAAGTTACACAATCGACCGCTAAATATCCAACATATTTTACAGCTTCTATTTCGAACGGTGTTGGTGGAGGGACTTTAGGGTCCAAAATCCGGTGTATGTCATCGTGTACAATGTATGGTACAACCGAGTCAACCACATTCCTTCTCTCTCCCGCTTCATCTTTACGAATCGCGCGATGCCCTGACAAAAGTTCTAGTAACACCACTCCAAAACTATAAACATCACTTTTAGCAGTTAACTGCTCAAACTTATAGTACTCAGGGTCCATGTAACCAACCGTGCCTGCGGCACGTAATGAAAGGTGTGACGTGTTGTCTGTTGGGCCCAACAACGATAACCCAAAATCCGACACCTTTCCCGTCCATTCGTCATCAAGCAATATGTTTGATGACTTGATGTCACGGTGTATGATCGGCGGGTCAGCGTAGATGTGAAGATACTCGAGCCCACGGGCCGCATCCAGAGCGACTTTGATCCGTGCGGGCCACGACATTATATACGAGCTGTATAAACTGTGTAGATGGCTGTGAAGGCTACCGTTTTCCATATACTCGTATACTAAAACAAGTTCGGTTTCTTCCTCACAAAACCCAAGTAACCGGACCAAGTTTTTGTGATTAACCCGCGATAAAAACTCGAGCTCGTTTACAAACGCGTTGTCCGTGTCTTCTTGCTGTTTATGCTTGCCACCAGGATACGATGACGAGCTCGATAATTCAGCTCGTTTAACTGCTACTTTTCGACCATTGGCGAGTGACCCTTGGTAGACCGAACCGAAACTTCCAACCCCTATTCGATTATCTTCGGAGAAATTATTGGTTACGTTAATGATCGTTTGTAATGTGAATTCTTCCAAATGACCCCCAGTTCCCATACTGATTAAATGACTTAATTTCTTCACAAGAACACGATTTGCGGATTGAATCTGTGAAGCGATTTGGTCATCTTCCATCGGTCCAGAATCGTGAACTCGACTACCTCCACTCGATTTGCAAAATCTAAAGATTAGAAAGCATATAACTACCAAAAATGACAATGAACCTACTGATCCCACCACCACAAATGCCACCATTTTGTCACTCCAACCAGCTTTTCGCCGTCCTGATGGCGTTGGCGGTTCTACTGATATCGGTGGAGGCGGAGGTTGAATGTATTCACACGGCTTACAAATCATCAACTCGCCCGTGCAAAATGTGGCATAGTTCGGGATCGGACCACACGAACAATTTGGTGTACATAAACCAGGAACCACATCCGCGAATACAAACGAACTCAAAGACTCATTCCCCCAACTCAAAGACTCATTCCCCCAACAATATAACGAATAATTCGAAGTCAAAATCCCACAAAAAACACCGCGATTCACCTGCAACCCCTCAAATGAAACACGCTGCAGATTTTCGGGCAACTGGAAACCATTTTCGCCCCAACAGACAACAGTTCCATTAACTCTAATCGCACAAAACCGATTATCACCAACCGAAACCGATTTAAACACACCATCCGGTTTCCCAAACATATTCATACTCTGCCCCCAACAATCCAAACTACCATTACCCGAATTAACCGAACAACCGCGGTTATATCCAACAGAGAGAGCATTATGACTCCCAGCCGGAACATTGCTAATATTGTTACCTCCAGCACACACTATTTGTCCAACATCAGACAACCCACAAACGAAATTGTTTCCAACGGAAACACCAGAGCTAAACCGTGTCTGGTTGAGTACAAAATCATCATTAAACTGGTCCCACTGCCAGCAAATGAGCTGGTTAGTGGTACCAACAATCCCACAAACATGTGAATCACCAGAATCAATTTCTCTAAGAGCCGAACCAAGGTAGAGTCTCTTGTAGACCACAGTTCCGTTTCCGTTTGCTGGAAACCTCCAGCAAACAAGAAACGAAGTAAGCGTCAAGGTTGATGGTGAGCTTACCCCGCAGAGGAAGCGGTATCCGCCCACAATACCGACCAGCTGAAACCGGGTGCTGTCAGTTAATGGAGCTGATGGGGCTCCGTTGGTGGTGCAGTTGAGGTGGGTTTGGGTTTGGGATTTGGTTAAGGCGCAGATGAGGGTTTGGTTTGGGGTGATGTGGGAGATGGAGACTGTTGGAAGTGAGGAATTGGAAGGGGTGAAGAGGAGGAGGAGAGAGAGGGTTAGAGAGAGGAGAGAGAAGATGAGGTCGGCCATTGAAGGGGTTGTTTCATGGTGTTGGTGTGGTGTGAGTTGTATGTGTGAAGGAAGAAAAGAAGGAAGAGGGATGTGTGTAGACGCGGTTTGGTGTATTGGGTTGTGGAAAAGGATGGTGAGTGAGAACGGGATACGACCGTTTCAGCAAGGAAAAGATTTGTTTGGTACCGATTCAAATCACAATAATGTATTATTATTATTTGAATTGAATTTATTATATTATTTTAATCATTATTTGAATTTATGTAAATTACACATTTCGTTCTTTATTTTTTACTAAATTGTTACGGATAGACTTTACCTTCAATAATTACAATCATAGTCCTTCTTTTGATAAAAATATTACACCCTAGGTCCTTTAGTACTAACCTGATTAAAATTTTTAGTTACGTTTGGTTATATAAGGATAGTTTAGTCCTTTTATCTAATAATTTAATGTATTTAATATAAGGAAAGAAAATAACATTTTAAATCTTATAAAACAAATATAAAAACCCATCCCCTCTCTCACTCTCTCTCTCTGCAGCTCACCACCACCACCAGTTCCATTTAAACCCATCCCTGATACCTCAAATATGGTTCTCTGGCCGACGAGTTGCTTGCGCCGCCAAGCCAACCACTCCGGGCAACACAACTGCCTCCCTGTCAATCTCTTCCACTCCACTCATAGCGCACCATAGCTAACTTTGGGTTTTGATTTGAACCCAATTTTCAACAAATCCACAACAATCAGAACAAAACATCGGTCTCTATTTTGGCATATTTGAAGATATTCGCCGGAGGCTTGTTTTTCATTTTGATGTTGGTTGTCTGTATGCCCTTATAACAACCCTCCTAATTTTTTTCTGATACCCTAATATATTTTAAAATACTCCTATATGTCTTAAAATACACCCCGTATGTGAAAACCGAGCCCTAAATATGAAATATTATTAAAAATAAATAAAAAACAAATTTTTATAGGCGCTCGCGGGCCGCGTAGCTCTTGGCTACATCTTACGCGGGCCGCGACAGCTATGAGGCCAGATCGCAGCCGGTGTTGACACGTGTCAAACGCGTGTTGAACCTATTCGTGACCCGGATCACCTACGGCCTAGACCCCCTACTACGCGGGCCGCGTAGGCCTTAGCCAACCCTTTAATCGGGCCGCGAGAGACTCGAAAATCAGCCCTATATAAGAGGGCATCGGGCCTTCAGTGAAACTCGTTCATTTCTTTTCTAAATCTCGAAATTTCTGATAGATAGTATAATTTCCGGGCATAATACCCCCATAATTAACGAATTTTTGCTCCGTTGTAAGTATTATAACCCCAGTTACGTATTAGATACGATGCCCGATTTATCCAAGGTTCCGTAACAACTGTCGTGGTTCTGCCCGACGTAGTTGTTGGAATACCGTCTCGGGGAGGGTATCGTTAATATAAATAAAGGGTTATTATACTAACATATATACATTTGTGTAAATTATAGATTAACACTAGGAAACCCTTAAACGAAGTCTAAGACAGCAATGTGAGTTTATCCGCTTTTCGTAAACTGTTTTACAAAACCTTTTATATTTTACAATATGATTAAGCAGTGATTGAGTATTTGTAGTTCTTCAATTACTGCCGGTATGTTGGGGTTTTGTATACAAAATGTGGAACACGTTACTATTGGACAACGAGTTAGCCAATGTGTAATATGACCCACCAGTCAGGATTGACAGTACTGAAAGAGTAATTGTGTAGAAATAAACATTGTGATCGCTCTCAATACTGTGTTAATTGATCAAGCTTTTCTTGATTAAACTGGGATTCACTCACCAGTATTTCCCACTGACAAATGTTTTTAAAACGCGTTTCAGGTAACAAAATGTGACAGCCAAATTAGAAGAAAGCCAGCTTGAGAGCAATGACGGCTTGGAAAAATGTGGCTATAAAAGTTACCTAAAAGACGATGTTTTAAATTCAATAAAATAGGATTTATCCCTATAAATATGTTGTAATAAGAAACTTGGGTTTTATCCATGTGGTTATTAATATAAAATATGGTGGTTTTACTCTGATAAACATTTCCTAACTACGGTCCTGATGAAATTTCCACTGCCAAAATTAATAAAAAAATTGATACCACCCCAACTGATGTTCGCGGCCGCCCGTTCCCGGGACAGATAAGGGGGCAGGGGTTGCGAAAGAATGTGGTATCAGAGCTAAGCCACTGATTCAGCCACAGAAGTGTTCTGCTGACATCAATATATTATCCAAATTGTTAGGAAATAAAGTATGAAAATACTTGCATATCTGTATTTTATTGTTATGTGTTATTTGACTATTTGTTAGTTTACAGTATGAGTGATCAAGGATCCTCAGACGTGTATCGTCAGTTGTCCGATTCACCTAGGAGTGAAGGTACTTCTTCCCAGCCTACCCTCTCTTGGTATTCAGCTGATCAGGAAGAAGGGATGTTTGCCTTTAATGCTCAGTCTGAAGAGGCATTCCCTCAGAAAAAGAGAGGATGGTTCAGTAAGGGAGCATTTGAGCGTAGAAAAAGAATGCGAAAGTTGCAACAGCAAAGAGTCCTAGCAGCCGCTAAGCGAGAGTCAGATGCCCATAACAGGATATGCTTAATAGAAGCTTAGCTAATTTTCATATCCTAGCAACAATTGTTGTCGACCCAAATCTGGAACAACTAGTAGCCCCACAACCCTTACCTTTAATTCCCACTCAGCCGATGGAGGTAGAAATGCATGAATTTAACACTGAGGAGATACCTATGATACCAGCCCCTAATCTCTTAGATCCAAATTATGATCCATGGTTCGATGATCATAGGGATTATGTGTCACGCTACCACTTAAACGATGAAACCTTGCCGAACTTAGCAGCCTATCCAGGTCTGGACCCTCTAGATCCCTATTATGACAACGATGAATACATTAGGGAGATCTTAGAGAATCCGTACCCTCAGGAGAATCCCATGCCCCAGTATCCAGATCCAGTACCAGCACCTGCACCCCCAATGAGTGCAGAGAATTTGCAAGAACTCCGAACTTTCGGAGAAGAAATCTTAGAAAGTAGTGAGAGAATGAGATATGTAGGAGAACAACTCGTCTGGAAATATGACGAGCGTCATATGGATTTCAGGAGGAATCCATATCCATTAAGATGATAGTGGAGTTGGTAATAATAATAATAATATAATAATATATAATATGTTTGTATGAAAAAAATATAATATATAAATTTGTGTAATAATAATAATATATGTTGTAGTATAGACCACTTTGTGGTTAACGATGCATAGTAGTGTTGTAATTTTAATTCCAGTCTTAGTGTGTATTTGACGCATACTATAATAGAAAGAGTAAAGTCGCAATGCTCGACGCTTTTGACCAATATGTGTGTTGTGTTGTTATTGCCTAAACTATTAATTATCTTGTGATATTAATATGTGATAAATGTTTAAAATTCAGATGGCCGACCAAGTGAATCAAGAGAATCTGGATAATAACCCGGAAAACCGGAACGATAATAATCTTAATAACGATAATCCAAACAATGATAACAATGGAAACCAAGTGGACAACAGTGCCATCCAACACGTAGTAGCACAAGGAATAATAGATGTGATGCCATATATTATTCAAACGGTTACGGAAACAGAAAATAAAAGTAAACATGATAGCAAGCGACCCTCGGAACCTGAACACAGCGTAAACAATGGACCCGTACTTCAAGTACCCATTCCCAAAAGAAGGAGAACCGTGTCTTACGGTTGTTCTTACAAAGAATTATGGTCTTGTAAACCTATGGAATTCTCGGGTAATGAAGGGGCCATTGCAACCCTACGCTGGATAGAAAAGACTGAGGTTGTCTTAAGAACAAGTAAGTGCGCAGAAGAAGATAAGATAATGTTTGCTTCTAATCTATTTAAGAATTCAGCACTAAAATGGTGGAACACTATCCTTCAGTCTAGGGGAAGTGATAGAACTTACAATATGTAATGGGAGGAGTTTAAAAACATGGTAGAAAGGAAATTATGCCCTCATAATGAGAAAGAACAGATAACAATCAAGTTCCTAAACCTTAGGATGAATGGAGTGGATAGTAAGGGGTACACTAAGTTATTCTTTGAATATGCTAGAATAGTGCCAACCCTTGCTTCACCTGAACCAGTATTAATCTCCCGTTACATCTGGGGATTAATTGGAGAGATCAGACATGTAGTCAAGGCAGCTAGACCTCGAACTATAGAAGAAGCTGTAGAACTAGCCAACACCTTGACAGATGAATTAGTCCGTACACGAGAAGAGGATCAAAGGAGGAACCTAACCCAGAAGCTTACACAAGAATTTCGTTCTGGAAATTCTAACCGTGGGAAAAATGTAGGCTCTACCTCTGCACCCTACTGTAAGAATTGCAAAAGGAAGCATTCAGGAAGATGCTCCATATACTGTAATTTCTGCAAAATATCGGGACACAAGGAGGAAGATTGCAGGAAAAAGATTAGCAACAGGATATGCTACAACTGCGGAGAACAAGGCCACATCAAGCCTAACTGTCCAAAGCTAGCTCCAGCTACGAACCCCAAGAATACTAAAAATGCTAGAGCATTTGTTCTAACTGAAGAAGAAGCAAAGATGATCCCGGATGTGATCACCGGTACATTTTTAGTTAATGATATTTTTGCTAAAGTATTATTTGACTCTGGTGCAAACCAAAGTTTTATTAATACTTCATTTTGCAAAATTCTTAATCAATCATTAACTAAACTTCCACAAGAATGTCTAGTAGAGACAGCAAATGGGGAAACCATTAAGATTTCTGAGATCTTGCAGGGAGCAAGAATAGAAATTCTCAATCAGAAATTTATTGCAAACCTTTACCCCATGAATCTGGCAGGATTTGATGTTGTATTAGGAATGGATTGCTTAATAGCCAATAAAGCCAGTATTTTATGTGATCAAAAGTCAATTCAAGTAAATTCACCAAGGGGTGAAAAGATCACAATTAAAGGAAATAAAATCTCAAGATCCACTAAATTCATCTCTGTGATGAAAACAGCGAGTTATATAAGAAAATGATCATTAGTGTATTTGATTTCTATCATTACTAACATTAAAGGAAAAGAATTAAAGGATATTCCAGTAGTATCCCAGTTTTCAGATGTATTTCCAGAAGAGTTACCAGGGCAACCTCCAGATAGGGAAGTTGAATTCAGAATCCATTTAATACCAGAGAAAACACCCATTGCCAAAGCACCTTACCGTTTGGCACCTGCAGAAATGCAAGAACTGAAAAAACAATTAGACGAATTATTAGAGAAAGGATTCATACAGCCAAGTTCATCCCCATAGGGAGCGCCGATTTTATTCGTTAAAAAGAAGGACGGATCAATGCGTATGTGCATTGACTACCGCGAATTGAACAAAGTCACGATTAAGAATCGGTATCCATTACCAAGAATAAATGATCTGTTTGATCAATTGCAAGGAGCCCGATTTTTCTCTAAAATCGATTTAAGGTCAGGATATCATCAATTAAAGGTACAGGAAGAGTACATTCCTAAGACCGCCTTCAGAACAAGGTATGGTCGTTATTAATTTACTGTCATGCCATTTGGTTTAACCAATGCCCCAGCTGCATTCATGGACATGATGAACCGAATATGTAAGCCCTATTTGGATAAATTCATAATTGTCTTTATAGATGATATTCTCATTTACTCTAAGAGTAAAGAGGAGCATGCAAAGCATTTGCACGCACTTCTAAGTTTATTAAGAAAAGAAAAGCTTTATGCTAAATTTTCGAAGTGCGAGTTTTGGTTAGAACAGGTACAATTTCTTGGACATCTAGTTAATCATGAAGGAATTCATGTGGATCCCACCAAAATTGAGGCGATAACCAAGTGGAAAACCCATGAGTCACCAACCGAGGTTAGAAGTTTCTTAGGTCTAGCCGGTTATTATAGAAGATTTATTCAAGATTTTTCTAGAATAGTCATTCCCTTAACTAAGCTAACCTGTAAATCCGTTAAGTTTGAATGGGAACCAAAAAAAACGAAGCCTTTAGAATTCTTAAGCAAAGATTAACCTATACACCCATACTAGCCTTACCAGAAGGAACTGAAGATTTTGAAATCTATTGTGACACTTCTAAATTAGGTTATGGATGTGTGTTAATGCAACGTCAAAAGGTTATAGCTTATGCATCCAGACAACTTAAGAATCATGAAGAGAATTATTCAACTCATGATTTAGAATTAGGAGCTATAATTTTCGCCCTTAAGATTTGGAGACATTACCTATACGGTAGTAAGTTTACTATTTTCACAGACCATAAGAGTTTAAGGTATGTCTTCGGGCAAAAGGAATTGAATATGAGACAAAGACGCTGGATGAAATTACTTAGTGATTATGATTGTGATATCCAGTATCATGCAGGAAAGGCAAATGTAGTTGCTGATGCTTTAAGCCGAAAGTATCACGAACAGCCAAAAAGAGTACGTTCTCTTAAATTAAATCTGCAAGTAGATTTAAATGAGCAGATTAGAAAGGCACAAGAATCAGTAATCAAGGATTATACTGAAAAATTAAAAGGAATGATTAAGGAATTAGAACGAGGAACATATGGAATTTGGAGATTCCATAAGAAAAGGATGTGGATACCTAAATTAGGAAACTTACGCCACCGTATATTAGAAGAAGCCCATAAGTCTAAGTATACGATGCATCCTGGAAGTGATATGATGTATCAGGATTTAATAAAGAATTTTTGGTGGATAGGAATGAAAAAGGATATAGCAGCCTATGTTGCAAAGTGTTTAACCTGTTCACAAGTAAAAGCTGAACATCAGAAACCATAGTTTATTACAACAGTTAGAAATGCCTGTTTAGAAATGGGAATTAATAACAATGGATTTTGTTACTAAATTTCCCAAAATATGAAAAGGTAATGATACAATCTGGGTGATTGTAGACAGACTAACCAAGTCAGCTCATTTCCTACCAATGAAGGAAACTTTCAGTATGGAACAATTAGCTAAATTGTATGTAAATGAAGTAGTTTCTTTACATGGAATTCCTCTATCAATTGTTTCTGACAGAGATAGTCGTTTTACCTCTCATTTTCGGACAAGTTTCCAAAAAGCAATGTGAATCAAGATAAATCTAAGCACCGCTTATCATCCTCAAACGGACGGACAAAGCGAAAGGACAATGAAGGACATGCTTAGAGCTTGCATAATTGATTTCGGAGGTAATTGGGACGATCATTTACCATTGATAGAATTTTATTATAATAATAGTTATCACACAAGTATCAATGCTGCACCATTTGAAGCACTTTATGGACGAAAGTGCCGAACTCAGTCTGTTGGGCAGAAATTGGAGAAAAGCAACTATCTGGACCTGAGATAGTACAAGAAACAACAGACAAAATCATTCAAGTCAAGGAACGACTAAAAGCAGCACGTGATCGACAAAAGAGTTATGCTGATAACAGACGAAAGCCGTTGGAATTTCAGGTAGGAGATAAAGTGTTATTGAAAGTCTCTCCTTGGAAGGGAGTGGTAAGATTCATCAAGAGGGGAAAGCTAAGCCCCAGATATGTTGGACCTTTTGAGATTATTAGAAGAATAGGACGTGTAGCCTTTCAGCTACAAGTGCCAGAGAAAATGGCAGGAATACATGATGTATTTCATGTATCTAATCTCAAGAAATGCTTAGCTGACAAATCACTGATAGTACCTCTTAAGGATATAGAGGTAAATGAACAGTTAAAATTTGTAGAAAGACCTCTACAAATTGAAGACAGGAAAGTTAAGAACCTCAAGCACAAGAGATTGGTTCTGGTCAAAGTGAAGTGGGACTCCAAAAGAGGACCAGAATACACATGGGAGCTTGAATCAGAAATGCAAAGGAAATATCCACACTTGTTCCAGTAGACCTCGAGGACGAGCTCTAAAACAAGGTAGGGAGGATATAACAACCCTCCTAAATTTTTTCTGATACCCTAATATATTTTAAAATACCGCTATATGTCTTAAAATACACCCCGTATGTGAAAACCGAGCCCTAAATATGAAATATGATTAAAATAAATAAAAAACAAATTTTTATAGGCGCTCGTGGGCCGCGTAGCCCTTGGCTACATCTTACGCGGGCCGCGACAACTATGAGGCCAGATCGCACCCGGTGTTGACACGTGTCAAACGCATGTTGAACCTATTCGTGACCCGGATCACCTACGGCCTAGACCCCCTACTACGCGGGCCGCGTAGGCCTTAGCCAACCCTTTAATCGGGCCGTGAGAGACTCGAAAATCAGCCCTATATAAGAGGGCATCGGGCCTTCAGTGAAACTCGTTCATTTCTTTTCTTAATCTCGAAATTTCTGATAGATAGTATAATTTCCGGGCATAATACCCCCTAATTAACGAATTTCTGCTCCTTTGTAAGTATTATAACCCCATTTACGTATTAGATACGCTGCCTGATTGATCCAGGGTTCCGTAACAACTGTCGTGGTTCTGCCCGACGTAGTTGTTGGAATACTGTCTCGGGGAGGGTATCGTTAATATAAATAAAGGGTTATTATACTAACATATATACATTTGTGTAAATTATAGATTAACACTAGGAAACCCTTAAACGAAGTCTAAGACAGCAATGTGAGTTTATCCGCTTTTCGTAAACCTTTTTGTAAACTGTTTTACAAAACCTTTTATATTTTACAATATGATTAAGCAGTGATTGAGTATTTGTAGTTCTTCAATTACTGCCGGTATGTTGGGGTTTTGTATACAAAATGTGGAACACGTTACAATTGGACAACGAGTTAGCCAATGTGTAATATGACCCACCAGTCAGGATTGACAGTACTGAAAGAGTAATTGTGTAGAAATAAACATTGTGATCGCTCTCAATACTGTGTTAATTGATCAAGCTTTTCTTGATTAAACTGGGATTCACTCACCAGTATTTCCCACTGACAAATGTTTTTAAAACGCGTTTCTGGTAACAAAATGTGACAGCCAAATTAGAAGAAAGCCAGCTTGAGAGCAATGACGGCTTGGAAAAATGTGGCTATAAAAGTTACCTAAAAGACGATGTTTTAAATTCAATAAAATAGGATTTATCCCTATAAATATGTTGTAATAAGAAACTTGGGTTTTATCCATGTGGTTATTAATATAAAATATGGTGGTTTTACTCCGATAAACATTTCCTAACTACGGTCCTGATGAAATTTTCGCTGCCAAAATTAATAAACAAAATTGATACCACCCCAACTGATGTTCGCGGCGGCCCATTCCTGGGACATATAAGGAGGCCGGGGTTGTCACAGCCCTGATGGCTTTTTTTCTTTGATTTGTTCTTGTTCTTTTTGTTCTCTCAGGCTCCGCGTTGGGGCTTGTTGAATGATAATATTCGTTCGATTAAAAAGAAACAAATTTGCAACAGCCAACCACCTTGGGGCTTTAAAAGTCATTTCCGGCTCAGGAGATTATGGTATTAGGGTTGTGTTTCAGACGACGGTTTTATGACGGTTTGTATTCTTACTTAGCCCACTTGATTTGATTTGTGAACAATTGTTGTCATAATTGTGATATAAATAAACCTACCATTGTTGATGACGACGTCAGGGGTTGTTTTCCAGTCATCGTTGTTTGTTTTTTAAAACAGAGGCAGCGGTGGTGGAACACCAGAACAGAGAGGGAGAGAGAGAGAGAGAGAGAGAGAGAGAGAGTTGAGTTGAGGGAGAAGGGGTTTCAAATGGGGAAGAAATGATATGTTAAAAGACATAAATGTTCTCACATGAGGTGCACATGACCAGTCTTACCTTAAAATTATAGTTGGGTTAGTGCTTAAGGATGTAAGATGTAATAAGTTTTACAAATAAAGGGCCGTGACTGTAATTATTGAAGTTAAAGGTTATCTGTTGCAATCCAGTACAAACATAAAGGACGAAAAGTGTAATTTACCCTTGAATTTATTATAAAATAACAGTTAAATGTCATTTTAGTCCATGTGGTTTGGGCTATTTTGCCAGTTTAGTCCAAATGTTTCATTTTTCGCTTGTGGGTCCAAAAAGGTTTCATCGTTGCCATTTTAGTCAACTAGGTTAACTTCATCTATTTTTTTGTTAACGAGAAGGGCAATTCGGTCATTTTATATATAATTCTGTTAACTAGAAGGGCAATTCGGGCATTTTATATGTAATTCTGTTAACTAGAAGGGTAATTCGACCTTATAAAATCACCAAATTACCCTTCTCGTTAACAGAAATAATGGATGAAGTTAACCCAGTGGACCAAAATGGCAACAGTGAAATCTTTTTGGATCCACATGCGAAAAATGAAACCTTTGTACTAAACTGTCAAAATAGCCCAAATCACAGGGACCAAAATGGCATTTAACTCATAAAATAATTATGAACTACCAATATAAATTCAACAAATTATACATACCATTAATTCGGTGGTATTAATTTTTTTTTTAAATTTATTATTAATCGATTAGATCATGCGGTGTGGTCTAGCGTCCCTACCACCTCACCCGCTATAACGCCCCATAGCGCTTCTTCTCTCATTTCCTAAGCGTCAAGTGGGGGGGGGGGGGGGGTATAGCTTGTTCTGTTGTTAGTTTTTGTGGGCCCCTCATAATTATACCGTTTTTCAACGGTAATATTTCAAAAAAAAAAAATTACTTTTAACACTCTATATATCCCACTTTTTTAATTAAACCATACCATTCTATACAATCTTTTCTCTTCTATTTTTATACTAAACCACACCATTATGTTTTTTTTTACAATCTCACAACATGTTTTCAAACAACAACGAAAATGCGTGGGACCCCAGCAATTCAATTTGGGCTAATTTCCCAAACAACGAGCAAGAAAATCGATACCGATGAGACCCGCTAACAGGTGATGTCGAGTATTATCCGATACCAACTTCCACGCCAACATCCCTTCATCCGTCACCACCATCAGTTCCTGGCTTTTTTGGATGCTATTCCGCATCAAATCAGCGACCAACATTTTTTCAACAAACTCGTAACTCCAAACATCCCCGAAACCCAACTCACATCCTTAAAAGGTTGAGACGTAAGAAGACACCGTAAGAAGGTTGAGAATGTCGAATGTACTCCCAAAATGGTCAAGAGGTGGACGCCTAACGAAGAACTAGCAATGGCATGAGCATGGCTTGACGTGTCGGAAGATCCGATTATTTGTAATTTTTTTATCCATTAATTTTTATTTTTATTCTTATTTTGTTCCTACTAATTTTAACTTTTTAGTTTCAAGTAATGTATATAAAACCCCAACATACCGACAGTAATTGTAGAATCACAAATACGCAATTACTGTTTAGTTTTATTTAAAACATTTGAGGTTTTGGTAAAACATTTTGACTCACAAAAAGATTTACAAAAAGATGGCAAAAAACAGATGTACTCACTTTGTAAAATTAGGTATCTCTACGGGCTTCCTGGCAATACTTCTGGTTTATACTCTATTAAAATTAAACAATGCACACATTTTAGTAAAATAACCCAAATCACATTAACCGTACAACTGGAGACAGAACTCCAATGACTGAGTCAGGCAGAGCCTTGCATGCATTACGGAGTCCTAGATCAATCGGGTGTACCACGAGACAGAACTCTAACGACTGAGTCAGGCAGAGCCTTGACATGCATTACGGAGCCCTAGATCGATCGTGTAGGGTAACAAATATGTGATCGTGGGTTATAATACTTACAACGAGGCAGAACTTTGCTTATTAGGGGGGTATTATTCCAGAGATTTGACTACTAGAGAATTGAGAGAGAAAAGAAATCTAAACAACTTGGAAATGCCGATCTCTGCTCCTTTTATAGCTGGCCGAGGGGTTCCTTGCGCCCCGCGAGGCCAGCTTCTAACTCCTTCGCGACCGGCGTGGGCCTCAAAGTCGGCTATAGGGTTGGTGAGTCAGCGAGTAAGGTCGACACGTGTCAGGACACGTGTCTTGTTGGGTGTCCGACAAGCAACAGGCTGTCGCGGCCCGCGACAAGTCCTGTTGATTCCTTCGCGGCCCGCGAGCGACGAGTTTTCTGGTTTTATTTGATTTTTAATAATATTAATGTTATTCGGGTCCGTTTCTCACATACGGGGTGTATTTTAGGACGTTAGGGGTGTTTTAAGGGTTTTTAGGAGGGTTGTTATAAACAGTTTTGGAACCTGCGTTTTTCCCCCCTTCTGCAGTTCTAGCTTGTGGCTTCTGTTCTTCTGGTCGATGTCCCAAAGTAAACGAATTTGGGTTTTTTTCTATAAAGTGGGCTTTTAAATTGGGCTATATAATGATTTGATTTGGGTTATATAATATACATTCTAGTATCCTACCAAATATAATGATTTGGGCTAATTAAATATTTTATTTGGGCTATACAAATAAAAAAAAATAAACCGGGGGGTCGAAATCGTATATACCTAATTTTTTTTATAAAACCGGGGGGTCAAAAACGTATATACTTACAAAATCCTATACGAAACGTACATATATAACACTACTGACCGAAAAGTTCGGGGGGTCAGGCGCCCCCTCCCACCCCTTAAATCTTACGCCCCTGACCCGGTGTACTTTGGCTATGAATAGCGCCCCCCTCTAAATGTATGGTTTTGATTGGCTTCTTCAGCTGCAACATGCGGTCAACAAGAGCCTCCCTATTAATGTACGCCATTACATTCACAAGAGCGTCTTTAGTGTCCCCCTTTAACGCCCACGAGGTGAAGATGAGGCGCCATCAAGGCGTTATTGGCTGATGTGCAGATGAGACGCCACTCCACACCACTTAGGGTGGACGGGGCGTTCGCGGGGAATGGGTTCGGTGACCCTAGTCACCGATCGGGAACACCGCCGCCATCAAAGCGGGGACCCGATTCGGTGATAGGGATCGGTGGGGAGATACCGCGTTGTTTGGCTCGAATTTCGAAAGAAGACCGTTTAACAACGGTCATTTTTATAAAAAAAAAAAAAAATCAACTTTTTTAAACAATATATATTAACCAACCTAAATCAAACTCACCACTCTCAAACTCACACCAAAACTCTCAAACTCAAATCTTTCAAATACAAAATGGATCCCAGGCTTCCGTTTCTTTCAACCCTACCCGACTTTCCCGACGATGGAGATGCATCGTCAAGCGATAGTAGCTTAATTTTCTTCCAAAATCTCATCCAACAAGCGGAGCTACTAGACACGGCATCGTCTAGTAAAAAAAAATTTGTCCGTCGAGATCGTGAGGGGGGCCATGAGACACTCATGGCCGATTATTTTGATGAAAATCCAAAATTTAATGACGATACTTTTCGTCACAGATTTCGTATGTCCAAGTCGTTGTTCCTAAAAATTGTTAGTGACGTGGAAGCGTTTGACAAGTGGTTTAAAGAAGGCTTAGACGGGAGAATGAAGAAAAGTTTCACACCGTTGCAAAAGGTTACTTCGGCGATTAAACAACTTGCAACCGGTAACCCACCAGACGAGGGGGACGAGTATTTAAATATGTCTGAAAGGACCTCTCGTGAGTGCCTTGAATATTTCTGCGAGACGGTCTGTAAAAGGTATGGCGGTGAATTCCTACGTAGACCAACGAGCCACGACGTCGCGCTATTGTATCAGGCTCATGAGGATAGGCATCACCTACCTGGTATGTTGGGTAGTCTGGATTGTACACACTTGGTCTGGAGAATGTGCCCCATAGAATTGCGTGGACAATACATGAGAGGCGATCATCAATACCCGACGGTTATGTTAGAAGCGGTGGCGTCTCAAGATTTGTGGATTTGGCATGCTTTTTGTGGCCCGACGGGTTCACAAAACGACATCAACGTGCTGCAACAATCTCCATTATTTCTTGCTCAACGAAACGGAACGGCGCCAAATTGTCCGTTTCAAGTGAACAACCACTTATACAAACGCGGGTATTATCTTACTGATGGGATCTACCCTACCTGGTCCGTGTTTGTGAAGTCTTTTCCATATCCACACGACCCGAATGAAAAAAAGTTCAAGAGGCAACACGAGGCCGCAAGAAAAGATGTGGAACGGGCGTTTGGTGTGTTAAAGTCGAAGTGGGGAATACTAAATCGCCCAATGCGTTCGAAAACGGTGAGAAAGATAAGGTCCATCGTGTATACGTGCCTTATTTTACACAACATGATTATAAAAGACGACGGAAGGGCGATAGCACCGGTACATATTCAAGATCCTCCAGCCGAACCCGTCTTCGATGATACAGCTTATACGGAGCTCATTGACGAAGACACGCATTGGAGACTAAAACACGATCTCGTTGAGCATCTCGGAAGTTTAGACCTGCCTCACCTTGAAGTTGATTCGGACGACGAGTAGTTTGTTTTTATATTTTTCTACTTTGAATGTATTTTTTTTTTCTAGTTTGAATGTTTTTTTTTTTTAATTTAATGAAATGTCTTTTATTTAATTTTTTTTTTATTAATATTTTTTTAATTTGTAAACATTAATAATTTTACAAAAAAAAAAAAAAAAAAACCCAAGTCACCTAAAGAGGGGAGTGCCGCCATCAAAATGGGGTGTTAGGTGAGTTTAAGAGGGGAGTTGACGTGGCACAAGAGGATTGGTTGGGTGTAAGAGAGGGGACTCACCTATTAGGTGAGTGCCCCTTACACCCTTAGCCTAGTTGTTATTGTGAGACTGAATCATTAGTTATCCCACACTCAAAAGAGGCATTTGAGTTTCATCATTTTCTTATTTTTATACTAAACCTTAATGAAGTGTCTAACACTACCTTAAGATTAAGTTAGTAAAATAGTAATCTTGGTAGTTGGTTCTGGAATGTATGCTATTAAAGTCAAGATTTAAAATAATAATAATTAGAATTAATATAAGTTTGCTTCGGATATAAGATCGGTCATTGGTAAGATCAATGATAAGATCCTTTTCAAAAGTTTATGGTATTATCACATAATTAGCCTTTGCTATGAATTACAAGACCTACACACCTAATTCATTTATAATAGAAATCTTATATACGAAATAATTTGAAATATAATATAATATTTTATGTTGATGACATGGCCTCCAGAGCTCCAATATCATCTCATTTAATATCTTATATTAAAAAAAACACACACACACAACATTAC
Source organism: Helianthus tuberosus (assembly GCA_030545235.1). Taxonomy (NCBI): domain Eukaryota; kingdom Viridiplantae; phylum Streptophyta; class Magnoliopsida; order Asterales; family Asteraceae; genus Helianthus; species Helianthus tuberosus. The sequence goes on from CM060360.1 coordinate 167,699,627, forward strand.
AAGTAGTTTCATTTTTAACATATTGTTAGGCCAGAGGGTGTGGGGGGCGCCACCCTCGCCACGTCAGAGGCTATTAGCGCCCCCGGCGCTATACACCCACACCCACACGATTAAGAGGGGGCGCTATAGAGGGGGCTCCAAGGTGGTAACGAGGGAGAAGGGGCTTTATCAGGTGGGGCCCACTTCTTTTCACCAATCAAAGTTTTTTTTTTTTTTTTTTTTTTTCCTATAGCGCCCAAATTCATGTTATACCACACCCTCCATGTTAGAGGGGCGTTATAATGCCCACTTGGCTGACGTGACGCCTACGTGGCGCTGAGGTATCCTTTATAACCCCCAACCCACACCCTCCGGCCTTAGGCTACTTGTTATGAAACAATGATGCTGTAAGTTCAAATTTATAAAATATATAACATACTACCTTTTTTTAATGTTTTGAGTCATTAAGAAAAAGTTTTTTTTTTTTGTTATAAACTAGTAATTAGACCCGCGCACGTTGCGGCGCGGGTACATTTTAAACCTCGAATGGATTAATCCAAACGTTGTGTGACGCACATTTTGACGTATCCAAGTTAACTCAATAGCATCCTGATATTGGATCAAAATTACCTAAAGCAATCAAATTTTTAATGTACAATCATAACGTATCTATATGTGTGACCGATTCATACATAGGAAATGTATCGAAAAAAGCATTAAACATATATAAACAGAAAACTGACGCGTGTAATCAAAAGACATAATCACATCAAGAATTGAAATTTTACTTGTAGCACGTTGAAACATCGAGTGGATTAGTCCAACATTATGCGATGCGTTACCCATATGAAAAACGCGTGTGTTTACGCATTAAAATCTAACTTAGTGTAATCTATATAAGCATTGCGGTTGGATAAAAAAGTAAAGTAAATCGAATTTAAACCGTACAAAAGAAACGGAATCGACCTCGGGTTGGTTCGTTTAGTGGGGTTTCACCCAATCACTACACCACCCTTGCCTTTTCATAAATACTTAGTGGCGTCAAACGTACAGTAACTCAAATTTATACCGTGGAATGAAAGTGTATTATACTTGATCTGACTCGTTGCCAAATAAAATTTACATCAAAACACAGGCGAGGTACTTTCTATTTAGCTTTAAATTCAACGGTGGCTAATATATTTAAAACCTGTTAATAAATTATGAGTCGTTGGGACTTGGGAGGTGTCTTAATATGATAGTTGAAGAAATGATTTATGAAATGATATAAATACGTTGGCGTCCTGTTACTCAGTTAGTAATTGTTCACCAGCAAAAGACAAATTTGGGAAAATTTCAAGCAATCCACTTTCATTAACAATCCACTAAAGTCTTCATGGGCTTTTGTCGTTTTTTAACTTTTGTTTGGGCTGGTATGGTCGGTGGCCGATGCCACCGACTTTGTAATTTAAGATAGTATATAATATAACATACTACCTTTTTTAATGTTTTGAGTCATTAAGAATAAGTTTTTTTTTGGCAAATTGGATTTAAATAATCCAAACTCATTGTTATTGGTCAATAATAATCCCAACTCATTTAATCACCAATAATAATCCGAACTATTCACTTTTGTTTGTAAAATACTCTCAGTTAAAAAAACACTAACAAGGTTAAAAATTGCTGATGTGGCATGCCACGTCACCTGCCACATCAGTTGCCACGTCATCAAAAAATGCCACGTAGACTGCCACATCAGCTGCCACGTCATCAAAAAATGCCACATCAACTGCCACGTCAGCAAAATTGCTGATGTGGCATGCCACGTCATCTGCCACGTCAGCAATTTCTTAACCTAGTTAGTGTTTTTTTAACTTGGAGTATTTTACAAACAAAAATGAATAGTTCGGATTATTATTGGTGATTAAATGAGTTGGGATTATTATTAGCCAATAGCAGTGAGTTGAGATTATTTAAATCCAATTTGCCTTTTTTTTTTTTGTCAATTTGATGATAAACGTCATTAAGAATAAGGTTTTTTTTTTTGTCAATTTGATGATAAACTAACACATTAATAGGAACTCTTTTACAACAAGTCATTTTGATGATCTTAAATGAAAAAAAAACATACTTTAACGATTCAATTTAGAGTTAAATGCTTGGTTGGTCCCTGTGGTTTGCAAAAATTGCAGACTTGGTCCCAATGGTTTACTAATTACACGCGTGGTCCCTGTGGTTTTCAAAAATGCACTCGGTTGGTCCCTAGCCCTAACATCAGTTAAATTTCTCAGTTAAGTCCATGTTAAATGACCAAAATACCCTTGCTTATTAACAAATACATAAACAGATCAATCTCTCACCTCTCTCTAACTCTCTTTCTCTCTCTCTCTCAGCTCTCTCTCTCTAGTTCTTTATTCTCACCACCACCCACCCTACCACCACTACCACACACCTGCGGCCACCGCCACCTAACAACACCGCCCCCTAATGTCACGGCCCACGACCCGGTTTGACCCGTTTCAGGAGCCGCGGCAGAAAATACTGCGGTATTTATGTAATTGAGTTTTACAGCGGAAACAGGATCGCTTAAAGCTAAAATTTTTCCCCGATTATTTTATTTCACAATTCGGGATAAAACCCCGATAATTTACAATAGTATGTTTTTACTATAAAAGCATGATATTACAAAATTTATTTCTTTATTTTATACTGAGCCACTATCTTAAGCTTGAAATGCTCCACAGCACTTTTCCTGATTTACAACAGATCACCTGAAACATGTTTGAAAAAGGTTTTGTCAGCGGGAAATACTGAGTGAATCATTCTATTTTGCATAATGATGCATAGTTATCAATTACAGCATAAGAGCGATTACAATAGCTTCTATCTTATTTTTATCTGGCATTCTGTCACAATGGTGACATGTCACAATGGTGACGATGGTCATACCACTATTTAGATCAATGAACCTAAATAGTGATGATTATCCCTGTAGGTCAATGAACCCAACAGTGATTATCCCGAGTAGGTCAATGAACCTAACTGGGAGAAATTAGTAATGTGCACAATACCCCACTAACCAGTAATTCAAGATATCCACGACTTAGTCCCTGTAATTATAATCTTGAAATAATTTGGAGTATTGTAAAATATTTAATAAAAATAACTCACAAACGGTGAGAATAGTTGTATAAAGCAATTTGATAAAAAGAGAGAATAACTCACAAACTGTGAGAAAAGAAGAATGACTCACATTGCAGATTTATACGGGCAGAGCCTAGCCTACTGATTAGCCTTTTATCCTAATTTCAATAACAAGCACACAATTTGGAATTAGTAATCAATCCAGCATTTACGATAATTTACGAGATCAAATTCTCACAATGAATGACAAAATGCAATACTTTGTCCATCGAATTAACGATGATCCGTTGAATTAACAACGAACGACAAGGTATAATACTTTACCCATCGAATTAACGATGATCCGTTGAATTAACAACGAACGATAAAGTATAATACTTTACCTATCGAATTAACGACAATCCGTCAAATTAATGACGAACGATAAAGTATAACCCTAATGTGGGTGGCACTTAATCATTCATTGGATATATTGATCGTCGGAAAATGAATCGTAGCAGCGATTGTGCTAATACCCTGTTTTGTAGCAGCACCCCCCCTCTAATTAGTGTTTTGTGTGTGTTAATTATGATAAACAGACGATATATCGGAGCCTGAAGCGAATTTCTTCGTCGAACGAATTCCAGAATTCAAGTGCCAATGTCCTGAATTTATACATAATTTTTTGCCAAGCTTACGGACCGTAAGCTTGATGACCTTACGGTCCGTAAGGTACTCAAAATGCTTGTTTTGTTGCCACGTGTGGAACTAGCTCAGATGAGTCGACACATTCTAAAAATTCAACTTGGAGAGCACGTAATTCGGATAATCGTCAAGTAGGGAATCCCCCCCTGAGTTTTAGGGGCCCTAATCCTGATTCTGAAAATTATGAAAATTTTAGGGTTTGCACAGAATCACTTGGGTGTCTCAATTAGGGTTTCCTATTAGTCAAATTAATTTAATAATTATGACTTTTGATGAGAGTCGTTACATTCTCCCCAACTTAATAAAAATCTCGTCCTCGAGATTTACTGGAATAATTGAGAATACTTTCTCTTTCTTTTTGATTCGAGTTCCTAAGTATATTAGGATCCTGTCTTTGAATCCTACATTACTTAACACTATTTGTTTATCTTTATATCTTGGAAAGGTATTACCAAAGATTCATCTTATAGACATTTCTTGAGATTAGATATATAAAATATATCATGTATTCCAACTAACCTTCCTGGTAGTTGTAAATTATAAGTAACTAATCCAATACGTTGAATTTACTGGAAATGATCCTACATAATTTGGTCTTAGATTTCCTTTCTTACCAAATCTAACCACTCCTTTCCAAGGAGATACTTTTAATAGTATTTTGTCTCCAACTCGAACTTCAACGACTTTTATCTATTATCTGCATAATTCTTATGACTATCTCTTGCTGTTTTCAGCTTTTCCTTTATGATACTGAATATCACAATTGTAGTTACTTAGGATTTTCATCCATCTCCTTTTTCCTCAAACTCTTTTTGCCCAAAATATATATATCTTAAATTCTTATAATCCGTATAGATAGTATCCTTACTTCTATACAGATAATATCTCCAAATCTTAAGGCAAAATTATGGTTCCTAATTCTAACTCATGAGTAGTATAATTCCTTCGTACCTTTTTCAATTGTCTTGATGTATATGCAATTACCTTTTTGCATTGCTTTAAGGAATATTCAATTCCTAGCTTTGAAGTATTACCTTATATTTCAAAATCTTCAATTTCTTCTAGTAAGGCTAGGATTTATGTTTTTATATCCTAAAAACTTCTTCTTCTCTAATCAAACTTAACCGTTTTAGAGGTTAATTAATTTAATGGTATAGCTATTTTGAAAATTCCTTGATAAACTGTCTATATTACTAAACCTACAAAATTTCTAATTTCCATTGCGGTTTACCGCATCTTTCATTTGGTAATTACTGCTATCTTAGCAAGATCTAAGTGAATACCTTCATGATTCACCATATGACCTAAAATTGCACTTTAGCTAAGATATATTCTTCAAAAATTTTGGGAGTAAAGCTTTTCTTTTTCTTAATAACCAATATTGTGCTAACCGATAAGGTTCCCTGGCTTATCGGTAAAATTCCTGGAATTAGATGAATTTTAAATTCTATCTTCATGTAATCCAGGTAAATCTTCTGGAAATACATCTGGGTATTCGGATTTTACAGAAATTTCCTTAAATTCTGTATCTTTAGTATTAATGATTACTAAATCATATATATTATTCCTTTGCCTTCGTTCATAATTAGCAATTTCCATTACTGATATGAACTTCATAAACTTACCTGGTTTATCTCCGGTAATTCTAATTACTTCTCTGATGGTTGATTGAATTTCTAAGAAATTCTGATCACAGATAATGATCACAACATCAAATTCAACTAATTTCATAGATAATAGGGTTGCAGAAAACTCATAATTTATTTCTATGTTCTGCATAACCTTATTTATTTTAGCTGAATTCCCATCTGCCGTTTCTAATATAGAAATTTATCTAATGCTGGTTAACGGTAGGTTAAGAGTTTGGCAGAGTAAAGTATTTATAAAACTTTGGTTTGCACCAGAGTCAAATAATACTTTTATGTAAACGTTGTAAGCTAAGAACATACCGGCTATCACATCTGGAATCATCTCGGCTTCATGAGTAGTCAGCTGAAAGGCTCTCGCATTCCTTTTTGCTCCTTCTGCTGGTTTGACTTGATTGTCAAATGATTTATTCAGTTTTGGACAATCTGGCCTAAGATGTCCAGTTTCTCTACAGTTGTAGCAAACTGAAAATTTCTTCCTCCTACAATCTTCTTCTTGATGCCCTGGAATCTTGCAAAAATTGCAATATCCTTTGCATCTTCCTAAATGCTTCCTTTTGCAAAAATTGCAAAATGGACTAATAGAAGATTGCCCATTCCCTCCTTTCTTGAAATGGTTATGGTTACCCGAACTGAATTCTTGGGTAATCTTTTGGGCTACTTCCTTCCTTCTGTTTTCTTCTCTTGTCCGTACTAGCTCGTCAGTCATAGTATTGGCTAATTCTACAGCATCATCAATCGTGCGAGGTTTCGCAGCCTTGACGATATTACGAATTTCGGAAATTAATCCCCAAATATAACGAGAAATAAGTACCGGTTCTGGCGAAGCCAGGGTTGGTACTACTCGAGCATATTCGAAGAATGTCGTAGTATACCCTCGACAATCTACATCTACCATCCTATGGGTTAGAAACTTATTTGCCATTTGATCTTTTTCATATTCAGGACAGAATTTTCTTTCTACAAGACTCTTAAATTCTTCCCAGTTCATAGCATACGCCATCCTTCTTCCTTTTGCCTGTAACATTGTATTCCACCATTCTAGCGCTACTTCTTTGAAAAGGTTTGAAGCGTACATAACCTGATCATCCTGAGCACATTTACTTATGGCAATTACTGCCTCGGTTTTCTCTAACCAACGCAGTGCTGCAGTCGCTCCTTCATTGCCTGCAAACTCAGTGGGTTTACAAGCAAGAAATTCTTTGTAAGTGCAACCAGGCGTTGCAACTTTCCTTTTCTTAGGGAGCGGAGCTTGCCGTTGTTCATTATCATGATTAACATGATTACCGCCTCCATTTACGCTATTACTGAAATTATCTTCAGAAATGCGTTTACTAGGAACAACTTGTTGAGGTTCGATTGGATTTTTAACAGCAGCAATGATTGCTGGTATAGCATTGGCTATCCCTTGAGCAACTATTCCTGGAATAGTGTTGGCTATCTCTTGAGCAATGATATTTTCTATATCTTGCCTAGTCACATATTGGTTCCCCGATTGTTGCTCAGATTGATTACCTTCATTAACTGGTTCATTATTAGCGTTTTCCATCTGATATCTATTTTATAGATACATAATTAGTATAAAGGAAATAATTCAATGTCACAATTTAGTTGCACATAATCACATAAACGAATATACAAACAAAATTGTAACTTTTCTAATATTTCCTTATATCATGTTTCTATATACACCCGTTTTATTATTTATTTTACACATACTAATTTTACTATTACTATTACACAAACACAGTTTCATAATCCCCTATCCTTTGTCAGATGATGTTCTAGTAGCGGCGTTTCTTCTCATCGTATTTCCAGGAGATTTGTCCCAAAGTCTCTTGGATTCTATTCCCAGCATCCATTTTGTCAAAATGATGAAGTTCAGTCCTATTCTTGTTACTTATTGGTAAATTTGGTAAAGGTTCGGGATTGTATTTAGGAAAAAGCCTATAGGGATGGTTTTGTAACAGTATTTCATTATCCAACCATTCGTCTATATTCCAGTGATTCGAAGAATTTGGAATAGATGGTTCTAAGTTCATAAAATTATTTTCATTAACAGGCTCAATAGTATCATCAGTTGCCATTATAAAATCTAGTTCTTCTTGAGATGGTAATTCCTCAGTTTGCCTAGAGCTTTCCCCAATTTCCATTTTCTTAGGCTTAGGTTTCTCAAGAGGTAAAGCATTGAATTCTATAGGTCCTTCTATGTCTGGAATATACCTATTAAAATCTCTGGAAACTTCAATTCTTACTGGATAGAGATTTAAATTCTGAAGGGCTTCCGACAAATCACTCATGCTGTTTAGTAACATACATACAATTACTAAGTCATAACAAAATTTTATAGAACAAAAATAGTATTTCATACTACCAAAACAAATACAAATTAAAACATACTAGGTTTTATTTGTAATTTATTTATAAATTTTCTTGACTGTAGATAATAAAAATACTAAACTTTAAATCAGAATATTTAAAGATTTATATTTACTATTACAGTGATTAACATATCAAAATCTATATACTAAATAAGTATGATGACTTAATTTATATATATTATTTAGTCATTATCATGGTGAATATTGGTTAGTGCTGCCTTGTTTAAGCATAGGTGATCAGTCCATGCCTAACTAAGGCTAGGTTATCCAATATCTGCCTTTGATAATAACCTTAGTATTTAAAAATAATCTTAATACTACTATTATTAATATATTATTATTAATAATAAAATTATTAATAATAAATAACTAAACAAAATTTTAAATAAAAGTATACTTCAAACATAAAAATATAATTTCTTTACCACAATATAGTAATACTATATTAGGTAATTCCATATATTAATCAAATAAATTTATATAATGTTTTTCGATTAACGATGATAGAGCAACAAATATTACAATTTATATAAAAATATGCCCATATTAAAATTAACAAATAGCCATTTAATAAAACACATAATCATATAATAGTAATCAGGAAAAATTAAGTATTTCTAAATACTTAATTAGCTTAACCCAGTGGCTCTGATACCACCTTTTTCTGTCACGGCCCACGACCCGGTTTGACCCGTTTCAGGAGCCGCGGCAGAAAATACTGCGGTATTTATTTAATTGAGTTTTACAGCGGAAACAGGATCGCTTAAAGCTAAAATTTTTCCCCGATTATTTTATTTCACAATTCGGGATAAAACCCCGATAATTTACAATAGTATGTTTTTACTATAAAAGCGTGATATTACAAAATTTATTTCTTTATTTTATACTGAGCCACTATCTTAAGCTTGAAATGCTCCACAGCACTTTTCCTGATTTACAACAGATCACCTGAAACATGTTTGAAAAAGGTTTTGTCAGCGGGAAATACTGAGTGAATCATTCTATTTTGCATAATGATGCATAGTTATCAATTACAGCATAAGAGCGATTACAATAGCTTCTATCTTATTTTTATCTGGCATTCTGTCACAATGGTGACATGTCACAATGGTGACGATGGTCATACCACTATTTAGATCAATGAACCTAAATAGTGATGATTATCCCTGTAGGTCAATGAACCCAACAGTGATTATCCCGAGTAGGTCAATGAACCTAACTGGGAGAAATTAGTAATGTGCACAATACCCCACTAACCAGTAATTCAAGATATCCACGACTTAGTCCCTGTAATTATAATCTTGAAATAATTTGGAGTATTGTAAAATATTTAATAAAAATAACTCACAAACGGTGAGAATAGTTGTATAAAGCAATTTGATAAAAAGAGAGAATAACTCACAAACTGTGAGAAAAGAAGAATGACTCACATTGCAGATTTATACGGGCAGAGCCTAGCCTACTGATTAGCCTTTTATCCTAATTTCAATAACAAGCACACAATTTGGAATTAGTAATCAATCCAGCATTTACGATAATTTACGAGATCAAATTCTCACAATGAATGACAAAATGCAATACTTTGTCCATCGAATTAACGATGATCTGTTGAATTAACAACGAACGACAAGGTATAATACTTTACCCATCGAATTAACGATGATCCGTTGAATTAACAACGAACGATAAAGTATAATACTTTACCTATCGAATTAACGACAATCCGTCAAATTAATGACGAACGATAAAGTATAACCCTAATGTGGGTGGCACTTAATCATTCATTGGATATATTGATCGTCGGAAAATGAATCGTAGCAGCGATTGTGCTAATACCCTGTTTTGTAGCAGCACCCCCCCTCTAATTAGTGTTTTGTGTGTGTTAATTATGATAAACAGACGATATATCGGAGCCTGAAGCGAATTTCTTCGTCGAACGAATTCCAGAATTCAAGTGCCAATGTCCTGAATTTATACATAATTTTTTGCCAAGCTTACGGACCGTAAGCTTGATGACCTTACGGTCCGTAAGGTACTCAAAATGCTTGTTTTGTTGCCACGTGTGGAACTAGCTCAGATGAGTCGACACATTCTAAAAATTCAACTTGGAGAGCACGTAATTCGGATAATCGTCAAGTAGGGAATGCCCCCCCTGAGTTTTAGGGGCCCTAATCCTGATTCTGAAAATTATGAAAATTTTAGGGTTTGCACAGAATCACTTGGGTGTCTCAATTAGGGTTTCCTATTAGTCAAATTAATTTAATAATTATGACTTTTGATGAGAGTCGTTACACCTAACCACACCGCCGCCACCACCTTACTCCCTCTCTCCTCTCTCAACACTTTCTCTCTCTAAAAAAACCCACTTCAAAACACCCAAAAACACATTGCTGACACAAATTCGGAGCTCCAGATCTTGATTTGGGGTTTATTGGAGATGGGTTGTATTTATCTGTTCTTGATACAGAGTTTGGATAGATTGGTGCCTCGTTTGGGGTGGTGGCGGTGTTGGGTAGGTGGCGGCGACAGGTGGGTGGTAGGGTGGTAGCAGGGGGATGGTATGGTGGATCGGGGAACAATCGGCTCCACAGGCCTAATCGATGGCGGATTGAAGGGTGGAATCTTCAGCGTTGTTCTTGGCTACGCACCAGAGGTTGAGTGAAAACGCCGTCTGATTGTTGTTGGTGGAGGGTGGAATCCTTCTTTGGGGCTTAACCCTGTTGCAACAACAGGGGAGAGTTCATCAAGGCAAGATGGTCGACCGATGTTGCAGGTCCCGGCATTAAGAAGAAACCCGCAAGTAACTTCTAGAAACATGAGTTCTAGCTCAAGAGCTAATCGATCCGCAAGTAACTTCTAGAAACAGGAGTTCTAGAAACAGAGACTTCCACAGCACCGTCGCTGCAACACCTGTGTTCTTCTTCACCTGGAGATGGGGATTGGATGGATGCAGCTGCCATTGAAGCTTTTTTGGTGAAGAATAGAAAGAATCTGGAGATGGGGATTGGGGGATCTGAAGATGGGGATTGGAGTGAAGATGGGGATCTGGAGGTTGAAGAAGATGAGTTGTAGGCTTTATATATTTTTTTATTTATTTTTAATTGTTCTAGGGGTAATATAGTCATTTCACACATAGTTAACTGAGAAATTTAACTGATGTTAGGGCTAGGGACCAACCGAGTGCATTTTTGAAAACCACAGGGACCACGCGTGTAATTAGTAAACCATTGGGACCAAGTCTGCAATTTTTGCAAACCACAGGGACCAACCAAGCATTTAACTCTTCAATTTAACAAAAAAAAAGTACTACAACAACAGATTCTTGTTTTATCTTATATATAAAAGTTTCAACTAACAAATAACGAGCATAGTCGGATTAAGATCTTGAAACGATCCGGTGTAAAGCAGAGTATTGAATCAACGTGAGCTATCTAGTCTACAAGTATGGACCATACCATTTGTCAATTTTCTATGTCATTGTATGTTTTCAATAGCTATGAAATAAAAGATATTGAATATTTAAATAATGAGAGCGATACATTGGTGTACAAGTCTAAAATTAGGAAAAAAGTGGCGTATTAGATGGTAGGTTGACCCAAGACCCTTTCTAACCAAAAAGCTTGATATGTTGTTGACTGTTGATTTAGTCATACAAGAAACTTGAAAGTAAGAAGAGGTACAAATGTAACAGTCTCATTATAATTTTTACTTTTTTTGGGTTAAAATATTAATTCATTCGTGGAAAAAAAGCATACGGTTTTACTAATGTTTGGTTCATGCAATTTTAAATAGTTATTGTCAATTTTAGTTACACTATTATACATGTGCAGCTGTGCACCACATTCGTGGAAAAAAAGCATACGTAATGTTTGGTTCATGCAATTTTAAATAGTTATTGTCAATTTTAGTTACACTATTACACATGTGCACCAATGTATCGGAGGAATTTGGGATTGCGTATTTTAGTGACTTATTAGCTTATTAAGATCAATGGGTATGGGGATCGGCACAGAGCTCCCCCCCCCCCCCTAGCAACGTCGCACACCGCCCCTAAGGGGCTCGGCTCGGCACTTCCGTCTGGATTCCGACGGTGGAGACGCCCCCCCCCCCCCTTTAGCAACGTCGCACACCGCCCCTAAGGGGCTCGGCTCGGCACTTCCGTCTGGATTCCGACGGTGGAGACGGGGCAAGCTGGTGGGCCCCCCATCTGACTTCTCTCTCCTCCTATATATATATATATATATTAATATATTATTAATGGTGGGGTAGTCTTGCCTAGTCCCCACACCCTTGGGTAGTCCCCAAAGAGACTATCATCCTCCCGTGATTACGTGGCGGGTAGTCTCCAAAGAGACTAACCTCCCCATACCCACCGGTCTAAGTTTTGAAAAGTTAAAAGTTGTTTTGCATGAAATTCATGTGAAGGGAAAAGTTAATAAGTCACTCCAATGTGACTAATTAACTTTTCTAAAATGTCATAAGTTGTTTTGAAAAGCTAAGCAAAATATGCCCATTATTTATTTTATAATTATAATAGAAAATATGATAATCTTTTTAGCTGTTATATAGCTACCATCACCTCACACAAGATTTTAGTGTTATACCCATTAAACACAAAATGTTATCCATTTTATTTTCACTTATAATATAGATTGTATGCACTTGACTCACTTTATTAAGAAGAAAGAATAAAAAACAATGAAAAAAAAATGCTCAGATTATATGTTGTGAAATAACTAAATCACTTCTACGTATGAATTTGAACAATAACTAAATACCCAATAACTAGGTACAGTGGAATAAATAAAAGAAAAATTAAAAAGCAAAAGAAAACACTGCGATAGGTTAGTTTGGGGTGGGCCCATTGTCACACCCAACCGATGGCGGAATCATCGGGGCGCGGCACTGAGCGAAACAGATTGTCCAGGAATTTCCATAACAACTATCATTACCATTCAATTTAAGTTAACATGTCCCATACCATGTCTCAAATAGCAAAATAAGTTATTACAGACAATAACTAAACAAATATTCTGTTCCGACAACTCAGATTTAAGCATAACTAATTTATTTATTGGTTTCTAGGACTCCAATTCCTAGCTTCGATTTCATCACAGCACAAAGAGCAAACATGCAACCTAAGCACCTGTCACATACGTTAAAATAAAGTCAATACATAAAATGTAAAGGTGAGCATACTAGTTTGATAATAACATATAGAGTTCGAATTCGTTTACGCATAACCAGCACGTACACATAGAGAAATGAAGCACGTTAGTTATCGACATAGATCCATCGATACCAATGACTGCGGGTTGACTGCCCGAGGCAGTTCGCAATACATGATTACCACTGTAATCCATGCAAGTAAGAGATCCTTAACAACCCCCGTGTGAACGGGTGCTGAGTCCAAACTATAGTACTATCGTTGCTAAGGCAGGTAGACATCATTCCATGTGTAAACATAACAAACAAGCATTCATAAGCCACGTATAACATGCATTAATGGTTTAGCGTTAAAATAGCTTGAGTAGTGTGATGGTTGTAGTTTGGATAGTTGTAACGTATGTAACACCCAAAAGTGCTAAAGCAAAAAGGGTTCGAGTATACTCACAGTGATATGGATTGAAGGGAGCGCTTTACAGCGAGTACGATTAGCCTGAATATATTCGATAACGTAACGATAAGTGACGCGTAAAACAGTACAAGTGAGAGTGGGTAGGATGACTGATCGTGCGGATCAGTTATCCGTGAATAGAAGTCATCCGTGCGCATGACCTATCCGTACGGATGGTGATGCGTGCGGATGGTGATGCGTGCGGACAGTGTTCCATCCGGATAGGTCATCCGTGCGTGTGACTGTCCGTGCGGGTGGCAACCCGTGCGGACTAGTTATACGTGCGGACGACTTATCCGTACGGTTAGATTGCTTGTGTGGATAAATGTTCAAGTGGATTGTTTCTTCCTAAGATGTGTTTGTGTATGATGGCTTGTGCTTTGGAGTTTTCGTTGTAGCATTTAGAAAACACCAAAGTGTTTCTACCTTTCAAGTCGGCCGCGCGGACGGCGGTCCGTGCGTATGGTAGTCCGTGCGGGCAGCCTGTGCGCGCGGGCAGAGACAATCCGTCCGGATAGCCTGTCCGTGCGTACGGCTTGGCCGTGCGGATGAAGTTTGTTTGATTTTCATTTTAAGGCCTTAGTATCTCATGATCCGAAGAGTAATCCATTCAGAGGTCGTCCGTCCGGATTGCTCGTTCGTCGATACTCAAACCTTGTTTTGAAAGTGGGTCCCAAGGGTAGTCCGTGCGGATGACAACCCGTGCGTATGGCCTGTACGTACGTATGGGCTGCACGTGCGTATGGCTCGTCCGTGCGGACATCTAGTCCGTGCGGATAGCTTGTCCGTGCGGACAACTGGTTGTTCCGTTCGTCTACACTTGGTTTCTGTTGTCGTTTATCGAGACGTTCTGAATACGTGGCAACCACCTGGAGTTGTGTTCTCACCCGCGTGACTAGACCGGTCAGGAACCACCCTAGCTCGGCCTGTCGGCGACTCAGAACGGTCATCCCGGTTAACCCCGAAATCAGTTGTCTATGGGTAGGATTCCAGATCTGGAACTAGGGCATCACTATTGACGAGTAGAGCACTAGGACTGATCGGATTCGTACCGGTTTTAAGAGCAAAAGAAGGAGAGAACTTAGGTTTATTTCTTTCAACTCTTTTATCCTTAGAAAAGTTTAGCTCTAGGTGAAATTAATGTGAAAACTTGTAGAAATCGTTTAGATCGGGGATATTCTTGGTGGAATGAAGCCAAGCATGAAGTTCTTATGAACTTCATGACGTCACCCGTGAATACCTCAAATCCGGATGATTTCATGGTTTAAATCGAAGATTCGAAAGATAGAAGTGTGTAGAATTGTGTAGTGATTAAAGATGTACAAGAATTAGTGCAAGATCTTACCTGGATTGAGAGAAATCTGAGAAAAGGTGAAGAATGCGTTTGGTTCGGACGTCACTTGCCAAAAGTGGAAAAAGTGGAGAGTGACCCGTGTATTTATAGGATGCCAAAAAGGGAAAGGGGTGAGCCGTGCACATGGCACGCACCCGGGTAGGCTATCCGCGCGGACTGGCCATCCGTGCGGACTGGCAATCTGTAACACCCTTGTTAAAATGCTAGATTTAATGACATTATACTTTGCATATCATGCCAAAATTTGAAGTTTTTAAGAACTTACATGAACTGAAAGTTTTTAACTAAACACAACATTCACCATTTGATCCTACGAAAACATATTCAAAACAGACATTACAATTTGTTTACAAAAGTTTTAAAACAAAAGTTTAAGTGCGGAAGCGTAGATTTGAGTGTTCGGTTCTTCGTCATCCGCTTGACCATCATCCGTAAGAAACACCTTGATACCTAAAGTTCAAATCTTTAAAATATTAGATTTGACACTATCATATAGCTCATAATAATAAAATCCAACATCAAACTCAAGAAAATAAAATAATAATTTGTTTCCTGGTTGCACCGTAACTTACGGTGTGACCGTAAGTTACGGTGGATTATGAAGGCTCCTGGTCACCGTAAACCAGAAGGATTTCACCGTAAATATATGATCCCTACCGTAAATTACGGTACCACCGTAATTTACGGTAGTAGCTGGAAATCCAACTCTTGTTTTGTTGTATTTGTTGAACCCAAAACCCAACCTTCGGATTTCACTTTCTAACAACATATACATTGAATTCTTGTATTTTTAACATTCTATTAATAACCTATATCAAAGATCAAACCGTTATAATCCGGAACATTACCCTGTCTTGTTTAATTATTCGAACCGTTTGGCTCGTCTACGAAATTCCTTTCTTATGACGACAACCATCGAATTCTAAACAACTTTTGACCAATCATTCAACATAGCGACATTACCGCTTTCATTCATAGCAACCTTTATTCCAGATTTCTACTATGCGTTTTACAACAATAAAAAATCTACTAAATGTAACAATTCAAGTTACATACCTTATCGTACTCCCTTCAACCGCGAATCACCACCGGCTTGTCCACTCGACGTCCCGGTATCTTTTCCTATAGAGTTCAATTCAAGACATGTTTAGAACTCTCTTTAGACTTCGCTTCGCATAATATACCAAAACGTCATAATTATGCGTTAAAGCTTTTAAATTTCTATCTTTAAACCTTCTTTGAGGCATTTTTACAAACACCTTAAAGGCAGATTTATCACAAGATTATATGACAAGTTCTCAACTTACCATTTTGCCCTAATTTCACTTAAATCAACATTTTACATGATTGTTAGCTTCAAGATTTCCTGAATTCACTTCCAAATCATCAATTTACACAAAATCAACAATCTATTTTCCTAGTGTTCATTCAATTACACATAATTCACAATTTACCTACAATGGTGTTCTTAGGTTTCACAAAATTTCTTATGATTTCAACTTATTTTGATCTAGGGTTTGTCCCTAAACACTATAGTTGTTTCTTAATCATAATAACACATACATGCAAGCTTAATTTCAGATTCTTCCCAATTCATGAGAATTTCAAATTCAGAGTTTTCCTTGAATTTTACATACCTTAGAATCCTCTTGTGATGAGGATCAATAATCTGTACTCGGATTTTGATTTGGGGCAGGATTTAACCTTCAATTTGAGAGTTTTAGTGATTTTAGGTTTTGTGATGGTGGGGTGTCGCCCCTGCTCTCTGATGTGCGACCAGACCTCTCAAAAAATGGGGTTTTCTATTTTGTTTTTATTAAAACAATATTATAGTTTAAATCTTTTTACAACTATGGCCCCTCTACTATATTCAACATATAGTTTATTAACTTTTAACCATGTAATGAACCATTTTGAAGAGAACTAACTAACTAGGTTAAAATTCCTAATTAGTTAATTCTCGTTATTATACTCTAAAATTTTAATATAAGGTTTTATATTTTCGGGGTGTTACACAATCCGTGCGGATTGGCCATCCGTGCGGATGCCACCTCCTTGGGTGAGCTCGATGCGATGTTGATTCGGCTCTGGTTTGCGAGCGGTTCGATAGGGTTTCCTAGTTTAAATTACTTTCAGTCCCAACTGCTTGTTATAGGGTTCGACTTGGAATTCGGGTTCGGGTTCGTTTATGTTCGAGTTAGGTTTCGAGTTCGATTGAGTTCGCTTGATTTTTCCCAACATAAAATAACATAAAAATAGACATGCACAGGTAACACGTAAGGCACACACACACGTATAACGGCAAGTAAAATACACAGCTCGAGTTACGATTCGATGTTGATTTGATTAGTATAGCGTGATTAACTTTATCGCATTGTTACTTCCTATCGTTCATAGTCGTAGATCGATTGAGATACGGGGTGGTGCTTGCAATGTACGACACTTACTCCACATAATCTAAATATCATACAAACAATTCTACGAGTCACGTCGCGTGAAGTCGGTCGTTGACTTTGACCTTGACTTTGACTTTCACTCGTGAAAACACGGGGTGTTACACCCATCTCTCAACCCCATTCACGCCGTTATGGCAATGGTGGAAGAGGGCTTGGCTAGGTGACGCCAGTCGACAACACAAAGTCTAAAATAAAACGTTCACATATAAACAAGAAAAATGTAAAACATGTTATGTATAAACGTGTATTTCTGGTACATCAAATGGATACTCGAAATAATTCATATTTCATAGCCATAGAGTAAAAACAAGTCAGGTAATACCCAAAATATTAATATTCCCACATCATTAATTTCTTCATAACAAGAAACAATTAAGGTTATGTTTCAAAACAAGAAAGCATAATGCATCAAAAACACTACTTATTTAAGTAAACAGATTTTTAAACTTGTCCCCCGAAAAGAATTTTGATCATATTGTAGAACATATCCATGACCTGAAACGTAAATAAATATAAATAAATGTGATTTTCAACCATAACATTAAGCGGGTGTTTGGATATGCGTTTTGAAACGCAACTTGAAGTTATAAAAAACAAAATTTAAAGTTTGGATGAATGGATTCTGCTTGCTTGCTTGCTTGCTTCCATTTGGATGATTTAGGAGACTTGTACTCTTATTTCATCAAGTTTATCACAATTTGCCAAACACTTCCACATCTTATTATCTTATTTTATGATAAAGCATGAATATATAGAGTTTTATGGGCAAGACCTCCTTGTCATTTTGGTACTTGACGCTCATATGTGGGTCTTCCATCATCTGCAAACATAACATTAATGTTATATGATGCAGGCCCAAGTGTAGAGGATCGGGCCATGACATTTCTGAAGGCCCATGATCGAGCTTCTAATGGTGATTTACGAAAACGAGCATAACTTTGGCTACGGGTCTCCGTTTTAGGCGTTCGACCAGTCAAATCGAAGCTTGAAACGAGGAGCACGTCGTGGCAAGGCCCCAGAGGAGCCTTGTCCAAGTTTCGCCCCAAAAAACGCATTCTAATGAGAGTTTTGGACACTTTTTATGTTTTTTCGGTGTTTTATGCATTTTGTTTTTGGGCTTGTGTTTGGCCCATGACCATTTTGTGGCCCATTTCGAATTTCATCCTCTATTTATGTATTGCTCTTGTAATTCCAATGGTCAGAAATCAATTTTGAGTTTAATCACTTTTTCACTTCAAATTCTCTGCCATTTGGGTTGAATTTTAGAGGTTTGGGGAAAATCATCATGAGTATTCATAGAATCAACGTGATTTGTTCTTCGTTATCATAACACACGCTACATCATTATATCTCAATAGAAATAAAAAAAAATAGCCATAAGAGTGCACGTGCACGTGAGAACTCTAGGGTTTTGAAATGCCATTACAATATCATGAGAGATTGCCTCTATGTCATACCATGGGGTATGGTGGGGCGGGGGTTTGGGGCATGGGTTGACACATGGAAATGGGGCACTCAATACACAAACCCAAGTTTCATAGGGATATGGTGGGCGTGGCTGGGCTGGTGTGGCCAAGCCACATCATTTTTTTTTAATTTAAAATGGCCCTAGCTAGGGCTGTAAACGAACCGAACGAACACGAACGAGGCCTTGTTCGTGTTCGTTCGTTAAGGAAATAAACGTGTTCACGAACGGTTCATGAACACTTACCGAACGAGATTTTATGTTCGTGTTCGTTCATTAAGGAAACGAGCGTGTTCACGAACGGTTCACGAACACAAGCGAACACAAATAAATTTGGCGAACATGATGAAGGATAAAGGTGGATGGCCCAGAGAGTAGCACTAGAACTTGAATCACTTATTGTGGAACGGAGGTAGATCATATTCGTCAATGTAAATAATGAGAAAAGAAAGGGAAATGGTGCATAAACAAGGTGAAAGAGAGTTTCCTAGTTTAATTGTTAGGGTAATGATATAAATAAAAGTTTAATAGTATAAAAAGTATAGATAAAATATACGAAAGTATAAAAATCTTTAATTATAACACGAACATACGAACCTAAACGAACGCAAATGAACGAATGTTCACGAACACCTTACCGAACGTTCACGAACACAATTGAACGAACGAGACCTTTGTTCATGTTCGTTCATTTAACTAATCGAACGGAATTTCTTGTTCATGTTCGTTCGTTTATTAAACGAACGAACATAAACGAACTTCCCGCCGAACGGTTCACGAACCGTTCGCTGAACGTTCGGTTCGTTTACAGCCCTAGCCCTAGCCAACAAGCCAATAAGAGCCAGCCACATAGGATCACTAGCATGCCCCACGCCCGGCTTTAAACTCCCGCCCAAGGGGCCACGCCCAAACCCAAGCCCACCCGGGGTGGTGACATGGGCGTTTCTCTCCAACCCACGCCCAAACCCCCGTCCCATACCCCATAGTCTTAGATTCAACTTCTTCTGGTGTAAGCCCGATTATATCTTCAACAAAAGTCACATAAAGTATATGACTTTATAGTCTAGTGGCATCTTAAGGGTGGGATAAGACTTTTGCACCAATAGGTCCTGAGTTCGATTTCCACAAGGGGGTTTTTCCCATATTTATTCGGTTTCCTCCTAAATTGGTGTATAGGCATTATGCCTAGTGGAGATGGATACAATCGGGTGGTTCCGCTGGTGGCACGATGATACTCCAGTGGTCCATTAGTGATCCAAATTTACCGTTCAAAAAAAAATAGTCACATAAAAGGTATAAATAAACATCATCTTACAATAATATCCATACATACTAATGGGTGGGGTTCTCCACTTTCCATCACTCACCACACCCAATCATGTGTCGTCACGTCATCGAACTTGGTTCCATCACTAGTGATGGATTTTAGTGGGGGTGGTCATCACTCACCACACCCAATCACACCCAACAATTTCCCTCCTTCAACGGTAACATGCAGCTTCTTCACGCGTCATGGCCAACACGCGTTATGACCATCACTCGTGGTCATATTCAGTGATGGCGGTGTTCTACGGGGTTCCATGCGTGGTCACCCAACCACCACGTAGTGCCCCATCTCCCCTAATAGTATGTGTAGAAAGTACAAAAATATTACACGGTAGTTCAATATGATATCAGCACAATTTTTAAGCAATAAGCCAATAACGATTCGATTTGGGCAATGTTTTATATAAGAATTGGTTGAAAGTCATCTTTAAGTGATTTCATATCTCCAATATTTGCTTTATAGCTATAAAAAAGATACCCATGACCTAGTGTTTAGTGGTAAGATATTTAAGTGTAAAAAATGTTGTTAAAGAAAGGGAGAATTACGACTGTAATGATATAACTAATGTAAACATATTATTCATAAATAAAATAAAATAAAATAAAATAAAATGGTTTAAAGGTGTTTCAGCGACTAAAATTCACCCAAACTAAAAACACCCATTTTGACCCGTTGCCCAGCCTGCCAATCTTGTCACCTCTACATAAAACAAACTAGGGGTGCAAACGAGCCGAGCGGCTCATGAGCTGCTCGAGATCGGTTCGAGAAAAAGCTCGAAGCGCGTCGAGCCTTATTGAGCCCGAGCCGAGTTTGAGTCTAAAATAAAGCTCGTTTATTTATCGAGCTCGAGCATGGCAGGAGAAGCTCGTCAAGCTCGTTGAACCTTATCGAGCTGTAATATTAGTTTTTATTAATATTTAATAACATTTACTTTTTATTTAAAGTTTTCTAGTAAACGAGCCGAGTCGAGCTTATTTAGACTTGTTTACGAGCCGCGCCCAAACCTAAAAATAAGTTTGTTTAATAAACGAGCCCAAGCTTCACTTATCGAACTCCCGAGCCTAAATGAGTCTATTATTTTTATTATATTTTTATTTAATATATTAATTAATAGATAACAAACGAGTCAAGCTCGAGCTTGAGAAACTACCAACGAGTCAAGCCCGAGCTCTAATAAGTTAATTTAGCTGGAGCTCAAGCCTGAGGTAAAATAAAAATTACCATTTTTCCACTCATTTAAACCCGATTTAGAAGACTTTTACTCTTATTTCATTAAGTTGTTTATCACAACTATTTGCCAAACACTTGAACATGTAATTATCTTCTTATTTTCTTATAAAGCATAAGTAAATTAGTTGCATTAAGCCAGTAAGGTCTTGAAACAATCCACGTAAAGTAGATTATTGAATCCGCGTGCAAATAGAGTACAAATATGTACCACAACATTTTTCAATTTTCTTGGCGTTGTTTCCTTCTACAAGTAAGACTACATGTGGTAGCTTGATAGGGCGTGGAGGGCAAAAAAAAACGCCCTATAAAGCCCACCACACCGCCTCTTGGGGTGTTTTTTGTCATTTTTTGAATGGCGTTTTCTTTTTCACGCCTAAGATGAATTTGAATGACCAATCAGATCCTCCCATATCTATTTTGAACCCTTTTTTAACTTAAAAAAAAAGAAATTAAAAATCAGATTTCCTCACATCTTCACAAATCTCCACAACACCTATTTTTCACTTCACATTCCATAATGTCTCATATGGCACATGTCAATTCATGCCCAAAAATGGGACATTTGTTTCACCTACCACTATATATATGGTCGAATGAAATAAAGAATATTGTAAGAGAAATTGAATAATCGATACATTGATTATTGATACATCATACAAGTCTAAAATTGGGTAGAAGTAAGAAATTGAATAATCGATACATTGATTATTGATACATCATACAAGTCTAAAATTGAGTAGAAAATGGCGTATTTGATGGTGGGTTGACCCACGACCCTCTCTAACCAGAAGAGGCCCAAATGTGACAATCTCATTTAGAGATGGGCATAAAAACCGGTTCCTACCCGATTCCAGTGGACCCGACCCGGACCCGGTTCCAGTTCCTACCCGGCTAATAGTAGAACCGGTTCCGGGTTCAAAAAACCCGTAGGTTCCGACCCGGTTCCACATTTTATAAATAAAATCGGTTCCAGTTCCTACCCGGAACCGGTTCCAGTTCCTACCCGGTTCCACATTTTATAAATAAAATCGGTTCCAGTTCCTGCCCGGAACCGGCTCCTGCGTAACCAGTTGTGGCTTCTCTTCGTCGTGGATAGTTCCTTCTTCGTGATAGTAATACTATGGAATAGACGGATGAAGAACACTAGAGGCTATCAAAGAAATTAGGTGAGAGAAATAGATATTACAGAAAATAAATCTTACAACTAGATTTCGAGAACATGAAAGCAACCCACCCTCATTTGAAATTTTACTGTGTCCCTCGAAAATGACAGTCTCGGAAATGATGAACATTTTATTGAGAACATAAATTAATCTTGGTTGCAGCTCTCGGAAATGACAGTCTCTCTTGAATTGTTTAATGTATTGTAAAAAAGCATGAATATTTTAAATTGTTATCTACAACATGCAGCTTTATGTGTACAAGTGAAGCTTTATGTGTACAAGTGAAGAAAGATTAAAATAATATCAAAACTCTCTCCTCTTTATCTATTTCATCCATCTTTCTCCTGCATGTCTCTTCTTTCTCATACATTCCTTTTCTTATTTTCTCTAAAGAGATAAAGCTCTTGCATTAAAAGGTTAATTCAACATAAGATTAGAAGATGGAAACGTGAAAATAGAGACGGAAAGTCATGGATCTTAAGGACGAATCGAGGTTCAGTTACAACTTAAGGCATTTTGCTTCCACTTCTCTTTGCAGCTTTTCTTTGAATTACCCGACCGAACCGGTTCCAACCCTACCCGAACCGGTTCCAAACCTACCCGAATCGGTTACACTCGGTTCTAGTTTTAATGGTTAATACCCGGGTACGAACTGGACCCGGTTCCACTGAAGAACCGGTTCAATTCACTGTCATCAGGAACCGGGTACGGGTAGGAACCGGTTCCGGGTATTAAAAAGAACCGATTATGCCCATCTCTAATCTCATTATAATCTTTTTCAATCTCATTATAATCTTTTTCTTTCTATAAGATTATTAAAATATTAACTCACTATTATTTTATATAATACTATTAAAATATCAACACACTATTATTTTATATAATACAGTTACCAGAATGGTATTCGCAAGTTTTTCTTTGTGTGTAGATTTGCATACGTATGTATATTTGTGTTTATTTAGTATAATAAAATAATATAAGCTCTTAGCCCATTTAATTATTTACTATATTCAATTTCTCTGATAACTTGCGTTCTTTAGTTTTTTTTTACTAGCATCAGTGTTTTTTTTAAACTGGAGTTGTATACGAAATAGGGTACTTTATTTTGTATCATCAGCTATATTAAGTGTTCAGTGGCGAACAAACCTATAACTTACCGAACAACATTGATACCCTTGTTAATGTCTGAAACATTACTGGTATTCATTTTTAATATTTCCCTCGACGTAAACGAAGAATTTAGCTTTTGCGTAAATCATGTAAATGAAATGGTTGCAAATAAGTATCGTTACAAATCGAGTTGTGTTCTGAGTAATGTATCTTTTTTTCCATAGTATACCGACTGCCGTCATACTGATAACATAATGAGTTGAACAAATGCCGAACAAACATTGGTATCGGTATTATTAAAATCGGTGTAGGTATTCCTTTGTACGGTTTTCCAACAATTTATTTGTTTTCTTTCGAATATAATATTTTATTAAACTCCAAATTTATAGTGACGACACGCTTATGTTTCCGAATTTACTAGAACTAATTCATATAATATATGTCCGGCATATGACATTAGTGAAATACCTAAAAAATAACTATTTCAATAATTTTCAATACTGATTCTATATTATACGACACATTAATTTCCCGTAAATAAAATAATAATTGAAAAAAGGGGTAGCAGCGCAGCTTGTTGCCCGTTTGCCAACTATCTCGATGTAAATTCGTAACGTATATATATTCATATTTAATTGACCAAACAAACTATCTCTTGGGTAAAAATACTAATATAAATATTAATTTTTGACTTTTTCATTTGGTCCAATACTTTTTGTATTTACATTACATAACTACATTGTTTTTTGGGATGTGTGGACCAGAAAGAGTGTATTATATTGGGTGCTACTTTCTACACCCCCTATTTGCTTTCTACAATGTATCGCTCACTTTCGATTATTCAATTTGCTACATTGCCTATTTACATTTTGATATAAAAAATACAATTGCTAAAATTGCCTAATTTGCTGATAATTCTTATATACATTTGGTAACAACCATTTGAACCGGCAAATTTAGCTCGGTTCGGACGGATCAGTTTTGGCAGCTGTAAATCGAAACGCTCTCCCCCTAAACCGGAACAAACCAGCCGCTTTAGCTCGGTTTGGACCTGGTTGGTTTCTAATGGTTTCTAGGGTTTTATTTTTTGATGGAGAAGTTTTGTGAAGAGGCCAGAAGACATAAGACCAGCTCTGCGTCAAAAAAAGGTGAGGAAGAGGTTTTTTAATGAAAACTCTTCTAAAAAACAAACAAGCTGCAGACTCCTATGTCTGCGCGTGGTCTGCGTGGGGAAGAGAAAAGAGGTTTTGAAGTACTTTTCTAAAAAAAACAAGCACCCCCTAAGTAAGCAGGCCAAGGTAGGAAAGCTAATCTTTTGTAAGTGACATGTTAAACCTCTTAAGAAACTGGTCATTGTAAATTGGCTGCATAATGTAGTACTTGAAATGCTTTTGCTCTTTCAAGTGTTCATAACCGATTGGATGATGCATATTCAGAAGTTGAGGCAACACTGTTAGAAGTGGTTTGATACACTGTACAAAATACGTATTCTAACATCAATAACGATTCGGTTGAACGAGGCGCTGTGTAAAAAGCTAGTTACTATAATAAAAAAAATGATCTTAGAATGAAAATGTTGTCAAGTGAAAATCTTACAACACATCAAGCTCTTGTTGACGGTCTTGTGGGCTTTGAGACATCCATGATATATAAATGCAACATATTAATATTTGAACTCTACAATTAGTGCAATGATTATTACAATTTTAAAACCAGATTTCTTTGGGTCTTTGAGTAATTCAGTGTTATCTTTAGGGCTCTACGGGTGCAGGTGCTGCCTCTGTTTTACCAGAAGGCAAATCTACAGTCACTGAACGTTGCGAAACAGGTGCTGATGTGGCAGCTGCGCCTTGTGAAAAACCAGCATTAGACCAAGCGTAGTGGAGTAAAAAGTGGGCGTTTTTTTGCCCAATCTCGCCCAACAACGCCCCGACGTCGGCCCCCTTGGGTGTTTTTGTTCGAAATTTTTGAATGGCGTTCTAAATACAACGCTCGAGCCCCTTGTGTGTTGACCAATCACCCTTTTTTGATGCTTTTTTGTCCAATAACATTTTTTGATAGTTTTTTTTTTATTTAATTCTATTATTAAACCTCTTTTAACATAATGCCCCACATCCCCACTACACCCATTTATGAAAAACGCCCTATTGCTGACTGGACTACCACATGGTGCAAAACGTCCTATGATGGGGCATTATTCATGTGTACCACTACACATGGTCTTAGCAGATTGGTTATTTTGTGTGTCCATTTCACCACCAAAAAGAATTATAACTAATTTGTTGAACAGATCTATGACCTGAAACATTACGAATATTAACAAATGTGATTTTCAACAATAACAGTAAGAGTGTGTGTAGTGGGGCGGTATATGCCCCCATAAAGCCCCAAACACCACTACGAAGGGCTTTATGAGACAAAAAAGGGGGGAGGCGCCATGCATATAGCGCCGGGTATGGGGGATGTTTTCAAAGTTTGGACCAATCACAAACAATCAAGGTTTTTATAATTAATTAATAAAATTGAAAATTAATAATTAGGTAATGATGGGTAGGGGCTTTATGACTACGGGCTCTAGTGATATAACGCCCCATAAAGCCCCCGTGTGACATGGCATGACACGTGTCGTATAACGCCCCACAAGGGGCTTTATGACTACGGATGAGCTAAGTTAGAATATTCAAAATTTAGTGTTTGGATGAATAGATTCTGCTTGATTCCATTTGGATGAGAACCTGAGGCAAAATAAAAATTACCATTTTGCGACTCATTTAAACCCAATTTGGAAGACTTTTACTCTTATTTCATTAAGTTGTTTATCACAACTATTTGCCAAACACTTGAACATGTAATTATTTTATTTTATTATAAAGCATAAGTAAATTAGTTGCATTAAGCCACTAAGTTCTTGAAACAATCCATGTAAAGTAGATTATTGAATCGGCGTGCACATAAAGTATGAATATGGACTAGAACATCTCTCAACTTTCTTTGGCGTTGTTTTCTTCTACAAGTAATGAAATAAAAAAATTATAAAGGTTTCAACCAACAAGCAATGAGTTAATTAGTTGCATTAAGTCATTAAGGTCTTGAAACAATCCACGTAAAGTAGATTATTGAATCGGCGTGCACATAAAGTACAAATATGGACTAGAACATTTGTCAATTTTCTTTGGCGTTGTTTTCTTCTACAAGTAATGAAATAAAAAAAACTCTAGGAGTTAAGTGCCATTTACGCCCTTTTAAGTGTCATTTATGTCCTTGAGCTAACTGAGTTATGAGGGTTTTTTAACTAAGGTTAGTTTTTAGACTAAAATAACATGTTTCGAGAATGTCAGGGAGAAAAATGATATAATTTTGAAACTTGGCTTGAAGTGCCAAAAGTGGACAAATCACAGAGACATAAACGACACTTAACTCTTATCTTAATGTTAGACAAAATCCGCATGATGACCTAAATAAGAAGAAAATATCCATATTTTAACAAGTGAAATTAACAAGAAAAAAGTACTGCAATATTCTTGATTTATATTATATAAAGGTTTCAACCAACAAGCAATGAATAAATTAGTTGCATTAAGTCATTAAGGTCTTGAAACAATCCACGTAAAGTAGATTATTGAATCGGCGTGCACATAAAGTACAAATACGGACTATAACATTTGTCAATTTTCTTTGGCGTTGTTTTCTTCTATAAGTAATGAAATAAAAAAAAATCTAGGAGTTAAGTGCCATTTACGCCCTAGATTTTAAGTGTCATTTACGTCCTCGAGCTAACTGAGTTGTGAGGTTTTTTTAACTAAGGTTAGTTTTTAGACTAAAATAACATGTTTCGAGAATGTCAGGGAGAAAAATGATATAGTTTTGAAACTTGGCTTGAAATGACAAAAGTAAACAAATCACAGGGACATAAACGACAGTTAACTCTTATCTTAATGTTAAGACAAAATCCGCATGATGACCTAAATAAGTTATCTTAATGTTAAGACAAAATCCGCATGATGACCTAAATAAGAAGAAAATATCCATATTTTAACGAGTGAAATTAACAAGAAAAAAGTACTGCAATATTTGTGATTTATATTATATAAAGGTTTCAACCAACAAGCAATGAGCAAATTAGTTGCATTAAGTCATTAAGGTCTTGAAACAATCCACATAAAGTAGATTATTGAATCGGCGTGCACATAAGTACAAATATGGACTAGAACATTTGTCAATTTTCTTTGGCGTTGTTTTCTTCTACAAGTAAGACCACATGTGGTAACTTGAAAGGGCGTGGAGGGAAAAATAACGCCCCATAAAGCCCACCACACCGCCCCTTGGGACGTTTTTTGTCATTTTTTTGAATGGCGTTTTCTTTTTCACGCTTAAGATGAATTTGAATGACCAATCAGATCCTCCCACATCTATTTTGAACCCTTTTTTAACATAAAAAAAAAGAAATTAAAAATCAGATTTTCCCACATCTTCACAAATTTCCACTGCACCTCTTTTTCACTTCACATTCCATAATGTCTCATATGTCACATGTCAATTCATGCCCAAAGATAGGATATTTGTTTCACTCACCAGTATATATCGTCGAATGAAATAAAGAATATTGTAAGAGAAAATTGAGAAATTGAATAATCGAAAGTGAGCGATACATTGATTATTGATACATCATACAAGTCTAAAATTGGGTAGAAAATTGCGTATTTGATGGTGGGTTGACCCACGACCCTCTCTAACCAGAAGAGGCCCAAATGTAACACTCATTATAATCTTTTTCAATCTCACTATAATCTTTTTCTTTCTATAAGATTAAAATATCAACTCACCATTATTTTATATAATACCATTAAAATATTAACTCACTATTATTTTATATGGTAGAGGATCATGTAAAAAGTGCTCAAAGTGTGAGAAGTGTATTATAACACTATATATAATACTATATAACACCATATAAACACCGTATAACAATATGTAAGACCATATAATACCATATAACACTATATATCATTATATAACAAATATAACACTATAGGTTGTCTGATAGCATGTCTATGATAGATGTATAGTGTCATATTTGTTATATAATGTTATATAGTGTTACATAGTGTTATATGGTATTATATGGTGTTACATATTGTTATACGGTGTTTGTATGGTGTTATATAGTATTATATATAGTGTTATAATACACTTCTCACACTTTAGGCCTTTTTTACACTATCCTTACCCTATTTTATATAATACCATTAAAATATTAACACACTATTATTTTATATAATACAGTTACCAGAATGGTATTCGCAAGTTTTTCTTTGTGTGTGTAGATTTGCATACGTATGTATATTTGTGTTTATTTAGTATAATAAAATAATATTAGCCCATTTATTTAATTATTTACTATATTCAATTTATCTGATAACTTGCATTCTTTAGTTTTTTTTTTTAAAAAAAAAACTAGCATTAGTGTTTTTTTTAAACCGGAGTTGTATACGAAATAAGGTACTTTATTTTGTATCATCAGCTATATTGAGTGTTCAGTGGCAAACAAACCTATAACTTACCGAACAACATTGATACCCTTATTGTTAATGTCTGAAACATTACTGGCATTCATTTTTAGTATTTCCCTTGACGTAAGGAAGAATTTAGTTTTTGCGTAAATTCATGTAAATGAAATGGTATATGTCCGGCATATGACATTAGTGAAATACCTAAAAAATAACTATTTCAATCATTTTCAATACGGATTCTATATTATACATCGACACATTAATTTTCCGTAAATAAAATAATAATTGACCAAACAAATATGTAATATTTTCATCCACAAAATATACCGTTTCATTAAGCATTTTGTTTGATCAAAATGTATGACTACTAATCAAAAGAAGACACATCTTGGAATAGGAAGTATCATGATAGGAAACCATTAAGGTTATGTTTCAAAACCAGAATCCAACAAAAACACTACTTAATTACCTCTTAATAAATATGTTAGTAAACATCGATCACTCTGCACGTGTCACCCCCGGAAAGAGTTCTGATATCTTGTCGAACAAATCTATAACCTGAGACATTATTAACATAAAGAAATGTGATTTTAAGTTTATCACAACTATTTACCAAGCACTTGAACATGTAATTATCTTATTTTATTATAAAGCATAAGTAGAGCTTTACCTCCTTGTCATTTTGGTACTTGTTGATGTTCATAGGGTTCTGAGAACACTGCAAACATAGCATCAATGTTATTCCTCAACAGAAATTAAAAAAAAAAAAAAAAGCCAAAAGAGTGCATGCGCATGCGAGAACATACATCCATGATGGCTGCTTGAACTGTAGGGTTTAGAAATGCCATAGCAACTTCCGGATTCGCCACAATTTTAGATACAACTTCTTCTGGGGTCAGCCCGATTTGATCTTCAACAAGAATCACACGACGGTTATAAATATACATCATCTTACAATAATATCAATATCCATACATGTGATAAGTATATATAGCATGTACAACAACATTACAAACATCTAAAACTAGAAGTTTCTTAAGCTTGACCAAATTATTGTGAAAAATTACCGAATTGCTCCTTGACCTCAGGACTGTTAATATCAATATCCTTAAATGAGTCCATCATACGGTCGTTCCATTCAGGGCTTCCCCCCATGTCATTCCTGAACAAAAATAGGAAAATCTGATAAATATTGTATTTAATGTTAGAGCGATAAATGTTGAAGCCAAATGAGAAACTTACAGCTTATCCTGCAGTCGTTGACGGTGTTGTGGGTCTTGAAGCATCCCTGTTTAGCATATTAGCAAGATGATGTTTTAAGTGTTGATCTTTAAAATAAAGGATAAAAATATCTGTATCAAAGAATGTATTGTGTGAGATACCGACTTTTAAAAGAGGTAGGGTTCCTCATCTCTTCCGGAAGATAGCTGGCAAAAACAAAACTACAACTTTTAAGAATTTAGGTCTTCAATAATCAGTTTACCTTGATAAAAAAAAATATGGTTATAAAGGTGGGGTAAATAAGAGCAAGCCCAAACACCCCCTAAGTTTTGTTGCAACTTTTGGCTAAGTAAAATCAGATAACCATGGGCAAAAGGCAAATATAAAACTTAATCCAAACATCCCCTAATTGCTGACAGAGCATTTCAATTTTAACTTACGGATAGACCATCTCTAGTACAGTTGGATCATCTATCGCCTTCTCCAGTGCTTCAACCGTCACACCATTACTTTTTGCACCTGTCTCGAAATTAAATTAGCTTCTTACTTTAAATATCACAATAATAATGCACAACTTCTGCTTCTACTTGTAAATGCACCAAATAAACAGATATCAATGTTTTAGGCTCTTAATCTTTAAACATATTTCAATGATTATTACAATTTAAATACCAGATTTCTTTGGCTCTTTGGTTGATTCATTATCATCTTTAGACTCTATGGGCTTTGTTTTAGTTGGAGGCACATCTACGGTCACTGCTGATGTGGCAGATGAGCCTTGAGAGGTTTCAGATTTGTTAGCTTGTGTTATCTCAATTTCGAAACCAGCTGGTACAACTATAGTCAATTTACATTGCTTAGCACGTGGTGATGTGGCAGTGGCAGTGGCAGATTTGTTATTTTGTGTGTCCGTTTTCTCTATCATGCTCATTGCATATTTCTGAAATTTCAAATACATAACAAAAAAAACAACTTAAAAGTTAAAACAACATATGAGACATCATCATGCAACATTTGCAAATATAAGATAATAGAAGGTTTCTGTGTAGGTTGATGTGTACCTTTAAGTATGAAGCGGCCTGCGATTAAAGATACAACATTAGTAAAACATAAAAGTATATATTATAACATAACAAATTTATAGTTGAAAGAAAGTGCAAGTAAGGTATTGTATACGCGCTCACCGATGAAAAAACTGGAGAAAGTGCAACACCAACTCCGACCCAGAACAGGATAGAACCCCTACAAGCACAAACACATTCAATAAGAAAATAAGAAAGAAACAAGAATAACTGAATTAAGAAATTGCGAAAGGAAGCGTATTTACACTTGTGAAGATGAATGCTGATCGCTGGAAGATGAAATTCTTGCAAAACAATCCTTTGCATCTATACAAATTGAAATCTTGATTCAAAGAAAGCAATTATAAAATCTCATACAGTATGTAAATAGGAATTTCAAAAAAATCATAAACAATTATATATTTTGAAGTTTTATATGAGCTGAAGGGCATTTGTTTACATTTGAGGATACTTGAGGGGCACTTTTAAAAAATGTAAGACAACTTGAGGGCCACCATTCTCTTGGGTAAAAATACTAATATAAATATTAATTTTTGACTTTTCCAATTGGTCCAATACTTTCTGTATTTACATTACATAACTACATTGTTTTTTGGGATATGTGGACCAGAAAGAGTGTATTATATTTGCTTATAGTTCTTAGACTTTGCGGTATGGGGTTCGTCCTTGGACCGTCCCCCATCGGCGCCGCTCCTCCGCCCACTTCGCCCCACCTCCAGCGGCGCCTCCCCGTCTCCCTGCAGACCATGGAGACGTCCCTCCCCTTCTCTCACACACCTATACATACAGCATATACATATACATTTTAGGTTCATCCCCCATTTCCATACCTCCATCCTCTTTGCCCCATCCTACGTGGCGCCTACGTGGCGGATCATCCTCCAAGGGAGGACCATCCTCCAAGGGAGGACCATCACCATACCGCATTGACAAAATTGACTAATTTGCTGATAACTCTTATATATAATTTATAAATTGCCTATTTACATTTTGATATAAAAAATACAATTGATAAAATTGCCTAATTTGCTGATAATTCTTATATACATTTGGTAACAACCATTTGAACCGGCAAATTTAGCTCGGTTCGGACGGATCAGTTTTGGCAGCTGTAAAGCGAAACGCTCTCCCCTAAACCGGAACAAACCAGCCGCTTTAGCTCGGTTTGGACCTGGTTGGTTTCTAATGGTTTTTCAACACCATAAGAAGCCCTACCAACTCACCGCGCCACCCACAGGGGCAATAATGGAGGGTTTGCCAAGCCCTTAAGACTATGGGTGTGAGGCGTGGGTTGGGGCGGTGCATCGGTTTTAACGCTAGCTACACCACACCGGCTAAGCGTTAGGCATGGCGTCGCCCCTTTGACGTGGGTGACATGGCGGGCCATGGTTACCTTGTTTAATATAAATTGTGTTTTTTATATAATTGTCAACTAATAAAAAAACAAAAAAAAACACATGGCACCCCACGCCGCTTCCACACCCTACTTTTTTTTGGGTGGACTAGTGGAGCCCACATCTGCCACATGTAGAGCAATGCCCCGATCCAAGCTCCTCTGCACCCCATAGTCTAAGGCCATGTGTAGTCATAACCCCCTTTGTGGGCATTATGCGACACGTGGCGCGCCACGTGTGCAGGTGGGCGTTATGGGGCGTTATGCATTTAAGCCCGCAGTCATAAAGCCCCTACCCATCAATACCTAATTATTAATTTTCGTTTTTATTAATTAATTATAAAAACAATAACCTTTTTTTGATTGGTCCAAGGATTGAAACTCTCCCCCATGGCGCCGCGATATCCATAGCGCTGCCCAAGTTTTTTTGCCTCATAACCCCGCCCGTAGTGGTGTTCGGGGGGTTATGGAGGGGTTATGAGAGGAGACGGCGCCCCACTACGTTCAGTCTAACGGGTATTATCCTGTATTTGACCACTGCTTGACACCTCACCCAATGATGATAGCGGTTTAGTTAAAGCCCCACTGTCTGACACGTGACAATCGTTTTTTTGCACCCACTTACCCATAGTCTAAATAGATAGCATCATAGTTGAAAATTTTCAAAATCATCATCCACTTTTAAAATAAAATAGAAAGAAAGGATCGTTTTTCAAGTTCATATACAAACACAAGTACAAACCCGATTAAAATATTAGAAAAAAAACAAATATACCATTTAATTTGTTGATTGCTCGTGGGGTTGAAATTGAAGATTTGGACTTGTAGATTACTCCGCTTCTTTTGGGGATTTTAAAGGAGCAAAACAAGGGTTTGTTGGAGATTGTAGTAGCATCAGTACGAGGGTTTGCTGTAAACCCCAAAACTAGTTTATTTTGAGAAGACGCATTAAGGGCTAGATTATCCATCATTTTCACCATCATACGAATCTTCACAAGATTGTGGGTGATTACTGATTAGGGTTTTTGTAGTGTACGTATAATATATGCGTATGAAAAGACCGGAGGTTTTAAGAGGGTTTTGGTTTTCTTTTTCTTTTGGGTAAATTACAGTTTTCGTCCTTTATGTTTGTACCGGATTGCAATGGATACCCTTTAACTTTAATAATTACAGTCACAGTCCTTATTTTGTTCAAAGCATCACACCTTACGTCCTTTAACTCTAACCTAGTTAAAATTTTCAGTTAAATAAGGTTATGTGCATCCCATGTAAGGGCAAAAATGTCATATACCCTTCTTGTTTCATCTCCAGTAAAATCAGCAGGGCAACCCTTTTCTATTTATCTTTCTTTCTCTCTCAACTCACTCACTGTATAATTCTCTCCATCCCTTTTCAACAACCATCATCATCATCATCAGGCCACCGCCCACCAACACCGTTGAGCACTGACACCATCACCATCATCATTGAGCTCCATAGACCCGCCACCATCAGAATCCAGCCCCTCCCTTTTTTCGGTGGTAGGAAACTCAGATCTGATGCAAGATCGAAGAGACTACATTCTTGTGTGGTCGAATTCATCTACTTATTCAACTGTTTGATTTCGTTATATTGGATTTTATTGATTTTTGTGTTATTGTTTGAGAATCGAGGTTTTAATTTGAAAAATTGAAAGTTAGGGTTTTGTTATTTGTTGATTCTTTATTTGAACAGTGTTTGTTTATAATCTGTTATACATGTTTATATAAGAAACTCTAAATTTTTTTACCCCAAAAGCTAGGGTTTTCTTGTTTTGTATTATTTAGGTTTTCAACAGATAACAAACAAAAAATTCAAAAAGAGTTTAAAAAAGAAAAGAATAAAAAAATTAGGAAGTTCTTCTTTTTGAGTGTCATGTTGCTGGTCTTGAATTTCTAGGGTTTTGTTGTATTAAGGGGGTCATGATGAGTTATGATGATATGATCGGTTTGGTTCGGTTCGGTTCGCGGAGAGAGATGGTTGATAAAGGTGGTTCGCCAGTCTGCCCTAAACAACTCGATATTTCCACATTCTGAAGCCTAAACATCTGTGGTGGAGAAAAGGTATAGAGAGGGGGAGTTGCAGAGGTTGGCGGCGGGATGAGGCGGTAGCGGCGGCGGGATGAGGTGGTGGTGGTGGCAAGATGTGGTGGTTAGGGTTAGGAAATTGGGGAAGATGATGTCTATATGCAATTATTATTTTTTTGTTTTATTTATTAAACATTTAAATAAAAGTATGAATTGACCATAATACCCATAAGTGAATAAACTTAACAAATTTTTTTAACCAGGTTAGTGCTAAAGGACGTACAATGTAACGGGTTTTGCAAATAAAGGATTGTGATTGTAATTATTGAAGTTAAAGGTTATCCGTTGCAACCCGATACAAACATAAAGGACGAAAAGTGTAATTTACCCTTTTCTTTTTTAGTAAACTTTCTTTTCGCTACGTGGTTTGGTCGTTTTAATGGTTTTGGTCTAATCTTTTAAAAATAGTCATTTTACTTTTTGAGTAAACTTTTCGCTACATTTGGTTTGGTCGTTTTAATGGTTTTGACATAATCCTTTAAAAGTAGTCATTTTACTTCAATAGTTTACCATGTTTTTCCATTTTGCTCCCCGACTCTTAACTCAGTTAAATCATTCCTTTAAAAGTAGTCATTTTACTTCAATAGTTTACCATGTTTTTCCATTTTACTCCCCGACTCTTAACTCAGTTAAATCATTCAACTAAGAGTAGAGGTATTTCAGAAATTTTATATATGTAACTAATTATATATTATTAAATATGTCTTTTTTATTAATTTAGAAGATCAAAACTCTCTCACTACTACATCTCTCTCTACCTTCTCTATAGTCTCTACTAGTCATCACCACCAATCTGATCCCTACTACCACCTGCCACTCATCACCACCCCAACTCTCTAAAACCAGATCATCAACCCTAGGCCTAGCTGTACAAACCACCTGCAAATCAACCACCTTTAACATGCCAGACACCCGAATAAATATCCAATAAAAAAAGAAATAGAAATACCAATTTGTATACCATGTAAAAGTTCATGGAGAGTTTTATTTGGAAGATGATCATAAGTTCAAGAGGTATAGAACCCATGATTCGTCGACGGGAGTTGAAGAGAGAAGATGGAGAGATGGGTTTTTAGAGAGAAATGTTTGACCAATTTGGGGATAAAACTGGTGTGCAGATGAGTTGGGTTCTGTTTGTGAAAACCCATTTGAGGCCTTGCCATTGGCAGAGTGGAACAGAGGTGTTTCATGAGGATAAGATGAGTTTTTGGGTGGGGCCTTGGAGTGAGGGTTTGATTTTGGTAAGGAGTAAAATAACGTTGTGGGAGGGGGTAGAGTGGGTGGTGGTGGTGAGGAAGAAGGTGAAGGTGAGAAGAAGCCATGGAAGTACCGCCATTGATGCAGGGGGAGAAAAAGAGTGTGTGATGGAAGAATATGGTGTGGTGTTTTAAGGAATTAATAATATATAATTAATTACTTATATATAAAATTACTGAAATACCCCTACCCTTAGTTCAATGATTTAACTGACTTAAGAGTTGGGGAGTAAAATGGAAAAAACATGGTAAACTATTGGAGTAAAATGGCTATTTTTAAAGGATTTGGGCAAAACCATTAAAACGACCAAACCACAGGGAGCAAAACGGAAGTTTACTCTTACTTTTTTTACCCTTTTTAGTTCCTGTGTATTATTATTACATCCCGTTTGCGGTATGCACATATAATATATATATGTGTGGGCGCTCAGGGGAAAAAAGTGAAAGTGCACTAATCTTAATGTTACTTTACTAATTTCGTGAAAAATAACGTTAAAAGGGGGGATGGTTAATCACACATCATGTGGTGGCGTTAATAGCCGAAAGACAAGGGGGTACATGCACTAATCGACAGTTGTCTCAATTGCTGAGTGTTATGCGCCTTATGTCAAAGGCTTGATGCAAGACTACTATCGAGTCGAAAGTCTCATTGGAAGCAGCCTCTCTATTTCTACGGGGTAGAGGTAAGGTTGTCTACATCTTACCCTCCTCAGAACCTACCTTAGCTTTGCTATTGGTGGGATTTACTAAGTATGATGATGAGTTCCTGTATATTATAAACACACAATATATATATATATATATATATATATATATATATATATATTAGAACGGTGACTTTCTTGTATTAGGCTACCGCACATCCTAAATTGGAAAGAAAGCCCCGTTGACGCACTCTGGCCAGACTATGTTGTTTTAACCACCACACTGGCTTCAGAGTTTGGTTTGGGTGTTCCCCAGCGAAACCATACCGCCGACTACAACTTGATAGCTGTTGCGCCACCATAAGGGCTGAACACTCCATGGCGTAAAACATAGTGGGACGAAAACCCTAGTAGGCTCAGCTAGACTCTATCTGTCACACCCTGACTTTTGCGGAAGCGTGATTATTGGTGTGACTTTCTTAATTCCATAGCATTCAATCATAACAACGCTATATGATAAAAACCATAAGATGTTCATCAATTAATTAAGTTTGAAAACAACATAACATACTTGTCTTAAACGTTGACACCAAATTCAAGTTACAAACCACAACATGTTTTAATGAGTTCACAAAGACTCGACAAAAGATTTTAAACAAACCCGAGTTTAGAACCACGTATCTCGTCCAGGATTAAGATACGTTTCCTAAACCCTAATGACCTTGGATGACACCTTTTATTCATGACGGAGCTTGAAAACATGCAACACCTGCCAGATCCACTTAGTTCCCTGAAATACATGTAATTTAAAAACATCAACAAAAGTTGAGCGAGTTCATGTGTTTGTGTATGAATAAACCTTTAAAGTATGTCTGTATGTATGTATGTCCCTGGTATGTAGCAATAAGGAAAAACAGATCACCGATGGTTTGCAAGGCCAATGGTATGTGTGAAATGGTGCAGGAAAACTCAAACCTAGCGGAATTTTGCCACGGCATTAGTATGTGGACATAGTCACCACATGGGCCACCCTGGTCCTCATGGGTGTGGGCTCGCTACACCCAAATAGATCTACCACTCATGTCCATCGGTCCTACGACGAGGATTAATGGCCTTAAGTGTTGTACCCACCTTTCACATGATCAAGCAGTAACCCTCCTTAGCTAACCATACCATGTATAAAACGTTTGTAAATAATTGTAACATGTATTTCACCCCCGAAGTTATAAAACTGAAAACAATTAAGAGAAAAGGGGGACATGAACTCACAGTTTTGCGTCTTCGGTACTCGTAACTCAAATCTCATCAGCAAACACGACTCCTTACAATGTACTAGGGTCTATTAGACGAACGGGCCGTGCCTTGACTTGGAGTTAACGTTTTTGAGTTACGTTTTTTTTGATATTATCCCAAGTTATAATTTCTTGTTAAAATAATGATTATTTTAACTTTAAATTGTATTTAATTTTGGAATAATTGTTAAGCAATATTTTCGTAACAATACTTCTCAAGTATTTTCTTCCCAAGGATGGGGGTATCTCATACATGTATATTTGCATTCTTGTATTTGTAGTTTAAAAATAATATATTTTTAAGTCTAACTTAGAAAATATATATATATAAACTTATTTTGTCCCAAAAATAATGTATTTCAAGAAAATATATATATTTTTTCCAAAAAAAATCATATATCTTCTAAATATGCTAAGAAAATATATTTTTACTTCTAAAAAATAATATATTTTCTCCTTGTCGAAAACATGATATAACTTGGTAATATTTACAAAAATCATATTTTCATTTTTTTCGTATCCAAAATAGCATTTACCAAAAATATATTTATAACGGTATTTTCTGGAATATTTTGTAAGTTACGTTCTATCGTTCGGTTCCACAATATTAAGTGCGTAACTTATATATTTATTCCTTGCGATTTTGGTATTATTTTGGATTGTAATTTCTTGGTATTTTGTCAAGTTATATTACTTTAAATCCTAAAATAATATAACTAATACACAAAGTATACAAATAATCACACACAATGTGTCTTTAATGTAAATATATATTCTAAATACATATTTATCCATTTTTATTTATAAAAACCAACCTCCAATACTTGTATTTTTGTAACAAAATCTATGGCAAAGTTTATATTGAAAACCATAGTTAAAACACACTTGTAAATATTTGTTTAGAAAATATTTTTCTAAGTGTTTATATTTTTAGAAAATTTTGCCATAGTTTCCCCTAAAAATGGAGGTGTCCATGCTATTAAAGTATATCATTTTCTTTTCAAAAATCATCACGAACAATCAACAATCAACCTATACTTACCAAGTGCCAAAACAATGCTATCTACATAAGAATCATGAACTTGAACTTTCATAAAAACTTGTAGTAACTTGGTAGTGTGTTTAGTAGATTTAGTTACCCTTTAAAGTGTGTTTACTTCTTTAAAAATCTCATTCTTGAAAGATTTAGGTGTTTACAACTTACTAGATGATTTTTCCAAAAATCATTCTCTTGGATTTTTCTTGTAAACAATGTATTCTTATGCTTGTTTCACCACTAGAAACATGATTAGTTTCTTTTAAAACAATGTTCATGTAAATCTTTGTGATTTAACTTGGTTTCTTTGGAAAACTATTTTTGTAATCATCCACATTTATGTCTAGTAAACATATTACATAGTTCATTATTTACAAAATCATTTTCATTTTCAAGTTCATGAAAACATAAAGCATGATGATCTTGGTCTTTCACAAGATCATCACCTAAACTCACTAGATCATGTGTTTAATCAAAATCTAGTAGGTTTCTCATGATGTCTAATATCACTAACACAAATCATCAATCATCAAGAAGCAAATAAACACAAATTAACATGTATTCATATGGTGTTAAGCTTATGTTAAGGTTTCATGATAATGTTCTTAGTGTTTATCAATATTAACAATGTATATCATCTTTTAACCAACAATATATGAAGTAGGATCAAGTGATATGAAGCTTACTACTAGCACAAGGCTAGGGAAGAACACTTGAAGTTGGAGATGATAAATGTGGAGGATAATAGCAAATGATGAAGGTCCTTCAAGATCCAAGACCACCAAGCTTGCTTGTATACCTTCTTACACCTTAGTGAGTATGTGGATTGAATGAACAACACTTGACAATGGTAGTGGTGTGGGGATGAGGTCTCAGCCGAGAGTAAGGAGGAGAGGGAGAGAAAGATGAAGGTGTTGGGTGTGTGTGAGAATGATCTATCATGTTCCACTTATAACCACACTTAGGCTATTATCCAATGGGTCTTGTGTTCCATAAGTACACTACATGATCTTTAGCCAAATCAAAGGAAGATTAAGGAAATCTTGTAAGATCATGGGGTGGGGGCACCCTCATAACCGTCCATATGGATGGGGGGTCTTGGTTGATTTTGAATGATAAGTTAGAGATCTAGTTAGGATTCTAAGTATAATAGTTAGTGTTTAAGTGTATGATGTGTTATATAGTGTGTTAGGGTGTTCGGGGATCATAACTAGCTCAGAAACATTAAAACAATGCTTCTAGTATAATTTTGGTGTTTTGGGTAGTGTCCGGTTGTTCGGTTAGATACCAGTTCGTTAAAGTGTCAAACTATTCCGTTTAGTGATCTTTAAGTACCCTTTTGTGACACTTTTAATTCCCGACACTTAGGAAAGCATTCAGGACCATTTAGTCATATTTTTGCATGATACAAGCTTATTAAAATGCTGATTTTTGCTGATTTATGCATAATTCTGCACTTTATGTGGGTTTTAGGCACTTTCCGGCACTTTAACTATCACCTAGTAAAGCAGTTTTGTGGTCCTTACTTCCCTACACACTATACTAGTGTAGTTCTTGGTTTCTGACTCATACTGGGTCTCAAAACAATGTCTGTCTATGTACTGAACCCCGTCAGCATATTCCTGTTTTATCTGGTAACTGTGCTACCTATGCTTTATGCATCATGCATGTCAATATGGTTTGTATGTAAAAATGATGTGACATTATGAAATGTGATGCACATGTAAATATGATACAGTAATCAGAAAGCAATCATTTTGTAATTCAACACAGTCATTAAGCACTAATCATGGTTAATTAAATTGTACGGATACCTGGATTTTTGACAGTTGTCACACTATCCATCATTGCCTAATCCATCAAAGTGACACAAGTAGGGATTGAACTTAGGTCTCCATTAGAGAACCTAAGCCTCCGTACCACTAGACCACAAGTGGTAGATAAAAACACAAGTCCATGGCTTTATAGCCTAGTGGCATCTTGGAGTCAGATAAGACTTTAGGACCAATGGGTCCTGGGTTCGATTCCCACAAGGGGGTTTTTCTCATATTTATTGGATTTCCTCCTGAATTGGTGTATAGGTATTATGCCAAGTGGAGATAGATATGATCGGGTGGTTCCACTGTTGGCACGATGATACTCCAATGGCTGTCATTGGTCCAAATTTACCGTTAAAAAAAAAGATAAACACACAAAATATATAGTTATTACTTCTTTAGTCCAACTAGAATTGAGACCCGCCGCAATGCGGCGTGGATTCTTTAGTTATAACTAAGCCGATCTAGGACCCGCACGTTATATTAAACCTGTCAAACGGGGAAGAAATAGATGATGTAAAAACGTTCACCCACAGACGCACGCTGCGTCGTGTTAACTCGCAAAATTTAGAACGTTAAACCAAAGACGTAGTCGATCTAGGACCCGCATGTTATGTTAAACCTGTCAAACGGGGAAAAATAGACGATGTAAAAACGTTCACCCACACACACACGTTGCGTCGTGTTAAGTCGCAAAATTTAGAACGAAACGTAAAAACGTTAAACCAAAGACGCACGTTGCGATGTGTTAAGTCACAAAATTTAAAACCAAGCATAAAGCAAAAACTTTACGGAAAATGAAAACTATAAAGAACCAAAGTTGAAAGTAAAAAAAGTTGTGAGAGTAGATTGCAAAAGATAAAAAGTTTTGGATTAAAAGCATGGTTGGAAAACAAGGTTTCCAAGGCCGAGTACTCCCCGAGTAGTCGCTACAAGGTAGGCTGCCGATGCGACTTTCTTCGACACCTCCTAATTACTTGGAGTCGGTCAAACGCGGTCAACCTCGGCCAGAATTGGATCTAGTAGGTCAACTTGGGCCTAGTTTGACTTAAATAATAATAAAACATAATTTCTATGCCTATCATATTCAAGAATGAATATCATTTTCATGTATTTTGTTATAAATATTAGTAAATTTATGCTATTTGACATATATTTAATCTCCAAAAAGTAATTTCTTTATAATTTAACATGTCCGAGTACTCCCCGAGTACTCTCCGCCTAGACCGAGTGCTCTCAACTCCCCGGTCGACCGACTAGGGAGCGCCTAACGACTTTTGCAACCATGGTTAAAAGTAAAAAAACAAATAGTTTTGGGTTAAAAGTAATTTATGAAATACTTTTAGGTGAAAAGTAAAAAAAAATCTTTTTTTTTTTTGGAAAACCCCCAAAGCCAAGGTTACGACAACTATATGCATAACCATTTTTTCTTTGGAAAACCCCCAAAGCACACCCCGTGTTGCGGCGGGGTATAAAATAGTGTCAAATAGTACTAATGTCACACAACCGTTATCGACCACCAACACTAACTCGACCTAGGATCTGTGTGTTGCGACGAACCTATCAAACATGAAAAAATATAGGTAAAAAAGTTGAACCACACATGCACGTTGCGCCGTGTTAACTTGCAAAATTTGAAACAAAACATAAAAAAAGTTGAAACACACTCGCACATTGCGTCGTATTTGTAACAACCCGCATTTTGAAAGTCAAAGTACAAGTCAAAGTCAAAGGAAGAAAAGATTGCTAATTGCGATCTATCACTCCTTGCTTAATTGTTGATTGTACTCTTTGACTTGTAGACGGTATTCTATTTTTATTCGCTTTAGTTGTATTATGTGGAGTACTTGTTAATAATCGTTATTTAATCTCAGTTAATCGTTAATCGACTTATCGCTAATCGCATCGCTGTCGCATCGCTGTCGCATCGCAACCCGAATTATAGGTTATGGATATTGTTTTACGTATGTGTGTGCTATTTAGTGTTACTTGTGCATGTTATGTTTGTTGAGGTGTTTAATCGCAATCACAATTCTATCGCAACGCAATCTCATCACAAACTCGAGATTTACGCATTACTTTTGTGATATTTAGTAGTTAGGTTATTTGTGTAATTAATGAGTGATATTATCGCATCGCTTACTCGAAACGTATCGCAACGCTTGATGTACGAAACGAAAACACGAAAAACCAACTCGCCGGACCACTATCTGATCGATGTGCTGTCCGATCTGTTCCATGTGCGCACTTTCCTCTTTTGGAAACCCTATAAATACCACTGTCACATCACAAACAGTGATGTGACAGCTCCTTCATTCGACCAGCAGACTCAAGCTCTCATTTCTCTCGATTTCTCGCGAATCTTGTAAGTTTCTTCCTCAAATCTTGTACATCTACCATCTACATGCATTTCTTCATCGTTTTCTCCTTTAGATCTTCACTTTTAACTGTGAAATCAACGGATTTGAGGTGTTCTAGGATGATGTCATCATGGAGTTCTTATGAACTTCAAGGTTTGGCTTCATTCCACCAAGAACAACTCAGATCTAAAGGATTTCAACATGTTAAAACACTGATTTCGCAATAAAACTAAACATTTTCAAGGTGTGAAGGATTGAAAGTTGGTTTCTAACTTTCTTTCAACTCTTTTACACTCAATGCGCTCAAAACGATAGAACCAGAGCTAGTCCGGACCTTCTACTCATTCTCTAGTGAAGTGTCAGGTTGAGATCTGATTCCTATCAACGAGACAACCGACTTCGGGTTAAACACGAACAACCGTTGTGAACAGTTAACTGAATCGGATTGGGGTGATTCCCGTTCGACCAGATAACCTGTGTCTGATAGGGTTCCTGTTGTTCAAAACGTTGTCATGTCATCTCGATCAGACCGCAACACTTTCAAAATATTCAAGTTCAAAATGATCAGATTGTGAGACGGGTCGCCGTCCGATCGGATCGCCGTCCGATCGAACGACAATCCGATCGGATTGCACTTGGACTTCCACACTTAAACTTTTTATAATTTTCAAAGTTCATTAGTTTTTAACGGTTTGCCATCCGATCGGAAGACCATCCGATCGAATGAAAATCCTGCTAGGAACTTGTTCTCGGAGAATGTCTAACCGACGGATCGCCATCCGATCGAACGACCGTCCGACCGGGCGACCTGAAAGGTAGAGATACTTCTCTGTTTTCAAAATGATACAATGAAAACTTCAAAGCCATCATACACAAACACATCCATCCCAAACGAGAGGCAATCTGACCGGATGACCATCGGAACGGATTGTCATCCGATCGAATGACCA
The DNA here is from genome assembly GCA_030545235.1 of Helianthus tuberosus. Lineage (NCBI taxonomy): Eukaryota > Viridiplantae > Streptophyta > Magnoliopsida > Asterales > Asteraceae > Helianthus > Helianthus tuberosus. The sequence continues at coordinate 167,743,828 of CM060360.1, forward strand.
TCCGTTCGGATTCTCATCTGACCGGATGACCACTCATTACTTGCTTCACTTGCATCGTTTTACGAGCCGCTCATCACTTATGTACTCGTTAACTGTTCAGGCTAACCACTCTAGCGCTCCCTTCAATCCATTAGCTACCATTGCTGTGAGTATACTCGATCCCTTTTTGCTTTAAGCACTTTTGGGTGTTACATACGTTACGTATATCAAATCACATCAATCACAAAACGCAAACACTTTTATACGCTAACCTCTAATGCATGATACGTGTTACTCGATGAATGCTTGTATGTTATGTTTAAACAGTGATTGTTGCCTGACACCTTAGCAACGATAGTGCTATAGTTTGGACTCAGCACCTGTTGTGGACGGGGGTTGCTAAGGGTATTTTCTTCACGTGTCACAGTGGTGATATGTGTTGCGCACTCTATAACTCGCAGTCACGTCTGTGCATATTTCATTGTCGATAACCTAATAGCTTCACATTATACATGTTACATGCTGGTTATGCGTAAACGTCTTCGAAATCTATTACTACTATCAAACTTGTATGCTCACCTTTACACTATGTGTATTAACCTCTATTTTAACGTACGTGACAGGTGCTTAGGATGCTAGGAATGATGTGCTTTGGTGAATCAAGCTAGGGGTCTAGTTATGTCAAGCTAAATCTGAGTTGTCGAAACCGTATTTGTTTTTGAGACAATTATTTGTAATAACTGTTTTATTTGGATATGTTATGGTATGGGACATGACGCTTAATTATCTGGTAATTAATAGTTGTTATGGATACTCATGGACAATCTGTTTCGCTCAGTGCCATGCCCCGATTTTTCTGCCATCGGTTGGGGTGTGACAGTATTAACTCGAAAAACTTAGAACTATACGTAAACCGAAAATTTGCCAAAGATGAAAAGTATAAGTGACAAAAATTGTGAAGTTAAATTGCAAATAATGAAGAGTTTTGGGTTAAACTTAAAAAAACAAATTATGTAGGGTTAAAATTGCAAAAGGTAAAAACCTTTGGGTTAAAAGTAATGAAAAGTTTTGGGTTAAAGTTAAAAAAACTAATTATGTAAGGTTAAAATTGCAAAAAGTAAAAACCTTTGGGTTAAAAATAAAAAAAATCAAGTTTTTTTTTTGAAAAAACCGCAAAGCACAATGTACAAATTCCAATGCATATTTTTGTTGCTTATTTAGAGTAATAAAATATAATGTTTCATACTTTCAATGAGCGTTTTGTTTAACTGAAATGTTTTTGACTATTAAGGTCATCATCCGTACTATGGGGTTATATGGCGTCATATTGAGCTATAACGCCCCATGGCGTCTTAGAACACCGTCCCGCCCGGCGTTATGAGGGGGTTATGTGGTTAGCCGTGATATCTATAACGGGAAGAAGGGGTTGTTTTTGTTTCTCTCTCACACACACATATATATACATACTTACATACATGTTATATAACCCCTGGGGAAGGATCCACTAAAAAGTGGATTTTGCCTAAGTAGCCTAATAAGGAATCTTAACCATTCATTTTTCAAATCAATGGTTAAGATGAAAGGGTAGGAGAAAGGAGGAATGCAAGGGTATCTTGGGAAAATCATATTTATGGACTTTCTCTCTCCACATGCAAGTCACATGCATATTCCACCCTCATTTTTTAAACGTTCATAACTTTTTTATACGACATTATTTTTTCATAAAAATTTCACCGTAAAATCGAGCGTCTTTTTATCTTTAATTTGAGTACCATATTGCTATATAAAATATGAAGACTAAAAAAACCCACCAAAATGTGTTGTATTTCTATGTTGTATAACATTTTTTTTGTGCTGGATTTTTATACTATATTTTTGTGCTAAATTTTTTGTGCTGTATTTTTTTGTCTTAAATTTTTTTTTCTCATTTTTTTGTGCTAGATTTTTTTGTACTACATTTTTTTGCTTACTTTTTTCGTGCTATATTTTTTTGTACTATATTTTTTGTGCTATATTTTTTTGTGCTAGATTTTTTGTGCTAGATTTTTTTGTACTAGATTTTTTTGTTGTATTCCTAAAAAAACAAAACAAAAGTGGTGCCACATGTCATTTTCACTCCTATTTATATGGACCAAAATACCCTTCCTTCCTACTAATTAGGTGTGCCACATGTCATCACCACAATCCTTCTTAGGCTACTTAGGCAAAATCAACTTTTTAGTGGATCCTTCCCCTATAACCCCTTTCCACTACACACTCAAGTTAATATAATCCCCCTTCTGTTACATATTTTACCACTTATCACATAACCCCTTAAGGGCTTGCCCAACTAATAAAAAAAGTAAACATTCTGGATTAGGAAGTAGCCATAATAGTAAACAATGAAGGTTATGTTTCGAAATCAGAATAAAAGAATGCAAGAAAAACACTACTTACTTACCTTTTAATCAAACATGTGAACATAAAAAATAATGTGTTTTAAGTAGCAAACAAGTTCGCTTCTAAATCAATACACCAAATAATAATAGCTAAATTATAGTCTCCACTCGCTTCTGCAGCTTTAAACTCGCTCGGTTGCAAAATAGACTATGATCATCAAGGTGCACCTGTCAATCCCGGAAAGAGTTCTGACATCTTATTGAATAAATCCATGACCTGAAACATTATGAATATATACAAGTGTGATTTTCAACTATAACATTAAGTGGATGTTTGGATGTGCGTTTACAAGATGACTTCAAGTTAGAGAATCAAATATTAATGTTTGGATGACTGGATTCTGCTTGCTTGCTTCCATTCATCAGATGCAACAAAACTGATTATTCTAGAACGCAGGCTCCGCAGATTGCCACATAGGCTCCATGTGGGTCCCACCAGTTTTATCTAATTATTTAAAATTTTGTAATTTATATTCAGGGTTTAGAAATGATACACACATTCATATAACTTATGTTTTATAAAATAAATATAAACTAGCAATAAGAACCGTGAGGGTACGTCGCAAACATCGAATGGAGTAGTCCAAACGTTATGTGATGCGTTAATCATATGAAAACGTGCGTTTCGACGTATTCGTTGAACTCAATGTAACCTATATAAGCATTGCGATTGGATCAAAACATAAAGTAAATCAAATTTATACCGTGCAATTATAACATATTATATGTGACCCGACTCATACATAGAAAACGTAACACATGTAATGGAAAAGTTGACACGTATAATTAAAAAGATATTAATTAGAGCTTTTGAAAAAAAAATAAACCACAATTTGACTCCACTCGATTCGAAACAAATTTTACAAAACATTCATTAAATAAACACGAAAACATATTATATTTGACCTAACTCGTTTCCCAAAAAAGTTTACGTTGAAACATATACCAAATCCGAAACGTACATAAAATATGCACGTAAAAATGTTTTTTTTAAACGAAAACGTATTATATTTGACCTGACTCATTTCCAGAAAAAGTTTACGTCGAAACGTAGAGCAAATCGAATTCATACCGATGTGTACATAAAAATATGCACGTAAAAATAGTTTTATTTTTTAAGTAAAGGAGGTATAGGGGTAAACTCGAAACAAATTATTAGTAAAAAAACTTAATAAGTTAAATACGTTTATAAAATCGTGCCAAGTAGCACAAATGCCACACCACTGCTAGCGACCACCAACATCAGAAGAGCTCGTAAAAAAAAAAGGAATAAATAACACCAAACGAAAACAAGCGTAAAATTGTTGAACCACGCCCGCCATGTTAATGCGAAAAAATTAGACCGTAACATAAAACGTAGAAAAGAATAACTAAGTCGATTTAGGACCTGCGCGTTGCGATGAACTTGTAAAACGGAGAAAAATGACGCGTTGCGACGGGCATGTCAAACGGGAAAAAATAATCGAAAAAACGTTGAACCCCACACGCACGTTGCGGCGTGTTGACTCGCAAATTTAGAACGAAACATAAAACGAAAAACTTGTGAAAGATAGAAATATGAGGGACTAAAGGTGAACATAAAAAAATGTTTGTGTTAAATTGCAAAAAATGAAAAGCTTTGGGTTAAAAGTAAAAAAATCATAGGGGTTAAAACCTCAAATGTTTTACATTATTATTAACAGTGATGCGTTATATTTGACACAAACATTGCGATTGGATCAAAACATAAAGTAAATCAAATTTATACCATGCAATCATAACATATTATACGTGGCCCGACTCATACATAGAAAACGTAACGCATGTAATTAAAAAGTTGACACGTATAATTAAAAGATATTAGTTAGAGCTTTTGAAAAAAAAAAAAAAAAAAGAAACCACAATTTGACTCCACTCGATTCGAAACAAATTTTATGAAATATTCACAGAATAAGCACGAAAACATATTATATTTGACCCGACTCATTTCCGAAAAAAGTTTACGTCGAAACATACACCAACTCGAATTATACCAAAACGTACATAAAAATATGCCCGTAAAAATGTATTTTTAAACGAAAACGAATTATATTTGACCTGACTCATTTCCAGAAAAAGTTTACGTCGAAACGTAGAGCAAATCTAATTCATACCGACACGTACATAAAAATATGCACGTAAAAAATAGTTTTATTTTTTTAAGTAAAGGAGGTATACGTGTAAACTCAAAACAAATTATTAGTAAAAAACTTAATAGGTTAAATATGTTTGTAACATCGTGCTAAGTAGCACTAATGCCACATCACTGCCAGTGACCACCAACATCAGAAGAGTTCGTAAAAATAAAATAAATAAAAAAGGAATAAACAACATCAAACGAAAACAGACGCAAAATTGTTGAACCACGCCCGCCCGTTGCGGCATGTTAATGCGAAAAAATTAGACCGTAACGTAAAACATAAAAAAAAATAACTAAGTCGATTTAGGACCCGCGTGTTGCGATGAACTTGCCAAATGGAGAAAATGACGCGTTGCGACGGGCTTGTCAAACGGGAAAAATAATCGAAAAAACGTTGAACCCCACACGCACATTGTGGCATGTTGACTCGCAAATTTAGAACGAAACGTAAAACAAAAAACTTGTGAAAGATAGAAATATGAGAGACTAAAGTTGAACATAAAAAAGTGTTTGTGTTAAATTGCAAAAGATGAAAAGCACAAAAAAGTGTTTGGGTTAAAAGTAAAAAAATAAAAAAGTGTTTGTGTTAAATTGCATAAAAAGTGTTTGGGTTAAAAGTAAAAAATAAAAAGATAAAAATTTTTGGGTTGAAAATGAAAACTTATTATTATTATTTTAAACACTCTATACATTGGGTACAATAATATGAAGCAACATGTTGCTAGTTAATTAAATATATGGTAATATATATAAATAATTATGTATGTTTTAGACTTATTGGGTCATAAAATAATTAAAAATAAGGAGGAAAATGAAAGAGTTATTTTTAGAATTTTGAATTGCATAACCTTTTCATAAGTTTCCCCCATTACTTCAAAAATAAAAAATAACCCCTCCCATTTCCCTCCATATTTATTTTATAATATTTAACATGTAAAATAATTAATTATATTTATTTATAAGATTAATAAAAGAGTAAATTACAAAGTTCGTCCTTTATGTATGTCATTTATTACAAAGTATGTCCTTTATCTTTAATAAGCTCAGAAAACATACTTAATGTTTGAAAAACCATTCAGGTTATGTCCTTTACCCTAAGCCTAGTTTGTTTTCCCAGTTAATTCAGGTCATGTGAGAAGCACATGAGGGTATATTGGTCATTTTACCCTAAATACTAAAAAAATTATAAAAAATTCAGATATCTCTCTCTCTCTCTGAACGCAGATCTCTCTCTCTCTCTCTCTGTCTGAACGCAGATCTTTATTTCATCATCATCTGCACACTCAGCCAATTCATATCTAAACAAAACAACACACAAAATCAAAAACCCAAATCAAGATAAGTCTTTCTCATACACTCCATCTTACCTTGCACGATTCATCTTCAAAAACCCAAATCTGCACACTCTCCAAACACCTCAACAGATCTAAACAAAACCACACACAAAAACTTCAAAAACCCAAATCTGCACGATTCATATCTAAACAAAACCACACACAAAAATCAAAAACCCAAATCTGCACACTCTCCAAACACCTCAACAGATCCACACCTCGAACCAGAAGACGATTCATCTTCACCTTGCACGATTGAACTCGAACCCAAAACTCTCTCTCTAACTATCCTACCATCACCACAACCCATCTTCATCCTGCACAACGGAGTCAAATCAAAACCGAGAGCCGCATTCGCGGCGTACGGATCTCAACCAGCCAGTCACCAAACTCCTTACTGATTTTCCGCTCAATATGTGCCCTAACCGCCGGAATATTCTTCTCGAGCATTCTCCGGAGCGTAGACGACGGCGTTTTGTGGATAAAATCTCGTTCAATCGAGTCAATACACTTCAACGCCATGTAGAAATTACTCTTCGACATATGAAAATTCGCTCGTGAACAAATCTCCATTAGTTTAACACAGATCTGAAGAGATTGAATCGCTAGGGCTATGTTTTGGCACTTGTTTCTCGCTTCGATTTGAGCGATTCGGCTCCGGTGAAGTACCGCCGGAAAGAACATTCGGCTCCGGTGAAGTCGGCTCCGGTGGTGGTGGTGGTGGGAGTCCGGTAGAGAGAGAGAGTTTGAGATGATAGAGAGAGAGTGTGTATATGTGTCTGTATGTATACATATATTTAGATATATAGATACATGTATATTTAAACAAAGAAATTATTTATTGTTTTTTATGATTTTTATTTTGATATTTAGGATAAAATGACTAAAATACCCTTATGTGGGGTTGACTTAGTCAACTTTAACCATGAAAACTAATTGTGTTATGACTAAAGGACATAACTTGTAAGGGTTTACAAACATTGAGTATGTTTTCTGAGCTTATTAAAGATAAAGGACATACTTTGTAATATATGACATACATAAAGGACGAACTTTGTAATTTACTCTTAATAAAAAAACTAACTAGTCATACTATAATTAAAAAAAAATGCAACTGCTCTACATAAAAGGGAGCAATGGAGTTTTTTGGGGTTTACCTCCTTGTCATTTTGGTACTTGATGATGATCATATTCCAACAACACTGCAAACATAACATCAGCGTTAACAAATTTAAAAAAAAAAAAAAAAAAAGCCAAAAGAGTGCATGTGCATGTGAGAACATACATACATCAATGGTGGCTGCTAGAACTTTAGGGTTTCGAACTCTAGCCATAATGTGCATGTGCATACATACATCCATGATGGCTGCTTGAACTCTAGGGTTTTCAAATGCCATTTTAATATCCGGGTTTGCCGAGATTTTAGATATAACTTCTTCTGGAGTCATCAGCCCCATTTTTTCTTCAACAAGAATCACAAAAAGGGTATATGATATGAATACACATCATCTTACAATAATATTAAGAGATTAACTTTCATTTTGCTCTCTGTGATTCGGTCATTTTAACGGTTTTGCTCAAATAGTTTAAAAATAGCCATTTTCCTCCCTGATTTTTCTAACTTATCGTCATTTTGCTCCCCGTCTCTAACCCCATCCAAAAACTCCATTAACTAGAAGGGTATTTTGGTAATTTTATAGATAAAAGCAAGGGCATGTAATTCTTTTCACCTAAATAAACCTATAACTTGTTTATTTACATGTATATAAGTAATTCTTTTCTGATCCCCTATCTTTCCAACCACTCTTTCTACCGGCCACAACTATTCACCACCACCTGCAACTACCACTTGCCGACCACGACTACCGCGACTTTTAACTAAGCGTTTTAATTGAGTTAGAGCCAGAGAGTAAACTACCGAAATACCCCTACTTTTAATTGAACGTTTTAACCGAGTTAGAGCCATGGAGCAAACTGGCGACAAACTCGAAAGATCAGGGAGGAAAATGACTATTTTTAAACTATTGGAGCAAAACCGTTAAAATGACCAAACCATAGGGAGCAAAATGAAAGTTAACTCTAATATTAATATATACATGTGAAAAATGAAAACCCATAAGGCCATATAACCAAATTATTGTGAAAAATTACCAAATTGTTCCTTGACCTTAGGACTGTTAGGATCCAAATTTTCCAACGAGTCTATCATACGGTTGTGCCATTCAGGGCTTTCCATCCTGTCATTCCTGAATAAAATAGGAAAAAACGATAAATATTAATAAATTATATTTAGAAAACACAAATTAATGCTAGAATGATAAACTTGAAGCCGAATGAGAAACTTACACTATATCCTGCAGTATTTGACAGTATCTGTCGTGGTTCCAACCGATAATCAATTGGTCAAAGCAAATAATTAGAAAACTAGAGAGAATTTAAGATAGGAATTTAGATCATATTTCACTAATGGAAACCCAAGCTTTTTAAAAGAGAGTAAAATGCCAAAATGGTCCGTGAGTTTAGGCCACTTTTACCACTTCAGTCAAAAATTGAAACTTTTTGTATCTGATCATTGAGGTTTCATTTTTGTTGTTTTTTTCATCCAAATGGCAAACTGGATTAGAATTTTCTGTTAACTTCTCCTTTTTTTGTCGTTTTCCTCATTTGATTAAAATATATTAGAGTAAATTACAAAGTTCGTCCTTTATGTATGTCATTTATTACAAAGTATGTCCTTTATCTTTAATAAGCTCAGAAAACATACTTAATGTTTGAAAAACCATTCAGGTTATGTCCTTTACCCTAAACCTAGTTTGTTTTCCCAGTTAATTCAGGTCATGTGAGAAGCACATGAGGGTATATTGGTCATTTTACCCTAAATACTAAAAAAATTATAAAAAATTCAGATATCTCTCTCTCTCTCTGAACGCAGATCTCTCTCTCTCTCTCTGTCTGAACGCAGATCTTTATTTCATCATCATCTGCACACTCAGCCAATTCATATCTAAACAAAACAACACACAAAATCAAAAACCCAAATCAAGATAAGTCTTTCTCATACACTCCATCTTACCTTGCACGATTCATCTTCAAAAACCCAAATCTGCACACTCTCCAAACACCTCAACAGATCTAAACAAAACCACACACAAAAACTTCAAAAACCCAAATCTGCACGATTCATATCTAAACAAAACCACACACAAAAATCAAAAACCCAAATCTGCACACTCTCCAAACACCTCAACAGATCCACACCTCGAACCAGAAGACGATTCATCTTCACCTTGCACGATTGAACTCGAACCCAAAACTCTCTCTCTAACTATCCTACCATCACCACAACCCATCTTCATCCTGCACAACGAAGTCAAATCAAAACCGAGAGCCGCATTCGCGGCGTACGGATCTCAACCAGCCAGTCACCAAACTCCTTACTGATTTTCCGCTCAATATGTGCCCTAACCGCCGGAATATTCTTCTCGAGCATTCTCCGGAGCGTAGACGACGGCGTTTTGTGGATAAAATCTCGTTCAATCGAGTCAATACACTTCAACGCCATGTAGAAATTACTCTTCGACATATGAAAATTCGCTCGTGAACAAATCTCCATTAGTTTAACACAGATCTGAAGAGATTGAATCGCTAGGGCTATGTTTTGGCACTTGTTTCTCGCTTCGATTTGAGCGATTCGGCTCCGGTGAAGTACCGCCGGAAAGAACATTCGGCTCCGGTGAAGTCGGCTCCGGTGGTGGTGGTGGTGGGAGTCCGGTAGAGAGAGAGAGTTTGAGATGATAGAGAGAGAGTGTGTATATGTGTCTGTATGTATACATATATTTAGATATATAGATACATGTATATTTAAACAAAGAAATTATTTATTGTTTTTTATGATTTTTATTTTGATATTTAGGATAAAATGACTAAAATACCCTTATGTGGGGTTGACTTAGTCAACTTTAACCATGAAAACTAATTGTGTTATGACTAAAGGACATAACTTGTAAGGGTTTACAAACATTGAGTATGTTTTCTGAGCTTATTAAAGATAAAGGACATACTTTGTAATATATGACATACATAAAGGACGAACTTTGTAATTTACTCAATATATTATGGCATAAAATGACAATTATACCATTCATTTAAACAAGGAAAACGACAAAAAGGGGAGAAGTTAACTGGAAATTTTAACCCAGTTTGTCAATTGGATGAAAATGGCAACAAAAATGAAACCTCAGGGACCCAGATACAAAATGTTTCATTTTTAGACTGCAGTGGCAAAAGTAGCCTAAACACCATTCTAGCATTTTACTCTTAAAAAGATAACAAGAAAACATAAACTACCCCCACTATTCATTCTATTTTTTTATTTTTTTTAACGGTAAAGAATTTCACGTGTAAACCCACCCTGCTTAGGACCCAGATACAAAGTCTAAAATGAAAATAAAATGGAAATAATTGAAAATCACTCCAACTTGCATTCATGTAGTGCACGTAAGAATGTAGGTGCATACCTTTCTTTTCCAAACACAGCTATGTACATATCATGTGGGTGTTGAAGCAGCCCTGTTTAGCATATTAGCAAGAAGCGTTGATCTTTAAAACAAAGGATAAAAAAATATTTGTATCAAAGAATTTATTGTGTGAAATACTGACATTTAAAAGAGGTAGGGTTCCTCATCTCTTCAGGAAGATAACTGGAAAGAATAGAATTACAACTCATATTATTAAAGTATAAATTTTGATTAAAAAAAAACGTTTTTACTTACGGATAGATCGTCTTTTGTTCAGTTGGATCATGCATCATCTTCACCAAAGCTTCAACAGACATACCGTTAATTTTTGTACCTGTCGCAATATTAAGTATGATTATATTATACAAATTTTCTACTTAAAATAAATTACAAAAATAATACACAATTAGATAAAGTAAAGTAGAAATCAAAGTTCTAACTTCTGAGTTACCTGTGGATGAAGGCCCCTCAGATGGACTATCCATCAGCTTAAAAGCAGATCCATTTTCAGAACCCTTCATTTCAAATTACAAAAAAAAAAAAAAAAAAAAAAAAAGATCATTCTTTATATAACATCAGGTATAATTTTTACCACTAAATTCTCACTTGATTTGCGAATTCAGAATCCTTTTGGGATTCAGTCTCTGTAGATTCTTCAAGCTTTTCAAAACTCGTTTTCAGCATTTCCTCAGGAGACACATTGACAAAAGCTGCAATAGAAGGATTTTAAATTCTGTTAGAAAGTATAAAAATTGGCGTCACAATTATCCTAATATTTGGCAGCAAAAAAAAAGGATTCTGCTTCTACTTTTAAATGCACCAAATAAACACATTGTTTTCGGCTCTTAATCTTTTAACTCTAAACATATTTCAATGATTATTACAATTTAAATACCAGATTTCTTTGGCTCTTTGGCTGATTCATTGTCATCTTTAGACTTTGTGGGCTTTGTTTTAGTTGGAGGCACATCTACGGTTGCTGCTGATGTGGTAGATGAGCCTTGAGAGGTTGCAGATTTGTTAGTTTGTGTTGCCTCAATTTCGAAACCAGCTGGTACAGCTATAGTCGATTTACATTGCTTAGCACGTGGTGATGTGGCAGCAGTAGCAGATTGGTTATTTTGTGTGTCCATTTTCGCTATCATGGTCATTGCGTATTTCTGAAATTTCAAATACATAACAAAAAAAAAAAACCTTGAAACATCATATGAGACATCATCATGCAACATTTGCAAATATAAGATAATAGAAGGTTTATGTGTATGATGATATGTACCTTTAAGTATGAAGCAGCCTACGATTAAAGATACAACATTAGTAAAACATAAAAGTATATATTATAACATAACAAATTTATAGTTGAAAGAAAGTTCTAGAAAAGTATCATATGCTTACTCACCGATGAAAAAACCGGCGAAAGTGCCACACCAACTCCGACCCAGAACAGGATAGAACCCCTACAAGCACAAACACATTACACAACCAAAAGTCAACAACACAACTTCACATTAGGAAAGTAAGAATAACTGAATTAGGAAATTGTGAAGGGACGCGTATTTACACTTGTGATGATGAATGTTGATCGCTGGAAGATGAAATTCTTGCAAAACAATCCTTTGCATCTATACAAATTGAAATCTTGATTCAAAGAAAGCAAATATAAAGTCTCATACAGTATGTAAATGGGAATTTCAAAAAATTCATAAACAATTATATATTTTGAAGTTTTATATGAGTTGAAGGGCATTTGTTTACATTTTAGGATACTTGAGGGGCACTTTTAAAAATTGTAAGACAACTTGAGGACCACCATTCTCTTGGGTAAAAATACTAATATAAATATTAATTTTTTACTTTTTCATTTGGTCCACTACTCTTACTATTTATATTACTAACTAGTAACTACATTGTTTATTGGGATTATTTACTGATAGTTCTTATATACCATTGACAAAATTGACTAATTTGCTGATAACTCTTAAATATAATTTATAAAATTGCCTATTTACATTCTGATATAAAAATACAATTGATCAATTGCCTAATTTTCTGATAATTGTTATACACATATTGTAACGACCATTGTAAATACCAAATATCTTGTGTATGAGAAGCTCACACAGTCTTTATGGACTTAAGCGTCACAAGCTTTTATCACCAAGCATCCGGCTCATTTGAACCGGCAAATTTAGCTCGGTTTGGACCGTTCAGTTTTGGCAGCTGTGAATCCAACCGCTCTTTCCTAAACCAAAACAAACCAGCCGATTTAGCTCGGTCTGGACAATTGGTTTAAAGTGGTTTGTCAACACCATAAGACTATCCGTAGTGGGCCCGAAAGCCCTACCAACTCACCCAAAAAGGGCTACAAACACCATCATGTGCACACCAATAAGAGGAACCAATGGAGGGTTCGCCAATCAGTTTTTTGCACTTTTCGTTCGAGATTTTTCAAAATCATCATCTATTTTTAAAATAAAATGGAAAGAAAGGATCGTTTTCAAGTTCATATACAAACACAAGTACAAAACCGGATTAAAATATAAAAAACATATTATATACCATTTAATTTGTTGACTGCTCGTGGGGTTGAAATTGAAGATTTGGACTTGTAGATTGCACCGCTTCTTTTGGGGATTTTAAAGGAGCAAAACAAGGGTTTGTTGGAGATTGTAGTAGCATCAGTACGAGGGTTTGTTGTAAACCCTAAAACTAGTTTATTTTGAGAAGACGCATTATTAAGGGCTAGATTATCCATCATACGATACAAAAATCTTCACAATATTGTGGATGATTTAGGGTTTTTGTAGTGTACGTATAATGTGTATTAAAAGACCAGAGGTTTTTAGAGGGTTTTGGTTTTATTTTCTTTTTTTGACCTTCTACTTTTCTATTTTAGTCCCTGTTAATAGAGTAAATTACGATTTTGACCCCTGTGGTTATATCACTTTTACCTTTTTAGCCTAATTTTTTTTAACACCTGAGCTCCCAACATCTTTTTTTTCTAAACATTTTGGCCCCTAACACTAACCCCATCCATTAAATGTTAGGGGCTAAAAGGGTTAGAAAAAAAGACGTTGGGGGCTCAGATGTTAAAAAATTCTTTTTTGGGCTAAAAGGGTAAAAGTGATATAACCACATAGGCCAAAATCGTAATTTACTCCTGTTAATATTATTAATACCCAAGATATGCTTCATACTTTCATCGAGTATTTTGTTAGATTAACGTGTTTATGACTAATAAAATATAAAAAGAAACACGCTTACTTACCTCTTAGTAAACAGATATAAAATAATGTGGTTTAAGTACTAAACATGTTTGCTTCTAAATTAACACACCAAATGATAGCTAAATTACAGCCTCCTAAGGCCAAACTCATGTGATCGACTATGGCTAACGAGTTGTGACACATGGCTCGCTTCTGCAGCTTTATACTCACCCGGTTGCAAAACAAGTATACGATCAGGGTGCGCCCGTCACTCCCGGAAAGAGTTCTGATATCTTGTTGAATACATCCATAACCTGAAACATTTAAGACAGAAAGAAAGGTGATTTTCAACTACAACATTATAAGTGACTTTCAGTTGGAATAATCAGAATTAAACGTTTTGATAAGTGGATTCTGCTTTGCTTTATGATCGATTTCATATCGGCTGTAGTAAAACTGATTACATGAGGTCAAATAAAATTACCATTTTGCCACTCATTTAAACCCTATTTATGAGACTTCTACAATTCTACTCTTATTTCATGGGTGTTTGGGATTGCTTATTTTAGTGACTTATTAGCTTATTGACTTTTTGAAAAGTTAAAAAGGTGTTTGGCATGAAATTATTATGTGAGAGGAAAAGTCAATAAGTCACTCCATTGTGACTTGTTAACTTTCTCTAGAGCTTGTGAGACCGGGAGATTCATCGGTGTCAATCTTCCCAATGGGGGGCCGGTCGTTTCACACCTTCTTTACACCGACGACACTTTAATCATTGGAGAATGGGAGGAAGACAACATTTTAGCGGTGGCTAGAATCTTAAGAGTCTTTTATGCATGCTCAGGCCTCAAAATTAACATCAATAAATCTAGCCTTATGGGGGTGGGGGTGGAAGACAGTGAAACTTCTCGTATGGCAGATTTGCTGGGTTGTATTAAAGGTAATGTTCCTTTTTCATACTTGGGGATCCCTCTTGGTGCTAACATGAATAGGGTTTCTAATTGGGAGCCGATTGTGTCTATGTTCAAACGTCGTCTCGCCTCTTGGAAAGCCCAAACTCTATCCATTGGGGGGAGGGTTGTCCTGGTTAAATCGGTATTGGAGAGTCTCCCAATATACTTTCTGTCTATTTTTAAAGCCCCCTCAAAAGTTACAGAGAAATTGGAATCTTTGATGAGAAGTTTTCTTTGGGGAGGCTCGGAAGGGATTAAAAAAAAAACGCATTGGGTGGCTTGGGAGGTGGTTTCCTTGCCAAAAAACTGTGGTGGTCTCGGCATTAGCAGATTGAAAACGGTTAACGAGGCTCTCCTCGCCAAGCGGGTGTGGAGGTTCAAGCTTGAGGATAACAGTCTTTGGAGAAGGGTAGTATTGGCCATCCACGGCTCTAGAAGAAGGTGGTCTTGCCTTCCTTCTAAGCAAGGTTTGACGGGTGTGTGGATCAATATTGCTAGAATGGAAGCTAAATTGCTGCTTAATGGTAAAAGGATTTCTAATTTCATCACAGGGGTGTTAGGGGACGGGGGTAATATTCGTTTTTGGATCGATCGTTGGATCGGAGATACCCCTCTTATGCACAGATGGCAGAGTCTATTTGCTATCGAGAAACATAAAGCATGCTTGGTGAATCTTCGTCTGCAGGTTGGGGGGGGGGGGGGGGGAGGTGGATCGGTAGTTTGGGACTGGATCAGATTTCCGTCATCGGCCTCGGAGGTGAGTGAACTGGCAGACAGTGTCCTTTTGCTCTCGGGAGTGGAGTTAACGTCTTCTAAGGATAAATGGAGGTGGGCCGCGGATGCCTCGGGTCGGTTCTCTTTAAAATCCTTTAAGGAATTGTCTTTGGTTTGGCCGGAGCCGACTCCTGTGTGTCTTGTTAAAGGATGTAAGTGGGTGCCTTATAAGTGTAAAATTTTTGCGTGGAGAGCGGGGCTCGATCGAATCCCTACCAAACAGGCTCTGGTTCGAAGGAACATTATTTCCGGCTCGGATGATTGTGCTTTCTGTCATGATATGCAGGAATCCGTTGACCATCTTTTTACTGGCTGCTATGCTGCCCTTAGAGTGTGGAACGGTATAAGTGTTTGGATCAAATCTCCTCCTATTTACGCGTTCAGCTTTAAGGATTTGATGGAAGTTTTTAAGATTTCGGGTGGTGGCACTATAGCTAAGGAGATTGTCCGAGGTATCATCATCACGGCTTGTTGGTTCATTTGGAAAGCAAGGAATGAGAAGATTTTCGCTAATGGTAAAGGGGAGTGGCTCGAGATTGTTGGGGCGGTAAAATCGTATAGCTTCTTTTGGTTCAAAAATAGATCCAAGTTTAAAGATCTAGACTGGATAGAATGGTGTAATTTTCCGATGTATATGTTGTAGTTTTGGGTGGTGCGGTCCTGCTTTTTTGAGTCAGGCCGGTCGTTTTTATAAAGTTTACCTTTCAAAAAAAATTAACTTTTCCAAAAAGTCATAAGTTGTTTTGAAAAGCCAAACGCTTAAACGTCTAGTATCTTATTATAAAGTATAATAAGACCACCCACAACTCGACAGATGGCCACGTGGTACGTTTTTTATGACCTTGTAATTCATATCGAGGGTTTTAGATATAGTGAATGCATAAAATATTTATATAAAGTTTTATAAAATAAATTTATTAATTCATATATAAATAACTGTATATGTTTTTGTTATGGACTGAAACCATTGCAACGTATGGGACTTGTCCAACATCGGTTGTATGGGCAACCAATGTGAGGTTTATATACCAAATGGGCTCTCTCACCCACCAGACTAGTCTTTTGGGTTGAGTTCTCTTGTTTGGTATGTAACATTGGTATTAGAGCCAGAACTCAGAGTGGTGGCATGGAGAGAACTAGGCGTGACCAACAAGGCTCGGAGTGGTGGCCTGGAAAGAGCCAGCCCTGACCAACGACGACGTTGGCCCTTAAGGAGGGTCGATTGTTATAAGGTATGGGACTTGTCACACATCGGTTGTATGGGCAACTGACGTGGGGTTTATATACCAAATGGGCTCTCTCACCCACTAAAGTAGTCTTTTGGGTTGAGTTCTCTTGTTTGGTATGTAACAGTTTTAAACTTATTAAACTATAAAATAACTATATTAGTAATTTAAGAATTAATAAACTTTTCACAAGTTTCCTCCCAAAATTCCAAAATAACCTCCTTAATTTCCCTCCACTTCTTATTTTTAAATTTCTTAATTTTTAAAACAAACAACTATACTTATTTATATGATATAATAACTAAGAGTTTATTATAATTAACAATTTGGGCTTACCTCCTTGTCATTTTGGTACTTGATGATGCTCATAGGGTTCTGAGAACACTGCAAACATAACATTAATGTTATTCCTCAACAAATTTAAAAAAAAAAAAAAAGCCAAAAGAGTGCATGTGCATGTGATAACATACATCCATGATGGCTGCTTGAACTCTAGGGTTTTGAAACGCCATAGCAACTTCAGGATTCGCCATGATTTTAGATATAACTTCTTCTGGAGTTAGCCCGATTTGATCTTCAACAATAATCACAAAAAGGGTATGAATACACATCATCTTACAACAATATCAATATCCATACATGTGATAGTTTATGTAGCAAGTGCAAAAACATTATAAACATCTAAAATTAGATGTTTCTTAAGCTTATCCAACCCGACGCATATCTAAATGTTACTTATTCTTGATAAATAAGTAACACTGGTGAAATTGAAAAGTGAAAACCCATAACCAAATTATTGTGAAAAATTACCAAATTGCTCCTTGACCTCAGGACTGTTAAGATCAAAATTTTTCAATGAGTCCATCATACGGTTGTCCCATTCAGGGCTTCCGCCCATGTTATTCCTGAATAAAATAGGAAAATCAGATAAATATTATATTTAAGAATAAAGTACACAGATTGTCCCTGTGGTTACCAAAATTTTGGATTTGGTCCCTAGCTTTCCAAAAGTACACGGATAGTCTCTATGGTTTACATTTTGCACTGCCTTTAGTCCCTAGCTTTTTCCAAAAGTACATGGATTGTCCTTGTGGTTTGCACTTTGTAACACATTTAGTCCTTAAGTTTGGACCTACTGAAAAAACTTTAGATTTGTTGGCTGGGGACTAAATGCCTTACAAATTGCAAACCTCAGGGACCATCTCAGTGTACCTTTGAAAAGCTAGGGACCAAATCCAAAGTTTTGGTAAACCACAGGGACAAATTATTGTTACAACGATACATGTTGAGGTTAAATGAGAAACTTACAGCATATCCTGCAGTTGTTGACGGTATTGTGGGTTTTGAAGCATCCCTGAAATAAATTAAAAAATGCAGATATTAGCAAGATGATGTTTTTAAGTGTTGATCTTTAAAAACAAAGGATAAAAATATTTTATCATAGAATTTATAGTGTAAGATACTTACATTTGAAAGACGTAGGGTTCCTCATCTCTTCCGGAAGATAGCTGGAAACAACAAAATTACAACTTATAAGAATTTACGTCTTCAATAATAAATTTACAATTTAACCTAAGAGATAAAAACAATATGGTTAAAAAGGAGGGGTTAAGACATTGTTCGGGCATGTGGCGTTCTTATTATTGTTGTATTAAAACTCAATAAACAGATAACCAGTTTTAACGAGAAAGCCCAAACACCCCCAAAGTTTTGTTGCAACTTTTGGCCAAGTAATCACATAATCATGGTCAAAATCCAAAAATAAAATTAAATTTCTACTTTTAATCCAAGCACCCCCTAACTGCTGACAGCGCATTTCAATTTTGACTTACGGATAGACCATCTTTTGTACTGTTGGATCATCCATCATCTTTTCCAAAGCTTCAACAGACATACCGTTATTTTTTGTACCTGTCCCAATATTAAATATAATTAAATTAGTTTCTACTTAAAATATTAAAATAATACTAATAATACACAATTAAAGTATAGAATATCAGAGTTCTAAGTTACCTGTGGATGAAGCCTCCACAGATGGACTATCCACTGGCTTAAAAGCAGATCCATTTTCAGAAGCCTTCATTTCAAATTAAAAAAAAAGATCAATCTTTATAAAATCCCTTATATAAAATCAGATATTGACCTGAAACAATTTTTACCGCCAAATTCTTACTTGATTTGCGAATTCAGAATCCTTTTGGGATTCAGTCTCTGTAGATTCTTCAAGCTTTTCAAAACTCGTTTTCAACGTTTCCTCAGGAGACACATCCACAAAAGCTGCAATTGATGGATTTTATATTCTGTTAGAAAGTATAAAAATTGGAGTCGCAATTATCCTAATATTTGGCAAAAATTATGAATCTGCTTCTACCTATTTAGGGTTGAAATAATCGGATTTGGGAATGCAGGTAAGTAGTTATAAGAAAGATGATTACTGAAATAGATGTAAAATTACGTAACTAGCCTCTAGCTTAATCGACTAGTTTTCCGATCAACTGAAACTCATAAATGGGTTCTAATGAATTACTTTTTTGTTGTTTTTTATATATATAAAACAGAAAAAAGTGTCAGCGACAGGGGGTGCAAACGAGCCGAGCGACTCGCGAGCTGCTTGAGATTAGCTCGAAACGAGCCGAGCTAATAAAGCTTGTTTCTTAATATTATCAAGCCCGAGGTCGAACCTGGTATGTGAAGTTCATCAGGCTCGTCGAGCCTTAGTGTAATATTAGTGTTTATTAATATTTAATAAAATTTACCCCTTATTTAAAGTTGTCTAGTAAACGTGCCGAGCCGAGCCTATTTAAACTTGTTTACGAGCCAATCCCGAACCTAAAAATAAGCTTGTTTAGTAAACGAGCCCGAGCTTCACTTATTGAGCTCGCAAGCCTAAACAAGTCTGTTATTTATATTATTTTTATTTGATATATTAATTAATAGATAAAGAACGAGCCGAGCTCAAGCTTGAGAAACTACCAACGAGCCAAACTCGAGCCTGGTCAGGGTCGAGCTCGGCTTGGCTCATTTGCACCCCTACCACAAGTCAACACGACCCGTATCAACAGGTAAAAAATGAGTCAATCCACCCCCCTGGCTCTCTCTTGGTATGTCTACTAATTTTGATGAGCAGATGATAGAAAGAAATCATTTAACACCTAAACCCTACAAATATCGCAATGATTATTACAATTTAAATACCGGATTTCTTTGGCTCTTGTGGTGATTCAAAGTTATCTTTAGCTTCTGTCGGTGCAGATGTTGCCTCTGTCGGTGCAGATGTTGCCTCTGTCGGTGTAGGCGTTGCCTCTATTTTAGTCGGAGGTACATCTATAGTCACTGTACGTTGGGAAGCAGGTGCTGATGTGGCAGCTGAGCTTTGTGAAGTGGGCGTCGGAAAAGGAAACGGGGATCCAGGTGGCGAGCCTGGTGCCGCCGGTGGTGGAAACGGAAAAGGAGAGCCAGGTGAAAAACCAGCGTTAGCAGATTGGTTGTTTTGTGCGTCCATTTGTCCCATCATGGTCTTGAAAGCTTGTTGCATTGCATATTTCTGGTATTTCAAACATATAACTAAAACTTTAAAACACAATACGAAAGAAAAACTAAATTGCTAGGTTGATTATGGAACTGATATACTATTCCAGTATTAACAAATGAACAAAAAATGAACCCCCCCCCCCAACCAAACCACCTCAAACAGATAACATATGAGCTATGCAGTTAATATCGGTGATGTATCACCGATATATCAATTATTGGGCTCCATATAAAATATCAGTCAAAATATTGGTACTGATATTATCAGCGATATTGACCGATATATCACCGATTTTCCCGATATGAGTACCTTTCTTCTTAGTTCTACCATTTGTCTTTCTTCTTATTGCTGCTATTAGTGTTTTAAGTCTTAATTGTTAGTTGCTAGTGTTAAATGTTAGTGTTTTAAGTCTTAATCAGTTCCTACTTGCTACAACTGTTAATATTTTGCATGTTGCAAAAGGTTACTTTGTTAATGGTAGGAGAGTATACTGGATTGTTAGTGTTAAATTGCTATATATATATAAATCCATCACTATATTACAATTACTAACCCAACAATCTATTCCTAAAATACTGATGATAATCGGCTGGCTAAGAACAATTACCCATATCCCACTGCGATGACCTATATCTCAAATATCGGTCCTTGACCGACATCCGATATTTTACCAAATTAATTGAATAGCATATAAGAAAGGAGTAATTTCCCATTTAGAACTTGTCACTCATTTGCGACCGCAATACATCACCAGGCAACACTTGCAAATACAAGATAATAGCTTCCAATGGCTAACGTAGTAGTAGTTTTCTCTATAAGAAGATCGTTACCTTTAAGTATGAAGCCGTCTGCAATTAAAGACACGATACAAGTCAAGCATAACCGTAGATGCAGCAAATGCATAAAATAGTAAAGACATTAATAAAAGTGTAAGCAAATACTCACCCATGAAAATACTGCCGAAAATGCAACACCTACTCCCACCCAAAACAGAGGAGAACCTCTACAAACAAAACGAAAGGTCGACAAGTCAACTTCACATTTTATAAAAAAGAAACAAGAATAACTGAAATAAGATATCGGGCATGTATTTACACTTGTGAAGATGGGGGTGGCACTGCTATTTGTGGTGTTGCACCAACTGACGATGTATGTTGATCGCTTGAAGATGAAATTCTAGCAAAACAATCCTTCCCCATACTATCTGCTTCTATACACACAGGTAGCAAACATACGGAAATTAAAAATCTTGATTCAAAGAAAGTAACTAATATAAAGTCTCATAATACTTAACATGTCTAAACAGAATAGCACAAGCAGGTTCATTGACTTATAAAGTCAAATGTGGTAATAAACTGTAATCCAGTTTCCATTCTTTATTAAAATTCTAACAAAGTATTGATTTTTAAAGTGAATAGGTATAATTCTTGACAACCCAGATAAGCTAATTGGATCTTTTTCAAGATTTATTCATACCCAGTTCCACACATTGACTTTTAGAGTCAGAACTGGTAATAAACAGCACTCCAGTTGCAATTCTTAGTTAAAATTCTCATAAAGTTCCAATCTTTAGACTGAAAAAGTATAATTCTTGACAACCCAAAAACAGTAACTGGATATTTTTCAAGTTCACATGCAAATACAACTACAAAAACCAATTCATATACAACAAAAAAAGACAAAGAATTACCATTTGATTTGCTGATTGCTCGTGTGGTTGAAATTGAATTTGAAGATTTGGAATTGAAGATTGCACCACTTCTTTTGGGGATTTTGAAGGAACAAAACAAGGGTTTGTTGGAGATTATAGCATCAGTTCGAGGGTTTGCTGTAAAACCCAAAACTGGTTTTTGAGAAGAAGAATTAAGGGCTAAATTATCCATTAATTGCAGGGTGTTTAAGACAATAGAATACTAAATTAGGTGTGAATTAGGGTTTTTTCTAGTGGTAACAGGTATGATGAAGCCGGAGCTGAGAAGGGGACTGTGTGTCTGTCTGTATCGACAGAATCAAGATCCTACCTCATCATAATCTAGACGAGAAGGGTTTTAAGAAAAATAAATAAATTAAATAGTTTAACCACTTGAGTTCAAAATTAAAATATTTAACTTCCTATAATCATTTTTTTTAACCATTTGAGTCTAAATTTTTAGCACCATCCACAAAGTCTGTTAATTATAAGGGTATTTTAGTCATTTACACATAAGATACAACTTTTTAATGCATAAAATACAAAGAACAAGTCTTTAATGCATGATTTTAATATTATATATAAAATTATATTATATTATATATAATAAAACACCTACAACCTAACTGCACACACACACACTCTCTCTCTTTTCTCTCTCTCACTCCTAGACCATCCTACCACCATTACCACCACCGCACCATCACCACCCTCCCCACCGTTGCAACAAGATCAACCGGAGGTCCACCGCTGCACCACCACCATCATCATCACCAACCACCACACCACTATAAGCCACCATCGCCACACCACTACCACCACCGCACCATCGAATTTGCAGGTCCACATCCGCGCCATCGAAACCATCTCAATTTCACCATTTTTTTCACCTTTATTCCATTCTTCAAACCCTAGTTTCTGATTTGGACCCCAAATTGCACCCTACAGGTTTGTTTTTTCTTCATTTTCAGCTCAATTTCACTCTACAGCTGTAATTCATGCGCCTTGTTGTGGATTTTAATGCTTGTGATTAGGTTTTGTGAGCAACCTGTGTGTATCTGAAGAATGTTGGATGTTTTCGTAGGGTTTTTTGCGTTTATATGTTGAATTTTGGGAATTATTTGTAAGATTTAGCCTTGATTTGTTTGGTTTTGATTTTTGTTGAATTTGTTAATCGGATTCTATTTGTGGAAGGATATATAGTTTATTTGTGACGTAGATTGATTGGATAGGGATCTGTTTGTGTTTACCCTAGATTGATTTGTAGTTTATGATGGGGATAGTGGTGCTCATGGTGGGGTTGATGGTGGGGATGGTGGTGGTGATGATGGTGCGGATGGTGGTGGTGCAGTGGTGGTGGTGGTGTGGTGCGGTGCGGTGGGGATAGTGGTGCGGTGTTGGAGGGTTATAGCAGTGGGGATAGTCTGTTATGATAGAGAGAGAAAGATAAGGAAGAAAAAGAGATATTAGATAGGGGTAATTTGGTTATTTAACAAATTTTAACAAAATAATTCTAACAGTATTAGAAAATTGGACTCAAATGGTTAAGAAAAGTGGCTATAGGGACTCAGGGTGTTAAACATTTTGATTTTGTACTCAAGTGGTTAAAACTCCTAAAACACAGACTCAAAAAGTAATTTACCCAAAAAAGAATTAATTTACATTTTAAGTCCCTGTATGTGATTTTAATGATAGAATATTTTGGACATGATTGATTTAAGATATCAAGTTAATTAAAAAAAATAGAGTTAATTACGTTTTTTTAAATCACTATTTCAGTCCTTTAGTTTAAAAATTACTAAAACATTATTTGTGGTTTCATTTTCGTAACTATTACAGTCCATCTACATTAACGACATCCAATTCTGTTAGTTTATTTGAAATGACCATAATACCCCTGTTATTAAAACTAGACATCCAGTTATTCTGTTAGTTTATTTACAGACGAGACATTTCTTTTTTTATATATAAAGGGAGTTAAGGCAGGTGAATTGACAAAATTAGACATCATGTAAGAGGCACATGATCACGATTTAACCAACATATTGGATGGTGTTAATGGTAAGGGCCAAATTGGTTAGAAAACATGACGTTGGAAAAGATTCCTTTTTTGGTTAATAGGGTAAAAGTTGGGTCAAAATCGTAATTTACTCTAAAATAACTGAACATAATTATTTCCGTTTATTGTTTCTCAACTATTTAATATTTTTTTCACTTAATAACTATTTAATATTTTATTGATCCAACCGGATACACATATTTCTAACCTTAGTATACAAAATAATTAAAATGTATCTAGTTCGGTCGAACGTCCGGATCACATTGGTTTGGGTGAACAAAGCTACATTCTTGTGTTTAGATCATTCTTATCCCCAACAAACACCTCAACTACAAACATCAGCAAATGGAGGACTAGCATAGAACTCTTAAGTCTTTTGGATCTAACAAACCCAACTCAAGTGGCAAATTGAAACATTTTCGTCCATAAATTTGTTAAGGGTGGGAGAATAATGTGCGGGGAGGGGGAGTCACCGAGCGGTGACCATACCCTCATGTTGAAGATATTCGGTGAGTGGGTGAGAGGTTACCAAAATCGGTGTGTAATCACCGAAGTGATTGAGAGAGAGAGAGAGAGAGAGAGAGAGGAGAGAGGAGAGAGGAGAGAACAACCAATCAAAAGTGAGAATCACTCAAACACCCTAGGGTGATTAACAATACTCCCTGATTGAGTGCAAAATGAGGAATGGAATGAGGAGTTGACATGGCATAATATTATTGGGTATGATTCCACTCAATCACTCTAGAGTTATTAACCATACCCTCCACCATAATCCCAAATAAAATCCACTGAAGATAACACGATAAAGATTAGTCTTAATTTCCTTTTTCTGAATGTAATTCATGGAACAGTTCCTTTCTTATTTTAACATGTTTTTAAGTAAATTCAAGATCCCATATTTACATGCCCGTTGCCGAGATTTATATATTTCTCCATACTGCACCATGCATGTTTTGTTTTAGACCTCCCTATATAATTTGGGTTAGGATATAATAGAAAGTTTATTTAGGAAGCCTAGGAAATAATCTTGACCATCCATTTATTTAATCAAATGCTAAGATTAAATGAGTGAAATTAAAGGAAAAAAAGGAGGCGTGTGGGTTTGTCTAGGGTCATTCTAGTCAATCCAAACCAATAGTTTTTTTCTCCTCCAATTCCCCCCATTTTTTAAACGTTAATAACTCTTTCAAACGAAATTATTTTTTTTTTATAAAAATTGCACAAAAAAAACGAGTGTTTTTTTTTATCTTTAAAACGAATATACTATTGCTATATTTTCGAAAAAAAAATCGAAAACCAAGTTGCGTAAAACGCAATGGAAAAAAACCTAACACAAAGAAATGTCTTATTTGTAAAACGCAATGGCCAGAAAACACAAAGAAATGTCTTATTTGTAAAACGCAATGGACAGAAAACATAAAGAAATGCCTTATTTCTAAAACGCAATAGACTAAAAACACAAAAGAAAATGTACTTTCTAAAACGCAATGGACTAAAAACACATAAAAATGTGTTTTACCTAAAACGCAATGCACCAAAAACACAAACAAATGTCTTATTCCTAAAACGCAATGGTCAGAAAACACTTAAAATGTCTGTTTCCTAAAACGCAATGGACTGAAAACACATAAAAAGTGTTTTACCTAAAACGCAATGCACAAAAAACACAAAGAAGTGTCTTATTTATAAAACGCAATGCCCAAAAAACACTTAAAATTTTCTCATTTCTAAAACGTAATGGCCTAAAAAACAAAAGAAAGTGTTCTCTGTAAAACGCAATGGACTGAAAACACCTAAAAATGTGTTCTACCTAAAACGCAATGACTAAAAACACTTCAAAAATGTGTTTTTCTAAAACGCAATGACTAAAAACACTTCAAAAATGTGTTTTTCTAAAACGCAATGACCAGAAAACACATAAAAATGTCTTGGTTCTAAAACACAATGGCCTAAAAACACCAAGAAAGTGTTCTCTCTAAAACGCATTGAACCAGGACAATAGTTTTGTCTGTGAATTGTCTGAACCAGGAAGTAGAAGATCAAAAACTGTCTACGAATGCAGTTTTCCAGACGCAATTTACAGAAAATTAAATTTTCTCATGCATTTTTCTCTGCCCCTTGGACCCCGCCAGGGGCTGCCGCCCCTTGGACCTTGTTACCAGGGGCGCTGCCCCCGGACCCTCGCCAAGATCGTAAAACGCAGTGACTAAATCAAAAACCCAGATCGTAAAAATGAAATTAAAGAATTTCTTACATGGATCGAAGCCGATTTCTTCAACGATTGACGAAATTTGAATGATAGAAACACTTATGAGCGATCGAATCGAGTGATTATCTTCAAAATCACGGGAAAAAACGAGATTTTGAATGAAATTAAACTGGGTTTTCTTCAAAAAAAAAAGCTGAAGAACACGTTGATCGGGCGTTTGAATCATTGATTGATGACGAAAATCGCACTATAATGTAGTGATTATTGAGATAGTAAGTGAAGAAAAGGTTGAAGATGGTGGGTTTTGAAAATGGTGGGTTTTGAAGTTACTGGGGAGAAGAAGGAAGAAGAAAGGATATGATTGACTAAAATACGCTTCCTCTTTATTTTAAATTTTGGCACATGTCATAATCATATTGCTTCCTATCCTTCCTAGCCAAAATAAACTTTCTATTTGATTCCCACCCTTATTTCCTTATTCATTGAATCAATCATTAAATTAATTGTAAATTTAAATTGGATATATGTGTGCATAAGTCTATATGGAGAGAATCCTTTCATGAGATTTTAGAACAATAAATTCTAGCTAATAATTAAGCTTAGTAAAACTATGGAACATTTTCTTTCTTCACTCACTTTTCTCCTTACATTGTTTCACCTATCATCTTGATGATTTTTATACCTATCATATGGATTTCATTGCATTCCGATATGAAAAAGAACTTACCTCCTTCTCCATGGAAACTTCCTGTTATTGGAAACCTCCACCAATTAGGCTCGCACCCTCATCGCGCCCTCCAAGCCTTGTCCCAAAAATATGGTCCAATCATGCACCTTCACTTCGGTAGTGTACCGACGCTTATAGTGTCCTCCCCGAAGCAGCCCAAGAAATCTTGAAAACCCATGACTCTTTGTTCGCTAATCGACCCAATTTGACAATACCAAACATATTGTTGTATGGTTGCAAGGACATATCATTTTCTCCTAATGGGGAATACTGGAGACAATTGAAAAGCATGGTAGTAAAACATCTTTTAAGGCCACCCGGGGTGGCTTAAGTTTTGTCCGTGATATTTGAAGTTCACGCGTGAAACAAACAAACAAACCACCGCCACCCCTCAAAGTTAACGTGTGAAACCATTATTCCGTGATAAAATTGACGCGTGATGGAAGGAAGGATGTGAGGAGGTGTGAGGGTTTATTGTTGGGTGTTGTGAGTGATGGTCATTTCCACTAAAAAAAGTTGTGAGTGATGGAATAATGGTTGATGACATGACGGAAATTGATTGGATGTTGTGGGTGATAAATGAGTGGTGAGTGATAACCACCCCTACCCCCAACCCTAAGTAATGCACAAGTGAACTCACTCAGTAAGAGAAAAAGAGATAGGTCTTATGATTGGGGTCCTTGAAGAAAACTATGGTTCTATTGTTGATATTAGTGCAATATTTGATTCACTTACAACAAACATAGTATATATGGCGGCACTTGGGAAGACAAGTGATGTGCTAGAACTCAAAACATTTATAAAAAAGTTCTTTGATATGTTCACTTTTTTTAGTGTTGGGAGTTGTGTTCCATGGTTGTCATGGGTAGATCGACTTACTGGTTTAGTTGTCGCCACCCCCGATCCCTGAGTCCCGGGAACGGGCAGCCGCGAGCCAGTTTCGGTGGTATCGCAATGTTTGTCTAATTTGGCAGCGGAATTTTTCATCTGGACCGTAGTTAGGAAATGTTTATCAGAGTAAAACCACCAGATTTGATATTAATAATAACATGGGCAAAACCCAAGTTTCTTATTACAATACACTTATAGGGATAAACCATATTTTATTAAATTTAAAACATCGTTTATTAGGTAACTTTTATAGCCACATTTTTCCCAAGCCTTCAGTGCTCTCCAGCTGGCTTTTTACTAATTGTCTGTCACATTGGGTTACCTGAAATGCGTTTTAAAAACATTTGTCAGTCGGAATTACTGGTGAGTAAATCCCAGTTTAATCAAGAAACGTTTTATCAATTAAACAGTATTGAGAGCGATCACATTGTTTATGTCTACACAATTACTCCATTTGGTACTATCAATCCACTGACTTGTGGGTCATATTACACATTGGCTAACTCATTGTCCAATGGTAACGTACTGTCAACCTTGACTTACTACTCACAGTGTAGTAAATTTTGTATACAAAACCCCAACATACCGGCAGTAATTGAAGAATTACAAAGACTCAATCACTGCTAAATTGCATTGTAAAATAATTAAGGTTTTGTAAAAACTGTTAACAAAAAGAGGATAAACTCACATTGCTATCTTAGGCTTCTCGTAAGGGTTTCCTGGATATAATCTATAATTTATACAAATGTACATTGGTTAGTATCATAACCCTTTGAAATTATTAATGATACCCTCCCCGAGACGGCATTCCAACAACTACGTCGGGCAGAACCACGACAGTTGTTACAGAACCCTAAATCAATCGGGCAGCGTAATTATTACGAAACTGGGGTTATAATACTTACAACGGAGCAGAACCTCGCTAATTAGGGGTATAATACCCGACTCTATTGCCTTTTCTACAGAAATTGTGATTTAGAATTTGAGAATGAGCGACGGAAAACGAAAACTGATGGCCTTCTTATATAGTGCTGGATTCTGACTCTCACACGGCCCACGTAAGAGTAGTCTTAAGGCTACGCGGCCCGCGTCAAACCTAGGGTCAACGCGTAGCTCGTCCGGATCACCACTAGGCTTGACACGATGTCGACACGTGTCAGCTCAGGATGTCTCCGCGTTTAATGATCTCTAGCGGCCCGCGTAAGAGTAAGCTAAAGCTTACGCGGCCCGTATCAACTTAAGAATTCAGTGAAGTCCGGTCTCAACCTTAATACCGCCCGCGTGAAATGTTGGGGTGGGTCTACGCGGCCCGCCTCAACTTAACATTTTCAGATTTTTATTTATTTTAAATGTTATAACATATTTCGGGCTCGGTTTTCACATACGGGGTGTATTATAAGACATAATGGGACATTTTACAGTATACTAAGGTGTCGGAAATGTTATGAGGGTATTGGTTTTACCGAGGGTTGTTACATTCTCCCCACCTTGTTTTAGAACTCGTCCTCGAGATCTATTGAAACAAATGCGGGTATTTCTTTTGCATTTCTGATTCAAGCTCCCATGTGTACTCTGGTCCTCTTTTGGAGTCCCACTTCACTTTGACTAGAACTAGTCTCTTATGCTTGAGATTCTTGACTTTCCTGTCTTCAATTTGTAGAGGTCTTTCTATAAACTTGAGTTGTTCATTTACCTCTATATCCTTAAGAGGAACTATCAGTGATTCATCAGCTAAACACTTTTTGAGATTAGATACATGAAACACATCATGTATTCCTGCCATTTCCTCTGGCAGTTGTAGCTGATAGGCTACAGGTCCTATTCTTCTAATAATCTCAAAAGGTCCAATATACCTGGGACTTAGCTTTCCTCTTTTGATGAATCTTACCACTCCTTTCCAAGGAGAAACCTTCAACAATACTTTATCTCCTACTTGAAACTCCAATGGCTGGCGTCGGTTATCGGCATAACTCTTTTGTCGATCACGTGCTGCTTTCAGTCGTTCCTTGACTTGAATAATCTTGTCAGTTGTTTCTTGCACTATCTCAGGTCCAAATAGTTGCTTTTCCCCAATTTCTGCCCAACAGACTGGGGTTCGGCACTTTCTTCCATAAAGTGCTTCGAATGGTGCAGCATTGATACTTGTGTGATAACTATTATTATAAGAAAATTCTATTAAAGGTAAGTGGTCATCCCAATTACCTCCAAAATCAATTACACAAGATCTAAGCATATCTTCCATTGTCTGAATTGTCCTTTCGCTTTGTCCATCCGTTTGAGGATGATAAGTTGTACTTAATTTTAACTTGGTTCCCATTGCCTTTTGGAAACTTGACCAAAAATGAGAGGTAAATCGGCTATCTCTATCAGAAATAATTGATAAAGGAATGCCATGTAAAGAAACAATTTCATTTACATACAATTTAGCTAATTGTTCCATACTAAAAGTTGCTTTCATTGGTAGGAAATGAGCTGACTTAGTTAGCCTATCTACAATCACCCAGATTGTATCATTTCCTTTCTTTGTTTTGGGTAATTTAGTAACAAAATCCATTGTTATTAATTCTCATTTCCATACTGGCATTTCTAATTGCTGTAACAAACCTGAAGGTTTCTGGTGTTCAGCTTTAACTTGTGAACAGGTTAAACATTTAGAAACATAGGCTGCTATGTCTTTCTTCATTCCTATCCACCAGAAATTTTTCCTTAAATCCTGGTACATTTTATCACTTCCTGGATGCATCGTATACTTAGACTTATGGGCTTCTTCTAATATACGATGACGTAGGTTTCCTAATTTAGGTATCCACATTCTCTTTTCATGGAATCTCCAAATTCCATCTGTTCCTTGTTCTAATTCTTTTAGCATACCTTTTAATTTTTCAGAATCATCCTTGATTACTGATTCTTGTGCTTCTCTTATCTGATCATTTAAATCTACTTGCAGATTTAATTTAAGAGAACGTACCCTTTTTGGCTTTTCATGATACTTTCGACTTAAAGCATTTGCCACTACATTTGCTTTTCCTTCATGATACTGGATATCACAGTCATAGTCACTAAGCATCTCCATCCAGCGTCTTTGTCTCATATTCAACTCCTTTTGCTTGAAGATATACCTTAAACTCTTATGATCAGTGAATATGGTAAACTTACTACCATAAAGGTAATGTCTCCAAATCTTAAGAGCAAAAATTATAGCTCCTAATTCTAAATCATGAGTTGAATAATTCTCTTCATGATTCTTAAGTTGTCTAGATGCGTAAGCTATAACCTTTTGGCGTTGCATCAACACACATCCATAACCTAATTTAGAAGCATCGCAATAGACTACAAAGTCTTCAGCTTCTTCTGGTAATGCTAATATGGGTATATGAGTTAATCTTTGCTTAAGAATTCTAAATGCTTCTTCTTGTTTTAATCCCTATTCAAACTTAACAGATTTACAGGTTAACTTAGTTAAGGGAATGACTATTCTAGAGAAATCTCGAATAAATCTTCTTATAATAACCGGCTAATCCTAAGAAACTTCTAACCTCGGTTGGTGACTCAGGGGTTTTCCATTTAGTAATTGCCTCAATCTTTGTTGGATCTACATGAATTCCTTCATGATTGACTAGGTGTCCAAGGAATTGTACCTGTTCTAACCAAAATTCGCACTTAGAAAATTTAGCATAAAACTTTTCCTTTCTTAATAGACTTAAAAGTGCGTGCAAATGTTTTGCATGATCCTCTTTATTCTTAGAGTAAATTAGAATATCATCTATGAAGACAATTATGAATTTATCCAAATATAGCTTACATATTCGGTTCATCATGTCCATAAATGCAGTTGGGGCATTGGTTAAACCAAATGGCATGACAGTAAATTCATAATGGCCATACCTTGTTCTAAATGCAGTTTTAGGAATGTCCTCTTCCTGTACCTTTAATTGATGATATCCTGACCTTAAATCGATTTTAGAGAAAAATCGAGCTCCTTGTAGTTGATCAAACAGATCATCGATTCTCGGTAACGGGTACCGATTCTTAATCGTGACCTTGTTTAATTCACGGTAGTCAATGCACATACGCATTGATCCGTCTTTCTTTTTAACGAACAGTATCGGCGCTCCCCATGGCGTCGAACTTGGTTGTATGAATCATTTTTCTAACAATTCATCTAATTGTTTCTTCAATTCTTGTATTTCTGCAGGTGCCAAACGATAAGGTGCTTTGGCAATTGGTGATGTTCCTGGTAGCAGGTGAATTCTGAATTCAACTTCTCTGTATGGAGGTAGTCCTGGTAATTCTTCTGGAAAGATATCTGAAAACTGTGACACTACTGGAATGTCTTTTAGTTCTTTTCCTTTAGTGTTAGTGATTATAGAAATCAAATACACTATAGAACCTTTTCTTATATAGCTTGCAGTTTTCATCACAGAGATGAATTTTGTGGACCTAGAGAGATTATCTCCTTTAATTGTGATCGTTTTACCTTTTGGTGAATTTACTTGTATTAACTTTTGATCACATAAAATACTGGCTTTATTGGCTATTAACCAATCCATTCCTAAAACAACATCGAATCTTGCCAGATTCACGGGATAAAGATTGGCAATAAATTTCTGATTTAAAATTTCTATTCTTGCTCCCTGCAAGATTTCAGAAATCCTAACGGTTTTGATGTGGGGTAAAATACACATATTTGTCCCGTGTAAATTGTATAGTTTTAGTTTAGTTTTTATTTATTTTATTTAGTTTTAGTGTTATACTATAGTATTTTGTGTTTTGGCAGGTTCTGGTGCAAATGAAGCAAAAACTAGTAAAAAGGAAATAACCAGCCAGTTGAGTAGAGTAGAACGCCAGTGACTGAATTAAAATTGCCGCTATTTTTCTCAAGTGGACCGAGCCTGCTATCTCTATGTTATCTAAAAAGGCTACTATCTATATATTATTATTAGTAGTATTGTTGAGTTGAAAAAAAAAAATAAAAAGATGGAATCCTAGTGAGTCGTTGGAAACCATCTCAAGTCCAGCAACAATTATGTTAAATGATATGTGGGCTTTTTATACTAATATTAAAAAGAATATTTGGAAGCAAGCCCAGGGAACAAATTGAGGTTGTTGGCGGCAATTAAAGGAGACGAACAGAAGATATACAAAAAGGACGGCAGCAAGACACAATTGATATAGGAGTTTGACGTCAATTTGGTGGAGACAGAGTTCGACGATCAAGACAGGATAGAGAAGAAAAAGGAGGCTATTGGTTCGAGGGTTCAAGCCGCGATCAAGTTTCAAGTTCGGGTTTGCAATTTATTATTTTTAGTTTTGTTAGACTTTGTGTTTTACAAAATTATAAACATGTTTTGCTACTCGGTTCAAACTCGTTTCTTTTTAGTGGTTATGTTTCTTGGCTAAACCTTTCATGCTACCTAGGTTGAGATGAACTAGTTGATTGTTGCGTTATTTTGACTCAGTTTTGGTTATTTTATGCGATTTACATAATCTTGCTTTGAAATTGATCTTGATATTGCATGTTTAAGTGTTGTGATTGATTATTGATTGATAAATTCAGCGGTTTAGGCACGAAGAAATTCCCCCTAGACTTAGGATTTAATTTGAATCGGTTAATCTTAGGGTTTTTCGGTTTGAATATTGAGTTTAGAAATAAACCAAGTTAATCAATAGTTAAAATCAACAACTAAAACTTGCATCCTCATCTTGTGACTCGAAAGACGATTAGGGTGAGCTAGGTTATTAGCTAAGCATTGGTGGGTAGATTGGGTGACCGATAGCTCGGGCTCGTTTATTACATCGTGGTTAAGGTTTCCTAGGATTTCAATCTTCATGGTTTGGTTTGCTTTGCGTTTTTGGGATCTTCTCTTAACATAATTGTCTTTGAGGTCAAAAGGATTCTATTTTCGTGGGATTTGGTATCGATAGGTCGAGCCAGTTCGTTCTAGCACTTCGCATTTCGTCCTTATCTTTCGTTTGATACATCTCTAGCGGGGGGTTAATCGAGGGAGTAGGATATTTAACCATTGCCATAGTCAAGATAGCGTTGCATGATTCTAGGGATTCGACACCTAGGTAGTCTTTTCTCATCATATTTGATTTACACCTAGCTCCCGAGTTCGTGTTTGTTTTACGTTGCTTGTCTTGTTTGCCACATTTTCTTATTTAATTAGATTATTAGTTTAATTAGTTAAAACCTCAAATCCAAACACAAATTAAAACCAGTTAAGTAATTAGTTGAGTCAGAGTCTAGTTAGCGTCGCTAGTGTCTCGTGGGTTCGATACTCGGACTTCATTAGGCTTTACTACGTACGATAGGTACACTTGCCTGTCATTGGTCTAGCATTTAGAGAGTCTTAGTTTATAAATTTAAAACTAGGGTGTCTAGATTAGGTTAGTAGTTTTTTATTATAGACCACATTTGCACATCAAGTTTTTGGCGCCGTTG
This sequence comes from Helianthus tuberosus, assembly GCA_030545235.1. Lineage (NCBI taxonomy): Eukaryota > Viridiplantae > Streptophyta > Magnoliopsida > Asterales > Asteraceae > Helianthus > Helianthus tuberosus. The sequence continues at coordinate 167,777,966 of CM060360.1, forward strand.
CCGGGGACACTTAGGTGATTGCGTTATTAGCTTTGACTGAGCTTATTTGTTTAATTGGTCTTATTTGTAGATTGAGTCTTAGGGTTTGTGTCTAGTAGTAGTGTGTCTAGTTGTTTTTGTAAATATATTTTTGTTAGTTAATTTTTTATATATATTTTTTTATCATGTGTTTTATCTGTGGAGGGCCCCATTACACTAAATATTGTCCAAATTCATCGGGGTATTCCACATATTACTCTTCTAACTCATATTCACAGCCACAGTCATATCAGAATTCCTATCCTTCACCATATCAGAATTTCTATACTTTACCATATCAATCATGCAACGAAAACGAGTGCCCACCTTATTTTCAGACATTGGTGGAATCATGTCAAGTCATCGCTCAGTTGACAGCAGCATTAGAACAGATGTTGAGGGAAAGCAACAATCAACTCATGGATCCATTTTGTCGGGGTTGCGCTGGACCGCACAAGTATGAAGATTGTCCAGTCGCTTTTCAAGGGGCGATGTCTTCAGATTCAAAGGAGACGCCATTGGAGGATACTGAGAGTACAAATGAAAATGATAAGGTTCAGCAGGAAGAACGAGAAGAGAATACGGGTAAGTTCATAATTGATTTTTCCTGTGGTGATGAGAAGATAGATGCGCAACTGGCTGAATATAGGAGATTAACGGAAGAAGAGATTGAAGAAGAGCCACCTGGTGATCCAGAGTTATCAGATGTAGAACTGGAGACGATAATGGACGTTGAAGTCCCACCTCCGGTTCAACAAGTCGTTAATTCCAGCTATTGGTGTCCCACGCCATGGAATATCGATGATGGCTTTTGGAGTGATGATGAGGGGGTAGTAGAAGAGGCAGAGTTAGAGGTGCTCGACTACACCGCTGTTGAAAAAGGTGAGGAAGTAGAAAAAGAGCCACTTGACAAGGTGGAGGATGAGAAGAAAGAGCATATACCATCTTGGAAGGAGGAGTTTGGTGATGAGTTGGTAGGTTTGCCAACTCTTGAAGATGAAGAATTTGACCCGGTCGGTGATCTTGCTTATTTAGAAACATTACTTGAAGAGAAACCGACCATGGAGATCAAATATACACCAAACATAGTAGAAGAGATAGTGGCTGCGGGGTTTGATAGCCGACCCGTGGAGAAGTTGGAAGATGGACTGCCACCACGATCAAAACCACGGGAGAAGGCAAGGAAAAGTCAAATAAAGAACCGGAATTGGTTGCGGGTCGGAAGTTGGTACAAGGAGGAGAGGAAGGAACCTTTGAAACAAGACCAATCTTCTCATTACATGCCACGCATCCGGTTAATGCCAGGTAAGTTTAAGTTTTGGTGGTCTGACCCGTTTCAAATTTTAAAAATATTTTATTATTCCACCATTAAATTTTTAACTATTTTTGAGGACCGGGTGGAATTAAATGGGTTAGATAAGGTCCAGATCAAAGAGAATCCTCCTGATTAAATTCAAGTGTGGGGAGGTTTGTAGAGTTTGTATTTTGAGTCGTTTATTTTGTACCATGAGTCTAACTTAGTAGTTTTGAGTCGTTTTTTTTAGAGTCGGTACTGCTTTGGTTTTGCTTGTTTTTGTTAATGCAGGTTTGGATATGTACCACCCGTACTCAATCTCCATTCGGGTGATTTTGGAGTTGCTTTTCAAATTTCAAGGAATTTTCCAAGTGTACCGGTCAGAGTCAAAGCCGATCGCGACCAAAATGCTATACGATCGAGCTGGATTGGATGAGAGTTTGGAGCTTACGCGTCATAAAACCAGCTAAGTCCTTTCCAATTATGCCCTTAGTCTTTTTATTTTTTATTTATTTTTAGTCTTTTGAGTCGGTTTCCATCCTACATTGAGGGCAATGTAGAGTTTAAGTGTAGGGATGGGAAACTGTCGTTTAGGTTTTAGTTAGTGGGTCTTGAGTCATAAAAAATTTAAAATTTAAAAAAAAAATATATATATATTTTAAAATTTTGAAAAAAAAAATGAAAAAAATCAGAAAATGTCTTTTGAATAAAGAAGTTTGCAAAATTAATACGGAAAATGATAGAAAAGATGGGTTTTGTTCGGGTTCAAATAATGATAATATGAGATTAATTAAGTCGAGCTTGTGTCTAGTTTGGGATATGTGAATAGGCCCGGTTTGGTTTTAGGTCCCTTTGAGTTAATATTACCTTAATTGTCGGTCTACTAGTGGGTTTTCGCCTGGGAAATATGGGAAATTGAAACCGCCAATAATAGTATAAAGGACACCGTTATAAGTTAAAACCGTTAGAGTTTGTGATCATGAAAAAAAAAATAATAACAAAAAAATAAAAAGTGAGCTTGAAACTAAATGAAAGTAGTGCATTCCTATGTAGTCTGGGCTGGGGATAGCGACTCTACAGCCGGATTGCCGCTAGGGTGTGTGAAATCGACCGTGCAAAGAAAAGAAAAAAAAAAGTACCGAAGCTTAAGTAATCTGGGTTGGGGATAGCGACTCTACAGCCGGATTGCCTCTTGGTTAGGGAAAGCATCGTCTACGCTCATGAAAAAAAAAGAGCGAAAAAAAAAAATGGAAAAGAAAAAAATATGATTGTAAACTCTCTTGGTTTTGATATAAGACGGTTGGGAATTGGTCCAGTGATCGTTCCTTTAGTTCTATAAGCTTGAGGCGGGAGTAGGTGGACCGTAGATTTTAGCGTGAGACCCTAGGTAGACTGACCGCACTTAAATTAAATTCACATGATAAGGGCTTGAGATTGGATTCGGGTTTAAAGGGACAAGTATATTCACAATCGCGCCTAACGCAAGCTTTGATTTTAATAAAATATAAAAAGTTTTTGACCCGAGTATCTATTCATCTATGATTCCGTTTTGCATAATTCTTTTTCGGGGACGAAAAAAGATTAAGTGTGGGGATATTTGATGTGGGGTAAAATACACATATTTGTCCCGTGTAAATTGTATAGTTTTAGTTTAGTTTTTATTTATTTTATTTAGTTTTAGTGTTATACTATAGTATTTTGTGTTTTGGCAGGTTCTGGTGCAAATGAAGCAAAAACTAGTAAAAAAGAAATAACCAGCCAGTTGAGTAGAGTAGAACGCCAGTGACTGAATTAAAATTGCCGCTATTTTTCTCAAGTGGACCGAGCCTGCTATCTCTATGTTATCTAAAAAGGCTACTATCTATATATTATTATTAGTAGTATTGTTGAGTTGAAAAAAAAAATAAAAAGATGGAATCCTAGTGAGCCGTTGGAAACCATCTCAAGTCCAGCAACAATTATGTTAAATGATATGTGGGCTTTTTATACTAATATTAAAAAGAATATTGGGAAGCAAGCCCATCAGGGAACAAATTGAGGTTGTTGGCGGCAATTAAAGGAGACGAACAGAAGATATACAAAAAGGACGGCAGCAAGACACAATTGATATAGGAGTTTGACGTCAATTTGGTGGAGACAGGAGTTCGACGATCAAGACAGGAGAGAGAAGAAAAAGGAGGCTATTGGTTCGAGGGTTCAAGCCGCGATCAAGTTTCAAGTTCGGGTTTGCAATTTATTATTTTTAGTTTTGTTAGACTTTGTGTTTTACAAAATTATAAACATGTTTTGCTACTCGGTTCAAACTCGTTTCTTTTTAGTGGTTATGTTTCTTGGCTAAACCTTTCATGCTACCTAGGTTGAGATGAACTAGTTGATTGTTGCGTTATTTTGACTCGGTTTTGGTTATTTTATGCGATTTACATAATCTTGCTTTGAAATTGATCTTGATATTGCATGTTTGAGTGTTGTGATTGATTATTGATTGATAAATTCAGCGGTTTAGGCACGAAGAAATTCCCCCTAGACTTAGGATTTAATTTGAATCGGTTAATCTTAGGGTTTTTCGGTTTGAATATTGAGTTTAGAAATAAACCAAGTTAATCAATAGTTTAAATCAACAACTAAAACTTGCATCCTCATCTTGTGACTCGAAAGACGATTAGGGTGAGCTAGGTTATTAGCTAAGCATTGGTGGGTAGATTGGGTGACCGATAGCTCGGGCTCGTTTATTACATCGTGGTTAAGGTTTCCTAGGATTTCAATCTTCATGGTTTGGTTTGCTTTGCGTTTTTGGGATCTTCTCTTAACATAATTGTCTTTGAGGTCAAAAGGATTCTATTTTCGTGGGATTTGGTATCGATAGGTCGAGCCAGTTCGTTCTAGCACTTCGCATTTCGTCCTTATCTTTCGTTTGATACATCTCTAGCGGGGGGTTAATCGAGGGAGTAGGATATTTAACCATTGCCATAGTCAAGATAGCGTTGCATGATTCTAGGGATTCGACACCTAGGTAGTCTTTTCTCATCATATTTGATTTACACCTAGCTCCCGAGTTCGTGTTTGTTTTACGTTGCTTGTCTTGTTTGCCACATTTTCTTATTTAATTAGATTATTAGTTTAATTAGTTAAAACCTCAAATCCAAACACAAATTAAAACCAGTTAAGTAATTAGTTGAGTCAGAGTCTAGTTAGCGTCGCTAGTGTCTCGTGGGTTCGATACTCGGACTTCATTAGGCTTTACTACGTACGATAGGTACACTTGCCTGTCATTGGTCTAGCATTTAGAGAGTCTTAGTTTATAAATTTAAAACTAGGGTGTCTAGATTAGGTTAGTAGTTTTTTATTATAGACAACATTTGCACATCAGGTTTCTCCATTGGTTGTCTCTACTAAGCATTCTAGTGGTAGTTTAGTTAATGACTGATTTAGAATTTTGCAAAATGATGTATTAATAAAACTTTGGTTTGCACCAGAGTCAAATAATACTTTAGCAAAGATATCATTAACTAAAAACGTACCAGCTATGACATCTGGAATCATCTGCAGTCAGAACAAATGCTCTAGCATTTTTAGTACTCTTGTTGTTTGTAGCTGGAGCTAATTTCGGACAGTTTGGCCTGATATGACATTTTTCTCCGCAGTTGTAGCATAATCCATTACTGGATTTCCTCTTGCAATTTTCTTCCTTGTGTCCTGGCATCTTGCAATAATTGCAGAGAGTGGAGCATTTTCCCGAATGCTTTTTCTTGCAGACCTTGCAGTATGGTGCAGAGGTAGAACCCATATTCCTACGATTAAAATTTCCAGAACGAAATTCTTGAGTAAGCCTTTGGGTTAGGTTTCTCCTCTGGTCTTCTTCTCTAGTACGGATTAACTCATCTGTCAAAGTATTTGCTAGTTCTACAGCTTCTTCTATAGTTTAAGGTCTAGCTGCCTTGACTACATGTCTAATCTCTCCAATTAATCCCCAGATATAATGGGAGATTAACACCGGTTCTGGTGAAGCAAGGGTTGGCACTATTCTAGCATATTCAAAGAATAACTTCGTGTACCCCTTACTATCCACACCAGTCATCCTAAGGTTTAGGAATTTGTTTGCTATCTGTTCCTTTTCATTTGGATGGCAGAATTTCCTTTCTACCATATTCCTAAATTCTTCCCAATCCATACTATAAACCCTATCACTTCCTCTAGACTGAAGGATAGTGTTCCACCATTCTAAGGCTGCATTCTTAAATAGATTGGAAGCAAACATTATCTTATCCTCTTCCGCACATTTACTTATTTTCAGAACAGCCTCAGTCTTTTCTATCCAGCGTAGAGCTGCAATAGGTTCTTCATTGCCCGAGAATTCTATTGGTTTACAGGACCAGAATTCTTTGTATGAACAACCGTAAGGCACGGTTCTTCTTCTTTTGGGAATGGGCAATTGAAGTATTGGTCCATTGTTCACGCTGTGTTCTGGTTCAATTGGTCGCTTACTGCTATGTTTACTTTTATTATTCGCTTCTTGAACCGTTTGAAGAATAAATGGCATTGCATCTATAATTCCTTGTGCCACTATATGTTGGATAGCACTATTATCCATCTGGTTTCCATTATTATTTATGCTTGGATTTTCATTAACCACGTTAATGTTACTCTGGTTATCGTTATTCAGATTTCCTTGATTTTCTTCGTCGGCCATCTGAATTTTAAACATTTACCCCATATTAATATCACAAGATAATAAGTAATATCATAATTCACATGACACGCAATCTAGCCAAAAACGTCGATCATTGCGACTTGTACTCTATTTTCATATACTATGCGTCTATTACACACTAGTACTGAAATAAAGATTACAATACCAACAGAAAGAAAATTATACTAATAGTACTATGCATCCGTACACACATATTTTATTTTATTATTATTATTATTATTATTATTATTATTATTATTATTACTACTACTACTACCGTTTCCTCCATTCTCACATTCAAGGATATGGATTTATCCAAAAATCCATATTGCGCTCATCGTATTTCCATACGAGACGCTCTCCCACCTGTCTCATCCTCTCACTGCTTTCTAAAATTTCCTCCCCGAAAGTCCTAAGTTCTTGGACGTTTTCTGCACTCATTGGGGGTGCAGGTTCTCGGACTGGGTTTGGAATCTGGGGTACGGGTTCCTGATATGGGGGTGAAAGTTCCTGAAATTGGTAAGGATCCTCTAAGATCTCCCTAATGTAGTTATTATGGTAATAGGGATCTAAAGGGTCCATACCTGGGTAAGCTTCTATGTTCTGTATGGGTGGGTATTCCTGGATAGGGTAACGTTGCACAAAGTCCCTATTATCGTCCCACCAGGGGTTGTAATTTGGGTCTAGGGGATTTGGTGCAGGTACCCTAGGGATTTCTTCTGGGTTAAAGTCATGCATCTCCACTTGGTTATCAGGAATTTCTATCTCCATAGGTTGTTCTGGGTTTTGTGGTTGTGGGGCTACTAGTTGTTCTAGACTCGGGTCAGCAGCAGTTGTAGCTAAGATATGGAAATTAGCTAGACTTCTATTAAGCATATCCTGTGTATGGGCATCTGTCTTTCGCTTAGCAGCTGCTAAAACTCTTTGCTGTTTCAACTTTCGCATTCTCTTCCTACGAGCAAAGGCTTCCTTACCAAACCATCCTCGTTTCTTATGAGGGAATGGCTCTTCTGACTGAGCTCTAAAAGCAAACACTCCTTCTTCCTGATCAGCAGTATACCCAGAGAGGGCAGGCTGTGAAGAGGTACCTTCACTCCTAGGTGAATCAGACAACTGACGATTTATGTCAGAGGGTCCTTGATCACTAATACTGTAAACTAACAGATAGTCAAATAACACATAACAATTAAATACATTTATGCATTTATTTCCATAATTTTATTTCCTAACACAAAATTTACATTTTAAGTGTCAGCAGAACACTTCTTTGGCTCAGACCAGTGGCTAGGCTCTGATACCACCTCCTGTCGCCACCCCCGATCCATGAGTCCCGGGAACGGGCGGCCGCGAGCCAGTTTCGGTGGTATCGCAATGTTTGTCTAATTTGGCAGCGGAATTTTTCATCAGGACCGTAGTTAGGAAATGTTTATCAGAGTAAAACCACCAGATTTGATATTAATAATAACATGGGCAAAACCCAAGTTTCTTATTACAATACACTTATAGGGATAAACCCTATTTTATTAAATTTAAAACATCGTTTATTAGGTAACTTTTATAGCCACATTTTTCCCAAGCCTTCAGTGCTCTCCAGCTGGCTTTTTACTAATTGGCTGTCACATTGGGTTACCTGAAACGCGTTTTAAAAACATTTGTCAGTCGGAATTACTGGTGAGTAAATCCCAGTTTAATCAAGAAACGTTTTATCAATTAAACAATATTGAGAGCGATCACATTGTTTATGTCTACACAATTACTCCATTTGGTACTATATCAATCCACTGACTTGTGGGTCATATTACACATTGGCTAACTCATTGTCCAATGGTAACGTACTGTCAACCTTGACTTACTACTCACAGTGTAGTAAATTTTGTATACAAAACCCCAAAATACCGGCAGTAATTGAAGAATTACAAAGACTCAATCACTGCTAAATTGCATTGTAAAATAATTAAGGTTTTGTAAAAACTGTTAACAAAAAGAGGATAAACTCACATTGCTATCTTAGGCTTCTCGTAAGGGTTTCCTGGATATAATCTATAATTTATACAAATGTACATTGGTTAGTATCATAACCCTTTGAAATTATTAATGATACCCTCCCCGAGACGGCATTCCAACAACTATCTCGGGCAGAACCACGACAGTTGTTACAGAACCCTAAATCAATCGGGCAGCGTAATTATTATGAAACTGGGGTTATAATACTTACAACGGAGCAGAACCTCGCTAATTAGGGGTATAATACCCGACTATATTGCCTCTTCTACAGAAATTGTGATTTAGAATTTGAGAATGAGCGACGGAAAACGAAAACTGATGGCCTTCTTATATAGTGCTGGATTCTGACTCTCACGCGACCCGCGTAAGAGTAGTCTTAAGGCTACGCGGCCCGCGTCAAACCTAGGGTCAACGCGTAGCTCGTCCGGATCACCACTAGGCTTGACACGATGTCGACACGTGTCAGCTCAGGATGTCTCCGCGTTTAATGATCTCTAGCGGCCCGCGTAAGAGTAAGCTAAAGCTTACGCGGCCCATATCAACTTAAGAATTCAGTGAAGTCCGGTCTCAACCTTAATACCGCCCGCGTGAAATGTTGGGGTGGGTCTACGCGGCCCGCCTCAACTTAACATTTTCAGATTTTTATTTTTTTTAAATGTTATAACATATTTCGGGCTCGGTTTCACATACGGGGTGTATTATAAGACGTAATGGGACATTTTACAGTATACTAAGGTGTCGGAAATATTATGAGGGTATTGGTTTTACCGAGGGTTGTTACATTAGTGGGACGAGCTGAAACAGTTGCTAAAGAATTTGATGCGATTCTTGATGGTGTTATCAAAGAACATGTAAAATGTGTTCCCGAGTTTCATTTAACGATAGAAGAGAAAGGAAGGGGAATTATAAGGGAATGGAAAGGAAAAGATGTGATTATATTCGTGTTCCCGAGTTTAATGAAAAGAAAAGGAAATGAAAGGAAATTAAACATTTTATGTGTTCCCGAGTTGGGAGGAAAAGAAAAGAATGTTTATTTATAATGAATTAGAGGGTAATTTAGGAAATTTAAAAAAGTCTGAGATTCATAATAATCTTTTCTCACCAAATCTCTCCAAATTGGGAGGATGAATATTTGCATCAATCATCCCCTTGTTTCCTTTCTTTTCTCACCACTTCCCTTCCTAAAAAAATCTCTGGAACACATTTTTTACTCTCTTCCTTTTAATTCCTTTCTCTTCCCTTGTTAAATGAAACTCGGGAACATAGTGGTAAGTAGGGTTGTAAACGAACCGAACGAACACGAACAAGACCTTGTTCATGTTCGTTTGTTAAAAAATATGTGTGTTCACGAACCGTTCACGAACACTTATCGAACGGGATTTTATGTTTGTGTTCGTTTGTTAAGGAAATGAATTTGTTCGTGTTCGTTTGTGTTTGTTTGTTAATTTTAGGCAACGAACGTTGACGAACACAAATGAGCACAAACTAATGTTCATGAACACAAATGGAAATAAACGAACACAAACAATCATTCATGAACATAATATATAATACACTTGACACTAATTAAATATTTAATTTGTTAGACTTTTGATATACTTAAATAAATATAAAAACTAAAAACAATAATGAACTTTCAAACACAAGCGAACACGTTACCGAACGTTCACGAACATAAACGAACGACCGCGACCTCTGTTCATGTTTGTTCCTTTAACTAAACGAACAAAATTTCTTGTTCGTGTTCGTTTGTTTAATAAACGAACGAACACAAATGAACTTCCCGCCGAACGGTTCACGAACTGTTCGTCAACCGTTTGGTTCGTTTACAACCCTAGTGGTAAGGAAGACAGGAGGGGAGGGTGCTAAAACTAATCACTACTAGAAAAGTGCATAATTTCGTACGGAAATTTCCTACACAACAGAATACTATATCAATTCAACTTGTGCTAGTTAACAATAGAATCAAGATGTGAAACCAAACCAATTTTTCGGTTTCAATTTTTAAGCGGTTTAATTTTCATTTATACAGTTGTAACGGTTAAGATTGGAAAAACTACTGCAAGTATAAAATATTGCATCATTTATATATGTAATTCGCAACTTAGCGCAACTTGTTGCCCGACTACCTGCCATTGCTTTGTAATTGCCCTTTTTCGTGTGGAATGATATCACTATTTAAAAGTTAAAAAAAAAGTTTGATTAATGTAACTTTTATATATCACATATATGATTTATCTAAAATAATGATACGTGTATAGCAGTATGATGAGAAGAGCTCATACCATGATTATAGCTTTGACAGTATCTCCTTGAAAGGTAAAGCCCGCTGTTCCATCTTTCTGTACGTTTAGTAATATATCAACGAAGTCTTGGCCTTCATTTATAACAATATTAGTTGAGATCATTGATTTCTATATTAAAAAAACTAGTCTTAAACAAGCAACCTATTGCTCTGTAATATATATTGGTCTTATTATCTTACTAAGATTAAGTAAAACAATCTAGTCTGGTTTGATCCAAAACAAATCGCGTATGTTTAAACCATTAAATATTATGTTTATTATAGGATGTATTTCTTGGTGGAATGGATACTGCATCAAAAAATCTAGAGTGGGTAATGACCGAGCTAGTAAGACACCCTAGAGTAATGAAAAAACTGCAACATGGTGCTAAATAAATGATGATTCTAGTTATTGATCAGAGTATGGAAAACTTCATGGTACCATATAACAATTAACAAGTGGCATTGGTTTTCAATATACTCACCACTGGGTATATTTTTGTTGGAAAGTGAATGGTGTGTCGTAGTATAGGGGCTAATATGTAACTTGGTGTTCTATATAAACACCATTCTTTGTAACCCTACTTCTTCTTGACAATTCAATACAATTCAAACCCCAAATCAGTTCAATCTCTGTACCAATCAACATGGTATCAGAGCAGAGTTATGATCCTTGAAAACTCTGTTCTTCAATCTCAAACAAAAACCAAAATCGACTCCAAAATCTTACCTGATTAGCCGCTCAGATCTTGTTTCTGTCCGTTCCACCGGAAAACCCTTGTTCAACCTTTGTTCGACTGCCTCAAACAGAAAAACCAGAGAACCCTGCTCAACCAAATCTGATCCGGCACAGTTCAAACCCCGCTCAGCCAAATCCGATCTACTCAGTCAAATCCGGTTACTTTCTTCCAATTCTGCAAATCAGCCGCAACATCAGTTGTATTACGAAGTGAATTTCTGTTCAAATCGCTTGAAAAACCTTCAGATCATTCGAAAAGGTTCAGATCGTTTGAAACTAATCTCTACTTCGCACGAGTTGACTCCAGATCGCGTGAAATTCACTTCGCACGAGTTGTCTCCAGGTCGCACGATCTGAACTAATCTCCACTTCGCACGGAGTGAGACCAGATCGCACCAGTATCAGGTCGTTTGAGAACCCAGGTCGTTTAAAAGGTTCAAGTCGTTTGAGGTCATACCCAGTTCGCATGAAGTGAACTTAGGTCGTTTGCAATGATGAACTTTTGGACTTAGATTTCTCAAACGAAGCGAAAAAAAAATGGAAATCAATCATGGGAAAAATAGTTCGTGGATATTCGATTCTGGAGCCACTGACACCATGACTTTTGAACCGTTGGACATACAGTCGATGTCCAATCCTCAAAAAACTCAAATCCATACCGCAAACAATGGAATGATGCAAGTAAAAGGAGGAGGGACTATTGAAATTTCACCAACTATGAAATTATCAAATTGTCTCTATGTTCCATCATTATCACACAAACTGCTCTCCATTAGCCATATTACCAAAGAGCTGAATTGCACAGTACTAATGCACCATACTTTTTGCCTTCTACAGTATATCAGGACGGGTGTGATTATTGGACGTGGTACTGAGCGCCAAGGGTTATACTATGTGGATGAAGTGGCTCAATAGGGTATTGTGATGTTGGCTCATGGAACTGAAATCCGGGAAGCCTGGCTATGGCATAGACGTTTGGGGCATCCATCCCATGGCTATTCGCACCTTTTGTTTCCAAAACTCTTCCCTTCAAATGGGAAAATAGATTGTGAAACCTGTCTTCGTGCTAAAAGTCATCGACAACCGTTTAAACCTAGCAATACGAAAGTTGCTTCACCTTTTTCACTAATCCATTCTGATGTGTGGGGTCCTGCTCCTGTGATAGGGGGCAGGGTCTTCGGTACTTTATACTATTCGTGGATGATTGCACTCGCATGACATGGGTATATTTTTTGAAAAACAAAGCCGAAGTTTACGAAAAATTTATCACCTTTTATGCTATGATTCAAACTCAATTCCAAACTCAAATCCAAATCCTTCGATCCGACAATGGGGGAGAATTTGTCAATACATCCATGAAACAGTTCTTTAAAACCAAAGGATTAGTTCATCAAACCTCTTGTGCTCATACCCCTGAACAAAACGGTGTTTCCGAACGGAAAAACCGTATTATTCTTGAAATGACTCGAGCTCTTTTAATTGAATCCCAGGTACCTAAATCCTTCTGGCCGGAGGTGGTTGCAACCTCTATGTATCTTCTAAATCGGCTCCCCCACTAAAGCTCTTAAATTTACGACTCCCTTAGATTGTCTATCTAAATCGGCCAGTATTCCCCATCCTCTTACACTTGAACCTCGAATCTTCGGGTGTACAGCATTTGTTCATATACCCAAAACCAACCGAAACAAGGTTGGCCCATGTGCTGAGAAATGTGTTTTTGTCGGCTATGGGATCGATCAAATAGGTTATCGGTGTTATAATCCAACGACTCGTGAAATGTTCACCACAATGAATGTGGACTTTCTTGAAACAAAATACTTTTATAACACCCAACTCAGTGGTCAGGGGGAGAATGACAGTATAGACACTCTGAGTTGGTTAACCCAAGTTCCCTCATCTGAAGAAGTAACAACAGAAAATCATCACAGTAATTCGAGTCCTTCAAACACAGCTGTACAATCTGAGGAGCACGGTACCACTAAAGAAAATCCATCCAACGTGATACCAGAGGTAAGAAATACTGAAAACCCTGAATGTTCTACGTCTTATAACTATGAGACAACAGGGGAACACATAGAACCGACAACAACAGAACCTACAGAACATGTTGATCCAGATGTTGAACAAGTTGAACCAGTTGTTGAACAGGTTGAACCAGTTGTTGAACATGTTGAACCAGTTCCCTCCCTCCAAGAGAAAATAGAGGAGTTCCTCCTAAGAGTTACTCTCCAGAAAAGGTGGCCCGAAGGTCTAGGTACCCTGTGGCAAACATTGTCACTAGAAACTTGTCTAAGGAAGCTAAAGCTTTTGCAGCTGCCTTGTGCTCTGAACAAATGCCATCTACAACACAAGAAGCCTTGAAATCTGAAGAATGGAAAAAGGCCATGGAAACCGAAATGGAAGCTCTCAAGAAGAATAACACGTGGGAGAAATGCACCCTTCCTCCAGGAAAGAAACCGGTGGGATGTCGGTGGGTGTTTTCAGTCAAACACAGACCTGATGGAACGATTGAAAGATACAAAGCTCGGCTGGTTGCAAAAGGTTACACTCAGACTTATGGAATCGACTACTCGGAAACCTTCTCCCCAGTAGCCAAAATCGATACAATCAGAGTCCTGTTTTCTATAGCTGCCAATAAAGGTTGGCCTCTTCATCAATTTGATGTAAAAAATGCCTTTCTTCACGGGGAACTGAACGAGGAGGTCTATATGGACGCTCCACCAGGATTCAATGAGAATTTCAAGGCTGGAGAAACATGTCGGTTGAAGAAATCTCTGTATGGGCTTAAGCAGTCTCCTAGAGCTTGGTTTGGGAGATTTACCCTTGCTATGAAGAAATATGGCTTCAAACAAAGCAACTCAGATCATACCCTATTTTTGAAACGTATGGGCAGTCTTGTGACCTGCTTAATTATCTATGTTGATGACATGATACTTACGGGAAACGATGAAGAGGAGATGTCAATGTTAAGAGATAAACTTTTTTCGGAATTCGAGATGAAAGATCTGGGAAGATTGAAGTACTTTCTTGGAATTGAAGTTCTAAGATCTAAACAAGGGATTTTTATCTGTCAAAGGAAATATGTCCTTGATCTGCTAGCTGAAACCGGAATGATTGAGTGCAGACCGGCGGACACCCCAATGGTGGTTAATCACGGCCTACACATGGAAGATGGAGCAGAACTAGCAGATAAGGAGAGATATCAACGAATGGTGGGAAAACTGATATACCTCTCCCACACTCGTCCAGATATAGCTTATGCAGTAGGAGTGGTGAGTCAGTTTATGCACCAGCCCCAAGCAAGCCATATGGAAGCAGTATTAAGAATCATCAGGTATCTCAAGGGAACAGCAGGTCATGGTATACTCTTTAAATCAAATGGACACTTAGAAATCCAAGCTTATACAGACGCCGACTGGGCAGGGGATAAAGGAACGAGAAGGTCAACCTCAGGATACTTCACCATGGTCGGAGGGAATCTAGTTACCTGGAGAAGTAAAAAACAAAAGGTAGTCGCCCTATCTAGTGCAGAAGCCGAATTCCGGGGAGTTACACGTGGCCTAGCAGAGATTCTGTGGATTCGCAAGCTCCTAACTGAGATTGGCTTTCTTCCTACTACAGCAACCAAAATCATGTGCGACAATAAAGTTGCTATACAACTCTCAGAAAATCCAGTCCAACATGATCGAACGAAACATGTGGAGGTAGATCGACACTTCATCAAGGAGAAATTGGAGGGAGGTATCATAGAGCTCCCATATGTACAGTCAAAAGATCAACTCGCAGATATTCTCACAAAAGCTGTCAACGGGAACGTGTTTAGTAGCTGCTTGAGCAAGTTAAGTATTGGTGATCCCACTACTCAACTTGAGGGGGAGTGTTGGAAAGTGAATGGTGTGTCGTAGTATAGGGGCTAATATGTAACTTGGTGTTCTATATAAACACCATTCTTTGTAACCCTACTTCTTCTTGACAATTCAATACAATTCAAACCCCAAATCAGTTCAATCTCTATACCAATCAACAATTTTGACTACAATTAGTGAATCATTTCTTCACATAACTCTCTAAAACTCGTCTTCTGCATCTTATAATCGGTTCATTCGCTTTGAAACTGCAGGATCGTAGAACTTGCAGCAGATTAAAGATAACAACGATTTGAGTATATAAACTGAAGAAAAATATGAAATGGGTCAAGATGATACGTGATAACAACCATTCGAATATATTAATTACCACACACTACAACACATGTGTTTTACAGAAACCATCTCACTAATGTAAAAATATTAAATGGCACAAAAATGATGGAATGTGAAATTAAACCAATTAAGAGTGCAGTAATATTCATGTGGAGATTCTAAAACAGAATAAAAGCCAAAAAGTTTACAAAGAAACTAATTATTAATAGAAAATTTTCGAGATTACGCTAATGTATGCCAAGGGAAATGAAGGAAACAAGTTTATATTTCAAAATTAGCTGAAAATAACACCAAGCAAAATCAGAATCTAGTTTCTTGACCATATGGTGATTTCTTTAACAAGTTTTTCGACATTCAAAGACGAAGATCCATTAGAGTCTGTTGCGATTTCAGCAGTTTTCTTCCACTCCATAGCCTTCTTTCTCATTCTCTTACCCTCTAATCCCGCCATTAGTGCCCTTACAAGCTTTTCAACTTCATCCCTCTTCACATCACCCTCAATCTCCATGCCAACCTCCCATTCTTGGCACATTTGTCTACAATTAACGTGTTGATCATGCGAAAATGGCCGACATACCATTGGCACCCCAGCCGACAAGCTTTCAATCACCGAACCCCACCCACCATGAGTTAAGAACCCACCAACCGAAGGGTGGTTCAACACCTCTTCTTGTGAACACCAGCTTGCAATAAAGCCTCTCTTGTTAATCACATCCTTGAGTTCTTGAGGCAAAACCACAGGCTTCCCATCAACCAAATCAGCCCGTATGATCCAAAGAAAATAATGGTTGCTGTTAACAAGTCCCCAACCAAATTCTATCAGATCTTGTATAGACATTACTGCTAGACTTCCAAAGTTGACATACACCACTGAGTCCGGTTCCTTAGACTGGAGCCACTGAATACACTCGGGTTCTTCCTTCCATAAACTATGACCATTGAAATTCGACTTCTTGGCTTCTTTTTCGGATAGGTGATTCAGAAGTAATTGTTGAGGCCCGACCGTGTACGTATGAGGAAATATGGATTTAATCTCTTTGATGAGAGGAGCTTCTAGTTCATCAAAAGTATGGATGATCATATGGGAAACTTTATCAGCCTTTCGTGCTGATTCCACAATCCAATGTAACGTAGGATCATCGGGCTTTGTTGCTAAGATATGTTCGGGTAGATCCTTTAAACGAACTTGTTCCATTCCTGGAATCTCTATCAATGTATCGGTGTACCCGTTTGTCAAGTAACTTTCATCTGCATAAACAATGCAAGATTGATGAACTAAAAGTGTAGAAAGGGAAATAAAGAAAATAAACATAGTTTCCTATCTTGTATTAATTCTTTTACCAACAAGGTTTCACTAGCTAGAGGTGACAACCCTTTGCTTATGATCAACTTTTTGTCTATGTAAAGTTTGTGTTTACCTCAAAAGTAATCATGTGAAATGAGTCCAAGTCACTCAAATTCGGTTCCGAATGAATACAAAATTCTTAACTTTTTTTATTACAAATTTAATTAGTAGTAAAATTTTATAGTATTGTTTTTCTAATCTAATTATATAACTATTTCTAGAAGGGTCATGGTGGAAAAGGTGTTAAATTGTTTTATTTACATGTTTAACTTGAGGATTCATGGCATGTCAAGCCCTGATAAGGTTTACTTTGCTTTGCATCGAATTAAACCACATGCTCCACCGCTTATGCAGCCCTATCATTAGTATAATTTTGTAGTATTGTTTTTGTAATCACAGTTATATATCTAGAAAGGACTTTGTAAAATATGGAAAAAGTGTCTATGGTCGAACCCAATCCTAGCATATACCCAACTAATTATTATTTTCATGATTCATAGACTATAAAATCTAACCTTTAAGTGGGACAAGTCCTTTGTCGAATAGAACTTTCGCGAGGTAATACGCCATGAATCCACAAGCAGCCATGGTCCAGTAAAGAATAATGGGGATCTTGAGCTTCTCAGCAGCATAAATGGTGTTGGCAAAAGTCATGAAACCATCACAAATTATACAACTAGGCGGAACTTCAAGTCCTGCCACAAGATCAAGAAAAGAATCCAAGAAATGGGATAAGAGATACAAACTAACTTCCTCAGGGGTTTGAGTTGGTTGATCAGTTTCATCATCTGAATTTGAAGGGAGACCGTCTGGAACCGTTTTGAATTCAAATCCAGGAACCCCATCGAGCCCATGAGACCCACCGTGCTTGAAAAGGAGCCTGTGGTTCGACTCGGTGTTGATAAAGGTTATGTGAAGACCCTTGTGATGCAGGAGCCTGGCTAGCTTTAGCATACACTTAATATGGCTTTGTGCTGGAAATGGTATGAACACGACATGTGGTTTCTTCTGATCAGTTATAGGCACTGCATCCATCTCTCTGTTTGTGTTACTATGTGTCTGTGATCAAATGAAATGTGTTATATAGACACCTAAAGAAAAAACAAAACAAACAACATTGAGGTTGTAACCAATAGACTGACAATGTTCGTGTATTTAGAGGGCAAAGTGTTAATATTCATTCACAAGAATATACCACTTCTAGATTTATGTTTTTTTTTTTTTTTTTTTTTTTTTTTTTTTTTTGTGTCTGGCCGGCTTCTTGTTAAATTATTTTAATAAGAAGGATACAAAGGAATACAGGAGAGCCGTTCAAAAAAAAAAAAAAAAAAAAAAAAAGGAGATGCAAAAGTTTAGGGTGAATAGCCGGCTTTTGACTAGAGTTGTTTGTTGTGCGATTATTATTCATTCATTTGATGTATAAATATTGACATTGAAATTGTAAACAACTAACGTGATTCTCGAAATTCAAACCCAATTGAGCGGCACGTATCGCTATGCACATTATTTGGTAAAAAAGAGAATTTTTTTACATTAAAAATGGTTTCTATAATTTTATAGAAAGGATTAATCATGAAATAAAGGTACACATCAAAATGGTTTCTATAATTTTATGAGTTAAATGTCTGGTTGGTCCCTATGGTTTGCAAATATTGCAGACTTGGTTCTAGTGGTTTACTAATTACAGAGTTGATTCTAGTGGTTTACTAATTACAGAGTTGGTCCCAGTGGTTGCAAATTTTGCACTCGGGTGGTCCTTATCACTAACCTAAGTTAAATATTTCAGTTAAGTGTGTGTGAAATGTCTATAATACCCCCTAAGGTTAAAAAAAAAATAGAAATAAGTTGGCCCCACCCCTATCCCACCCTTCTTCTTCCCGCACTCCAGCCTTCAAGAACCACCCACCACCACCATCTCCCTAAACCACTGCACACCACCGTGCATCATCATCATCATCATCACCAACCACCATCTCCTTGACACAGTGGATACCAAACACCATCTCCTGCATTTAAATTCTCACCCTAAAATTTTAAGCTGCCATTAATGATTAGTCACTAAGGGTACAGGGTATAGTAGCGGGGACTTGGGTGTTTGACTTGACGTCACCGATCGGTGACTATACCGAGTGAAGGAGAGTGTTCGGTGAGTTGGAGAGAGAGTGTGGAAATCGGTGAGTGTTTACCGAAAATGGGGGAGAGAGAGTGATTGAGAAAATGGTGGGTCCCAACCCCTTTTAACCAATCACAATTTTTTTATTTTTTAAACTACTCAAACACCCTAGAGTGATTGACCATACCCCCTAATTGAGTGCAAAATGGGGAGTGGAATGGGGAGTTGACATGGCATAATATTATTGGGTAGGATTTCAATTAAACACCCTAGGGTGATTGACCATACCCTCCACCCTAATGCATCTCTTTCATTCAAATTCTCACCCCAAAATTTTAAGCTGCCATTGAACTGGGTTCGACATGGCTCCTAAGTAGACTGGAACTTGTGGTGCATTAGCCACTAAACCGCCATTAGATTCAAAAAGGGCACAAGAAAAATCGAGCCTTTTGAATACCGACAATTGCACAACATCCGGCAACTTTCTCCGGGGGTTATTCGTTGTTTATGTTTCATTCACAAAGTGATCATATCGCGAACCACGGTAACCGCCTCAAATCGGACGGGTCTAAACCTCATTTGACAATTGGAACCAATAACGGTTCTCAATTGGACTCTGACTTGTCATCGGTCGTGAATTTTAGTAATCTGGTGAGTTCCGATCGTCTGAAACCGGAGAAACCGCTCTTGATCTGGATCTGAATTTTCCTCCGGCAGAAGTCGCCTGAATGTAGTTTTTGTTTAACTTTTTTCATTACAGAGCATATAAAACCTTAACTTTTTCAATTGGGGAGATGGTGGTTGGTGATGATGACGATGATGCACGGTGGTGGGCAGTGGTTTATGGAGATGGTAGTGGTGGGTGGTTCTTTAAGGCTGGAGTGGGGAAGAAGAAGGGTGGGATAGGGGTGGGGCCCACTTATTTCTATTTGTTTTTTAACCTTAGGGGTATTATTAGGGGTGTTCAAAAAAATCCGAATCCGAAACCGAATCCGAAATATCCGAAAACCCGTATCCGAAATATCCAAATTTTCGGATATCCGAAAATCGGATAATCCGAAAATTCGGATTCGGATTCGGATAGTGATTTTGAGAATTTTCGGATAATCGGATTATCCGAAAATATCCGAAGTATCCGAAAAATATCCAAAATATCCGAAAAATATCCGAAATATCCGAAAAAATATCCGAAAAATATCCGAAGTATCCGAAAAACATCCGAAATATCCGAAATATCCGAAAAATATCCGAAATTTATATTTGGATATCCGAAACTATCCGAAAAATCTGGTTCCAAATATTAAAAAATAATAAAAAATTAAAATTAAATAAAAAGTTGGATATTCGGATATCCGATTAGATATCCGAACCCGAATCCGAAATTTCGGATATCCGAAAATCGGATATCCGAAATTTCGGATTCGGGTTCGGATGTCAATATTTCACTATCCGAAATTTCGGATATCCGATTTTCGGATATCCGAAAACCGGATTATCCGATCTTGAACACCCATAGGTATTATAGACATTTCACACACACTTAACTGAAATATTTAACTTAAGTTAGTGATAAGGACCACCCGAGTGCAAAATTTGCAACCACTGGGACCAACTCTGTAATTAGTAAACCACTAGGACCAAGTCTGCAATATTTGCAAACCACAGGGACCAACCAGGCATTTAACTCTAATTTTATAGAAAGGATTATTGACCTTCTGAATACAGTAAACCAATTGGCTGGGGATAAGACTATTAAAAAGATTCGGGAGGCTGCGGCGATGCTTACTTGTTGGCGGATTTGGAAGAGTCGAAACGGTAAGGCTTTCCGGGGCGAACGACCGAACAAAAGAATCGAGGTTGAGGACATTAAGGAGATGTTTTTTTGGTGGATTAAGAGAAGATCTAAATGGAAGCAGATTGACTGGAACGTATGGTCTAAAGGAATCGATGTCGGTTTATTTGTTTAGCTCTGTGTGTTTTTGTTTTCTTTGATTCTTGTGATCTTGTTCTGTTTGGTTTGCCCTCCTAGCACCTTGCTGGGAGTAGGCTGTTGTTTTTTTTTTTTTTTTTTTTCTAATTGAAGTTTGGCTTGCCTTTTCAAAAAAAAAAAAAAAAAAAAAAAAAAAAATCAAAATCCACATTTTAACACACTATATCCGTATATTTTAACACACTATATAGTGGTGGAGGGTGGGTGGTTGCAGATTGTCGCCACTACACACCAAGCAACAAATCGACACTTCATGAAGCGGTGGTGTCAGCGTAAAGAGTGGAAGGGCGGTCGAGTACGACAGTGGCAGTGAATTATGAAGCGGCGGTGACTTTATGAAGCGGCCATATCTGTTTGGGGTTCTTGAAATTCGTGAAAAGTTGCAACACTCTGGCTGATTTGATTGAGATTAGGGTTCTTGAAATTAGGGTTTTGTATTTTAATGAGTCTATTAACCTTTCTTAGAGTTTTTTACCAAAGTGGTGTGGGTGGAAAAAGTATTTACCATAACAGTGTTCTTTCAAAAGTAATTATCAAAATGGTGTTGGAAATAGAAAGTTCTAGACATTTCTCTCTCTCTGGAATTCCTAAGGTCGCCGGAGTTTTGCTCGACGAAAGGGACTTATCGGAATAGACATCGAGGAATCTCGGCAGTTCTGCCTTGAGTGTTCCTTTATTTCTATTCCTGATTCGTTGCCGTTTCCATTCGCATCTGGGACCTGTTCTTTCGGCGCTCTCGTTTTTTTCCTCGGTGGGTTTTTCTCGAATCTGATCGCTTAGTAGGTCTGATATCGATCGCGGCAATTTTTATTGTTTAGCTAGATTGGTTCGAATCCTATTAACAGTTTAAGGTTCGTTTTAAAACCATCGAGCGATGGAGTCAGGAGTGGCAAAGTTCTACGTGTGTAATATCCCAGATAGATGTGGCTCGAAGGATGTGGAGGAGGTTTTCAGGCAGTTCGGAGAAGTCTTAGGCGTTTATATCGCTCAGAAAAGAGATAAGTGGGGTAACAGATTCGGTTTCATTAGTTTTGGTGGGGTTAAAGATGTCAGAGACATGGAAAAGAAAGTTTCTAGGGTTAAGATGGGTAACTTTTCTCTGAAGTCTAACTTGGCTAGGTTTGCGGCTGAAAACATGGCATTCTTTCCTAAGCCTGGTAATAAGGAGTCCTGTAAGCAACAGCAGCCGGTTTTGCAAGAGCCTGTGTTCAGGCCATATCCTTCTGGTAATATGGGCGCTCCAACTTTCAAGGAAGTGGTTTCTGGGACATCGGCGGGGAACCGCGATAAAGAGGTGGTTATTTCTTCTTTTGTTTCTGCGTTTAAGGAGTCTTATGACTCTGCCTTGATTGGTAGAGTCAAGGATCTTATCACTCTCCGAAATTTGGTTTCCATGCTTAAAGATCTCGGTGGTCAGTTGGAACAAATTAAGTATTTGGGAGGTCTGAGTGTTCTCGTCACCTTTAATAACTAGGAGGAGGCGGGTTTATTTAAAGATTTTTTCTCAAAGGAGGCAGGCCTGTTTATGTCCATCAAAGTTTGGAAAGGTCAATCGCTCCCGTTTGAGAGGATCGCTTGGTTGTCGATCAAATGGGTCCCTATCCACTTACGTGATAACGAAGTTTTCGACTCTATCGGGAGACTTTTCGGTAAGATTCTTCACCCGTCCCAGTTGAGTGACGAAGATGGGGATCTTACCGCGGACATGGTGGGAGTGCTAGTAGGGGAAGGAAAGCCGATT
The DNA here is from genome assembly GCA_030545235.1 of Helianthus tuberosus. NCBI lineage: Eukaryota > Viridiplantae > Streptophyta > Magnoliopsida > Asterales > Asteraceae > Helianthus > Helianthus tuberosus. The sequence goes on from CM060360.1 coordinate 167,800,383, forward strand.
AATGAGCAGGTCACCCTCGTCTGGGATAACAAGAAATTTATAGTTTGGATAGCGGAGGAAACAAGTGACTGGATTCCGGATTTTTTGGTCGTTAAGAATGACGATAATGTTGGAGTATCGATCGAGGGGGATGGAGTTGGGAGCTCTCGGGCCAACAGTTCTCCGATTAACGTCAACATCGGTTCTCAGGCAGAAAAAGAAAACATAAAGTCACAGGAAGTGGAAGGGGTATGCATGCATGACAACCCCAATCAATTCAACTCGGTGGAGTTCCCCAGATGGGAAGATGGGTGGGAAAAAGGGACTTTAAATGAGGCTCAACTTTCGAAAGGGGGTTCTTTCAAGTCAGGTGTGCATAAGACCCATAATAAGTTGGGTCATGGTAAGGGTGGGCCTAGATTAAATAAAAAAGCCCATTCTTTTTTTTCTAATGGATCGGACTTAGATAGATCCAAGAAAAGGAAGAGAGTAGAATTGTCGTATGTAACAGACAGGATGAGCAGTGGCGGTGAGACTGAGTTAGACAAAGCTGCGTCTTCCTCTCCCAATGGGGTCATCGATCTGAATGTTAATCTTGTCCCTCCTTCCTCTAGGGATAGCTTGGGCAGGAATACGCCTGAAACAGAGGTGGTTCAACACGGGGGTGGCGTAGAGGTTTTTCAATCAGATTCAAATGCAGGAGGTTCAGAATCGGAGGTGGGTAAAGAAATCGAAGCTACTGTGGAATTAGCAAATAATCTCGGCGTTAACTTACAGGACCACTTCGATCTGGTTATGGAGTTGATCAGGAATGAAGGAATCCAAATTGGTAAGTTATGAACTTTTTAACCCTGAATATTAGAGGTATGGGGGCGGTCTCAAAGGCAGGGTGGGTCAACAATATTAAAAGAATTCATGGGGTCTCTTTCATAGCGTTACAAGAAACTCAGTGGCAGGTTTTAATTGATTCAGAATTATATAAATTTTGGGGGAATAAGGATCTGGACTATGAATGGGTTGCAGCTTCGGGTCGTTCAGGAGGCGTTCTGAGTATGTGGGATCCGAATATATTCAGGAAGGTCCCGTCGGTCAAGCATAACAACTTTCTTTTGGTCAAAGGTACTGTTGTTGGGTCTGGCATAGAGTTAAATGTTTTAAATGTGTATGCTCCACACAAAACTACTGATAAAAGAGCCCTTTGGAGAGAGATTGCGGATATCGTGGCTTGTTCTACAGGTCAATGGGTAGCTATGGGTGATTTCAACGCGGTTAGGGGCCCTGAAGAGAGAAAAAATTCTGAGTTTGTTGCTGCCAGCTCTAGAGACTTCAACGATTTTATTGAAGAAATTGGTTTTTCAGAATTTAGCATGAAAGGCAGCAAGTTTACTTATTTGGGGGAAAATGGGTCGAAACTCAGCAAAATAGACAGGTTTTTGGTTTGTAATAATTTTTTCAATGACTGGCCCGAAGCGTGCCTTAGGGCTTTTCCGAGAGAATTGTCGGACCATAATCCTCTTCTACTTACGACGGTTAATAAAAATTTTGGGAGGAAACCGTTCAGAGTGTTTAATTCGTGGTTGGAAAAGGACGGTTTCGAAGAAGTCATTGTGAAAGCTAATGCCGAATTCGAGAGGACTGAAAGTTTGCCTGATGTTAGACTGATGAAAAAACTGAAGTTCATGAGGTTTCGAATAAAGGAATGGAGGGATAAAATGCAAGAGAAAGAATCTAAAGAAGAGGCAACTTTAAGAGAGGAGTTGGAAAGAATGGACCTCATTCTGGAATCAAGGGATCTTGATGAAGATGAAGAATGGATCAAAACGGAGTGTAAAAAATGTTTGGGGGTGATCGAAGACAATAAAGCTAAAGATTTGAAACAGAGGTTGAGAATTCGATGGGCGATTGATGGTGATGATAACACTGCTTTTTTTCATGGGATTATAAATAGAAGGCTTCTAATCGCATTCATGGCCTTTTGGTGGAAGGTACATGGACACAAGATCCGAAAAAGATTAAAAAAGAAATTCTTTCCTTTTTCAGGAATTTGTTTAGTGAGAAGAGGGTTAATAGACCAACGGTTCGCAGCCATGGTATAAAAAGAATTTCTGATGAAGAAGCGTGGGATATTATTAGCCAGTTCTCAGATAAAGAAATCAAGGAGGCAGTTTTCGAATGCGGGTCGGATAGAGCTCCGGGTCCAGATGGGGTTAATTTCAGATTTGTTAAGAAATTTGGGTCTATTTTCGAGCAAGATATCGGGGATATTATGAAAAGCTTCCATGAGTTCGGTAGTATCAACCAAGGGAGTGGTTCCTCTTTTATCACATTAATCCCTAAGGTTAAGGACCCAACGAACCTCAAAGATTACCGTCCTATTAATCTTATTGGGGTTATCAGCAAGACGATTTCTAAAATCACTGCTAACAGATTAAAAAAGGTTATCGGTAAGGTCATATATCCTTCCCAGTCGGCTTTTGTTAAAGATAGGTTCATATTGGACTGTCCGTTTATGCTTAATGAGGTTATGGCTTGGATGAAACTTCGTAAGAAAAAAACGTTTCTTCTCAAAATTGACTTCGAGAAAGCTTACGACAACGTTAATTGGAAGTTCATTATTGACGTCATGGATCAGATGGGGTTCCCGGCTAAATGGCGTTTGTGGATGGAGGGGATCCTCTTTTCGGCTAGATCGGCGGTGTTGGTCAATGGTTCTACCACTTTTGAATTCCAATGTCAAAAGGGTTTGAGACAAGGAGATCCTATTTCTCCTTTTCTCTTCCTGATGGTCATGGAAATTCTATCTCGTATCATTTCCAACGCATGTTCATCCGGAATTTTTAAAGGGATCAATACGCCTAACGGAGGCCCGGTGGTTTCGCACTTTCTTTATGCGGATGATGCGCTAATTCTGGGGGAATGGAGCAAGGAGAATATTCAAACGATTGCTAGAATTTTGAGGATTTTCCACATATGTTCAGGTTTAAAAATTAACTTCCATAAGTCGAATCTGTTCGGGCTTGGGGTTAACGAAGAAGAAACTGAAGGTTTGGCATCTATTTTGGGGTGTAGAACAGGTACGTTCCCGTTTAAGTATCTTGGTATTTCGGTTGGAGCTAATATGAACAGGATAAATAATTGGTACCCGGTGGTGGAAATCTTTCAAAAAAGACTTTCATCATGGAAGGCATTATCTCTTTCTATCGGTGGTAGAGTCACATTAATTAAAGCGGTTTTGGAGAGCTTGCCTATATATTACCTTTCTTTGTTCAAGGCTCCTGTCAAAGTAGTGGAGAAACTCGAATCGTTGATGAAAAGGTTTCTTTGGGATGGTAATGACTCTGTGAAGAAGATGCATTGGGTGTCTTGGGACCGGGTGGCGCTTCCAAAAAAACTTGGGGGGTTGGGCTTGTGTAAACTCAAGTACATTAATTTTTCTCTCCTGTCTAAATGGATTTGGAGGTTCAAAGTTGAAGAAGAAAGCCTATGGAAATCGGTAATAGGGGCTATACACGGGTCGGGTAAGAAATGGTCGAGCTTGCCAATGAACTCTAATGTTTTTGGAGTTTGGAGAAACATAGTGAAACTGGAAGAAGCTACTGTCCTTAACGGGAAAATATTAACGTCTTGCATTAAAAGTATTCCAGGGAACGGGAAGAACACTAGATTTTGGTCGGATATTTGGATCGGAGACCGACCACTTATGCACATCTGGCCTAATTTATACGAGAAAGAGAGCGATAAATCATGTTTCATCTCTGACAGGCTGAAGTATGGGGAGCATCACTCAGGGCAAGTTTGGAGCTGGTCTTGCCAGTTATCTTCTGAGAGAGATCAATCGGATTTCATCGAGCTGGTTCACCTTCTCAGGGATGTCAGCGTTTCGGATCAGCAAGACAAATGGAAGTGGATAGGGGATCAGGTGGGTAATTTTTCAGCGGCTGCGATTAGGAATATTCTAATCAAAGATAATGCTGCAACCTTGAATTATATCTCGGACTGGGTGTCTTGGGTGCCGGCTAAGTGTGGAATCTTTTTTTAGAGAGCGCTGCAGAACAAAATACCGACTAGATTAGCTCTGGCTCATCGTAACATTCAAATTTCTGACCTTAGCTGCTGTTTCTGTGGAGAAAACGAAGAGAGTACTGATCACATTTTTTCGGGCTGTGCACTGATCTTAAGGGTTTGGCAGCAGTTTTGTGACTGGGTGCGGCTGCCTCCTATGTTCGCTTTCGGCTTCAATGATGTGGCTGACTTCCATAAGTATTGCAATCTCAATAAGGAAGGAAAGAATTTGGTGCAAGGTCTCATTATGATAGGGTGTTGGTGCATATGGAGGGCAAGGAATGAAAAAATCTTTTCTAATGGCCGCGGTAGAAGTGAAGATATTATGGAAGATTTAAAGTCGTTTGGTTATCTTTGGCTTAGGAATAGATCGAAACATATTGGGTTGAATTGTGTAAATTTTCTTTGTATATGTTGTATGTTGTATTTGTGAGCCGGCTTTTTGGCTCGGTCTCGGTGTTTTTTATAAAAGTTACATTTCAAAAAAAAAAAATCAAAATGGTGTTTTATCTTACTTTGTTAATTTCTCACTCCTTAATCTCCTCTCATTGAATAACCTCAAATCATAAAACAATAATGACTTAATTAATTTTTAAATTCAAGAACACTTTTTTTAATATAAAGTAAATTGTTAACCTCACATATGTAAACAAATATGTATTTTCTTTTTTCCTTTAATTAATATAAAAATGTTCTTTACTTCACATATGTGAATATGTAAATATTTGTTTTTGTTGTGAAACAACGGCCTAATAGCAACATCTAATATGTAAAGGATAATATAGAGAATATAGAGAGAATGAGAAATATAGAAAATGAGAGAATTCTTATTCATTGAGTGTGTAATACCAATTACATAAAACCTCTATTTATAGAGGCTTAACATTAATCCAAGGTAATCAATAGATGGAGGTTACATATGTGGAGAGTCACAACATTATGATACATTCATAACACTCCCATTTGACTATCCACATGATGAATATAATAGTCTACAATTCTTTTAATACGCTAGGTGATGCTGCCTCGTTAAAAATCTTGCTAGGAAAACCCAGTGGGACAAAACCTCAGCTAACGGAAAAAGAATGCAGCGCGTATTCCCCCCCCCCCCCCCCGATACTTTTGGATCAGGTATATTGCCTCATTAAAAACCTTACTAAGAAAACCCAATGGGACAAAACTTAGTCAAGGGAAAAAGAGTGCAACTTGAATAAGTCTCCCCCTCATTTTAACATGTATCCTTTAAGCGACGTGTGTCCATCTTCCTTGAAAGTCGAATAAAGCTTTCCTAGCGAATGATTTGTCGCTTGATCCCTTAATGTGCAATCCTTTATGTTGAAAAATGTTGTATAATCTGCTAACGAGACTTTAGGTGCCTCCTTCCAAAAATTATCATATGTCCACGACTGTGTTTCGTTACATTCCTGCATCTACAAGACTAACCAAACTTGTTTTGATGGGTTAGTAAAATCTAATCAAATATCGTTTATACCTGAAATATTTCTTTGAACCCATTCCAATGTCTCTTCCCATGACAAAGGTTATATTGTGACAATAAGCTCAAGTGAAAGATATTATAACCTTACATAGCTAGCAAAACATATTAATGCACTTATGCATTTAACGATGGTACTTCTAGAATGAGAATCTCTACTTTGGTATGAGATGATAATAGGCATTTCTTATAACAAATGACTTAACAACCTTTAACATACTTTAAGGTTCAACTATGTCCATACTAAAATATCCAACCATCATCTGCTAGATGTACTTGAGGGATTTGTAAAATACAATTACATATATACTCGAACTGCAGTTCGAGTAATAATTAGACCGTGCCAAGGTCATTCAAAAATTCTCCCTCTAAAAGCTCGACAATTTCTCTCAATGATGCCTACACATCATTACTGTAAATTGTGATTACAGTGAACTTTTAAAAGTAGAATGTTCATAGAAAATTGCTAATTTAATTAAACTTATATCCCTCTTTATGTGAATATCTCAAGTTGTACAATACTCGACCCAACTATTTTAGCCCATACGTATTTTGTCAACTTCATATAGTACGTTCTTGAGGTTTTTATATCAATGCTTCTGGAATTATCAATCCATGAGAGAATTCTGCCCATCTTATCCAAATATACATGTGCATTCACTCTTCATGAGTTTTGCTACATAAACTTACCCATATAACACATAGATATCTATATCATATGCAAAAATGTCATGAACACTTGCTTTTATCTTCAAAATCCATATTGTACCATGCGTGTACACTATTTATTGAGATATCACAATCACTGGGTACAAGTTTCTATGTATGTTTATTGGTGCACAAGAATTACATCATAAAGATGTTTTGATTTACCTTTAGAAAACTCAATTGCTTTAGGAAACTCATCAGGAGTTCAATCATAAACAAAAATGAATCTATATACAACGATCATATTGTTCTCGAGAACTTAACTTACATGATTTTGATCATTCAAATTCTTTAGGGACCTTCATGTACACTTTTAGTATCAAGTGATACATAACATTCATAGACGCACATCAATTCTCTCTCTATATTACCAGACTAATAAAATATTGGAAAGTCAATGCATCCACCACTGGAGAATACGTTTCCTCATAATCAATTATATGCCTTTGTGAAAATTCTTGTGCCACCAATTTTGACTTATATCACTTAATTTGATTTTCACATGATTTGCGTAAAAGACACATTTATATCCAACATATTTTACAACTTCAGTTGTATGGACTATTGGTCCAGAAACTTTCCATTTCATTAGAGTGAAAACCAATGAGCCATAAACGAATTTCTCACTAATGGCTTTAAGTATTTAATCATAGACGATTATTTATACCCAACATATTTTTAAACTTTTTAGAAGTCTCATCTTTGTGCGGTGTGGTGGATGAGTTTCAATATATGTCGCACAACTAAAATCTTTGATGAGACATCTTTAGTTCCTGACCAAAAACCAACTGTATGGGGAGAACTATAATTATTGACTTGATGTGAATTGATGGTACTATATATAAAATTACATGTACCTAAATGAACTTTTGCTCCTATCATGATTATTGGCTTTGTAACCAATAGTAATCTGGATTAATATGCTTGCTTTCACATTAGCTAAGCCACAATCACACAAGCTTCAGGTTGTGGATTTGATAACCATTTAGACGATGCATCGATTTTAGAATACTAAATGGTATCATGTCGGGATACACGTATTCCCTTATTATTTCCAAAATATTTAGGGATCTAAACCATACTTTAGTTGGTATATTATTAACTTCTCTTGAGAGCAAATATTGCATGTGTAAGTACCATGAAGAATCTTCTAGTTCTTTGATATTTTTCACATCATCTAGACTCGATATGGTCTAACCGGTCATGCCAATCATTAAATGATTATGAACCATAAACTTTGGGTTTGTGATCATCATATATGCTTTTAGTTGCACTCGTGTTTATTCAATACACAGATAGAAAATACAATAGAATAACAATTATTATTTCAATCATTCATATTATAACTTGTTTTCCATATTTTATTCTCGTATAATCACTCCCTTATATTACCACTTCTTGTGGTCGATTTCAATATAAACATGGTTGAGGATCATTACAGTTTCCTCATTTACCATGATCATGACCTTTATAACGATCGTTTTATAGTTATCACAATATAAACATGGTTGATCTCATCACATGATCATCATAACAATTTCCTCAATTACCACCATCATGAAATTTACACCAATTATTATATCATCACATTCTATTCAAGGAATAGATTATACCCATACAACATTCATGGTGGCATCATTACAATTTTCTTAGTTATGTATATGATCATAACCTTTGAATTGATCATTATATCATCACATTCACATCAGGGAATGGATTAGAACCACAGAACTTTCATGCTTGTTGTTTCAAACTTTATATATATTCTTTAACAATCTTGGTACTTCAATAGCATATATGATATTTGACGGTGGAAATTGTTTTGCTCAATGGATTATGATATATATTTTTCTCATCACATGATATAAATCGAGATGTAGTTATATAACCGAGACATTTATACTTATCGGTTTAAAATCTTACAAGCTTCGATAAACTCATAATAAGCTTTGAGAAGTTAGACACTCCAAGTGTCTTTTTATATAAACCTTGACCACAATTCAATCATTTTTATAGCTTGTCATATACCACAACCCTGGTCACTTTGATGTCCCCTTTCAAATTTATAACATATGGAACATAATATATACATTAGATTATACAATGCATGACTATATAACATGTCACCAAATAAATAGGTTATGATACAACCTTATAAAATAAGATTTTTTCATCACTTGTAAGAAATATATAATTTTTTTATTTAATATATCATCTAAATAAATCAAAGCATATAAAAGACACATAAAATTGCAATAGTGATAAGCCTATTATTATAGGTCATGCTCTAATTTATCGACATCGTGTGCGTTAGTTTTCAAATTAGTGGTGTTCCATAAAGGACAAAGTTGATATATGATGAAAGCCACAATAAAATCATACATCTTGATTAATAGTAAGATAACATTTATAAAGAAAGATGAGTAAATCAATATATGATTTTTTACTACTAAAATATAGCTATAATTTGTCATTAAACGGATTAAAAATTATATGATAACATGTCATGTAATGTCATATAAAGCACCAAATTTTTTATTCTTATATATCAAATAAGAACACTATAAACATACACTTATCGTATTGTATTTCTAGTTAAATTGTTACGAACAATCACATTAAAATTTATATGTCAAATACAAGTATTACACATCAGAAGTGAATGTACATGAACATATTAAATACTAACACACTTTTTCATAGTATAATAATCTGTCAACTATTATATACTACAAATTCATCTCCATCATACGTTATTATGAAATACGATTAATGCATACATAACATATTATCTAAACAGTATAAACTATAAAGCCAATAAGTAAGAGATATAATCGGTCTATAATTTCGTATTGCAATTTTAAAATCATCATCTCTTAAATTAAATTGTAAATCACCTAATGTTCTATAAAAAATAGTATTATTGTGACTATCCATGTTCCTAACTCCATATCATTTAGTGTTATGAATATTGTGATTATCTATGTTCATAACTCCATATCATTTAAGATTGTAATTAAATGGATTTTTAAGGTCATTTAAAGTAATAAGAATTAATCAAATTTCTAACGTTAAAAGATATTAATTAGAATGAATTAAAACTAATAAAGAAAGAATAACTGCATGATGGGAAAAATGATATTTAATGATTTTAATTTCTAAGCATTAACCAACATGTAACACCTCGTAAAATCATACCCAATAGAATAAAGACACGTGTCATGTAAGATAAACGTGTCAGGAAACCGAGTCAAAATTTGGAAGATGTATGGTAGGATTTAAAAAGTCTCGACATGTTAATAAACACCTCTGAGCGACCAAATTATAAATCTCAAGACCCTAATCAATACGATAAACATCATATCTAGTTAGAGCCAGTTATTCCTATAATGAACAAATTCAGTTATAAAGATTTGGGTATCTAAATAATGTTACAACAAAGTTTATAATTAAAATTCTTGTTCAAAAGAATCAAACTTTGTTCAAATACATGACAAGACTCTCCGTAAGATTCCAAGATGTGTAAATGCATGACAAAACCATGCAAAAGTCGGGTAATATGGTCCCTACACTGAAAAGGAAGCAGGTGATTCAGAAATTCCAAAGTTGCATGGTCAAGATCTTAAAATTAAAAATTTTTTGTCTTCTGATGAAGGCTTACGGACCGCAAAGGCTAACCCTTACGGTCCGTAAGATGGCGGAGCTGGGCGATTTTTAAATTTAAAGCGGATACGGACCGCAAGGCCAAGGGCTTATAGTCCGTAAGGCTGGTAACTGGGCATTTCAGATGAAGGTCGGTTACGGACCGCAAAGCCAAAAGCTTACGGTCTGTAAGAGGTGCTTACGGTCCGTAAGGACTTTAGCTTACGGTCCGTAAGACCGTCGCTGGCAGCAGAAAATGGACAACTGCCTGTTCAGCCTGTTGCACCGCCTTACATGAGTGGTTTTCGAAATCAGGGACTTGGAAACTGGTTTTGGCAACATAGGGACACCTGGGAATCATCAGTGATCACTAGTAGACCTTGTTGTAATGATCCTAGAGAATTCTAAGTCCTATATAAGAAACACAAGGTTGCAACATTTGGTCTTTCATTTGCAACTCACTTCAAGCTGGTCTCTGGAGCACCCCTGGTCAGCAAGCAAGTTCCTTTAAGTTCCAAATCCTACTTAGGACCTTTGTAAGTGTCCTTAATCATCCTTAATTCAGTTTAGCTTAGTTAATTAGCTTAAAGTCAAACCGTCGTAATTAAGGTTTGACTTCGAGATTAATCAATAATTGTTCAGTCAAATCTCGAATTAAAAGTACCTATAAGTAGGTAATTATGTGGGTAATAAACCCTTCAAAGGGTACTCTCTGATTCCCACTATAACTAGGTCAATTGTCGGGTCAAACTTGATATTAAAAAGTCAACAGAAAGCTTAATTTCAAATTAATGCATATTTAGCAATGTAGAAGCTATGTAACATATTTTATCATTAATATAACTTGGTAATTAATATAAGAACATGTCTAAACATGTTCAACCCGACAATTTTCAGTTTAGGCTAGGTTCAGAACCGAAAGTCGCATAGTTTGACTTTCGATTCTGACCCATTGTAGCATGTTTTAGAAATACCTTAGGGCCTTATTTGGACCAGGTTTCGTGTTAGTATAACCCTCTGTGATTATACACCTTGGTTCAATAGTTACCCGATTCGTATGCATGTTCCCGTTAATTGCTTATATGTTGACTATTATGCCCATATGACCTTAAAATGTGATTTTTGAAAATGTAAAAGAATAGAAACCTTAGTTACTAATTATTAGACTTGTCCCTAAAATTTGACATCAGTTTGAGGTCTAGATTAAGAGTTATGCTTAATAGCGTAATTAGAAGGCTTTTATTAATTAAACGGCGTAATTAGCATATAGCCTAGTTTAACCCACTTTTTGATATCAAAATTTTTACCTACTGATATAAAATAATATTATGGGATTTTTAAAGATTTTTAATAAATTTTAGGCTGAGCATAACATAGGGTTGTAGCCTTATTTCGGTTATTACCGATTTTGCCCTTTTGGACTATAAAATGAGTTTTACAAATCTTTTTGAACCCAAACCTTTTGCTACTGATTTTATATGATAAATAAATTATTTTAAACCTTCTGGAATAATAAAAATATCAGCTTTCTATATAGAACCCGGAAATGCCTCCAAATCGTCTTTTTAAGCATTTTTAACGCATAGTATGCATCAAAACTATTTTAAACATATAAGGTTGGATGCCTACTGATATTTTAAGTAAATTATTATATTATAACAGTGAGCAAAAGTTTTATACTCAGATTTCCAGTTTTGACCTTTTAGGCTTAAGTGAAATTACCAAAATGCCCTTCGGTGCATAGTATGGTTAGAAATGATAAATTTCACACATAGGTTATACCCCACTGATATAACTTAGTAAATTAAGTAATTTTACTGATTACATCAGACCCGAAACTCAAATTAATATTTAAACTCTTTTATAACCTTTAAAATGACCAAAATGCCCTTACGGTGCATAATTGGAGTTTAAATTCATTTAGGGCATAATAGAAGATATCTTACTGATGTCACAACATATTTAAGGCATATTAACTTAGGAAATCTGTATATGACTCATTTGGTTACCCGTTACGCACTTTTCGCGTTCGGATCGGCTTATGTAACTAGTTTGCATAATTTAGCCAAAACGGGTCAAACCATATCGTTTTCATCTCAAAATCCAGAATGTGTTTAAGTTACCCATATTAAAAAAGCATACAAGCTTGTCGGGCCAGAACCACATTCTAAACCGGTCTTCGCTTTATCATGCGTTTTGAACCGTGTATTCCTTTTGAAAACTAACCGGTCTAAGTCTAAGCTTAATTAAAGACCCTTTAGGATTCTAATAGGTTATTAAAACCTTCGTTCCAGATTAGGAGCCCAGTAAAAGCTATGGGCACTTGCTGTATTTGATTTATACTTTGCTCGGGTAAATACTCTTAACTTATTTTCCCTATACGGGCTTGGGATACGATACTATAAAAGTACCGCTTGATCGGGTGTGTGTAGTCATTTAAATCGGATTGTGATTAATGTATTTGCATGACCCGTTTTATATGTATTATTTGGTGTATGGCCTTGGGGGTTAAATGACCATGTCCCGGATATCCTTGGCATCATTCAAAGAAATGACCACGACCTAAGCACGGGGTGTAGGTGATGTGCGGTAAAGTGTTATATATATTAGGTGTATATTTTAAGCCCTTTTTTTAACACTTATTTTAGCCAAGTTTTAAATTTATAAAACACGATATTTCACTAACACTAAACACACATATGGGCAAGTGCACCCATCGTTGAGTGTAGTATAGCGTTGGTAAGATACCGAGGTCGTCCAAGGACACAAGAGCTTTTAGTACCGGTTTATCCTCAACGTCTAACCAAAATAAAAGTTTAGAAAAATGTTTTAAACTAAGAAAAATAAAACTAACTAAAATGCTGAAAATAAAAATAAAAGAAAAAAAACAGATAGACAAGATGAATCACTTGGTTCCGACTCGTATCTAGTATAACCTTTGATTATTTCCGCACTTTTGCACATAATTAAGAGATTATCTTAGTTATTGTAGTAGGCCCCTCTTTTGAAGGCGACGTTACCCTCACCCCAGTAGTTTGAGTCAGCAGGGATACAATCCTAAAAGGGTGGATTATTGGAAGATAATGAATTAAGTTATTAATGCAGTATTGTGGTAGGCCCCGCTTTTGGCGGTGACGTTACCCTCGGCTAAGTAGTCTGAGTCAGCAGGGATACAGTCCTAAATAGCCGGGTTATAGTATTAATAGTAGTTAACTTATGAGGGGATCAAAGAGTTTGGACCCCCGCCATCCAATACCGTGAAGTATTGAAGGAGGTCCTACTAAATTTGACCCAGGTCCATTGCAGGACCTCTAAACGCTGAACAATGGCAAGACCTTTACCAAACCGTTCCCTTAACCCCCTACCAGGTAGCCAACATATCTCCATATAGACCGTGGAGATATGAATGGTGAAAATCCTTTATTTTATATAGACAGTAAAATAATGCCAAGACACCATGGACAAACGATAAGGAAAGATCACCTTCAACATAAGTAACTAGTTATTAAAGTCATTAATACAAAACCAAATAAAAAGTGCAAAAGATTAGAAATAAAAAGTATTATACTAGACACTTTGTCTTCACCAAGTGATGTAAGAGACTTAGGCAAACATGGCCTTGATTGTCAAGAACTCTTACGATCAATCTTGGATCCCGAGACGACTCACACACTCTATGATGGACAATGGATGATGGTGGTGGATGATGGTGTTGTGATGGTGGTGGGTGGTGGATGAAGTGTGAGAGAGGTGGTGTGCCAAGGGATGAGATGAAATGAATCCAAGCACTCCTATTTATAGGCTGAACAGAGAGCTGGACACGGCCCCGTGTCCGCTGGGCACGGCCCCGTGTCCGTCTGACACTCTCTCTCCTCATTAATTGTAATTCGCAATTACAATAAATGCGCCTGCTGTACTTTCGACACGCCCCCGTGTCCGCTGAGCACGGCCCCGTGATGGGCAATAGAAGCTTCTATAGGTTTGTCTTTTCTGCTGCTTCTTGGGCACGGCCCCGTGCTGGCTGAGCACGGGGCGGGTTCAGTCTTCTGTTTTCTCTATTTTGCTTTGGAAGGTGCCGTTGAGGGTTCGGGCAGTCCACTAATGTTCCTTTTCTTGTATTTATGTTGGATTTAGCTGTCTTTTTGCTTCTTTTGCGTTTTTGAGCTCATTTAATCCTGAAAATACAAAAGGAAGACAAAAACACTCTTTTTCCAATATTAGTACTAAAAAAGGGTTAGTTTTATGCCTCATTTGATGTAATTTATATGTTGCATTTTACACACATCAAATACCTCCACACTTGAACTTTTGCTTGTCCTCAAGCAAAACTCTTTAATATGTGGCTTACACTCCCAAATGGAATAGGTAGAAGAGAAGGTTTTGGGCTTGTCGTAGAGTGTCGGGATTTCCAAGATCTTTTTGGGTTTTATTTTTATTTATTTACACTCCTATTCGTAATGATTTATTTAGAACTGTTCATAAAAGAAATTACTTATTTGGGCATAACATGCCTTTTTAAAATTCTATTTATATACAAGTTCACATACCTCGCGGGGAAATCACTCACACTCGGCCGAAGGTGTATTTTTAGTGAATCACTCGAGAGCGGCACGAAACTTAATCCTACCATAGGCTTGCCAAGAAATCAATCCTCCTCCTTTTTAACTTTTATACCTTTGTAGATATCAAGAGGACTTTGTGGGTTAAGGGTTGGCTAGGGTTAAAGGTAGGTGGTTGGGTTAGTGGTTAGTAGAAAAAGGGCTAAAAGCGTAACAAGTGTCGGTTTTCGTATTTTTGCAACTTTTTATTTTGATGAAGCTTTTATTCAAACTAAGTTATTTTTGATTAACTTGTTTGTTTATTTTCTTTTTGCTTCATCATTATCACAAAAGTTTTTTTTTTTTTTTTTTTCACGAAGAACCGAACTTGTTACTAAAATAAAGGGTTAAAAATGAAAAAGGTTTTGGTGGGTAAAAGGGTTTTTGTTTGGGTGATGAAACGAAAAGGTTTAGGCTCAAAAGGGCTAACTAGGGGGATTTTTGGGTAGGTGGTAAAGGGAAAAGAAAAATAATGGTGTAGAAATGAAAAGGGTTAGTCCTAATGCCTCCATCATTTACTTACTCGGGTTTAAGTTGATAAGGACCGGGAATGTATTGTCATGGCAAGTTCTAGAGTCGTAAGAACCAAGCGGCTATTCACACAAGAAACAAAAAATGAGCATTTAGTCAAATGATATGTAATTGTGTGCTCAATAAAGGCTCAAAACTCACTTTTGTGGGAATGGGTTTTTTATGTGATCAAGTATATAATCAAATTTTAAATAAGTTTGCTATGCCTTTTCATAATTTTCTTATGTTGGTTCTTTTTATCACTACGCTATCGGTTGTAAATTTGTAAAAATATAACCTTTTTGAGAACTTGAATTTCCCGAGTTAAACCTAGACAAGTAAAAAAAATGAAATTTTTGAAAAAATTTGGGGTGATTAGCGGTTCCAATAGAGTTTTGTGTAAGGCTTGTATTTAGGACTTGCAAAATTCAAGGTTTTAGCATCCCCCCCCACACTTAAATTACACATTGTCCTCAATGTGTCCCAAAAATAAATTTTTAGGTTGATTAGATGTGTAAAATAGTGTTTAAAAAGCAAAAAAATTTGTGTTACTGGGCGCTGAACACGGCCCCGTGTTGAGTGGGCACGACCCCGTGTTCAGGTGCCAGTAACAAGAACTTACAGAAGGTGGACACGGCCCCGTGTCCACTGAACACGGCCATGTGTCTAACAAAATTCTGCCGAACAGAAGCCAAACAGCAGGTCTGGGAGGTGAGCACGGGGGCGTGTTGGCTGGACACGTCCCCGTGTGGACAGTCTGAAAGCCTGAAAAACAGGTTTCTTCCTCCGGTTTTTCCATCCTGGCCCTATAAGTGCTGAGGCTTAGCACCCCAAGCCTTGGTTTGTACCTGTTTCAACACTTAATACCACACCAAGCAATACAAACATCCTACATTACCACAGTTAATTGTTCCAAGCATAAAGTAAAAGAAAAATAAAACGGAAAATAAAAGTGTTTAAGGAAAGTAAATTGTTCAACTTCTGGCACACAGGCCACCAATCGTTCGATAGATAAAGGGACTTAAACCTGTGGGCTCGCCATCAACCCTTTCCTGCTCCTCCAAACCCTCTAATCCATATCTTCATCGCTATCATCACCTCCATCCCCATGCCTCGCCATATGCTCCCGGATGCTGCTGATATCGTCTTGTATATCGTTGATGTTGCGTTCAATAGCTCCGACCCGGTGGTATGTGTTGTTGGCGAGGTTGTAGGCGTTCCTGGTACACATAAGGTTTTCCTGCATAAGATCATGTAAGCTTTGAAAATTAGGAAAACCGCCTCCTTGTGAGGAGGATTGACCCGGATCACCATGGGGTGGATACTGGTGGTGGGGAGGTGGTGCGTGAAGAACTAGGGCCTCCTGTGGGTTCCATGCATAGCCTTGCGTTCTTTGGAAACTCACTGTTCCGTCTTCCGCCTCATAGAGTAAGTTCATGGCTCGGCAAATGTGGTAGTCAACTCGTCCCGACCATGGGCTTCTTTCAAAGGCTCTTGGAATTCGCGTGTAATGCTTAAAAAGACGGTACACCCATCCTCCGTAGAAGATAGGCGTTGGAGCTCGAGCAAGGCGGTTGAGATGCATGTTTTTCAACAGGAGATACGGAACATCAAGAGGCTTTTGGTTGTGGATACAGTGGAGGACAACCAAATCTTTCAACCCTACAACACCACTACTGTCGTGTCGTTGGTTTAGAGAGTAGGTGAGGATCCTGTGAATGTATCGATAGAGCGGATCCCTCAGCTTTGTACTCTTGGTGCTACGAGGGTCGTAGATTCCTTCACCGATTTGAGCCCATGCGGCTTGTCTTTCATTCACCTCCAAGTCTTGTAATCCCCCGGTATTTTCTTCGTTTCCCGATTCCTCTTCTTGATATAGACCTATTATGGCTCCAAACTGTGCCATGGAGATCGAGTACATTGTTCCTCCACACCGAAATACAACCCCAGTATTGTCAAATGGGTCACACCTTGAATCGAAGTTGAAGGTACTGTAGAACTCCATGGTACATTGATGTACTGATTGAAGCCTAGTGTTTAATGCAACAGCTAGTGGTCCCGTAACGATGTTGTTGAATCGGTTCAGCTGGTTTACCAAGGTTAACAGATCTGTGCAAGCTCTCCTCGGGTACTCTTCGGGTCTTGTTTGGAGAACCTCATACCTTGCCCTTGCATCAAGCTCACTTGCATTGAACCTTGTGAACTTTGCCATCTGAAAGAATATACCAAAGATTAGCACGAAACAGAAATGTTTTCGGACAAAACTGCAAACAGTGGGCTGAACACGACCCCGTGTCCAGCGGACACGTCCCCGTGTCCAGAGGTCTGTTACTCAAAAACTTCATTTTTCGACCCGGTTTCGAAAACTTGAAAATTTTTGGTCCAATAGGTGCGGTTTCCCCCGAAAATGAAACCCTAAACACCGTTTTTCCCAAAATATCCCGTTTACCTTATCAATTTTGTCTTTTTTGGTTCAAGAACAAGGGTTTTGGGGTTTTTTTTTTTTTTTTTTTTTTGTAAGAAATCGGGTGAATCTATGAACAATCTAAGTTTATTTACTTCCCCTAACACTAATCTAACTAAATGCAAGCAGATTTAGGCAAAAATTTTAGGTTCGATCCGGATGAACATCAAGAACCCTAGATTTTTCCCCAAATTTGTGGTGTTTTAACTACATGCAAGTAACTAATCTAACTACTAAGAGTGATAGAATCATACCTTGACGTTGTTAGATCGGTAAGAGACGTTGGAATTTCGCGAAAAATCGCCTGGAACCAGAGCTTTTGTGGGGAAACGGGGCGTGTGGAATGAAGAAACTGTTTTGAAAAAGGGGTTTTATCCCGTCTGCAGCGCGAACACGGCCTCGTGCCGAGCAGTTTTTTTTTTTTTTTTTTTTTGTTTTTTTTTTTGTGCGCGTGTGAGTGCCCCTTTTTCCCATAAGCTATGGTTTAGAAAACTTACCGCTTTATTTTGTCGTCTCAATCGTTCGTAACTTACCAGGCATGATGTTTTTATTCTTCCACGGTTTGAAGCGAGATCTCTTCTTCCTCATCCTCAATGAATCCTTGATAGAGTTTCAGCCGTTGGCCATTGACTTTAAATGGTGGCCCATTTCGAGGTTTAATTTCTACTGCACCGTGTGGAAAAATATGGGTGACGGAAAAAGGTCCTGACCACCTAGACTTTAATTTACCAGGAAACAATCGAAGTCGTGAATTAAACAAAAGAACTAAGTCTCCTACCCGAAATTCATTAGGTTTAATATGTTTGTCATGCAAATTTTTCATTCTTTCCTTATAAATCTCGGAGTTTGAGTATGCATAATTCCTAAGCTCGTCTAATTCATTTATTTGACAAAATCGATTTTTACCAGCAAATTCTAGATCTAAGTTTACATTTTTGATTGCCCAGTAGGCTTTGTGTGCAATTTCTACTGGTAAATGACAACTTTTTCCATAGACTAGCTTATATGGGGTTGTACCTATCGTTGTTTTATAAGCAGTTCGAAAAGCCCATAAAGCATCATCTAATTTATCAGCCCATTCCTTTCTATTTAATCCTACGGTTTTTTCGAGTATTCGTTTTAACCCTCTATTAGTCACTTCGGCTTGTCCGTTTGTTTGAGGGTGATATGCTGTCGAAACCCGGTGATAGACCCCATATCTTGTTAATAAATTTTCAAGTTGATGGTTGCAAAAATGGGTACCTCTATCACTTATTAAAGCTTTAGGTGTGCCAAAACGAGAGAATAATTTTTTCAGAAATCTTACCACTACTCTTCCATCATTTGTTGGAAGTGCCTCGGCCTCGGCCCATTTAGACAAGTAATCCACTGCCACAAGTATGTATTTGTTTCCTTTTGATGGTGGGAAAGGTCCCATGAAGTCGAGTCCCCATACATAAAAAATTTCACAAACAAGAATGCCATTTTGTGGCATTTCGTTTTTGGAAGAAATATTACCTGTTCTTTGGCAAGCATCACATGTCTTTACAAGATTTTGAGCATCTTTGTAAATGGTTGGCCAATAAAATCCTGAATCGAATACCTTTCGTGCGGTACTGGCAGCACCATGATGTCCTCCGTATGGACCTTCATGACAATGGCGGAGAATTCTTCGTGCTTCACTACCATGTACGCATCGTCTGACGAGTTGGTCGGCACACATTTTGAAAAGATATGGATCTTCCCAAAAATAGTGTTTCACATTGGCAAAGAATTTTTTTCTTTGATGATGTGGCCATCCTTTTGCGACTATTCCGCTAGCTAGGTAGTTAGCAAAGTCGGCGTACCATGGTTCTTCCTTATATTCCACCATTTCCAGGGATTCAGTTGGAAATTTTTCGTTGATTTGCTCGTCCCTGGTTGCCTCCAAAGCTGGGTCTTCTAAGCGCGAAAGATGATCTGCTGCGGTATTTTCTGCTCCTCTTTTGTCCTTGATTTCAATGTCAAATTCTTGGAGGAGTAGAATCCACCTAATCAAACGTGGTTTTGCGTCTTGCTTCTTAAAGAGATATCGAATGGCTGCATGGTCTGTATAGACTATAGTTTTAGAAAGAACAAGATAAGAACGAAATTTATCAAAAGCAAATACCACAGCTAGTAACTCTTTTTCAGTTGTTGTGTAATTTTCTTGTGCATCGTTAAGTGTTTTACTAGCATAATATATTGGGTGGAAATGCTTTTCTTTTCTCTGTCCCAAGACAGCTCCAACTGCAAAGTCACTAGCATCACACATGATTTCGAAAGGAAATTTCCAATCAGGTGCTATCATGATAGGCGCATTGACTAGCATTTCCTTTAGTGTTAGAAATGCTTGATTGCAATCCTTGTCAAAGATGAAAGGAGCATCTTTTTCAAGTAATTTTGTTAGAGGCCTTGAGATTTTTGAAAAGTCTTTGATAAACCGCCTATAAAATCCGGCATGCCCTAGGAAACTTCTAATAGCTCTTACGGAGGATGGAGGAGGTAACCTAGAAATGGCATCTATTTTGGCTCGATCCACCTCCATTCCTTCGTTTGAGATCTTGTGACCGAGTACTATTCCCTCCGTTACCATGAAATGGCATTTTTCCCAATTAAGGGCGAGGTTAGTTTCCTCACATCGGGATAGCATTCGTTCAAGGTTATCGAGGCATTGGTCGTATGAATCCCCAAAGATAGAAAAGTCGTCCATGAAGACTTCCATTGTCTTTTCTATCATGTCATGGAAAATGGCTACCATGCAACGTTGGAATGTTGCGGGGGCGTTACATAGACCAAACGGCATGCGTCGATAAGCAAAAGTTCCATAGGGACATGTGAAAGTTGTCTTTTCTTGGTCTTCGGGTGCTATCGGGATTTGAAAGTAACCTGAAAAACCATCCAAGAAACAGTAAAATTTATGACCGGATAATCTTTCTAACATTTGATCAATGAAGGGTAAAGGAAAATGATCCTTTCTTGTTGCTTCATTTAATCGTCTATAATCTATACATACTCTCCATCCTGTGACGGTTCTTGTTGGTATTAATTCATTCTTTTCGTTAGTAATTACCGTCATACCTCCTTTCTTTGGAACTACTTGGACGGGACTTACCCAAGGACTATCGGAAATAGGATAGATAAGTACGGCGTCAAGTAATTTGATGACTTCGTTTTTAACCACTTCTTGAACATTTGGATTTACGCGACGTTGTGGTTGTATGACTGATTTGTAGTCATCATTCATCAAAATTTTGTGTGTGCACATAGAAGGACTAATTCCTTTTATGTCAACAAGTTTCCAAGCTATTGCATTTTTGTGTTTTTTCAAAAGATTGATTAGTTTTTCTTTTTCTAAGTTATCTAATTTAGACGAAATAATTACAGGTAACTTACCATCTTTGTCTAGAAAAGCATATTCCAAACCTTTTGGAAGTTCTTTGAGCTCAAGTGGTGGGTCTTTAGGAGACTCCTTATTTGGTTGCTCGTTTCGATCAAGAACTTTAAAAGTTTGTTCTATGGCGACCTCTTCTTCAACAAAGTGGTCAATCTCTTCACTTGTATCGGGTGGTTCATCTTCATCTTCAATTAGGGGGTCATTATTGCCGAATGGATATTTCATTGATCGTTCTAGATCGATACTTCTTTTAAATGCCCCTAATTGAAGAGGTAAATTATTGAACTTCCGGTTTTTCAAAGCTTCGTGAGTTTTTACAAATGGTCGTCCCAACACTAGAGGAGCGTCATCGAGGATGACAAAGTCGGCTGGGATTACCATTTGATTTGTTTGAACCAAAACATCTTCAACTATACCGATTGATTTTATTACTTTCCGATTGGATAGAAAAATGGGTATTTGAAGTGGAGAAAAATCACTAATACTTAATTTTTCGAAAATGTAGTTAGGCATTATGTTAACACAAAGATTTTTATCGATTGTGACATTACTAATAAACGAATTTTGAAAGAAACATGGAACCGGTGTAATGTTAATTTCAAATGGGTCTTCTTTTATTAGCGAAGTTTGATCATTAGTTAACTTCCGTTTCGTCAATTTTAGTGTTAGTGTTTAACTCTTTTAAAAACTTAGCATGAATGGGTACTAAACAATGATTTTTGAAAGAAGGTGTCAAGAGATTAATTTCTTCAAAATTAGACTCTTCTTGGATTTTAACGTTATTGGACTCACCTTTTTCGTTGCTTAGCTCATGTGTCGGTTTTTCACTTATTTGTTCTTCCATTTTTTCATTTTTAGTTATCTCTTCCCTTTTTAATTCTTCTCTTGCGCGGGACTCCTCTTCCCTTGCGCGAGCTTCTTTTATACATCGATCGATAACTCTAATGTGTTCTAATATCCTATCGGTCACTTCGGTTATAGAAAAAGAATCATTATTTTCTAAGCTTGAATCCGGTTGTTCGACCCTTTGTTCCTCATAATACCCATATGAAGTTGATGGTTCACACCATCGTCCTTCATTGTAAGCATATGATGGATAAGGTTCGTAATTTTGTTCTTCATAATACTCATATGAGGTGGGTTGTTCACGCCAAGGTTCCTCATAATAAGCATATGAAGGTGGTGGCTCATATCTTGGTTCCTCAAAGTATGAGTAAGAAGGCTCATACCTTGGTTCATCAAAATATGAGTACGAGGGAGGAGGTTCATACCTTTGGTCTTCATAGGATGTGTATGAAGTTGATGGCTCGTACCTGGGCTCCTCATAGTAAGTGTATGAATTGGATGGTTGATACGAGTGATTATTTTGAATCGAACGTGTATTACGACAATTTGTGCAATAATTACCCCTAAAATCATCCTCATCATAGGTGTAGTTGTAACCTCCTGAGTATTGATCCATAAGAATCACTCAGCAGACCACAACTGAGTCTCGGGACCAGAAAATGAAACAAAGACTGAAACAGAAGGCTGGATACGGCCCCGTGTTTGGTGAACACGGCCCCGTGTACAGGATCTGTATCTGGGCGTTTTAATTAAAGTTACTGGTCACGTTGAGCACGGGGGCGTGTTTAGCGAGCACGGCCCCGTGTTCAGACTCTGTATCTGGGTATCTAACTAAAAATATGCAGCACGGGGGCGTGTTCAATGAGCACGGCCCCGTGTTCAGGCTACTGTAAATGCAAATTAAACTAAAATGCAGAAAAATGTGCGCGCGTTTTGAAAAGGTTTTGAAAAACTGATTAGGCCGTCGATTTTAAACTTTCTCAAAATCCTTGTGTCCCCGGCAACGGCGCCAAAAACTTGATGTGCGGTAAAGTGTTATATATATTAGGTGTATATTTTAAGCCCTTTTATACATCGATCGATAACTCTAATGTGTTCTAATATCCTATCGGTCACTTCGGTTATAGAAAAAGAATCATTATTTTCTAAGCTTGAATCCGGTTGTTCGACCCTTTGTTCCTCATAATACCCATATGAAGTTGATGGTTCACACCATCGTCCTTCATTGTAAGCATATGATGGATAAGGTTCGTAATTTTGTTCTTCATAATACTCATATGAGGTGGGTTGTTCACGCCAAGGTTCCTCATAATAAGCATATGAAGGTGGTGGCTCATATCTTGGTTCCTCAAAGTATGAGTAAGAAGGCTCATACCTTGGTTCATCAAAATATGAGTACGAGGGAGGAGGTTCATACCTTTGGTCTTCATAGGATGTGTATGAAGTTGATGGCTCGTACCTGGGCTCCTCATAGTAAGTGTATGAATTGGATGGTTGATACGAGTGATTATTTTGAATCGAACGTGTATTACGACAATTTGTGCAATAATTACCCCTAAAATCATCCTCATCATAGGTGTAGTTGTAACCTCCTGAGTATTGATCCATAAGAATCACTCAGCAGACCACAACTGAGTCTCGGGACCAGAAAATGAAACAAAGACTGAAACAGAAGGCTGGATACGGCCCCGTGTTTGGTGAACACGGCCCCGAGTACAGGATCTGTATCTGGGCGTTTTAATTAAAGTTACTGGTCACGTTGAGCACGGGGGCGTGTTTAGCGAGCACGGCCCCGTGTTCAGACTCTGTATCTGGGTATCTAACTAAAAATATGCAGCACGGGGGCGTGTTCAATGAGCACGGCCCCGTGTTCAGGCTACTGTAAATGCAAATTAAACTAAAATGCAGAAAAATGTGCGCGCGTTTTGAAAAGGTTTTGAAAAACTGATTAGGCCGTCGATTTTAAACTTTCTCAAAATCCTTGTGTCCCCGGCAACGGCGCCAAAAACTTGATGTGCGGTAAAGTGTTATATATATTAGGTGTATATTTTAAGCCCTTTTTTTAACACTTATTTTAGCCAAGTTTTAAATTTATAAAACACGATATTTCACTAACACTAAACACACATATGGGCAAGTGCACCCATCGTTGAGTGTAGTATAGCGTTGGTAAGATACCGAGGTCGTCCAAGGACACAAGAGCTTTTAGTACCGGTTTATCCTCAACGTCTAACCAAAATAAAAGTTTAGAAAAATGTTTTAAACTAAGAAAAATAAAACTAACTAAAATGCTGAAAATAAAAATAAAAGAAAAAAAACAGATAGAGAAGATGAATCACTTGGTTCCGACTCGTATCTAGTATAACCTTTGATTATTTCCGCACTTTTGCACATAATTAAGAGATTATCTTAGTTATTGTAGTAGGCCCCTCTTTTGAAGGCGACGTTACCCTCACCCCAGTAGTTTGAGTCAGCAGGGATACAATCCTAAAAGGGTGGATTATTGGAAGATAATGAATTAAGTTATTAATGCAGTATTGTGGTAGGCCCCGCTTTTGGCGGTGACGTTACCCTCGGCTAAGTAGTCTGAGTCAGCAGGGATACAGTCCTAAATAGCCGGGTTATAGTATTAATAGTAGTTAACTTATGAGGGGATCAAAGAGTTTGGACCCCCGCCATCCAATACCGTGAAGTATTGAAGGGGGTCCTACTAAATTTGACCCAGGTCCATTGCAGGACCTCTAAACGCTGAACAATGGCAAGACCTTTACCAAACCGTTCCCTTAACCCCCTACCAGGTAGCCAACATATCTCCATATAGACCGTGGAGATATGAATGGTGAAAATCCTTTATTTTATATAGACAGTAAAATAATGCCAAGACACCACGGACAAACGATAAGGAAAGATCACCTTCAACATAAGTAACTAGTTATTAAAGTCATTAATACAAAACCAAATAAAAAGTGCAAAAGATTAGAAATAAAAAGTATTATACTAGACACTTTGTCTTCACCAAGTGATGTAAGAGACTTAGGCAAACATGGCCTTGATTGTCAAGAACTCTTACGATCAATCTTGGATCCCGAGACGACTCACACACTCTATGATGGCCAATGGATGATGGTGGTGGATGATGGTGTTGTGATGGTGGTGGGTGGTGGATGAAGTGTGAGAGAGGTGGTGTGCCAAGGGATGAGATGAAATGAATCCAAGCACTCCTATTTATAGGCTGAACAGAGAGCTGGACACGGCCCCGTGTCCGCTGGGCACGGCCCCGTGTCCGTCTAACACTCTCTCTCCTCATTAATTGTAATTCGCAATTACAATAAATGCGCCTGTTGTACTTTCGACACGCCCCCGTGTCCGCTGAGCACGGCCCCGTGATGGGCAATAGAAGCTTCTATAGGTTTGTCTTTTCTGCTGCTTCTTGGGCACGGCCCCGTGCTGGCTGAGCACGGGGCGTGTTCAGTCTTCTGTTTTCTCTATTTTGCTTTGGAAGGTGCCGTTGAGGGTTCGGGCAGTCCACTAATGTTCCTTTTCTTGTATTTATGTTGGATTTAGCTGTCTTTTTGCTTCTTTTGCGTTTTTGAGCTCATTTAATCCTGAAAATACAAAAGGAAGACAAAAACACTCTTTTTCCAATATTAGTACTAAAAAGGGTTAGTTTTATGCCTCATTTGATGTAATTTATATGTTGCATTTTACACACATCAGTAGGCGTACACCTGACAGATGCATTATGTAAAAACTGGTAATCCACTTAAAGGAAATAATCCTTGTGGGCATTATACCTGTGGCATGTCAATTAATCTAGACCGGCCCTACAAACCGGCCCTAGTGGACAACAAATAAGTAAAACTGTATACAAGATTATTTTTAAATAGTTATCCCAAGTTATAAAGATATTTTTGCCGAAGTGCATTCAAATCAATTTTCAAACTCTTTTCAAAATGAGTCAGTTAAGTTGTATTTACCAGTGTAAACTGACGTATTTTCCAAAAAGGCTAAGTGCAGGTACTATACGTAATAGGCTGGCTACTCCAGGCATCAATAATCAAGTCTCGCAAGCTCTAGATGTCAAAGTCTGCTGAACAGTTTTCCTTTTTATTTGATCCGCCTGTGGATCTGTTTCAACTGTTTTGTGATACTTAATATTAAAATTTTATTCTGTCATGACCCCCGACCCACCCTGGACGGAATCGGAAGCCACGAACAGCCAAGTGGTAACTGTGATTATTTTAAAAAAATATTGCAGCGGAAATTTCATCAGGACCGTGAGTTAGGAAAAATATCAGAGTTTAGAAAACACTGGATTTTATTTATTTAATAAATGGGATAAACCCATGTTTTACAAAGGTAGCTTTAATAAAGATAAATTTTATTACATAAAACAATATTTCTGAATTTGATTTAATTAATAAAATAAGTCACTTCTTGAAACCCTTCAGTGTCGGATCCAATTCTTACTCCAATCTACTGTAATTACCTGAAACGCGTTTTAAAAAGGTTTTGTCAGCAGGAAATACTGGTGAATCATTCTTTTTACTAAAAAGACTCGTTTGTTATAATATACAGTATTAAGGGAGATTACAATGTTTCAGATATCAACCAACTACCCACAGTATTTGTCACTCGACCGGATCTGTGACTATGGTCATATCACCATTGGCCACCCGTTTGTCCAATGGCAAAGATTATCAAGTAATGTATACAAAACCCCACATACTGGCTGTAATTTGGTGATTACATAAACTTAATCCCTGTAATTATAACCTTGAAAATAAACATGATTTTGAAAGTAATTTGATAAAAAGAGAATGACTCACATTATAAGCATGCAGATTTATACGGGCAGAGCTTAGCCTATTTGATTAGTCTTGTAACCTAGTGCACACGAACTAGGTAAGTAACTAATACAGCATTTACGATAACTCACGAGATTAAAACCTTCACAGCGAATGACAAAGTGCAAATACTTAAACATCCATCGGATTCACAACGAATGACAGATTATTCCCCGAGTTCGGGTGGTACTCAAACATCCTGTTGGAATCACGACTAATGACAAAGGATAGCACTTAAACATCCTGTCGGATAGTTTCAATCGATCGGACATTAAATCGTAGCAGCGATCGAGTTAATACCCGGTATCGTAGCAGTACCCCGCTACTTTAAAAGTAATATTCGAATTTGGACAGTATAACTTTGTTTCTGAAAGAAACTTTCGACACCAGAGGAATGCTCGTAGCCTATCCTATTTATAGCAGAAATTTAGGTCTCACGCAGCCCGCGTGAGCCTTGGCTCGACTCTTACGCGGCCCGCGTAGCCGCCCAGTCTACGCGTAGGGTTGCTGAGTCACCGGTAGTCGCGACACGTGTGACGACACGTGGATCCGGATGCTTATCCGGTCAAACTGAAGGTTGACGCGACCCGCGTAGGGGCTCTCTTGTTCTTTACGCAGCCCGCCTGAGAACCAGGAATCTTGATTTCTTTGATTTTTTATATGGATTGGGGTTTCAGGGGTCCAGGCTTTTACTATTGGATCAATTTGGGACATTTTTGAATATAATTATATTATAGAGAAAAAGGGAATAAAATAGTGAGAAAAGAGAATGGGCCCACTTTGTAACTTTAGGGTTCAACTAGAAAATATTGGGTATAACTTCTGAGCTATTTAAAAATATATAATGCACTCGTGTTAAGTATAGTACCCCTAATTCAACCTTGTCCCAATGTCCCGAGACCGAATCCCAACAACTTAGTCGGGCAGAGCCCTGACATATGTTATGAGGCTCAGATCAATCGGAAAGGGGTAGCGGTGATCGGGAGTTAAAATACTTAAAACGGGCAGGGCTTTATTGCTATTATTATTACTAAAGAAATATATATATATATATATATATATATATATATATATATGTGTGTGTGTAAAAAGTGAAATCGAGAGGGAGGAATATCTGAAGAGAATTCCTTTATATGCTATGTGTTCTATATATATATTTAGATAACTTACTTCCCAAGTTGTATGTAATTGATAAAAAGCCACGTATCATCTATTATTTATTTAATTTGATACTTGTTGTTCATGCATAATTGGAAGTAGCCACGTACCCTTCAATGTAATCATATATTATTTTATTTATTTCTTTATTTATTTTATTTCTTTACGTACATAAGTTTCAAAGTTTCAAATATTATTATATATATATATATATATATTAATTTAACTGTTTCACTTATTTGGCGCGTATAACTTGTAAAATATAACGTTTTTAGAAAATAATAAATATGTCATTAGAATGAGAATATTTTTGTCTACATTTTGAACCAAGTTTCATTAAAAATAGAGTAGGTCTAAATATAATTTATTTTTATATTTAATTATTATACGGTTCCTAGGTCCGTCTAGGTACTTCATATTTCTTACAATTAACTTACCCGTGGACTACCCGTCTAATAATATAAGTTTTTATATACTTTTATTTTATTAGAAAGATCACCCATATACAAGCCAATTAATTAACAATATTTCAACCAACTATATAAAATAGTGTTTAAAACTATTTAGGTTGAATATTTATATTAAAAATAAACTAGTTACTAGTTACTAGTGGTTAATAAATTTAACCAAACCTATAATTCTTAAATAAAAATAAGAATGTTACATTCTCCCCACCTTGTTTTAAATCTCGTCCTCGAGATTTGGGTTATGATATTTCTTTTAGACTTATGTCATATTTTAGTCAATAAAAATAATATTTAGGTAGATGACACAGAATTTAAAATATCAAATTTTGTGAATACGAGTTGTACACTAAGTAGGATTCAATGGTTCAACTGAATTAGTTCAAGAAATTGATAACAATCGAAATGAGATGAAATGATATAATTTTCAAGGTGACTAGGTTTAAGCCAAAAGATATATGATCAATAGATTTTTAAAATGAATGTGAAGGATTTTTTTTTTAGAATCAATAAAATTCTTTGTCAAAAGAAGCTTACTTTGATTGGCAACTGAGGAAGACTTAGAATAGGTTCAAAATGAAATAAAAGCATGAAAAATGATTTGTCAAATATTTATGATATGAGAAAATCAAAGTGTTGAGATGAGTGAATTGCAAAAATACATCAAAAGACAATAGAGTTAGGGTATCATTGTTTAGAGTTCCAAGTTGTTTTAATTGTGAAACAATAAGATAGTACACTATTAGTGACCATATTTTTCATACTATGTCCTAGAGATCGAAATATAATAAGAACAAGTTGTTTTGGCATGACCAATCATTATATTATATTTGTAAAGCAAATGTAATATATATTATTTGTATCCCTGTCTGAACCGTATCTTACATATCAAATATAAATACTATGAAATATATATTATTTGTTACACATTTTTACTATATGTAAATGGTCACCACTTTTAAATAAATATTATTTTAGTATTTTACTATACTATGTAAAATAACTTATATTTACTATGTAATATATATTACAAAACACCGCAATGAAGTTATTACATTACAAAATATTTTAGTATTATTATTTTGTAAAAGAAATCACTATTATTTATAACGTTAAATGAAAGTTTGTAAATAAAGGAGTAAAAAATATTTATTGTACAAAAGTATTTGTAAAATATTTTGTAAATATATAACACTTAATGGGTCGATTCTATGTGATTACTTATTTTCATTTTGAAACCATATAACGTTGTGAATGTATTTACAAATGTTGTAAATAAGTGACAACGGGGATTATTCTTATATATTACAATGTTCCTCTAACCCAACTTAGTTGATGACTACCATATTATTCTTATATGGTCATTTTCTTGCCAGAGTGGTACATAGTTACCACAAAACATGTGATAGACAATTATTTATATAATTTTATTCATCCCTCTAATTCTTGTATTGTTTTATGAAAATATGTCTTTTCCTTACAGTACAAAGTAAAATATTTTTATATATAATTAACATTTACTGAATAAGTATGATGACTTAATTTATATACATTAACTAGTCATTATCATGGTTGGATATTGGTTAGTGCTGCATTCTTTAAGCATAGATGATCAGTCCATGCCTAACTAAGGCTAGGCTATCCAATACCTGCCCTTGATAATAATCCTAATACCTAAAAATAATACTAATACTACTACTTAAATAATAAAATTATTAATAATAAATAACTTAAACATAAACTTAAATGAGAGTATATCTCAACATAATTTTTATACATATATATATAAAAATATAAATTCTTCACCTCAATGGTTTAACAAAATTCATTGACTCGATATCAAAGAGTCACCGTTTTGCAATAATTCGGTTCATAGTGAAAAAAGCAAAACAATATTTGAGTTTGAATAAAATAACAAATTAGAATGAAGCCCTCCAGTGGTCTTCATAGATTAAACGAACCATACACGCAACAAACAGTGCATGTGTAATGTGTGGATTTACCAAGAAATGAAATAGATCAATATTTACTATTAGCAAAGAAATCCTCATGGTATGATGACCATTAAGGGGAAGTAGCAATGCAAAAGTCTATTCGTAGAGGTCAGAATTTTAACAAATTTTTTTTTTCTGGAAATTTTGTGTGATAACCGTTGTTAAATGACATTACCAGGGAATGTCGAATAAAATGAAATAGGGAATTTGCAAAGGTATGTGACTTCTTTTGCAGTGATAATAATTATGACTCTGATTAGACTGTGCACCTATGATTGTGAAATCTTGTTACAACGTACCTCAGGAAGATTCATGTCGTTTGTAGGATCGTGTGGCAAAGTGCTTCTTTTTTATTAGTAGTTCTTCTAATGACGGAATTAGCATTGGTGTCATCGTGCCTAATTTATATTTTCCAAAGGTCTTGCCTTGGAAGTCGTGTGTGACATACTTTAACGTCTGTGGACGTATAATTTAAGTTTCATGTGTTTTCTTGTGTATTAGCACAACTTTACATGCTTCTTACTTGCGTTAATAATTTATGGTAACGCATTGGAAATTCTTATATTTTTTATGGTGTTTCAACTTAAAAGGGTTTCCATTGTTTATTTTGTCACACGAGCTACGAGACAGATGATCAAACGAAATAATGTGTGATATCGGAGAAGAGATTCCTGATAAAGAAATCTAGAATTATTATTGACACATATGCTTGTGCTTTATTCTTAATTGACTTTTTGGAATTCCTTATAAATATACATATCTATATAATCATATATTTCACATGCTGTATTATACATACCCTCTATAAGGTCAATGTATTTAACAGATTCATATTTCCAAAAATAAGCCAGATATCAGGTCATGATACTATTTAGGGAAATCTTGTCACTTGTTTGACATATTATATACCCCGTCTTATCCGGTTCGCGCCGGAGAGGTAACCTCAGTATATCCAGACAAACTGGAGAGTCTGCTACACCATATCCAGTCTTGTCGGAGAAAATTTATATTTCCCATAAATAGTATATTTTCAAGATTTTAAAAGTGCCTCTTTTATTAGGGCTTTTATCCAGAATCAAGGAAATTTCTATTTCCATAACATATCTTTATTCTAGACCAAGTAATATCAATAAGCAAGAATTAATATTAATTAAGTGTTATTGCTTATTTATCATATCTTGCGATATTCTAATTACCATTCTTATGGCATACCAAAACCCATCATACTTTATTTACACAATTATTTAGCTTAGCTTATACTAAGGCATCTTTTCTTAAGTTCAAGTCTAAATGCTATTATGTATGCTACCAGTTAATAGCAATCTCCTAACTCTTTTATATAAACTTAGGTATTATTGTCACAACACCTAAAGGCTTAAATCAGTGGCTCTGATACCACCTTCTGTCACGACCCCCGACCCACCCTGGACGGAATCGGAAGCCGCGAACAGCCAAGTGGTACCGGTGATTATTTTTAAAAAATATTGCAGCGGAAATTTCATCAGGACCGTGAGTTATGAAAAATATCAAAGTTTAGAAAACACCGGATTTTATTTATTTAATAAATGGGATAAACCCATGTTTTACAAAGGTAGCTTTAATAAAGATAAATTTTATTACATAAAACAATATTTCTGAATTTGATTTAATTAATAAAATAAGCCACTTCTTGAAGCCCTTCAGTGCCGGATCCAATTCTTACTCCAATCTACTGTAATTACCTGAAACGCGTTTTAAAAAGGTTTTGTCAGCAGGAAATACTGGTGAATCATTCTTTTTACTAAAAAGACTCGTTTGTTATAATATACAGTATTAAGGGAGATTACAATGTTCCAGATATCAACCAACTACCCACAGTATTTGTCACTCGACCGGATCTGTGACTATGGTCATATCACCATTGGCCACCCGTTTGTCCAATGGCAAAGATTATCAAGTAATGTATACAAAACCCCACATACTGGCTGTAATTTGGTGATTAAATAAACTTAATCCCTGTAATTATAACCTTGAAAATAAACATGATTTTGAAAGTAATTTGATAAAAAGAGAATGACTCACATTATAAGCATGCAGATTTATACGGGCAGAGCTTAGCCTATTTGATTAGTCTTGTAACCTAGTGCACACGAACTAGGTAAGTAACTAATACAGCATTTACGATAACTCACGAGATTAAAACCTTCACAGCGAATGACAAAGTGCAAATACTTAAACATCCATCGGATTCACAACGAATGACAGATTATTCCCCGAGTTCGGGTGGTACTCAAACATCCTGTTGGAATCACGACTAATGACAAAGGATAGCACTTAAACATCCTGTCGGATAGTTTCAATCGATCGGACATTAAATCGTAGCAGCGATCGAGTTAATACCCGGTATCGTAGCAGTACCCCGCTACTTTAAAAGTAATATTCGAATTTGGACAGTATAACTTTGTTTCTGAAAGAAACTTTCGACACCAGAGGAATGCTCGTAGCCTATCCTATTTATAGCAGAAATTTAGGTCTCACGCAGCCCGCGTGAGCCTTGGCTCGACTCTTACGCGGCCCGCGTAGCCGCCCAGTCTACGCGTAGGGTTGCTGAGTCACCGGTAGTCGCGACACGTGTGACGACACGTGGATCCGGATGCTTATCCGGTCAAACTGAAGGTTGACGCGACCCGCGTAGGGGCTCTCTTGTTCTTTACGCAGCCCGCCTGAGAACCAGGAATCTTGATTTCTTTGATTTTTTATATGGATTGGGGTTTCAGGGGTCCAGGCTTTTACTATTGGATCAATTTGGGACATTTTTGAATATAATTATATTATAGAGAAAAAGGGAATAAAATAGTGAGAAAAGAGAATGGGCCCACTTTGTAACTTTAGGGTTCAACTAGAAAATATTGGGTATAACTTCTGAGCTATTTAAAAATATATAATGCACTCGTGTTAAGTATAGTACCCCTAATTCAACCTTGTCCCAATGTCCCGAGACTGAATCCCAACAACTTAGTCGGGCAGAGCCCTGACATATGTTATGAGGCTCAGATCAATCGGAAAGGGGTAGCGGTGATCGGGAGTTAAAATACTTGCTATTATTATTATTAAAGAAAAATATATATATATGTAAAGAGTGAAATTGAGAGGGAGGAATATCTGAAGAGAATTCCTTTATATGCTATGTGTTCTATATATATATTTAGATAACTTACTTCCCAAGTTGTATGTAATTGATAAAAAGCCACGTATCATCTATTATTTATTTAATTTGATACTTGTTGTTCATGCATAATTGCAAGTAGCCACGTACCCTTCAATGTAATCATATATTATTTTATTTATTTATTTCTTTATTTATTTTATTTCTTTACGTACATAAGTTTCAAAGTTTCAAATATTATATATATATATATATATATATTAATTTAACTGTTTCACTTATTTGGCGCGTATAACTTGTAAAATATAACGTTTTTAGAAAATAATAAATATGTCATTAGAATGAGAATATTTTTGTCTACATTTTGAACCAAGTTTCATTAAAAATAGAGTAGGTCTAAATATAATTTATTTTTATAATTTAATTATTATACGGTTCCTAGGTCCGTCTAGGTACTTCATATTTCTTACAGTTAACTTACCCGTAGACTACCCATCTAATAATATAAGTTTTTATATACTTTTATTTTATTAGAAAGGTCACCCATATACAAGCCAATTAATTAACAATATTTCAACCAACTATATAAAATAGTGTTTAAAACTATTTAGGTTGAATATTTATATTAAAAATAAACTAGTTACTAGTTACTAGTGGTTAATAAATTTAACCAAACCTATAATTCTTATATAAAAATAGGAATGTTACATATTCGGTTGAAATAAATCTATCTTTTGCTTCCGCTGTGCATTTATATTATGATGATATCAACTACGTCACGATACTCCCCACCGGGCCCACCGGTAATATGTGGAAATATCGGGGTGTGACAGGTTGGTATCAGAGCCAACACTGAGTGAATTAAACACTAGCCTTTTGTGTTTAATCTCAGTTACACAATTGCACATTCCTCGAACCTTCGAGTCTAGACAAAGAACATAGGTTAAATCCTGATTTTATTTTATTATTGTCTTTTATATTTTTCTTTGTTGTTATCTGTGTTTATGTTGACATTTTAAATATGCCACCAAGATTCTTTAGCGGAAAAGGAAAGGGACCAGTAGCAGGCCACGACCATGAGGCCGGGCCATCACAAAGGCGAACCTCACTCGTCAACATGCGTACAAGTCCCCAGGGGTACTAGAGGACACATCTGTAGCCAGCGAGGCGGTCAGTCTCGTTAAGCTCGTCACCGTCTTACCTTCACTCTTTTGGACCCATTCAGAAAATGAGCCCGAAAACCCACAACCTTCATTTATCCCTCTCCAGAGGTCCAACTCTCGTCACTCTTTTGATAACCCGTCACATATCTTCCGAAGCCGGTTCAACCCGGTAAACTACCTCGAAGAACCAGTGGGTGTTAACCCATTGGGACCGGAAGATCACTTTTCTGGAGATCACACCATGGATATGGATGAGGATACCGACCCTACCGAACCACCGACCGGTACCCCCACACATCCCATAGAAATTTCTGATGGGTCATCTTTTCATGGATCACCTTACCATGGTCCAGATAGCTACCAAGCAAGGTTCAACCAGTTTGAGTGGTATTTCGCACCCTCTTACCATTCAACGCCTCATCAGCAGCAGCAGCAGGATCCTTCCGGGGATTCACGTTTCGTGGCAGTTACCCCGCCACCACCACCACCTCAGCAGCAGCCTCCTGAGCCGCCAAGGCGAAGGAGATCGAACGCACGGATGTCCGTGTGAGGAGGAGTGCTTATCAGCACCCCTCAACCATCGAGTGGCAGCCACTACCCGCCGCTCCGAGAAGACCAGCAGATGGGGGGACCTTCAAACCCCAACCCAGAAGTGAACTCTGCACCTGTCGTGCCACCACCATTGGGCTTTGATAACTCAATTCCCACGTACGCTGGCCCAGCAACGTATAATCCCTTTGAGCAGCCGGCTCACACCAGCTTCAATTACGCTGAGATCGACCCATACCTAGCGGCGTGGAACTACAATGCTCTTAACCCCGAAGGGCCCTACGGAGCTCCTTGGGGAGTTGGATACCCAGCTTATGGATACCAACAATAACCGCCTCTTCGACCTCCATATCAGCCGCAGCCGCAGGTACCACGGTTTTCCCCGCCAGAACGGGAAGAAATTCTCCAAAGACTGGACCAAGTTGAGCAGGAGGTTCACAGAGATCGCAGGGAATGACAAGGTTTCTTCAAGGGATTGGCAAGTTTAATAAAAAGAAAGAGCAAGAAGGACCATTGAATCCTTTAAACTGATTGGTTGTATTTCCTTATTTTCAATCCAGCCCCTGCGTGGGCATGCCTTTTTGTTTAACCCCTGCGAGGGTATGTCTTTTAGTATTCTGCCCCTGCGTGGGCATGTGTTTTTCTGTTGACCCCTGCGTGGGTATGTTTTTTGTTTAAGCCCCTGCGTGGGCATGTTATTTTAGTAGAAGTCCCGTTTAGGGCAAAATTGTACTTGTTAAAATTTTTTGGTATAGTTAATTTAAATTTTCATTTTTTTTAATTATGTGCATAAACATAACATGTGAAATAAATAAAATAACATCCCCACTAAAAGATCTACCATTATAATAAAATGGCAAAATCTAAAAAGGACAAGACCTAGCCATATGTCACCTTAAGACAGGGCCAAGATGGTAGTTCCTCAATTAGATTCAGATCCTTATTAACCTCTCAATTTAGGGTTATTCTGCGTTAAATACTAAAAAGAATCTTAAAGGTAAAACCTAGCCTAAATGTCGTTGAAGACATGGCCAAGATGGTAAAACCTATTCAAAAGATTCAAAACCTTGTAAACATCTGAAAGCATATTAACATGCTTGACAAATGTGATTCGATAAAATCACCTAAGTCATTTTTTTAATTTGGGTTATTTTAAATTCCCTTATTTATATAATCATCCCTTAAGGATGAAGTGCCCACGGGCTATAATTAACGTCCTCTGGGACTAAAGACAGTGGTAGCCTACAACTCCCTGTCAAGAAAAGGGTAATGAACTTGGATTCAAACCTTAATGCCTCGATTTCCATAAAAACTGGGCTTATAAACTAAACTTGTCTACGTGACTAGGCTTTTGTGCTATTACTAACTTATAATTTAGGATTATGATAAAGATCCTGAATAATTATATATTTAACAAATTAACTAAAATGGCTATTAAAAACCATGGTTAATAAATTGTCAAAAACAATAAAACTGTATAAGCTTCTATATAAACCTTGCCTTATTTGATTTTATATAGCAATTCAAGCTACATGGCTAGGTCAGAAGAGGTAAACAGTCATCCGGTGGAAAACCATGAAAATACTAAGATACATGTGACCGGTGCGGAGCTGCAAGCATTAGTAGATAATGTTGTTATAAAGACTATAGAACGGCAGTATAACGAGTCTAGCGGGACTCGAAGTAGGACCCTATCCACACCGCACTCCAAGCCTAAGACTCATTCAGAGGCTCATAGCAAGCCACCCTCTAAGAAAGATGAGCCAAAGAAAGATGATGATCGGAATTCATCTAATCAACACAGTGTTCCATCTAAAAGGATAGTGTTTGATGATAAACCACGTACCAAGTCCTGTACCTATAAGTACTTTGTTTCCTGCAAACCCCGGGATTTCACTGGGGAGAAAGGGGCAATTGATTGTATGACCTGGTTGGATGAGATGGACACAGTAGTTGACATCAGCGGTTGTGCTGAAAGGGATGTAGTGAAGTATGTATCCCAATCCTTTAAGGGAGAGGCACTAGCATGGTGGAAGTCTCTCATTCAAGCTGCTGGAAAGATCCCGCTCTACAATTTGTCATGGGATCAGTTCGTTGCTCTCATTAAGGAGAACTATTGCCCGCAGCATGAGGTTGAAAGGATTGAATCAGATTTCTTATCGTTGGTGATGAAAAATTTAGATTGTCAAGCTTACCTCACCAGTTTCAATACCCTGTCTAGGCTGGTTCCGTATCTCGTAACCCCTGAACCCAAAAGGATCGCTCGCTTCATTGGGGGTTTAGCCCCAGAAATCAAAGCCAGTGTTAAGGCGTCCAGACCTGCTACTTTCAGATCAGCAGCTGATCTATCTCTGTCTCTTACCTTGGACGCGGTCAGGCTAAGATCGCTCAGGAATTCGGAAGAAGGCAAGAGAAAGCGTGAGGATGATAACTCGCGAAGATCTGAAAAGAAGCATAATGGTAACACCGACTTCAGGAAGAAGTCTGGATCCAACAAGGGTAGCCAACAAGCTGAGGAAAAGCCAAAGTGCAAGACTTGCCAAAAACGCCACTTTGGAAAGTGCAGACTTGAGTCCAAGTCTAAGTCAGGATCACCTGCGTGTGGGTTATGCAAGTCTAAAGAGCACAAGACTGTTGATTGCAAGAAGATTAAAGATGCCACATGCCACAACTGCAATGAGAAAGGGAACATTAAAACCAATTGCCCTAAATACGCCAAGAAGCCTGAAGAGGTCAAGAAGACCAATGCAAGGGTCTTTCGAATGGATGCAAAGGAAGTTGTCCAGGACGACAGTGTGATCACAGGTACCTTCCTCATAAATGATGTTTATGCAAGGGTATTGTTTGATTCAGGTGCTGATAAATCATTTGTAGATAATAAGTTTTGTAAGTTGCTGAATTTACCTGTTAAAACCCTAAGTGTGAAATATGAGGTGGAATTAGCTGATGGTACCTTAGAAACCGCATCAACCGTGTTAGATAGATGTGTTATATCCATTAAGAACCACTCCTTTCCATTGTCTTTACTTCCTTTGAAGTTAGCCGGTTTCGACATCGTTTTAGGCATGGACTGGTTATCTCGTAACCAAGCCCAGATAGTGTGCAACAAAAAGCAAGTGGTAATCAATACTCCGTCTGGTGAATCACTTACCATTCAGGGAGATACCCAGTATGGACTGCCTGTGCAAGTGTCTATGCTCAGGGCCTCTAGATGTCTGAAGAAGGGTTGTGTCATTTATATGGCACAAGTAACTATTGATGAGCAGAAACCCAAGATTGAAGACATCCCCGTCATTTCTGATTACCCGGGAGTTTTCCCTGAAGAACTACCTGGTTTACCACCAGATAGGCAAGTAGAATTCAGAATTGACATCATCCCTGGAGCAGCAACTGTTGCGAGAGCGCCTTATAGGTTGGCACCAACAGAGATGAAGGAATTAAGGACACAACTAGATGAATTGCTAGCCAAAGGTTTCATTACGCCTAGTTCGTCTCCTTGGGGAGCGCCAATCCTATTTGTCAAGAAGAAGGATGGGTCGATGCATCTGTGCATCGATTATTGTGAGCTTAATAAGGTCACTATCAAGAATAGGTATCCTTTGCCCAGGATCGACGATCTGTTCGATCAATTACAAGGGGCAAGCTACTTCTCGAAGATCAATTTGAGGTCAGGCTATCATCAATTGAAGGTTAAAGATGAAGATGTACACAAGACTGCATTTAGGACTCGTTATGGTCATTACGAGTTCCTAGTGATGCCTTTTGGGCTCACTAATGCACCTGCCGCATTCATGGATCTCATGAATTGCGTCTGCAAGCCTTACTTGGATAAATTTGTCATCGTTTTCATCGATGACATTCTCATTTACTCGAAAAGCCAAGCTGACCATGAGAAACATCTCCGTTGCATCCTTAAACTACTTCAGTAGGAGAAGCTCTATGCCAAGTTTTCGAAGTGTGAATTCTGGCTTCATGAAGTCCAATTCCTTGAACATGTTGTTAGTGAGCATGGTATCCAAGTAGATCCCGCTAAAGTTGAAGCTGTCATGAATTGGCAGGAGCCAAAGACGCCTACAGAGATTCGTAGCTTTCTAGGGTTAGCAGGATACTATAGGCGATTTATTGAAAACTTCTTAAGAATTGCAGCACCCCTGACTTCACTCACCCGCAAGAATAGCAAGTTTGACTGGGGGTCTAAGCAGCAAGAATCTTTTGATATTTTGAAGCAGAAGTTGAGTAATGCTCCAGTATTGACATTGCCTGATGGAATAGAGGAATTTGTAGTATATTGTGATGCATCGCACACCGGAATGGGCTGTGTGCTTATGCAGAAAGGCAAAGTTATTGCCTACGCTTCACGTCAGTTAAAGGTGCATGAGAAGAATTATACCACCCATGACTTGGAGTTGGGTGCCGTTGTATTCGCACTAAAACTGTGGAGACATTACTTGTATGGAACCAAGTGTGTGATCTATTCAGATCACAAGAGCCTTCAACACTTGTTTAATCAGAAGGATTTAAACATGAGACAACGACGTTGGATGGAAACCTTGAACGACTATGACTGTGAGATAAGATACCATCCTGGCAAGGCAAATGTAGTCGCCGATGCCTTAAGTCGAAAGGAAAGAGTGAAGCCTATAAGAATCATTGCCAAGAGCATTGAGATAAAGAATAGTTTGAATGAAAGGTTGTTAGTTGCGCAGAAGGAAGCTATATTAGAAGCTAACTATCCTGATGAAAAGCTAGGAGTAACTGAAGAACAGTTATCCTATGGCAAGGACGGAATCCTGAGGTTAAATGGACGAATATGGGTTCCAATGTATGGAGGACTTCGGGATGTCATCCTTCAGGAAGCCCACAGTTCCAAATATTCCGTCCATCCTGGAGCTGATAAGATGTACCAGGATCTAAAGGCAAACTATTGGTGGATAGGCTTGAAAAAGTCTATAGCTGCCTATGTAGCTAAATGTTTGACGTGCGCGCAAGTCAAAGCTGAACACCAAAAGCCATCAGGTTTGCTACAACAACCTGAACTTCCCACATGGAAGTGGGAGATGGTGACAATGGATTTCATCACCAAGTTGCCAAAAACGAAGAAAGGAAATGATACTATATGGGTGATAGTAGATAGACTGACTAAGTCAGCACATTTCCTACCCATTAAGGAGACTTATAGCTCCGACATGTTAGCCCAATTGTACGTAGATAAGATTGTATCTCTGCACGGTGTACCAGTGTCAATAATCTCTGACAGAGATACCAGATACACATCATATTTTTGGAAAAGTTTCCAACAGTCTTTGGGTACGCACTTAAATTTTAGTACAGCTTACCATCCTCAAATGGACGGGCAGAGTGAGCGTACCATCCAAACTTTGGAAGACATGCTTCGTGCATGTGTGATTGATTTAGGTGGTAGTTGGGATAGCCACCTGCCCTTGATCGAGTTCTCCTATAACAATAGCTACCATACCAGCATTCAGGCTGCGCCTTTTGAGGCATTATATGGTAGAAAATGCAGAACACCTATTTGTTGGGCGGGAGTAGGAGAAGTTCAGTTATCAGGACCTGACAAAGTCTTTGAAACGACGGACAAGATTGTCCAGATTCGTGACCGCCTGAAAGCTGCCAGGGATAGGCAGAAAAGTTATGCTAATAAAAGGCGAAAACCTCTAAAGTTTGAGGTTGGTGATAAAGTTTTGCTTAAGGTATCACCCTGGAAGGGGGTGATGCGATTTGGTAAGAAAGGTAAGTTAAGCCCGAGGTATATAGGACCATTCGAGATTATCGAATGTGTTGGGTCAGTGGCTTATAAGTTGAACTTGCCTGAAGAGCTCAGTGGTATTCACAATGTATTCCACATCTGCAATCTGAAGAAATGTCTAGCAGATGAATCGCTAGTCATACCACATACATATATGCACATAGATGAGAGCTTGAAATTTGTTGAAAAGCCTTTGTCGATTGAGGATCGACGAGTTAAAAAGCTTCGAAGGAAGCATGTACCTATCGTAAAGGTTAAATGGGATGCCCGCAGAGGTCCCGAATATACATGGGAGGTAGAGTCTACCATGAAAGAAAAGTACCCTCATTTGTTCCAGTAAATCTCGAGGTCGAGATTTCTTTTAAGGGGGTGAGGATGTAACACATCGTAAAATCATACCCAATAGAAT
Organism: Helianthus tuberosus; assembly: GCA_030545235.1. Taxonomy (NCBI): domain Eukaryota; kingdom Viridiplantae; phylum Streptophyta; class Magnoliopsida; order Asterales; family Asteraceae; genus Helianthus; species Helianthus tuberosus. The sequence continues at coordinate 167,841,577 of CM060360.1, forward strand.
AAAGACACGTGTCATGTAAGATAAACGTGTCAGGAAACCGAGTCAAAATTTGGAAGATGTATGGTAGGATTTAAAAAGTGTCGACATGTTAATAAACACCTCTGAGCGACCAAATTATAAATCTCAAGACCCTAATCAATACGATAAACATCTGATCTAGTTAGAGCCGGTTATTCCTATAATGAATAAATTCAGTTATAAAGATTTGGGTATCTAAATAATGTTACAAAAAAGTTTATAACTAAAATTCTTGTTCAAAAGAATCAAACTTTGTTCAAATACATGACAAGACTCTCCGTAAGATTCCAAGATGTGTAAGTGCATGACAAAACCATGCAAAAGTCGGGTAATATGGTCCCTACACTGAAAAGGAAGCAGGTGATTCGAAAATTCCAAAGTTGCATGGTCAAGATCTTAAAATTAACAAATTTTTGTCTTCTGATGAAGGCTTACGGACTGCAAAGGCTAACCCTTATGGTCCGTAAGATGGTGGAGTTGGGCGATTTTTAAATTTAAAGCGCATACGGACCGCAAGGCCAAGGGCTTACGGTCCGTAAGGCTGGTAACTGGGCATTTCAGATGAAGGTCGGTTACGGACCGCAAAGCCAAAAGCTTACGGTCCGTAAGAGGTGCTTACGGTCCGTAAGGACTTTAGCTTACGGTCCGTAAGACCGTCACTGGCAATAGAAAATGGACAACTGCCTGTTCAGCAGGTTGCACCGCCTTACATGAGTGGTTTTCAAAATCAGTGACTTGGCAACTGGTTTTGGCAACATAGGGACACCTGGGAAGCATCAGTGATCACTAGTAGACCTCGTTATAATGATCCTAGAGAATTCTAAGTCCTATATAAGAAACACAAGGTTGCAACATTTGGTCTTTCATTTGCAACTCACTTCAAGCTGGTCTCTGGAGCACCCCTGGTCAACAAGCAAGTTCCTTTAAGTTCCAAATCCTACTTAGGACCTTTGTAAGTGTCCTTAATCATCCTTAATTCAATTTAGCTTAGTTAATTAGCTTAAAGTCAAACCGTCATAATTAAGGTTTGACTTCGAGATTAATCAATAATTGTTTCGTAAAATCTCGAATTAAAAGTACCTATAAGTAGGTAATTATGTGGGTAATAAACCCTTAAAAGGGTACTCTCTGATTCCCACTCTAACTAGGTCAATTGTCGGATCAAACTTGATATTAAAAAGTCAACAGAAAGCTTAATTTCAAATTAATGCATATTTAGCAATGTAGAAGCTATGTAACCTGTTTTATCATTAATATAACTTGGTAATTAATGTAATAACATGTCTAAACATGTTCAACCCGACAATTTTCAGTTTAGGCTAGGTTCAGAACCGAAAGTCGCATAGTTTGACTTTCGCTTTGACTTTCGATTCTGACCCATTGTAGCATGTTTTAGAAATACCTTAGGGCCTTATTTGGACCAGGTTTCATGTTAGTATAACCCTCTGTGATTATACACCTTGGTTCAATAGTTACCCGATTCGTATGCATGTTCCCGTTAATTGCTTATATGTTGACTATTATGCCCATATGACCTTAAAATGTGACTTTTGAAAATGTAAAAGAATAGAAACCTTAGTTGCTAATTATTAGAGTTATCCCTAAAATTTGACATCAGTTTGAGGTCTAGATTAAGAGTTATGCTCAATAGCGTAATTAGAAGGTTTTTATTAATTAAACGGCGTAATTAGCATATAGCCTAGTTTAACCCACTTTTTTATATCAAAATTTGTACCTACTGATATAAAATAATATTATGGGATTTTTAAAGATTTTTAATAAATTTTAGGCTGAGCATAACATAGGGTTGTAGCCTTATTTCGGTTATTACCGATTTTGCCCTTTTGGGCTATCAAATGAGTTTTACAAATCTTTTTGACCCCAAACCTTTTGCTATTGATTTTATATGATAAATAAATTATTTTAAACCTTCTGGAATAATAAAAATATTAGCTTTTTATATAGAACCCGGAAATGACTCCAAATCGTCTTTTTAAGCATTTTTAACGCATAGTATGCATCAAAACTATTTTAAACATATAAGGTTGGATGCCTACTGATATTTTAAGTAAATTATTATATTATAAAAGTGAGCAAAAGTTTTAAACTCAGATTTCCAGTTTTGACCTTTTAGGCTTAAGTGAAATTACCAAAATGCCCTTCGGTGCATAGTATGGTTAGAAATGATAAATTTCACACATAGGTTATACCCCACTGATGTAACTTAGTAAATTAATTATTTTTACTGATTACATCAGACCCGAAACTCAAATTAATATTTAAACTCTTTTATAACCTTTAAAATGACCAAAATGCCCTTACGGTGCATAATTGGAGTTTAAATTCATTTGGGGCATAATAGAAGATATCTTACTGATGTCACAACATATTTAAGGCATATTAACTTAGGAAACCTGTATATGACTCATTTGGTTACCTGTTACGCACTTTTCGCGTTTGGATCGGCTTATGTAACTAGTTTGCATAATTTAGCCAAAACGGGTCAAACCATATCGTTTTCATCTCAAAATCCATAATGTGTTAAGTTACCCATATTAAACAAGCATACAAGCTTGTCGGTTCAGAACCACATTCTAAACCGGTCTTCGCTTTATCATGCGTTTTGAACCGTGTATTCCTTTTAAAAACTAACCGATCTAAGTCAAAGCTTAATTAAAGACCCGTTAGGATTCTAATAGGTTATTAAAACCTTCGTTCCAGATTAGGAGCCCAGTAAAAGCTACGGGCACTTGCTGTATTTGATTTATACTTTGCTCAGGTAAATACTCTTAACTTATTTTCCCTATACGGGCTTGGGATACGGTACTATAAAAGTACCGCTTGGTCAGGTGTGTGTAGTCATTTAAATCGGATTATGATTAATGTATTTGCATGACCCGTTTAATATGTATTTTTGGTGTATGGCCTTGGGGGTTAAATGACCATGTCCCGAATATCCTTGGCATCATTCAAAGAAATGGCCATGACCTAAGCACGAGGTGTAGGCGTACACCTGACAGATGCATTATGTAAAAACTGGTAATCCACTTAAAGGAAATAATCATTGTGGGCATTATACCTGTGGCGTGTCAAGTAATCTAGACCGGCCCTAATGGACGACAAATAAGTAAAATTGTAAACAAGATTATTTTAAAATAGTTATCCCAAGTTATAAAGATATTTTTGCCGAAGTGCATTCAAATCAATTTTCAAACTCTTTTCAAAATGAGTCAGTTAAGTTGTATTTACCAGTGTAAACTGACGTATTTTCCAAAAAGGCTAAGTGCATGTACTATACGTAATAGGCTGGCTACTCCAGGCATCAATAATCAAGTCTCACAAGCTCTAGATGTCAAAGTCTGCTGAACAGTTTTCCTTTTTATTTGATCCGCCTGTGGATCTGTTTCAACTGTTTTATGATACTTAATATTACAATTTTATTCGGTTGAAATAAATCTATCTTTTGCTTCCGCTGTGCATTTATATATTGTGTTGTTTGACTATGATGATATCAACTACGTCACGATACTCCCCACCGGGCCCACCGGTAATACGTGGAAATATCGGGGTGTGACACAACATCATATATATTAATATCGTTTAAAACCTTCTTTAATTTCTTAAGAATACAATTGGTTTCCTTCTCCATAACCTTTATATACATTGTCACCAAAACAAGTAAGGAAATCATAATACTCATTTATTGATGCATAGTTTTTGAATTAAAGAAATCTAAAACAATTTTATTAAAGGATTTAAAACAAGTAAATAATATCAAAATATTCACGTGGTTCTCCAAGTTTATTATCATCATTTTCTATTAATTTTTCTTATATCAATAAATTGTACCTATGAACTATGGTGTATAAATTCCATATCTACTTTTTTCAAACCTTCAAAGTTACATGATTTTACTTGTAATCAAATTTCAAAATTTAACTAATCATTTTAAATTTTTGCATTCAATTAAATTCACCAAAAAGAATAAACTTCTAAATGATCAAGACTACAGTAGCTGTAATAACAATGATCGCAGTATAAGCATGATTCACAAAAATGCCGTAGTTGAACATATAAGCTATTTAATATTATATGAATATTATAATGAGTTTCAATTATCATCGATATAATAAAAAAAACATTAATTGCTAGATGATTAATGCAATTTACTAAAAAAAACTTTGACAAATTTAATTTTATGTACCAACGCATAAACATTTTTCTTTAAGAATTTTACATTGTGGTTATTAAATTCGGTTCCAAACAAAACCGTAAATCAATTGAGGATATTAGAAAATTTTTGGTAGAAGAAATAATATGGAGTAATCAAAATCTGTATAGCTTAGGGAAAAGAAACTATTATTCCTACAAAATCCTTTTTATATTATTAACCCTAGGCGTCAGTAAGTTTCATATCCATACAAGTAAAACCCAATTATAAATTTTCTGGATCAATAAATATAAAAGAATCAAGTAATATATATTACCTTTCGCAAATTTTGGCTCTAAATATAAAAGAATCAAGTAATATATATTACCTTTCGTAAATTTTGGCTCGCAACAGTATGGGAATTCATTTCTTATACACGTAACGCAGAATAACCACCGACTGCCAATTGCAACATAACCACCCATGCCTTATCCGGTTTGGAGGCCAAAAGAGAAAAGAAACAGCGGCAAGGAAAGGATTAGCGTTTTGAACAGAGCACTTTCGTGCTGATAACGTGTTGTGAAACAACGGCCTAATAGCAACATCTAATATGTAAAGGATAATATAGAGAATATAGAGAGAATGAGAAGTATAAAAAATGAGAGAATTCTTATTCATTGAGTGTGTAATACCAATTACATAAAACCTCTATTTATAGAGGCTTAACATTAATACAAAGGTAATCAATAGATGGAGGTTACATATGTGGAGAGTCACAACATTATGATGCATTCATAACAATTTTTTATTCTAGAAATGTAGAGAATGATATTTTATCATCCATCTTATATTTTTTTTGATATAAAAACAATAAGTATTTAGGACCCGCACGTTATGAAGGGATCGTTAAACCAATAAAAAAATAGGTGTGCAAGCGTTGAACCATGCAAGCGCATTACGATGTGTTAACTCGTATAATGTAGACCGATAAAAAATGAAGTTTTAAAAAGAATCCGAAAGACGGTACCGTTAAATTGAAAAACAATAGACGTAAAATATCTGCTTATATTAATAAAAGTGATTTAATGACTTTATTCTACGGGAACTAATGAGAAGTATGAGATTAATTTTAAAACATTACAATTGGATATTAGTAGGGCTGCAAACGAACCAAACGTTTGGTGAACAGTTCGTGAACCGTTTGGCTGGAAGTTCGTTTGTGTTCGTTCGTTTATTAAACAAACAAACATGAACAAGAAATTTCGTTCGTTTAGTTAAATGAACGAACATGAACAGAGGTTGTGTTCGTTCATTTATGTTCGTGAACGTTCGGTAACGTGTTCGTTTATGTTCGATAATTCCTTAGTGTTTTTAGTTTTTATATTTTATTTAAATACTTCAAAATTCCAACAAATAAAATATTCAATAAGAGTCAGTGCATAAAATATATTATCTTCATGAATGCTTGTTTGTGTTCGTTTGTTTCCATTTGTGTTTATGAACATTAGTTTGTTCTCATTTGTGTTCATCAACGTTCATTTTTGTTCGTTGCCTAAATTTAACAAACAAACACAAACGAACACGAACAAGTTCATTTTCTTAACAAACGAACACGAACATAAAATCTCGTTCGATAAGCATACATGAACAGTTCGTGAACACATATATTTCTTAACAAATTAACGAACACGAACAAGGTCTTGTTCGTGTTTGTTTGGTTCGTTTACAGCCCTAGATTTTAGTTATGCTTTAAAATATATTTATGTATTTCTAAAAAAAAGTGATTAAGTCAATATTAATTAATAAAGTAAAGCTAACCAATGAAATTAAGAGTGAGAAACTACTAAAAAGAGATAAAACACCATTTTGGTAAATACTTTTGAAACAAAACTAATTTGGTAAGTATTTTTTCCAACAACGCCGCTTTGGAAAAAAAACTCCTTTAAACCACCTGTGTTCATTTAACTTTTTGGAGTAATCGATATAAGCATAAACTAATATCAGTGGCAGATGAGGTGAAGGTGCTATTGATATACACATCCTTGAAATCCTATGAACGATGGTCAATGTGAGAACTATATTTAATCTTGATAATTGTTTGTCTCAAATATTCCTCTTATTTCTAATAGGAAATAGTTATAGTTTTTGGGTAAATTACACTTTGCGTCCTTTAAGTTTATACCGGATTGCAACGGATAGCCTTTAACTTCAATAATTACAGTCACAATCATTTATTTGCAAAACCCGTTACACTCTACGTCCTTTAGCATTAACCAGATTAAAATTTTCAGTTAAGTTTATTCACTTAAGGGTATTATGGTCAATTCATGTTTTTATTTAAATGTTTAATAAATAAAACAAAAAAAATTCTTATTCACTTCATCTTCCCCAATTTCCTAACCCTAAAATCCTAACCACCACATCTTGCCACCGCCACCTCATCCTGTCGCCACCACCTCAAATCTCGTAACCACCACCTCATCCTGCCGCCACGAAAGCCTGGTTCAACTTTGGGCTTCAACTTTAGATACCTGAAGAGCATCAGTCGTAATGTCGTAAACAAATTTTTGAGCAGCAACAGCTACTAGCCTGGTTCTGAATTGTAAAGAACATGATTTATGTCATCAAATTCATTGAAAAAAACTTCCCTAATCAAGTGAATTGACGGGTTTCCATTCTATTTGCCACATGCTCAAATAAAAATTAGTAAATTGACTAGGGAACTAAGACCTTCTAGCCATTCTGCTTTTATTAAATTCCTATTCCTACTATAATAAACCAACAAAACCCTAATTATATCTTCCAAATTAACAACATAATTCACCTAAAAAACCAACAATTATCATCATACAACTGTTCAAGTGCACAATGAAGCTCAAATTGAAAAAAAAAACCTAAATGTATTCACAAACACCCAAATCATAAACTCAGCAAAAAAAAAACCCTAAAAGGTTAAATTAAATCATAAATTCTTCAACAATAGACACAGAAAGAGTTGTATACTTTAGCAGAATTACTACCAATTGCAGAATCGGAGTGAGTGTCGTTATTATTGTCTTGATTTGCGTAATCTTTGTATGAACAAAGAATATCATCCGATGCAGAGGAGATCGACAAGAAGGCGCAGTGGTGGCAGCCGGGGTGGTTGGCTCGCCGGAGCAAACAACTTGTCGGCTGGTGGAGCCGCCGAGAGAGATGACGGTGGCCGGTGACAATGGTGTGGTGGTCGGAGTGGTTGGTTTGTGAGAGAAAGTAGATGAAGATGGTGGTGGTAGATGGTGGCAAGTGGTGGCGGTGGTGTTGAGATGGTGCTGGTAGGTTATGGCAGTAATGTTGGGCTAAATGAGGGATCCATGGTGTGGTGGTGGTGGGTGTTATAATAGAGGGTTGGTTTTTATTATAATATATTTTTAAGACGTAAAATGACAAAATTTCCTCATGTGACTTGCACATGCCATATTTAACTAAAATTTTTAATCAGGTTAGGGACAAAGGACATGTAGTGTAATAGGTTTTACAAATAAAGGATTGTGACTGTAATTATTGAAGTTAAAGGATATCCATTGCAATCTGATATAAACATAAAGGACGAAAAGTGTAATTTACCCATATTTTTTTCTGTATATGAAAGAAATATTTTCAGTATTAATTTCTTTTGGTCGTGCCTTACAATTATTGAAGGAAATTTGGGTTTTCTGTAGGGCTTGTGTAACACCCCGAAAACAGGTTTGGTAATCAAACCACGTTAATATTTATGAACGAGTAAAATACCGTTAGTGGTGAAATTAACCCGATAAATATAGAATTTAAATAAATAAACCTAATATTAAATTAAAAAGGGAATAAAAGCTTTAGAGGAAATAAAGTTCATAAGGAGCCCGAGTTAATGGGACTTAAAATAAAACGGGTTTTTTTAACTCCCGGAATCCAATAAGTTAATTAGGAATAATAATAACCTAGTTAGATAAAAATCTTGTAGTAACTCATAAGTGGGTTAAAACACTAAAAATAAGAACTAAATGATACTCGAGGGGCCAAAAACGTTTAAAACGAAACTAATTAAATAAAAACATAAAAATTGAAACTCAAACACACACTTGTGTGTGTTGAGATCGACAGAAACACAGGGGGCGACCTAGGGCTCCCCTTCAAACTCTAACTCCTCACAAATCTCTCAAATTGGAGGTCCAAATCAAGTCTAAATCGAAATCCGAGTACGAATTAGTGATCTCCACTGAAAAAGGAGTCACAAGGTATGTAAATTTCATGAGAAATCTCTAGTTGAATTTCTGAGTAAACCTAGAGAATTCAAAAATTGTTGATGCATGCTTGTTATATGGATGAAATAGGAACATTGTAGTGTTTAGGAGTAAACCCTAGACAAGTATATGTTGAAATCATGCTTAATTCAAGTAAATTCAAATTTGTTGATGCTAAATTCATGTATGTGATGTTTTTAGGGTTTTGATTGCTAAAAATAGTGTTATGATGTCATGAACATGCTTTAATTGAAAGCTGAATCCAAACAGCTTCTGATCAGAATTTACAGCCGACTTGTATTGGCTGTAACACGGATAAAACGTGACAAAAACATGTGTTTCTTGAGTCTAAAATGTAATTCCAGGAAATATCTTTAAAACCCCACTGGAATCGCATTTTTTCGACGAAAATTGAGCGTTTTATGAATTTTTCCGTATCGAAGGTTCAAGCTGCGTTTTCTGGCAGAATTTGCAGCCCATTACGAATGTCATAACTCAGTTTAGGAATTCAGTTATTATCTCAAATTTTTACTGTAGATATATTGAAGTGATTAAACGAGGAATTTTAAATGAATTTTTCCGTAAGCTGCAGTCAGAAGTGACGAATCTAATTACAGCTTAGTAGATGAATTTTTATAAATATTTGGTAGAGAGTTAGACTCTAAAAATTTAACACAAGGATAAACCCTCTGAGGGGTACTTCACATAAAAAGATTGTAATTTTTGCAAGCTCGTAAGTACAGTAAACGGCCGTCCCAAAACAGCCTATTTTCAGTGAATTGAGCTATACATGTTAGTGAATAATTGGTTAACGAAAGTAATGTGACTAAGTGGTTATATGTTTACCGGATTGGAAATGTGTATGATTGACAGTTGACTTTTTAGAAAGTCAACAAGGTATGAATAATAAGGTTAGACTTCCTAACACTATTGCGAGAATAAGGAGATCATGTGAATATTTGCTAGATTATTATATGGCGTACATGACGGTAAGTTGAATTGATTATGTTATGAATGATGTGATAATGGATTTATGCCATATGTATGTTAGTATTTGCCCAATAAAAATCAATGAGACATAGGAACGGAATGATTGATAAGATGAATGATCACGTATACTAACAATGTTGTAATAAAATGGAATGAAAGGATATGCATCGCGTTAGCAAGGAATCAAGTGAAGAAAGCTAACGAGTCTAGAGGAGACAAGGAAGTGAAAGCGAGAACGGGCGCTCAAGGTAAGTGAATTTCGATTCACCTTTTAGTAGGCTTAATAAATTTAATACGTATGTTTATGAAATATAATGAAAGTGCATGTATTAATCAGGAGCATGAAGCTAATAATGCTTTATTAGGTTGAAGGCTGTTATTTAAGCTGAAAGAAAATTGGTAAGTTCAAATGAGTCGAATTTATGTGTATAAGTCGTGTAATGTAACGTAATTCTTTATGGTTAGGACCCCCGGGTAAGGGTTTTTAGTCATTTATGCAAGGGAAACGTTTTACGGATAATTAGAAACAAGCCTCAAGTGTTTCGAATGTAAATTGGTCAATATATGCTAGTTTTAGTAATTAAAATGGGTTTTGAGCTGGGCACTACCGTAGCTTACGGTGGAGCTGTCGCGCCCCGCGAAGAAGTAAGCCAAGGCTTACGCGGCCCGCGAGGGACCGTGCTGCAGGCTATTTGTTGGATTTTATTGTTTTATACATTGGACTTGTCTAAATGGTGTTCCAAGGTCTCATAACCTATGTTAAGGATTGGTTTTGGATATAAGAGGTGTTAAGGGTCGTTGGTTAGTGAAAGAATGGATTTGTTTTCGTATTAGTGTAAGAAATTGTTAAGTAAATATATATAGGAATCTAGTAGGCACGTAGCTCGTTGTACATCGCCTATATTATGCTAAGTTGTGAATATGTTGTTTCGGCATAAGTGTACGTGTATGAAGTGGTAAGCATGAGCTAGTGTATATAAATTCGTAAATGATTGTTTTTGCCTAGATAGGGTCGTAGACATGTATGAAGGTACGTTTGCATATAGGCGTATATGATAATATGCGCGTAGGTGTGAATGCATGTGGGTATGAATATATGATGCTAAAGATATATGTATGAACGTTATCAAGGCGTCGGAGTACTTACGATTACTAATGATGTGCTTTGAGTTTTGGAATGTAATGCAGGTATGAGATTGTTGGGTTCATGAAGAACTGAAAAAGGATTTGGGTTAAGGATATTTAAGATATACACTTGGACAATTACAAGTTACTTCATGGAATGATTTATGAACTTCTATTACATAGTTTGATTTTATGCGATGTATTAAAGTCTAATGGTTAAGTTGTATGTGGTGTCCTCAGGTATCGTGCGGGTATTCTCTACCGCTAGCGAAGTGAAGAAGACATAGATCGAGTTGAGATCAAGGATTATACGGGAAAGAAAGGTCACATAGTTTGTTTTAAATAGGTCATGAAGCCTTGATATAATGTAACATTGTGAATCCTTTCTAATGAATGAATTACAATTTGTAATTGGTCATGTAGTTAATATGACTTTTTAAGAACGAAATTTTTGGGTTCATATTTTCCCCTGTGTCGTATTTAAGTTTTTTTACATGTTGGTCATACAAGGAATTGTTTATAATACGAACGGGTCATGCCCGAATTTTGTTAAATAATAGTATGATAATATTACTTTTCGGATTAGGAAATCTGGGCGTTACAAGTTGGTATCAGAGCCCTGGTTTGAGAGAAATCAAGTATGAGGAGGTAAATACTTGAACTCAAACCTGTGTGCTCTTGTGACAAGGAACCCGTATAATTCGAGCCTCGATCAAGATCAAAGGGTAGAAGCTAAGGTAAGCATGTACTTAAGTATGCAATTGAAGGAAACTAACAGTATGTTATGTGTTAGATAAGCATAACTGCTTGGAGAGGATAATTCGTGAATGCGGTCTAGGACCGGCACCAAGGCATGCAATAAGACAAATTGACCCAGGTACGCAAAATTTAACATGTGGGTGTATGTAATGGTAAAATCTATCAAGTGAAGGAAAGATTTAAAATGAAATATAATACTAGAATGGTAAGGAAGTTTTGAAAATGTTACACGTGCTTAAACCTGATTCTTTGGGCATAAGGTGACATTTACACGAAGACACGAAACTAGTATGTGGATTGTGTACCGGGCCAGTACACAAGAAACATATGACGTTCGTGAGACCGTGATAATTGTTACAGGTATGTCCTTTAGAATTAGGTATTAAGTGGACGTGAGGGTGAAGGGAAATGTAAGACTTTCAGAATTTTGAAAGTACCAAATACACCTGAGAAGAAAGAACAATATGTTAGAATCCGCAAGACGGATTCGAAACATGAAAGGAATGAAAGTATGAATGATATGTTAGAATCTGCGCGACGGATTCGAAACATGAAAGGAATGGAAGTATGAATGATATGTTAGAATTCGCGAGACGGATTCGAAATATGAAAAGAATGAAAGAATGAATGATATGCTAGAAATCACGCGACGGATTCGAAGCATAGAAGGGAATGAATGATAAGAATAAAAAGTTTGAATGTGTAAGTAATTACAGATTAACAAGTAAATGTTCTTTAAAAATCTGATATTATCCAGGTTACGTCTCAAATTTGTATATATATGTATATGTGTGAATATGTATATGTACAAATATGTTTGTATGCAAGAATGGTTAAAGGGATGAATGAATCATGCGTGTCAATTGGTAATCGCCATTTAAACCTTGTAATTAATGTTTTGTTTTGACAAGCTTTATGCTTATAGGTAAGCGTTATGAATGGGCATGCATTGTCACAATTGAAAAGGGATAACCATCGTAAGTTATGAATAACGAGTCAAAGGTTTTGATTAGCGCAAGGTATGTACAAAGGTTTTGTTTTCTTTTAAGAAGGGGCTTATAGCTCAACTAGAGAGGGATGTGCCAGAAATGGGTAGTTGGTAGACATATGGTCAGAATGTATGATTTTCAAATAAGTTAAACAAAGTAAGCGATAGTTGCTAAGCAGGATTTAGTAAAATTTAGTACGAAGTAATTGATTTGCCAAGTAGATAAAACCGAGGAAAGCTTTTGTAGTGGCAAGGAACCTTAGTTGAAAGAGGTAAGCCTTGAAATGAGTTGCATGTTAGACATGTTATTAAATTGACTTTTGGGAGTTAGAATGAATGACTGTTATGACCCAAGTGAATAGCTCGGGTATCGACGAGGATGAAGGGTTTTTGCAAGAAAATGTTAAAATAATGAAAAAATTTTGTAAGAATGTTCGAACGGAGAGTGAGTACAACGTGTACTATGATACTTGTATACATTACATGCTGAGTGGCAGTTGACCTTGAAGAGTCAAATTGCAGCTATCGGTAAATAATTATTTATGAAAGTTGAAAATTATTACGTAAGAAAAGCAATGTGTAAAGTGAAATACTAGTAGTAAGGGTTTCGAATAAACACAGGTGATTTAATTAACGCCACACTCGAAGGAATGTGAATGAAATGTGCTAACCTTCCTTTTTATAGATAAGAACGGTAGAACTCTTGGTGAGTAAAACTGGTGGATTTGGAAAAGTATGTGCACGAGCGGGAGTTCGTCTCATGGATGGGCGAAGTTAGTTCAGTCCAGTTATGGAATTGTGAAAGACGTGGGCCGAACCGTTATATGCGGCTCAATGCATTGTGCTAGATTACGCGGTTAGTAAATTTCTAAATTCCGATAGCAGGATAGAAAGATGTAAATTAAATAGCATTCATATGAATTAAGGTAGCTCAAGTATAACATGGTATTGAAGGTTTGACCTATAAGGTCAACAAAGGAATGAAATTTAGATTCAGACTAACGTCAATAAGCCATGCATATATGTGGATATAGAGAGTGGTACATAGGAACAAATGAATGGATAAGTTGAGAGTATATGAACTAAATGAATCGGAAATTTAACCTAAGGGTGTATGTAGTTCCATGTAGCGGAAGAGTTAAAAATAATAAACGGAAGGTGGAGGTGGTATTATCTAGTAGGAATGAACAAGGGTTCGAGGACGAAACCTCTTTAAGGGGGGTAGACTTGTAACACCCCGAAAACAGGTTTGGTAATCAAACCACGTTAATATCTATAAACGGGTAAAATACCGTTAGTGGTGAAATTAACCCGATAAATATTAGGCTTTAAATAAATAAACCTAATATTAAATTAAAAAGGGAATAAAAGCTTTAGAGGAAATAAAGTTCATAAGGAGCCCGAGTTAACGGGACTTAAAATAAAATGGGTTTTTTTAACTCCCGGAATCCAATAAGTTAACTAGGAATAATAATAACCTAGTTAGATAAAAGTCTTGTAGTAACTCATAAGTGGGTTAAAACACTAAAAATAAGAACTAAATGATACTCGATGGGCCAAAAGCGTTTAAAACGAAACTAATTAAATAAAAACATAAAAATTGAAACTCAAACACACACTTGTGTGTGTTGAGATCGACAGAAACACATGGGGGCGACCTAGGGCTCCCCTTCAAACTCCAACTCCTCACAAATCTCTCAAATTGGAGGTCCAAATCAAGTCTAAATCGAAATCCGAGTACGAATTAGTGATCTCCACTGAAAAAGGAGTCACAAGGTATGTAAATTTCATGATAAATCTCTAGTTGAATTTCTGAGTAAACCTAGAGAATTCAAAAATTGTTGATGCATGCTTGTTATATGGATGAAATAGGAACATTGTAGTGTTTAGGAGTAAACCCTAGACAAGTATATGTTGAAATCATGCTTAATTCAAGTAAATTCAGATTTGTTGATGCTAAATTCATGTATGTGATGTTTTTAGGGTTTTGATTGCTAAAAAAATAGTGTTATGATGTCATGAACATGCTTTAATTGAAAGCTGAATCCAAACAGCTTCTGATCAGAATTTACAGCCGACTTGTATTGGCTGTAACATGGACAAAACGTAACAAAAGCATGTGTTTCTTGAGTCTAAATTGTAATTCCAGAAAATATCTTTAAAACCCCACTGGAATCGCATTTTTTCGACGAAAATTGAGCGTTTTATGAATTTTTCCGTATCAAAGGTTCAAGCTGCATTTTCTGGCAGAATTTGCAGCCCATTCGAATATCTTAACTCAGTTTAGAATTCAGTTATCATCTCAAATTTTTACTGTAGATATTTTTAGGTGATTAAAAGAATCTCCAATTGGAATTTCGTCAATCGGATAAACGAGGAATTTTAAATGAATTTTTCCGTAAGCTGCAGTCAGAAGTGACGAATCTGATTGCAGCTTAGTAGATGAATTTTTATAAATTTTTAGTAGAGAGTTAGACTCTAAAAATTTAACACGAGGATAAACCCTCTGAGGTGTACTTCACATAAAAAGATTGTAATTTTTGCAAGCTCGTAAGTACAGTAAACGGCCGTCCCAAAACAGCCTATTTTCAGTGAATTGAGCTATACATGTTAGTGAATGATTGGTTAATGAAAGTAATGTGACTAAGTGGTTATATGTTTACCGGATTGGAAATGTGTATGATTGACAGTTGACTTTTTAGAAAGTCAACAAGGTATGAATAATAAGGTTAGACTTCCTAACACTATTGCGAGAATAAGGAGATCATGTGAATATTTGCTAGATTATTATATAACGTACATGACGGTAAGTTGAATTGATTATGTTATGAATGATGTGATAATGGATCTATGCCATATGTATGTTAGTATTTGCCCAATAAAAATCAATGAGACATAGGAACGGAATGATTGATAAGATGAATGATCACGTATACTAACAATGTTCTAATAAAATGGAATGAAAGGATATGCATCGCGTTAGCAAGGAATCAAGTGAAGAAAGCTAACGAGTCAAGAGGAGATAAGGAAGTGAAAGCGAGAATGGGCGCTCAAGGTAAGTGAATTTCGATTCACCTTTTAGTAGGTTTAATAAATTTAATACGTATATTTATGAAATATCATGAAAGTGCATGTATTAATCAGGAGCATGAAGCTAATAATGCTTTATTAGGTTGAAGGCTGTTATTTAAGCTGAAAGAAAATTGGTAAGTTCAAATGAGTCGAATTTATGTGTATAAGTCGTGTAATGTAACGTAATTCTTTATGGTTAGGACCCCTGGGTAAGGGTTTTTAGTCATTTATGCAAGGGAAACGTTTTACGGATAATTAGAAACAAGCCTCAAGTGTTTCGAATGTAAATTGGTCAATATATGATAGTTTTAGTAATTAAAATGGATTTTGAGCTGGGCACTACCGTAGCTTACGGTGGAGCTGTCGCGCCCCGCGAAGAAGTAAGCCAAGGCTTACGCGGCCCGCGAGGGACCGTGCTGCAGGCTATTTGTTGGATTTTATTGTTTTATACATTGGACTTGTCTAAATGGTGTTCCAAGGTCTCATAACCTATGTTAAGGATTGGTTTTGGATATAAGAGGTGTTAAGGGTCGTTGGTTAGTGAAAGAATGGATTTGTTTTCGTATTAGTGTAAGAAATTGTTAAGTAAATATATATAGGAATCTAGTAGGCACGTAGGTCGTTGTTCATCGCCTATATTATGCAAAGTTGTGAATATGTTGTTTCGGCATAAGTGTACGTGTATGAAGTGGTAAGCATGAGCTAGTGTATATAAATTCGTAAATGATTGTTTGTGCCTAGATAGGGTCGTAGACATGTATGAAGGTACGTTTGCATATAGGCGTATATGATAATATGCGCGTAGGTGTGAATGCATGTGGGTATGAATATATGATGCTAAAGATATATGTATGAACGTTATCAAGGCGTCGGAGTACTTACGATTACTAATGATGTGCTTTGAGTTTTGGAATGTAATGCAGGTATGAGATTGTTGGGTTCATGAAGAACTGAAAAAGGATTTGGGTTAAGGATATTTAAGATATACACTTGGACAATTCCAAGTTACTTCATGGAATGATTTATGAATTTCTATTACATAGTTTGATTTTATGCGATGTATTAAAGTCTAATGGTTAAGTTGTATGTAGTGTCCTCAGGTATCGTACGGGTATTCTCTACCGCTAGCGAAGTGAAGAAGACATAGATTGAGTTGAGAGTAAGGATTGTACAGGAAAGAAAGGTCACAAGTTTGTTTTAAATAGGTCATGAAGCCTTGATATAATGTAACATTGTGAATCCTTTCTAATGAATGAATTACAATTTTTAATTGGGTCTTCATGTAGTTAATATGACTTTTTAAGAACGAAAATTTTGGGTTCATATTTTCCGCTGTGTCGTATTTAAGTTTTTTTACACGTTGGTCATACAGGGAATTGTTCATAATACGAATGGGTCATGCCCGAATTTTGTTAAATAATAGTATGATTATATTACTTTTCGGATTAGGAAATCTGGGCGTTACAGCTTGCATAACGGGTTAACCCGATATGTTAAGACACGAACCTGAAACACGTAAACACGAAACGAAATCTTATCTTGTCAGATTTTTGAAACACGAACATGTTAATAAACAGGTTACACGAAACAACCTGTTAAGACACGAAAAAAACTAACGACCTGTTTAAGACACGAACACAACCTGTTTAAGACACGAACTGTCACACCCCAACCGATGGCGGAAACATCGGGGTGCGAGTACTAAGCGTTCAGATTGCTCATGAGATTCCATAACACTATTTGTTTCAATATAATTTAGATGAAATTCATCATAACGTTGTTCCAAACATACACAACCAATTAAATTACCAAATACAAACCATAACGAAAATTGTTCATGTTGTTCAAAAGATTCTAAGTTAACTTGGTGACGTTTCTAAGCATCTCCTAGCTGGATTCCATGCATTCCAAAGCATCCTATCAGCCTGCAATATGTATTAAAATATCAATACAAGAAGTATTGGCGAGTATACAAGTTTGGTAATAGGATTAATAGATTAAAACCACTCATATCCATAGTGTAAGCAAACAAAATAGTTTCAGCCGTGCTAGTGTCGCAGTCCACGCAGTGATAGCCCAAGCTTCCAATGCGTTAAGTGCCTTTCCCAAAGTCTAACGGGAGGTTATATGTCTCCTCCTAACAATACCCCAAAGACTAACGGGGAGGTGCATTACTCCTATAGCGCTACTATTGTTAAGGCGGAACTACACACTCTGGATTAAACGTCACATAGCACAAAGAGTAAAGAATCAAGTATCATAAGTTTCACAAACACATGGGATTGAGTATAACTTTCAAAGATTCAAGTTTAAGTTTCATAGAATACATGTTACACCCCAAAGCTTAAAGTAAAAAGGGGATCGAGTATACTCACAGTGATTGCTTAACAATCGCAACTGTTATTGGATCAAAGGGAGCTCTTTGGAGGTTAGCCTGATTAGATTGCAATAGGGTAAGAGTCGGGCGAAGTATCGAGATTGAATAAAGTGTTTAACAGGTCATTGGATCGGATGGTTGTCCGATCGGACGGCTGTCCGATCGGCTAACCAGTCGATCGGATGACTCACGTAGTGTATGCTGATGTTGGATGCCCGATCGGATGGCCATCCGATCGGGTTGCCACTAGGTGCAATAGAGTAGAGGGGCTGTCCGATCGGCTTGTCGTCCGATCGGCTGACCTAATGTGGATGTTGGCCGCCCGAGCGAACTGTTGTCCAATCGGTTGGCCTAGAGTGAAGGATGGTTGTCCGAGTGTAATTAGTGGCCGCCCAATCGGACTGTTGTCCGATCGGTTGGCCTATTGTTCCCGTTTACCAACTTTTGTAAGATTACTAAGTTTGAAAGTTATTGGTGACGTCACGGCACGTACTGAGGCAACGTTAACTTACCGTTTAACAGCCGTTCTGACCGGTTGGGAATCACCCCAATTCAACCAGTTGTCTGTTAGCGACGGTTTATGTCGGAATCCATCCCGTGATCGTCTTAATCAGTGAACAATCCGTTCTTAAACCAACTCTAGACCACAAATCAGTCTACAGCCCGTTCAGTCACGTTTATCACCAAAGTAAATCAGAAATTCAAAGAAAAGATGAGGATCAACCCAAGTTTTACATGAAAAAAAGTATAGATTTATCTTAGATTTAGTGTAAAAACGTATGAAATATCTTAGATTAGAGCTAGATCTTGCTCAGAATGACATCACCTGATAGTTTGTACAGCCACCATGATGACATCATCCTCAAGATCTCAGATCTGAGAGATTTCACGGTGAAAAGTGTGATTCCGGGTGAGAATCACGTAGAGAATGATGAGTAGAGTAAGAAAGTACAAGAATCTTGCTTGAAACGTACCGAAATCTATGAGGAAATGGAGAAATAGCGTGCGCGTGCGTCTGGTTCGGTCAGAGCTGTCACATCACTTGAAATGGTGATGTGACAACCTATTTATAGGTGAGGGGAGAAAGGAGGAAGGTTGGTTCGGTTCGGCTGGCAGTCCGATCGGCTGGCAGTCCGATCGGCTGGCTGTCCGATCGATCAGCTGTCCGATCGGCTGGTCAGCCTATTGGTGACTGTCCGATCGGCCGGCTAGCCGCTCAGCTGGTCACTCTTGCCAACCCAGCCTTCTCGCGTTCCAGTTTATGATTCGCTTTTCGCGTTATGTTAGGCGTTGCGTTAAATAGATTACGTAAAGTATCTTTATTACTTAGATTACGAGTCTAAGGAGTCAAGCACCAATTTGAGTCTCAAGGGTCAAGAATCATCGCTTCTCAAACATCAAGAATCAAGAGTCCAAGTATCAAGTATCAATAATCAAGAGTCTAAGTATCAAGTTAAGTCATAAAGATTCAAGTATCTAGATTAAGGAGTCAAGTATCATAGTGTTAAGCATCAATTATCAATAGGTTTCACACCAAAACTTTCAAAGTATCAACATTACTTAACCACAAGGTCTAAGATCAACAATTTATAGGAGTTCAGGGACTGATCCTGCCAAGTGCCTAAGGTTTAGGGACGCTGGGCGTTACACGAACATGACCAAATTGGGGAAGCTGTGAACCAGATAGGGAATGGTGGTGTTTGTGAGAGAGATTTAAAAATTAGGGATTGGATTGTGGAAAAAGAACCGCGTGTGTTTGTGTATAATTCATCTCAGTACTACGATTGATGTCCACATGTCCACACCCACATATAATATATTTTAATTTTTAATTATTAACATGTACTTAACGGGTCTTAACATGTTAACGGGTTTTAATCTGTTTAGACACGAAACCTGTTAAGGTTATACACGAAACATGACAACTTCGTGTAGGTTCGTGTCGTGTGTATCGTGTTCGTGTCAGAATTGTCAGCCCTAGTTTTTTGTTTTTTAGTATGGTTTTATTGAAGATGTGGATTTCAGTGGCGAACGATGGTGAACTGGTAGAGAGAGGGAGTGAAAGATAGTGTTTTAGAGGAGGGGGGGATGTGGTGTTGGTGGAAGGCGGTAGTAGAAGGAGGTGGTGGTGGAAGGAGGTTGTGATGGTGGTTAAAAGACAGTTTTACCCTTATGTGCAAATATAATTTAATGACAAAAATTAACTGAGTTATGCCAAAAGGACATACGGTGTAACATTTTGAAACAATAAGTACAAAACTCATCAATATTAAAGGCAAAGGATACCGCTTGAAATTTGGTATATAGATAAAGGAAAAAACTTGTAATTTACTCAATTCTTTATATATCATGTCTATAAGTAAAAATTCACGTAGTGTACTTTTCTGTAACCAAGCCTAATCGTGTCTTATATGGGTGATCTATTAGTTTATTACCAGCCACGTGATTTTATAAAAACCTTTTATCTTTTTATTTCAAAGTTAATAGAAAAAATAGAAAAAAAATTAGAAAACAAACCAATTAGGTAAAATGTCGAAAAACATCCTTGAGTTAGCTGACTTTTGTACAAAGTTAGTGGGTTGAATGAAAATGAAAATAAATTAGGCTACTTGGTGTGGAGGATGGTAGTCCTCAAAGGATGCTCCGTCATGTAGGATGGGTGTGAGGATGGGCCAAGAAGGGTGTAACACCCCGAAAATATAAAACTTTATATTAAAATTATAAAGTATAAAATAAATGAAGACAAACTAACTAGGAATAAATAATCTAGTTAGTCACAAGTCTAGTTGTAACAAAGAAAACTTGGTTAGAACATCAAAAATCTAACTTGGCATTAGTTGGAGGGCCAAAAGTGTTAAGATGGAAACTTGAATTTATAAAATAAAAATCCCAAACACACACTAGAAGCGCATGTCTGGATCGATCAGGAATACAGGGGGCGACCAAACTCACCTTCAAAACCCTAGTTTCAACAAATTGATCAAATCAAGAGCTCTAATATGTTACAAATCGATTTCCAAGCCTAAATTAGTGATCATCTCAGTGAAATGATCATAAGGTATGATGAATTTCAACATTTAGTTCCATCTCAGATTCTTGATAATTTATGAAAGTGAAATCTAAACTTAATATGTTGATGTTTAGACGAATTTAGTGTTGAAAACATGTTAAATGTGAACCATAGCTAATTTGCGAAATTGATGCTCAAATTGTGAATGTTCATGTTTACCCATCTAAGTGTTAAATGGGTTTTTGTGAAAGATAAAGAACCCTAAAAATGTAATCAGAAAATTGATGCTAATGGTTCGTATGAAGCGAATCTGATGTTAATCTGCATGATAAAAATAGTGAACTTGCAAAAAGTATAAGAATTCGGTAAAATAGATGGGTCATGAACTTGTTAACGGTTAGTTAAAAATGATGCCCTTAAGGTGTTTGTTAAAACGCTTAAGAGAAAGCTAACATAGTGAATTTGGAATAAAACGCATGTTTGAGCTATACGGCAAATTATGCGTGATATGTTGCGAAAGGAGTTCTAAACAATATTTGGTTGAACTCTTTAGGCAAGGAATCAGGATCGTCAAGTGGACAAGCCAGTGGAGACACGTGTTTGAAAGGAGCGCTTTAAAGGTACGTGACTATTAGTTTCATCACATTATACAAAAATGTTTAGTTATAGCTTGTTAATAGTATCGTAGTGTGATAAGCGCGTTTGATGTGTCATTGAAGTGACGAAGTTCACTCGATAGATCAAACGGGTCAAATTGAATGATTAGTGTATGTTTGGTAAGCCATAGAAGTGATGAAGTTCACTCGGCAAACCAAACGGGTCAAAATAAATGGTTAAAGTATGATTGGAATAAGCCATACGTGTTAAAAAGAACGGTTAGAATCGTTCGGTGTATCATAGAAAACGGGGCAAAATAATGGTTGGAATAAGCTTGGTTTGTCAATGAAGTGAAGGCATTCACTCAACAACCAAACGGGTCAAACAATGGATAAATTAGTAGTTTTTGAAATGACTTGAAGGTCACTTGTTGTAAGTGAATTATAAAGCGTAGGCCATTGAGCGGACACGCCAAAAATACTAGCTTTTCTTAAAAGAACCCATGATATTGGGTCAAAGGATTTAGAATCATATGTGTTGAAATTGCATAAATGTTTATGATTGAAAACATTACTAACAATCGTGAAATATTACGCGTGTAAACCTTGGGATGGTAATGAAACGCCAATATTGACAAGCCCGAGAAATGGGTAATTATGTTTAGCAATCAGTAAGAATGACCAATGTAAAGCTTGACATAAAATCAAACGGGTCGAATAAATGAAAAGGGGAATTATAGGCGATCAGCCTATAAACAGGATTTCTATGCAAATAATGATGATAAACGGGTCCGTATTTATATTACGAACACGTAGAAAAAAGAATCATGAAAAACGGACTAGTAAAATGAAAGTTATGTTGATTTAAAGTTGATGTTGGAAAAAAATTAGAGCTGGGAACATACAATAATAGTTCAGCCAAGCATTCTGTCGAAAACAAGGTGTCGCGTCGCGCGACACCCGTCTGGTTTAACCATCGCGTCGCGTCACGCGACGTTGGTCGTGGCCCGCGACAGATTGAGCTACTTTAGTCGCTGCCCGCGAGGGTCTAAAAAAGCTGAAAACCGTTTGGGTTTTGTATGTTTTGTCTATGAAACTCGTTTTTATATGTTTCTAAGTTATCAAAACTAACTTTGATGTTGGTTTTGAATTTAGGTACTCATTGTATGCATTCGGATGATGATCAAGCAAGAAACAAGAACCGAACACACGTCTTTTGAAAGCTTCCGCAAGTGATCTATTTTGTTTTTAGCCAAAGATGAATCATGTAAACATTAGGCACTATATTCTGAAAGGTTAAATCTTCTATGTATATGAACTTAAAATGTTGTCTAACCTTTGAAAACATGCATTTGTTTTAAAAATGCGAGTTTTATGATAAAATCTTAATTAAAAGATATGGGTGTTACAAGTTGGTAATCAGAGCTCAAGGTTGTTGACAAAGTGTGTTCGGTTCATGCTTGATCAAACATCCGGTAAGAATTAGTCATTTTATGTAGACCTTAACAAAACACTAGAAAAGAAATATGATTCGATATGCACGGGAAGGGTGTGTTAACACACTCAAACCCGGAAAGTGCATCAAACACGAATGGTTTAAGCAAGTGGTGAACTTGGCTAAACCAAAGCGAAAGATGCAAATAATATAAAATAACAACCGCAGAGGCTAAAGCAGAACCTGATGTCATTTCAGGTATGTTTCTTGTAAATTAAATTTTAGCACAAATTTTATTCGATACGAGTGCGAATAATAGTGGTATATGGGCGTATATGAGTAGTAAGATGAGTGAATTATGTTAAAGAAATATACATGTATATATATATATATATATATATGTGTGTGTGTGTGTGTGTGTATAAGAACATAAACAAAAGTGAGCATGTGAAACCGAGGCAAAAGTAATCATGATAAATATTGCCATGGGAAGGGGTGCGTGCACACTCGAACCCGAAAACGTAATGAAAGATAAGCGTCATAATAGGGAGGAGTGTAATAACACTCGAACCCGGGAATTTGCAATAGTAATAGATGACAAGGACATGGTTATAGACTAAGCCAAACCAAATGAAACATGTAGAAATATCGTTTATGTCAACAAACGATATGGATAAATGCCATACAACGATATGAAACAATAACATGACATGAAATGAATTGATTTTGTTATTGTAACAATGGATTAAGGTCAAAAAATTGAGAGATTAAGATTCGGATAGGAATATCCTCGAGAAAGAAGCTGAATGGATAATACGTATTATTCGTTGTTGTAAATAATGAAATATCAATAAATATGGATTTAAAAACTCGGGTATGGGTAGATACCCAAGTAGCATGTTATTAATAAAACCCTTATGAGGAAGGACGATAATCACATTGATGGGTGTGATTGTATAAAAGATTAGTAAAATAAACATATTAAAAGTATTGGAACGAAAATGGGTAAAACCCCAAAGGCCGTATAACAATAGCAGTGGTTTTACCAAATAAGGCTTAAGAAATCAACCTTTGGGACATTGATAAAAGAGACGGATCTAAGGGTCACTAACAAAAGAAAGACGGTGTCTGAATCAAAGTAAACAAAAATATAAATCGACAATTTTGAATGTCAAGGCATAAGGACAAAATCTGACTGTCATAAGAGATAAAATTCACATGAACAAGTCATGAATAAGATGAATAAAAGAATAAAGGACCTGGTTGGATAAGGCAACATATTTCGCTAATATAACCAAATAGATCAAAACGAAGTCTTAATGCACGCCGAAATGGTTGCTAGGATAATGACTTTGGTAAAGTACCGATAGATGGGTAGGATTTCAGGTATGCGCATAAACCAAGTGATGGGAGCACAAAATATTAATAAACCTATGCGATGAGTCGTGTGAGTGTATAAAAAAGGGAAAATGCAAACCAGACAACGGAAACATTAAAGCATTAAGATAAAGGGACTCGGGTAACGGGTTGTAAATAAATAAATGTGTGAACCGGATATTGGTGAGTGGAAAACAAACCAGCGCGTAAATGACGTAGGAAGTCATAGAGTCGGAAGATTAGTCCAAAAAGAAAACATGTGTAGCCTTAGACTACGGTCGAATCGATAGAATTCGAAAATGAAAATGAATGAATGTTAGGCTTAAAAGGGGCGCCCTGACACCGAAGATGAATTTCTAAGAATACGAAATCACGCAAGCAAAAGATGATCCACGGGGTCATCATAACCTTTGAAACTATAAACAATGTAAAGATTTAGGGGACTAAATGACCCTCACGTCACCAATAGAAAGGAATAAACTATATGGGGCCTCACCAAAAAGGAAAAAGGCCTAAAAGAAATAGTCTACCAGGCTAAGTGAAAGAACCTACGGGTCACTTGGGTAAAGCGTGGGAACTAGTTATAATTCCCCGCATAAAACAATAACGGAAAAGAATATGAATATTATGAGAAATTAGAAAATGGTTAATGCTAAGGGATATAGGTCTTAACTCCGATAGGTGTAAGGCGATGCATTCGAAAGAAAGATTCTTAATAATGAAAGGCCGACGTAAAACTAAACATGACGTGATGTGATCACGGACACAAAAAGTAATATAGAATACGACCACGTTGTAATGTGAGTGACTAGATATGAAATTATAAGTACGCAAAGGGCCAATGACGGCAAAATAGTATACCCGAATGACGAGGTAAAAGGTAAAACGGTGACTAATCGGTCTAGCCGGTAAAGTAATTTATAGTCAAGTAATGCTATGATCTATGTAAAGCATTTGTCAATGTAGGATTAGCGTGAAGTAAACATGCTGACGAGCTCAGAGACCGGGTAGCCTAAAGACAACTCGGTCAAATAGGTGACAAAGATATGCTTAAGGTACCTCCATGGAAAGGGGTTATTCGGTTCAGAAAAAGAGGAAAGTTAAGCCCGAGGTTTATTGGGCCTTTTAAAATCTTAGAACGGGTTGGTAAGGTCGCATACCACCTCGAACTACCTGAAGAATTAAGTGGAACTCATAGCACATTCCACGTATCACATCTTCGAAAATGTTTGACCGACGAAACAACTTATATTCACTACGACGACATCGAGGTGGGTAATAGACTCAACTACGCAGTGAAACCGATTGAAATCCAAGATCGAAAGGTTAAGAGTTTACGAAATAAGAAAATTAACCAAGTAAAGGTCAAATGGGAGAATAAAAAGGGTTCGGATACTACATTGGAATCCAAAAAGGAGATGCAACGACTTTACCCTACATTGTTCGGTACGTACTCTGGTTTCGGGGACGAAACCCTTTTAAGGGGTGGACTTGTAACACCCCGAAAATATAAAACTTTATATTAAAATTATAAAGTATAAAATAAATGAAGATAAACTAACTAGGAATAAATAACCTAATTAGTCACAAGTCTAGTTGTAACAAAGAAAACTTGGTTAGAACATCTAAAATCTAACTTGGCATTAGTTGGAGGGCCAAAAGTGTTAAGATGGAAACTTGAATTTATAAAACAAAAATAAAAATCCCAAACACACACTAGAAGTGTGTGTCTGGATCGATCAGGAATACAGGGGGCGACCAAACTCACCTTCAAAACCCTAGTTTCAACAAATTGATCAAATCAAGAGCTCTAATCTGTTCCAAATCGATTTCCAAGCCTAAATTAGTGATCATCTCTGTCACACCCCAACCGATGGCGGAAACATCAGAGTGAGACGAACTAGATTGTAAGAGACTTCATAACACTATTTGTGTCAATATTTAATAAACCGATTTCATTTCATAAACTAAATTGTCAACAATACAAGGAAATTCAAATATCAACAAGTTCAAAAAAAATACATAACAACATAATCAAAATTGATACAACATTTAAACCTAAACGTCTATATGTGTATCTAGGCATCATTGCTACTTCATTTCATAGCATCATCATCGTCAACCTGTAACATGTTAAAATAAAGTTCAATACAAAAGCAAATGCGAGTACACAAGGTTTAAATAGTATAGTATAAGTATAAAGCATTTTACTCGAATCCACATGGCAATTTGTATACAAGGTAACTAGCATGCATAACATTACGTCTAAACCCAAAGTGTCCACTAGTATTTAGCATCCCTCGCCAAAAAGTGACGAGACCGTATAGTATATTGACTTAACAAACCCCCGTCGGGTGGTGTGCTACTCCTATAGAGCTATAATTGTTAAGCGAGGGTATAACATAGTAATGGCATAAAGCATGTATTATCTAGCATAACAAGTAGCATGTATATCGGATTGAGTTCACAAAGTATGTTTAAGTGTGTGTAAGTGTAATTGTTGTATGGTAACATGTTACAACCCAAAAGTGGTTTAAAATGTAAATGGGTCGAGTGTACTCACAATTTGCATATGCTTTCCGATTATCCAATGTGACGAAGTTGATGAGGTTAGTAGGTTGAATATGTTCGTATAGAGATTTAGGAGGTTAAACACAAGAATATATGTATTCGAAAGTAATCATCCTTTAACACCAAGTACTTGTTCTTGACACTATGTGTTGGGATTGAACCCTACCAGAGGAACAGATAATTAAAGCCAAAACCGGATCACAACAGTGGATTCACAATAAGCAGTTGTTTACATTAGACTTTCCCCTTGAAAGTGATTATAACAACTAACGGTCCTCTATCCACTGTCCGTATACAACTGCTGCTACCCTTTGAACTGCTGATATAGCCCTGAAGAAGTAAACATTGCTGGTCCAATCTACTGATGACAAAGCACTGCCCACTCAAGGACTGATCAACTTTGAGGAAAGCACTGACAGAAGAAGATAGCAGTAGTTTAGTGTATTACTTGTCTTATGTAGAATCAGTGGTTAAGATTAGCAGTGTTTGTATAGGAACAGTGGTTACAGGTTGTTTAGGCTGTTAGACGTCGCTTTCATGGTGACGTCAGCTGAGATGCCTCAGCGGTTTGGTTTGCCTATAAATGGAACAGTACTTTGTACTGTTACATTTGATTGACTGAGCGAGTTCTTCTCCTCATGTCTAATCCTTTCATCTTGTGTGCAATCAACCATTGGAGTATCAGGCTGAGGGGGAGTTTAGTTTGTAAGCTTGCTTTGTAATCTTTTGATTTGCTTTGTAACCTTTCGACTGATGAAAAGCATGTGTTTATTAAAACTATTTTCCTCTTTGATTGTGTTTACAAAGTTTGTGTTCATTTCCGCTGCATATCTCATTGAATCATGTTTATTAATTGTTCATTTATTACAAACAAACACAATCATGAGAGCCTCCGATCCTAACACTATGAAACCTCAAAGGTTAATGTTTTCATGAGTAATATACTCATTAGAATCGTAACAAGTCTTATGTCTTGGATGATGTATTCTAATACTTTGACGAATGAACACAAATCCACCATCAAGAGTTCGAATAGTAAATATATGTATAAGTATTATAGGTATTATTTAGTCTATCAATCAAGCATGAGGTAGAAGATAAATCTTCATTTAGGTACCTCTATTGTGTCATAGAATTCATGTAGGAGGTAGGAAGAACAAGCTTCCATTTAGGTACCTCTTATGGTTCACCACTACACTTGATGTAAAAAAACATACAAGGAGGGTCATGAACTTACAACAAATAATCAAATAACAACAACTAATCTATGGGAAAACATCAAGTAGTGTGTGGATTTCTATGAAGGATAGCCCAAGCTAGTCCAACCATCACACATTCATCAAGTTTCATGATTGAACACTACTTGTGGGTAAAACCCTAACGAAAACATAATGTTTGTGAGGTTTTAACCTCTGATTTAACATTTCTCAGCCTTTTTTTTAAGCCCAACTAACCATTCATTTGATTATGACCATTAGGACATAGGTTTGAGATGAGAAAACTCAAGTTTGGTTAAGTTTAACAAAGATTATATGAAAACAAAAATAATCAGTGGACTTTGGAGCCTTTTTGCCGGAGTTCAAGGGACTTATTTACTGTGAAAAACCCATGGAATCGAAGCTAAGGTCAAACCAAGCACATAGGAAAAAGAATGAGCTAAAACGGACAAGAAACGAAGAAGTTATGCTTGTTTTAGCATCTTGATACGAATCTGTCTTCTCTTCCGAATTTCAGCAGATTGAGAGGTGTTTGAGAGTGATTGTGAGGTGTTTGAAAAGTGTAAGAAGCTTGGGAATGGCTTGGTATTTATAGGGAAGGGTTAGGGTGGTTTGTAGTTGGATAATAAATGTTAAAACTTGGTTAAAATTCAAAAAAACACAAGAATTCGCGCTAAAAAAAGAGCTGAAGAGGGGTCTGGTCGCGCTGCCAGGCCCATTTTAATGAGTGTATAAAACATTTGTGGCACGGATTCTAAACAAAGTGAAGACACAGCCCAGTTGGCTGATGTGCGTGTTTCTGAGGGTACAGACCCGGGTTCGAGTCCCGTGGTCTGCAACCTTTTTATTCTCTTTTTTTTTGTTTTATTATACTATCAAAAGGTTACATAAACAGTCCCTGTAGTTAAAGTTTCAGTTTCAACCCTTGCCTTTAATCAAAACTCAAGTTATGTTATTCTTTTTAAGGAACGAACTTTGTATTTTAACTAACTAAGTTAGTTTATATTTACTAACTTTGAAATCTAACGAAACTAACCAGATTATTAACAAAACCCTTTTTTTAAATAGTAATATTAATTAATTTAATTAAATAATAAAAAAATAGGTAAATAACCATATTTATAAACGAATTTAAGTTTGGATAAAATCCTTTAAACAATTATTCCCGAAGCCTCCGAATCTCATTATTTAAAGAGTTTTAACCAGTTTAACGAGTATTAAGTGTCGAAAAATATAGAGTCAAGAATCCTTGAATAATATATTGTTTAAGCGTGAATTTCGTTGTGATTTAAGTCTCGGATTCTACAAAGATTACATCGAAACGATGATTACAAGAACACAAAATTTTCAAAGATAGAATTTCCAGCAAGGTTTTCCAAATAGAAAGTATGAAAACGCAGGGCGTTACAATCTCCCCTCATTTAGGAAATTTCGTCCCGAAATTTATTCAAGAGGAAGTCTTCAAAGCGTTTTTGGTAAAAGGCGAAAATGGAGACTTGGAACTTTCGAAAATGTTTGAAAAGTGTGGAATTTTTTTTTTGAGGACAGCAAAATAGGTTCGTGGGAGAATTTGTTTGGCTAAAATGGTTTTGAGGCATAATCATGAGTGAAACGTGTGTAGAAAGTTTTAAGGATAATATAAAATCACACATTTGTAAAAATTGTTTATTAAGAGGAACGAGAAGGTTGGGTACTTTAAATAGAGTGATATCGGTTTACTAAGTATGTTTACTCAAGAGTAAAGAGTAGAAATATGGTTTTAAAGGTAAGGAGGTAAGTTAGGATTCGAACGTTTAAACAGGCTTGATTGTGAACAAGGTTTGTATAAAAGAAAAGGATAATGGAGAATAATAGGAGTATGGGAGTGAATGATTGACTCTTAACGAATGCAAGTATATGAATGATATAAGTATTGGATTGACGAAAGTAGCATGTTAAAGATGAAGTGTCGTCGTGGATAATCAGATATAATGCGTTTGTGTGTTGTTTAAAGTTCGTATTAGGTCCAAAGGTCTGCAAAACACTGAATTTCACATGGCACGTTTTACGAAAGTTTGGTAATGTGGTGAAAACACTTATATATAGGAAGTACCAGCGGCGTATCCACCATGTTTTGACCATGTTACGTTTGTTTCGTATTCGGTGCGAGTTACGTTCCGTGTCTTACCATACACAGTAGTACACTCTATGGTTCTCATGAGCCAATCGCTATAATCCCGTGTGCACCCGCGATTATTTTGATCGTCGCATGATCCGCATAGCTTGTACTAGTTGTGTATGAATCAAGGTATACATAATTTAAAAAGTAAAAAAAAGTGTGTACGTGTAAGAATATAGTATATAAGCAAGTCCATGCTTAAGTATGTATGGGACCCACGTAAGCGAATCACTCGGATTACGCTCGCGTACGGGTTCAAATGTATGAATCATGAGTATGCATGATAGTATGAGCATAAGTATAAGTTTAAGTAGGAATATGCACGTAAGTATGTGTTTCAACATGAAACTTACGAGTAGTATGAGTATACGTGTAAACATGAAACGTATGAGTATAAGTAAAAACATTAAACATATGAGTATAGGTAAAAACATGAAATGTATGAGTATAAGTAAAACATGAAACGTATGAGTATAAGTATGAATACGATTATAAGTATAAGCATATAATGTATTGTTATGTATATGAGTGTGAGTGTGAGTACGAATACTAATGATTGCGTATATAGTATTAATTGAAACATAACAAAGTTTAGTATGTAAAAGTGCTAAAGAGGTTGAGCATGTAAGTACAAACGATATAAATGAAATTGTCGCGATGCAACGGCTAAAACATGTATGATGATATGCATGTATAGTTGTTTAAACGAAACGTTGAGTTCATCGAATCAAAATTAGATTGAGCTTGGTTTGAAAGGTAGAATATAGTTTGCATATGTAAGAGGATATGAAGTACTCATTGGTTATGCATAACGTATTTTGTAATGAATGGAAATGCTACTTTTGTTTTAAAAGAGTTTACACAATCCGAAGATGGTCGGTCCCCATGAAGTCTTCTTGCCCACGTGTTTTGTAAATTAGCGTAGGAAAAGGTTTTTGATAAAAAGTAAGTTCGTTTCATTAAACAAGAAATTATGAATTTAGGAGGTTCTTGTGAAAACGAGGATTCTTAGAAAAGAAATTTAGCAAATGGACTTAGTGATTGTTAAAAGTTCTATCAAACGATTTGTTGATGTTGAAAATAGTATTTGGTAAAACGATCATATAATATCTATAAGATTTTTATAAGTAATTGAGAAAGGTTGGTTGGATTTTGATTAAGAGTAGAAGTCCCTAGCATGATGGTATAATGTGAACGTGTTTTAGTTATTAAATCGGATATGAAATTCATGGGCAAGAGATTCATTGGACCGATTAAATTGATAAGTAGCATTTTGTAAGGTTTGGAAATTCGTGTAGTAAAACGTTTAAGACACGATTACGAATCTCGTGTATGTGAGTTAAGTGAAAGTAGGTTGTAGGATAAGAAGTACGTTGATAAAACAATGTATTTCGAAATCGGTACAAGTAGGTATTTTGAATAATGATAAATGATTTAGGTACAAAACATGATCGGGTTTGCATTATAAAACATTTTGAAGGAAGGTTTTGGTAACGATCACCTAGGTAAGGGAATCACCCCTAACTCGTGGGTGAGGTCGTTTTAAGGAAAAAGGGAGTGGAGTTAATCATCAAGGTAAGGAAATCACTCATATCTTGATGATATGTCTCCATTTGTCGTTACAAGGAATATGAATTTAAATTATATGAAATCATGCATATGTATAAATGTATGGAAAGATTCAATATGATGTGTGTGTGAGAAGAAAATATCGAAAGTAATTTCGAATTTGAAAGTTTGCATCGTATAAAATAAATAATAGAAACACATGTTTGATTAAAATTTGGGATGGTTCCAAAACGGAACTTTGACTAACCAAAGTGGTCGAAAAGTCTTTCGAATTTGAGGAGCATGATTTGGCCTAATAGGTGGAATACTCTCGCCGACAAGTCGGTTAACGGTATTTACCCTTCCGGTTACTACATGTCCCAAATCAATCGAAATTTCGAGACTTGGCGGGATTTATGAAAAAATCAAGGAGTTGAACTAGTCGACAAGGTGCGGGTTTCACCCCTAACTTGGCGATTTAGTATCCTAAGTGTGGTTGGTACTCGCCGGGTCAAAATTTAATTTCAACACTTTGACGAGGGTCCACTAGAATTTGAAATTTGAATTTCTCCATCAAGGTGAGGATTTCACTCCTAACTTGATGGTGAATTTCGTGTAAGAAAAAGAAAAGTAGAGGGTTTGAGAGTCATTCCCCAAATTGTGGGTTTAACGCCTATTTTGGTGAAGTCGTCTCGTTTGTGTATTACGAGTGGTTTGTGAATTTAGAATAGTCGAGTAAAATGTATGAGGAAAAGCGTATGTTGAAGATTACGCAAACAAGTATAAACATGTCAAGAATGGCACATAAAGGATGACATATTAAAACAAATATTAACACATAATAAAACATGTATTAACACATAAGAATAGCATGTCAAGTATGTTACATAAGGATAAATGACACATATGTTTAAAAGGCTCAAAGAGAATGTATAAGAAACACATAAAGTGGCATGCATGTAGTTTCAAATAAAACATAAGAATAAGGCTCTAGAACTATAGACTAGGTAAAAAGCATGGCAATTCTACCTAATTCCCTATAGTTATGGCTCTGATACCAATCTGTCACACCCCAACCGATGGCGGAAACATCGGAGTGAGACGAACTAGATTGTAAGAGACTTCATAACACTATTTGTGTCAATATTTAATAAACCGATTTCATTTCATAAACTAAATTGTCAACAATACAAGGAAATTCAAATATCAACAAGTTCAAAAAAATACATAACAACATAATCAAAATTGATACAACATTTAAACCTAAACGTCTATATGTGTATCTAGGCATCATTGTTACTTCATTTCATAGCATCATCATCATCATCAACCTGTAACATGTTAAAATAAAGTTCAATGCAAAAGCAAAGGCGAGTACACAAGGTTTAAATAGTATAGTATAAGTATAAAGCATTTTACTCGAATCCACATGGCAATTTGTATACAAGGTAACTAGCATGCATAACATTACGTCTAAACCCAAAGTGTCCACTAGTATTTAGCATCCCTCGCCAAAAAGTGACGAGACCGTATAGTATATTGACTTAACAAACCCCCGTCGGGTGGTGTGCTACTCCTATAGCGCTATAATTGTTAAGCGAGGGTATAACATAGTAATGGCATAAAGCATGTATTATCTAGCATAACAAGTAGCATGTATATCGGATTGAGTTCACAAAGTATGTTTAAGTGTGTGTAAGTGTAATTGTTGTATGGTAACATGTTACAACCCAAAAGTGGTTTAAAATGTAAATGGGTCGAGTGTACTCACAATTTGCATATGCTTTCCGATTATCCAATGTGACGAAGTTGATGAGGTTAGTAGGTTGAATATGTTCGTTTAGAGATTTAGGAGGTTAAAACACAAGAATATATGTATTCGAAAGTAATCATCCTTTAACACCAAGTACTTGTTCTTGACACTATGAAACCTCAAAGGTTAATGTTTTCATGAGTAATATACTCATTAGAATCGTAACAAGTCTTATGTCTTGGATGATGTATTCTAATACTTTGACGAATGAACACAAGTCCACCATCAAGAGTTCGAATAGTAAATATATGTATAAGTATTATAGGTATTATTTAGTCCATCAATCAAGCATGAGGTAGAAGATAAATCTTCATTTAGATACCTCTATTATGTCATAGAATTCATGTAGGAGGTAGGAAGAACAAGCTTCCATTTAGGTACCTCTTATGGTTCACCACTACACTTGATGTAAAAAACATACAAGGAGGGTCATGAACTTACAACAAATAATCAAATAACAACAACTAATCTATGGGAAAACATCAAGTAGTGTGTGGATTTCTATGAAGGATAGCCCAAGCTAGTCCAACCATCACACATTCATCAAGTTTCATGCTTGAACACTACTTGTGGGTAAAACCCTAACTAAAACAGAATGTTTGTGAGGTTTTAACCTCTGATTTAACATTTCTCAGCCTTTTTTTAAGCCCAACTAACCATTCATTTGATTATGAGCATTAGGACATAGGTTTGAGATGAGAAAACTCAAGTTTGGTTAAGTTTAATAAAGATTACATGAAAACAAAAATATTCAGTGGACTTTGGAGCCTTTTTGCCGGAGTTCAAGGGACTTATTTACTGTGAAAACCCATGGAATCGAAGCTAAGGTCAAACCAAGCACATAGGAAAAAGAATGAGCTAAAACGGACAAGAAACGAAGAAGTTATGCTTGTTTTAGCATCTTGATACGAATCTGTCTTCTCTTCCGAATTTCAGCAGATTGAGAGGTGTTTGAGAGTGATTGTGGGGTGTTTGAAAAGTGTAAGAAGCTTGGGAATGGCTTGGTATTTATAGGGAAAGGTTAGGGTGGTTTGTAGTTGGATAATAAATGTTAAAACTTGGTTAAAATTCAAAAAAAAAACACAAGAATTCGCGCTAAAAAAAGAGCTGAAGAGGGGTCTGGTCGCGCTGCCAAGCCCATTTTAATGAGTGTATAAAAGATTTGTGGCCCGAATTCTAAACAAAGTGAAGACACAGCCCAGTTGGCTGATGTGCGTAGTCCCGTGGTCTGCAACCTTTTTATTCTCTTTTTTTTTTTATTATACTATCAAAAGGTTACATAAACAGTCCATGTAGTTAAAGTTTCAGTTTCAACCCTTGCCTTTAATCAAAACTCAAGTTATGTTATTTTTTTTAAGGAACTAACTTTGTATTTTAACTAACTAAGTTAGTTTTATATTTACTAACTTTGAAATCTAACGAAACTAACCAGATTATTAATAAAACCCCCTTTTTTTAAATAGTAATATTAATTAATTTAATTAAATAATAAAAAATAGGTAAATAACCATATTTATAAACGCATTTAAGTTTGGATAAAATCCTTTAAACGATTATTCCCGAAGCCTCCGAATCTCATTATTTAAAGAGTTTTAACCAGTTTAACGAGTATTAAGTGTCGAAAAATATAGAGTCAAAAATCCTTGAATAATATATTGTTTAAGCGTGAATTTCATTGTGATTTAAGTCTCGGATTCTACAAAGATTACATCGAAACGATGATTACAAGAACACAAAATTTTCAAAGATAGAATTTCCAGCAAGGTTTTCCAAATAGAAAGTATAAAAACGCAGGGTGTTACAATCTCAGTGAAGTGATCATAAGGTATGCTGAATTTCGACATTTAGTTCCATCTCAGATTCTTGACAATTTATGAAACTGAAAGCTAAACTTGATATGTTGATGTTTAGATGAATTTAGTGTTGAAAACATGTTAAATGTGAACCCTAGCTAATAATTTGCAAAATTGATGCTTAAATTGTGAGTGTTCATGTTTACCCATCTAAGTGTTAAATGGGTTTTTGTGAAAGATAAAGAACCCTAAAAATGTAATCAGAAAATTGATGCTAATGGTTCGTATGAAGCGAATCTGATGTTAATATGCATGATAAAAATAGTGAACTTGCAAAAAGTATAAGAATTCGGTAAAATAGTTGGGTCATGAACTTGTTAACGGTTAGTTAAAAAATGATGCCCTTAAGGTGTTTGTTAAAACGCTTAAGAGAAAGCTAACATAGTGAATTTGGAATAAAACACATGTTTGAACTAGACGGCAAATTATGCGTGATATGTTGCGAAAGGAGTTCTAAACAATATTTGGTTAAACTCTTTAGGCAAGGAATCCGGATCGTCAAGTGGACAAGCCGGTGGAGACACGTGTTTGAAAGGAGCGCTTTAAAGGTACGTGACTATTAGTTTCATCACATTATACAAAATGTTTAGTTATAGCTTGTTAATAGTAGCGTAGTGTGATAAGCGCGTTTGATGTGTCATTGAAGTGACGAAGTTCACTCGATAGATCAAACGGGTCAAATTGAATGATTAGTGTATGTTTGGTAAGCCATAGAAGTGACGAAGTTCACTCGGCAAACTAAACGGGTCAAAATAAATGGTTAAAGTATGATTGGAATAAGCCATACGGGTTAAAAAGAACGGTTAGAATCGTTCGGTGTATCATAGAAAACGGGTCAAAATAATGGTTGGAATAAGCTTGGTTTGTCAATGAAGTGAAGGCATTCACTCAACAACCAAACGG
Source organism: Helianthus tuberosus (assembly GCA_030545235.1). NCBI lineage: Eukaryota > Viridiplantae > Streptophyta > Magnoliopsida > Asterales > Asteraceae > Helianthus > Helianthus tuberosus. Next base: position 167,877,796 of record CM060360.1, read on the forward strand.
GTCAAACAATGGATAAATTAGTAGTTTTTTAAATGACTTGAAGGTCACTTGTTGTAAGTGAATTATAAAGCGTAGGCCATTGAGCGGACACGCCAAAAATACTAGCTTTTCTTAAAAGAACCCATGATATTGGGTCAAAGGATTTAGAATCATATGTGTTTAAATTGCATAAATGTTTATGATTGAAAACATTACTAACAATCGTGAAATATTACGCGTGTAAACCTTGGGATGGTAATGAAACGCCAATGTTGACAAGCCCGAGAAATGGGTAATTATGTTTAGGAATCAGTAAGAATAACCAATGTAAAGCTTGACATAAAATCAAACGGGTCGAATAAATGAAAAGGGGAATTATAGGCGATCAGCCTATAAACAGGATTTCTATGCAAATAATGATGATAAACGGGTCCGTATTTAAATTACGAACACGTAGGAAAAAGAATCATGAAAAACGGACTAGTAAAATGAAAGTTATGTTGATTTAAAGTTGATGTTGGAAAAAATTAGAGCTGGGAACATACAACAATAGTTCAGCCAAGCATTCTGTCGATGTCACACCCTGGCTTTGCGGAAGCGTGGGTTTATTTGGTGTGACTTCTTAATACCATAGCAACAATCATAACAATGCTGTATGATAAAAACATGAGATATTCATCCATTAATAAAGTTTAGAAAAATCCCATTTTCAACAATCGCAAAATAAGTTACAAACCTTAACTTGATTTAATTGAGTTCATAAAGACTTAGCAAAAGACTTTAAACAATACTAGGTTTAGAGATATGTAACCCGTCCAGGAAGAGGTTACACCTTCTAAACCCTGGATGACTTCTTTATTCAAACATAGCTTGAAAACACGTGCATACCGTGCCAGATCTGTTAGTTTCCTGAAATACATGTAGTTTGAAAAATCAACATAAAGTTGAGCGAGTTCATGTGTAAGTGAGTATGTACAAACATTTGAAAATGTTGTAAGAATGTATAAAAGTCCCTGGTATGTAGCAAATAAGGAAAAAGAGATCGATTAATGTGTAGCTAATACATTAATAAGTGACATGGCCTAGGAAGCACTCAAACCTGTAATGCGGATTTCGTACCGGTCCTTCCGGCGGAACGACATAGTCACCACATGCAGCCACACGCTGGCCCATGTGTGGGGCTCGCAACACCCGATAGATCTATCACTCATGCCTCTCGGTCCTTATACAAGGATTAATGGTCTTACGATAATAGCCTATCCAGTCACGTGATCTAGCAGTAGGTTCCTTAGCTAATCATACCGTGTATAAAACGTTTGTAGTAAATGTAACATGTATTTCACCCCCGCAGTTTAAAAACTGAAAACAGTTAAGAGAAAAGGGGGAGCATGAACTCACTGTATTGCGTCTTCAGTATGTGTAACCCAATTCTCCGCGGCAAACACGACTACCTACAATGGTCTAACGTCTATTAGACGAACGGCCGTGCCTTAGCTTAAGGTTTAATGTCTTTGGGAAATAGTTAGGCAACTATTTCGTAATTACACTTCGTAATTATTTTGTAAATATATTCCTTCCCAAGGATGGGGGTTTTAATACATGTGCGTTCGTATAACTTCGAAATATATTATCAAGTCTCACTTAATGTAATATATTTTATTTCATTTGACCAAAATACTTTACTTCTAAAATATAAATATTTTTCCCAAAAATATTATATTTTATTCCATATAATTTCCAAAATAATATACTTGTCAAAATACATACTTGTGAGTATTTTCTGAAAATACGTAAGTTACGTTGTAAGGTTCGGGTGGTATAAATAATACCGGTGTAACTTAAATATTTATTGTGAAGGCGTTCGTATTATTTTGGAGCCGTGAATATTCAGTGTATTCTAGTAATATTATTTTTACCCTAAAAATAATATTTGTATAGTTCACAAAATAATCATAAAAATTCACACAAGTGCTATTATGAAAAATATATATTCCAAATATATATATTTTAGCAAGTTTTATTTTGTGAAAATCTCACCTCCGACACTTGGTAATTTTGTAATAAAAATCCATGGCGAAGTTTGTTTGGAAAAACAAGTTGAAAATATATTCATAACACTTGTCGTAAAAATATTTTCCAAGTGTTATATTTCTGGCAAAATTTCGCCAGAGTTTCCTCTGTAACTGGAGGTGGCCACGCTTTCAAGCGTATCATTTTCTTTTATAAATTCAATCAACAATGTTCTCAACATCAACAAACAATATTTCAACACTAGACTAGTCAAAAATATACGTAAGTCGCAAACACATGAACTTGTGGGTTATGTAAAAGTGTGTAGTAACCTTCTGGTGTTTTTAGTAGATCTTTCTATTTTTATAAATGAGATCGGTTTCTTAAAAATCTTATTTTTAAAGAAAGTGTAAGTTTACAACTTCTTGTCAAAAATCTCAAAAATAATTCTTTGTTAAAACCTTTCGTTCCACAAGTGTCTACACACTTGTTTATTCACAAAAACACCTTTAGTTTAGGAAAGATCCGGTTTTAAAACATGGTTTCGTCTTACGGTTGGTTCTTCGAAAATACCACTTGTAGATCTTTAGATCTACTAGTTTAGAACTCCATTTCATAAGAAAAAAAAATTGTTTTTACACAAGTTCATGTTTATGTTTGAAGGGTTCGTCATCTAATAACTTTACGACTTAACACAAGGCTAGTTCATGTTCCATGAACATGACCTAGCGTGGTTTGATGACGATCCATTCCAACACTAACATTCAACAACAATAAATAATCATAACAAAACTAGTTTCAAAAGTTTTACACTAACATTCATTCATTAACCACCATGTTTATTATTTTTAGTGGACTTTTAGTTTCGATCACTAGTGTTCATAATTTTTATCCGAAAAATTTCTTATTAACCACTTTAGACAAGATCAAAAGGGTGTTTAGCATCACTTACAACTAGCACAAGGCTAGGGAAGAAACTAGACGAAAAACGGGTGGTTAATAGCGTTGTGGTGAGGTCCTTGGCAATCCGTAAGCACCGAGCTTCCTTACGCGTGATCCTTCACCTTAGTGTGTACTTGGAATTGCAAGATCAAAATTGAGGGATGGTGGGGATGGTGTTCGGCCGTGAATGGTGTAGGAGGGAAGGAGAGATGTTGGTGTTTGATGTGTGTAGATGAAATGAAAGTGTGATCTTGTGGATTTATTTATAAACCAACTTTCCACTTTAACCATCATACAATATGCTCCTAAATATCTAAGATGTGTGATTAGAATAATCAAAGAAAGGAAATGGTGGGTGTGGTGGCTTACGGCTGATCAAGAGAAGAAAGGGAGAGCTTTGGTGAAGTGTTGATGAGTGATTGGTAAAAAAAATGATGGTGGACTAGTAGGTAAATAAGAAGTCTTCCAACTCTCCACATTACTCATTAGTCAACATGCTCCCTAAGTACTAGACATATCCAATATCTAAATAAAAAAAAACAAATGTGGAGAGCCCCATATAACCGTCCCCAAGGGGGTGCTCGGTTGAGTTAAATATTTAGTTACAATCCTAGTTAGAAAATATCTAGAATAATTAGTGGTTCATTGTGTGTTATTAAATATAAGGGGTGTTAGGGTATTCGGGGACCCTAACTAGTTCAGAAAAGTATAAACAATGTACTTGGCGATATTTTTATGTTCCGGGTAAAGTCCGGTTGTTCGGTTGGACGTTGTCCGTTAAAGTGCTAAATAAGTATTTAAAGTGTCGTTAATATTATTTTTAGTGACACAAAGAATTCCCGACACTTTGGAAAGTGTCTAGTAATATTTTTCCAACTTTTTGCACTTTACTAGTTTAGATAAATGCTGAATTTTTATTTAAAGTGCAGAATTTTTGTACTTATAGTACGTTTTAGGCACATCCGGTCACTGTAATTATCACCTAGTGACGCAGTTCTACAATCCTCAACTCCCTACACTCCCTACTAGTGTAGTAAACTATTCCCGGCTCATACTGGCCTTAGAGACAGTGTCTGTCTGATGCTGGCTATGTCAGCATGTTTACTGGGTTATCCGTATAGTGTGCTCACTGTGCTTTTGTGCATCAAGTTTGTCACTGATGTTTGTGTAAAAATAATATAGTGACAGTAATAAAGTATGATGCATGTACATGTTTATATCAGAATTCGAGTAGCAGTTTAATCACAGTTGTAAGCAAGCATAGTAATTAAGCAGTAATTAAATATTAATTAATTCGTACGGATACCTGGTTTGGTAAGGGTTGTCACATTCTCCCCCCGTTAAATAAATTTCGTCCTCGAAATTTGTACTACCTTACTCCTTATGATTAAGTCACACACGTAAGTATATGAATAATATCGAAGTAGATAATTCATCAAATCGAAACAAACATTACTCACATTAGGTGAGTCCAAGAATATATAGCAACCCGAATCCTAGGGTTGAAAGGTGTGTGTGCTGCTAGCATTGGGTGTCAAAGGTACAAGACGCATTTGACGTATAATCTAGTGTAATCCAGCTAGCAGGGGTTCCACAAAAGTGGAGTTTTGACTAATAAGATTCTTAAACGATCGGTTGCAATATGCAACCAAGTTTTCACAAACCATAGCACCCGCTATATGAACTCAAAAGCATCATCTCAGCGTAATAGTAAAATGATCTGTCAACTCCTGAATAAATGTCTGGTAAGGTTTAGTGTGTTGACATTTTTGAATGGTGAAGATACACCGAATGGAATACAAGCGAATCTGGTGTATCATTGTCTTGATTCGTAGTTGCATCAGAAATGTTTAAATGATGAATCAAACAAAAGTATGTGTGGTCTCGTGTAAAACGGTTACCATGGTTAGCACAAGCTACAAGTTTATGATGACACCACAAGGTGTCGTAATGGCATTACCCAATAATAGTGGTGACTGAACAAGTTCACCGCGTTTGAAATCAAATGAAAGTGTACTGAGGCAATCTGAAGATTTGATTTATACCATGTTATAGAGTTTCCAATTAAATACTGAACATCAAAGAACCACTGTTTCTAATCGAAGATGAAAAGTAATAAGTATCGCAAGGCATTTGATTGACAACGAAAGAATCGTTAGGAGGTACATTGTGCTTATGAAATGAATATATGTACCATTGCCTTAACACACAATTGTGTTGAGACCACTTTGATTGTGAAGATCCAAAATGGATTGTTAACAACTAAATAGGGAATTGAATCTGTATACGAAGTGAGTAACCAACTTAGCGCAAGCTTCAATTTTGTGAAAATATCACCGCAAGGTATCGAAACAAATAAAACGTTTTAGTGGATTCGTAGGCCAACCAATTCTACTATGACTCGAAATGAAAGAATCTCTGCAAAAATAGCTGAATATGATGCTCCCAACACATCATATAGCGTTTCAAATTAAACCTGTGAACTGGATAAGTTCAAGCAATTGAACTTGGTTTTAACGTAACCCGACAATGTATGTATCAACAAGGAATTCTCGGTATGGTAGCAAAATAAACCATGAGTGTAACTTGAAAGAAAGCGGTTTCAAGAAAGTGTGTTGACTTGGTAGCAGAAGAGTCAATAATAACAATAATGTAGGTCATTCGAATCACGAATTAGTGATTAGGTTTGGCAAAATAATATGTAAACTCCCATGAAGTGTTTGTTCAAAACGAAATCACATGCGTAGCAAATGATGCATGTATGTCAGGTAAGTTTCCAAGAAAAGGAACAACGAGTATTTGCTAAAGAGAAGGAATGACCAGATATCGAAGCAAATGTGTGTTCGCTCTCAGCGAGAAAGTTATTGTGATGCAACTACTATTAAGGGGAGTAGAGATGCAAACATCTACTCGCCAGAAGTAAAAGAAATCCAAGTACTCTCTGTTTGGGTCAACGGAACTGGCATAAGCGCCATGTTAAAGAAGGTTGATTGAGTTGACAGATATGGTTCCTAAATAAAAACCTTTACGAGTTTGGACCTGGGTTCCCAAGGTCCTAAATATATGTTTTCTAAACCCTCCAGATTTCGTGTCCCGTGTGGATCCGGTTTGTACATTGTGTAGGAAGCACCGTTTTTGTGTACGTCTAAGAACTAATCATTGTCCCACAATTTTCACCGGTAAACTTTCTTCTTGAAGTCACTGCTAATGACGCTCGATTGTCGACCAGTCGTGTAGTAGTAGTTGGGTCCTCATAGTCAGTTATGTAAGAGGTTTGTTACCCTTAGTAAGAGTCACCGACTCTCGTGTGTTAGCTCGTCCGGCTCCTGGTAGTTGATGTTTATCATCATCCTTCTTTTTGGCGAGCAGAAATGGGGTTATCCAAAAATGGAAATTTTGGTCTGTTATCTTCCTTTTCTATTTACTACTGAAACTACACTGTCAATCCTTGCATCTCCGAAAATGTAAGTCGCTACGGTGCATCGACTACAGGTGTGGTGCCTGGAATTAAATCGACGCGAGATCCGACTAATCGTTGAGGAGACGATTCCGGTAAGTCTTCGAGGAAGACTTCAGGATATCCTCTGATCACGGGGGTATCTTCGGGCTTTAGTTCTTCGGCTCCCTTGTCCCCGACATGAGCCAAGAAAACAACACATTCTTCTCGCAACATCCTTTGTGCCTTCAAGCGATTTGTAATTTGCAGAGGCGTATCCTGCTTCATGAGTCAAGATCGCTTCTTCGTTCGCCATCAAGGTGCGGATATCGATCTCCTATTGATCATTTGTCAACCAATCCCTCCAACTACCTTGTTGAAGTCTCCCAATTCACTGGCAGTAGATCGAGTGTAATCTTATGCTTCCCGGGTTCTATCTTGCCGATTCCAGTTATTGTGTTGGCTTTCACTAGCTTCCCCTAAGCTAGTTCTAATGGGTACTGGAATATCTACTTACACGCTGCTTAAACCAATTATACTCTCGAACTCTAGGGGTGCGAATCGTAAAATTTGCAACATATTTGGCAATACATATGCATAACATTGAGTAGTATGGGACGTACCGATATTCATGCTTGGATTCCTGGCGTGCTTCCCTGGCTCCGGTGTTAGACATCTTTCCCATCATTTTGCTTAATCTCCCTTGGGCAATCTTTCCTAAAGTGCCTTATATCCCCGCAGGTATAACATCCCTTATCTTTCCCCTTTCCTTTCTTTCCACGCTTCATCTCACGCCAACACGTTTCCCTGTTGTGTCCCACTTTGCCACAGTTGTCACACTTCCCATTTTTACATCGCCCGGTATGATGACGTCGGCACCTGTCGCATTTAGGTAGCTTACCCATGTACTCTTTTCTCTTTTTGGCCTTGTTGTTGCTACTCGACTGGGTACCCTGTTTGAAATTTGCCAACTTTCTCTTGTTGTCCCCAGATGACTCTACATGAGTCTCCTTCTTCTCCTCAGAGGTTGAAAATTTGTTCATCCTGATTGCCTCTTCAGTCAAGGCTACACTTAGATTGATGGCCTCAGTGATCGTTGCAGGCTTTGATGTCGTCACCATGCTCATGATTTGGGGTGCCAATCCCCAAATGAAACGCTCAATCCTCTTAAACTCCGGATCTACCATGTAAGGAACGATACGCGACAGAACTTGGAACTTCTCCACATACTCAGCTATTTTTGGACCTTCCATCTTCAAGTTCCAGAACTCAGTTTCTACCTTCTGGCTTTCTGTTCTCGAACAGTACTTTTTATGTATTAGCTCTTTCAGCTCGTCCCATGATAAAGCATACGCAGCAGCCTCGCCCATTGTCTGAACCTGAAGTTTCCACCATGACAGAGCCCCATCTCGGAACAGCCCGGAAATGTACGTGACCTAATCTTCTGGGGCGCATTTGCTCGCACGTAAAACAGTGTCCGTCTTCTCAATCCAGCGTACGAAGGCTACGGCACCCCCAGTGCCGTCGAAATGTAGGGGCCGACAGCCTAAGAACTGCTTGTAGGTGCAGCCTGCGATACAAGCGACATTATTCGCGTAAGGTATTAGCAAAGCACTTGAGGAAATGTCCAAACATTTGTAATGTGTCTTAGAGGACCAAACATTACCGTTGGGTGGGTTATTTCCTGAGGTACCTCCGTTGCGCTCGGAGCGATGGGCCTCGTACTGTGCGATAAACTGCAAGAGGCATTCTTGAAATTCCGCCTCTGTCGTTGGCAGAGGGTTGTTGGTGTTCCCTTGAGTCGACATCTTCCTAGAAGAAAGTCAGTTAGGTCAGGTCTTGTTAAGTACACGAGCACACAAGCCTCTATTTAGCGAATAAGACCTCAGAGGCGTATTACATATATGTACATACACAGTCATTATATTATTCAATCACATATCATCACAGTTATTGCACAACTTGTAAGTAAGAACGTAGCAAGTAAGCATGTAGTATTATAGTTATAGCACAAATACGCTGATCAACAGCGTGCTTGGTGGGAACATAGCGACTGAGTCTTTCATTAGTTATTAGTCATAAGTATTGTCGCATGTTTAAAGATGATTGGGCTTTCGTTATCCTCTGGCCACAATCACTGTGTCTTACAAAATGTTTCACATCAGAAGGGACACAGGGTCACCCTACCCTTGTCCGACACGTATATTAGTGCATCAAAATTTCGTAATCAGAAGTGGTCCTCACAAGTCTCCGCAATCCCGGCTTATCATTAGTGTCTTTACCCAAGTGTAATGCAATCCGCATAATCCAGAAACCAACTATACTGGTGACTGAGGTGGAGGAGGAAGGAAAAGTAAACTGTTAACATGCGTGAGTCCCTCCTCGAGCTTGTATATACGTTGAAGTAATTATCTGCTCTGCCGCTCGATAGTAAAGAAGTATGTATCAGAATCCTGGGAACGGTGTAATAGCAACGGTCGAGAGCGCAAAAAGGAACCTTGATGTATGTGGCGAATCAAAGTATGCTGGCGATAGACAGGGTGGAGGATGTGGTATTTTACATAAACTTTTTAGACAATATGCTGTCTTGTGATGTATGTGACAACCCGTGATTTACGGCTCCTAATTATGGAATTAACAAGTAATTAACGCGATAATAAATAGTGTTTACAACGCGAATTAACTTAATTAGGCCTTTGGAGTGCCTAGGAACGCTTATCCGACCCTACAGTGCGCGTGTGGTGATTTACAGAGAAAACTGATGAATATCACACAACAACGGATTGAAACCGTACAAAGTACTGACTACACCGACAAATATGGATGTTACACGAATATTTATGCTTATGGAGTTTGGGTCGCGATCTCGGGACTCGTAGTAATTACGGGCCACTTACGCATGAGATGGGCTTGTGGGCCCTGGGCCCAAGCCCAAAACCCACAAACCTAAACCCGCACATAACATACCAGGTATCTATGCGATACTTATAAAATCTTACGAAATATTTACAAGAGATTCTCAAAATCTCTACAAGATATTCAAAATCTTTACAATATCTTTATAAATCTCTACAAGAGATTTTATTTCAAGGGATAACATTTTTAACCATAATATAAATTGAATGCATAACATACAATAAAACTAATCTTGCTTATAAATAGGGACCATTATTCCCTTTTTGTTTTCATTCCACAAACAACAACAGACTTAAAGTCTGTCTTTACTCCCCACTCTCTCTCAAATCTTTACATATTCAAATCAATACACACACATACAAATGCCAGACACTCTCTCGACCCTAACCTTCCCTCTCTCGATTTTATATACAGACAACAACACCCCCCTTTTTCGATCCTGAAAACGGACCACCACCACCACTAACCGGTGGTGGTGCGGCGGCGCTACAGAAAAAGACGAGAGAGACAGAGAGAGAGACTCGGGAGGAGAGAGAGACGAAGGCGGAGCAGCGCCACCGCTCATGGCGGCAGGGACGGTGATGATGGTTGGTTCCGACGAGAACCCGGTAAAGCCCCCCCCCTCGGTTTCATCTCCAGCGGCGACACATCGAAGGAAAGAGAGAGAGAACCGGCGGTCAAAGGTTCGGACCGCCGGTCGGTTTGTTTATCCGCTGGTCAGCAGGCTCCGATTTGGTTCAGGTCTCGGGTACGGGGTCTCGGGTTCGAGTCACAGCTGTGGTTCAGGTTCCGGGTGGTCACCGGCAAGACACGGCGGTGGTGGTGTATTGGTCCGATTATGTCACGGTAAACTCTCCATTCTCTTTCTGTGAAGATCGATGATGATGATGTTGCTGTTGTTGTTAATGTTGATGATTTGGTTCAGAATGGTTCGTCTCTAGATCGGGTTTTCCGTTCGGGTCCGTCGGGTTTTACGATGATGGTGGTGTTGAACGGCCAAAGTGGTGGTGGTGACACAACTGTAACGACAACAGTGGTGAGGTCGGGCTGAGTTTTGGTTCGGGTCAAACCTGGTTGACTCGGTCAACACCCGAGTCAACTCGGGTCAACAGCAGTTCAAGCCCGGTCAACTCAGTTTGATGTTCGGGCCAGGTGGTTTCGGTCAGATCCAGTTTCGGTTGACTCAATCAAGCGAGTCAACTCGGTGAGTCAACTCGGTCAACTCAGTCCGCGGTTCGACAAAAGGATTTGGTAAAGATTTTAACGACGCGTTTATTTCATTATCTTTATAGTTTTGTCTATTATCGTGCAAAAACGAGCTCGAACCATTTCGTTATAATTTAGCTATATTTTGAAATACTTGGCGAAAACTATATATATACTTGATTACATTGCATTGGACTATTGGTTGAATTTTGGAAAAATATAGCGACACTTAGATGTCGGGATCGTCCAAAAACAGAGGAAACTCTGCCCGTTTTTCAAGAAAATCCGTAAAATTTAACGAGTTTTTTTGAGCGACTTTTATAAAAACGAGATACAAATATGAAGTTCTTTCGACAACAAAAATAAATATAGTTATTATATTTATTTCAAACGACCTCGAATCCTTTTATGAATAAATATAGTATATATATTTATTTCAAATATCACGCGAAACGATTTCGTCTTATAAAATAAATATAGATTTTATATATTTATTTCAGGTATCGTAAGACACGAGTTCTTTTATAAAAATAAATATAGTTATATATTTATTTTCAAATACAACTCGACGATTCTTTTGTAGAATAAATATAACTCTTTTATATTTATTTCAAACGCCTAAACGGCATATACACATAGTTCGATAATTTTCATACAAGACGCGATATATAATACAAGTTTATTATATATTACTTTCGTACGAATATTCCTATATACACAAACGACTTCTCGGAACTTAACAAGTTTAACTTAATCATTTTTATTAAGTTAACAATTTACCGTTGAATCGTTCGATTAACGATTTGGTAGAGCTCGATTACACGTAGTTAGTTACTACGTTATTTAGAAACTTATTAGATATTCCGTGTTAGGAATATTGTAGAATGCACGCTAGCGAGTCTCATCTTGGAAACGACATCACGAAGTCGTAATTAGCTAGCTTTGCACAGGAATATTCAGGCGAGTTCATAACCCCCACTTTTTACTATTTTACATTTTTATAAATGTTTTCGGGGTGGAAAGTCATGCACATTTTGCAAAAACATACAAAGTTTTGAACTAACGCAAAACTCGTATTTCTAAATCATATTATGAAGGGATTTCGAGGAACACAAATGATTTACGAAAGGTTTATACTAAACATACCGGTTTTTACAAAAACAAATGCTTATTTTCGAAATGTGAATGATATTCGGCCAGGGTGACCGGGGATTCGGTTAGGGTAACCAGGAAATCTGGTCAGGGTGACCAGGAATCTGGTCAGGGTGACCAGGGATTTATTTTATACATGGTATGGTTAGCGTAAGGAGGTTTACTACTTAGATCATGTGAGTGGGTAGGAGCAATATGAGGCCATTAGTCCTCATGGTAGGACCGAGGGACAGGAGCGATAGATCTATCTGGGTGTAGCGAGCCCAGCCCCAGGCCAAACTAGAAACGGACCTCGGGGTGACTTTGTCCACATACTAATGCCGTGGCGAAATCTGCTAGGTTTGAGTCTCCCTACTTGCACTTCACACATATCAATGGCCTTGCAAACCATTGGTGATCTCAATTCCCTTATTTGCTACATACCAGGGACATATATATTTACGAAACTACTTGTTCATACAAATTAAATTACCATGTTTTATATAAAATTCAAAGCACATGATTTTACGGGTAAGGAGTCAAAGTCAGGGTGGGCATTGACGGTATGCGAACATTACAAATACAAGGCTTCACAAATACATGGTTTTATGAACATAACGTGTTACAAACACAACGTTTCCATATAACTTGGCAAGAAAATGATTTTTAAATTCATTTTCTCAATACTATTTCAAAAACCGGTTATTCCAAAGATTTATTTCAAACCTTTCACAACTTAAAAGATTTATTTCAAATCTTTTACAAACAAACTATGAACTCGCTCAACTTTATGTTGATTTTTCTCGCATGTTCTTTCTCAGGTTGCATTTCTAAGACATGGCACGGTCGGAATAGGAGAACCATGTGGAGTCGAGTACTTAGTGGGCGTTCATTTTCTAAAAGACTTAGCTTATTTGCTTCCGCTGTGCAATGACGATACCAGTCCAGTCACGCCAAGCTCTGAAAATTTCGGGGTGTGACAATGTAGACACTCAATTCATGTTTTCGGTTATTTGAAGTTGCCAATTGTGGTGTCAGCTCAAGCTCCAACATTCTGCGACTCATATCCTCAAACTGTAGCTGATGTGACAGGTGTACTCATCCCGTGTGGCCTCCATAATGTGAGGGATGGTGAGGGTCTAAAAATAAATATAGTGTATTATAGGAACCATCGAAATGACTCGTCCGGCGTTGTAGAGGTGAATGTAGCAAGTGGTGCGACCTCTGCATTTGGGAAAATGCTGCCGTAGCAGATGGATCGTTATGCAGGTGCTGACCTAAAGTACCCTTCCGGGGTGTGGGTATGTCTTGAAAGGGAGCGATAGGCACGTTGACGCAATGAACGTCGGTCTTCACAGGGGAAAAGAGCAACATCAGCGGTTATGGGTGCAAAAACAAACGTTTCAACCAATAAGGAGATTGTCAGGTGCTGGTACTGGATTAGATAGTGGGGGTGAAATGTCTAGTAAACCAAAAGTATCAGGGTCACAATCAAGCAAGGGTGTAGGACCAGCAGTTGCAACCTCAGGCTGACTCAAAAGGTGCAGAAGCTAGCTCAGCAGCAGGCCCTGGGTCGTGTAACGGTGTGGTGCCTTGAGTAGGTGATAGTGCAGCAGCCATGTCGTCGTCGTCTTGTGTTAGTGGTAGAATGCCGTACTCCAGCTGTTTGTAAGGTTGCAGGTATCACAGACTCAAAGGAGTCTGAATGCATGTTAGAATCAGAGGATGGCTTGTTAACAGGGGTCTTAAGAGGTGAAGTTAGTAACAGTGTCCTCATCAAATTTTCTATTGTCATGGGCGTCGGTAGGAGGACCATCGATATGCATGCCAACGTAGTCATATATTGTTTATCGAGTAGCCAATCTTCAGTAGAGATGTCCGCAGGAGGCGCATCATCGAGGATTGGAGCCATGGTGTGTCTGTCATTGGGATGACCAGTGATGGAGTGGTCATGGATTGAAACAAGAGTGACAGAAAGGTTCGTGTCAGAGAAACCATCAGCAAAGATAAAGTATCACCAAAATCTGGTAGCACGGACTGTTGGAAGTCGTCCTCGTCCTTGGTCGTCATATCAGGCTCACTCTCAGTGTCTACCGTAAATATCGCTGGCGCAGATGCAGTCTCCTTATCCGCGGCGGTGGCCATGGGGTTATCAACGTCTGATAACTCGTTCTCTAATTAGAGTGACATGTGTGCCGGTGCGTAACATGTATATCCATAGTAGTTACTAACAATTAGTGTATGCGAATATTTACCACATATGCACGTATATCCATAATCAGCAATTAAGCGTGTAAGTACTAACAGTGCAAGCATGTAATCATCCTAGTCTTCCCCAGACTATCCTACCCAGTCTCTCCGACTATAATCTCCCAATCTCTCAGATTGAATTTCTCAGTCTCTCAGACTATAATCTCCTAATCTCTCAGATTGAATCTCCTAGTCCCACTAGATTAATCTCCCAGCCTCTCAGACTGAATCTCCTACTCCCACTAGATAATTCTCTCAGCCTCCCAGACTGACTCCCTAGTCCCACTAGATAATTCTCTCAGCCTCCCAGACTGACTCCCTAGTCCCACTAGATAATTCTCTCAGCCTCCCAGACTGACTCCCTAGTCCCACTAGATAATTCTCTCAGCCTCCCAAACTGACTCCCTAGTCCCACTAGATTATTCTCTCAGCCTCCCAGACTGACTCCCTAGTCCCACTAGATAATTCTCTCGGCCTCCCAGACTAAGCCATAACTAACAAATAAAACGTGCTCAACATTTGTTTGTAAACACGTTTTGTGACCTGGATCGGGACTAAAGTGGTATGCAGTGTAATAATGTTTGAAAACGTTTTCGTGAGAGCCCTGATGATCATAGTCTAGACTCGAGAAAGAATCCTAGTTCGCTATGATCGAGGCTCTGATACCAAGCTGTCACACCCTGGCTTTGCGGAAGCGTGGGTTTATTTGGTGTGACTTCTTAATACCATAGCAACAATCATAACAATGCTGTATGATAAAAACATGAGATATTCATCCATTAATAAAGTTTAGAAAAATCCCATTTTCAACAATCGCAAAATAAGTTACAAACCTTAACTTGATTTAATTGAGTTCATAAAGACTTAGCAAAAGACTTTAAACAATACTAGGTTTAGAGATATGTAACCCGTCCAGGAAGAGGTTACACCTTCTAAACCCTGGATGACTTCTTTATTCAAACATAGCTTGAAAACACGTGCATACCGTGCCAGATCTGTTAGTTTCCTGAAATACATGTAGTTTGAAAAATCAACATAAAGTTGAGCGAGTTCATGTGTAAGTGAGTATGTACAAACATTTGAAAATGTTGTAAGAATGTATAAAAGTCCCTGGTATGTAGCAAATAAGGAAAAAGAGATCGATTAATGTGTAGCTAATACATTAATAAGTGACATGGCCTAGGAAGCACTCAAACCTGTAATGCGGATTTCGTACCGGTCCTTCCGGCGGAACGACATAGTCACCACATGCAGCCACACGCTGGCCCATGTGTGGGGCTCGCAACACCCGATAGATCTATCACTCATGCCTCTCGGTCCTTATACAAGGATTAATGGTCTTACGATAATAGCCTATCCAGTCACGTGATCTAGCAGTAGGTTCCTTAGCTAATCATACCGTGTATAAAACGTTTGTAGTAAATGTAACATGTATTTCACCCCCGCAGTTTAAAAACTGAAAACAGTTAAGAGAAAAGGGGGAGCATGAACTCACTGTATTGCGTCTTCAGTATGTGTAACCCAATTCTCCGCGGCAAACACGACTACCTACAATGGTCTAACGTCTATTAGACGAACGGCCGTGCCTTAGCTTAAGGTTTAATGTCTTTGGGAAATAGTTAGGCAACTATTTCGTAATTACACTTCGTAATTATTTTGTAAATATATTCCTTCCCAAGGATGGGGGTTTTAATACATGTGCGTTCGTATAACTTCGAAATATATTATCAAGTCTCACTTAATGTAATATATTTTATTTCATTTGACCAAAATACTTTACTTCTAAAATATAAATATTTTTCCCAAAAATATTATATTTTATTCCATATAATTTCCAAAATAATATACTTGTCAAAATACATACTTGTGAGTATTTTCTGAAAATACGTAAGTTACGTTGTAAGGTTCGGGTGGTATAAATAATACCGGTGTAACTTAAATATTTATTGTGAAGGCGTTCGTATTATTTTGGAGCCGTGAATATTCAGTGTATTCTAGTAATATTATTTTTACCCTAAAAATAATATTTGTATAGTTCACAAAATAATCATAAAAATTCACACAAGTGCTATTATGAAAAATATATATTCCAAATATATATATTTTAGCAAGTTTTATTTTGTGAAAATCTCACCTCCGACACTTGGTAATTTTGTAATAAAAATCCATGGCGAAGTTTGTTTGGAAAAACAAGTTGAAAATATATTCATAACACTTGTCGTAAAAATATTTTCCAAGTGTTATATTTCTGGCAAAATTTCGCCAGAGTTTCCTCTGTAACTGGAGGTGGCCACGCTTTCAAGCGTATCATTTTCTTTTATAAATTCAATCAACAATGTTCTCAACATCAACAAACAATATTTCAACACTAGACTAGTCAAAAATATACGTAAGTCGCAAACACATGAACTTGTGGGTTATGTAAAAGTGTGTAGTAACCTTCTGGTGTTTTTAGTAGATCTTTCTATTTTTATAAATGAGATCGGTTTCTTAAAAATCTTATTTTTAAAGAAAGTGTAAGTTTACAACTTCTTGTCAAAAATCTCAAAAATAATTCTTTGTTAAAACCTTTCGTTCCACAAGTGTCTACACACTTGTTTATTCACAAAAACACCTTTAGTTTAGGAAAGATCCGGTTTTAAAACATGGTTTCGTCTTACGGTTGGTTCTTCGAAAATACCACTTGTAGATCTTTAGATCTACTAGTTTAGAACTCCATTTCATAAGAAAAAAAAATTGTTTTTACACAAGTTCATGTTTATGTTTGAAGGGTTCGTCATCTAATAACTTTACGACTTAACACAAGGCTAGTTCATGTTCCATGAACATGACCTAGCGTGGTTTGATGACGATCCATTCCAACACTAACATTCAACAACAATAAATAATCATAACAAAACTAGTTTCAAAAGTTTTACACTAACATTCATTCATTAACCACCATGTTTATTATTTTTAGTGGACTTTTAGTTTCGATCACTAGTGTTCATAATTTTTATCCGACAAATTTCTTATTAACCATTTTTGACAAAATCAAAAGGGTGTTTAGCATCACTTACAACTAGCACAAGGCTAGGGAAGAAACTAGACGAAAAACGGGTGGTTAATAGCGTTGTGGTGAGGTCCTTGGCAATCCGTAAGCACCGAGCTTCCTTACGCGTGATCCTTCACCTTAGTGTGTACTTGGAATTGCAAGATCAAAATTGAGGGATGGTGGGGATGGTGTTCGGCCGTGAATGGTGTAGGAGGGAAGGAGAGATGTTGGTGTTTGATGTGTGTAGATGAAATGAAAGTGTGATCTTGTGGATTTATTTATAAACCAACTTTCCACTTTAACCATCATACAATATGCTCCTAAATATCTAAGATGTGTGATTAGAATAATCAAAGAAAGGAAATGGTGGGTGTGGTGGCTTACGGCTGATCAAGAGAAGAAAGGGAGAGCTTTGGTGAAGTGTTGATGAGTGATTGGTAAAAAAAATGATGGTGGACTAGTAGGTAAATAAGAAGTCTTCCAACTCTCCACATTACTCATTAGTCAACATGCTCCCTAAGTACTAGACATATCCAATATCTAAATAAAAAAAAACAAATGTGGAGAGCCCCATATAACCGTCCCCAAGGGGGTGCTCGGTTGAGTTAAATATTTAGTTACAATCCTAGTTAGAAAATATCTAGAATAATTAGTGGTTCATTGTGTGTTATTAAATATAAGGGGTGTTAGGGTATTCGGGGACCCTAACTAGTTCAGAAAAGTATAAACAATGTACTTGGCGATATTTTTATGTTCCGGGTAAAGTCCGGTTGTTCGGTTGGACGTTGTCCGTTAAAGTGCTAAATAAGTATTTAAAGTGTCGTTAATATTATTTTTAGTGACACAAAGAATTCCCGACACTTTGGAAAGTGTCTAGTAATATTTTTCCAACTTTTTGCACTTTACTAGTTTAGATAAATGCTGAATTTTTATTTAAAGTGCAGAATTTTTGTACTTGTAGTACGTTTTAGGCACATCCGGTCACTGTAATTATCACCTAGTGACGCAGTTCTACAATCCTCAACTCCCTACACTCCCTACTAGTGTAGTAAACTATTCCCGGCTCATACTGGCCTTAGAGACAGTGTCTGTCTGATGCTGGCTATGTCAGCATGTTACTGGGTTATCCGTATAGTGTGCTCACTGTGCTTTTGTGCATCAAGTTTGTCACTGATGTTTGTGTAAAAATAATAGAGTGACAGTAATAAAGTATGATGCATGTACATGTTTATATCAGAATTCGAGTAGCAGTTTAATCACAGTTGTAAGCAAGCATAGTAATTAAGCAGTAATTAAATATTAATTAATTCGTACGGATACCTGGTTTGGTGAGGGTTGTCACAGTCGAAAACAAGGTGTCGCGTCGCGCGACACCCATCTGGTTTAACCGTCGCGTCACGCGACGTTGGTTGCGGCCCGCGACAGATTGAGCGACTTTAGTCGCTGCCCGCGAGGGTCTAAAAAAGCTGAAAACCGTTTGGGTTTTGTATGTTTTGTCTAAGAAACTCGTTTTTATATGTTTCTAAGTTATCAAAACTAACTTTGATGTTGGTTTTGAATTTAGGTACTCATTGTATGCATTCGGATGATGATCAAGCAAGAAACAAGAACCGAACACACGTCTTTTGAAAGCTTCCGCAAGTGATCTATTTTGTTTTTAGCCAAAGATGAATCATGTAAACATTAGGCACTATATTCTGAAAGGTTAAATCTTCTATGTATGTGAACTTAAAATGTTGTCTAACCTTTGAAAACATGCATTTGTTTTAAAAATGCGAGTTTTATGATAAAATCTTAATTAAAAGATACGGGTGTTACAAAGGGGATGATCATAGGGAAATGGAGGATGTACCTAAATATATGTGTGTGTGTGTGTTGTATATATATATGTGTGTGTGAGAAGAAGGAGGGACGACAAGAACGTCTGCAGGCCGACGATCTCGACGTCGACATCCTTGAGGAAACGATGTGAAGGCCCGTCGACGGGGCGGGACGTCCCCCGTAGCGTATAGCCTTACAAAATACACAAAACCATTATATATATATATATATATAATTGCGCTAAAATAAGAACCACCTCGAGTTGTAAGAACCGCGAGAACTTTTTGATCCTGGCCGAGGCGGACCAATTTTTTTTTTCCATAAATGTAGATGCGTGTATTATAAACACATTTGTAAAAAAAAATTCAAAAAAATGTCGTGTGTGTAGTTTTGAGCACCCCAAGTTTGTGTTTACGGTACCCGTAAATTTTCCGGTTAGATTTACGATACCCGTAAACACAAACTTGTGGTGCTCAAAACTACACACACGACATTTTTTTTTTTGAATTTTTTTTACAAATGTGTTTATAATACACGCAACTACGTTTTTGAAAAAAAAATTTGGTCAACCTCGTCCCGCACGGTGTAGTTTTCACGGTTCTTACAACTCGAGGTGGTTCTCATTTTAGCGGTCCCCTATATATATATATATATATATATATATTATATATATATATTGTTAACGAGTGATGATGAATAGTAACTTTATTTTTATAATAATATATAGTTTTTTATTATTTTATTATTTAATATATTATATAGTAGTTTATTATTATATTTACTTTTAATAACATATTTATTTTTTTAACGGGTTATTGGATTTTATCACCCCTAACTATTGGCTATTAGCCGCTGCCACCCCTAACTAACACTTTGACGCCCGTCACCCCCAACTTAACACTTACTTTGTTCTGTCACCACGTCGTTAACTGATCACTAACTTTTGAGCTTGTTACTATACTTTTGGGGTGTCCAAAGATCCCTAAAACCTTACTAAGATCCCTATGACACCTCCAAAAGCATAAAAACAACATCAAAAGTTGGTGATCAGTTAACAACGTGGTGACAGAACACACTAAGTGTTAAGTTAGGGGTGACGGACGTCAAAATGATAGTTGAGGGTGGCAGCGGCCAATAGCCAATAATTGGGGGTGATTAAATCCAATAACCCTTTTTTAACTTATATTTCATTTACCTTTTTTAATATTTTTTTTCTTTTTTTTGAACAAATATTTATTTATCGATTAATTTGATACTTTTTAATAATTTACGTTTATAATTTTTTTTCTAAAAACTTAAGTACGTAGTTGTGCTTGATTTCTTTCCCTGACATTCCGTTATAAGTTTTGTTAAAAACGAAGTTGTACTTAAAATAAAGTATTTATTTGGTATCATAAAACGGTACGATGATAAACTAAATCGTTCTAATGGTTTGACTTTCTAAACAACATGCTTTATTTTCAAAATCACGATTGTTTTACATTATTATTTGCTAGGTTTCGCCGCAACACGCGATATAAAAAAAAACTAGTAGAAAGTTAGGGGCTGTTTGGTAACCTCTTAATGACCTTTCAGATGCTACCTCTTAATGGTTTAAAACCTCTGAATGAATAAGAGGTAACCTCAAGTCTGAATGGTTAAGAGGTAACCTCTGAATGATAAATCATCACATGTCACACTCTTCTACCTTCTCATTGGTAAAACTCTTATTGGTTCCATTAAGATGTAGCCTCTTAATGATCATTTAGAGGCTACCAAACAGCCCATTGAAAACTAAAATGAAAGTGAAATAATTATTAATTATTTAATTAAATCGAGCAATAAATCAATCATCTGGTTCCCCCCAAAGATTTTAATTTTTTTCTCCACCCCTCTTTTCTCTGTTTCAAAACCCTAAAAAAATGGGTGACACATCGAGAAGAATTGACGTTGAGAAGCTGATCTCATACAGCGATGATCTTGTTAAATTTTTGAAAAACGAAAAAGACATCAATTTCCTCAACCATTGCGTTGAACGATCCAATGCACTCCGCTCCCGTTGCCTCTCTGATCATGCTGGAGTTGACACTTCTCTTCAAGGTAATTACTCTTTTACTAAACAGTTTTCCTTCTATTTGAGTCAATAAGTTATAATTTACCATTATTTTGTAGAAACAGTTATGTAAAATGTTATACTTTTCAAGGTATTTGTAGGAATGATTATATGTTTTGATATGAACTCTGATGAGTTATAAGAATACCCTTTTAGATTTGTGGATTTTGAACCAAAATAGAAATGTCTGCTGTATAGAGTAGATGCCTGAAAATTATAGTTCAAATGGGTTTATGATAGATTATCTCCATCTGCATTTGAATACCATGTTCCTGCTTTTCGCGACGTAAAAGTTAGTTTTTGAGTTATTGCTCATCTTTCTTGTAATTTGCATATGCTTGTTACACCTAATATGTCTTGTAGAAGATTTGGACACTTAATGTTATTATTTATTGTGAGTGAATGGGCTTTAGTAATTTAATTGAACTAGATAATGAAACCCGTTAGACTTAATTAGTAAACTAAATCAATCCCTAGTATGGTAAAAGGTATAATAAGAATGATTAATCGAGAATGGCAAAGATCATAGTTGTCAATAGCAAGCGTAGCGTTTGCTACAGCGCGCTACGTAGCGTATAGGTCTAGGCTCACTATTAGGGTTGTACTTGTAGCGATAGATAGCTATAATAGCGACAATTTATTATTAACTTTTTGTTTTTTTTAATATAAATGGCAATTAAATATAGCTTTAAAATAGTTGGATTTTAGGTTTTTGTTAAATATACATGTAAAATTGCATATATATACCAGGGTATTTTGATATAATATACATATAAAATATTTTAATTTTTTTTCTAAATTTCTAGTGTATCGCTATTTTTAAATTAGTGCCCGCTGTTTATCGCTATTCGCAATATAGCATATAGGTACCTTATCGCTGTTCGCCATTAACAACTATGGCAAAGATGTATTTTGCTTTCGTCTTTGTAGAGACGGTGACAATAAAGTAATATGCAGTTAGATGCTTGGTTTAGAAAAGTGTAAGGCCCTCTGAGGCTTTTAGGTCTCAAAAGCCAAGGCGTGAGGCGAGAACATTAATACATGAGGTGTTTGGTATTAAAAAATACTAATAAATTGTTTATAGGTAATAATTCAACTTATAGTTTTTTAAAAACATGAAAAAGTAAGATATTGAATTATATACATACAAGAAAAGATTGTGGGTACAACCAAAGGAGCATTATGTACAACCAAATGAGGCCTAACTGTAAGCTATGCAGTTAATGCGGTAAAATATCGGAAATCGGTCAAGGACCGATATTTGAGATATAGGTTATCTCGGTGAGATATCGGTAATTTTAATATAATGCAGAATTTATATATATAGCAATTTAACACTAATAATTCAGTGATATATCTGTGATATATCGCTTATATCCGACAAATATCGGTGATATATCCGTCAAATATCGGTCAATATCGCCGATAATAGCGGTACCGGTATTTGACACCGATGTTTTACTAGGAGAGCGATATAACTGATATTAACTGCATAGACTGTAAGTACAACCCAGGTAAAGTTTCTGTTTATAAGACATCAATTTCAATGCTGGTATTAGTTGATTAGTTCTTTTTACCTAATGACCTCTAGCTGCATCTGTTTGTCACGACTTGTTAACAATTTGATTGGCTTTACACTTTTAGAATAAAAGCAGCTTAAATGCTGCTTTGTTGTATCTGAAGAAAATCGACATCTTTTTGAGTATATGCATCATACGTATTTGACATTTAACAGAAAAATTAAAGAAACAAACTCATTAGCAATTCATGCAACAGGTTATCATAAAAAGATAGACATGTGCAAGCAAAAGATAGAAGCTGCAAAGGCTGAAGTGGCTTCAGATGTCGAGATTCATTTGCTTCAGAAAGAACTGGATGACGAGATTCGGAGAGAGGCATTGCTACGAGAGGACCTTAGATAAGTATATTGTTACATAAATTAAATTCTCTGTATTTGATAGTTTGATTACTGATTATTTGCCGTATCATATACACAGCCGTCACCAGTCAAATTAAAGACCTTGAAGATCAAAGAAGTTTTATTGAAGAGAGAAGGCAGGTTCTGAAGAAACTCGAACAAAATGAAATGAAGACACAGTAAGTCCATCGACAAACTTGATGAATTTTAAATGTCAACACTTTTTCATATTGTGATTGAAAGCATGCTTATGTTAGAAGGGGTGAACAGAAAACCGAACCGAAAAAACCGAACTGAAATTTACGGTTTGGTTACGGTTTTGCATTTTATAAAAACCGAACTGAATAACCTAAAAATCATTTTTTTATTGTTTATTATATATTTATTTAGGATTTTTTTTTTCTTGAATGTTTAAGTATTTATAATAAAAACATTAACATGTTTATTTCTCTTTGAAACGATTTATTCATTGCCTACAAGAAATAACAAAATTTAACATAAAAATTAAATTAAAAGGTTATTTTTATGTGAACATTATTAATTAAATTAAAATGGTTAAATATAATAACTTAAATGTAAACATGCAATAAAGTTCTTAACTTGGATTATTATACTTTTTATTTTTGAATTTTACGTAATTTGTTCCAAAACCGAACCGTTGCTAATACCGAAAAAACCAAAACCGAACGGTTTTCAAAAACTGAACCAAACCGTGCACACCCCTAGTTAAAATACTACAAAACACTCAAAATATCATCAACTGTTTTTTACTTTTAAATGTGCCTAATAGTCAAATACGGCCATTAAACTATTGCCCCGTTAAGTATTGCGTCTAACGATCACTAAACAACTGCGACATTGGGCATATGCATATATGTTGTAATGAAGTATCTTTTATTTATTTTTTGTTTTACAGGAAGACGCTGTCAATGTATGCATCTGTAACCAACATAATCCCCGACTTCAACGAGCAGTCAAGGATAACCGGACGTATCCTTTGTAGTTACTCGCTTTGCTTTCTCATTTCACGACTTAATTCTTGTTTAACATATTTCTTCTCAATGCAATTCTTTAACATCACCAATTACAGATATTGTTGATAAAGACAAGAAAGTAGTTGAAAAGTTCGAGCTCAGTTCCCAGGAGATGATTGATTTCGATACTTGTAATGCAATCTGGAAGATGATAGTCCGCTGACGGAAAAGACTGAAGCTTTCGCATCATGTGCATAAGTTAGTTCTGTAAGTTGTGATTATGTTTATCCGTTCAGGTTGTTGTGCTGATGACCATTTTTTTGGGATTTGGTTTGTGTGATATTTAGTGTCTGATCGGACAAAACGATTGTTCTTTCTACATGATAAGACCCATAACTTTAATTTGTCATTTCCTTAAAGTTTGCATGTAAAGGTGGTCCATTGGGAAGCGTTTGTACAGGTTAGAATGTTAGATTATAACTTTTATTTGTCATTTTTTTGGGACTGTGACCGCCAACCTTGACCCACCTGACCACTGACGCAGACCCGGATCGCTGACCAGAAAAGTTTGGCAAAACGCATGTTTGAGAAATTATCTCTGTGTTTTTTGGGCCCTACTGCATCATCCGAAAAGTAGGGCCAGTTTTCCACGTTTCGATGTTAAAACCAGCTCGTGGCCAGCTTCCTGCATCTCCAGCCAGCCACTCCCTTACCTATTACCAAAGATTTGAATATTGATCTCCAACCCACCTCAGTTCTAGCTCACCGTTGGGTGTCTGCAACAGGTCATCCTACTCTGGAATTACTTGTTTCGTGGTGTAACCGTTCGTTGGACTTGGAGGAGGCGACTTGGGATGATTATGAGCTTTTAGCTGAACAGTTCCCTTCCTTTCGACTTGATTTTACTGAGCAGGAAGTAATAATATGACTCCACTAAAGGTTTACAACTGGAAACACAAGAGAGTTGACCCATCTGGGTCAACAAAGCTCCATTCAATCAGGAGCAATATTTGAGTTGTGGCTGAGAAGAGGAGTGGGTAGCGGTTCTGTCTTGTCGTATTTTCATTATCGGTAACCTTGTAATCGCCCCTCTCGAAACGGTCTAGCTACTTTGAATTTTCTGTAAATATTCTTCACCAATTCTAGGTTCTGTAAATACTATTATTTCGGTTTCCGTCCAACCAGATCAACCAACCAAAAACAGGCTGAACGAAAACCGATTGTTATAACACGGTCTGGTTCACATGGTGGTTGCTAGCGGTTCTGTAAACCCGTGAGTGGGCATATTCTGTTAAACTGGTTTGATACTGTCCCAAACCATGAATTTTACTACCACCGATGAAAGTAAGGCTACGGAGGTGACATTTTCTTATCACTTTTGAGAAGGTAAAACAAGGGATTTGGTCGTTCACCCACGAAATCCATGTAGGCCGCCGAGTCAGCTCAAAAACGAACGTAAACTGAACGAACAATTGATTGTTTGTTTACGAATTTACTTATAGGACAAGAGATTAGGATATAGGAGTAATGAACATGACAGACAAAACATAACAATGCCTAATATCCTGTTGTTAGCAAACAGCAAAAGATGGTTAACCTATCCAAAGTTCCACATTACTACCCTATACAAAAGATAATATATTCACAATACTAGTAATTTCAACCAACGCTAGGGTTAATCACCTGTCCCATAAACAGCACAACCCCGGACACATCTTCTCTGATCACAAATACGAACGGATGATCCGCCACAAAATCAACTTTATCTCCAATCATCCTTGAGCATCCTCGCCCTAGAAATGCAGAGGCTGCTGCAGCCTCTGTTCCTTCTTCATCCACAATCACAAAAGATTTGTGATGAATGCTAGCACCATACACGCTTTGACCATCAAACGAGTCAATCATTTCGGCCAAACCATCTCTCTCGCTGAAAGGCAATACAAGCCCCATCTCCTTTAACACTTGAGAGGCTTCAAACCCACTTGAGATCTTAAACTTTGGTATTAGAAACCGCCTGACTCGTACTTTCTGGCTTGGAACGTGACGGTCAAAAAAGTCGGGCGTGGTGCAGATTTTGTCTACTAAAGATGGAAGCCCGTCTTTTTCATCCGGAAGGTAAAAGTACATTGCGAACTCTCGGTGATCTTTACCTTGTAAGTAGAGAAGCTGTAGTACTTTGAAACCGTCATATTGACACACGAACTGTGTTTTGCTGTTCGTCATGAAAGGAACGGTAATCGTGCTGCCATCAAGGAGATGGAAATCGGCATCTGCTGTGGATGAACGGTTGAACTTCTCGAGCCATGCTCCTTTAAAGTAGATCGCGTTTGCAAAGATTAGCCATGTCAGATTGTTAACTGAGTTAGCAGGAAGGAGTTGTTTGATAAGCCCGTTCGTTTGCTTTTCTGCCCATAGATTAACTTCATCAGCTACCTCATCCGCCTACATTAACCATTAACCAATCAATAATCTACATCAAAGTCAAATGCAGGAATCATCATCAACAGAACTTAGAAAATATGATCTAATTCTAGCACAAAATAAGCATTTTGTGTGTCTAATTTCTAGTAGTGGAACTTTTTCAAAACCAATCTGACCTGAACCAAATGGACTTTTTTTAATAAACAACCCGTTCTGACCAGAACCCATACTGACATGCTAACACACCCAACCCAAACCCGTTCTGACCTAAATGACTAAACCCATCCCGACCTGCTAACCCGCCCAACCCGAGTCGCCAGTTAATGCATAAACTAGAACAATTTCAAGTTAGGGGTGCAAATGAGCCGAGTGGCTCGCGAGCTACTCGAGATCGGCTCAAATAAAAGCTCGAAACGAGCCGAGCCTTATCGAGCCCCAACCGAGCTTGAACTTTAAATAAAGCTCGTTTAATTATTGAGAGCTCGAGCCGGGCATGTGAAGCTCGTCAGGCTTGTCGAGCTTATCGAGCCTTAGTGTAAACGAGCCGAGCTTATTTAAACCTGTTTGTTGCGAGCTGAGCCCAAACCTAAAAATAAGCTAAGAGCCCGAGCCCGAGCTTCACTTATCGAGCCCGTGAGCCTAAAAAGTCTATTATTTATGTTCTTTGTATTTAATATATTAATTAATAGACAATAAACGAGCAGCCGACCGAGCTCGAGCCCTAATAAGTTAATCGAGCTCGGCTGGGATCGTTTGCACCCCTATGAATTCAAGTTATGAAATAAGAACAAAATGCAAAAACTAAAACAATTACTTTGGTCTGGAAATCGACTTGATTGCAATCGGCTTTATAAAGGGTGTCCACCACGTGTTTGAAAGAAGGTTTAAGAGACAGAGTTTTCTGAACCCAAAGCCCATTTGCAAAACACATCCGAGGCCCACCATTAACCGCGAATAAGAAGGGCAGAAGCTTGGAATACAAAAAGTTGAGGTCATCAGTAGTCTTGACTTTGAGAAAAGCCAGAAGTTGGTCGAGTGTTTGGCCCTTGGAACCAGCGGCTAGGAGGCTGAGAAGTAGATGGATGGGGAGAGGAGAGAAGACAATGTTGGAGTGTGGGAATTTGTTGGAGAGAATGTGAGCTGAGAGAGTTGATGATACGATGGTTTGGGTGCGGATTGATTGTTGAAAAGATGAATTGATGAGGTATTGTTGTTGTAGTGGTGCATTGGTTTTGAAATGGGCCTTGAGAAGAGATCTTGGAAATGTAGTTGTGACGGGGAGAAGAAGAAGTTGTTTACTACGGAACAAGAACGAAGAGAAGGGTGACTGCATGTCGGAAAAACCCTGTTTGCCGGTGACTGGTGTGAGAAATGGAGTGGATTCTAGGGTTTTACAACGACGTGGCCTACGGGAAAGGAGAATAAGTGGGCCCACTCAATTTTTAATAACTGGGCATATATTTAGCTTAGTACGTGGGGTGGGGCTTGGGTTGGGGCATATGCTAACACGTGGAATGGCATCCCCCCACTGCCTGGTTACGTGGCCGCGGGGTATGGCGGGGCGTGGGTTGGGCTTGGGTTGGGTGCACCGCGTGACAGTATAATTAAAAAAAATACAAAAAATTTATAAAAAATCACACAACATTTATAAAAAAACCTACAACTTCATTAAAATTTTAAAAATTACATAATACTAAAAATTACATAATTTCTAAAAATTACAAAATAACAAACCTAAAGCGTTAAATAAATTTCAGAAAGGTCGATCTTGTCGAACGCCTTTTTTTCCTTGCCTCGAAACTCTATGTTAGCCACCGCCACCCGGTCCTCGTGGCTTAACTCGCCACCGGGAACGGCTTCGTAATAAGCCTTGAAACGCTCGAGCTTGGGCCGTAGCTCGCGCCATTTATGTTGGCACGCGTTGAGGTTGTGGCGGTCGTTACCGACGTTATGTCGGTAGGCTCCGAATGCTTCCACCCAATATTTTGTTTGGCCCGGTGGCCGACCCTTCATAGCGTCAACGACGCTTGTGACGAGAGCAAATTACTCTTCATGGGTCCAGGATGCCATAGCGGGGTTGGGTTCGTGGGATGGGGTGGACCAGTGGGGTAGCGGGTTCGAGAGAAGTGGGTAGCCGGTGGGGTTTTTGGGTTCGTGGGATGGGGGGACCAGTGGGTTGGGGTTACAATATAGACCTTTGGGAGACCCGGGTGGCGGTTCGAGAAGATGGGGGGACCGTTTGAATTTTAAAATTCGAAATTTAAAAACACCGTCTGGCGTGGCGGGTGAGCCAATGAGATTCAGCCAACTAGCATGGCCATACCGCCCCACGCCCGGCTTGAAACCCAAGCCTCAAGGGCCACGCCCCAACCCAAGCCCACCCGGGGTGGTGGCTTGGGCGTTTTCCCCCAACCCACGCCCAAACCCCCGCCCCATACCCCACGGTCTTAATTTAGGGCATGTTTGGCTAACCTTTTTTAACCAACTTATTGGCTTTTTCAAAAAGCCAATAAATCAAAATAGTGTTTGGCTAATTGAAAAGTTCTTTTCAAAACAACTTTTTAGTAGGGAGAAAAAGTCATTTTTGAAAAGTCAGAAATTTGTGACTTTTTAGAGCTTTTCAACACAATTACAAATTTACCCCCTACCAAACAACTTTTCAATATGAAGAATGTTCTTTTTAGTAAGAGTAAAATGCACGGATAGTCCCTGTGGTTTTGCAAAATAACACCTATAGTCCCCAACTTTTGGAAATTACACCGGTGCTCCCTGTGGTTTGACAGTTTGTTACTCGGATAGTCCCTGGAGTGGATGACGGTTAGTTTTCTCCGTTAAGTGGATGTGAAATGACAAATTTACCCTTCATCTTCTCCACCCTGTAAAAACAAAACAACCCCACCCCCACCCAACCCAACCCCACCCACCCCCTACCTTCACAAGATTCACGGCTCCCTGTGGGTACAATGAAACGTGAGGTTGGAAGTCAACAAACTCCAGCTGTTCAAGTTCATGAGACCCCCTATGAGATCGAATCAATTCAATAGCATGTGAGTATCATTTTCTTGATTAATACCGTCACTGTAATATTGTATGTAATATGAATTTAATCGATGTTGCAGCTGGTTCGGATGTTGGAAACTCTTCCGTGCAAGTGAAGGCACCATCTTCGCATGTCTAGTTTTTCGTTTCCAGGCCTTCGTCAAACTATAATAATCGAATGCAACAAGTAACTGAAGATGATTAGGATTTCCGGCCATAAAGTAACGGTGAAGTTAAGAGGGCTCAAGTGCAGGTAACTTCACCCATACCTGAGGGGAAACAGAGAGAAAGGTGTGGGGGTGGGGGTGGGTGGGGTTGGGGTGGAGTTGTTTTGTTTTTATAGCGTGAAGAAGATAAAGGGTAAATTTGTCATTTCACATCCACTTAACGGAGAAAACTAACCGTCATCCACTCCAGGGACTATCCGAGTAACAAACTGTCTAACCACAGGGAGCACCGGTGTAATTTCCAAAAGTTGGGGACTATAGATGTTATTTTACAAAACCACAGGGACTATCCGTGCATTTTACTCTTTTAGTAATTTTGGTTTTTCCAACCCAATAAGCTAATCCAAACACCTTTTTAAAAACTCCTTCTCAAAAAGTCATAAGTCAATAAGTTCTTTTAACAAAAAGTTCTTTTTGAGTTAAATAAGCTTAGCTAAACAAGCACTTAAAGTTACTACAACGAGTTTAATACAACTCATGAACATAAAGACTTGCGTGTAAAAAACCTTAAAATATTGATTGACACTTAAATTTTAAGGAACTTAAACTAGATCAAGTTGATTGTGAAGTTTGAAAACCATTGTGATGAACGCATCTTAGTTCAAACATAAATTCAAGATCAAGAACAACAAAAATAATGTTTCTTTTTTTCAATTAGAAAAAACACGCTTTGCTATAGGTTGAACAAATGATATTTAAAGAAAAATCTAAGATCCCAAGAAATTATTCATAGCTCATTAGCCACGAACCAATCATATAGATTCAGACCATTTGCAATATGCAGCACATAGCTCATTAAAAAATGTATTAACTCAGTTGTACAACATCCAAAGAGTTTATAGACAGCTCAAACTATCTAGGTGCGTAGATAGCCATCCCAAAAAGTGTTTTTTTGTCATATATGCACACCCTGCAGTGTCGAGCTGTGGTCAAAGCGCAACGTTTTGGTCCGGTCAACCAGACAAAGACAGACGGGTCTGTTGACCGGACCAAAACGCCGAGCTTTGACCGCGTTTTGGCCGCAGCTCGACACTGCAGGGTGTGCATATAGGACAAAAAAACACTTTTTGGTGTGCATACAGGCACATGTGCCAATAGGTACACCCTATAGACATTTGAACATAGAAACTTTAGGGATGGGATGGACTATGAGACAAGTAGACAACTTTACAATGTTTAATTTTACTATTGGTATAAATTGATGAGACAAACCAAGGATTGAACAAACAACAGATTGATCTTCAAACAAACCTTGATCGTAATGTACCAACGACAACACAATATGGTCTACTACTATTTTATGTATACATCGAACGCTCTCAATATGTAATCACCGCCACCTAATTTTTGTATAAGAGATTAGGTTGAATAAAATGTATTTTTGATTTCTAGCAAATCATTTAAAATGAATTCTAATAATCTAAACAATAGGCACAAAAGCTTTTAAAATCCTTTTACATCCTTGTAGATATGATATGATTCTATAGTGATTTGTGATCTATGTGATCCTTTGTCTTGACTTCAAAATCATCTAAGCATGCTAATGCCACCAAAATTGTGTGATTTTTACATGTCAACTGTCGGGTTTTGATCTAGGCCCGCTTGATTTATACCAAAAAATAGATTAAAAAAAAAAGTCATCCCATTGCTCCAAACACTTTAATAGATCAACTCGTTTAGGCGCGAGCCCTCTCATAATATCTAATCTTCAAAAAAAATTCTCATTTCACATATAATATCTAATCTCTTATCACTTTCATCATTCAAATAACATGAACTTTTTCACATATTGGGGGGTCTAAAATACACCCTTAATCAGAAGGGGGTCATCACCTTCGTTGTGAATATATGCCGATCACCACCCGAGCACCTAGCTCCATCAGAGATGTAAATACGAGATGTCAACTCATTGTCATTCCTAACGATAATGAGTCCGCTAGTGATTTATAATCTATATATATGTTACAAAAAATTGAAGTAACATCACAGTTGCTCCCTAGCGCCAGAAGCTATCCAATTCATGACCAGCGTCCAACGGGTCATCCACAACAATTGCTCAGCCTCAACAATTGCTCAGCCTCAGGGGACGAGGTTTTGTCTTTGGTAGATTAGGGTTTGCAATTCAGAAAGGGGTGGTGACGCACCTTGTTATCCGTCTACCTTCTGTTTTGATGTAACTTGGCAATTGGCAAATATGAATGAAATTTAAATTTATTTCAAAAAAAAAAAAAAAGTAACATCACCTTCCCCACAAAATGTCACTTTTATGTTCAAAACTTCAAAATAATACTATTAGAGTACTTGTTCACTTTTCATCAGTTTCATCCTTAGTTTCTTCATCAGTTTCCTCTGCAGTGTCTTCATCACTTTCCTCATCAGTTTCTTCATCCGTTTCCTCATCGGTTTCCTCATCCGTTTCTTCACCGGTTTCTTCATAATGAACTTGTTCATCATTATAAACTTTTTCATCAGCTTCAGGTAGATGTGAGACCCTGTTGCGGGTGGAGTAATACTCATCTATGCGTCTGAGGAAATCTATAACCATCTGAATCCTCTTCTGATGCTCTTCAACTCTTTTGTTGATTTTGTCATATTTAACAGCCCATGCCTTGGCACGAGCCAGGACTTGAGCCGCTGTGGGCCGAGAATCTGGGATCAGGCTAGCTAACGATTAATAGAATGTACTTTCAATCAAAACAAAAATATATTGTCGATTATGGTTAACGCATACATACATACCTCTTGACTGAATAGACGGACGGAAACGAAATAATCTTCGTAGTATTGGAGCCATTTCGGAATGCAGGATCTCTTCGATCGAATCATAAAAATTGTGAATGGAATAATGATGTTACGGTAGATGGTACTAATTCTACCAAAATTTCCGATATTGTAGGGAAATACTTTAAACGTTATATTTTCTCATTAAAATTATATTATTATTAATCTTCTTTAAAATTGTTTTTTTTTTTTTGTGTGTTGAGGTTTACCCAAATAAACAACCGAGTTAGAAAGTTACGTTGGAGTAAGTTAACGCTTCTGTATAGGCAGGCTACCTCGTAGCGAGTACTCGAAGCATAGGCGGGACTTTTACAACCATGTGTATAGGTAGTGAAAGAAATATCGAAAAGTATAGAAATTGACATGTATCGAAAATAAAAACAAAAGATATGTACCGGTATTGCTGAGTTCAGGTCAAATCTAGCTACAATTTTTTTTTCTTTCTTTCTTTCTTTTTTTTTTTTTTTTTGCTTTTTATGTTTTAGTTTTTATTGTTTCTTTTCTTTTTGTGTATTAAAATCCTCACAGTTTTTAGCATTGACACTTATATCCTCTTATTTTTATAAAAACTTTGTAAAATGTTACTGTAGTTAAATCTATAACCCTAATTGTACCCTAGTAACACTTCTCATTCTTGTATCTATACACCTTGAGCACCTAAATACAAAACAGAGAACTAGTTGTGAAGAGTGGATGTAGATCAATCTTGATCGAACCACATGTTCTTGTTCTTGCTATTTAGAGAGCGTGTGGTGTTTGTATGAGACCCATTCTGACGTAACAAAAATAACCAACATTTATCAAACATATATTTTCGTAAATATATCGTGGAGCATGAACTAAAGCTGCATACCTTAAAGGTTTAATGTCCACAATAAGTACATAAACGACAGTCAATAGCACCTAGCATAACAAACATGACAATGTCACCAAAATTGTATGTGATTTCTACATGTCAATGGGTTTTGATCTACATCCAATTAATTTATACGAATCAATAAATAAATGAAGATCATTATTCAAGCACCTAGTTCTATGAGAGATGTCAATGCAAGTCCAATTAGAGATGTCAACTATTGTCATTCATAACGCTGATAAATTCAAAAGTCTCCTGTAACGCCCCGCGTTTTCATACTTTCTATATTTAGAAACCATCGCTTGTAAAACTATTTTTGGAAACTTCGTAGTCTTGTAATCGTTCTTTCATTAAAAGCGATGTAAAATCCGAGACTTGGATCACTAATGAAACTCGTATTTTGTTAATTACATGTTACACATACTTTATACATGCTCAAACATTCAACTTCGTGGAACAATTGATGCTTATTCGTGATTCTTGGAAACTATGTACTAAACTTGTAAATACATGAAACGTATGCAGGAGACGTGTTTCAATCATAAACGACGCTTGAATACAACCCTCATACGTATAATTATACTTGGTTATACTCCTCATACTTAAATGTACCTTAAAATATGCTCTTATGACAAAACTAGTCCTTAAAACACCTTAAAAGCCCAAATTAACAAACTGCAGGGACTAAAATGAAAATTTGGGAAAAATGTTAGCTTACGGACCGTAACACTCCCAGTGTTGAGGTCCGTATGCATATCTGGCAGGCAGAAATATCAGCAGCTCGTTTTCTACGCGATTTTGAGCGGGATTTTCCTTGTTTTGACCAAGTCTTGCACCATTTATGACCCAAAACAACCCTAATACACTTCCCTATATATACCATATGTCCCCAAGCTCTTGACCACATTCATCACTCTCAAAAACTCTCCTAAACACTCTCAAGTTCTTGCATAAATCCACATTTTCGGGCAGAATCATAACCTTGCACAAAAAAGAGCATAACTTGCTCATTTCTCAACCAAATCACTTGATTCTTCTTCCTACTTGTTTGTATAACCATGGGGTTTGATTCCTTGACTTCTCCTTGGAGAAATCAGACCTGGAATTGCCCCGAAATGGTCCAAGAACTTTCTGTTTTGTGCAACTTTCTTAAACTACAAAGCAAGCTTGTGTTCTCATGCTTCTAGTCCATCACATGACTAATGAAGTTAAACCAAGATTGATTTACATTTATTAGGAGTGTCTAAACACTCTAAACTTTCTGTTTTAACCAAGCTTATAGCTTGCAAGTGGTGCCAAGTCTTGAACTTGAAGATAGTGTGACTACTTGGCTAGCCTAGGCTAACTAACATGAACAAGTCCACACATCACTTGATGTTTTGCTTAGATTAGTTGTGTTATTTCTTGTACATATCCATGAGGTCCCTAAATGGAAGGTTCGCCTTCCTACCTCCTACATGATCTATATGTTAACATATTATTCGAGGTACCAAAGTGGAGGATTTCACCTCCCACCTCCTACATGACTTCTATGACACTTATTGAGGTACCTAAATGGAGCCATAGTCTTCTACCTCATGCTTGAAATACTTGAACATTTGGACTTATTAATATACCTATATAACCTATACAATACATAACCTTATTATTCGAATAATCGAATCTTTGATGATGAGCTTGTGTTCATATGTCAAAGTACTAGATTACATCATTCTAGACTATGATAACTTGTCACGATTCTAATGGAACCTTGTTCCATGAAAACATTTAAACTCCTTAGAGTTTCCTAGTGTCAAGAACAAGTATCATACGTACTAAATGATTATTTTCACATGTTATTTCATATATTATTTTTATGTTGTTTTGAATACCGAATCTCGGCTCTATGCATACTTGAACTTTAACCCGTACACCTTCAACCATCTAAACCGCATCCACTTCGTCACTTTGGATAATCGGAAAGCTTATGTGATATTGTGAGTATACTCGCAACCCCTTTTTATGTTTACCACTTTTTTTTTTGGGGTGTAACATGTTTACTTATCAACAACTTACACAAGAACATTTTTGCTCAAACACATGAACATTCCTACAACATACTTGTATACGTGATTGCTTGATACTTTAAACATGGGTGAAAACATTATGTGGTGGAACTTATCATTAACTTCGTACGAGCCTAACCGTGACATATGTAGCGCTATAGGACTGACGCCCCGCCCGTTAAACTTGGGGTTATGTCATGAGCATGTGCGTCTTGCCTGGGTTGATAGGTTATACACATGTCTTGTTTATTGTCTATCTTGGAATCACATGCTTGCTATGAGGAATCGTTCGAAACTTATCTTTTACTATGTACGTATCAAACTTGTATACTCGCCATTGCTTTTGCATTGAATTGTATTTTTAAACATGTTACAGGTTGATGATGATGATGCTATGAAAAGAAGTAGCGTTGATGCCTAGATACACATATAGACGTTTAGGTTTAATATGTCGTATCAACTTTGCTTATGTTGTTTTGTAATTCTTTTGAACTTATTGTTATTTGAATTCCTTGTAATGTTGACAACTACTTTATGCAATGAAATCGGTTTATTAAATATTGTCACAATTAGTGTTATGATGTCTCGAGCAATCTTCACACTTCGTCTCATCCCGATGTTTCCGCCATTGGTTGGGGTGTGACAGATTGGTATCAGAGCCATAACTATAGGGAATTAGGTAGGATTGCCATGCTACTTACCTAGTCTATAGTTCTAGAACCTTATTCATATGTTATATTTGAGACTACATGCACGCCACTTCATATGTTTCTTATACATTCTCTTTGGGCCTTTATGAACGTATATGTCATTTTTTTTCTTATGAATCATACTTGGCATGCTATTCTTATGTTATTATACGTGTTTAAATATGTGTTCATATTTGTTTTAACATGTCATTATTTAGGTGCCATTATGAAATGTGTTTTACGTGTTATTTTTTTTAGATGCTTTATGTGCCTACACTTATTCTTATTTTGAGAATACGTCCTTTTACTCGACTATTCTAAAATTCACAAACCACTCGTAATGCACAAACGAGACGACTTCACCAAAATAGGCGTGAAACCCACAATTTGGTGAATGACCCTCAATCCTTCTACTCTTCTTTTTACACGAAATTCACCACCAAGTTAGGAGTGAAATCCTCACCCTGATGGAGAAATTCGAATTTCAAATTCTAGTGGACCCTCGTCAAAGTGTCAAAATTAACTTTTGACCCGACGAGTACCAACCACATTTAGGATACTAAATCGCCAAGTTAGGGGTGAAACCCGCACCTTGTCGACTAGTCCCACTCTTTGATTTTCATTAATCCCGCCAAGTCTCGAAATTTCAATCGAATTGGGGACATGTAGTAACTGGAAGGGTAAATACCGTAACCGACTTGTCGGCAAGAGTATTTCACCTATTAGGCCAAAGCATGCTCCTCAAATTCGAAAGACTTCTCGACCACTTTGGTTAGTCAACGTTCCGTTATGGAGCCATCCAATTTTTTTTATCAAACATGTGTTTTTATTATTCCTTTTATACGAGGCAATCTTTTAAATACGAATTTACTTTCGGTATTTTCTCCTCGCACACACCCAACATATTAAATCTTTTCCACATGTTTTGTACATATGCATGTTTCCATGTGTTATAAATCTATATTCCTCATAGCGATAAGTGGGGACATATCGTCGAGATCGGAGTGATTTCCTTACCTTGACGATTAACTCCACTTCCCTTTTCCTTAAAAACGACCTCACCAACGAGTTCGGGGTGATTCCCTTACCTAGGTGGCCGTACCAAAACGCCTCTTCAAAATAGCTCATTTTGCAAACTTGATCATATTTTATACCTAAACTATTTGTCATTATTCAAAATACATACATATACAATTTCAAAAAAAAAAAAAAAAAATTTATTTTCTATCCTACAATATATATTTTTTTTACTCAACCCATATACACGAGATTCTTAAGCATATCCTAAACGTTTCACTACACAAATTTTCAAACCTTACGCAACGCTACTTGTCAATTTAATCGGTCCAAGGAATCTCTTGCCCATAAACTCCATATGCGACTTAATCACTAAAACGCACTTAGGATATAGATCACCAAACTAAGGACTTTCATTCTAAATCGGAGGATCAACCAACCTTCCTTTTCACCTATAAGATCTTATAGATGCTATATGCTCGTTTTACCAAAGACTACTTTGAACATCGACAAGTCATTTGTTAGAACTTTTAACAATCACTAAGTCCTTTTGCTAAAATTCTTTTCTAAGGATCCTCATTTTCACAAGAACCCCCCCCCCCCCCAATTCATAAGTTCTTATTTGATGAAATAAACTTGCTTTGGATTGAAAAACCTTCTACTGCACCAACTTATAAACACGTGGGCAAGAAGACACCTTGGAGACCGACCATCTTCCGATTTCATAAACTCTTTTAAAACAAAAGTAGCATTTCCATTCGTTACGAAATGCATTATGCTTAACCCATAAGCACCCTATACCCTTTTACATATGCAACTACATTCTACCTTCCAAGTCAAACACAATCTAATTTTGATACGATAAACTCAACGTTTTGTTTAAACAATTATACCCATGTATCATCCTACACGTTTTAGTCATTTTAACGCAACAATTCACTTATAATCATTCGTATTTACATACTTAACCTTTTGGACAATTTTATACACTTGAATCCGTGATGTCCCAACATACACTATATACATAAATTTAATTATTCATACCTACACTTACATTCATACGCTTTATGCCTATACTTATAATCGTATTCATACTTATACTCATACGTTTCACGATTTTACCTATACTCACATGTTTCATGTTATCACTTATACTCATACGTTGCGTGCTTATACATATACACATACTACTCGTACGTGTTATGTCGATACATATACTTGCGTGCTTATACCTAAACTTATACTTATGCTCACACTTTCATTCATACTCATGATCCATACATTCGTACCCATACGCGAGCGTAAGCCGAGTGATTCGCTTGCGTGGGTCCCATACATACTTAAGCATGGACTTGCTTACATACTACATTCTTACCCTTTTATTTATTTTTTTTTAAATTATGAATACCCTGATTCATACTCAACTAGTACAAACTATGCGGATCATGCGACAATCAATATAATCACGGGTGCACACGGGATTATAGTGATAGGCGTATGAGAACCATAGAGTGTACTACTGTGTATGGTGAGACACGGAACGTAACATGGCACCGAATACGGAACGGACATAATGTGGTTAAAACATGGTGGATACGCCGCTGGTACTTCCTGTATATAAGTGTTTTCACCATATTACCAAATTTCGTAAAACGTGCCATGAGAAATTCAGTGTTTTGCAGACCTTTTTGGACTTACTACAACCTCACACAACTCACAAACGCATTATATCCGATTATCCACGACGATACTTCATCCTTAACATACTCCGTTCCTCTATCCAACGCTTATACTATTCTCATACTTATACACTTTGAAAGACATTCATTCATTCTATACTCGTATTATTCTCCTTATCCTTTTAGTTCATACAAACCTCGTCCGCAATCAAACTTGTGTAAACATTCGAGTCCTAGCTTACCTATAAAATAGTCTTCCTATTCTGGACCCTTGCGTAACTGTACTTAATATACCTTTAATGTGCCAAACCTCCTCGTTTCACTCAGTTAACAATCTTCTACAAATGTGATTTAGTTATCACGTCCCATCAAAATACAAACCATGTGTCAACATCTTCTTTCTTAATACGTCACTTTTATTATACGTCACCTTTTAAACGTCACCAATTTAAATTACTCCAACTTGTTTAGACTCACTTCACCTGTATACGCACCTACATGTTTTCAACTAGGTCAGATACCTCGAATTATTTCAGACAATGAACTCACTCCCAAAGTACCTTGTCACTCTCCAAAGTTTTGTGCCTTTAAAAATGTTTCAAAAATTTCAAGTCTCAAATTTTCACTAAAACCCTTTGAGTCTACCTCTTGAATAAATTTCGGGACGAAATTTCCTAAAGGAGGGGAGACTGTAATGCCCCGCGTTTTCATACTTTCTATATTTAGAAACCATCGCTTGTAAAACTATTTTTGGAAACTTCGTAGTCTTGTAATCGTTCTTTCATTAAAAGCGATGTAAAATCCGAGACTTGGATCACTAATGAAACTCGTATTTTGTTAATTACATGTTACACATACTTTATACATGCTCAAACATTCAACTTCGTGGAACAATTGATGCTTATTCGTGATTCTTGGAAACTATGTACTAAACTTGTAAATACATGAAACGTATGCAGGAGACGTGTTTCAATCATAAACGACGCTTGAATACAACCCTCATACGTATAATTATACTTGGTTATACTCCTCATACTTAAATGTACCTTAAAATATGCTCTTATGACAAAACTAGTCCTTAAAACACCTTAAAAGCCCAAATTAACAAACTGCAGGGACTAAAATGAAAATTTGGGAAAAATGTTAGCTTACGGACCGTAACACTCCCAGTGTTGAGGTCCGTATGCATGTCTGGCAGGCAGAAATATCAGCAGCTCGTTTTCTACGCGATTTTGAGCGGGATTTTCCTTGTTTTGACCAAGTCTTGCACCATTTATGACCCAAAACAACCCTAATACACTTCCCTATATATACCATATGTCCCCAAGCTCTTGACCACATTCATCACTCTCAAAAACTCTCCTAAACACTCTCAAGTTCTTGCATAAATCCACATTTTCGGGCAGAATCATAACCTTGCACAAAAAAGAGCATAACTTGCTCATTTCTCAACCAAATCACTTGATTCTTCTTCCTACTTGTTTGTATAACCATGGGGTTTGATTCCTTGACTTCTCCTTGGAGAAATCAGACCTGGAATTGCCCCGAAATGGTCCAAGAACTTTCTGTTTTGTGCAACTTTCTTAAACTACAAAGCAAGCTTGTGTTCTCATGCTTCTAGTCCATCACATGACTAATGAAGTTAAACCAAGATTGATTTACATTTATTAGGAGTGTCTAAACACTCTAAACTTTCTGTTTTAACCAAGCTTATAGCTTGCAAGTGGTGCCAAGTCTTGAACTTGAAGATAGTGTGACTACTTGGCTAGCCTAGGCTAACTAACATGAACAAGTCCACACATCACTTGATGTTTTGCTTAGATTAGTTGTGTTATTTCTTGTACATATCCATGAGGTCCCTAAATGGAAGGTTCGCCTTCCTACCTCCTACATGATCTATATGTTAACATATTATTCGAGGTACCAAAGTGGAGGATTTCACCTCCCACCTCCTACATGACTTCTATGACACTTATTGAGGTACCTAAATGGAGCCATAGTCTTCTACCTCATGCTTGAAATACTTGAACATTTGGACTTATTAATATACCTATATAACCTATACAATACATAACCTTATTATTCGAATAATCGAATCTTTGATGATGAGCTTGTGTTCATATGTCAAAGTACTAGATTACATCATTCTAGACTATGATAACTTGTCACGATTCTAATGGAACCTTGTTCCATGAAAACATTTAAACTCCTTAGAGTTTCCTAGTGTCAAGAACAAGTATCATACGTACTAAATGATTATTTTCACATGTTATTTCATATATTATTTTTATGTTGTTTTGAATACCGAATCTCGGCTCTATGCATACTTGAACTTTAACCCGTACACCTTCAACCATCTAAACCGCATCCACTTCGTCACTTTGGATAATCGGAAAGCTTATGTGATATTGTGAGTATACTCGTAACCCCTTTTTATGTTTACCACTTTTTTTTTTGGGGTGTAACATGTTTACTTATCAACAACTTACACAAGAACATTTTTGCTCAAACACATGAACATTCCTACAACATACTTGTATACGTGATTGCTTGATACTTTAAACATGGGTGAAAACATTATGTGGTGGAACTTATCATTAACTTCGTACGAGCCTAACCGTGACATATGTAGCGCTATAGGACTGACGCCCCGCCCGTTAAACTTGGGGTTATGTCATGAGCATGTGCGTCTTGCCTGGGTTGATAGGTTATACACATGTCTTGTTTATTGTCTATCTTGGAATCACATGCTTGCTATGAGGAATCGTTCGAAACTTATCTTTTACTATGTACGTATCAAACTTGTATACTCGCCATTGCTTTTGCATTGAATTGTATTTTTAAACATGTTACAGGTTGATGATGATGATGCTATGAAAAGAAGTAGCGTTGATGCCTAGATACACATATAGACGTTTAGGTTTAATATGTCGTATCAACTTTGCTTATGTTGTTTTGTAATTCTTTTGAACTTATTGTTATTTGAATTCCTTGTAATGTTGACAACTACTTTATGCAATGAAATCGGTTTATTAAATATTGTCACAATTAGTGTTATGATGTCTCGAGCAATCTTCACACTTCGTCTCATCCCGATGTTTCCGCCATTGGTTGGGGTGTGACATCTCCTTTCTCCCTAACATACGTACCTAGATACTAGTACTAGGTACTATACTATTAATTCATAAGTCTTAAGGAATAGTGATGTTCTTTGTTTCTTGATTTAGTCACCAAACTTTTCAAACTTCTTTATTTTAGCCCCTCTTTAGTTTGTGTTCTCATACTTCTTTTACAGTCGTACATATTTCAAGTTTTGTAACACCTCGAAAATTTTATGTCCAAAATTTATCGACACGTGTCATGAGCTTAAAACGTGTAAAGGATTGATTAGAAGAACTAAAGTTGACAAACAAGGAAAGTATGTGAATATAAGGGTTCAAAATATCAACAATGGATAAATATACTTTACAATAACCCTACATGATGTTTATACCCTTAAACGAATGAATCGTGGACCATACGAAACTAATTGTGAAAGAATGTGAGAGATTACAAACTACAGGGGTTAAATGTGTCAACATGTTTAAAGTATACCTCTGAGTGGCCTTTTAGCAAACCCGAAGCTTTGTAACGATTAATTATGCTCACTAGAAGGTATGATAAAAAAAATTCACCAAGTTTCGTTATCGTATGAGAAAGTTATGATAAAATTCGTATACAAGGGATTAAAAGCGTCAGCGTTGAAATTTAAGACTTTTCGGTGATCGTATGAATAACCAGGGACTTAACAACGTTGGTTTATGACTTGGAGTCCTTAAAAGTCAAGTTTGGGGGGTTACAAGTGCAAGAAACCATGTTAAAAATCAAGTTTGGAAGTTTAGGGGCCAAACTGTCAACTTTTGAAAGTTATGTCATGCTGGCCTGGTCCTTACGGACCGTATGCTAGGACCCTTACGGTCCGTAAGCTACTCCCAGATGCAGAAACTCAACTGATGGCTGTTCAGCCCATGTAACCGACATATATTAACCTTTTTCACCACCAAGAGCTGCCTAAACTAGTTCTTAGGTTTAGGGACACTTGTAATTGATATGGGATCACCTCATAGGCTTATTGTCATGATCTTGATGGATCAAAGGCACTATATAAGACCCACATTGTTGCAAACTTTGATCATCCCTTCATACCTTCATTTCTGATCATTTCTGGAGCACAAGGACCTTCCCTAAGCATCTCTGGTCGTGCCTTAGACCTTGGTAAGTATCCTTGACCTTCCTTAATTGAGTTTTGCTTAGTTATTAGCTTAAAAGTCAAACCGTCGTAATTAGGTTTGACTTATCGATTAATCACTAATGGTCCAGTGATTAGTCAAACTTAAGGTAGTTATAAGTTGGTAATCATGTGGGCATTAAACCCTTAAAATGGCACCCTCAGATTCCCGTCCTAACTAGATCAATTGTCGGGTCAAAGTTCGTTATAAAAAGTCAACAGAAACTTAATTTGCGAATTAACACGTAATTAGCAATGTAGAAGACATGTAAACTATTTTGTCACTCATATAACTTGATAATTAGTATAAGAACTGGTCTAAGCTTGTTTGATCCGACAATTTTCTGTTTAGGCTCGGTTAGGAACCGAAAGTCGCAAAACTTTGACTTTTGCTTGGACTTCAGTTCTGACCCGATTTAGATGGATTTAGAAATGCCTTAGAGTTCCGTTAGGACCAACTAGTATGATAGTATAACCCTCTGCGTTTATACTACTTGACTCGTTGATTGTCCGATGTTTCCGTTAAATGCCTAATGTTGACCAATATGCCCATTTGACCTTAAAACGAGAGTTTTGGAAATGTGTAAGGACAATAATCTTTATTACTGAATTATAAACATGTCCCTAAAATTTCACATCAGTTGGAGGTCTAGATTAGGAGTTATGCTCAATAGCGTAATTTGAAAGCTTTTTGTTAATTATAAGGCATAATTAGCGTAAAGCTTATCTAAACCCAATTTTTTGACACCAAACCTTTTACCCACTGATGTAATATAATATTTTGAGATTTTTGAAGATTTTTAATTATTTTTAACCTGATCATAACCTAAGGTTATGGCCTTGATTCAGTAAATACCGATTATACCCTTTTTGTGTATAAAATGAGTTTTACATAGTATTTTGACACTAATCCAATTGCTACTGATTTTATATAATAAATGAAGTATTTTGAACTTTATAACCTGATCAGAAAACTCAGATTTCCTGTATAACCCGGAAATCGCTTAAAACGGCTTTTTACGCGTATTAAACACCTAGTATGGGTTTAAAACCATTTTGGCATATAAGACTTATCACCAACTGATATAACCTATTGAATTAAGTTTTTTTACTGATTATTTCAGACCCGAGTCTCAGAATTAAAAGTAATCTCTTTTATAATCTTTTAAATGACCAAAATACCCCTACGGGGCTTAAATTGAGATTAAACTCGTTTTGGGCATAATGGAAGGTATCCTACTGATATCACAACATATTTAAGGCATATTAACTTAGGAAACCTGTATATGACTCTTATGGTTACCCGTTACGCTTCTTACGCGTTCGGTTCGGTTTATGTAACTAGTTTGCATAAATTAGCCGAAACGGGTCAAACCTTATCGTTTTTATCTCAAAATCCAGAATGTGTTTAGATTACCCATATTATACAAGTCTTCAAACTTGTCGGGTCTAAATCACATTATATTCCGGTCTTCGCTTTATCATGCGTCTGAACCGTATCTTCCTTTTGAAAACTAACCGGTCTAGCATAGGCTTAATTA
The DNA here is from genome assembly GCA_030545235.1 of Helianthus tuberosus. NCBI lineage: Eukaryota > Viridiplantae > Streptophyta > Magnoliopsida > Asterales > Asteraceae > Helianthus > Helianthus tuberosus. The sequence continues at coordinate 167,922,067 of CM060360.1, forward strand.
AAGACCCGTTAGGATTCTAATAGGTTATTAAAAACCTTCATTCCAGATTTAGGAGCCCAGTAAAAGTTATCTGTACTTGCTGATTTGATATACGGCTGGGATTGAATTTATATTTAGCTCAGGTAAATACTTTTAACTTATTTTCCCTATACGGGCTTGGGGTACGGTATATAAAATACCGCTTGGTCGGGCATTCGACCTTAATCGATTGGTGGTTAAGTATTATCGAGATGACCCGTTTAAAAATATGTTTTGTTTGCTTAAACGCCTTTGGGGGTTAATGACCATGTCCCGGATATCCTTGGCATCATTTTACGAAATGGCCACGACCTAAGCACGGGGTGTAGGCGTACACTCGTCAGTGCCTAAATAAATAATGTGGTGTGTCTATTGATCTTTAACCCGGCACGAACCGGGCTACTGAACGCATAAGGAACATGTAATTCTTTACAAGTATTATATTCAAATAATTATCTCAAGTTATAAAGAGTTTTGTGCCACGTGCATCCAAACCAATTTTATTAAACTTTTCAAAATGAGTCAGTTAATTGTATTTACCAATGTAAACTGACGTATTTTCCAAAAAGGCTAAATGCAGGTACTATACGTAATAGGCTGGCTACTCCAGTCATCAATAATCAAGTCTCGCAAGCTTTAGATGTTAAAGTCTGTTGAACAGTGTTATCTTTCTATTTTAGATCCGCCTGTGGATCCATCTTACATTCCGTTGTAATATTTGATATTACTTTATATCGGGTTGTAATATATTTATCTTTTGCTTCCGCTGTGCATTTAAATTGTGTTGTTTGACTATGATGACATCAACAACGTCACGATACTCCCCACCGGTAATACGTGGAAATATCGGGGTGTGACAAGTTTCTTTCTTTTAACTTATACTCTGTATATGATCTACCTATTTAACACGTTTAATAATTTTCATTTGTTAACTTATAAGTATCACCTACCGTTAAAGGTAGCCCACTTTGTTATCCGCATTCAAACTCTATGTGACATTATGAACTAAAACTATAGATCCACTTTCAAACTCTCTGACTTTATGAAGTAAGACTATAGATCCACTTTCAAACTCTCTGTGACATTATGAACTAAAACTATAGCTACCACGTACCAAATTTCTTTTCGAGCGCGCTATGATCAAACAAGTTTTCATATACGCGGCAACCAAGTTCTACATCAAAAAACGTCTTGTTCGACGATTTTTACTATCAATCATATCACACCATTTGTGTAATTCAAAAGAAGAGAAAGAAACGTTGTCATTCATACTTTTTTTACTTGCACTAAAAATTACCTGGTTTAACCCGACCCTTTATCCAACCTGCCCGCCCACCCATTTTACCACTACTAAACCTTAATGAAAATCAACCAAGTTATAGATGACCAATGACTAACCAACACTCAAGACTAATAAAAATGAAAACTCGTACGTCTTGCAACTGAAACAATCTTCCCCATCATTATACAAAGATCACAATCTCTATATTGTATCAATATCAGATGAAGCATAATTGCAGATGTTAAACAGGAACAACCAACATCAATATAAGGATTCAAATCGTCAGGTTGAAGATCCTCCATAACGGCGCACAAGAATAGCCCGATACAGGGTGCCAACATGAAGGAAAAAGATAAGGGCTATAATGACATCATCCAATAGACCAAGTACTCCGAACAATGCTGTCAAAAATCAAAATAACCAACATTTTATCAAACATATATTTGAGTTGATATATTGTGATTTATGAAGCGGGCTTGAAGCAATGTACCTTCGGGTATAATGTCCACAGGGCTAAGTACATAAATGGCAGTTGATATTAGCTGTGTGAAAAAGAAGCAACATTAGTGACAAGAGTACGTTTTTTACAACGATTTTAAAATTTAGACAAGAAATTATAATAACTGAATCTAACCAAAATGATAAATAATTTAATAGATCAATTCGTTTAAACGGGTCAATACTTGTGTCTTCACCTATGCAATTAACTCTTGCATGCAATCATATTTGCAACAAAATAGAACTAATATTTATCAACTCACAGCCAGATATACGCGTGCTTTAATGACAAACGGGAGAGATCTTTGAGGATCCATCAGTTCTCGAAACAACCTTTTGATAAGAAATGGAAGGTCTTGTAGTCTCTGCAAAAACACAAAAAAGGTTTCAAATATTAATACAGATTTTGAGAAAACACGATTAACGTCTTTTTTATCATCTTATATTTCGTAACAAGATTAATATTTGTTATTTTTTAGATATATATAACCAGGAGCAACCATCTCATAAGCTAAATAAGAGGAATACTAACAAGATTTTGATTGCAACGAAACTATTATAACTGGCATAATTAGAAGGAATACTGACATAAGTTGTAAAGAAGGAATATTATTAACAGTCAGTTGGTTACAACGGAGTGAACAGTCAAATACAATGCAAATATTCAAACATATTATATAGTTCACTATTAAAACACACTGAATAATGCAACATTCAGACACTACCACTAACTTTCACATTCCATTAAGACAACATCTAAAAAAATCAAGAGCCTATGAGCCTTTTTGGACCTCTGAATTCAAGCTAGCACTTCCAAAACACTCAAATTATTGCCTCGTGCATGAATATTTCATTTAATACTCATACTATCCTGTTCTGTTTTTATAAGTCCTTGTACATTTGCACTCATTCAATATTTAAGTTTAACGCAATCCACATAACATATGCAATACATCACCAAAACAAACAATATATTACTACTTCAATGTTTCAATTACCTGGCCAAGACCGGCTGACTGTGAACCAAAAACACGGTTATAGGATTCAATGCTTCTTAAAATCTGAGAAGCTTCCGGATCATGAACTTGCTGAGAGGAAGCTTGACTAGGAACCAATAGAGTAATCTGGCGTCTACAAAGAGGGCACCTACATGGCTGTAATGCTGACCCATGATTCCAAACTTGTAAAATGCAATTTCCTGTATATTAGATGAAAGGAAAAAAAAAAAAAAACGGTCATTAAGGTGATCATATGCATAACCTTAAACAGTTTCTCATGTTATTCAGCGGGGATGGCAATCGAACCCGAACCCGATGGATAAACCCGAAACCCGACACATCTGCGACGGGTTTGGGGTCGGTTAATCGGGTTTGGGACTAGTTTTTATTTTTTCGCAGGTTTGGGATGGGTTTGGGATTTGGTGATATACCCGTTTACCCGACCCAATTACCCGATAAAGTAAACCCGTTAACCCGATTGTATACCCGATATAATTTCTTTTATACTTTTAAATATATATAATACATCCTTTTTTCTATACACATAGGTATTTTATCCCGTATACATTACAGTTATTGATATATTTCTTTAGTGATAATACTAAATGTTACTGATTAGTAGTTACCTGATGGGTTTTGGGTCGGGTATACCCAACGGGTAAACTTTTTAAAATTAATAGGTTACCCGAAACCCACAGGTATACCCGATGGGTATTTACCCACTAGAAACCAGACGGGTTTGGGACAAGCTTATCTACTCGGGTTTGGAGTTGGGATTACCTAAACCCGTCCCAAACCCGACCCATTGCCATCCCTACGGGTGACAATTTGAGTAGTGTTATGTTATCTTTAGCAGTAAACTTCTGAAGGGGTTGTTTATGTTGTGTTTCAAGTCAAAGAGGTAACTTCAATAAATAGCAGGTTGAATTGAAAGTCAGCCAAATTTAGAATCCTAAATTATTTCATTCAAAGGATCCAATTATTACTGTAATATCACTGTTTTTGTAATCAGAATTAATACGTTAACTGTTAATAACAAGAATCGATAATCAAACGAAGAGTTACACTTGTCTTGATGAATTCATAACTCGAATCATCTATTTATAACTTGCTAGACAAGTAATCCTAATTCAAACACAAAAATTAACTAGATAATTAAAAGACACATAATTATCTCTAACTTACTCCACCAACTCTTAATTAACCCAACCAACTTGCCAGTTCGACTTAAGTGAGTCGGTAATTAACCCATCCGGCCAACAAAGAACTCAAGATGACCAAAAAAAAAAACTAGCTAATAGGTAGAAAAGATTAGTTAAAACAGACAATAGTAATCACTTGATTCAAAGGTTTAGATTATTACTCTAACTATGTATTGAATTTGTATCTCAATAATAATGTTACATCAAGCAAGCATATACTCCAACAATTCCTGAGAGTCAGTCCATCGAGGCACAAATTCCTCAAGTTTACCTACATATTTATTTAATCATCCTCCTGATAAAACCCTAATATCCCCCAAAAGGGATTGAATGATGAAATAATGAGTGATTAATGATTAGGGGGGTATGAAGAAGAAGAAGACGACGTACCGCAGTACCAATGAGAACAATTGGCTTGATGAGGAAGATGAAAGTTGCCATGGCAGATTGAGCAACAGTCGTTCACCGGTGGTCCGTCCATACCATACCAGATCAGATTCTATCTCAGTAACAGTAGTCACCCTCTCTCTCTCTCTGTTTATTGACTACTACTTGTTTCATTCCATTGATGATATGTTTCTTAATGGTTAAGATTATTCAAGATTTATTAAGAACGCGTAAGGAAGAGTAACTAACGTACGTACGAACCGTCATTTTTTTTTCACTCAAATAACGTGGCCTTTCCTTATTGGCTATCAATATCCTTTTGTCATCAAAGAGACATGTGTCGTCAATCCAGACCTCAATTTTTCATTAACACAGGACTGTTTGACAACATCTACATCTAAGTGCTAAACCAATAAAAGGACTGAACCATTAAGTGCTAAACCAGCAAGAGGTCTGAACCAGTAAGAGACCGTATAATGCTTAACCGTTCAGAGGCAAATGTCTGACCAATTCAGATTAGAGGTCTTAACCATTCAGACTCTGTATAATGCTTAACCATTCAGAGACAAATGTTTGAACCATTCAGACATCTGCTCGTGAAACAAACAGTGCTGAACCAGTAAGAAGTCTGAATCATTAAGAGCCGGTAAACAAACAGCCCCTCACTCTAATTTAATAGTAAGTTGACGCCATCTTCTAACACCTTCCGTAGTGGAACTTATATGGGGTCTAAGGGTCACATGGCACCCCACGTCCTGAAACACCAATACGGCCGGCGTTATACGCGGCCCAAGGCTTTTCCTCGCATAAAATATCACGGCATGATGTTATGTTGATCTCTCACACACCAATATGGCCAGCGTTATATAACCTCATTTCAACTACACACTCAAGTTATATAACCCTCTCTTACACAGTTTGCCACTAGTCACATAAATCCCCTTATGGGGCGTTATGAGGCTTGACCACTCCACATGGCCTAATCACGTGTTATAAAAATCTAGTCATCTATACGTTTGGAGATTTTATGGAAAGCATGGTGTCCACGTGGTCTTTTTTGTACACGTTGCTGCAAAAGTTGCTAGGTTCTGTGTTTTTACCCATATCAAAAACGTCTTGTGACTACCCTTGCGTAAGTCGCTAGGTTTTGTGCCCTTGCCTATATAAAAATGTCTTGTGTAATGTCTCCCATCGCCCGATCTATTTTTCTTTGGTTTCTCCTTATCAAAACCAAGCCCAAGCCCTAGTTGCATTGCAGGCTTGACACTTATTGTCTCGCTCCTTTTTTGTTATGCAAACTCGATCACCGTGCATGAACCATAATGTGTTCGTAAGTGGTATGAGCATGGGCGGACCCAAGATATGGCTTGGGTGGGTGGGCGCCCCATTTAAAAACAAATTTTTAGTGCATTTTATAAGCAAAAATCCGGATCGCACCACTTGAAAATATGTTTGAACCTCTTGTTCCCCAGGAAATAATTCATGGGTTCGCCAATAGGTAAGAGAGGATGTTAGAAGAAGCCCATTCCGAGAACAAGTTTGTAACCACCCATTGGTGAATCCCATAGGTCCATTTTGACTTTCTATATATTTCAGACCGTAGCCTTTACATCTTGTGCCATCTCAACTGTGAATCTATTGAATACATTATTGTATATATCAAGTTACAACGTTGGTTTGCGCTAGGATGCTTTTTGATGTTAACACATTGACCACCGAACTTTTTGCTTCTTACGCATTGACCACTAATATTTGAGGTTTCTTTCTTGAAGCATCTCCTACCTTTTTAAACCCATTTTGAGGTTTCTTTGTTGAAGCATCTCCTACCTTTTTAAACCCATTTTGAGGTTTCTTTGTTGAAGCATCTCCTACCTTTTCAAACCCATTTGGCCATTTGTCTTTTTTTTTTCTTGCACATTCACCTGGTGAAATAGAGAGTGATCTGAAACAAATCCGCAAACACCCAACTTCGCCCTAAGTTGGTTTTAAGGGTTTCCACAAGACAGGGGAAAGGGGTGTAAAAATAGAGGGCTAGTGATCCGAAACAAATCCGTAAAATGGTGCGGCGGTAGAGGTGATGATGTTGTGGTGACGCCAGCTAGGTGGTTGTGTTGTGTTGTCGAGAATGGACAAGCAGGTTGTGGGTTACGATGGTTTGCAGTGTTTGTCGACAGAGAGAGAAAAGGTAGGAAATTGTTCGTCTGAAAAGAGAATTGAGGCGGTTGTACAGTGACGGTGGCACTCTGACGGTGGTCGTGGGGGTTGTGTAGAGATGAGAAGAGAAATGGGAGAATGTATCGTTCAAAGAGAATGGAAATTGTTTTGGTCAAAAATCAAGCTAAGATAATGTAACCAAACTTTCTGTTGTGAGGTGTGATGCTTGAATTAATGAACAATACTAAGGATCACTCTGAAATGTAATGAACAAGTGACACAAAGATTTATACGAGGAAAAAGCCCTTGATCAATGAATGATCTCCGGCATAAAAAACCTCGGGTGATGGAAACTACCGATCACCAACTCAGATTAAACAAGAAATGTATTACAACTTCGGATGATAGCGAGCTAATTACAAGGATCACTACAGTGTAATGTGCAAAAAAGTGTGTAATCGCCAAGTGAATTGTCAAGAGCAGCTGGTGAGAGCAGTTGCGAGTGTGTGTGTTAAGCTAAAAATAGCCAAGTGTTTTCTATTTAGCTCGCTATCCCTTTTAAAAATGGAAAATATCTAAGCTAACAAACATTCCGCATTTGGTGCAAGTCCTCCACGACCTCCATAACGTCCATTTCAACCATGCACGTGCGGAATAAATATGGAATATGCTCCAGGAATATCGCCAAGACCAAGTCCAAGCTCGTACTCCTGCAAAACAACATCATATTCAAAGTAGACAATCGTTGGTATAAGGATCCTTATGATGATCCATGATCCTGATCCTACAATACTTTATGAGGATCACTAATTCAGACAGAATTGAGGATCACTAAGCCCATCAGTAAATGAGGATCACTAATCATTGAAAAATCCTCCCCAAATAATTGCCCCAAAAATATAAGGAGTAAAAATGTAAATAACGAGTTATATTTTCTGTTCTTATCCGCAACGAATCAACGGATAACTAGCCGTTGTAGTCGGACTAGCCGTTACCATTCTGACGTCACTGAAGTGACTACCCTGCAAGATCATCATTATAAATTGAAGTTAGAGATAAGGGTTAGAGAGCATTTAAATTCGTGCGTTTCCTCTTTAAATCCTCATTCGAAGACTTGATCAGGTATTTCTCTTTCCTTTCTCTCTTCATCTTCTCACTCTGTTTCTCTTCTTCACCACCGTCACAATCGAGATGATGCTAAGATCCTCACCGGCTAAGGATCACAAGAAGGACAGCCCCTTGAAAAGCCAAGGGATCATAAAAGATTCTGCAAAAGAACGATGCTGCTTCACTGATCCACAGATAGATAGAATCCGACATTGCTTTCCGGCAAACACCGATTTCAAACCATTTGATCCCACCGTTCTAAGTGATTATATTTTTGAAACCTGGGTAGCCTTTCCGGTCACACCATTTACAATAGGGTACTCGTATCCTTTTCCAGATTCACCCAATCCTTCTTCTCTCTCACCGGCATCTCCTACATTCAAGCGATGCCAATGATCTGGAGGGTCTTATATACCCTTGAAAGGATCATTGAACATGAAGGAATTGATCTGGGAATGTGTAACACCTTTAAAAATTCGTGTTAAATAAAATAACGACACGTGTCATTTAAAGACAAAGCGCGTCGGAAAACCCGGATTAGATAAAGATGTTTCGGCAGGATTTAAAGTGGCGTCATGTTAATTTTTACCTCTGAACACCCCAATTATAAATCCCAAGACCCGATTTAATATTTACACATCTATTATACCCTCAATTCAGGGAATTATTGCCAATAGTGGAATTGATAATGCGTGACTTGATCCCACAAAGAAAAGCAATGATAAACCTTTGTTTTCGGATCTTGTTTCTGAATCCAAAGCAAGTAAATGTAAATGGTAGGGTAACATACAGTAATAAGCACATGGTGAAGGTCCCTAAATGTCAATTGATGTCCCAAAAATCGTGCAAGTGGGTTACCCTTTCAAAACTTCAACAAACAAACAAATTGTAAGCCTGATGTCAGGCTTACGGACCGTAAGCTTGGGGACCTTACGGTCCGTAAGGCAACCTCCAGCAACAGAAAACAGGCAGCAGCCTGTTGTGCGCGAATGTGACCCTCTAATCCGGTTTTTCTTGCACATGCATGGCCCCTAGACATCCCTACACACTACTTACAAGTGTTGATCACTTATGGCTGATCATAGACCCTTGTGTCAATACCTTATGGTGCTTGATTCTTGTATATAAAGACCCATTCATTCACCACATTCATTCACAAATCATATTCAAGCATTCTGATTATTTGGGGAGCTTGCAAACTGATCAAGAGCCTTTCTAATCATTCATTAACCATCTAGTAAGTCTCTAATCCCTTCTAAATTAATTCTAGCTTAGTAATTAGCTTAAAAGTCAAACCGACGTAACTACGGTTTGACTTCGCGATTAATTAACGATAGCTCAGTCGTGTGTCGAATTAAAAATACCATTAGATAGGTAATTATATGGGTATTAAACCCTTATAAGGGCAAGTACCAATTCCAGACCTAACTAGGTCGTTCGTCGGGTCAAACGTTGACCGAAAAAGTCAACAGAAATACAAAATGTGATTTAATGCACGAAATGCAATCCGAGAAGCGTGTAACCTGTTTTAATCTTAAAATAACTTTGTAATAAGTTTAAAAACTTGTCTACGCTTGTCCGACTCGACAAATTTCTGTTTAAACCCGGTACGGAACCGAAAGACGCAAAACGTTGACTTTTGCGTTGACTTCGGTTCTGAACCGTTTTAGTTTAATTCGGAAATGCCTTAGTGCTTATTTAGGGTTAGAATACATGCTAGTATAAGTCTCTGTACTTGTTTCATTGATTATCCGATGCATGCACACGTTTCCGTTAATCGCTTAAATTGGACCATAACGCCCTTATGACCTTACAACGAGAATTTTGAAAATGTGGAAGTACAATAATCTTAGTTACTGATTAATAAACATGTACGTAAATTTTCACGTCAATCGGAGGTCTAGATTAGGAGATATGCGCATTAGCGTAAATAATAAGCTTATTATTAATTAAACGGCGCGATTAGCGCATAGCCTATCTAAACCCGATTTTCGGTACCAAAACTTTTACCCACTGATGTTAAATAATATTTTGGGATTTTTGAAGATTTTTAATTATTTTTAAACTGATCTTAAGCTAGGCTTATCGCATTGATTCGGTTAATACCGAATATGCCCTTTTAGGCCATAAAACGAGTTTTACGAATCCGATTGATACCAATCCAATTGCCACTGATCTAAAATAATAAATTTAGTATTTTGAACCTGTTTTGCTGATCAGAAAACTCAGATTTGTATTTTAACCCGTACGTCGCTTAAAACGGCTTTATACGCGTATTAAACGCGTAGTTTAGTATTAAAACCATTTTGCCACGTAAGACTTAATACCATTAGACATAACCTGTTAAGTTAAGATGTTTTTCTGATTTAATCAGACCCGTATCACAGAAGTACTATAAATCCCTTTTATGGTCGTTAAAATGACCAAAATACCCCTATGGGGCATAATTTGGGAATAAACTCGTTATGGGCATTATGGAAGATATCATGATGATATCACAACATATTTAAAGCATATTAACTTAGGAAACCTGTTCGCGACCCTTTCGGTTAACCGTTATGCATTATACGCGTTCGGTTCGGTTTATGTAACTAGTTTGCATAAACTAGCCGAAACGGGTCAAACGATATCATTTTTTTTCTCAAAATCCAGAATGTGAATAGTAAACCCATATTAAACAAGTCCTCAACTTGTCGGGTCTAAATCACATTCTATCCGGTCTTCGCTTAATTGTGCGTACGAATCGTATCATTAAAACTAACCGGTCTAAGCTTAAGCTTAATCAAAGGCCGTTAGTATTCTAATAGGTTATATTAAACCTTCGTTCCAGATTAGGAGAACCAGTAAAAGCTATCTGCAGTTTATTCAATTAAGGATTTATACTTGCAAAGGTAAATACTTTTAACTTATTTTCCCTATACGGGCTTGGGGTACGGTATATAAAATACCGCTTGGTCCAGCATTGAATTTTTAATCGAATAGAGGTTAAATCATTGATATGCTCTGTTTTGAAATGTTTTGTTTGCTTAAAGCCTTTGGGGGGTTAATGACCATGTCCCGGATATCCCTGGCATCATCTTACGAGATGGCCACGACCTTAGCACTCAGGTGTAGGCGTACACCTGTCAGTGTCTCATTATATAAAGTGGTGTGTCTATTGATCTTTAATCCAGTTTAAGGACCGGACTACTGAACGCATAAGAAACATGTAATTCGTTTACAAGTTTATATATATTTACATAATTATCCCAAGTTATAAAATATTATTTGTGCTTTGTGCCTTAAATGCATTTTCTTAAACTCTTTTCAAAATGAGTCGGTTGATTGTATTTACCAGTGTAAACTGACGTATTTTTCTTAAAAAGGTTAAGTGCAGGTACTACGCGAAATAGGCTGGCCTGTCTCCTAACATCCACATTAAGTCTCGCCAGCTTGGATGTCTTAACTGTTGAACATTTGTTTCCTTTTTATTTAATCTACCTGTGGATTTATATTCGACTATTGGTGATACTTAATATTACAATATCGTTTGGTTGAATTAAATCTATACTTTGCTTCCGCTGTGCATTTAAATATTGTGTTGTTTGACTATTATGTTGCCAACCACGTCACGATACTCCCCTACCGGGCCCACCGGTAACACGTGGAAATTCGGGGTGTGACAGGTTGGTATCAGAGCCAACACTGAGTGAATTAAACACTAGTCTTTTGTGTTTAATCTCAGTTACACAATTGCACATATCTAAAACTTTTGAGTCTAGACTTATAACATAGGACAAATTCCACCTTATTCGTTTTTGTTGTCCTTTAAAACTTTATATTTTTGGTTATTGTTATCTTATGTTTTATTGACAGGAATAACAAAGATGCCTCCGAGATTTTTACGTATGCGAGGACGAGGAGGAAAGGGGCCGACCACCGCCCCCAATGACCATGAAGCTGGGCCGTCCAATACACGAGCTCCTACACCTGCCGAGAGTGACGGTACTCGGCGGAACCAGAGAGGTCTCTTTCAACCGGCAAGACGATCGGTTTCGAACAGCTCTACGACTCCCGCTCAAGACTCCTACGGGCCACATTCAGAAAATGAGCCTAGAGACCCCCACCATTCGCACATACCGTTACAGCGATCTATGTCGCACCGCCCTTTTGGAGACCCCACTCCAATCTTTCAAGGCCAGTTTAACCCGGCGGATTATATACAAGAACCAGTGGGTTTTAACCCATTGGGGCCGGAGGACCATTTTTCTGGAGGAAACGATATGGATGAGGAAGACGACCCCGAAGAACCCGCATCAGGAACTCCCAACCACCCAATCGAGGTCTCGGATAGTTCCATCTACCAAGGACCACCCTATAATGGTCCAGATAGCTTCCAGGCTATCTTTACTCGGCACGAATGGTATTATACACCTTCTCACCATTCGTCGCCGCATGAGCAGCATCAGCCTCACTATTCGTCGCCGCATGAGCAGCATCAGCCTCACTATTCTTCGCCGCATGAGCAGCAACAGCAGCATCATCAAGATTCCTCTGGGAATCACCAGTTTGTGGCAGTTACGCCACCGCCTCCACCGCCACCAGTTCAGCCGGCGCCTCCACAGCCGCAAAGACATAGGAGATCCGGAGCCCGGATGTCCACACGAAGAGAGGAGTTTCACTTTAACTCTCCTCTACAATCAAGTGGCAGAAATTATCAGCCGGATCAAGAAGCTCCACAGTTAGGTGGACCTTCAAACCTCGTCGCGCAGCAACCGCCACCAATAGGTTTTGATAACCAGATACCGGCATACACGGGTCCTTCGATGTACAACCCGTTTGAGCCACCGACTCAACCTAACCTCGGATACGCTGAAGCCGACCCGTATTTGGTAGCAGCTAATTACAACGCCCTTAACCAGGAGGGACCGTATGGAGGTCCTTGGGGAGTAGGCTACCCAGCACAAGGATACCAGATGCCTACACAACCCCCGTACTACCAACAACCCCCGCCGTCTCTGCAAATGTCGCCACCACTGCATCAGGAAATCCTACAAAGTATTAGGGAGGTGCGGCATGAAGCACGGGAAGACCGAAGGCGTAACCAGGGGATGTTCAAGACCTTGACGAACTTAATCAAGGGAAAGAGCAAGAAGGATCAGTAAATCCTTTATGTGTGTATGTCTACTTTAAAAATTAAGTCCCTGCGTGGACATTTATCTTTGTACCTAGTCCCTGCGTGGACATCCATTTAAGTAATCAGTCCCTGCGAGGACTTGTGTTTTAAATTTAACCCCTGCGCGGGTAAGTATTAGTTTGACCCCTACGTGGGAAATAGTTGTGTGAAAAGACCCGTTTAGGGCAATATGTAACCTATGTATAATTAATGGAATGCTGGTTTTATAAATTTCATGTTTGCCATTATGAGCATATAAAAATTTATAAATGAAATAAATAAATTAAAACCATTCCTTTTAAATTAATCTGCCTATGAAATTTATTTAATTAAGGATCTTAAAGTGTGAAACCTAGCCACGTGTCAAATATAAGACCGGGCCAAAATGGTAAGACCTGTTTAAAAGATTCAATTCCCTGTTAACATCTTAAAACATGTTAACACTCCTGGCAGAAGTGATTCGATAAAATCACATACGTCTTTTTATAAAGGAATTCTTTAGAAGATTCCTAACCTAGTTTAATGATCTCTGAATCCTGGGTTTATATCATCAATTAAGATGATCATATTTTAACCATACGTGGTAATATAATGCCTACGGGCCCTGCTCATTTCCATAGGAGCCAAAAGACAGTGGTAGCTTTGACTCCCTGTCTAATAAAGGTAATGAACTTTGTTCAAACCTTCATGCTTTGATTCTCTGAAATCCTAGCTTATAATCTATATTGTCCCTGTGACTAGGCCTTATGTGCTAATAAAACTGTTATTGTTTTATAATTAGGATAAATTATATTAGAAATCCTAAATTTATGTGAGTAATAAATTAACCATATTTGGTCTACGTTTACCACGGTTAACAAATTGCAATAAAAGACAATTTAATAATAAACTCATCAATAAATTGTTGTCGATATGTGACAGTGCTAGATACATGGCAGACTCAAATGAGGTCAACAGTCACCCAGGGATAGTGAATGAAAATGCCCAAGTTAACGTAGCAGGTCCAGAGTTGCAAGCTATGATAAATAATGCGGTTAATATAGCTATGGGTAGACAGCACCATGGATCGAGTGGTACCCATACGAGGACCCATTCTGCATCACACACTAGAACACCCTCCAGAACCCACACTGCTCACAACAGTAATTCTCACCACTCCTCGAATCAAAGGAGTAATCCATCCCAAAGAGCAGTACAGCACCAAGAACCTCGTAATAGGGGTTGCACCTATAAATACTTCGTGTCATGCAAACCCAGAGACTTCAATGGGGAAAAGGAGCTGTTGATTGCATGACATGGATGGATGAAATGGATACTGTGGTGGACATTAGTGGTTGCCATAATCGGGATATTGTGAAGTTTGTCTCACAGTCTTTCAAAGGAGAAGCCTTAGCCTGGTGGAGATCTTTGATCCAGGCCACAGGGAAAGTTCCGTTATACAACATGACATGGGAAGAGTTCATGGCACTAATCAAAGAAAATTTCTGCCCTCAACACGAGGTTGAGAGAATTGAATCTGATTTCATAGCACTGGTCATGAAGAACCTGGACTGTCAGGCCTACCTTACCACTTTCAATACTTTATCAAGGTTGGTCCCTTATTTGGTGACTCCGGAGCCTAAACGTATAGCTCGTTTTATCGGGGGTTTGGAACCAGAGATCAAAGCTAGTGTAAAGGCCTCCAGACCAACCACTTTTCGGTCAGTAACGGACATATCGTTATCTCTGACCTCAGATGCTGTCAGACTAAGGTCGCTGAGGAAAACTGATACGGAGAAAAGAAAGCGTGAGGATGACAACTCACGACGCTCAGATAAGAAGCAGAAGGGAAACAATGACTCTAAGAAGGGGTCAGGATTCAAGAAAGATGGTCAGCAGTCGGGTGAAAAACCCAGATGTAAAATTTGCAGAAAGTACCATTTTGGAAAGTGCAGACTTGACTCAAAATCCCAATACCAGCCAAGGCCTTGTGGGATTTGCAAGTCTACGGAACATAAGACCCTGGAGTGCAAGAAAATAAAGGATGCAACGTGTTATAGTTGCAATGAAAAGGGGCATATCAAGTCCAACTGCCCAAAATTTGCAAAGAAGAATGAAGATGGGAAGAAGACCAATGCGAGGGTCTTCAGAATGGATGCTAAGGAAGCCGTCAAGGATGATAACGTGATAACAGGTACCTTTCTCGTAAATGATGTTTATGCGAGAGTGTTATTTGATTCGGGCGCTGATAAGTCGTTTGTAGATGATAAGTTTTGTGAATTGTTGAAACTGCCTGTTAGAACTTTAAGTGTGAATTATGAGGTGGAACTAGCAGATGGCACTTTAGAAACCGCTTCAACCTTATTAGATGGATGTTTCATATCCATTAAGAATCACTCTTTTCCTTTGTCCCTACTTCCTTTCAAACTAGCCGGATTCGACATAGTCTTGGGTATGGACTGGTTATCTCATAACCAGGCCCAGATTATTTGCAATAAGAAGCAAGTGAGGATCAAGACTTCGTCTGGTGAATCACTTACTATCCAGGGAGATACCCAGTATGGGCTGCCCGAGAAAATGTCTATACTCAAAGACTCAAAGTGTTTGAAGAAGGGTTGTGTCATCTACATGGCACAGGTGATTATTGATGAGCCGAAACCCAAGATTGGAGAAATCCCAGTCATTTCTGAATACCCCGAAGTATTTCCTGAAGAACTACCTGGTTTGCCACCAGATAGACAAGTGGAATTCAGAATCGACATTATTCCTGGATCAGCACCAGTTGCAAGGGCGCCTTATAGGTTGGCACCAACAGAGATGAAGGAATTGAGAACGCAGCTAGATGATTTGCTAGCCAAAGGTTTCATCAAACCTAGTTCGTCCCCTTGGGGAGCACCAGTTTTATTTGTCAAAAAGAAGGATGGATCGATGCGTCTGTGCATCGACTATTGCGAGCTTAATAAGGTTACCATCAAGAATAGGTATCCTTTGCCCAGAATCGACGATCTGTTCGATCAACTTCAAGGGGCAAGTTTCTTCTCGAAGATTGACTTAAGGTCAGGCTACCATCAATTGAAGGTTAGAGATGAAGATGTGCACAAAACAGCATTTAGGACTCGTTATGGTCATTACGAGTTCCTAGTGATGCCTTTTGGGCTCACTAATGCACCAGCCGCGTTCATGGATCTCATGAATCGTGTTTGCAAGCCGCACTTAGACAAATTCGTCATCGTCTTCATCGACGACATTCTCATCTACTCAAAGAACCAAGCTGACCATGAGAAGCATCTTCGATGCATACTGGATTTACTTCATAAAGAGAAGCTCTATGCCAAGTTCTCAAAATGTGAATTCTGGCTTCGAGCAGTCCAATTTCTTGGACATGTTGTTAGTGAGCGTGGTATCCAAGTAGATCCCGCTAAGGTGGAAGCTGTCATGAATTGGCACGAGCCAAAGACGCCTACAGAAATACGTAGCTTTCTAGGTTTGGCAGGATACTATAGGCGATTCATAGAAAACTTTTCAAGGATTGCTGCACCCCTGACTTCGCTGACACGTAAGAAGATTAAGTTTGACTGGGGTCCTAAGCAGCAGGAATCCTTCGAAATTCTGAAACAAAAGTTGAGCAATGCTCCAGTACTGACATTGCCTGATGGAATAGAGGAGTTTGTAGTTTATTGTTGTCACGACCCCCGACCCACCCTGGACGGAATCGGGTGCCGCGGACAGCCCAGTGGTACCGGTGATTAATTTTAAAAAAACGTTGCAGCGGAAATTTCATCAGGACCGTGAGTTAGGAAAAATATCAGAGTTTAGAAACACCGGATTTTTATTTATTAAATAGATGGGATAAACCCATGTTTTACAATGGTAGCTTTAATAAAGATAAATTTTATTACATAAAACAATGTTTCTTAATTTGATTTAATTAATAAAATAAGCCACTTCTTGATGCCTTTCAGTGCCGTATCCATCTCTACTGTAATTACCTGAAACATGTTTGAAAAAGGTTTTGTCAGCGGGAAATACTGAGTGAGTTCATTCATTTTGCTAAAACGACACATTTGTTATAATATACAGTATTAAGAGCGATTACAATGTTTCTGATATCAAGCCAACTACCCACGGTACTTGCCACTCGACCCATTGGCCCATTCGTCCAATGGTGTCTGTGACTATGGTCATATCCCCCACTGGCTGCCCCAATGGTGACGATTATCAAGTAATGTATACAAAACCCCACATACCGGCTGTAACTTGGTGATTACAAAGACTTAATCCCCGTAATTATAACTTTAAATAAAACAGGATTTTGTAAATAGATTTGATAAAAAGAGAGAATGACTCACAAACTGTGAGAAAAGGAGAATGACTCACAAATAATCATGCAGATTCATACGGACAGAATTTAGTCTACAGATAAGCCTTGATATATTGCAGATTTATACAGGCAGGGCTTAGCCTATTGATTTTGCCTTGTAACCTAGTGCATACGAACTAGGTAGGTAACTTAATACAATAATTACGATAACTCACGAGATCAAATTCTCACAATGAACGACAAAGTGCAATACTTCATCCATCGAATTAACGATGATCCGTCAAATTAATGACGAACGACAAAGTATAATACTCCATCCATCGAATTAACGATGATCCGTCAAATTAATGACGAACGATAAAGTATAACCCTAGTGTGGGCGGCACTTAAACATCCATTGGATATATTGATCGGTCGGAAAATGAATCGTAATAGCGATTAAGTTAATACCCTGTATCGTAGCAGAATTAGAGCTAGTGTGTGTTTGGTAGAAATAAAAATATATATAGTACCCCTAATTCAACCTTATCCCGATGTCCCGAGACAGAACCCCAACGAACTTAGTCGGGCAGAGCCCTGACATGCGTTATGGGTTTAGATCAATCAGAAAGGGTAGCGGTGATCGAGGGTTAAAACACTTAAAACAAGGCAAGGCTTTTTAAAATATTGTGGTGTGGAATACTAAAAATTTGAGTATATGTGAGAGGGATGGTGAAAAATCATAGAAACAAAATATATAAAGAACGAAAGAGGAGACAGAAAAAAATAAAGGAGGATGCCTTCTATTTATACTGAATGGTAGCTTGGAGTCTACTCCAATCCATACACCTATCACTAAAAATTCAATCTTAGTTGTGTTTGTGGTGTCCACGTACACCTTTTTATATTTAATATATTGTACACATAAACTAACTATTTCAATTTGTTAATTTTGTTTATTATATATTTTATTCCAAAGCCTACGTGAACTTTCAAAATGAAAGTTTAATTTTTATTTTAATATTATTTTATGAGTATGATTAATTCAACAGCTTTACCTATTCGGCGTGTATAACTTCTAAAATATAACGTTTCTAGAAAATAATAAATATGTCATTAGAACGAGAATATTTTTATCTACATTTGGGTCTAAGTTTCATTAAAAATAGAGTAGGTTCAAAATACAATATATTTTTATAGTTTAATTAGTAGACGGTTCCTAGGCCAGTCCAGGTACTTCATATTTTTATTATTCAACTTACCCGTAATCTACTCGTTTAATACTATAAGTTTTTATATACTTTTATTTTAATAGAAAGGTCAACCCATATACAGGCCAATTAATATATTATTTGAACCAACTATATAAAATAATGTTTAAAACTATTTGGGTTGAATATTTATATTAGAAATAAACTATTTACTAGTTACTAGTTACTAATGGTTAATAAATTTAACCAAGCCTATGGTAAAAATAGGGAAGTTACATTCTCCCCACCTTGTTTTAAATCTCGTCCTCGAGATTTGGGTTACGATATTTCTTTTAGACTTATGTCATATCTTAGTAAATAAAACAATATTAAAATAAATGACATAGAATCAAAATATCTAATTTTGTGGATATGAGTTGTATAATAGGTAGGATTCAACGGTTCAAATGAATTAGTTCAAGAAATCGATGACAAACGAATGAGATGAAATGATATAATTTCTAAAGTGACTAGGTTCAAGTCAAAAGATATATGATCAATAGATATTTAAAATGAATGTGAAGGATTTTTAGAATTAATAAAATTCTTTGTCAAAAGAAAACTTACTTTGATTGGCAACTGATGAAGACTTAGAATCGACAGGTTTAGAATGAAATAAAAGCATGAAAACGATTTGTCAAATATTAAGTTAGTGTATCATTGTTTAGAGTTCCAAATTGTTTAAATTGTGAAATAATATAATAGTACACTATTAGTGACCATATTTTTTTTTTTTTTTTTATACTATATTCTAGAGATTGAAAAATAAGAATAAGTTGTTTTGGCATGACCAACTATTATATTATATTTGTAAAGCAAATGTAATATATATTATTTGTTTATAGCATTACTAGTGGTAAGGTAAGCGCTTAAAGCCTATTAAGTATTTAAGACTTTGTTATCTATCTACTAGGACTGCATATCACCCGAGAATATTAAAGCTACGTGCTTGAAATATTAAGGTTGTAATTTACTACAATATACTGTAATAACTACAACCTAAAATGATTTAAGCATTACGACTAAATTTTTTTTTTTTTTTTTTAATACTTCTATAAGTATTTAATAGTTGTGGAATATTAAACAAGATGAAAAATATCTTGTCCATGAATAGTTAGACAGTTATTTAGATAATTTTATTCGTCCCTCTAATTCTTGTATTGTTTTATGAAAATATATCTTCTCCTTTCAGTACAAAGTAAAATATTTTTATAAGTAAAATTTATTAGTATGATGACTTAATTTATATATATTAACTAGTCATTATCATGGTTGGATATTGGTTACTACTGCCTTGTTTAAGCATAGATGGCCAGTCCATGCCTAACTAAGGCTAGGCTATTCAATACCTGCCCTTGACAATAACCCTAGTATTAAAAATAATACTAACACTATTATTATTAATATTTTCTTACTAATAATAAAACTGATATTAGTATTACATAACTAAACATACACTTAAATGGAAAAATTAATAAAAATGGTGAAACCAGCCGTCCCCAGGATCGAACCCGGGTCTAGGCCACACCCTTTCGCGCGTCTAGCCAACCGAGCTAGGTGCCTAGTTTGTGAAATTTCCATTTTTGTTAAATATAAGCACATGTACAATAAATTCTGTACTTCTTATTATAAGTCACCTACTTATTCTCCTTATGTTGACTAATAAGAATATAGTAATACTATTTTTTGTAAATTAGGTAATTACTTATGTAAGTTTCCATATATAAAATAAATTTTATATAATGTTTTTCGATTGAAGATGTTAAAGTAATAATTTATCACGAAAGGCTAGATTGATGTTGTAAAAATTATTTAAGAGATACATTAAAATATGACAAGAATTTGTGTATCATTATCTTAATACATGATTTGTGTTAAGATAACTTTTATAAATATCCGTATATGATATATATATATATATAAATGAGATTAGTGCAAGTTTTAAATTTTATGAAAACGTTAGTACAAGGTGACCGTGATCAAAGAAATGATTTAGTGAAGTCGAATACCAAATAATCATTTTATAGTTCTAGAGAATTGAAGTGTTTGTTGGGATTATGTTGAATATGATAGCTTTAATCCATCATATAGGAATTTGAAATGAATATGAGCAAGTTCAAGCAATTGAACTTGGTTTAATCACAACGAGTTCATATATTAATAAGAAAGTTCGGACATGGTTACAGCAAAATCATGTATGCCAAAGAAAATTGAGTTTCTCAAGAAATTTATTGACTTGATATAAAAGGGTCATCGTTTTGCATTACTGCGGTATACAGTGCCAAAAAAATCGAGTATAGCGAAATGATATTTGAGTTTGGATAAAACAACAAATTAGAATGAAGTCCTCCAGTTGGTTTCATAAATCAAATGAACCATATGTGCAACAAATAGTGCATGTGTAACGTATGGATTTATCAAGAAATGAAATAGATCAATATTTGTCACCATGAAAGAAATCCTCATGGTATGACGACCTTTAGGGAAAGTAAAAACATGAAAGTCAATTCTTTATATGCAGAAGTCAAAAAAAAAAAATTATCTGAAAATTTTGTATGATAATCGTTATTAAGTGATATTACCGAGGAATATCAAATAAAATGAAATAGGGAATTTGCAAAGTATGTAACTCCTTTTGCAGTGATAATAATTATGACTTTGATTAGACTGTGCACCGATGATTGTGAAATATTGTTTCAAAGTACCTCAGCGATATTCATTTTGTAGGATCATGTGACAAAGTGCTCCTTTTTTTATTAGTAGCTTTTCCACTAACGGGATTAGCCTTGTTGCCATTGTGCCCAATTATATTTTTCAAAGGTCTTGCCTTTAGAAGTCGTGTGTGACATACTTTAACGTCTGTGGACGTGAAATTTAAGTTTCATGTGTTTTCTTGTGCACTAGCACAACTTTACATGCTTCTTACTTGCGCTAATAGTTTATGGTAATGCGTTAGAAATTCTTTACACTTTTGATGATATCCCAAATTAATGGGTTTCTATTGTTATTATTGTCGCTCGAGTTACTAGGCAGATAATCAAACGAAATAATGTTTGATGTCGGAAAAGAGATTCCTAATAAAGAAATCTAGACACAGATGCTTATGCTTTATTCCATATTGACTTTTTGGAATTTCTTATAGATATACATATCTATATTATCACATATTCCACATGCTGTAATAAACATACCATCTATCAGGTCAATGTATTTAACAGTTTCATATTTCCAAAAACCAGTCAGATATCTGGTCATGATACTATTTAGGGAAATTTTTGCCACTTGTTTGACATATTATATACCCCGTCTTATCCGATTCACGCCGGAGCGGTAACCTTAGTATATCCGAACAAACTGGAGAGTCTACTACACCATACCCAGTCTTGCCGGAGAACATTTTCTATTTCCCATAAATAATATCTTTTCAAAAGTGCCTGTTTTATTAGAGTTTTTATCCAGAATCAAGGAAACTTGTATTTCCCGTAACATATCATATTCTAGACCAATTAATATCAATAAGCAATAATTACTATTAATTCTTGCTTATTTATCATATCTTGCCATATTCTAATTACCATTCTTATGGTATATCAAAACCCATCATACTTTATTTACACAAGTACTTAGCTTATCCTGAAGCTGATACTAAAGCATCTTTTCTTAAGTTCAAGTCTAAATGTTATCATGTGTGCTACCAGTTAACAGCAATCTCCTAACTCTTTTATATGAATTTAGGTATTATTGTTACAACACCTAAAGGCTTAAAGCAGTGGCTCTTTGAGTTGGCTCTGATACCACCTTCTGTCACGACCCCCGACCCACCCTGGACGGAATCGGGTGCCGCGGACAGCCCAGTGGTACCGGTGATTAATTTTAAAAAAACGTTGCAGCGGAAATTTCATCAGGACCGTGAGTTAGGAAAAATATCAGAGTTTAGAAACACCGGATTTTTATTTATTAAATAGATGGGATAAACCCATGTTTTACAATGGTAGCTTTAATAAAGATAAATTTTATTACATAAAACAATATTTCTTAATTTGATTTAATTAATAAAATAAGCCACTTCTTGATGCCTTTCAGTGCCGTATCCATCTCTACTGTAATTACCTGAAACATGTTTGAAAAAGGTTTTGTCAGCGGGAAATACTGAGTGAGTTCATTCATTTTGCTAAAACGACACATTTGTTATAATATACAGTATTAAGAGCGATTACAATGTTTCTGATATCAAGCCAACTACCCACGGTACTTGCCACTCGACCCATTGGCCCATTCGTCCAATGGTGTCTGTGACTATGGTCATATCCCCCACTGGCTGCCCCAATGGTGACGATTATCAAGTAATGTATACAAAACCCCACATACCGGCTGTAACTTGGTGATTACAAAGACTTAATCCCCGTAATTATAACTTTAAATAAAACAGGATTTTGTAAATAGATTTGATAAAAAGAGAGAATGACTCACAAACTGTGAGAAAAGGAGAATGACTCACAAATAATCATGCAGATTCATACGGACAGAATTTAGTCTACAGATAAGCCTTGATATATTGCAGATTTATACAGGCAGGGCTTAGCCTATTGATTTTGCCTTGTAACCTAGTGCATACGAACTAGGTAGGTAACTTAATACAATAATTACGATAACTCACGAGATCAAATTCTCACAATGAACGACAAAGTGCAATACTTCATCCATCGAATTAACGATGATCCGTCAAATTAATGACGAACGACAAAGTATAATACTTCATCCATCGAATTAACGATGATCCGTCAAATTAATGACGAACGATAAAGTATAACCCTAGTGTGGGCGGCACTTAAACATCCATTGGATATATTGATCGGTCGGAAAATGAATCGTAATAGCGATTAAGTTAATACCCTGTATCGTAGCAGAATTAGAGCTAGTGTGTGTTTGGTAGAAATAAAAATATATATAGTACCCCTAATTCAACCTTATCCCGATGTCCCGAGACAGAACCCCAACGAACTTAGTCGGGCAGAGCCCTGACATGCGTTATGGGTTTAGATCAATCAGAAAGGGTAGCGGTGATCGAGGGTTAAAACACTTAAAACAAGGCAAGGCTTTTTAAAATATTGTGGTGTGGAATACTAAAAATTTGAGTATATGTGAGAGGGATGGTGAAAAATCATAGAAACAAAATATATAAAGAACGAAAGAGGAGACAGAAAAAAATAAAGGAGGATGCCTTCTATTTATACTGAATGGTAGCTTGGAGTCTACTCCAATCCATACACCTATCACTAAAAATTCAATCTTAGTTGTGTTTGTGGTGTCCACGTACACCTTTTTATATTTAATATATTGTACACATAAACTAACTATTTCAATTTGTTAATTTTGTTTATTATATATTTTATTCCAAAGCCTACGTGAACTTTCAAAATGAAAGTTTAATTTTTATTTTAATATTATTTTATGAGTATGATTAATTCAACAGCTTTACCTATTCGGCGTGTATAACTTCTAAAATATAACGTTTCTAGAAAATAATAAATATGTCATTAGAACGAGAATATTTTTATCTACATTTGGGTCTAAGTTTCATTAAAAATAGAGTAGGTTCAAAATACAATATATTTTTATAGTTTAATTAGTAGACGGTTCCTAGGCCAGTCTAGGTACTTCATATTTTTATTATTCAACTTACCCGTAATCTACTCGTTTAATACTATAAGTTTTTATATACTTTTATTTTAATAGAAAGGTCAACCCATATACAGGCCAATTAATATATTATTTGAACCAACTATATAAAATAATGTTTAAAACTATTTGGGTTGAATATTTATATTAGAAATAAACTATTTACTAGTTACTAGTTACTAATGGTTAATAAATTTAACCAAGCCTATGGTAAAAATAGGGATGTTACAATTGTGATGCATCACACACCGGGATGGGGTGTGTGCTTATGCAGAAAGGCAAAGTCATTGCCTATGCTTCACGTCAGTTAAAGGTGCACGAAAAGAATTACACCACCCACGACTTGGAGTTGGGTGCCGTTGTATTCGCACTAAAACTGTGGAGGCACTACTTATATGGAATCAAATGTGTGATCTATTCTGATCACAAGAGCCTTCAACATCTGTTCAACCAGAAGGACTTGAACATGAGGCAACGTCGTTGGATGGAAACTCTTAATGATTACGATTGTGAAATAAGATACCATCCCGGCAAAGCGAATGTAGTCGCTGATGCCTTGAGTCGGAAGGAGAGGGTGAAACCCATCCGAATCAATGCCAAGAGCATGGAAATAAAGAACAGTTTGATGGAAAGGTTGTTAGCTGCACAGAAGGAAGCTGTGTTGGAAGCTAACTATCCTAACGAAAAGCTAGGAGTCACTGAGGAGCAGCTATCTCTTAGTAAGGATGGAATTCTTAGATTGAATGGACGAATATGGGTTCCAATTTATGGAGGACTCCGAGATGTTATCCTCCAGGAAGCCCACAGCTCTAAATATTCTGTTCATCCAGGAGCTGATAAAATGTACCATGATCTTAGAGCAAATTATTGGTGGATAGGCTTGAAGAAGTCTGTAGCTACCTATGTAGCTAAATGCTTGACGTGTGCGCAAGTCAAGGCAGAACATCAAAAACCGTCAGGATTGCTTCAACAGCCTGAACTTCCTACTTGGAAGTGGGAAATGGTAACTATGGATTTTATCACCAAGTTACCCAAAACCAGGAAAGGAAATGACACCATCTGGGTGATAGTTGACCGACTGACTAAGTCAGCACATTTCCTACCCATTAAGGAGACCTACAGCTCCGATATGTTAGCCCAACTGTACGTTGATAAGATTGTAGCCTTACACGGCATACCTGTAGCTATTATCTCTGACCGGGATACTAGGTACACGTCACACTTTTGGAAGAGTTTCCAACAATCTTTGGGCACACGTTTGAACTTTAGTACGGCTTACCATCCACAGACTGACGGTCAGAGTGAGCGTACTATTCAAACGTTAGAAGACATACTACGTGCATGTGCGATCGATTTGGGAGGTAGCTGGGATAAGAACCTGCCATTAATCGAATTCTCCTACAACAATAGCTACCATACCAGCATCAAGGCTGCGCCTTTTGAGGCATTATACGGTAGAAAGTGTAGATCACCAGTTTGTTGGGCGGAAGTTGGGGAAGTCCAATTATCAGGACCAGAGATCGTGTTCGAAACGACGGACAAGATTGTCCAGATTCGAAACAATCTCCAAGCTGCCCGGAATAGGCAGAAGATTTATGCTGATCCAAGTCGTAAGGATTTTCACTTCGAAGTAGGTGAAAAAGTTCTACTGAAAGTGTCACCCTGGAAGGGAGTGATGCGATTTGGTAAGAAGGGCAAACTAAGCCCGAGATACATAGGACCTTTCGAGGTTATCGAACGTGTCGGGTCAGTTGCCTACAAGTTGAACTTACCAGAAGAGCTCAGGGGAATTCACAATGTGTTCCACATTTGCAATCTAAAGAAGTGTTCCGCTGATGATTCACATGTCATGCCACATACAGATGTGCAAATAGATAAGAGCTTAACGTTTGTGGAAAAACCTTTGTCGATTGAAGATCGACAGGTAAGGAAGCTCCGAAGAAAGCATATACCTTTTGTAAAGGTCAAATGGGATGCACGTAGAGGTCCCGAATATACGTGGGAGTTGGAATCCTCCATGAAAGAAAAATACCCTTATTTGTTTCAGTAAATCTCGGGTCGAGATTTATTTTAAGGGGGTGAGGATGTAACACCTCTAAAAATTCGTGTTAAATAAAATAACGACACGTGTCATTTAAAGACAAAGCGCGTCGGAAAACCCGGATTAGATAAAGATGTTTCGGCAGGATTTAAAGTGGCGTCATGTTAATTTTTACCTCTGAACACCCCAATTATAAATCCCAAGACCCGATTTAATATTTACACATCTATTATACCCTCAATTCAGGGAATTATTGCCAATAGTGGAATTGATAATGCGTGACTTGATCCCACAAAGAAAAGCAATGATAAACCTTTGTTTTCGGATCTTGTTTCTGAATCCAAAGCAAGTAAATGTAAATGGTAGGGTAACATACAGTAATAAGCACATGGTGAAGGTCCCTAAATGTCAATTGATGTCCCAAAAATCGTGCAAGTGGGTTACCCTTTCAAAACTTCAACAAACAAACAAATTGTAAGCCTGATGTCAGGCTTACGGACCGTAAGCTTGGGGACCTTACGGTCCGTAAGGCAACCTCCAGCAACAGAAAACAGGCAGCAGCCTGTTGTGCGCGAATGTGACCCTCTAATCCGGTTTTTCTTGCACATGCATGGCCCCTAGACATCCCTACACACTACTTACAAGTGTTGATCACTTATGGCTGATCATAGACCCTTGTGTCAATACCTTATGGTGCTTGATTCTTGTATATAAAGACCCATTCATTCACCACATTCATTCACAAATCATATTCAAGCATTCTGATTATTTGGGGAGCTTGCAAACTGATCAAGAGCCTTTCTAATCATTCATTAACCATCTAGTAAGTCTCTAATCCCTTCTAAATTAATTCTAGCTTAGTAATTAGCTTAAAAGTCAAACCGACGTAACTACGGTTTGACTTCGCGATTAATTAACGATAGCTCAGTCGTGTGTCGAATTAAAAATACCATTAGATAGGTAATTATATGGGTATTAAACCCTTATAAGGGCAAGTACCAATTCCAGACCTAACTAGGTCGTTCGTCGGGTCAAACGTTGACCGAAAAAGTCAACAGAAATACAAAATGTGATTTAATGCACGAAATGCAATCCGAGAAGCGTGTAACCTGTTTTAATCTTAAAATAACTTTGTAATAAGTTTAAAAACTTGTCTACGCTTGTCCGACTCGACAAATTTCTGTTTAAACCCGGTACGGAACCGAAAGACGCAAAACGTTGACTTTTGCGTTGACTTCGGTTCTGAACCGTTTTAGTTTAATTCGGAAATGCCTTAGTGCTTATTTAGGGTTAGAATACATGCTAGTATAAGTCTCTGTACTTGTTTCATTGATTATCCGATGCATGCACACGTTTCCGTTAATCGCTTAAATTGGACCATAACGCCCTTATGACCTTACAACGAGAATTTTGAAAATGTGGAAGTACAATAATCTTAGTTACTGATTAATAAACATGTACGTAAATTTTCACGTCAATCGGAGGTCTAGATTAGGAGATATGCGCATTAGCGTAAATAATAAGCTTATTATTAATTAAACGGCGCGATTAGCGCATAGCCTATCTAAACCCGATTTTCGGTACCAAAACTTTTACCCACTGATGTTAAATAATATTTTGGGATTTTTGAAGATTTTTAATTATTTTTAAACTGATCTTAAGCTAGGCTTATCGCATTGATTCGGTTAATACCGAATATGCCCTTTTAGGCCATAAAACGAGTTTTACGAATCCGATTGATACCAATCCAATTGCCACTGATCTAAAATAATAAATTTAGTATTTTGAACCTGTTTTGCTGATCAGAAAACTCAGATTTGTATTTTAACCCGTACGTCGCTTAAAACGGCTTTATACGCGTATTAAACGCGTAGTTTAGTATTAAAACCATTTTGCCACGTAAGACTTAATACCATTAGACATAACCTGTTAAGTTAAGATGTTTTTCTGATTTAATCAGACCCGTATCACAGAAGTACTATAAATCCCTTTTATGGTCGTTAAAATGACCAAAATACCCCTATGGGGCATAATTTGGGAATAAACTCGTTATGGGCATTATGGAAGATATCATGATGATATCACAACATATTTAAAGCATATTAACTTAGGAAACCTGTTCGCGACCCTTTCGGTTAACCGTTATGTATTATACGCGTTCGGTTCGGTTTATGTAACTAGTTTGCATAAACTAGCCGAAACGGGTCAAACGATATCATTTTTTTTCTCAAAATCCAGAATGTGAATAGTAAACCCATATTAAACAAGTCCTCAACTTGTCGGGTCTAAATCACATTCTATCCGGTCTTCGCTTAATTGTGCGTACGAATCGTATCATTAAAACTAACCGGTCTAAGCTTAAGCTTAATCAAAGGCCGTTAGTATTCTAATAGGTGATATTAAACCTTCGTTCCAGATTAGGAGAACCAGTAAAAGCTATCTGCAGTTTATTCAATTAAGGATTTATACTTGCAAAGGTAAATACTTTTAACTTATTTTCCCTATACGGGCTTGGGGTACGGTATATAAAATACCGCTTGGTCCAGCATTGAATTTTTAATCGAATAGAGGTTAAATCATTGATATGCTCTGTTTTGAAATGTTTTGTTTGCTTAAAGCCTTTGGGGGGTTAATGACCATGTCCCGGATATCCCTGGCATCATCTTACGAGATGGTCACGACCTTAGCACTCAGGTGTAGGCGTACACCTGTCAGTGTCTCATTATATAAAGTGGTGTGTCTATTGATCTTTAATCCAGTTTAAGGACCGGACTACTGAACGCATAAGAAACATGTAATTCGTTTACAAGTTTATATATATTTACATAATTATCCCAAGTTATAAAATATTATTTGTGCTTTGTGCCTTAAATGCATTTTCTTAAACTCTTTTCAAAATGAGTCGGTTGATTGTATTTACCAGTGTAAACTGACGTATTTTTCTTAAAAAGGTTAAGTGCAGGTACTACGCGAAATAGGCTGGCCTGTCTCCTAACATCCACATTAAGTCTCGCCAGCTTGGATGTCTTAACTGTTGAACATTTGTTTCCTTTTTATTGAATCTACCTGTGGATTTATATTCGACTATTGGTGATACTTAATATTACAATATCGTTTGGTTGAATTAAATCTATACTTTGCTTCCGCTGTGCATTTAAATATTGTGTTGTTTGACTATTATGTTGCCAACCACGTCACGATACTCCCCTACCGGGCCCACCGGTAACACGTGGAAATTCGGGGTGTGACAGAATGTCGGAGTTTGCAGAGATGTATGACCTCGTTAGCCATGGATCCCACCGATATCTACTCAAACATAAACCTGGTGAAGAACACCCCATCTTCAAAGCCACTAAGAATGACACCAACTGGAAGCGGCGATTCTTCTTTGTCAGAAGGGATTCTCTCCCTGATGGAAAGGATTTGCCTAGAAAATGGACCACCCATGGTAGGATAGAGGATCCTGAAAAGGATCACGGTATAACCTTGTCTTTGCTGAGGATCACTAACATCCTTCTGTTTCTATTTCGCAGCTGTTTTGGTCAAAAAATCAGATGAGGATATTGCAACCAAACTCTAGATTACGGGGTATGATGCTTAAAATGTGTAACAATGATGAGGATCACTTTAGTGTAAAATTGCACAAACAACACAAGGGTTTATACGGGGAAAAAGCCCTTGATCAAGAATTGATCTCCGGCACAAAAAACCCCGGGTGATGGAAACTACCGATCACCAAGCTCAAATAAATGAATGAATGTTTACAACTTCGGATAGTAACGAGCTAGGTACAAGGATCACTACGGTGGAATGTGTAAAAAGTGTATGAAATTGCTAAGTGTTTGAACGAGAGCTTGTATGAGCGTTTGTACGAGTGTGTGTAACTGGGAAATGACTAAGTGTTTTCTACTAGCTCGTTACTCCCTTTTTAAAATAGAAATAACCACCTAAACTAACTATCTGACTTTCGTGCCAAGCCTCCACGTTCTCCATAACGTCTATTTTTGGTCAAGCACGTGCAGAATAGTTTGGGAATATTCTCCAGGAATGTCGCCAAGACTTGGTCCAACTTGTTACTCCTGCAAAACAATACGAAACACGAGTGAACAATTGTTAGTATGAGGATCCTTAAGGTGATCCATGATCCTGATCCTGAAGCTCTTCTGAGGATCACTATCTGTCACAGAAGTAAGGATCACTAAAGAGGATAATAGCTAAGGATCACGGGTCATTTAGAAATCCACCCCTAACAATTGCCCCCAAAATATAAGGAGTTAAATTGTAAATATGTGAGTTATATTTTCTGATCTTATCCGCAACAACCTAACGGATATATAGCCGTTAATATAGAACTAGCCGTTGCGATCATGACGTCACAAAAGTGACAATCCTGCAGAATCATAATTATAAATAGAGATATAGATAGGATCATTATGCATTCAAATTCGAAAGAGACTCCCTTTAAATTCTCAGTCGACGATCAACCAGGTAATTCTTTCTCCTCTTTCTCCCTTCTTACTCTGTTTCTCTTTCTTTATCTCCGTCACTTCGAAAATGTTGCTCCGAAGTTCACCGGGCAAGGATCACAAGAAGGATAGCCCTTTGAAAAGTCAAAAGATCATCAAAGACTCGGCGAATGAGAGATGTTGCTTTAACGATGCACAAATAGATAACATCTGTCACCGTTTTCCGGCGAGTGCCTTTTTCAAACCCTTCGATCCTACTGTCCTGAGTGACTATGTTTCAGAAACATGGGTTGCTTTTCCAGTTACTCCATTTGCCATAGGATACACCTATCCTTTCCCAGAATTTACACAATCCTTCTTTTCTCTTACCGGCATCTCTTACATCCAAGCCATGCCGATGATTTGGAGGGTTTTATATACCCTGGAGAGGATCATCGAACAGGAGGGTATTGATTTAGGCATGTCAGAGCTGACACAATTGTATGATGTTACCACCTTTGGATCCCACCATTATTTATTCAAACGAAAACCCAGTGCAGAACATCCCCTTCTTAAAGTCACCAAGAATGACAAAGATTGGAAACGTCGCTTCTTCTTTGTAAGAAGGGATACCATTCCAGATGGAAAGCATTTACCAAGGGAGTGGTCCACCAATGGTAGGACATAGGATCCTGAGAAGGATCACCAGGTAGTCTTGTTTTTGTAATAGGATCACTAACCCTTTTTGTCTTGTATCATGCAGCTATTTCCGTCTCACACATCATCACATCACCTGAAACCAAGGATAGGCTCGCTGCTTTTTGGAAGCTTGATCCTGAAACAAGGACATTCAAGATAGACACCCAAGACTCACAAGAAGTATCCTCAGGTTCCATTACCATGTCAAGTAAGTATCCTGCCTGTTATTTAGTTTGAATATTAAAATAAACAAATAAATTGAAATAGGATAAGGATACTCATCTTGCTTTGAATGTGTAGGCGCTGGAAAATCTGCCAAGCCTGTATCCCAATTCAACACGGCTGACCTTGATGTCGTACGATCCAGGAAGAAGAGATCCACCACCAGTCCTAGCATTTCCATTCCAAAGGCACCCACTAAAGGAAAGGGTGTCAAGAAGAGGAAAACTTCTGATGCTGAGGATCTTCAAGGTCTACCACTGATCCGCCACCAGTTCCTTGAATACTTCAATGATGTAAGGATCCTTTATTCTGCCTAGGTATCCTACTCGTATGAGGATCACCTGATCTTGAACTGCTTTATCCTTTTCTTTGCAGAAATTTGCTGAGATTGAGGATTACGTGGGGAATGTTGAGGAGCACGACAAGAAAATTGCTGACCTCCAACAGGTTGCCGTGCTCAAGGACCTTGCACTTGCTGATCTTCGGAAGGAACTCCTAGATGAGAAGACTAAAACAGCCAAACTTCTGATTGACCTAGACTATGAGAAGCATGACCTCATTGAAAATGCTAAGGTCTCTGCCGCCATCACGATGTATCAGACAAAATTGAAGATGGCCCAGGAAGCTCAAGATCCTAGCTTTGACAAAAACAGCTGGGATGTTGAGGGTTGGAAGGCAAGGTTGGCTGATCTTGAGGATGATGAGGAGGAGGCTACTGAGGTCTTGGCGATTGAAGCAAGTGGCAGTGGGAAGGATCTGACGAAGGATACCGCAGCTGGAGGGGATGATGATGCAGCGAAGGCTTAGGCTGCATGATTGGGCGATGATGGAAACTTCTAGACATAGCCGGAGCCCAATTTTTAGTTTGGTGGTAGTTTTTTGTGGTTGTGATGTTTAAAACAATTTAATGGTTGGTACTTGAACAATAGGCTTTAGGATTAAGGATCATGTATGATCCTTTGGACAATAGGCAGGATTGCAATCGGTGGAGGGATCCTCTGTTTGGGGGATGAAGCCATTGTGATCCTGCCGCCTTTATATTCCTGAGGATCCAAGTTAGGATCCTAACCTTAATAAGGATAACTATAAGATAAACCTTAGAATAAAGTAAGGATCAAGGATCCATAGTTGCCTATCTTCAAGAACCTGCAATAGAGCATCACTTGGGACTAAGCCAACATAAGATAAGAATTAGCAACTGGGGACAAGCCCAAGGATAACTGGGGACAAGCCCAAGGATAACTGGGGACAAGCCCAAGGATATCTGGGGACAAGCCCAAGGATATCTGGGGACAAGCCCAAGGATCGTATGTAAACTGGAGTATGGCCCTAACTGGCGACTATCCAAACTTAGTGGCATGAAAATGCCAAAACCTTAGCTAACGTGAAAACGTTAGAAACCTTAGGAACGGATGTATGGTACGTCTACCATTATACGTAGGATCCTAAGCATAGCCAGTACAATGGAATTATCAGCCCCTAAAACGAGTACTGGTCCCAATGCCTTGAACTATACCAGGATCATCGTGCGCTACAGGCGGAACTGGGGTCAAGCCCGAATAACTGGGGTTAAACCCAAAGGACGGATTACTTCTGCGGATAACCAACATTATGCTATGGATACCTGAACTTTCAAAACTTGAACTCACGTGAGAGATGGATAAAGGATACATGATCCTTATCCTTATATGAGAAAATAAGGAAATGAAATAATTCAAGTTTAGGATATTACCTAAGTAAGGATCACCGATACTTTGAGGATCCTTTAAGGATATCCCTATCGTGAGGATCATATATGCCACTAGGATCCTACTCACACGAAATATTTCTTCAAGTGGACAGCATTCCAAGCTCTTGGTAGCAAATCAGCTTCCATGGTTAGCAATCTATATGCCCCCTTTCCTGCTTCAGCTTCAATCAAATAAGGGCCTTCCCATTTTGGAGCCAATTTTCCATCAGCAGGATTGGTGGTATTCTGAAATGCTTTCCTTAATACCATATCCCCAACTTGAAACCTCCTGATCCTGACATTTTTGTTGTAAGCACCAGCCATTCTCTGTTGATAACTGGCCATCCTTATCCTAGCCATATCCCTGATTTCTTCAATAGTATCCAGGTCTTGAGCCAAGTTTTCATCATTCTTCTCAGGATCACGGGTACTTGTTCTTGCAGTTGGAACCACCATTTCTGTTGGGATCACTGATTCTGCCCCAAACACCAAAGAGAATGGTGTTTGACCAGTAGCATTCTTGGGGGTTGTCCTATCAGCCCAAAGCACATAGGGTAGTTCTTCTGCCCATTTCCCTTTCTTGGATCCAAGCTTCTTCTTCAAATTGTTGATGATGATCTTGTTGGATGATTCTGCCTGACCATTAGCTTGTGGGTGGACTGGTGTTGATGTTATCATCTTAATCCCCCAGCTGTCACAAAAGTTAGTGGTTCTGCCCCCAATAAATTGAGAACCATTATCACATATAATCTCAGAAGGAATTCCAAATCTAGTTATAATATTTCTTTTAATGAAGGATATAACTTCCTTTTCTCTGACTTGGGCAAAAGCTTCAGCTTCTATCCACTTGGAGAAGTAATCAGTCATAGCTAGCATGAATACTTTTCCACCAGGTGCCTTAGGGAGCTTTCCAACTATATCCATACCCCATCTCATAAATGGCCAAGAGGAGGATATAGGATGCAATAATTCGGCTGGTTGATGAAGGATATTGCTGTGTCTCTGACAAGGATCACATCTTTTAGCATACTCCACAGCATCTCTCTTCATGGTTGGCCAGTAGTATCCTGTCCTCAAGATCCTTGAAAATAATGCCCTGCCCCCAGTGTGGTTTCCACAATCTCCTTCATGGAAGTCTTTTAAAACTTCTTGGATTTCCGGATCCTCAATGCATCTCAAGTATGGTCCTGCAAGAGATCGTCTATACAACATATTATTTAAAATTGTGAATTGAGATACCTTAGATTTGAAAGCCCTAGGGTTTTCTCTTGTAGGAATCTCTCCATGTTGTAAGTATCTCATAATTGGTGAGATCCATGATCCTGATCCTGAATGGGATTGAGTATCCTCACTAGGGATCATTGCAGAATCACTTCCTATCTCCATAGCCACATGATCCTCAATAGCCGGGTTCAGGATATGGATAATAGGGATCTTGATATCCTCCAGGATCTTCAAGGATGATCCTAAATTAGCCAATG
Source organism: Helianthus tuberosus (assembly GCA_030545235.1). Taxonomy (NCBI): domain Eukaryota; kingdom Viridiplantae; phylum Streptophyta; class Magnoliopsida; order Asterales; family Asteraceae; genus Helianthus; species Helianthus tuberosus. The sequence continues at coordinate 167,956,693 of CM060360.1, forward strand.
CATCAGCTTCTGTATTTTCTTCCCTTGGTACCTGTGACAAACTAAAGGAAACAAAAGAGAGTGCCAAACTTTTGACTATCTCTAAATATTTGGTTAGCTTTTCACCTTTAACAGCATAGGATCCATTAAAGTGGTTTGTAATTAACAAAGAATCTACATGTACCTCAAGATACCTGATCCCCATATGCTTAGCAATTTGCAAACCAGCAATTAAGGCTTCATATTCAGCCTCATTGTTAGTGGTTTGGAACTCACAAGCTATGGAGTGGGGTATTATGTCCCCATGTGGCGATTTTAGTAGTATTCCAAGCCCTGTGCCTTTGACATTTGAGGATCCATCAGTGTAGAGTATCCAAGGATCCTTGGTCTCTTCTAGCTGCTGGACTTCTAATTCAGCTTCTTCTTGTAAATCACTACTGAAATCTGCCACAAAGTCAGCTAGTGCTTGGGATTTGATGGCTGTCCTAGGCTCATATCTTATATCATATGCACTTAGCTTCACTGCCCACTTAGCCATCCTTCCTGACATCTCTGGTTTCCTGAGGACATTCTTAATTGGAAAATTAGTTTTAACAATGATAACATGAGTTTCAAAATAATGTCTTAACTTAGTGGATGCCATAATTAATGCAAGAATAAGCTTTTCAAGGTGTGAATACCTGGATTCGGCATCAAGTAAACTTTTACTTACATAATAGACAGGATGTTGTGTACCTTGATGATCCTTAACAAGGACCGCACTTACTGCTTTTGAGGATACTGCAAGATACAAGGATAGCACATCGCCTTTTTCTGGTTTCATCAAAGCCGGGGCTGAGGATAGGTAATATTTGAGGGCTCTCAAAGCATTTTCATGCTTCTCCGTCCACTCAAATTTCTTGTTCTTCCTTAGGATATCATAGAATTCTTTACACTTCTCGGAGGATTTGGATATAAATCTGTTCAGGGCTGCTATCCTGCCTGTTAGCCTTTGAACATCCTTAGCATTGACCGGAGATTTGATGTTCACTATTGCTTTGATTTGTTCCGGGCTAGCTTCAATGCCTCTCTTTGTCACCATATATCCTAAGAATTTACCTGCTTTAACACCAAAATGACATTTTGAAGGATTAAGTTTCATGTTATATTTGTCAAGGATATCAAATGCTTCCTCCAAGTCTCTTAGGTGATCCTCAACTTTTAAGGATTTTACCACCATATCATCTATATAAACCTCCATAGTTTGTCCAATCTGATCCTTGAACATCATATTCACCAGCCTTTGATATGTTGCACCTGCATTCCTTAATCCGAACGGCATAACAATATAGCAGTATATACCAGTTGGAGTCATGAAGGCTGTATCCTCTTGGTCGGATGGTTCCATTTGGATTTGTTGAAATCCAGATGAAGCATCCATAAAAGTTAACAGTTCATGACCCGCGGTTGCATCCACCATGGAGTCAATGTGGGGTAAAGGGAAAGGATCCTTGGGACATGCCTTATTTAAATCGGTAAAATCGACACATACCCTCCACTTTCCGTTTTTCTTTTGAACAACAACCACATTGGCCAACCATCTTGGATACTTGACCTCTCTAATCATACCTGCCCGGAGCAATTTCTCTACCTCTTCCTGGATAATGGCATTCCTTTCCGGTGCAAACTTCCTTCTCCTTTGATGGATTGGTTTGAAGGATCTGTCAATGCCGAGTTTGTGAGTGATAAAATCTTTGGATATACCAGTCATATCTTCGTGTTTCCATGCAAAGGTAGTCTTTCTCCTTTTGAGGAAGGATACGAGGTCTTCTTTCATTTCGGCAAGGATCCCTGATCCGATATAGATTTTGGATTCAGGATCATCAGGATCCATGAGGATTTCTACCACATCCTGCTCTCTTGCCTCCAAGACATCCCTTGGAGGATACTTTGATTGCTATTGCTCCCTTGACTTCGAGGCTGGTTTCATCGATGAAGTGTAGCAATTCTTAGCCTCCTGCTGATCACTATCAATCTTCACTATTCCCCAAGGACTAGGGAGCTTCACACATTGATGGTAAGTGGATGGGACTGCTTTCATATCGTGTATCCAGGGCCTGCCAAGGATAACATTACAACAAGATAAACAGTCAATAACACAAAATTTTTGATAAGAGTGTAGGCCTTCAATGTATATTGGGAGTTTAATGTCCCCCAGGGTATTCTTAGTTTCACCACTAAATCCTACGAGCACAGGGGATCTTGGTATGATCTCTGATTCAGGAATACCCATCTTCTTTAGGACATCAAGCTGGATAATGTTCACTGAACTTCCTCCGTCTATGAGGATCCTGCGGACAAAATGGTTAGATATGAAAAGAGTAATAACTAAACCATCGTGATGAGGATCCTGGATATCAACACGATCCTCTTCATCAAAGGTTATGACTTTCCCTTCCGAGACACTTGATGTTCGAACAGGTCTTTCTCCGTTATCCATTTTAGTTTCCTTTGCATGCCTTTTAGCTGCTGAGAAGGATGTGCCGCAAATGTCTGATCCTCCAGAAATGAAGTTTATCACTTGTGCATCTGCTGGAGGGGCTGGAGCCTTCTCAGGGATCCTTTCAGGATCCTGAGTCCTTGACTTTTTTCTTCCCAACAATTCTTTTAGATGCCCCTTGCTCAACAAGTATCCAATTTCCTTTCTTAGTGCAATGCACTCTTCTGTGAGGTGCCCAAAATCTTCATGGTATGCACACCATTTTGATTTATCCTTAGTTGCAGCTGGCCTATCATTTTTTCTAGGCCATCTAGCTTTATCACCTAGACTCTGCATCGCAAGGATTAGTTCATTATTATCAACACTAAAACAATATTCAGAAATTGGAGGATAATCCTCATCATCCTCCTCTTGATCAATAGAATGCACGTTCTGGTTATCAGATCTATTGTAGGATCTGAACTTGTTGTTCCTGAATGAGGATCCTTGCTTATCCTGCTTTGAGGATCCTGCTAACCTTTCCTGGATCCTCTTGTCATCCTCTAGCCGGATGTACCTAAGGGCCCGGGTTCTTACCTCATCTAGGTTCCTGCATGGTGTCATAACAAGATCATCATAAAATAACGAATCCCTAAGCAATCCCATTTTAAAGGCCTCAACAGCCGTGGCTATATCTAAGTTGGGAATGTCTAAGGATTCTTTACTGAATTTGGTAATGTAATCCCTTAATGATTCATTATGACCCTGGGTTATCCTATATAAATCACTAGTTAATCGTTCAAATTTCCTACTACAAGAAAACTGATTATTAAATAGATTAACTAGATTAGCAAATGAGGTAATAGAATAGGGAGGAAGACTTAGCAGCCATTTGAGAGCTGATCCAGTAAGAGTGGATCCGAATCCTTTGCACAGGCATGCTTCCTTTAACCTTTCTGGGATTGGATTGATCTCCATCCTCTCCCTGTATTGTGCTATGTGTTCCTCAGGATCTGTTGAACCATCATACAGCTTCATTGTAGGCACATGGAACCTCTTAGGTATCTCAGCATCACAGATTGGTGGTGCAAAACGAGATATCTTGTGGCTTCCATCTGCAATCTCTGGGATAGGTTTGACCACTCCCGGAACACTTGATATCATATCCTTTAGCTTTTGCAGTTCTCTGGCCATGGCATGATTGATACCTGGATCCTGCATAAGACCATGGTTAGTAGTATGAGAATTGAAAGTGTTACCTCCTATTGGATTCAAGCTAGGAAGAATGGATGTTAATCCATATTGTTGAGGCTCTGGGAGGATCGAGGGACCAGTAGAGGCATTGGTCTGCATTGGAATAAAATCTCCCTGATGGACATCTGAACTTCCTGTTTGCAAACTCCTCAAGGATCCTGGCATCTGGAAGGATCCCTGAAACTGGGACGATCCTGGAACAAAGGAGGATCCTTGAACCTGGGATGATCCTGGAACGAAGGAGGATCCTTGAACCTGAGATGATCCTGGAACGAAGGAGGATCCTTGAACCTGGGATGATCCTGGAACGAAGGAGGATCCTTGAACCTGGGATGATCCTGGAACGAAGGAGGATCCTTGAACCTGGGATGATCCTGGAACGAAGGAGGATCCTTGAACCTGGGATGATCCTGGAACGAAGGAGGATCCTTGAACCTGGGATGATCCTGGAACGAAGGAGGATCCTTGAATCTGCTGCATTCCTGAATATCCTCCTGAACTCGTGAGGGATCCCATATGCTGAGGGTAGGATCCCGCTGGCTGGAAATATGAACCTGATGCCTGGGTCATTGTTGTTGTTCCGTAGTGCACTCCTTTTGGTCCACCCACATATCGGATGTCTGGGACCATTGATGGCTGAGAAGTAATCACCGGAGTATCAAAATTCAAAGATCTGGGCATCAGTGGGGAACGATCCTCTGCCGTTTTCTTCTGTTTCTTGATTTCGTCAATCTCCCGGAGGATCCTTTCGTTGGTCTTATCCTGCTCTTGTGCATGATTCCTCATCTGCAAAATCAAGGCATAGAGATCATTAGTAGTAGGATTAGTTGAAACAGAAGAAGTAGGTGGTTTTGAGAAAATGGGAGTTGGTTTCTTCGCGGCATTCTCAGTATTCTTCTGGGATCCAGAAGGTGGTGGAGGCAAAGGAGGAACGTCTTGAGAAGAAGTGAATGAGGGCATTAAATTTGAAGCATTCTTCGCTGAGGAAGCCATTTGCTTGGTTGTAGTGAACCGGAATAAGCACAGAAATGTGAATTTTTCTAAGGACGAAGCACCAATTGCCCCACGGTGGGCGCCAAACTGTTTTGGTCAAAAAATCAGATGAGGATATTGCAACCAAACTCTAGATTACGGGGTATGATGCTTAAAATGTGTAACAATGATGAGGATCACTTTAGTGTAAAATTGCACAAACAACACAAGGGTTTATACGGGGAAAAAGCCCTTGATCAAGAATTGATCTCCGGCACAAAAAACCCCGGGTGATGGAAACTACCGATCACCAAGCTCAAATAAATGAATGAATGTTTACAACTTCGGATAGTAACGAGCTAGGTACAAGGATCACTACGGTGGAATGTGTAAAAAGTGTATGAAATTGCTAAGTGTTTGAACGAGAGCTTGTATGAGCGTTTGTACGAGTGTGTGTAACTGGGAAATGACTAAGTGTTTTCTACTAGCTCGTTACTCCCTTTTTAAAATAGAAATAACCACCTAAACTAACTATCCGACTTTCGTGCCAAGCCTCCACGTTCTCCATAACGTCTATTTTTGGTCAAGCACGTGCAGAATAGTTTGGGAATATTCTCCAGGAATGTCGCCAAGACTTGGTCCAACTTGTTACTCCTGCAAAACAATACGAAACACGAGTGAACAATTGTTAGTATGAGGATCCTTAAGGTGATCCATGATCCTGATCCTGAAGCTCTTCTGAGGATCACTATCTGTCACAGAAGTAAGGATCACTAAAGAGGATAATAGCTAAGGATCACGGGTCATTTAGAAATCCACCCCTAACAGCAGCTATTACTGTCGCACACCTCATCACAACACCTGCAACAAAGGAAAGGCTTGCCGCTTTCCGGAGACTTGATCCTGCAAGAAGATCATTTAAAGCAAATACCCAGGATTCTCAAGAAGTATCCTCAGGTTCTGTCACTGTGTCGAGTAAGTATCCTGTTTTTTGCATAATTAAATGCTTAAATTGAAATGAAATAAGGATACTTATCTGTTTTGGATGTGTAGGCGCTGGAAAATCTTCAAGATCTGCCTCCAAATTCAGTGTCACTGACCTTGACACTGTCCGATCCTCAAAGAAGAAGCTTGCTGCCAGCCCAGCTGTCACGATCCCCAAGGCAACCACTTCAAAGGGAAGAGGTGGAAAGAAAAGGAAGACCTCTGAAGCTGACAATCTAGAAGGCTTGCCTTTGATCCGCCATCAGTTCCTCGAGTACTTTGCTGAGGTAAGGATCACTGACTTAGCTTAATTATCCTGCCCACTTGAGGATCACGTGATCCTGAGCTTTGCATTGTCTTCTTTACAGAAATTTACTGAAATTGAGGACTATGTTGGAAACGTCGAAGAGATTGAGGAGAAATACTCTGACCTCCAAAAAGTGGCGGTGCTCAAGGATCACAAGATTGCCTCCCTCGAAAAGGACCTCAATGATGCCAAAACTCAGGCGGTTGCAGCTCAGATCAATGCTGACTATGAGAAGCACGAGATCATGGAGGATGCTAAAGTCTCCGCTGCCATTGCCATGTACAAGACCAAGTTGCAGATGGCCCAAGAAGCTCAGGATCCTAATTTTGACAGGAGCAACTAGGACATGGAGGGCTGGAAGGCTAGGCTGGCTGAGTTGGAGGACGAAGAAGAGGCTGATGAGGTTCTGGCAATCGAGGCTGGTGGCAGTGGCAAGGATCAGGGTGGAGAAGCAGGTGGAGCTGGTGAAGGTGATGCAGCGAAGGTGTAAGCTGCATGAATGGGCGATGATGGACACTTCTAGACATAGCCGGAGCCCATTTTTTAAGTTTGGTTGTTTGGTTATGATGTTTTTGTTGAACAATGATGGGTTGTATCTTGAACAATAGTTACTAGGGTGAAGGATCATGGATCCTTGAACAATAGGCAGGATAATGGGTGGTGGATGGATCCTCTGTTTGGGGGATGAAGCCACTCATTATCCTTACGTCTTTTATTTCCTGCACTACAAAGACCCGTAAACAATGGACACCCTTTGCCAACCCATGTGGACGTGCCACGTTTTGCTGGTAGAAACGTGGGTTGGCAATTTTGACAACCTTAAAGGGTTTAACGTTTTGTGAATAAAATAACTCTAACTTTTTGGCTATCTCCCGTGTTGCTATCCTTGTTAGTACTTTACTTTTCAATTGTTGTGATATTCATTTTGTGTAAACTTATCAAGTAAAGAAAAAATTTAATAAATATCCTCAAAAAGTTTAGGATATGATCAAGGATCACATATCCTATAATCGACAAGTTCCGAAAAGTAGTATATTTTAAGGATCATAAGTTCAGTTGTCAAATGATAAGGGTTACTTAAATGAATAATGAATAAAATCAAAATAGTTAAGGATCAAACATGAGAATCCAAGTTAGGATCCTAACCTTTAACACTTATAATCAGGATAACCAAAAGACAAACCTTAGTATAAGGTAAGGATCAAGGATCCTTGGTCATTTATCTCCAAAAACCTGAAATAGGATACAACTTGGGACTAAGCCAATATAAGATAAGAGTTAGTAACTGGGGACAAGCCCAACAATTCTGGGGACAAGCCCAATATACTGGGGACAAGCCCAATATACTGGGGACGAGCCCAAAGGATAACTGGGGACAAGCCCAAAGGATAAATGGGGACAAGCCCAAAGGATAACTGGGGACAAGCCCAAAGGATAACTGGGGACAAGCCCAAAGGATCGTATGTAAACTGGAGTATGGCCCTCACTGGCGACTATCCAAACTTAGTGACATGAAAATGCCAAAACCTTAGCTAACGTGAAAACGTTAGAAACCTTAGGAACGGATGTATGGTATGTCTACCATTATACGTAGGATCCTGAATATAGCCAGTACAATGAAATTGTCAGCCCCTAAAGCGAGTACTGGTCCCATTGCCATGAACTATACCAGGATCATCGTGCGCTACTGGCGAAACTGGGGACAGGCCCAAACTGGGGTCAAGCCCAAATAACTGGGGTCAAGCCCAAATAACTGGGGTCAAGCCCAAATAACTGGATACTTCTGTGGATACTCAATCCTTAGATAAGGATACCTAAACCTTCAAAACTCAGAATCAAGTGAAAGGAGGATAAAGGATGCAGGATCCTTATCCTGATATAAGAGAATAAAAGAATGAAATAGTTTGAGATTAGAATGTTACCAAAATGAGGATCATCTGTTCTGTAAGGATCCTTCAAGGATACTTGTCATGTAAGGATCATGGATCCTTGTCACATGAAATATTTCTTCAAATGGACAGCATTCCAAGCTCTTGGTAGCAAATCACCTTCCATTGTTAGCAATCGACATGCCCTCTTTCCTGCTTCAGCTTCAATCAAATAACGGCCTTCCCATTTTGGTTCCAACTTTCCATCAGCAGGATTGGTGGTATTCTGAAATGCTTTCCTTAATACCATATCACCAACTTGGAATTTCCTGATCCTGACATTTTTGTTGTAGGCTCCAGCCATCCTTTGTTGATAACTAGCCATCCTTATCCTTGCCAAATCCCTGATTTCTTCTATAGTATCCAAGTCTTGAACCAAGTTTTCAGCATTTTCTTCAGGAACACGAATGCTTGTTCTTGCAGTTGGAACCAACATCTCTGTAGGGATCACTGATTCTGCCCCAAATACCAAAGAAAATGGAGTTTGGCCAGTAGCATTCTTGGGAATTGTCCTATCGGCCCAAAGAACACAAGGTAGTTCTTCTGCTCATTTTCCTTTCTTGGATCCAAGCTTCTTCTTCAAATTGTTGATGATGATCTTGTTGGATGATTCTGCCTGACCATTAGCTTGTGGGTGGACTGGTGTTGATGTTATCATCTTAATCCCCCAGCTGTCACAAAAGTTAGTAGTTCTATTCCCAATAAATTGGGATCCATTATCACAAACAATTTCAGAAGGAATACCAAATCTAGTAATAATGTTTCTTTTAATAAAGGATATAACTTCCTTTTCTCTGACTTGAGCAAAGGCTTCAGCCTCTATCCACTTGGAGAAGTAATCAGTCATAGCAAGCATGAATACCTTTCCACCAGGTGCCTTAGGAAGCTTACCAACTATATCCATTCCCCATCTCATAAATGGCCAAGAAGAGGATATAGGATGCAAAAGTTCTGCTGGTTGGTGAAGGATATTACTGTGTCTCTGACAAGGATCACACTTCTTGGCATACTCCACAGCATCCTTCTTCATAGTGGGCCAATAGTATCCTGTCCTCAGGATCCTTGAGAATAATGCCCTGCCCCCAGTGTGGTTTCCACAATCTCCTTCATGGAAATCTTTTAGGACTTCTTGGATTTCAGGATCCTCAATGCATCTTAGATATGGTCCTGCAAGAGATCGTTTATACAACATATTATTCAATATTGTAAATTGAGATACCTTAATTTTGAAAGCCCTAGGGTTTTCTCATGTAGGAATCTCTCCATATTGTATGTATCTCATGATTGGGAGGATCCATGATCCTGAATGAGATTGAGTATCATCACTAGGGATGATTGCAGAATCTTCTCCGATCTCCATAGCTACATGATCCTCGATAGAAGGGGTTAGGATACGGATAATAGGGATCCTTATATCCTCCAGGATCTTCAAGGATGATCCTAGATTGGCTAATGCATCAGCCTCTGCATTCTCTTCCCTTGGTACCTGTGTCAAACTAAAGGAAACAAAAGAGAGTGCCAATTCTTTGACTATCTCTAAATATTTGTTTAGCTTTTCACCTTTAACAGCATAGGATCCATGAAAGTGATTAGTGATTAATAATGAATCTACATGTACCTCAAGATACCTGATCCTCATATGCTTAGCAATTTGCAAACCAGCTATCAAGGCTTCATACTCAGCCTCATTGTTGGTAGTTTGAAATTCACAAGCTATGGAGTGGGGTATTATGTCCCCCTGTGGCGATTTTAGTAGTATTCCCAGCCCTGTTCCTTTTACATTGGAGGCTCCATCAGTGAATAGTATCCAAGGATCCTTAGTTTCTTCCAGCTGTTGGACTTCTAACTCAGCCTCCTTTTGCAAATCACTACTAAAATCTGCCACAAAGTCAGCTAAGGCTTGGGATTTGATGGCAGTCCTTGGTTCATATCTTATATCATATGCACTAAGCTTTACTGCCCACTTAGCCATCCTTCCTGACATTTCAGGTTTCCTGAGAACATTCTTAATTGGAAAATTAGTCTTAACAATAATGGCATGAGTCTAAAAATAATGTCTTAATTTAGTAGATGCCATTATTAATGCAAGGATAAGTTTCTCTAAGTGTGAATACCTAGATTCAGCATCAAGTAGACTCTTACTTACATAATAAACAGGGTGTTGTGTACCTTGGTTATCCTTAACAAGGACTGCACTTACTGCTTTTGAGGATACTGCTAAGTATAAGGATAATATATCCCCTTTTTCTGGTTTCATCAGGGCCGGGGCTGAGGATAGGTAATCCTTAAGAGCTTTGAGGGCACTTTCATGCTTCTCAGTCCATTCAAATTTCTTGTTCTTCCTCAGGATGTCATAGAATTCCTTGCACTTTTATGAGGATTTGGATATGAATCTGTTCAAGGCTGCGATCATGCCCGTCAATCTTTGCACATCCTTAGCATTGGCAGGAGATTTGATATTCACAATAGCTTTGATTTGCTCTGGACTTGCTTCAATGCCCCTCTTTGTCACCATATAGCCTAAGAATTTACCCGCCTTAACACCAAAATGACACTTGGAAGGATTTAGTTTCATATTAAATTTATCAAGGATATTGAATGCTTCCTCCAAGTCTTTAAGGTGATCCTCAGCTTTCTTGGACTTAACCACCATGTCATCAATATAGACTTCCATAGTGTGTCCAATTTGTTCCTTGAACATCATATTGACTAGCCTTTGATAAGTAGCACCTGCATTCCTTAGTCCAAATGGCATAGCAATATAACAATATATACCAGTTGGGGTCATAAAGGTTGTATCCTCTTGATCAGATGGTTCCATCTGAATTTGTTGAAATCCAGATGAAGCATCCATAAAAGTCAACAACTCATGACCCGCGGTAGCATCCACCATGGAGTCAATGTGGGGTAATGGGAAAGGATCCTTGGGACATGCCTTGTTTAAATCAGTAAAATCGACACATACCCTCCACTTTCCATTTTTCTTTTGAACAGCAACCACATTGGCTAACCATATTGGATACTTAACCTCTCTTATCATACCTTCCCGAAGTAGTTTATCTACCTCTTCCTGGATAATGGCATTCCTTTCGGGTGCAAACTTCCTCCTGAATGACCTGTCAATGCCAAGTTTATGAGTAATTATATCTTTAGATATACCTGTCATATCCTCATGTTTCCAGGCAAAGGTAGTTTTCCTTCTTTTAAGGAAGAATACTAGCTCCTGTTCAATGTCGCTAAGGATCCCTGATCCTATGAAGATCTTGGATTCAGGATCATCAGGATCCATGAGGATTTCTTTCAAATCCTGTTCTCTTGCCTCCAAGACATCTCTTGAAGGATACTTTAATTGCTATTGCTCCCTTGGTCTTGAGGCTGGCTTCATTGATGATGTATAACAATTCTTAGCCTCTTGTTGATCACTCTCAATTTTCACCACTCCCCATGGACTTGGAAGCTTTACACACTGATGATAGGTGGATGGGACTGCCTTCATATCATGTATCCATGGCCTGCCAAGGATAACATTGCAACAAGATAAGCAATCTATAACACAAAACTTCTGATAAGAATGGAGTCCTTCAATATAAATAGGGAGTTTAATGTCCCCCAATGTGTTTTTAGTTTCCCCACTAAATCCCACAAGTACTGAGGATCTTGGGACAATATCAGACTCCGGGATATTCATCTTCTTTAGGAAATCAAGCTGAATGATGTTCACAGAGCTTCCTCCATCTATAAGGATCATGCGAACAAAATGATTAGAAATAAACAGGGTAATAACAAGACCATCATGATGAGGATCCTGGACATCAACACGATCATCCTCATCAAAGGTTATGACTTTATCCTGGGTAACAACGGAGGTCCGGACGGGTCTGTCTCCATTATCCATCTTGGTTTCCTTAGCATGTCTTTTTGCTGCTGAAAAGGAAGTACCACAAATGTCTGATCCACCGGATATGAAGTTTATAACTTGTGCATCTGCTGGAGGAGCAGGAGCCCTTTCCGGGATCCTTTCAGGATCCTGGATCCTTGACTTCTTCCGTCCCAAAAGTTCCTTCAAATGCCCCTTGCTCAACAAGTAACCAATTTCCTTTCTTAGTGCAATACACTCTTCAGTGAGATGCCCGAAATCCTCATGATATGCACACCACTTGGACTTATCCTTTGTAGCAGCTGGTTTATCACTTTTTCTCGGCCACCTAGCTTTCTCACCAAGATTCTGCATTGCAAGGATTAGTTCATTGTTATCAACAGAAAAACAGTATTCAGAAATAGGAGGATAATCCTCATCATCCTCTTCTTGTTCCACCACATGCACGTTCTGGTTATCAGACTTGTTGTAGGACTTGGATTTGTTGTTCCTGAAGTAGGATCCCTGTTTCTCCTGTTTTGAGGATCCTGTCAATCTATCCTGGATCCTTTTGTCATCCTCTAGGCGGATGAACCTAAGGGCCCTGGTTCTTACTTCATCAAGGTTCCTGCAAGGTGTCATAACAAGATCATCATAGAATAATGAATCCCTAAGCAATCCCATTTTAAAGGCTTCTACAGCCGTAGCAATATCCAAATTAGGAATATCTAAGGATTCTTTACTAAATTTAGTGATATAATCTCTAAGTGATTCATTTTGACCTTGTGTTACCCTATATAGATCACTAGTTAATCGTTCACATTTTCTACTACAAGAGAATTGACTATTAAACAAATTAACTAGATTAACAAATGAAGTAATAGAGTAAGGGGGAAGACTTAGCAGCCATTTAAGAGCAGATCCTGTGAGTGTGGATCCAAATCCCTTGCATAGACATGCTTCCTTTAACCTCTCAGGAATTGGATTGATCTCCATCCTCTCCCTATACTGAGCTACATGCTCTTCTGGATCTGTTGAACCATCATACAGCTTCATAGATGGTATCTGGAATCTTTTGGGTATCTCAGCATCACATAAGGGTGGTGCAAAACGAGATATCCTATGGCTACCATCTGCAATTTCAGGAATGGGTTTAACCACTCCTGGCACACTGGATATCATATCCTTAAGTTTCTGTAATTCCCTAGCCATAGCTTGATTGATACCTGTATCCTGCATTGAGCCATGATTAGTGTTATATGAATTATTAAAAGTGTTACCTCCCGGAGGATTCATGTTTGGAATTGCGGATGTGAATCCATATTGACGGGATTCTGGTATGATCGAAGGACCAGATGAAGCAATGGTCTGCATTGGTATGAAGTCTCCTTAATGAACATCGGTGCTCGGGGGTTGCATACTTCTTAAGAATCCCTGATCCTGAAAGATGTTGGATCCTTGAAGCTGAGATGATCCTTGAACCTGAAAGGATCCTGGACCTGTGGAGGATCCTGGACCCATGGAGGATCCTTGGAGCTGGGAGGATCCTGGACCCATGGAGGATCCTTGGAGCTGGGAGGATCCTGGACCCATGGAGGATCCTTGGAGCTGAGAGGATCCTGGACCCATGAAGGATCCTGGGAGCTAGGAGGATCCTGGACCCATGGAGGATCCTTGTACCGGGTGAATTCCCAAATATCCCCCCGAGCTGAAGTAGAATCCCTGATGCTGAGAAGAGGACCCCGATGGTTGAGATGAGGATCCTTGAGGCTGGAAGTGAGAGCCAAATGCCTGACTCACAGTTGTTGTTCCATAACGCCTTTCTGATGGACCACTTTGATACTGGATGCCAGGAACTGCCGATTGTAAGGTAGTTACAACTGGAGTATCAAAATCCAATGACCTTGGTATCAGAGGAGAGTGATCCTCCACTGATCTCTTCTGTTTCTTAATATCACCAATCTCCTGAAGAATCCTTTCATTGGTTTTGTCCTGCTCTTGCATGCGATCTCTCATCTGCAAAACCAGAGTAAAAAGGTCATTAGTGGTAGGATTAGAGGAAACAGAAGAAGTTGGTGGTTTTGTGAAAATGGGGGTTTGTCTCTTCGCGGCATTCTCAGCATTCTTCTGGGATCCAGAAGGTGGTGGAGGCAAAGGTGGAACGCCTTGCGAAGAACTAATTGCCAGCATAGAACTTGATGTATTCTTTGTTGAGGAAGCCATCTGCTTGGTTGTAATGAACCGAAATGACCACAAAAGTATGAATCTTCTTAGGAATGAAGCACCAATTGCCCCACGGTGGGCACCAAACTGTTTTGGTCAAAAATCAAGCTAAGATAATGTAACCAAACTTTCTGTTGTGAGGTGTGATGCTTGAATTAATGAACAATACTAAGTATCACTCTGAAATGTAATGAACAAGTGACACAAAGATTTATACGAGGAAAAAGCCCTTGATCAATGAATGATCTCCGGCATAAAAAACCTCGGGTGATGGAAACTACCGATCACCAACTCAGATTAAACAAGAAATGTATTACAACTTCGGATGATAGCGAGCTAATTACAAGGATCACTATAGTGTAATGTGCAAAAAAGTGTGTAATCGCCAAGTGAATTGTCAAGAGCTGGTGAGAGCAGTTGCGAGTGTGTGTGTTAAGCTAAAAATAGCCAAGTGTTTTCTATTTAGCTCGCTATCCCTTTTAAAAATGGAAAATATCTAAGCTAACAAACATTCCGCATTTGGTGCAAGTCCTCCACGACCTCCATAACGTCCATTTCAACCATGCACGTGCGGAATAAATATGGAATATGCTCCAGGAATATCGCCAAGACCAAGTCCAAGCTCGTACTCCTGCAAAACAACATCATATTCAAAGTAGACAATCGTTAGTATAAGGATCCTTATGATGATCCATGATCCTGATCCTACAACACTTTCTGAGGATCACTAATTCAGACAGAATTGAGGATCACTAAGCCCATCAGTAAATGAGGATCACTGATCATTGAAAAATCCTCCCCTAACAGACATGAATGCAAATATTAAAATAAAAAAATATAAATTGAAGTGTGTTAGTCTTTTAGAGTCTTGAAAATCAACATCTACATCTATATCTAATAAAATGAAAACTGAATGAACAGTAAAAAGAGTTCAGGTTGGTAATATCATCTCAAGCATAGTAAGACTATGGGGTATGGGTTCGGGGTCGGGGCGTGGGTTGGGTTGGGTACAAACGCCTAAGTCACCACTTCAGGTGGGCTTGGGTTTCGGCGTGGCCCCTTGGGCGTGGGTTTCGGCCCGGGCGTTGGCGGGCCTATTGGTCTTCCGTGGCCGGCTCTCAAATGAAAACTGAATGAACAGTAAAAAGAGTTCAGGTTGGTAATATCATCTCAAGCATAGTAAGACTATGGGGTATGGGGCGGGGGTCGGGGCGTGGGTTGGGTTTGTGACAACCCTCAAAATTACAGGTACTGTAATTAATTTTAATTACGTACTTAATGACTGTGCTTGATTACAACTGACAATTTAAACTGCTTTATGATTTCTATATCATACATATATATGCATCATATTTCACACTGTCACTCCATTTATTACATACACAAGCTTTAGTGATAAATTTGATGCACAAAACACAGTTAGCACAGTGAACGGATAATTCAGAAACATGCTGACAATGCTAACACATAAACAAACAATAGGTTGAGGGACCTATTTGACATTCTTTGAAACTTTCTAGAAAAACATCGAGGACTAAAACCGTCGTTATTCGAAAGTACAAAGTTTAGGGACTAAATTGTTATTTTTGAAACTATATAAATACAAGGGTTAAAGTGCAATTACTTCAAACTATAAGTTTTGGGTTCTTTTTGTAAGTTTTGGAAACTTATTTTATAAAGAAATAAATATGGTTTATTTTGTTTTAAAAGTACAAGGTTTATTTGGTCATTTCCTCAAACTTAAACTTAGGGACTGATGTGGTCATTTTCTAAACTATTTTTAACAAATAACACTAACCGGATTATGTTCCATATAAGGTTTTTAATTATAAACACTAACCTAGTTAATCTACTCAGTTAACTATTTCAGGGATTATTTAAGTAATCCTGAAACCACAAGGACCTGAGTGTAAATTATAAGTTATTTAAATAAAAAAAAAGGGGTTTATAACCCAAAGAACCGGCTACAACTAGGATCGAACTCGAGACCTTGATATTAATAAGCGAACACGTAACCACTCGGCCGGGCATGCCACATCCGGTTTATATACGTATCTTATAACATATATACAGACTTTACAATCAGATCTGTTTAATAAAACAAATCCACAGGTTACGGGTTATCGAACAAACGCACCAAAATCGATCTGTTCCACTCGTTTATTTGATTAATTTATCCGAAATCATTCCCACGAGGTCCCCAATCACTTTGCCAACCCATTAACCCACTAATTCGACAAAACTTAGTGCCAAACCGATTAAAATCGGAATTTTTATTAAAAAACTTAAAGTGGATTCAAACCACTAATTCCTGTCGAATTTGATTAAATTGTTGTGTTATTAAAGTCCCTTAGACCCCCACGAACATCACACACCCTTCAAAATTCATAAACACACCGAAATCGACTTCTGTTCACCGTCTGCAATTCTTGCCGGAAATCAGTCGCCGGAGAACGGTCGATACGTCGTTCCAGACGTAACCGGATCAGTTTTATTCGTCTAATCGGTACGTTATCAGTTATACAATGTTTTCCCGAGTTTAATTAGAATATAAACCTGTTTTGAATCGAAATCGGACCTGTTGACTTTCGTTGACCGATAATTGGGAAAGATGATGAATAGTTAGTGTTTATTTATTTTCTTTTTATTTAACAGTTTTATTCATTAATTTCTAATAAATCGGTTATAATCAGTTTAAGTCCGAAAATTTTATCATACTTACTTTAAATACTGAGGTATTTATTAAAAATATAATACTACTCAAAATATTTATAAAACCATTTTATTTAATTAAAAACAGTTTTAACATTTAAAAATTTATAATAAATTTATTTTCATGAGTTGATTACTGAAATTTTTATGATAATTATTTTGAGTGGTAAACTTTATAAAAATAATTTTGTTACTGATATTTTATGTAAATTTGATATTTATATAAATAAATCAGTATTTTTACTTATTTATATAGTTTAATTTAATGTAATTAAATTATATAACTATATGATTTTGATCCAAAATTATTCTTATGACAAAATATGCATTATTCTGAATTTATATAAATTTAGAATCTGAATTTTTATTATGTTTAATTATTTAGATAATTAAACTTATATAAACTTATTTATTGTTATCATAATCATTTTAATTCATTTTATTTATTTAAAATGATTCAAAGGCCATAATAATTATTTTAAATCAGTAATATTCAAGTTCAAATAATTAAAAATGTGATTTTAATTACTCTGATTTAAATTAATTATTTTTGATAATTAGTTATATAATTATCACATTATTTCTTTTAGACAAAACACTACCGAATCCTATAGATTTAGGATCTCCGCTCATTCGATTAAACATTATTGTTGATACATATTCCATATTATTGCATGTTCAATCAATTAGAGTGACGTGGAATATTATTCCCAAGAACTCTCACATTAGCATATTTATTTGGACTTACTCAAAATCAAGGTGAGTTCATGTCCCCCTTTTCTCTTAACTGTTTTCAGTCTTATACTTCGGGGGTGGAATACATGTTACAAATATTACAATGTTTACAAATGATATAATAACAAGAAACACTCTTGGTAAGAACGAGTACCAAGTATGTTACAACTATTACAGACATTTTATACATGGTATGGTTAGCTTAAGGAGGGTTTACTACTTAGATCATGTGAGTGGGTAGGTGGAACTTAAGGCCATTAATCCTCGTTGTAGGACCGAGGGTCATGAGCGGTAGATCTATTTGGGTGTAGCGAGCCCAGCTCCTGAGTCCACAGTACGGACCATGGGGTGACTTTGAGCCCGACGCACAAATTTGCTAGGTTTGAGTCTTCCTGCATCACTTCACACATATCATTGGCTTTGCAACCCAATGGTGATCTCTTTTTTCCCTATTGCTACATACCAGGGACTTTCATACACTGTTTACAAAGGATCATACATACATCATAACAAAGGGACATTTATACACACAAGACATATTTTAAAGGCTTATACACACAGACTTACACATGAACTCGCTCAACCTTTTGTTGATTTTTCAAACTACATGTATTTCAGGGAACTAGCAGGATCTGGCAGGGTATGCATGTGTCTAGCTGCGTTGGATAAATAGATGTCATCCAAAGTTGTGAAGTTTGGGAAGTGTAACCTATTCCTGGACGGGTTACATATCTCTAAACCTCGTCTTATTTAAAGTCTTTTGGTGTCCTATGAAAATGTTTTAAATAATTTGTGGTTTGTAATGTCGATGTTTCTAAACAATGATATTGTGGTATTTTCTCACTATTTTTAATGGATGAACATCTCGTATTTTTATCATATAGCATTGTTGTGATTGTTGCTATGGTATTAAGAAGTCACACCAAATAAACCCACGCTTCCGCAAAAGCCAGGGTGTGACAGCTTGGTATCAGAGCCTCGATCATAGCGAACTAGGATTCTTTCTCGAGTCTAGACTATGATCACTAGGGCTCTCACGAAAATGTTTTCAAACATTTTTACATTGCATACACTAAAAGTCCAGATCCGGGGCATAAACATTTTACAAACAAAAGGCACAAATACACCGTTCAAAAATTTATATTTCAGTCTTAGAGACTGAGGGAGTACAGCCTTAGAGGCTGGGGAGGTTCAGTCTTAGAGACTGAGGGATTCAATCTTAGAGATTGGGGATGTTTAGTCTTAGAGACTGGGAGGTTTGGTCTTAGAGGCCAGGGAGCTAGTTTGAGAAACTAGGGAGTTAGTCTTAGAGACTGGGTGGGATAATCTTGGGAAGACTAGGATGAATACTTACTTACATTGATTGTGACTTACATGCATTGTTGGATTATTTTATGCTATGACATGGGATGTTATGAGTTATTGTGTTATTACATACGCATATTACTTACTTACTATACTTACTATGACACTGGTGCCGACTATAGTTTTATATCGCTAGAATCTAAGAAAATACTTAGGTTAACTACTAGTAAGTTAGACATTCCGTACTCAATTGAACTGGCTAATGGGAAGCTAGTAGAAAGGAATGAAGTCATCAGAGGATGCGTGATAAAGATGGGAGAAAACGAGCTTTCATTAGACCTACTGCCAGTCAAGTTAGGAAGCCTCGATGTGGTAGTAGAGATGGATTGGTTGTCAAGCAACAGAGCCATGGTTATAGGGATTTAGGTTATTAGAAATTACTCTTGACCTAGACTATAACTTACCAAGACACTAACCATTCCACCACTTGATCCCTATTCCTTTCTCTCTCGCTGAATTATCGTGCCGACACAATTGCTTGTTTTATTCCATTTCATTTCTTTCTTTTCGTCATGCTGCCAAAACACGACAAAACTTTCACCCTGATTTTCAGGGATTAAACCAACACACGCGGTTCTTTTTAGTAATGGGAAACATGCTACGCTCATACCTGTATACAATTTATCACAAGTTTATTCTCAACATTCGAGAGACTCGAACTCTATAAGATCTAGTCATAATACTTTCTCACACCATCATCATTCCTTTCACTTCTGAACTTTCCTCTGTATCGACCTAACCCACCGCCGTTGTCAGAAGTACCCAAAGTAACCCATACTCAAACTTTTCTTAGTTCAACAAAACCCAACATTCAAATGGCATATTTCCCAGTAACACATGCTGAATCCTCAACCGCAGCAGGAATTCACCCATTCCTTCGGTTTGCTGAGTTACCCATTCGTGAGAAGTATCAGAAACTCAAGAACCTTGAAGTTTTTACCATCGGCAGTATTGATTGGCATCGAATAGAAATGGTTGACCCCAGTGGATCACTGTCAATATTACTATCACACAATACACCTTGGCGCCGTTTCTTCGACATCCTAGAACCATCATACGACGAACTGGTGTATGAGTTCTTGTCCACTTTCTATTACAAACCTAAAAGAAGTTTTGCCGATGAATCCATTCATTTTCGGCTTTGGGGACAACTTCATAACATGTCATTAACAGAATTCGCAGTTCGTCTGGGTATATATACCAATGAAGAAGTTTGACGACCCATTTTTACGAAGGCATCAACCTCCTATACCTATGTGAAAATGAAAGAATATTGGCGACGCCATGCATCAAAAGCATGGTGCGGTAACAATAATTCTATAAACTTCAAAGACCCTCGTTATCGGTATATGCACATTGTTTTAGCCAACACCATCACGGGGGGACGCCAAATTTGTCAACAAAGGGTTAGTTCAACCGGACTCTTCCATTTGCATAGTATTTTTGAGCAAGTTCCTTGTAATATTGCCCACAAGCTTGCTAAATATTTTTCTAGTCAACAATCAAATCCTCTGAGAAGTCTTATGGGAGGATCCTACATTACTAGACTAGCAAAATCTTTAGGTATCTTAAGTGACCAGGTTATCCAAGGATTATCTCCACCAAAGGCACCTGGGGTTATAAATCCTTACACCATGAGGCTAACCCCTATTCATATTAGTACACTATCACAACCATCACAGTCGGAGGGAGCTCCAGTCATCTTAGAGAATACCTTCCCACAAAATTTACAACAGTCATCGTCACAATTTCTTCCATCGTCTTTTTATCGTTATGACATACAACCACAGCTGCCATACATACACGGAAATATTCCAACTGACCCACCCCAATCATTAGCACCAAACGTCTCGCAAGACTTCACACCGATAGTCTTCGAGGAGGCTCCAATAACGCAAGATGAATTGTTTGATGGAAGCATGATGATCCAAGATCAATTAGGATCGAATCATTTTTGCAGTCACCATTATCGCCACATTTCTTCCAGTCACTGATGAACGAAGTAGGACAACTACCACCAACTGATAGAGCATGCCCAAGTACGATGCCTCAAATGCATCTACCTCCAGATCGAGTGGTAGTTGAAATGGCTAGGTTAAGCAATCAGGTCCAAGACTTATCAAGACAAGTACAATGGCTGACAGAAAGAAATAACTGGTTGGAAGACATGCTAAGACAATTAGCTGCTCGGATGGAATTGACTCTACCACTTCCACCACTTTTTAGTTCTGAGTCTGAATTTGATTCATTTCCATTTTATCTTTGAACTCCTAAGACGAGAACAACCTTATGCCTAGTTCTCAAAAGGTGATTGAAGTAGGAATGCTTTAATCTAGTCTATAGTTTTAGAGCCTCATTCTTATGATTTGCTTGAAACTACTTACATGATACCTTAATTGCTTTTATTTATTCTTTTACGATCTTTTAAACGTATATGTCACTTATGTGTTAACACTTATGCTATACTTGTTCTACATGTACCCGTACGATTTATCAATATTAAGCATACCTTACATACCTCAAGTGTATCAAAAATTTTCGTTTAACGTGTAAAAAAAATGGTGAAACCGGCCGTCCCCGGAATCGAACCCGGGTCTAGGCCACACCCTTTCGCGCGCCTAGCCAACCGAGCTAGGTGCCTAGTTTGTGAAATTTCCGTTTTGGGTTAAATATAAGCATATGTACAATAACTCCCTTACTTCTTACTAAAAGACACCTACTTATCCTCCTTATGTTGTTAATAATTGTTTTATTGTCCCATTAATTATGTGCCATTCTTGACATGTTTATACTTGTTTGTTTAATCTTCAAACAAATACAGTTTGCTTCGTATATTGATACTGAATGCATAAATTACAAACACATGTACTCTTGGTACAGTAAACTTACATTGTTAATGACAATCCATGCTTAGTTTATAAATGCACACTATTAGTTTGAATTATGTGAAACAAAATTTCATTTTGCTTGAATGAAATACCTACGACTAATTTTTTTGTATACAAAACAAACGATGCTATCATTACGAATCTGAAATACGTTTTGATTCAACTAATGTTGTGCAATATTGATGCTTGTTTGATTTAAACAATACCTCAATCTTATTTGTTTTCCTCACCTAACTAGAAGTGCTATGTGGACCATGCAACGAAACGCGTAATTTTGGGTGCACACTTAATTACGGGATTCGATGCATGAGAATCATAGTAAGTCTTGTTAAGTAAGGTGGCATATAAAAACATTATGTGGTTATGTGATTATCCGTTATTTACTCATTTGTACACACGATTGTTTGCATAATGTTTACATTACAAATCCAGCATAACATAGTGCCATGCAAAATAATTTCTATACAATGATAATTTCCTCAAAATTATCAGCACCAAACAATGACTTGCTTATATTGTTAATCATTACAATTTCATTCTATGATCTCTTTCGAATAAATTTCGGGACGAAATTTTCTTAACGGGGGGAGAATGTGACAACCCTCAAAATTACAGGTACTGTAATTAATTTTAATTACGTACTTAATGACTGTGCTTGATTACAACTGACAATTTAAACTGCTTTATGATTTCTATATCATACATATATATGCATCATATTTCACACTGTCACTCCATTTATTACATACACAAGCTTTAGTGATAAATTTGATGCACAAAACACAGTTAGCACAGTGAACGGATAATTCAGAAACATGCTGACAATGCTAACACATAAACAAACAATAGGTTGAGGGACCTATTTGACATTCTTTGAAACTTTCTAGAAAAACATCGAGGACTAAAACCGTCGTTATTCGAAAGTACAAAGTTTAGGGACTAAATTGTTATTTTTGAAACTATATAAATACAAGGGTTAAAGTGCAATTACTTCAAACTATAAGTTTTGGGTTCTTTTTGTAAGTTTTGGAAACTTATTTTATAAAGAAATAAATATGGTTTATTTTGTTTTAAAAGTACAAGGTTTATTTGGTCATTTCCTCAAACTTAAACTTAGGGACTGATGTGGTCATTTTCTAAACTATTTTTAACAAATAACACTAACCGGATTATGTTCCATATAAGGTTTTTAATTATAAACACTAACCTAGTTAATCTACTCAGTTAACTATTTCAGGGATTATTTAAGTAATCCTGAAACCACAAGGACCTGAGTGTAAATTATAAGTTATTTAAATAAAAAAAAAGGGGTTTATAACCCAAAGAACCGGCTACAACTAGGATCGAACTCGAGACCTTGATATTAATAAGCGAACACGTAACCACTCGGCCGGGCATGCCACATCCGGTTTATATACGTATCTTATAACATATATACAGACTTTACAATCAGATCTGTTTAATAAAACAAATCCACAGGTTACGGGTTATCGAACAAACGCACCAAAATCGATCTGTTCCACTCGTTTATTTGATTAATTTATCCGAAATCATTCCCACGAGGTCCCCAATCACTTTGCCAACCCATTAACCCACTAATTCGACAAAACTTAGTGCCAAACCGATTAAAATCGGAATTTTTATTAAAAAACTTAAAGTGGATTCAAACCACTAATTCCTGTCGAATTTGATTAAATTGTTGTGTTATTAAAGTCCCTTAGACCCCCACGAACATCACACACCCTTCAAAATTCATAAACACACCGAAATCGACTTCTGTTCACCGTCTGCAATTCTTGCCGGAAATCAGTCGCCGGAGAACGGTCGATACGTCGTTCCAGACGTAACCGGATCAGTTTTATTCGTCTAATCGGTACGTTATCAGTTATACAATGTTTTCCCGAGTTTAATTAGAATATAAACCTGTTTTGAATCGAAATCGGACCTGTTGACTTTCGTTGACCGATAATTGGGGAAGATGATGAATAGTTAGTGTTTATTTATTTTCTTTTTATTTAACAGTTTTATTCATTAATTTCTAATAAATCGGTTATAATCAGTTTAAGTCCGAAAATTTTATCATACTTACTTTAAATACTGAGGTATTTATTAAAAATATAATACTACTCAAAATATTTATAAAACCATTTTATTTAATTAAAAACAGTTTTAACATTTAAAAATTTATAATAAATTTATTTTCATGAGTTGATTACTGAAATTTTATGATAATTATTTTGAGTGGTAAACTTTATAAAAATAATTTTGTTACTGATATTTTATGTAAATTTGATATTTATATAAATAAATCAGTATTTTTACTTATTTATATAGTTTAATTTAATGTAATTAAATTATATAACTATATGATTTTGATCCAAAATTATTCTTATGACAAAATATGCATTATTCTGAATTTATATAAATTTAGAATCTGAATTTTTATTATGTTTAATTATTTAGATAATTAAACTTATATAAACTTATTTATTGTTATCATAATCATTTTAATTCATTTTATTTATTTAAAATGATTCAAAGGCCATAATAATTATTTTAAATCAGTAATATTCAAGTTCAAATAATTAAAAATGTGATTTTAATTACTCTGATTTAAATTAATTATTTTTGATAATTAGTTATATAATTATCACATTATTTCTTTTAGACAAAACACTACCGAATCCTATAGATTTAGGATCTCCGCTCATTCGATTAAACATTATTGTTGATACATATTCCATATTATTGCATGTTCAATCAATTAGAGTGACGTGGAATATTATTCCCAAGAACTCTCACATTAGCATATTTATTTGGACTTACTCAAAATCAAGGTGAGTTCATGTCCCCCTTTTCTCTTAACTGTTTTCAGTTTTATACTTCGGGGGTGGAATACATGTTACAAATATTACAATGTTTACAAATGATATAATAACAAGAAACACTCTTGGTGAGAACGAGTACCAAGTATGTTACAACTATTACAGACATTTTATACATGGTATGGTTAGCTTAAGGAGGGTTTACTACTTAGATCATGTGAGTGGGTAGGTGGAACTTAAGGCCATTAATCCTCGTTGTAGGACCGAGGGTCATGAGCGGTAGATCTATTTGGGTGTAGCGAGCCCAGCTCCTGAGTCCACAGTACGGACCATGGGGTGACTTTGAGCCCGACGCACAAATTTGCTAGGTTTGAGTCTTCCTGCATCACTTCACACATATCATTGGCTTTGCAACCCAATGGTGATCTCTTTTTTCCCTATTGCTACATACCAGGGACTTTCATACACTGTTTACAAAGGATCATACATACATCATAACAAAGGGACATTTATACACACAAGACATATTTTAAAGGCTTATACACACAGACTTACACATGAACTCGCTCAACCTTTTGTTGATTTTTCAAACTACATGTATTTCAGGGAACTAGCAGGATCTGGCAGGGTATGCATGTGTCTAGCTGCGTTGGATAAATAGATGTCATCCAAAGTTGTGAAGTTTGGGAAGTGTAACCTATTCCTGGACGGGTTACATATCTCTAAACCTCGTCTTATTTAAAGTCTTTTGGTGTCCTATGAAAATGTTTTAAATAATTTGTGGTTTGTAATGTCGATGTTTCTAAACAATGATATTGTGGTATTTTCTCACTATTTTTAATGGATGAACATCTCGTATTTTTATCATATAGCATTGTTGTGATTGTTGCTATGGTATTAAGAAGTCACACCAAATAAACCCACGCTTCCGCAAAAGCCAGGGTGTGACAGGGTTGGGTACAAACGCCTAAGTCACCACCCCGGGTGGGCTTGGGTTTCGGCATGGCCCCTTGGGCGTGGGTTTCGGCCCGGGCGTTGGCGGGCCTATTGGTCTTCCGTGGCCGGCTCTCATTTGCTGGGTTGGCTAGGCTATAGGTGTCTAGGATTTAAATTTTGTGTGTATTTTTATAAAATTATAACATGGTGTATGGGGCGTGGGTTGGGTACAAACGCCTAAGTCACCACCCCGGGTGGGCTTGGGTTTCCACGTGGCCCCTTGGGCGGGGGTTTCAGCCCGGGCGTTGGCGGCATAGCGGTATTCCGTGGCCGGCTCTCATTGGCTGGGTTGGCTAAGCTATAGGTGGCTAGGATTTAAATTTTGTGTGTATTTTTATAAAATTATAACATGGGGTATGGGGCGGGGGTTGGGGCGTGGGTTTGGTACAAACGCCCAAGTCACCACCCCGGGTGGGCTTGGGTTTTGGCGTGGCCACTTGGGCGGGGGTTTCAGCCCGGGCGTTGGGCGGGCCTAGCGGTCTTCCGTGGTCGGCTCTCATTGGCTGGGTTGGCTAGGCTATCGGAGGCTAGGATTTAAATTTTGTGTGTATTTTTATAAAATTATAACATGGGGTATGGGGCAGGTGTTGGGTACAAACGCCCAAGTCACCACCCAGGGTGGGCTTGAGTTTCGGCGTGGCCCCTTGGGCGGGGGTTTCAGCCTGGGCGTTAGGCGGACCTAGCGGTCTTCCGTGGAAGACTCTTATTGGCTGAGTTGACTAGGCTATAGGTGGCTTGGATTTAAATTTTGTGTGTATTTTTATAAAAGTATAGCACGTGGCCCACCTAAAGTATAACAAATGTCTTCTGTAAACAAAGCCACCTAAAGTAGGCAAACTAACCATATGTAGCCTAGGCATTGCACAACTTGTAATTTAAGATGTGAAACGTCGCCGCAACGCGCTACTGGTATAACCCTAGTTGTGATTCAAAAGTTCACCAATTAGTTTTTGGCATCAGAATTTACATGACCAAAATGTTTTAAATTAATTTTAAAGTACTAAACTTTAATCAGCTAAATGGTTGGAGAAATTACTTGGAAGACTCAAAACAATTTAAAAAATGGGATTAAATTGTATAAAGGTGATGTAACCCGCCGCATTACGGCGGGCGAAGTATACTTAATCAGTTAGTTTCCACATATTGGTAATGTATTATCGTCTCTTTTTGGCTGGATATGTAGACAAATAAGTCTTTTTTGTTTCTTTGTGTTAAACCAGGTTAACCCGTTAATCTTTCTTTTGTTTTAAACAAATTGGGTTGATAATCTTGGATAAGCAAAATTGTTTATTATGAACCAAGTGGCTCCATCACAAATTAAAAAAAAAAACTAATAAAATTATATAATAATAAAAGAAGTCTTGAGATGTTGGCCTTGGGAACGCAAAAAGTCAAAGTTGATTCTATTTTAATGACGTACAAGATTGTTAATGTTTAAAACGTCTAACATAAGAATCCTCGGGTATTCCGTACGTGGCACCCATTGGTCGAAAGGTAACCCGCGGCAGCCCAACCTGCACGCACAGATCCCCTAGCTCACCATGCCACCAGTTCCGGGGAAAACCCGACCCTGCACCCGCCCAAGGGCACGACAATGCAAAGCCGGTAAAACCCGGGTGGATCAGGAATCGAACTCGAGACCATTCGGTTAGGAGTCTTCTTTCATTTCCATAACCACTGGGCTATAAGCCCAGGTTTGTTTAAGGGTGATGCTAAATGCACCCCATTTTTACTGAACGTACCCCTTTCCTTTATATTTTACATTAATACAAGGTAAACCTTTTTTTTGTTTTTTTTTTGTCATTTTTATCCTTTATTTTATGTTTTGTAATTTCACCGTACTTATGAGTAGATAAGACTGTGATTTCATTACAATATATTGTCTTTAATTGGGACAAAATCAATTTATACGTTGTCTTTTACAATCCAAATAAAATAAGTTTGTAAACCTAAGTTTTTTTTAATATTGATTGAGGTTGTGTATTGCCCATCGATCTGCCTCTATACGGCATATTATTTTTGTTTATTCTGTTAAACGGATACATAAATGTTGAAAAATGAAGTATCAATCTTAAATACAATAAACTTACGTTAGGATGAGATTGAGTTTGTTTGTTTTTTCATTTTCTTGTCCCGTTCCGTCCTTTTCCTGTATTTTTTATGAATGGCTAATGTTACTCTCCCAAAGACCCAAACTTCTATATTTACAAATAAATTACATTTGTTTAGGATTAAACCCAAGATCTCAAACTAAAAGACAAAAGCCTCTACCAAGTGAGTTAGGGGCTGTTTGGCTAAGCTTATTTTAGTGACTTATTTACTTATTTACTTTTTGAAAAGTTAAAAGGTGTTTGGGTTAGCTTATTATGTGAGAGGAATAAGTAAATAAGTCATTCCATTATGACTTATTTGCTTTTCAAATAAGCAAATAAGTAAATAAGTCAAAAAAATAAGCTTAGCCAAACAGCCCCTTAGTCTCACTTTTTTCCTGTATTTGTTTCCAGCATCTAGCTGGTGGGCTTTTGCCCTTTTAATGTCAATGTTTTTCTAAAAAAACTTACGTTAGCTATGACTTCACGTTTTACATGAATTTTTATTTTCCTTATTCGATGGTGTTGATGTTATAGCATGATACATCTATATGAGATGAAATTAATTTATTGTTGTTAGCATGTCAAATATAAAAGATTAGTCAGCTAATATTATTTATTTAAAAATAAATATACGTAAATTTGCATCTCTTTTATTTGGAATAGCCTCTGATAAAATTATAATACATAAATTAGTTGAGTATTAATATATATTATAAAAGTATAGTTAGTAAATGAATTTAGAAGATTATTAAGTAAGCTGATTTTTAAAATAGAAAATAAGGAACATAACACATAAATAAATCGAGTAATAGTATATATTATAAAAGTATAGTTACGTGAATGAATTTGATTTTTAAAATAAAAACAAGAAACTTTAAAAGGGTGCAATTTAACAAAGTTTAAACTAATATTTTTGGAAAGGTGGTATGATTAGTAAAAATGGGGATGCATTTAGCCAACCCCTTGTTTAATTGAACTAAATTGAATTATTCTAATTTTTGACAGAGCCGTGATTTTCCAAACATAACATTGTTAGGTTGATTTTTTAAGTCATTTAATTAGCTTTTCAAAAAAAAAAAAAAAAAAAAACTTTTGAACGGAAGTTTTATGTTTGTTTATTATTATCTTTTTTTTAGGCCGGGTAACAACTGTTTTAAAAATTTGGGCCTCGTGAAAATTAAATTGGATCAAGAATTTTATCTCTAGTTGCCACTACATGATTTTTATTTACTCTAACTAATTTAGCACTGATAAAATGGTTCTCGTTTAAAAAGTGGTTCTCATGAACCCAAGATTTTTGCAGTGGTATTATTGTAATTAACTCAAAACACGTTACATTAGATTTTGATTTACCAATGTATTCTCATAATGTATTCATCGGTTAATATATTGAAGCTTCTAATTTTGCACTCAAACGTAATTGCATGCATTGTGGTTTTTTTAACTTTGTAGTCATTGGTGACTTGGTGGTGTTTACTTGTATTTATCGACAAATACACTATATTTGACGAACACAACGTATTTTCTTACATTATAATGAAAACCTCACGATTTCCATGTAGGCGTTTACTTGTTTCACCGGTGGGTACAACATATTTTCATGTTAATTATGTAAATTTCACCCCGTATAAAGTTATATCTACTCCTAGAAATACTTCTCATTTTAAAAATATAATTGTTACATTTTTTAGTGTTAATCTTATAATTTTTTTAATCCTGTTATATTTTTTTCTTTTACCATCGAATTTCTTGCTACTTGTGAGACTTGAACCTAAAATCTCACACTTTAGTGTTTTAAAATATGGTGTTTTATAAAATTCAAAGTATGTCACTCTGATGCAGTGTTGTAAGAATCGCTAGACGCTAGTTGGGCGGCGGGGTACCGACTAGCGATTAATCAGGATTAATAGGGATTAATCGGATTGAGACTTTTATATGTAATTTTTAGTTACATATATACACACACATTTTTATATGTAATTTTTATAGTAGACATGTTTTAACCCCTCACTAACCCATTTTTGTAAGTAATTGAAAGGAATTTATATGGTTTGGTCAATATTTGGCCGGCATCTAGCCAAAATTTGGCAAGAATAGGACCGCCATTAATCGGTGAACCTCCGATTAGTGATTAATCGGAGACTAATCGGTGACTAGTCGGGATTTTTACAACCATGCTCTGATGTGGCTATTTTTATCTACGTCTCGATATAAATAGCTATCAAAACTAAGTCGTGAATAGTAATGTATAATTAATTAAAGCACAAATATACATGTTATCAAAGCTACTTTACGTTTAGTTTTTTTATTCTAATAATATAATGTAATGTTTTATAATATTCCGAATATACCATAGTGACGAGCTTATTTTTATCTATGTTTCAATAAAAGTTTTGTTCAAAATCGAACAACGAACCGAATCCATGTCGTCAGAACAACTTGGGTAGTAGTCGTACCAGTATTTGTTTATATGGTTTCTAGCATAAATTTGTTTTTCTTACTTCAGCCGAACAATGTTGAAAATGAACCTTTTATTCAAATTAGAGTTTATTTTTTTTTATTTTGTATCGTAAGGCTATAGAGAATGCCGGTAACGTACTGGTGTCTTGATGAACTGAATTGATTCTGACCGAAAGTCAATACCAAGACTTGTACGGTCGTAATAGTTAACGTTATTCGTTTTATGGTTTTCAATCGTGTAATATACATGTCGATATCCTTTTGGACATATCATAGCTTAAACTTTTTAGGTTTCTCTTTTCGTTACTATACCGAGTACCGATACCAAACCGACACCATCCAAAATCCCGCCGCAACAAAGTTCATTTTAGTCAGTGTAGATATAGAATCTTGGAAAAAAAATAAGGGTGAGCGGGGCACCAGTGGTGACCCCATGCGGTGACCCAAGTCCCCGCTAGGGAACACCGCCGCCATCCCTGCGGTGAGGCAAATCGGGGACCCAAATCGGTGTGAGTTCACCGAAGAAGAAATGCGGAGATGGTGGGGCCAGCCTCTGTTTCAACCAATGAAATATATATATATTTTTTTTAATAAAAAAACAAGTCACCTAAGAGGGGAGTGCCGCCATCAAATTGGGGTGTTAGGGGAGTTTAAGAGGGGAGTTGACGTGACACTATCTGATTCGTGGTGTGTAAGAGAGGGGACTCCCCTCTTAGGGGAGTGCCCCTCTCACCCTTAGAGCATACGTAGTGGGGCGGTATAACCCCCCATAGCGCCGGCATAGCGCCGGAACACCGAAACGATCGGCGCCATCAATCGAAAATTTGGGGGTGGCGCGATATGCATAACGGCGGTATGATTGTTTAAAGTTTTTGGTTTATACATGTTTGGTCCCTGCAAATCGGAGATGAAGCAGTGTAGGTCCCTGCAAATCGGAGATGAAGACCGAGAAGAAGCCGGAGAAGAAGGCCGGAGATGAAGCCGGAACTTGCAGAAGGCCGGAGAAGAAGGTCCGCCTATTTTTGTTTTAAATTTTTACACTTTGGTCCCTGCATTTTCTCAAATATTTAAAAATGGTTTTAAACTTGTTTTTCTCTTGTTTTTTTTTTAAGTTTTACACTTTGGTCCCTGCATTTTCTCAAATAATTAACTAATGATGACGAAGGGGCGTTATGACTACGGCCTCAAATTGCATAACGCCCCATAAAGCCCCGGGGTGACGTGGCATACCACATGTCAGATAACGCCCCCAAAAGGGCCTTATGACTACGCATGGCCTTACACGAAATCAAGAATCTGTAAACCTGTTAACACTGATACGTGGGTACAGAGACTCTTCCACAAACCCTTTTGTTCGGTAAAAATCAAACAATTAATCATGCTCAAACAACCCCAATTACCCTCCACACAATCTACTCTTTCATTCATCAGAAATGAGTTGCAGAACCACCATCAACGTACTCACAACCAACATACCTTCAACTTCAGTTGCTACTGTCACCCACTCATCTCTTCGTCTCCCCAATTCACTCCTCTCAAGAACAACAAGATGCTCAATTACAAACCCTCTTTTGGTTAACCATTTCTTCAGGCCTTTATATGCAAAAAAACCCCAATGGGGGGCTGGTGGTTCCAATAAGAAAGTACAACGTGGGTTGTTTAGAGTGTATTCGGGTTTCTTAGAACTCCCACTTCTTCCTTTTCCTTCTGATCAGGTATTTCTTTATGGGTAGGTACCATTTCATCTGATAATGTTGTTGTGAGATGGGTTGACCGCCGTTGACTGTTTTGTTATGTGTTTGTAGGTTCTTGTTCCATCTGAGGCCAAGACACTTCATTTGTTTGAAGCAAGATATTTGAAGTTGTTGGATGAGGTATTTAATCTTGTATACTATTAGGGAGGTTAACCTTGTAACCTGGACACAGACCCGTGTATCCAGTTTATCGAAACGGGTTGTAATCTTGTTAAACGGGTGGGAGGGTTGTAATAAAAGGGTTGAGTGGGTCGTCAACGGTTTGGCATGATGTCAATTAGTATGATTAAACCGGTTAAACAGGTCAACCAAACATGAATGGTTTAATGAAACGGTCAAACATGTCCAGAACTTGATATTTTTTTGTGTCTTGTTTCTGGTCTTGTTAGGAATTGCATCCTCTGATAAGAGAGATGCCCTTCAGGAACATCTTCATTGCCTCTTTCTTGTAAATTACATGTTATAATCAAGTTGTAATCATGTTAGATGGGTTTGGAGGGTTGTAATAAAGGGTTACACGGATCATCAAAAGGTTGGTGGGTCGACATGTTTAATTGAAGTCGGCCTGTTTATTTAATCTGGTTGAAAAGATCAACCTGAACATCTCTTGCTTGTAAATAACATGAGTTGTGTATCTTCATTGCCTCTGCTTGCAAATAACATGATTTGAATACGTGTGATATTGTAGTGTTTATTAAGAAAGAAGAAACTATTTGTGCATTTTGTGTTGGATCCAATTGCTGTGAGTTCCACATCCAAAGAAGCATCATTTGCCGCTAGATATGCTTGTTTGGTTGTTATAGAGAAGGTAAGCTTCAAGCGGTTTTAAATATTCAGTCGTTACAAGTCACAAAACCTTTTTTACCAGTCAAACTCATTTTCGTCTCAGTGTTGCGACAGGTTGAACAATTAGATGTCGGGGCCTTAGTCTCTATAAGAGGAATTGGTCGTGTCACATTAGTGAAATTTGCAAAGGTAAGTTATTTTGAGTGTGTTTGGATATGCATTTTGAAAGCATGTTTGATGTTTAATAATCAGATTAGATAATTAACTGCAATAAAACAATATATTCTTTCTAAAGAATTTTTTTTTAAAAGTAAAATGCCATTTTCGTCCCTGAGGTTTGGCCAGTTTTGTGACTTTCGTCCAAAGGTTTGTTTTTCCTCATCTGGAATCAAAAGGTTTGAAATCTTGCCATTTTCACCCGGCTTGTTAACTCCATTTATTTTACTCCATTAATTCAGGGGTATTTCCGTCTTTTTTGCTAACTTAAAGGGCAATTCGGTCTTTTTCACTTTATGTAAAAAGACCTAATTGCCCTTTAAATTAACCAAAAAAAAAAAGGAAATACCCCTGACTTAACAGGAAAAAATGGATGCATTAACGAGCCGGATGAAAATGGCAAGATTTCAAACCTTTTGATCCCAGATGCGGAAAAACAAACCTTTGGACGAAAGTCGCAAATCTGGCCAAACCTCAGGGACGAAAATGGCATTACACTCCTTTTTTTTCTTTTCTTTTGAAGATCATTAATTATAGTAATTCTGCAGGCAGATCCTTTCTTAGAAGGCATCGTACTACCGTTGCAGGATAACGTTCCGCAGAATGAAAGTGAAGTAAGCTCCAAAGTTCTTGAACTAAAAGAAGCTCTCGAGGGATTGAATAGCTTGGAAATAAAACTAAAGGTTCGGTCAATTATGTTATAGTGACTTGTATTGCAGGCATTAGATGATTCTATCATATACAAAATTATGAGCTTATATGCTTTTGCTAATGCTTAGGCTGCTAAAGACGAACCCTTGCAGACCCAAACAGCAAATTCTTTAGATTGGGCTACAAAAGAACCTTCTTTAGATTGTGAAGAAGCTTTCATTCCATCTCTTGCTGAGCGTGTGTCGTTCGCCGCACTTCAAAACGTTTCAAGTAATTGGCTTATGCTTATAAAAATGGCCCGTTTCGACCTAAACATTTTTACTTGTTACCCTGGGCTAGGGCGGCTGGCATATCGTGTCAGACACGACCTGTTAAGACACGAACACGAAACGAAATCTTATCGTGTCAGCTTTTCCAATCACGAACACGAACCTGATAATAAACAAGTTACACGAACACGACCTGTTGTGACACGAAAAAACTTACCAACGTATCATACGACCTGTTAAGACACTAACACGCCGTAGAGGGGTGGAGTGTGGACGGCGACCGTGGAGACGTGGGGTTGAGAGAGAGATGCGGTTGCGAGCTACAATGTTTGATGTTTCAAAACTAGGGTTATGTTTTTCCTTTGTTCAGAGCCCCACTCCACTTCCTAATGAAAATTATTAACATGTCTTAATGGGTGCTTAACATATTAACGGGCTTTTAATCTGTTTAGACATGAAAATTAACAGGTCTTATCTTGTCGACCTGTTTAAGACACAAAACCTGTTAAGGGTCAAACAGGAACTTGTTAAGGTCGTGTCGTTTCGTGTTGTGTTGTGCATGTGTCTGAAATTGCCAGCCCTACCTTGGGCATCCGTGATGCCAGCTTTATAGGATACGGACGGTCTGTTTAGATGTACTAACCATTAAGTTGGATATTTTTACAACAGGATCGACACATTCAGAAATGTTAAAGTTACAGAACGAAAAATTGAAAGCAATGGATATTAAAGAAACATCACAACGGCTTGAAACTTCTTTGAGTTATGTCAAGAACAACGTCTCCATGACTGCAGCAAAGCTTGCCATTCAGTCCTTGAACATGCAATAGTTATCATATTTGATATTTTTATATCTTTACTTTTAGTAATTAGTTTGCTTTTATATGTTTACATCATCAATCTATGCTGCTACTTATTCTGATTTGTAAATTATATATTTTAATGGTTGGTGAACCAAGTATGTTGCTAACAAAATCCACACAAACCGTTTTGACCCGTAACCAAACAAACTTGTGCTCGCCCCAATGTGTTATTTCGCTATCGTATGCACAGATAACCATATCCGAACCACAAAAGTCGGTTATACAAAAGATCATAACCGAATTTGTACATAAGGTTAGATTCCATAGTTGATTAGTATATACGAGGGTTTCTGATATTTGTTCAATAGAACCACAAATAACCCTACATAAATAGATTCAGAAATACACAATTAGGGCTCTAAAACGGAAGGAAGATGTTGTTCGCGTTCGTTCATAAAGGAATGACCATGTTCATGAACGGTTCACGAGTGCTTACTGAATGAGATTTCTTGTTCGTGTTTGTTCATTAGGAAATGAACATGTTCGTGAATGAACATAGACGAACATTATATACATTTTAAAATAAAATCTACATTTTTCATTATGAAGAATCCATCAAAAATAAATAAGTACTTAACATAACTAACGAACATAGTTGACATAATTATCATAAACACAATGAACATAAAGGAGCGAACAAACACATTACTGTACATTCACGAACATAAACAAATGAATGTAGACTCTGTTCACGTTTGTTTAACGAACGAACTTCCTGCCCAACTGTTCGCTGCTGAACGTTCGGTTCATTTACAACCCTATACACAATAGCTAGAACCATTTTTTTATAAACTTGAACTTGACCCGAATTTAAACATTGAGCCCGAGACAGTTTTAAATCCGGGCTTGATCTAAACTCAACCTGCTCGTGTCCCTAACCGAATCATACAACTTTTCCATTCATTCCAAATAATTTGTTCAAGAAAGTGTTGAAAACCAAGAAGACAAACCTACTTTACAAATATATACATTAAGAATCACAACTCACTTCTTCTCTACAACCAACCCATTATGCAACCAGTTTCTCATGATCGTAAATGCTTCTTCAGCATCTTTATCCTCTTCACTCGACGCAGGCCGATGAACAAATGCATGGCCTCTGCCGTTAAAAACCACCACTTTCGATCCACCCACATTATCCCTTCCAATATCTTCCAACACCTTCACAGAGCATAATGGGTCCTCATCACCCGTGATGTACAATACGGGTACCTTGATTTTAGCAGCAACAGATGGTTGGATTCCAGTGCCGTAGAAAGATACTCCAACGCCAAAATGATCATCACTATCTTCGGCTAGAACTTCGATTACTTTTCCGCCACCAAAGCAAAAGCCAACGATCCCAAGCTTGTTTGAGATTCCTGCGGCTACGAATGATTCTACCATCCATTTTATCGATGCTGCAATGTTTGTTGTTGCGGTTTGGGTGTGAGTGGCTAGCCATGGCTCGAACGAGGCCATGGAGCGGTCTTTTTGCCATGGATCTCCGTTGAATAGATCGGGTAGTAGAACACTGCGACACAAGTTCATATAGCATCATGATGTTAGTCGATAACTCTAACTCGATAAGTATTGTGTCTTATTGATCAACTATTTATAGAAGTACAAAAAGGATAATCAATTACAAGGAAACTTAATCCATGCCTCTAAATGAACCGAACAGTTCATCGGGAAGTTTGTTTATGTAATAAACAAACGACATGAGCTAAACTTTTTGTTTGTTTTGTTACAAGAATGAACATGAACACGTGTCACATTCGCTCATTTATGTTCGTGAACGTTCGTTAGTTTGCATTTGTTTTAAGTTCGTTCGTTTATATATTCATTTAAATTATGTAGACCTGTTACAATTTAGTCTAGTTATATGAGAAAAAAAATATATCACCCATTATAAATTAGTCTAGTTGTTTAGGCCTAAGAGATTGATGTTCAGTTATGTTCGTGAACCATTCGTTTATACTATTAAAAAACGAACAAACATAAATGAACATAAACGCGTTCATTTTCTTAACGAACGAACATAAACAAGAAAACGCCATTCATATACAACTGTTCGCATTCGATCGTTTGTTTGGTTAAAGTTAAACGAGCGAACACGAACATGCCCCGTTCATGTTCGTTCGGTTCATTTAGGAGCCTAACTTAATCTAATCACAACTCATATGTTGGCGGCAAATGCAATAGATCTTATCTATGTAACAAACTCTAACTAGTATATATACTCTATCTAATAACTGAAATGAACAGGATAATCAACTTACTTATAACCATTGCAGGCAATCCGGTAAGCAAAATCTCTAGTACACGAGTCTTCGAATCCGAAAATATCAGACAACAGCAGAATACCAGTTCCATTGTTGTTCTTGACAGCAGTGAGCAGATAAGCAGCAACACTATCAGATCCCTCACCTATTGAAACCTCAACGCCACTCACGAGCTCACACGCCTCCTCATTGGTTTCATTTTCAATCTGGACCTGACTGCAGCACAGCCGACGACATTTATCTCTCCGAATTGATGATCTATGGTCACTGTTTATTCTCAGGTTGCAGATTTTCTGTACAGTAACTGAAGTTTTACTGTCAATATTCAAATTAACATAGATTCTCTATTAATTTTCACATTTTGTGTATAATCTGATATCGGATAGGGCTGTTCAGGAACCAAATCAAGCCAAGCTGAGCAAGATCGGGCTTGGCTCAGATTTAAACCGAGGTGGCTTGGCTCGGCTTAGATTTGAAACCGAGCTGGAAATTTGAGCTCCAGCTCTTAGTTTTTAACTGAGCTGGCTCGGCTTGGTTTTTGAAAAGGAAGTTTAATATACATATTTCAAGTTCAAATTACCATTCAATGATGAGGAAACAATATAAACATATGTAAAACAAAATAAAAGTTCATTTTCATTTTCATTTAAAATATAAAAATATATAAAGTATACATACAAAGGGTGTGTATATATATAAAAGTAAAAATAAAATAATTCGAGCCAAACCAAGACGACCCACATTTGGCCTGGGCCAGGCTCGGCTCGTTTTCAAACCAAGCGAGACTTTTCAAGCTTTTTTTGAGCGAGCTCCAAGGCACACGAGCTTTCTGGGCGGCCCTATTTCTGGATATAGAAGGAGGAATGAGGAGTTTGAGACTTACATTGAGTTGTTGAAGGTTTGGAGAGAAGGTTGTGAATGGAGGTCTGAGAAGAGATGTGGAGCTTGATGTTGCAGAAGCCATGAAAATGGCAGTGTTTAGCCCCATTTCTGTCTGTAGTGTGTGTAGTGTGGGAGATGGTGGAAGATATTTAGGAGGAATAATACAAATAAATCTCTTGGGAGAATTTTGGCCTCATGATTGTATCACAAAGGTGGTGTTGTTATATCATGTATGAATATAAAGATATGATTATCTTATGGATTAGGATCAAATACAAAGGATCCTAATTGTAAGAAGTGTAAGAAGGATTTATAGAGTGACAAGTGTTCAATAACCTAAAAAAACCCACTACACAAAAAAACCCCACTACAAAAAAAAACCCCTTAAACATCCACCACCACCAAAAACCTAACCCCCCCCCCCCCCCACATCACCCACCAAAAAAAAGGGGGGGGGGGGGGTTTAGGTTTTTGGGTGGTGGTGGGGGTGGGTGTTTAGTTTTTTTTAGGTTTTTTTTGTGGGGGGGGTAGGTTTTTTTTGGGTTTTTTTTGGTGAGGTATAGTTTTTTTTTTTGTTTCTTTACCGAGGGGGGGGGGGGTTAGGTTTTTGGGTTGGGGGGGGGGGGGGGTTTGGGTGGTGGTGGGGTGGGGTGGGGTGGGGGTGGGTGTTTAGGTTTTTGGTGGTGATGTAGTGGGTTTAGTTTTAGGTTATTGGACACTTGTCACTCTATAAATCCTTCTTACACTTCTTACAATTAGAAGGCTTTGTAGAATAACTTGACCCATCTTTTTATATTTATTTCTTAACTAGGTTTTTACCCGGGATTGCTTCCCGGGCTCCGGAAAGTTATTTAGATTAATTAATTACTATTTGTTATTAATACGACCGCATTACATCAACCATCTCATTCGATTCAACAACGACTTCAAATCACCGAATTAGATCATGAACTCATATTAGAGGACAAACAAAACCACAACAGGACCATATGAATAATTAAATTTCCACTTTTACATCAATGCACTTACATGATAGGGTGATTTGGGATTTTCAAAAAAATCTTTGTTTTTGTACCTCTTTTACAAAATAAGATGTTGACCAAATTTGAAACAGATGTTAACCAAAAGTCAATAAGATATTGACAAATAGTCAAACAGATGTTGAGCTTAAACAGATGTTTGGTTTAAGGCCAAACATCTGTTTATGGCCAAACATCTGTTGAAGGTCAAACATCTGTTTAAGTCCAAATATCTGATATAGAATAAGAACATCTGTTTAAGGCAAAACATCTGTTTAAGGTCAAACATGTGTTTAAGATCAAACAACTGTTTAAGTCGAAACATCTGATACAAAAGGCCAAACATCTGTTTAAGCCTTAACAGATGTTTAACTTGTTAACATCTGTTTAAGGCAAAACAGTTTAAGCCTTAAAAGACCAAACAGTTTTAACCCAACAGTGGTTTTAAACCACTATTTTAACCAAACAGCGGTTTCGACCACAGTTTTCTGAACAGTAGTTCCAAACATCTGTGGACATCAATCTGTTGACCAAAGTCAACAGATTTATCAACCACTGTTTTATTTTCAAACATCTGTTCCCAATAACAGAGCTTTGATCATTTAAACATACATTTGCCAATATTACAAGCTTTTACACTCTCAAACCTAAATATTTATAAAAAGTACAAGTGTTAAACATCATACAAAGTTCATCCATCTGTTGACCCAATTCAACAGATGTATCAACAACTGTTTAATTTTGAAACACCTGTTCTCAATAACAAAGCTTTGATCATTTAAACCGACCTTTGCCAATATTACAAGAATTTACACTCTCAAACATCGATATTCATTTACTTAATTTTAATAACAAACATTATTAATAATTTTAACACAACTAATTATATAACATTGAATAAAATACAGGATTCTAATTCCTAATCTATTGGTGAAACAGTAGTTTCAATAAGTAAAGCTCCTTTCGGACCATTGTAGTTGTCAACATGTTGGAGGTATTTCAGAAGTTCGTTGGTGAGATCAACTTCAATCATATCCCCCCAGATGCTTGTTATCAACCACTTGTTGTCTTCAATTATATTAGTACTTCGGCGTGCATCTACGTAACCAACTACACGAGGATTATTGAAAACAAACATCTTCTTCCAGCCTTCTTCTTCATATCTGAGCAAATCAGCAGTTAGCTCAGCAGACTTTCCAATGACAATCAAATGCAATCTCTTTGCAATGGTCAAAAAATGCCCTTGGCAAGGATTGACTACAATACTCTCAGGAAAGTGAAGCATTCTGAAAGTCTCACTAACAACATCAAAACAAACGATGTTCCTCTCACCTAGTGGATACCAATAATTTGAAACCATAAAATATATGGTTTTATCAGCATAAACTCCTGTAGACCATGAATAACGACTTGAACTATAATTGTTTACGATACTAAAATTTATTGTTGTCCATGACTCACGACGTCGTGAGTAAACACGAGCAGCAGTTACATTACGGTAACATCTGATGTTCAGCACTTTGAGATCATTGAACTGATCAAAATAAATTCCACCGGTATCAGAGTTTCGATGATGATTATAATTAAAGTAGTCATCACACAAAACCTTATACTGCCTGATAGTTGGATTCCAAAGAATCAACTGACAGCAAATCCCTTCATTCGAAACTAACAACAACCCATTAAATGAAGATAGAATACGTAAGAAGCTAGAGTGGACATTGTTAGGAAAACTTAAGGTTTTACTACTAACAACATCCAACTTACCACCAACTACGTTGTCAATGACAATTGACGTGTCTTTAAAGGATAATAGTTTCTTTTGTACTGAATCTCCACTTCGGAGAGCATGCATCATCTGAAATGCATGACTTGACAATTCCCTATAAAAATTCTTGGAAAGACACTTGAAACGGCAAATATCTTCTGCAGAAAGCCTTGTGAAAATCTCGTCAACAATCACTTGAAACTCAAATTTTTCCATCCTGCAAAGAGCCTTGTGAAAATCTCGTCAACAAAATTTTTGAAGATGATTGAGTAGATAGATGAAAATGGTAATGATCAAAACCTCTGCCAAATCTATTTTATATACCTAATGAAGAAGGCTATGACTAAATACATCGTCAGACGAAAGAATATCATGCGACACTTATTAGGCTTTTAATGCATTTACACGGGAAAAATATAAAATTAAACACGTTATTATAATTACAATTAACCTATTCATTTACCTATAAGACGCCTTTAGCATAAGAGAGAAGTGATTGCTTAACGTGCATTAATTGCAAAGTATATATCCCAAGGCATTTTGAATTTGAAATTACCGGCAATTTCAAAACCACTGCTATGGTATATGTTTGCCAAAGGAAATATCTGCTAAGTTATACTTTCTTGGCTATGGGCAGTAGTTTGCTGATCTGATTTGAAAGCAATTGTCGTGATGGGTT
Source organism: Helianthus tuberosus (assembly GCA_030545235.1). Classification (NCBI taxonomy): domain Eukaryota; kingdom Viridiplantae; phylum Streptophyta; class Magnoliopsida; order Asterales; family Asteraceae; genus Helianthus; species Helianthus tuberosus. The sequence goes on from CM060360.1 coordinate 167,997,879, forward strand.
TTCTAATAGAAACAGAGTATGAGTTAAAAATTTTCTGCAAATAATAATTATTTTAACATGTTCTCAACAGATAATTCAAACACATAAGTAAACCCTTATTGAATGTATAACAATAAACATTTAAAATCGTATTAGTAGCAAGATAGGATTTAAATTAACGTAGATTAAACAATATAAAGTTCATCAATAGGAATGTACATACCAGTTGCTGAAGAAAAAATAATAAAACCTCAGGTGATTGAAGTGTAGAAGATGGAGGAAAAGAAAATAGAAACCCTAGAAAATGACTGGGGAGAAGTGATTTTTGAAAAAAGAGATGATAGATGTTTGATGTGTAATGATGATGAAGAAATACTGACGGTTGTGCTTTTAACAAAAGTAGTTTGACTTTGGTCAAACAGCGTTTTAACATTCCTCAAACAGTGTTTTATCTATTATAATTAGCTTTTAATATAAGTAGCTTGACTTCGGTGAAACAGGGTTTTAACATTGCTCACAATGATTACAACCTAGTAAAAACTTCTTTGTAAACAACATTACTTATTTGTTGGTTTTCCAACAGCGTCGAATATTAGTATTTTAACACCTTCTCTGGTCTTGACCCTTGATAATGCAACATACAACTGACCATGAGTGAAGACAGGATCTTTCAAATAAAGACCAACCTTTGATAACGTTTGTCCTTGACACTTGTTAATTGTCATATCAAAACAAACTGATAAAGGAAATTGTCTTTGTTGAAATTGAAAAGGTATTTTTTTGTCAAACGGGATCATATTAATCCTTAGAATAAAAACTCTCGTGCCAAAGTTCCTACCAGATATAACTTGAGCTTCTATAACTCGTTTACCAAGAAAAGTAATTTGAAGCCATGAATTTAGAATTAATAATGCAAACTACAGTTAAGTCAAACAGCTGATGGAAAACTTTTAAGCACTGCTAGTGATTAAAACACTGATGGTACTTAACCAATAATAGTGAACTACAGATTTTTAACAACCGCTGCTGCAGTAAACAGTAGATACAGAAGCAGGGATTAAGGATTAAGTGTTAAGGAAGAGCAGTGGTTAACATCTGCTGATATCACCCCAAAACTTATAAAATATGTTGAAAAAAAGTAATATTTATTTTTAATGAAAAATGCAATTTGCGTCCCTGTGATATGTGTGAAACATCAACTTGATCCCCTAAATTCATTTTTTGGTTTTTTCAGCCCTTGATCTTATAAATTCATAACAGTTTGAATCCCTCCCTCACACTTCCCTATGTTGACTGTTTGACAATTGTGAAATATCCTTTAATTACCCTAAAGACCGATCACACTTCTCAAAAATATCTGAAAATCTCTACTCCGAACACCAATCATCATCTTCATCTTCATTGAATCTCCTCACCAACCATTTGTTGTTATAACAATCCAAGGTAAAATCACATACCTAAAACATGATCGACACTATGGTTTACCCTCTGTTCTTGTTAGATGCTTGTGTAACCCTATGTAAGTTGATGTTTGATGATATCTCATTTTCACCACTGTATGAAAGTAACAGCTTTTGTGTGAAAATATTGTTTGATTATTGTGGGTTTTTGGCTCGGGTATCAAAACAGAGGTTTGGGTTTTGGTTATTATAAAGGTTTGTTTGTGACGTTTTTGGTTTTATCTGTTTATTAATACTGCTTTTTTGGTTTTTGGCGTTAATCTAAGATTGTTTTTGTGTTATAGTTTGTTTGAAATGTTTAAAATATACAATCGATTAAAACAGGGACAGGTTTCTTAAGTATCTGCTGTTAATGTTGAAATCTGAGTTTCTTAAGTCTCTGCTGTTCATGTTGAAATTTGGGTATGGTTGTTGTTTTGATTCTCATATAAAGTTGGTTAAAGACTATATGTTTTGGGTTCATCGTATTGGTCATTTGAATGTGTTTTCTTCATTTCAGATCAACTGAGTTTTGGGTTCCTCATCTTGGGTTCATCATATATGTATACTAATATGCATTATGAAAGTACTGTATCAGCCGTCTTACTATGGATATTTTTATTGTACAGAATGGCTGCGGATGTAAAGATACACAAAACACCAACTACGAAAACATTGGCGAGAATACTTGACAACCTCCTAGAAGTTAGTGCGATGCACATAAGGAAGTGATTGATCAGAACGATCAATTGCTAAAACATAAGCTGTTTGGTGCATATGAATGAATATAACCCCAGTGGCAGATATGAAAATACCAAGCTTGGGAATTTCAAGGAAAATCGAAGAGCTACACCAAAAAGGGGGTTATCAGCTACATTCTGAAGTGCACCATTCACTCCTTGAGTTTTCATTATAAAGAAATTTGAAAACTCGTTGTATGTTACAATATTTTGTTTTCGAGTCTGTAAGTTCTGTCAAGTCTACCAAGTTGGATATCCTTCTATGTTTCTAGGTATGACGTTTTGTGTCCGTCATGTATGTTTAACATAATGCAAGTGTGCATTTATGTTGGCTTTAATTGTAATAATGAATTTAACATGAATTTAAAATGAATAAAGCAAAATACTGTTAAGTGAAACTACTGTTAAGCGAAACTACTATTATGTGAAACTACTGTTAAGTGAAACAGCTGATGAAAAACTTGTAAGCACTGCTAGTGATTAAAACACTAAGGGTACTTAACAACTGATAGTGAACTACTAATGGTTAACAACTGCTGATGTAGTAGTCAGTGGATAGAGAATCGTGATTAAGGATTAAGTGATGCTACTTAACAACTGATACATGAGTTAAGGATTAAGTGATGCTACTTAACAACTGATACATGAGTTAAGAAGTAATAATTTCACTTACTATGTAAATTTCGTTAAGATGAATTAACTGCCGTAGAAGATGAACGTGAATCTTTGAAATCTCAATATTTATTTAACAATATAGATAATAATATGCAAAGAAAGATCATAGTCATTATAATATTAGAACATAACAGTATAATAAGCAGATAAGTTTTCAGGAATTCAAAACCACACAATGAGTCCAAAACATAACCCACCAAACACCCAAAAGCAACAAAACGAAAACCATAAGTTCAACATGGCAACAGCATATGAAATCAACACGTAAATGTATCTGAAAATACTGAAAAAACTATTTTTCAATCTTTGGAATCAAAAGCGTCGAAACACCAGCATCTTCATCCTGACACAGTTCATCACTGATGCGGCGCTTTGTCGAGGAGCAACCTAATGCATCATCCACATCGAACACTTCAAGAATTTTACGTTTTGTTTCATCTGAAGAGGGATTCTTAGTGCCTACCAGTGGTTGGGATAAAGGGGTAACATTGTCACCACAGCATGACATCTCATCCTGATATAAAAAGACAGTAAGTACTAACGTTTCAAAAAATTTAGTACAAATAAACAAATTCTCATATTACCTTCATAAGGTCAACAGGAGTAGACAAACTGCAGGAATCTGGAACATCCAACGATTCGGACTGCTCATGCTTTAAGTACATAATACACAATAACATAAAATACACACAATGGTATAAATCTATTTCAAAAAGATATAACTATAAAATTAAAAGATTCACATAATGAAGATTTAAACCTGGTTAAGAGTGAATTTGGCGGAAAGCGCAGCAAGGATCTCATCATCGTTAGTGGCCATTGAAATACCATAGTTTTCAACCTGATGCTCAATGTTATAGTCTTTAACACTTATGATGAAAGCATACCTCTTTCCAATCAATGTGTCAAAGATCTCAGGATATGGGTTCGGTATGTCTCCAGAATTAACAACCTATGATTTTATCAAAATTAATATAAATTACAATAAGAAGAATGATTCCATAATTGAGAACATAGAATTTTATAAAAATTAATTTTAAGTTATATTAACTACATGGCCAAACAACTGAATGCATGTATTTGTTACCTGATCTTGGATTGTAAGTAACTCTTTTGCAGATTTGTTAAGAATCTTGTAAGCTTCGAAATCAAACAGTGTCAAAGACACAGTACCGGAAGAGTCTTGCACCCTAATAGGTATCTTGAACCTATCAAAGTTAAAAACAAATGAAAACATTAGTATTACTAATATGAACCGTTCATATTAGTATTTAGTATAAGGAAATAAAAAACTGTAATCTCAAACCGCGGAATAGAATAGATGTCGACTCCTCCACATTTATCATTTGTACAAACCAACGATTTTGCATGATCAACATCAAATGAACCATCCGCATTTTCTTTCGTTACAAATCTTTCCTCCACACCTGACTTACAGTGGTTACAACCATTGTAATACCAAAGTTTATCAGTGCATATAGCTGTGATTGTGGCAAGAATCAAAACCTTCTTTGTCTATCAATATCAAACAAAAAAAATAACACTTAGAAAAGAGTATAAAAAAACTCAGCATGTAGAGTACTTATAAGAAAATACACACCGTTGATATCGTTCCAAGGAAACCAATAAGCATGAAATCAGGGTTACTAAGAAACTCATCTTCAACACTTGAGATAACATTTGAACCAACATGCTCATTTGATGAAGATGAAGTTGAAATTTTCTCTACATACCTAAACAGATTCATGCGATCAAATTAAAAAGTAAAAATTAAATGTAACTATAAAATAATAATATTCAATGTTTATATGCATATTACTAACTATACCTCTTCCTAAAAGAGGAAATCTCTTCAATGTCAGTGTCAATAAAAAGTCTGCTCAGCTCAAACCCATTTGCAACTCCACGCTTGCCTGAATTTAAAAATAAAAACTTGAGTAGATCAATATAAATACTGTCAAATTTAAAATGTATAAATAAATACAACGTTTAAATTACTAAAGATAAAAAAAATTAAACTAATTAAGTTTAAATTGTACCTTTGTAAAGGTTGACCATACCAAAATGACAAAGGATAACAACATATTTCTCTCTTTTCTTATCATTCATGTAAGCAAACATGTCAATAGCAAAACCATCCCACAAAGTAACCGGACACTTTTGGCCTCTAAAAATATTAACATAAAACATAATAACATCAAGCAACCTTATAATGGTTTAAACGTCAAAATGCAACAACTTAATAAAAAGAACGCACTCAAGATCTTCAAGTCTAAGATTAAGTCTCTTGCCCTTGCTCCCATCCTTCTTTGACGTATCCTCTAGATTGAAACATACATCCACATAACCAATCCAATCTATAAACAAAAATATATTGTTAAAAGAAAACAGCATTAAGAAGTGATAACAATAAAAAAAACAATAAGACAAAACAATAGATATATATCATGTAGTGATTTACATACCAATAACTGTATTTACTTCAATTTTATTTTTAACAACATCCTTGAGGTTAACGAAATTAAAACGGTATTTCGGTCCAGACCAGTCAAAGCATTTCTCAACAGAAGTATAGAAATAAAGTGATATTTTGTCATTTCTCTTGGTATACTTAGTAGAGGACTTATTAGTAGCAATAGAAGGTTTGGTGATAAGAAGACATTCATCCAACTGAAGGAAGTCTTTGAATTTTCCAAGCATTTTATGCAAACAGCTGGCTTGTATCATAGTTCCCTAAGAATATGAAACATCCGATTAAATAAAAAAGGTGTTATATTCATTTGGATATTCATATGTCCAAAAAAATGATAAGACAACTATATACGGTACCATCTCATCCATGAAGATCATATCAAGACGATATATTTCATTTTTGTTATCATTCATCATCTTCTTCGAAATGCTAACAATCTTAACTCTAATCGAATAGTTATTTGAGAATATATTAAGATCGTTAAGCATGGTAACCTTTGCAACCTCCATTTGAAGACTGTACATAAAAAAAAAAAGAATCTTGTAAATAATAAGTATTGCTAAACGTAATATGCTAATAATACAATAAGCATGGATGTTCTTAAAAAAAATATCAAGGTTGGAATTCAAGGTTACCGATTATCCAATAAAATTTTTAACTGAATGCAGTGGCAAATGTAATTTCAAAGGTAGGGAGTGTATATCCCTATATGCTGCTTTATTAAAATAATAAAATATTAGAAATGATATGCATAATAGAAAAAAAAACAGAAAGAACGTCAATTTTAAATTACCATTTTGTATATTTATCATTTCAAAATTTCAAAATTACTGACTTGATTTCAAAGCAATTGTCATAATGACTTTTCTATATTTTATTTTAAATTTAATTAAGAAATAATAACCATCAATTTGAAATGATGTGATAAATACTGTTACATCAAAGTGTATAGGAATGTTATTAGTATAAACATGAAACAACTGTTCAATTAATAGTACAGATCAAACCACTGGAGTGAGGACTGTTCCGAAACACTGTTACATATAAACACTGATGCCATAAAAATGGTTACATATAAAATACTAAGGTGATGACATCTAACAACCTAACAGTCTATAAAAAATTGATGCGGAACTCCTGTAGCATATAAACACTGTTAACATAAACAAATAAACAAACGTTGATGCTGAACCACTATTGTAGTTTGACACTGTTGTTGGACGTCATAAATTTCAGATTTAATTTCAAAGGTATGCAAAGTAATTAACTCTTAAATATTAGAAAGGACATGCAAAGTAGAAAAAAAAGAGAGAGAGAGAACCAAAATTTTAAATTACCATTTTGCAAATTTTAAATTTCAAAATTACTGACATTATCAGTAACTACTGACTTGATTTGAAAGCAAATGCCATAATGAGATTTTTAAATTCTATTTTAACTTTAATCAAGATATAATAACCGTCAATTTGAAATTCAAAATTTGCTTAATCAAATGTCCAAAGCTCAAGAAATCAGCATTAATTACTGATTTGATTTGGAACAAATAGTCATCAAGATTATTTTTTATTTTTTAATTTAACTATAAATTTTATCATGAAAATAATTTTGGTGGAACTCTTATGTCATTGGAATGTAAAGATCAGGTAAAATGGTAATTTGATTGCAATTCTAGTTTTCATTTAATAATTTCAATCTATTACTAATTAACAACATCAATAATAAAAATGTGAGCAGTTACTATTTTTTAGGGAAACCGCTGATGGTCCAAATCAGTGGATGTAAAAAATGTAAAAGTGACCAGTGGCTATAACTTCCGATCAGTGGAAACGGAGGTTGTCTCTCAGCATAAAGAAACGGAGGTTGTCTCTCAGCAGTGGATAACATTTAACAATCAGAACTTTGAACCAAAACAGTGGTTCCAACAGACTTTAACAATCTGAGAGACAACCAAAACAGTGGTTCCAACAGACTTTTAAGGATTAATGAAAACTATCATTTTTTACTATTTTAAATATCTTTGACCTTAAACAAATATTTCACCTTCAATATCAGTTGTTTGGAGATAAACAGATATTTGACCTTAAACAGATGTTTGAACATAAAAACATATTTCCTGTTAAACAAATGTTTGACGATAAATAGAGGTTTGCCCATAAACATCTCTTTGTAAAAAAAAAAGACGAATTTCAAAAACATTATATCCAAATAATCATAATGAGGAACTTATTTAACATCCAAGTGTACTACATTTTTATTTAATAGTATAAAAATCAAACAACTGTTGTATTTATAATACAGATCAAACAAATAACGAGTTGTGATAAATACTGTTACATATAAACACCTCATAAGAAACACTGATAATTAAATACTAAAGTTACATAAGAACCACTGATAATTAAATACTAAATTTAAATCCGTTGTAGATGCCGAACCACTGCTGATACTAAACAGTCGTTTTCCTTTGGTTAATCAAACTCTAGGTACATAAAGTCAATCATTGTATATCTCCAACAATCGACATGAACTCCATGGAAGGACTCAATGCATTAACATCAGGATTTATAGAAAGCTGATCTCTAGTGAACAGACCAAGATGCAGTACATGAAAACACTTCTTCAGCTGGTGAAGAAGAGCCCTGTCCTCATATACTTAATCCTTAACTTTGTTTATAAAGAACTGTGGTTTAAACCAAACTTTATGCTTCTTTTAATACAAAAAAGACAGTAAAGACCATTGCTCTAGTATACTACAACAGTAGCAGATCCTTTCTTGGACAAGTCATCATCATCTGCTGCACAAGTCAATTATAATCATCATTTACTCATAAGAAAAAATTATTTTAACTGTAAATTTAATAATCTTTCTTTGTGTTTAATTAAACTTTAAACTTCTTTGATTACAAACCTATAATAACACGCAACATATTGTATGAATTTCAAACAAATGTGATTAGACTGAAATATAAAGCGACAATTAGAGTATATCACTTGATAATTAAAAACTCAAAATTTGGAAATCGGAGTAGCAAAAAACACATACCTTAAACGATGTTGGAACAATGATACTGGAAAGGACAGTAGAACAATCATCATCATTATCATCTGCAACAGATCATTGAAAATAATCATTTAGTAACAACTCAGATAACAAAACTTAAGTAAAAATCAAAAACAAAAACACATACCATGATTATGGAGAACCATTAGCCGGCGACACATCTCTTGATCTAACTCTCGAACGAAACCCTAACAATGATTACATGAAAAGACACAAAAGACAAAGGATTAGTATAAATAACAGGAAATCATGAAACTATTTCAACTAAAAAAAAGAAGAACAAACCTTTTGATGAAGTAATCGATGAACAAAAGATGATTTTATGGTGGCTTCTGGAAGAAGATTAAGGTTTGTGAAATTTGAATTTGAATCGCCTGAATATAGAGAGAGAAAGAACCCTAGGCGTTTGTAAAGAAAGATCAGAAGTGAGAAGAGTGGTTATATAAGGAGAAGGGGATGGCACTGTTGGGCGGGAAAAAGGGTATTTAGGGGCTCTCTGGTGTTGACACGTGACCCAAATAACTTTCATTTATTATATATAATAGATTTAAAAATTTTACTTGATGAAAGTCCCCACAAACTTTTTTAGTTTCTTTTTTTCAAGCATCATAATCCTTAAAAAAAATAAGGTGTCGAATTGGCGGGTAAAACTTTATGAATCCAAGCGTGACTCGTATGTTTATTCGTGTCAAGGAATATCGACACTAAGCCGCACACATTGAAGCCATATAAACCAAATCTGACTCATATGATTTGTTTATTTGAATGAGTCAAACAGGTTGACAAGTTGTAAATGGATTGTAATCAAGTTGTAAATATGTATACATGTAATAAAGTCGAAAAGCACATTATACATTTTTAAATGGGTTGAAGTTACAAATTATACAATTTTAATTTTTTTATTCAAACTTTAAACGAGTTAACACGTTAAATCATTTAATTTCAATAGAACTGACTTGTTTAATAAATGTGTTATTTGTTTTTTAAACAAATTTTACGCACCGGGTTGTTGAGTTAATGTTATTTGTTATGTATTTTACTTACTTAAGGGACTAAAAAAGTATAATAAGCAAAATAAACAAAGTTACAAGCTACTATGATAGTTGGTGTTTAGTAAAAAAGTACTTTTTAAGTTTTAGTTAAACTTTAATTTTTTCCTCTTTTGTTATAACACGTGGTTATCTACAAAAACACAATAACGAACACCCCTCACACAAATTTGGGGTTTTCAGAATTCGTTTCAAATTTGTAAAATTCAGTATTTGATTTAATTCAATTCGATTATCAAGAATTCAAATTCGAATTCGATTGAATTCGAGTCCAGTAAATCGAATACGAATTGTATACGAATTTATAAGAGTAAATTACGTTTTTGGCCCCTGTGGTTATATCGGTTTTACTATATTGGCCCAAAATAAGAATTTTTAACAGATCTGCCCCCATGGTCCCTATAACTAACCGTTTTGGCCCCTAAATCTAACCAAACCCTAACTCAGGTTAATTTCTTGGTCACATGACTTGCACATGATGGGTAATATGGTAATTTCACCTCCCCTTTAATGAGTTTATAAATAAAACCCAGATCTTCAATAAATCATCATCATCTGCATCTCAAATCTTCAACAAAACATCATCTGCAACCCAGATCTTCAACAAAACACATCATCTTCAAACCCAGATCTTCAAGAACATGACCACCTTCAACCATCATCATCATCCCCTAACCAAATTAAATGCAATGATACAGAAAAGAAAATAAGACTATGATTATTTCTTATTAATATCAACCAGGTCTTCAATTCAAACACAAATCAAAACGAACATCATCATCTTCAACCATCATCATCATACACCACATAAACCCCTAAATTCCCATCATCTTCTCCATGAAAACCCCCAAATTTGCCATTGGAATTCCATTCATCAAACAACATCCAAACACCACCTAAATTCCTAACACAAAATTGTCAAAAAAACATAACAAAATACAAACCTGAAGATGAAAATCCACATAACAAAATACAAATCTAATATCCCAAGGTGCATAACCCAGAACAAAAACTTACTCGTGTCCATCAATTGCTTTATGGGTATTATCATTATGCAGTTCAAGAACAATTTTTTGAGTTTTGGTTAACACTTCTACTTCAGATGATGGTTTTGGTGATGATTCTTGTTTGTCTAGTGCACTGATCTTACCATAAATCCCCATATCTTACAATCAATACTCAGAATTGAGTGAGGGGAAATTATTGGCCACCATTAATCCGTCACCCGCCATACCATCACCAAATCAAAACCTTAGCCGTCACCATATTAAAACCCCACCCTTCACTCCTCTCACCAAGTCAGATATGTATTGCGTCGACGAAGAAGAAAGCTTCAATTTGTGAACCGAATGGCTTGATCTTGTGATTCGATCTGTTTTGCGTCGAAGAGAGAGGGGTGTTTATGAGAGAGAGATGGTGGTGATGATACGGTGGAGGAGGTGGTGGTGGTAGGTACGGTGGTGGTGGTGATGATACGGTGATGGTGGTGATGATACGGTAGTAGAGAGAAAGATGAGAGAGGGAGTGTGTGTGTTCTGTATGTATGTGTGTGTAATTAGGGTTTTGAAAGAAGATGGAATCACAGAGAAGATGGAATCAGGAAGAAGATGAAGTGGGCTAGGGTTTTATTTATAAACTCATTAAAGGGGAGGTGAAATTACCATATTACCCATCATGTGCAAGTCATGTGACCAAGAAATTAATCTGAGTTAGGGTTTGGTTAGATTTAGGGGCCAAAACGGTTAGTTATAGGGACCATGGGGGCAGATCTGTTAAAAATTCTTATTTTGGGCCAATATAGTAAAACTGATATAACCACAGGGGCCAAAAACGTAATTTACTCAATTTATAATTTTAAATTCAACAATTCGATTTGAAATTTGAATTAAAATTCATATATTCATATTTATATAATCTTAAAAGGAAATGTCGTGCACCAACTAAATTACACTTTTACCCTTAGAAATTACAGTGTTGCCCTTTGTCTCAGTGTTTTCTTTTTCTCTTTTCACACACCACCACCATCATCATCATCCCCAGCCCACTGCCCCCACCACCACGACTCACCTCTCTCTCCCTCTCTCTCACCGTTGCCTCCATCCAAAAACGAAGATCGAGATGGTTCTGATTCAGACAACCACAACCAGCGGCTAGGGTTCGGTAGCGTGCAACTATGTTAGAGTGGAATTGATGTCTTCTTCTGCAACTATTATTATATATCGAGTTATGCTCGATTCCTCACATCCGACACATCAATGGCTTCCCGCGACTCCGCTGGGTAATTGATAAATTGTGCACTGCAGATGGCATATAGAGGTTTTATAAACTTTTAATTTAACTATATTCATTACATATTGTTATGCACAGCTTTAGAATCATGAATTCCGAGATTAATTAGGTTAATGCTGGAGAATGTTTTGGTCTTTTGTTGGTAGTAGAAACCCTATTTTTGAACATTGATTGTTAAGATATCCAGTTGAAATCGTTGGCTGTAAAAATCTATCTTAAAATAGAGTGTGTGGGTTACAGATCTGTGAGCGGATGAAGGTGATGTGTGCTGTTCGTGGAAGTGACGGTAGTGATGGTGCGTGGTAGTGTGACGGTACGGCGGTATATTTTGCCCTTCCTGATTCACCCTGATGCTGGCACCGTTTCCACTAAACTGTTTCACCAAAGGATAGAATTACAAACAGCTGGTGATTAAGGTAAATACCATAACTTTTAATATAGGTTTTTTATATAATTAATCTATGCACTTAATGCGGTAAAATATCAGATATTGGTCAAGGACTGATATTTGAGATATAGGTTATCTCGGTGGGATATCGCTAATTATAATATAATGCAAAATTTATATATATATAGCAATTTAACACTAATAATTCAGTGATATGTCGGTGATATATCGGTCAAAAATCGGTGATATATCGTTTAGATCGGTCAAATATCGGTGATATATCGGTTATATCGGTCAATATCCCCGATAATATCGGTACCGATATTCTGACCGATATTTTACACCGATATGACCGATGTATCACCGAGGTTAACTGCATAGTAACTAATCCACCCAAGAGTCAAGAATCGATAATTTGGTTTGCTTCTGAAATGTTTGAATTAGTTTTGCTTTGCCTTGCCTTGCCTTCAACATTCACATTGTGCCAACACCGTGTTGCACTATGAGTACTTGACCATCTGGTTTGAATTGTAGTATTTGTTATGTATTTGGCTGTTATTGGTTGAGGCCATTACTTCATAAGAGGAACTTAACAATATTAAGTTTGTGGCTTTATCAATACCAAGTTCAATTAGCAAATAGCAGTTGCTCACACAGGTTCATGTCCTAATGATAGGATTTCTGTCTTAACAAATACGTTTGAGTATACAAAGCTAAGTTTTAGAGATTGTAATTTAGCTTTTAACTGATACATTTGAGACAGAGCTAAGTTTTAGAGATCCTAATTTAGCTTCTTTACGTAGGTACAAATATCTATTTTTAATCTGTAATGATATCAAATTTCTTTTTCACTTTGTTTAGATAATTGAAATACCAAGGTGCTCATATGAAGTGACATTATAACTTTTCGAATCCTACATGTTTTCCTTTTTTTTTCGTAATCTTTCACAACTCTCAACACGATTGTGAGCCTAATGAAACTGATCTGGACATGTGAACTTACAGAGAATGTTAGCCAACTTTTCATCAAGTCCTACGATTATTTGCCGATTTGTGTGATTCGATAGTATGTGTTGATGTTTTAGATCTGGTTTAATAACATTTTTTTTGTCTTTTGCATGATCACAATAACAGATAACCCAGTCGGGATATGGAACTTTTCTTCTGTGTACGTTCTTGATATGTTCGAGGCAAAAGTTCGTGGTGAATTCGGCATCGGATTGAATATTCAGATTTTGGATGATGTTAAGTTGGATGTCTTTATCTTACATGAATCTGGACAAGATAGAGATAGTTAACGTTCCACCACATTTGGTGTATGCATGTTCGAAAGCGAGTCGGATCGACAAATATAATACATTTTCATTTGATGGCGATGTAATTTTTTTTTCCTTCAAAAATGAGTCGTGTCAAATATAGCGTATAATTCCGAGTTACTATAACTTTTGACGCCGCCGCAACGCGCGGCGGGTCAAAATCCTAGTATATGTATTAATTTGAAACATTCCAATGAATAGTGCTACAGTGTGCTACAGTAATTTTTTTTTTTTTTTGAATCTTGATTTTGTCTTTTTGTTTTTTTTTACTTTTAACCTTTAACTTTCAGTATTAACTCTTACTACCCCTTAACTTTCTAAATAATTTTTAACCGAGTTTTACGTCTTTATTTTTATTTACGTGTCGATATAAACTTAAGTTGATTTACGTTTCGACATATTTTTTTTGTGTTTTCTCAACTTTCAGTATTCACACTGACAACCCTTTAACTTTCTAAATATTTTTTTAGTCGGTGATTTTTTTGTTGTCTTTTTGCTTTTTTTCTTTTTTTTTTTACTTTTAACCTTTAATTTTGAGCATCGATTCTTACAACCTCTTAACTTCCTAAATACTTTTTAATCGACGTTTACGTCTTTATTTTTACTTACGTGTCGATATAAACTTAAGTTGACTTAAATTTCGACATAATTTTTTTTTTGTATTTTCTCAACTTTTAGCATTGACACTAAAATTTCACAGAATAGTAACCAAGTTTTAAACGTGTTCTAATTAGGTCACTGGTGTTGTTTTTGTCCCAATTAGATAACTTAACCTTCAAATCGAGTCATGTCCTTTTTTCGATGTGTCAAGAAGTTTTTGTCCCAATTAGATAACTTAACATTCAAATCGAGTCATGTCCTTTTTTCGATGTGTCAAGAAAAAAATTGAGCATAAGATGCTGGGGTCGAATTATTTTAATATATGAAATTATATTTATTAAAAATAAAAACCATTTAAGTACATTAAAAATAAAAAAAAACAAGTTACAATCCACGTCATCACTCGACGTTAGCATCAAATAAAAGATAAAAAAGAAACAAAAATCCACATCACCACGGTTACCTATGAAATTGATGAAAAACCCTTAATTTTAATGAATAATGAATGTTGAGTGATCTGATTGGAACACTTTTGAAACTTAAGTGACCTAATTGGAACACTTTTAAAAGTTGGTTACTATTCTACAAAGTTACCCCTATAATACATGTATAACTTTTATTGAGCTATAGTATAAATTAATCTCTGAATTTATTCTAAGTATTAAAGTAACTCATTATCAAACTCATTATAAAACCTATAACTTAAACGAATTTATTACATATTTTAACTGAACTTGAATAAAAAAGAATTTATTCAAATTTATCCGAATTCGAATTGGGAATTTAATTGGCTGGTTCTTAATAAGAACACATTGCGGATCTCATTCATACTTGTCAAGTTACATCAAAACAGAAGGTAGACAGACAACAAGCTGCGCGTCCACCCTTTTCTAAATTGCAAACTCTAATCTACCAAAGACAAAACCCTGTCCCCCTGAGGCTGAGCAATTGTTGTGGATGACCCGTTGGACTCTGGTTAGGAATTGGATAGTTTCTGGCGCTAGGGAGCCAAATGTGCAAAGGCAAAAGGGACAAAAACATGTTGATTCTCTGCACAAGCTTTAGCGTGCTTATCAACTTTTTTCGATTCTGCCTTTCTTGTTGCTTGTCCAGCTACAAACCCGTTTTCCCTTAAACCAACCAGAGGGGAAACCCCCGTAAGGTCCACACAAGCATGTTTCCCCCTATCCCAAACCGAAGATGAGCAGATCCGTTGGTCGCAGAGTAGATCTCCCTTCCATAGGGTCCGTAAGGAAACTCACAGGCGCCTCTTTCTTAGCCGAAATCCCAGCTCTCTCAGGATGTCCCACAAAACATCTCGCACCCAGTCATGCCGATATTTGAACCCAGGGAGCTCTTTACAATACACTGCGTGCTCTCCGTATTTATCCATACAAACTTTACGACATATCGGGCAGGTTTCATCTTCTGGGTACATAGGGATCATCAGCCGGTATTTAAGGATGGCCGGTATTTAATCAAATTTAAATTAAAACAAAAAAAAATTGAAAAATTCGATTCGCGCATTTTTCAAAACTCGATTCGATGAACACCCCTAAGCTAAATACAAACAATCTCGATTAGAAATATCAAGTCAAGCTAACTCAACTTATTATTACCAATTCAAGTCTAAGTTGATGCTACCTTACCTTGTCTTGAACTCGCTCTTTAAGTTTAAACAACCCTGCCTAAAACAATTGTAAGAAATGACCATGAACCTGTTAATTTGCTACATATTGTTGGTCTTATAAGCTCTACAGTTTCATATTAAAGAACTAAGAACCAAGCAAGAAAGAAAGACCCAGTTTAAATCCATTCTCGGTCCGGTTCACTGGTTTGAATGGTTAGAGCCATATTTCGGACACCAGGCATATATACCAAACATCAGATTAAACACAACATGTTGACTTCAAAAAGCCAAAACCATTTTAAGTGTACATCATACGTATGTAAATAAATGTAACAAGTCGACATTGCCGCTATTATTACTCTTCTAATTCATACAATCAAAATCCATTTCAGTTGACTCTTGGAGCACTCAACATCAACACTTCTACATGAATCCTCAACTCCTTTTTTAGTCCTGAAAATTTGGTAAAAACTTTAGTCAAATGGTCCTAAAAATTATACAAATCTTAGAAGTAATGGCAGAAAGTATCAACATGCCGATACAGAAGAGATAATGAACTGTGCATGGTTTGATTCGTTGTAGAAGCAATTTCATTGTTTATCGCAGAGATAAATGCTATATTTAAGATCAGTCATTTCAAAAACCCAAATCAGTTGTTGGTCACTTATGACTGGCATGGGGTGTATGTGTGTACATTTACAATTTTACATGTGTACAAAGTCATTTGAAACTACACCTAGCAAAATGGACGGGTTGGGTGACATGCTGGGTCGAGACAGGTCACTTAAAAAAATAAGAGTATAATTGAGTATCTTGAGCAATATGGAATAAAAAATAAGAGTAAATTACAAAAATCGTCCTTTATGTATGCTACTTATTGCAAACTGTGTCCTTTATCTTCAATAATTACAGAAAAAGTACTTGATGTTTGCAAACCCTTTCAAGTTATGTCCTTTAGCCCTAACTGAGTTAATTTTTTGTGGTTAAATTTGACCAAATGGACCCCACATGAGGGTATTTTGGTCATTTTACTCTCATGTGGAGTCCATTTGGTCAGATTTAAACACAAAAATACCCTCATGTGGGGTCCATTTGGTCAGATTTAACCACAAAATTTAACTGAGTTAGGTCTAAAAGACATAACTTGCAAGAGTTTGCAAACATCGAGTACGTTTTCTGTAATTATTGAAGATAAAGGACACAGTTTGCAATAAGTGACATACATAAATGACGATTTTTGTAATTTACTCAAAAAATAATTACAGAATTCAGTTAATATTGTTGTGCAAATTGCCTCAATACTTTTCAGTTTGATATATTGTTTTGCAAGCCATTGTTAAAGATAAACCTTTTCATGTCTCTAACGACTAATATTGCTTCAAAATCAGCTTTTGAGCCAGTGGAAAATCAGCTTCAAAACTAATTAGTACACATCATAACCAACTTCATCCATGCGGAAAAATCATTTATTATTATTATTATTTTTTTTTGAAAAACTTACACCATTGGTCCTTGTGGTTTCTGCCAAATTTCAATGTCGGGTACTAATAGTTTTTTGTTGCAAAATCAGGTATTAATGTTCTAATTTGTTACAATGTTGAGTACTAAGGCCAAATCTTGTCACAATGTTGAGTACTAAGGCCAAACCTTGTTAACTTTTTTTGTTAAGGGCCTGTTTGGTTGGCTCTGAATGAAACCATTCAGAGGTCCACTTCTGAATCGGTCAGAGGCATATGTGTTTGGTTGATTAAAAGACCCACCTCTTAATGGTTCCATTCAGTCTGAACCATTCAGTTAATAACACACGCTGAATGAAAATGTTGACACACATACCCTTTGCCCTAAAAACAATCTGTGCTCTCCTCTCCTTCATCATAGACTTCAATATCCCTCACATCACCCCACAACAACCCTTCAAATCCTTATCATCACCGATAACACAGAAATCGTCATCAATCGCAAGAAAAAGGAGGAGACGAAAGAAGACGGGGAGGAGTTTTACCGGAGAAATTCATCGTCGGAGCCTCAAACCACCACCGTCGCCTCCACTGTCGCCGCCGTGAGCGGCGGTGCCGCTGTCGTGCTTCCCTTTCCTTCTCACTCCGTCACTCTGTCTCACTTTCTCTCCTGTTCTTCGAGATGGGGGTGTGTGAGAGCAACAGTTACCATCAGCTGGGGGGTGTGTGATGTTCGGCTCGCAAGAATTCCCTCCGGTTTCTGGTTAGAGAGTGAGAGGGAAGGGGTGTTGTGATGGGTGTTGTTGAAGATCGGTGGTGCAGTTGAAATATAAGAAGCAAATTAGAAAAGAAATGAATGAAAAAGTGAAAGTGAACCTCTAGAAAGAAGAAGAACATGTACGCACTGTGGAAGATGCCACCAGCCAATACCTCTTTAATAATAAAATGGTTTTTTTAATTAAAAGGGGTAAAAATGTCATTTTACACAGTCATTCAGATGTGCAACCAAACAGCACTTTACTGGTACAGCACTTACTGGTTCAGAGCCTCTTATCCATTCAGACCTCTTATTCATTCAGCACTTATTGATTCAGATGTTGCCAAACAGCCCCTAAGTCTTACTAAAATGACTAAAATGCCCTTTAATATCTAGAAAGTCTATTTTTTTAATTAATTATATTTGACTAAAATAATTTAAAGTTTTATTTATATTTATATTTTTATATTTTTCTGTTTTATTTATATTTTTTATAAAATTAAATGGATTTGAAGTTTATTATTTATAAACTTTGAGTTTATATATAATAATATGCTAGTAAAATAAACTTTATAACTTAATCTAAATAATATTATATATAAACTCAAAAAAAATCGATTTGTAATACGGAAAAAAACTTAACTCCGTTAAGCTATTTTAACGGCAGACTATTTTACAAAAAATTTTTACCAGTTCGGATTATTATCGGCCAATAACTGACTTGGGATTATTATCGACCAAATTGAGTTAGGTGGAATTATTTATTTCCAATTTGCCTTTCAAAAACCCAAATCAGTTGTTGTTTGTCACTTATGACTGGCATGGTGTGTGTGTGTGTACATTTACAATTTTACATGTATACAAAGTCATTTGAAACTACACCTAGCAAAATGGAATGCTGGGTCGAGACGGGTCGCTTCAAAAAAAGGGTTGATTTGTTTGGTATAATTGAGTATCTTGAGCAATATGGAATAAAAATGATTACAGAATTCAGTTAATATTGTCGTGCAATCGTTAATAACAGGTGATTTTGTTTTAGATCCAAGATACAAAATGAAGAATGAGTCATGACTGAATTTTATTTGTATATCCCAGTTGTTAACTTATTATATATGCTTTTAACTTTTAAGTTGGCAATATTAATAAAGCATGTGTTAACTTTCAGATTTCAGAAAACAATGTGGGTTGATTCTATGTTGTCAAATTATTCAAATACAATATCTAGTGTTGCAAATTTGTGTACTAGGGAAGGTAACCATGGGCGAAGCTTTTAAGGGGCGGCCAACCCCCCGAACTTTTCGCTCAGTGGTGGAGAGTATGTAGTTTTTGTACAGAAATTTTTGGGTATATACGTTATCGACCCCCTAGTTTTATAGAAACTTTTAGGTCCGGTGACTTCCGCCCCCACGGTCGAAAATCTCAAGCTTCGCCACTTTAGGTAACTAAGAGTAGAGAACAACCTTCTAATGTAAAATCTCAACTTGATCATTTTAGAAGCAGAAAATAAAAATACAGCCTCAATACTTTGAGTTTGATATATTGTTTTGCAAGCCATTGTTAAAGATAAACCTTTTCATATCTCTAACGACTAATATTGCTTCAAAATCAGCTTTTTGAGCCAGTGGAAAAATCAGCTTCAAAACTAATTAGTACACATCATAACCAACTTCATCCATGCGGAAAAATCATTTTTTTTTTTTTAGTTTTGCATATTTCATTGTAGAGTATACAATGACAAGGCTGTAAATGAACTTGGTATTTAAGATTCTATTAAAGTTTTAGTTTAACAATAATGTAAAATGAACTTTAAATACACAGTACTTCAAAGTTTATATTTAAATTTTAAGCTATTTAACAATTTTTTATTGTTACAACTAAGATTATTCTATTTTAAAATTGGGGAATTGGCCTGTAATAATCCCACCTAGACCTTATTGGCCGTTAATAATCCCACCTCAGAATATTCCCCCCACCAATCCCACCTTTCACCTATTTTTCCTAGAATGGTCCCCCGTTAACGGAGTTAAGCTTTTTTCCAAATTACAAACAGATTTTTTAGGGCTTTTGATTAGAACGACAATACAAGTCCATTGATGTAAAACTTGCCTCGAAACGGTGCTCCAAACGATGAAAACAGCGCTTCAATTCGGGTGTTTAAATTTCTAATTAACAAAAATCAAGTCACTTGGAGCACCATTTCGAGGCAAGTTTTACATCAATGGACTTGTATCGTCGTTCTGATCAAAAGCCCTAAAAAATCTGTTTGTAATTTGGAAAAAAGCTCAACTCCGTTAAGTTTTTTTAACGGGGGACCATTGTAGGAAAAATAGGTGAAAGGTGGGACTGGTGGGGGGAATATTCCGAAGTGGGATTATTAATAGCCAATAAGGTCTAGGTGGGATTATTACAGGCCAATTTCCCTTTAAAATTTAGCATTTCAAACATTATTTTTTAAACTGATCTTTTGAGACAAAAAAAATCTCAAATCAATATTGAGTACAAGTACGCAAATGCAAATTAATACCAGATTGATAAAAAAAATATCTTGTAAGACGGCATATTATTGACAGTGACAAAACCTACCTTAGCAACTGGTGTCACAGCAACACTGGGAGAAGTTTGACTTGACCCGTCAAATTTCTGAGAGCAATCTGAGTACGCAGATCCAATACCCACTCCAGCACCAAAAGCAATCGATGCCCACCGTGTAACAGGAGAGCCTAGCAACAAAATTTAAAGCCATTACATTAGTCAATGTTAAATAGCTTTAACAAGCTGACCCAAACAGTTTTTTGCATAGTTTGATGAGCTGAGTAATTTTTTCAGTTTTAAATAATCAGAGTCTCCACTGACGAATAAGTTTACCAAAATTTAATTTAGCATAAACCGGTGTTAGTATAACAATATGAAGAAAGAGTAAACTTCCGTTTTGCTCCCTGTGGTTTGGTCAGTTTAACGGTTTTGCCCCAAACCTTTCAAAATAGCCATTTTGCTCCCTGATCTATGACGTCATTCTCCAGTTTGCTCCCCGGCCCTTAACCTCATCCATTTGTGCTGTTAACTCATGTCATGTGCAAATCACCTGAGGGGCATTTTAGTCTTTTCCTATAATTAATTATTTATTAATTTATATATATATATATATATTTATATAAACTAGAAAATCATTCAAACATTTCAACTCAATTATCAAGGTTTGGGGCAAATGAAATCTGCAGATGAAAAAACACGTATACACTCACAATCATCATTCCATTTCATCTCTCTCAACCCCAATTTCGTCCCAAAACCCTCACACCACCGTCACCGCACGACCACCATCCACCTCCGGCACCGCCACCACCATTCACCCGGAAAAACACCCAACCTCCCAAAGATCTTACAAAATGTAAGATCAAAAAATCGATCAATACAAAGTACATAATTAATCAAAGTACATAATCAACTGATAACAATCAGTTGATTAATCGAAACAATACATCAGAAACGAAACGACACAACCTGGTATAAGAAGATCCACAGGATCGCTCAACAAATACAGGAAATCAATGAGTCAGAATCTGCTACAGATCTTCGATAAAACCTCAACAGATCAACAATCAATCCAGCAGATCAACGAGCAAAAACCAGAGAGAAGATATGTGTCTGATGCGTAAAATTGTCACACTTGAAACCCTAGCACCACCGTCACCAATTTCGTCCCAAAAACCCTCACACCACCGTCACCGCACGACCACCATCCACTTCCGGCCAGATCAAAAATCTAGATCCAAAGAAAACATCACACTCTCCTAACCACCCAATCCTTTCCACCGGCGACTCAAATCCGAAGAAAAACCAGATCCAGACAAGGTTCTTAATGGCTATTCCTTTTCAGATCTGGGAAATCTTGAAGGGTGCGGCAATCTTGAAGGGTGCTCAATGGCAGTGGTGATGGTGCGACAATGCTGGTGGTAATGGTGCCTTTGGTTGACGGCAAGATCTGAAACCTCCACCACCGCTAGTGCCGCCGGTGACAAGCTAGGGTTTCAAAAGTGAACAAGATGACAGGTGCGATGGTGGTCGGGTAGGGATGGTGGTGGTGGTCCGATGGAGCAGGTTGAAGGTGGTGGTCGGGTGGGGGCGGTGCACACGGTGGTGGTCGGGTGTTGGCGGTGCACACGGTGGTGGTGATGGAGAAGACAGAGTGTAGAGAGAGAGAATAGAGAGAGATCTGAGAGAGAGAGAGCAGGGACTTGTGTTATAAATTAATAAATAATTAATAATTATAGGAAAAGACTAAAATGCCCCTCAGGTGATTTGCATGTGACATGGGTTAACTGGATAAATGGATGAGGTTAAGGGCCGGGGAGCAAACTGGAGAATGACGTCATAGATCAGGGAGCAAAATGGCTATTTTGAAAGGTTTGGGGCAAAACCGTTAAACTGACCAAACCACAGGGAGCAAAACGGAAGTTTACTCATGAAGAAAAAAACACTTATGAAAAACTTGAACTGATTAATCAAATAGTCAGAACTTGTTTCTCATGAAACAAGTTCTCAACATGGATGTGATCTTTCGAATGAAAGATTTCATCCAAAAGGTAAGTGTATCGTCGTTTTTATTCTTATGTGTTTATGCAACCTGAAAATGATTATACGGTACAAAAAAAATTATATAAAAGACTATTTATTGGCAGTTTACATTAAGACTGCTTAACGAGCTGCCGACAGCTCTGCTCGAAGTTAAACAAGCCAGCTCGCTTTTTTTTTCAAGTTGTAGTAAAAGATAGTACAGTACTTTTGATAGAGATTGAATCTAAAAGAGATGATGAAAACAAAGCTGTAACTATATTGATAGAATGAAGAAGACGATACACAATAATACCCACCGAAGTGGTCCAGGGCTAAGCCCTTCTCATGCACAAGGCAATGAGCCTAATCACTAACTAATTCTCTTCCTATCCTTCACTAATGACTAATGCCTTATTTATAGAAATAGAAATACACTTTACCCCCTCCTATAATAGACAAGTGACAATTAACTATAAACCAGAGTATGATTCCTATCAACTTTCTACATAAATGCAAAACAAACAAGCCAACAGGCTTGAACTAATATAAAACTTGGGCTTGGAAAGATTAAAATCAATTGCTATTTGGGTTCTGTTTAAATTTGGGCTTAATTTAAACGACCCCTACAAGCGAGCATACTTGGTTCGAGCTCGGCTTGTTTACAAACCGATCCAGCCAAGGTTTAAAAAGGCTAAAACGGGTATCGAGGCGTTTTCCCTTAGCCTCACGAGGCGTAAGCCTCGAGGCAGGTCGAGGCGTAAGCCTCAAAACATTATTAAAAAAAATTAAAAAAATATATAGATGTCTCATAAAAATCACAAATTAGCATAAAACAAACATCATACATAGAAAATATTTCAACAAACAAGGTTTAAACATAAAACAAACATCATAAAATAGTTCAAACAACTTAAACTAGTAATGTTATGACATCTAAATATCATAGAACTCGTTCCACTCCGCATCATCATCACCTTCTTCCTCATTTGACCCGTCAACTACACCAATGCCATCTTCATCCCCACCTTGGTTTTAAAAAGCGAGAAGCGCACAAAAGCGACAAGGTCAAAAACCGAGGCGCAAAGCGCCAAGCGCAAAAGCGCACCGCTTTTCGTACCCGAAGCGCACGGTATTTATTAATACTTTTTTATAAATTTCTATCATCAAGTACCCAAAAAAACCTATATTTATAACATAGAAAAGCACAAAAACTATATAACACACCCAATGTATAACTAACCAAGCTATATGTACAACTAGATAAAACTCAAGAAAAAAAATAAACAAAATAGAAAGTTTAAGGTTAAATTTGACCAAAACTGTAATATTGGGATGAAAATGTAGTTTACTTAAAAAAGAAATTAAGGAAATATAAAGATGTATCAATTAAAACCCTAAAACATATGCCGTTCAAAAAAAACCCTAAAACATAAACAGCCGTCACATCTTCTCTCCATGGCAAAGGTCGTCTTCCTCCATAACTACTCGCAGGTAACTCTTCTTCATCTCCCAGCTCCATTTTTATGGGCAGGCCATCATCTTTATCTTCATTAGTCTCATCATCAGCACTAATTTTGCTCTTAAAGTCCTAAAAGCGTGCGCAAAAAACTAAATGGGCTGAAAAAAAAAGTCCAGAAAACAAAAAACTGATCAATTTGCACAAGTCTGGTGAGGCTTAAGCCTCACCGCCTCGAACCGCCTCGTATGGCTGAGGCTTAGGTTTCAGTTCCCCCCTGTGAGGCTAAGCCTTGATTGCGATTTTTGACCGCCTCACCTGAGGCGTACGCCTCGAGGCGCGCCTCAAAACGCCTTTTTAAACCATGGATCCAGCTCAACCAGGCTCATTTACAAACATTACGAGCAAACTACAAGCCATGAGCTTTATGAACGCCCCAGTTTACATTACAATAGTGGATATGAATTGATAATAGTGTTACAAGCCATAGTTATCGATAGCGAATAGCAGTCAATAGCGACAGGCTCGACATAGCGATAGCGACGAAATAGCGCCCGCTATTTCGTGTTTAGCGATAAGGTAGTAGAAAATTTTAAAAATAAAAATATAGCTATTTATAACTATATGCATATATTATAATGTTAATTTTATACTTTATATGTATAGATTTGTAAGTTTAAAAACCAAACGTAAACTGGTGAAGATAGAGGGGGTTAAATGTTAAAATACACAAACTAATTTCACTCTTTTTATGTAAAAATTTACAAGTTAGAGGATAAATGTAAACTACAGAACGACAGAGGGGCTAAATTGTAAAACTAACTACACAAACTAATTTCACTCTTTTTATGTAAAAATTTACAAGTTAGAGGATAAATGTAAACTACAGAACGACAGAGGGGCTAAATTGTAAAACTAACTACACAAACTAATTTAAACCTAAATATCTAATTCGTCACCCCATTTGTAACCTCCGCCGTCCAGATCCACCGCCACCATGAAATTACAGAAAAGCAGTGGGAAAACTACTATGAACACCATCAAAACAAGGTACCGGCGTACTGCTTCTTTCTTTCCATCAATTTGAGCCTCTGGTTTCCCTCTTCCTGGTTTCCATCAATATGAACGCAGCACCGGCGCTGGAATCAGCCGTCGTACGTCGCTATTTGGTCGCATAGTACCTTGTAGCGGCATATGGCCGCGTCACTACGCTATTCGCGATAGCGTCCGCTATGGACGCTATTGATAACTATGTTACAAGCTGAAATTGATTTTCTAATATAGAAGAAAACAACTCAGATATAACTTAATTTACAAAAATCCATCCCCAAATCCCAAAGAAAAACAGATTTTACACAGTTCCTATTAGGGGTGAGCAGAAAACCGAAATAACTGAACCATAACCGACATAACCGAAAAAAACCAAACCGAAACAAAAACCAACGGTTCGGTTTACGGATTTTTAATAACCGAAATTGCGGTTTGGGTTTTGGATAACCATTTTCAATAAGCGAAAAAACCCGAACCGGACCGATAAGTTACAATAGTAGGCCTAGTCCATATATTTTTATGTTTAAGTGTAAGTTGTTTAAGTGTTTAACCCAATGCTAGCAGAAATTATTAATTTTATTCTTGAATGTTAAGTGTTTATAAAACATTACATGTTTATTTATAATTGAAATGATTAAATTATTACTTACAAGTAGGGGTGTGCAAAAAACTGAATTAACCGACAAAACCGAACCAAATAAAAAACCGGTGGGTTGGTTAATGGTTTTTTTGAAAACCGAAAGTAGCGGGTCGGTTATGGTTATCATTTTTTTCATACCCACCATAACCGAACCGACATGTAATAAATCTTTGTAGGATTTCGGACTTTTCACCATATTTTTAATATTTGATTTTTTGACTGAAGATTTTTAGTACTTATGGGTTTTTCATATCATTTTGTGGTTTTGGTTGAATGTTTATTTGAATTTATAGAATGTATCATATCACTTTATTTGAATATTCGATAATAACTGGTATTAATATTATAGATTATATGTATTTTTAGTACTATGTAATATGCTAATATATACAAATATGCAATAACAATTTATTCTATGTTAAAAAAATTAAGCTATATTCACCGGGGTAACCCTTTACCCAAAAAAAAATTAAGTTATTTTTAGCTAAGCTAAATACATGGTTAACCACCAATAACCGACCCGCTATAACCATCAAAACCGAATAACCATAACCACCATAACCGATCAGTTATGGTTATGGTTATCCAATAACCGACATCGCGGTTATGGTTATGGCTTTTGGTCAAAACCGACCCATGCACACCCCTACCTACAAGAAATCTAAAAATTAAATGATCTTCAAACTATTATAAAAGAAAATGTATTAATAAAAACTTTGGAGAAACATAAAAATAGATGAGAAGGTTAGATTTATGTAAACAAAATTAATTAAAAAGGTTAACTATAATAACTTAAATGTAAACATATAAGAAAAATTATTATATTTTAAATTATATTTTTTATTTTTTTAATCTTACATAATTTTGTTCCAAAAACCGAAATAACCAAAAAACCAAACCGAACTGGCGTAAAAACCGAAAAAAACCAAACGGTTTTAAAAAACCAAAAACTGACATCTCGGTTTTGGTTTTGCCCAAAAACCGAACCGAACCGTGCACACCCCTAGTTCCTACGCATTCCTTAATCCATGTCAAAACTCAAAATAAAAATAATAATACTAATAATATAATGATAATAATAAATAACATAACTTCAACTTATATAAAGATGCCTAATTTCACATCCTAAATCCTAACATTTCCTGATTTTGCTTCAATTTCATACATTTGCTACACAAATATCGCAAAATTACTAGACAATCACTTCCAATAATCAACCCAAAGCCAACAATTGCAATTCCTTTATACATTAACATATTCTAACAAAACACATCAATTGTCTGTTATCCAAAAATAGCATATTAAACCAACAATTAAATCAAAAAAAAAAATTATTAGTAAGCTAATTGAGAATAGAACAAGAACTCACGGAACAAAAGAAGACCCGCAAAGGCACCAGCAGCGGAAGAGTAAACGAACCGACGAACACCCAAATCTAAACAAGCATCCCACTTTGCATTCAGATCATATTGAGTTTCAATCTCTTTATTTTCACCCATTTTTTTTATTGATTTTAGATCCCTTTTGGATCTTCGTTTCTCTGCAAATCAAAGAAAAGTGACTTGATTGACGAGGGTTTTCGCGATGAAAATAACGAGCCGCTGAAATGATATCACCAATTGTTGTATGAATGGCATAATCGTAAATTACGTTGGGCCCAAGTTTTTGTAAATTAGGCCTTTAAATTGGAGCCCAAGTTTATTTTCAAGTCTAGTGGTGAAGTGGAGGTGTAAAAAAAATCCGGATCCAAAACCGATACTAAAAATAATCTAAAAATTTAATAGACGGGGAAACTGGACTTTTAGAAACCAGATACAATCGGTAGGATTTAGATCTGTAAACGAACCGAATGTTCATGAACTGTTTATGAACTTGTTCGGCGGGAAGTTCGTTTATTTAATAAACGAACGAACACGAACAAAAAAATTTGTTCGCTTAATTAAATAAACGAACATGACACATCTTGTGTTCGTTTATTTATGTTCATGAACATTCTTTTATGTTCGTTCATTTATGTTCGTGAACGTTCGTTTATATTCGTTTAAATTTTAATAAATACATAAATAGTTGTATTATATAAATATTAGGTTTTCTAACTACTTATATAAATATAACTAATTAATATATCTATGAACCCTTATTTAGATGTGTTTTCGGATGAAATGTAATATATGAGACTTGTTTCTTCAATCATGTTAATTTATTTTTATTCAAATATGTTCACTTAATTTTTTATGTTCGTTTGTGTTCGTGAACTGTTCGTTTAGGTTTTAAACGAACGAACATAAATGAACACGAACATGCCCGATTTCTTAATGAACGAACACGAACAAAAAAATGTGTTCGATTATATGTTCCTGTTCGTGTTCGGTTAAAGTTAAATGAACGAACACGAACATGCCTATGTTCGTGTTCGTTCGGTTCGTTTCGGGCTAGTAGGATTGAATCCGAATATAAATTTTTTAACCGGTTGGATTTTTTTCAGACCTTCTTGCATCAAATCCAATCCAGGTGTTTTGGATCCGGATTTTACCATTGAATAAACTACGAGTTTTATTGAGTTTATTCTATATACTTATTATTTATTTGGTATTTTGTTATTATAATAATAAACCGAAACGACCCCTCCACCTTCACAACCACCCCATGGTTTTGGGGTTTGGAGGGCAAAGCCCTCTCTGCTGACGTGATAGACGTGTGGCGCTAGGGGTGAGCAAAAATAGGGTCGGACCGAAATTAACCGAGAACCGACCCTAAAAAAAACCGATACCGACCCGGACCTAAGCTAGTAGGTACACAGTTCGGTTCCATGTTTCCATATTAAATCGGTCTCGGGTCGGTTCCTGGTATGTAGGAGATAAAAACCGAGTTGGACCTTGGAACCGATTTTGAGTGATATTTAATTGAATTATGGGCTAAAAGCCCAGTAGCGTTTGATATTTTAATCCCTAACAAAACCAATTTTGTATCATTCAAGCTTAAATCAAAGTTATGGAACAAGGATTGAAATCTTTCAAGCTGAAATCAAAGTTATGGAACAAGGATTGAAATGGAACTCACCAATAATCGGCTGAATTGCTGAAATGGAACTAGGATTGAAATCTTTCAAGCTGAAATCAAAGTTATGGAACAAGGATTGAAATCTTTCTCAGACTTGTTTATTGTTGTGCATGAGACTTTGGGAGTTACTCCTGCGGTACTAGGAGTCTTGAAGAATGGTAAGTTCCTACTTAATCCAACATCTTCTGCTTTCATTCCATCTATAACAAGATACAAATCTATGTATCAAAATGCAACTATATACAAGAAAAGATTATACAACAGTTGTTTGCTGAAATGGAACTAGGGTCGGTTCTTTACCCGAAGACCGATGTACCTGATTAACAATAGAACCGGAACCGACTTTTACATATAGGGTATTATGTCGGGTATTTATTATCAGGCTTCTCGGGTATAGGGTCGGGTCGGATCGGGTCGGGTCGGGTAATTGATTTTGCTCACCACTACGTGGCGCTTTATGCTCCTTCATCTTCACAACAACACCGAGTAGCCTAAGAGGGTGTCTGAGATTGCTTATTTAACTCAAAAAATATTTTTTAAGTGTTTACTGATTTATAACTTTTTAAAAATGAGTTTTTAGAAAAGTGTATATGTTCTGATCAAACTGAACACATACTTCAAAATTAAATTTGTAAAATTTAAAAATAAAATATTTAGTTAAATACATATATTACATAAATATGAATTAATAAAAATAAACAAAATCCGTAAAATGTAATTTTTAATAGTTAAAAACTTAATATGAACAATTGTTTTATAATATTGTACTTAGTTTTTTGAGTAAACTGATCCTTGAGTTTTGGTCACTTTTAACACTTTAGTCCAAAACTCAAACCTTTTTAAATCTGAGTCTCTGTGGTTTCAATTTTGTTGTTATTTTCATCCAAAAGCAAAATCTGGTCAGATTTTTTAGTTAACATCCAACTTTTTTGTTTTTCCTTCCTTTTAATAAATGACAAAATTGTCAGATCTTTTTAACTTGTTATAATAAAAAGTTAAAAGACCATTTTGACATTCATTAAAAAATAAATAAATAAATAAAAATTGGATGTTAACTACAAAATATGAATAGATTTTGATTTTGGATGAAAATGACAACAAATTTAAAACCACAGGAACACGAATTCAAAAGATGTAAGTTTTAAACTAAAGTGCCAAAAATGACCACTCTAGGTTTTTTTACAATATAACCCGAAACACATTTAAAAACGATAATATAACCCGAAATATGTTATAAGTTACACATTTAAAAGAGAGAAAAATGTCCGGATAGTCCCTGTCGTTTGCTCATTTTTCACCTTTAGTCCCTAACTTTCTAAAATTATTGTTATAGTCCCCAACTTTTGCAATTTCGTTCTCGGATAGTCCCTGGCACGAATAATGGTTAGTTTTTGATGTTAACTTGGTATGAAATTACCTAAATGTCCTTACTAATTAGAGATTAGAAATACAATTAAAACATAATAAACTCATACTCTCATCCTACCCACCTACCCTCACCCCACCCCACCTCTTCTCCCCTCTTCTGCTTCTTTTTTCTGTACCTTCAAGTAAAATTGCAGGGGGTGTTTGGACCTTCAACTGTTCATCACTGCATGGGGAATCAGGTGCACTGATCCTCAAGATCTCACAAAAGAAATCAATGGGTGTTTTGATGCACGTGGTTTTCCTTTTCCTTGCAGTGGGTTATATTAGTCATGTAACAAGGATTCATTTATAATTGGATTGACGAATCACGTAATGGTTTTTAAAATAATAACCAAGTTTAATTAGTGTCTTTGGTTAAGTATAAGAGCAATCGGATAATCCCTCAATTGTTGGATTTAACTAGCGAATTTGGTTTCACTGATTTAGAACAATAAATGGGTTAACTTAAAATGATGGTTGCTTAAATTTTGACCAGTATAACTTTTTGGTGGTGGAGGTGTTGTTGCTGGTGTTGGTTGGGGACAGAGCGATTTAACATCTCAGATACCATATAAGTCGACATAGTCCAATCTGCGATTAATTGTTCGATTATTTAAACAATTCTTAACAGTTGCTGCTGAGTAAGAGATATGATTATTTGCTATCAATTACACTTGTTCTATTTGCACTTCTGATCAATTTGTTTTTTTTACATTTAAGCTTCAATCCCTCTGCAATTTTACTTGAAGGTGCAGGAAAAAGGAGAAGAGGGGAGAAGAGCTGAGGTGGGGTGAGGGTATGAGTTTATGTTTTAACTGTAGAAAATTTCTAATTAGTAAGGACATTTAGGTAATTTCATACCAACTTAACACCAAAAACTAACCCTCATCCGGGTCAGGGATTATCCGGGAACGAAATTGCAAAAGTTAGAGACTATAGCTATAATTTTAGAAAGTTAGGAACTAAAGGTGAAAAATAGGCAAACCACATGTACTATATCCGGGCATTGCCAATGAGGTGGTGGTGGAGTGGTAAGGGAGAGTCTTGGTGTTCTAAGGGACCCAAGTTCGATTCATGCCCTCCTCATTATTTTCTACGGCACCTGGTGATGATGGGAGACTAGGCGAATAGGTGGAAATTGCTAGTTCGATCCTTGAACTGAGCGGGTTTTACCTCACCGCACTGTCGTGCCTTCGGGAGAGTGTTAACGGGCTTCGGCCCGAATTTTTTTTGGAAATGGTATATTTTGAAAACATTTTTAGGAAAACGGGGAAGTCAAAAAAAAAAGGTAAATGGGGTATCCGCTATTAGCAATAGCGGATTAGGAAGAAAAATGTTGTGTACTGTAGCTTGGTGTCAGAGATGTTTCCTAATCCGCCATTCTCAATAGCGGTTTAGGAACAAACACTTGACCAACTCAACCCAGTTAACCCTAGTCAGTTATATTACCCAAAACCTAGTTAAGTTTTAACAAACCAAACTAACCCTTTAACTGATCTACCTAACCTCCGTTAAATTTGGATTCCTGCCGTTAACTTTGCTCCATTATCACAAAGAAACAAACAAACTTTTTGAATGCTTTTTTTGCCCATCACATGGTATTCAATCATTAGCCTATTTCATTTAATAATATTTTGTTAAATAATATTATAAACATTCGACTGGGTACCTAATTGAATGCTTGATGATCCAGTTTTCCACGTATGCTGCATGATGAACAGACCAGTCTGTTTCCAACCTCCCCTTCCGTATTGTTTTACGGAGTTTGTGAAGCACTTGATGTGAAAAAGGGGATGGGGCGGGGACCTCCTGAAGAAATCCAAACTGTCTCATAACCCTTTCCACCGGATGATATTCAACTATGTTCCAATAAATTATAAAACATCGTGACCTCAAACTGCTTATGCCTGTTCTACACATTTCCGGGAGTCTTTGCAGCACGTGTCGATAAGGCATCCAATCAAACTGTTAAAATAAAAAATGCTACATGTGATGGGCAGAAAAAGCATTCAAAAAGTTTGTTTCTTTGTGATAATGGAGCAAAGTTAACGGCAGGAATCCAAATTTAACGGAGGTTAGGTAGATCAGTTAAAGGGTTACTTTGGTTTGTTAAAACTTAACTAGGTTTTGGGTAATATAACTGACTAGGGTTAACTGGGTTGAGTTGGTCAAGTGTTTGTTCCTAAACCGCTATTGAGAATGGCGGATTAGGAAACATCTCTGACACCAAGCTACAGTACACAACATTTTTCTTCCTAATCCGCTATTGCTAATAGCGGATACCCCATTTACCTTTTTTTTTTTTGACTTCCCCGTTTTCCTAAAAATGTTTTCAAAATATACCATTCCCAAAAAAAATTCGCTTCGGCCCTAGGTGAGGGTTTTCCCTGGTTGGGAGGCGAGTGTATCCCGATGTGGTGAATTTCGCCAGTAGCCCATTTGAAGGATTCGTTGACGTTCAAAAAAAAAAAAAAAAACTATATCCGGGCATTTTTCTCTTTAAAAGATAAGGATAATGTTGCAATAAATTACGGATGAAGAGGCATACCAAACACCAATGCATGTCTACATCCCTGCACAGGTGACCGGACTACCACATGGATGACACCGGCAGCAGCACACACTCCGCCGGAGTTCAATCTCCGCTGCTCAACAACATCGTCAAGGGTACCGTTGACTACAAAGGTCGTCCAGTCCTCCGATCCAAATCCGGTTGCTGGCGATCCGCATATTTCATCATCGGTCGGTAATGTTAGAAAAAAAAGAAACAGACTAATAAGTATTTTAGTATAAGGTTTTAATGTGTAACTTCAGGTGTGGAAGTGGCAGAGAGATTTGCATACTATGGAGTCAGTTCAAATCTGATCACCTACTTGACAGGACCATTGGGCCAATCTACAGCTACTGCCGCTGAGAATGTCAACATCTGGTCTGGAACGTCGTCGCTTCTTCCCCTAGTTGGAGCTTTCATCGCGGATGCTTATCTTGGTCGATACCTAACTGCTATACTTGCTTCTCTGCTCTATATCCTGGTTTGCAAATCTTTCATCTTCGCTTTTAAATTTTAATGAATGATCACCGATTAGATTAGACCTTTTTTTATAACCAATCGAATGTTGATAATTGCAAGTATGTTAGTATTCATTATATAAACTGACTAGATAGATAGATCAGTGCATATAGAATTTAATACATTTAGGGCCATTGGGGGGTTCGCTTGGAACTGGAAATGAATTTGGAATTGGAATTTAAAGGATTCTTTTGAAAATACACATGTGTTTGGTTGCTACATTAGTTATGGAATTGAAATTTAGAAAAATTTGGATGATGGCGACTGATGGCAGCAGCAGGTTGTGGCGGGTGGCAGGGGCGGAGCTAGTGTATTAGAAGGGGTAGCACGGGCTACCCCTCAACCCCGTCTCCGTACCGTTTTCGTAGTTTAAAAAAATAAAAAATTTCGGTTTTATATAAAGGATGCCCTGATCCCCCCCCCCCCCCCCCCCCACACACACACACACAAAAAAAAGGGATGCCCTTGCCACTGGCGGGTGGTAGAGGTTGGGGTTATTTGTGGGTCTTGAAAAAAAGTTGGTATTTGAAGTTTTTGTCAAGATTATTGTTGTCAAAGGCACAAAGGGTAAGCCTTGGGTTTAGGTGCATGGTGCTTAAAAAGTGGGTGCCTGAGATAAACAATATGGATAGCATAAACATACCCCTTTTTAAATTTTGTTGACACATTTAGTGTTGTATAGCGCTAGTTTAGGCTGGTTCCAGGCCATTTTTAGCTGGAATTTGTAATTTTTTGCCGGAATCTGGGCCGGAACCTCGCCAAAAAATAATTTGAGCGCCTCAATGGCCGGAAGGTGCTTTCCTTGTGACATGCCTCACCTGAGAGTCTAGGCGCGCACATGGCATTTGACGACATAGGTCAGAATGCATATGTATATGTGCTTTTTGAAGCAGAGAGAAGAAAAAAATGAGTAAGAGGGATAAATAAATCATTGTTTTTCAAGTCTACTATTTTCAATGAATATTTGTAGTGCTTACGCAATATTTGCGGTTCTCAACATATTGGTTATGAAAAGAACGCGCCCTGATCAACAGATTAAGCAAATGATCACATATATATTTAACAGGCACTTGCATTGCTGGCTTTTTCAACACTGATTCCATCCAACTGTACAAACTCCATTGATGGCGGCTCATCGTGTTCACCTCAGCTCCAAGTTATCATCTTTTTCATTTCTTTATATCTTGTGGCATTTGCCCAAGGCGGACACAAGCCCTGTGTGCAGGCTTTCGGGGCCGACCAGTTTGATGCAGATGATCCAGAAGAACTCAAATCCAAAAGCTCATTCTTCAACTGGTGGTTTTTCGGATTGTGTGGTGGGTCTACTGTCGGGATCTTTGTTGTCAGTTACATTCAAGAAAACCTCAGGTGGGGTCTTGGCTTTGGGATTCCTTGTGTCATCATGGGTTTTGCGTTGATCATGTTCTTGTCCGGAACCATGAGTTATCGGTTTCGAGAGAAACCTCAGGAGAGAAGCGCTTTTATCCGAATCGGTAATGTGTTTGTTAAAGCAGCGCAAAATTGGCAAACTAGTTTTTCAAGTGTATCTCTTCAAGAACATCAAGATCCTCATCAATTTAGGTAAATTTTAATTAAAATGATTGTAAATTATTAACATCTATGTTAACCGATTTTATCATCTATCCTAGTTATTATTATTATTATTATTATTATTTAATCTAACATTTTAAGTTTTTTTTTGTTAAATTTTTAATTTATATAGATAATTATTGATGTTTTATTATAAATATTAATTGGTTAGCTTCAATACTATCTTTTTCATTGTATTGGTTTGAGTTGTACAATACACAAAAAAAATATTATTCACCAATATTTGTTTTGTTCTACGTAACATATTCTTTCATGTTGAAAATGTGTTAATAACAGATTTCTCAACAAAGCTTTGATATCCTGCAATGAATCGAACGAAGATGAATCCGTTTGCAGCATTGATGAGGTGGAAGAAGCGAAGGCAGTTCTTAGACTAGTTCCAATATGGTTCAGCTGTTTAACTTACGCAACCGTAATATGTCAAACATCCACATTATTCATGAAACAAGGAGCCACCATGGACCGGTCAATCGGGTCAACCTTCAAACTTCCCGCTGCCTCACTACAATCCTTCCTCAGTCTCTCAGTTGTCATCCTCATTCCCATTTACAGCACCATTTTAGTTCCTGTTACCCGAACTGTTACAAACATACCTTCCGGCATAACTATGCTTCAAAGAATTGGAACCGGCATCTTCATATCGATTGTTTCAATGGTCGTTGCAGCGGTTGTTGAGTCAAAAAGACTGAAAACGGCTTGCGAGTATGGGTTAGTGGACGATCCGAATGCAACGATCCCGATGAAGATATGGTGGTTATTGCCTCAATATTTGTTGGCTGGTGGTTCTGAGGTGTTTACAATGGTGGGTATGCAAGAATTCTTTTATGATCAAATGCCAAGTGATCTCAAGAGTGTCGGTTTAGCGCTTTATCTTAGTGTTATGGGAATCGGCAACTTTCTGAGCAGTTTTCTTATCGCGATTGTTGAGAAAGCGACAGGCGGAGATGGTGATGATGGGTGGATATCTGATAACTTGAATCGCGGTCGTGTTGATTATTTTTACTACCTTCTTACTGGGATTAGTGCGGGGTCATTTGTGATCTATATATATGCGGCGAAATCGTATGTGTATAATCGAGCAAGAGCCTTGTTGATTATTTTTACTACCTTCTTACTGGGATTAATGCAGTTTCAAAAAGTACAAATAAAATATAAGAAAGTACAAAGATCTTCAATAAAATCACAAACATACGAACATAAATGAACACAAATCACGTTCACGAACACCATACCGAACGTTCACGAACTCAATCGAACGAACGAGACCTCTGTTCATGTTCGTTCATTTAACTAATCGAACGAAATTTCTTGTTTATGTTCGTTCGTTTAATTTTATTAAACGAACGAACATAAACGAACTTCCAGCCGAACGGTTCACGAACAGTTCGCTGAACGTTCGGTTCGTTTACAACCCTAGTCATGGTGGCCACATGTCCATTTTTTATTGGGTTTCGCTCCAGCGAATGCGTCGCTCTAAGGACACATGAGGTTGCCAAATTTAAAAATAGTTTTGGTCGATGGTTATTTTTATAATTTTCCTTTCATTAATTTACCCAATGATTTTTTCCCCTTAAAAAGGTATGATATAATATATTTTTTTCTATAACAGTTCCACACACTATAATTTTACACCATCTAAAACCTATCTGAATATGAGTAATAAAATTTGAACTCTGGTTAAAAACCAAGAGAATTTATCAATGTCATTCTCAAAGACAAAGACGCATATAGTTACTTGATCAACTTTTTTCTCTAATTAAATTTAGAAAAGGAGAGATGTACCTAAAGCAAGGTCCATACCGCATCATTGGACCAGACCCAGTCCCCAAAGATCCAATTTTTATAACTGATCGAAAATGGATAATGGAGAATTGACGATTATACATTTAAACGGACCACTTAGTAAATGCCTAAATGGTCCATTTTGAAATATTTACTCACGTATATATGGGCTGTATACAGGACCCTAGTATGAACGATGCTTGTTCGTTCGTTTAATTTTAACAAAACAAACAAATAAACACAAACAAATGGTAATTGTGTTCATGTTCGTTAGTTAAGAAAATAAACAAAGGGATATATATGTTCTTGTTCCTTCATTTATTAGTCACTTACCCACGACTTGGTTCTACGATACAAATTGTGGTGATGAGTTAATGCATGATAGGCCAATCACTAATTGTGAATAATTAGTATATAAATTTAAATGAATATCTAAACAAACGCACCTAGACGTAAACGAATCAACGGAACATGTGTTCATATTTATTCGTTTAATAAAATAAAAAAGTTGTTTGTTATTGTTTGTTTGTTAATAAATGAACTTTTCACCAAACGGTTACTATTTTTCCGTACAATTAATATCATCACTTTTATTGAACTCGTGTGTTACATGTTTTATTAATGTTGTAAGAATCGCTTGGTGCTAATCGGCTGTTGGGGTACCTACTAGCAATTAATCAGGATTAATGGGGA
The DNA here is from genome assembly GCA_030545235.1 of Helianthus tuberosus. NCBI lineage: Eukaryota > Viridiplantae > Streptophyta > Magnoliopsida > Asterales > Asteraceae > Helianthus > Helianthus tuberosus. The sequence goes on from CM060360.1 coordinate 168,035,055, forward strand.
TTTATCAAATTGGAATTTTAATTTTCAGTTTTATACGTATATTCACACATTTTTATATGTATTTTTTTAGGTAACCATGTTTTAACACCTACTTTGACCAATATTTTGAAGTAAATAGCATTAATTTTCGGAATTTACATATTTTGACCGGAATCTTGCCTGTATTTGGCCGTAATAGCTAGATTGCCACCGATATTTGATCGATTAGAATCGAATTTGACCACCGTTGACTGCGTAGTGACTAAATCGCCGATTAGATGAAAACTACTCAGTGAACTTCCGACTAGCGATTACTCGACGACTAATCGAAGGCTATGCGTGATTTTTTAAAACAATAGTTTATTCAATCAACACGTCACATGCACACTTAACCCGCTAATATAGGTTGGATATACGATTTCATAACACTGAAGCAAAACTGAAATTTAAATAGGAGGGAGGGACACAAAGATAGGGACCCTAATATTAAGCAATGTCTTCGGAAAGTCAGGGATGAACATTTTACGGCTGCGGTTACGGTCCTAAGCTCCAGTGGAGTCGTCCCTCTAAGTGATTCGACCTTGAAAGCTCTTATTGATAAACACCTTATGGTGCCGCACCCTTCCTTGCCTCCCAACCTGTCACACCCCAACCGATGGCGGAAACATCAGGATGAGACGAAATAGATTGCAAGACTTCATAACACTATGTGACAATATAATTTAAATTCAAATTTCATTTCAATACTAAATGTCATACAAGATTCAAATAAAAAGAACAACACTGTTTCAAACATGTAATACAAAATAGATTAGTCTAAGTGTGTTTCTAAGTCCACTTAAGTCTTGTTTCTTCACTAAGCATCATCTTGTCTATCATCCTGCAACATGTATTAAAATACAATCAACAAAAGTTGGCGAGTATACAAGTTTGATAAATAGTATAACATAGAATAAAAATTGTTTAACGTGATCATATCCAACATAAATAACATGATGAAAGTTACTAATACGCTGAAACAGTGTCACTATATGTTCAAACCCTAGAATACAATGCGTTAAAATAGCCTATCCCAAAGAATAACAGGAGGTAACATGTTTAACTTAACAATACCCCAAGACTAGTGGGCGATGCATTACTCCTATAGCGCTATAATTGTTAAGGTGGGTTTGTACGAAGTTAATGAGCATATAGACACCAATAGTTTACATAGCATATGAGATTAACAAGCATCAAATCGTTCATAGACTAACTCCCAATAGACTAGCGGGAGGTGAACATGTTTACATGTGGATAGAATATGATTTAAATAGTTTCAAGTGTTTAGTGTTTTTACATAGAATACATGTTGCACCCAAAAGTGTTAAAAGTAAAATGGGTTCGAGTATACTCACAAAATTGCATATGCTTTCCGATTATCCAATGTGACGAAATTGTTGAGACTAGAAAGTTGAACGTGTTCGATTTGGAGTTAAGAGGTGTTTACACATGGTTTAACATATGCAAAAATAATCATCTCGTACACATAACACTTGTTCTTGACACTATTGAAACTCAAAAAGAGTTCTAATGTTTTCATGGATCCAAATGTCCATTAGAGTCATGACAAGTTGTCAATGCCTAAGATGATGTAACTTACTATCTTGACAAATGACCATTAGTTCATCATCAAGAGTTTGGTTTCTTGAATATATTATATAAGTTATATTAGTATATCATAAGGTCATATAAGTGAAGCATGAGGTAGGAGAATAAATCCTCCATTTAGGTACCTCTTTTTGTATCATAGAAGTCATGCATGAGGTAGGAAGAACAAGTCTTCCATTTAGGTACCTCTTGAGTGATCACCACTACACTTGTTGTTATAAACAATCAAGGAGGTTCATGAACTTACAATAAAGAATGGAATAATTACAACTAATCTATGGAAAACATCAAGTAGTGTGTGGACTTTCAAGTAGGATAGTCAAAGCTTGTCCTATAATCACACAAACATCAAGCTTCAAGTTTGAACACTACTTGTGGGTAAAGCCCTAAACAAAACAGAAAGTTTATGAGGTTTTTGCCTCTGATTTTACATGTCTTAACCTTTTTTTTAAGCCCAACTAACCATAGATGTGATTACGAGCATAAGGACATAGGAATGAGTATGAGATAACTTAGGTTCAAGCAAGTTTAGTAAAGTTTAATCAAAACAGAAAGTTTGGAGCCTTATTTGGTGATGTTCCAGCCTTGGTTTTCCATGGAAAACCTATTGGAAACATGCCTAAGGTTGTTCCAAGCATTTAGGAAGAAGAATCATGGAAAAGATGAAGAAATGAGGAAGTTATGCTTGTTTTTGTAACTTGTATGTTCCTGCCTTGAATCTGACCTTAAACTGAGATTTAGCTACTGATTTGGAGTGTTTTGAGTGAGGATTAGTGAGTTTGTAAAGTGGTAAGTGAGTGGAAGTGATTTGGGTTAAATAGGAGGTGATTAGGGTTGGTTTAGGTGAGTATTAAATGTGAAAAACACAACAAACAAAACCAAAATCAACCAATAATCAAAGCTGAACAACATTCTGGGGCATTCATGCCGTAGCGCTACGCGACAGCAAGACTATCTCCCCGTCGCGCGACGCGACGGGTTAATTCTCCGAAATAAGGCTTGCCCTTTGGCACCTTTGGTCCCTGAAGTTTATTTTTGAAGGTTTGGTTGTGGTTTAGGGGTATTTTGCGAAGTATAAACATAGTATGAGGAAGTACGGTTAAGTATACGTAAGTATCAAGGTCGTAAAAACATGCGTGAAAATGTATAAATGGTGTATGTTTGATATGTTTATAAGAATTAAGAACAAGGTATCAACGTATAATGAATCAAGATGTACAAGTGTAATGAATACATAAGGTCTATTTTGGGATAAAACAATGAGTTTTATTACGATTAGAGTCTTGGTTTTCGCAACGATAAAACGAAATACGGTTAAAAGAGGGATAAGCTTCTAGAAATAGATTTACAAGACAAGCTTTCCAATTTAGGAAAGTCGTGAAAAGCAGGGCGTTACACAACCCTCACGCCGAACCCACTCTTATTGTTGATGAGGAGTGTGTGCTCAAATGTATCTGATACTTTCCCAAAGGGACATCTTGTGGTAGGGACGGGATGCGGGCCCAACACTTGTTTGATGCTATCGGGGGCGAGGGCTCAATGACTTCCTCAGGTTTGCTAACGACCATTACTGAAGTTGTCAACTTATGGCTTGGAGGATCCTGCCCTAAGGTGCTGGCTGAGTTTGTTGCCTTGTCCCCCCTTACCCCTTTATTAAAACTCGATAAAGGAATTTGACCTATTGCTGTGGGGGGTATCTGGCGAAGGTTGGTTTCCAAGGTGGCAATGAAGAAGCTCGGGAAAAACATGGCCCGGTACTTGGGGGACTTTCAATTGGGGTGGGCGCGTCAAGTGGTGCAGAGGCGGTGCTTCACAATGCGAACATGTTTCTCAACTCCTTTCATACAGATGGTCCTTTGGCCTTGCTTACTGTGGACTTCTCCAATGCATTCAACATGGTCGACCGCATAACCTTCCTCAAAGAGGTTCATCAGCATTGCTCGTCAATCTATCGGTGGGTCCAATTCCTTTACGCCCAACCTGCTTGGTTGTATGTTGGTAATGAGTGTATTGGGGCTACTACCGGAGTGCAACAAGGGGATCCCTTGGGGCCCCTTCTCTTTGCCCTTGCCTTACACCCCCTTATTCTCCGGGTGCAAGACCGCTGTAACATCCCGTTTCATGCTTGGTACTTGGACGATGGGATGATTATTGGCAACGCGACTGAGGTTGCTAGGGCTTTAGACATCATCAACGAGGAGGGGCCATCTCTAGGGCTTTGACTCAACATTAAGAAAACAGAGGTTTTTTGGCCAACATGTGATGGGCGGAAAGTTCAGGACAAGCTTTTCCCGAGAGGGATTGGCAGAACAGAGAGGGGGGCTAAGCTCCTTGGTGGAGCTATTAGCCGTGACCCTAGTTTTATTGGGGAGTTAGTAGGGCGGCAGACCTCGGGGGCGGTTGACCTCATGAAATTCTTGCCCTGCATTAGGGACCCCCAATGTGAACTCCTTCTGCTAAGGTCATGCATGGGGGTTGCTAAGTTACTTTTTGGGCTGCGGACTTGTCAACCCCATTTGATGGTAGATGCGGCATCTCGATTCGATGATGGCCTCCGGGAGGCTATAGAAGACATAGTCGTGGGTGGTGGCCCCTTCTTTGGTGACCTCCAATGGCGTCTAGCATCTCTGCCAATGCGTCTAGGTGGTTTGGGTCTCCTCTCAGCTCGAGATGTTCGGGTTTATGTCTTTGTGGCATCCAGAGCTCAGTCTTGGGAACTACATGATCATATCCTTCGAAACAGTGGGGTTGTCGGGATCGACCTAGACTATCTGCAGGCGCTCGAACGCTTAAATCTCTCTCTCTCTCTCAGACTTTGATATCGGCGATTTCTCTAACAAGAACACCGCCCCCTCGAAGCCACAAAAACCTTTGGCGAATGCTCTGTGGAGCAAAATCGCTCAAAGCCCGAGAGAAGTTTTTTATTTATCATCTCGCCAGAAGGCGGTGAATGTCAGTAGTAAAATAAAGAGCCATCCTTAAATAAAGAGCCATGTCTGAAGGGTCCCCATGCTCAGGATCTTTTGACCGTTATTTTGATTGAGGGGTTGGGACAATGTAAGTCAGTAGTAAAATAAAGAGCCATCCTTAAATACCGGCTAATGATTCCTATGTACCCAAAAGATGAAACCTGCCTGATATGCCGTAAAGCTTGTATGGATAAATACGGAGAGCACATAGTGAATTGTAAAGAGCTCTCTGGGTTCAAATATCGACATGACTGGCTGCCGGATGTTTTGTGGGTAATCCTGAGAAGAGCTGGGATTTCGGCTAAGAAAGAGGCTTCTGTGAATTTCCTCACGGACCCTATGGAAGGGTAATCTACTCTGCGACCAGCGGATTTGCTCGTCTTTGGTTGGGCTGGGGGGAAACATGCTTGTGTGGACCTCACGGGAGTTTCCCCTCTGGTTGGTTTAAGGTAAAACGAGTTTGTAGCTGGACAAGCAGCAAGAAAGGGAGAATCGAAGAAAGTTGATAAGCACGTTAAAGCTTGTGTAGAGAACCAACATGTTTTTGTCCCTTTTGCTTTTGATACATTTGGCTCCCTAACCCCAGAAGCTATCTAATTCATAACCAGGGTCCAACGGGTCATCCACAACAATTGTTTAGGCCCGGAAGGGGGGGGGGGGGCAGAGTTTTGTGTTTGATAGATTAGGGTTTGCAATTCAAAATGGGTGACGGCGCAGCTTGTTGTCTGTTGCTGTTTTGATATAAGTTGACAAATATGAATGAAAATGGTGAAAAAAAATAATTAAACATATTAGTCATTAGATTCTTTCTAGAAAATAAGAACAAAAACGGAACATGTCGAGGAGCCGTTAGAGTTGGGGGAGTAGGGAAGACCGTTAATAGTGTGAGATGTGGTCAAAGAAAGACACCAGTCCTGGTCCATAAGCCATGAGTCAGGGTCACAGGACCCACGGACTCGACAAACCACATGTGCATCAGACTGTTGATCCAGACACCTCCTGTCGAGCATGGATCAGGTGAGACCACCTCATTGTACTTCTACTTCAACTCCAACAGTTGTTCCCTCTCTATACACCAACACAAGTAATATTTATAAGTATAATAAAACAAAGTTTTGTTACAGATAGAAAGTAGATGTGTATCTACAACTATTAAAAAAAATCGAAGTTTGTCTGAACAAGCTATATTAGAAATATTACAAATTTTTATAATAGTAAGCAACTACAATGACCTGGTTTGGTATTAGTACAAAAAGAATAATATAAAAAACCAAGTTAGATTTTAATAATCAAAATTATGTTTTACTAGGTTAGAACCCTGTATATTACACGAGTTGAATAAATGTAATTTTATACATTAAATAATAAAAAATTATATCTTTATGAACTCCGTATATTGTACGGGTTAAATAAATGTAATTTTCTATTAAATATATTTTTTTGTGTTAATTTAGTAAATAGAAAACGTGGTTTATCAATTTTCATGAACACAAGCTATTATATTCATACAAAGAGACTAGATGAGTTGGATCTAGATTTTGTAATTGTTGTACGCATTGATCACTGATTGTACATTTGTTTACCAGACCCAAAGATCTTATAGCATATAAATAGCTGATAGCTTAAGCTTGCTTCGGTGTGGGAGATCCGGCAACTTTCCAGTGACCAGAAGATAAATCAAGTGATGGCAAATCACCCTCTGAGTTAAGGGTGTGGTTATAGGTAAATAAAAGCATGGAGTATGCTAAACCATGGGAGATATGAGGCATGGAGCTGGGGTTATAGGTAAATATAAAGGTCATATTTTCATAAAAAGTTGTTCCAAGTCTGTCGAAAAAAGGTGTATGTGTTGAACGCCACACTTGCCAAGGAATCGTGCTCGGGAGATTGGGAAAGGGGATGAGGTGGCATGGTTTGCTGATGGAGATTATTCCATTCAGAATGAGTTTAATCCCGCTTTTGCTTATGGTTTCGGTTAGTTTAATTTATAGTTGTACTACTGTTTTGTAGGTTTTTTTTAATTATGTTTGTTAGCTAATTGTGGTGGTTTTTGTTAGAAAGTTGGGAGCTTTTTGGCTAACGAACAACAGAAGATAACGAGCAGAAGATAACGAACAACAGAAGATAACGAGCAGCAGATAATGAGCAACAGATAACGAGCAGCAGTTAACGAACAGCAACAGATAACGAGCAGCGGTTAACGAGCAGCAGTTAACCAACAGTGGACAATATGTACGACCTTCAGTTAACGAGCAGCAGTTAACGAGCAGCTAACAGCAGTTAATGAGCAGCTAACAGCAGTTAACAGCACTTAACGGCAGTTAACAGCACTTAACAGCAGTTAACAGCAGTTAACGAGCAGCAGTTAACATCAGTTAACGAGCAGCAGTTAACAGCAGTTAACGAACATCGTTAACTGTATCTCGACCATTTGTGCAGCGTTAATATATGAAATGAAACCTATAATGACAACGTTAACTGTATAATGAAACCAAAAAAATATACAATGACAACGTTAAATTAAAACCTATAAGGGCATTTAATAACCTTGTAAAAAAAGGGGTAAATTAAAAGAATGACTAAATTACCCCTCTTCAATTTAATATTCTTAGTCATTTTTGGATGTATCTAGCAACTTTTTAAAAACCTCAGTGGTCTCTTTGAGAAAAAAAACTTTTTGGGATGGATTTAGCAAATGTGAACAAACGTCAGGGACGATTTTAGCAATTTACTCTTCTTTTTCGGACATCTATGTTTCTCATTTTTTATTTGGTTACTTAACAGGTTTTGTGGTTTCGCTTTTTGTTTGGTGTAGAAAGTTTGCTTCTTACATGAGGTTAACCAGATTCTAGCGTCGAATCGTCTGGAGCCATTCTCAAGGCTGGCAAGTGGAAAGTTCACCTACTTCTCAAAGGATTGCTTACAACCCTTCCAAGAAAGGTATAATTTCCATAATACAACTTATCGTCATTGTTTACACATGTAATATTGTGGTATTGTATCATGTAGGGTTTTATTTTGGTTGTAAGTTTGATTTACCATCACTTTCAACACTCACACTATTTGCATAGACAGTTATGCTGGTAATATTTGTTACCAGAATCTGAAGGATTTATTTGCTGGATGAGAACTACTTTTTTTTGCTAGAATGTGCTTCGAGGGTTTAGATTCTTTCTAGAACGATTTTGGGATGTATTTTTGTTTAAAGTAACACGTGAAGATGTTTGTTTAATAAAAAAATGTGTTCTTCGGTTTAGTTATTGTGTGTAATGAGCTGCTAACAACTATCGCTTACGGTTGAGTTGTAATAAAATTATGTAATATACTAAATTTGAATAAAATGGTTTAAAATATCGACGGTTAAATTTTTTCCATATGTAAGTGTTTTACAAATGAAGTGTGTTAAAAGCTTTATTCCTTAGTAATATAACAAATCTTTCCATATGTAAGTGTGTTACAAAATCCTTAGTAATATATTCCTTAGTAATATAACAAATCTTTTCTAACATTACTTTATAAAGATATAGAACTAAAGACCAAAATTTAAATTATATATTATAATCTGTTTTTTAGTATTTGATTTCGATAATTACTAAACCTACCCGTGTGGTTACACGGGTCATACACCTAGTTTTTATAATAGTAAGCAACTACAATGACCTGGTTTGGTATTAGTACAAAAAGAATAATATAAAAAACCAAGTTAGATTTTAATAATCTAAATTATGTTTTACTAGGTTAGAACCTCGTATATTACACGAGTTGAACAAATTTAATTTTATATATTAAATAATAAAAAATTATATCTTTATGAACTCCGTATATTGTACGGGTTAAATAAATGTAATTTTATATATCAAATAATAAAAAAGTTATATCTTTGAAAACCATGTGTATTACACAGATTAAATAAATGTAATTTTGTATACTAAATACTAAAAACTAAAAACTTCGTATCTTTAAAAAACCCGTGTATAATCGGGTTGAATAAATCTACCAAATAATAAAAAAATTATATCCTCAAAAACCCCGTATATTACACGTGTTGAATAGATCTAAAAGAGTTATATCTTAAAAAACGATGTCTATACACAGATTAAATAAATGTAATTTTGTATATTAAATACTAAAAACGTTATATCTTTAAAAAACCCATGTATAGTCGGGTTGAAAAATCAACCAAATAATTAAAAAATATATCCTTAAAAACCCGGTGTAATTACACGTGTTGAATAAATCTAATTTTACATAGCAAATGATAAAAAAGTTATATCTTTAAAAACTTTGTGTATTACACAGGTTATATAAATGTAACTTTGTATAGTAAATAATAAAAAAATTATATTTATAGTAAATAATAAAAATTTTATATTTTTAAAAACCCCGCGTTTAACACGAGTTGAATAAATATAATTTTGTATACCAAATAATAAAAAAATAATTTTTAATAAATTAGGATAACATTTAATATTAATTTATTATTTATATATTTAATATAAGATAAGTAGGAAAGAGAGGTATTTATTTTAAAAAATATATTAAACTAACAATTTAGATTTGAGGATAATATATTATTAAATTACGATAAGATTAAATATTAATTTATTATTTATTTATTTATTTAATTAATATAAGATAAGTATAGATTTGAGGACACCTTCAATGAATGACACATATCCAAAACTTGGTTTCTTTTATTATAATAGATAGATTTGCGGGAAATAAACACTGATAATGTAATTAATGACGGTTTACACTTTGATTGTTAAAGGCAATCTGATTTTAACAGAAAAATAACACTATTATCCTATTGAATAGTTGACTTATTTATATCTCCATCTGAATGTTTTAAATTGTTTTAGGGTTCTGATAATTCCACATAGTAAATTCTTATTCTAACATGGTGTATACGGACCGTATTGTCACACCCCCAAAATCCACCATGCGGAGTACCACCGCTTGGAGGCGTGGCGTGACCAGGATCGAGCCACCAATCATATTGAACATCGTAATTAAGTAAATAAGACCAACCTCAATACAACTGGTGACCAAAGCTAGTTAACCATGTTTAGTTTAAACAGCGGAAGCATAAAAGTAAATCCAAAAGCATAAGTCCATACTTTATAAGTTAAGGCTCAAAACACAAGTTTAATAAGTTCATAAGGATTTAAACAATGAACACGGAACATAACAGTCCGTACACCACAACGACTTCTTCCTCGTGCAAGCTCCAAGCATTTAGCGACCTGTAAGGCATGTAACAACTAGTCAACAACAAAGTTGAGTGAGTTCACGTTTGGTTGTTTGGTTTTAAGTTGTTTCTGAAAAACGTGGTTTGACTTTCGTTGGCTTATTTGCCGTGGGGGTTACCCCGAAGTTGAAAGTATGTTTAACCATTTCCTTTTTCTTTACCCAAACCGTATCCATAATTAGTGGGGGCTTTCCCCGTGTGAACTACTAGACCATACATATCGACAACTGACGAACAATAGTTGTGCCCTACATCAGTGTCTATCATCACTGACAGTTTGCCATAGTCCATTAGTACACGCCCGTCCGAACGGCACGGTGTGAGGTTTGTTAAACCTAATAGCGCTATTAACTAATGACCCGCTCGCCATTGGCCTCGGCGATTAAGTCGATATAAATTGAGGGACTTCATGATCGAGTTTTGTCTAGTTAGTTTTAAGGTTGTTGTCCTGCACCAGGAGGACGAACGTACGTATTCTGCACCAGGAGAATTCGTAGGATTAATAATGGCATCCACTCTATGGAGGATGGCCGTACATATCCTACCCAAGGAGGATATGTAGATTTAGTTTTAATTCTTTAACCCATTCCCAAACCACCGGGAATCCCATGCCTTAGAAAGTGTGTGAACTCACCTCGGTTTGCTCGGTTAGATTCTCAAATATAGCTAACGGTCAAGGTTGGTCAATCACGTCCTAATATGATTACCAGTTAGTCATTTAGTGACTTTCAAATAGAGCACAAAGTTCCTACACGTATCTATCACATAACATGCATCACTTTAACGGTTTATGCCCATCCAAGTTTCCCATCCATTCCCCCACTCATAGGCAAACATATGATAATGCACGTAACACATATAACTTGTTAGATCATTCACAGATAGCATCCTCGACATTTAGACGCGCAAATCACAACTTATGTCATTTCCGCATTAATATTCAAAACCGGGCTGTTTTCGAACATTTTAATAAAATAGTTAAATTATTCCAAAAATTCCCAAATTTTTACAGAATGTCTTAAACGTTCCAAATTTTATTGTGTAAAAATATCGGGGTCCGGTTCCTTACCAATATTTTATAAAAATTCATTTTCCAGGCTGAACTCAGATTTATATTTTTCTGACCACAGTCCACGGGATAATTTATTTAAAATTCCTCGAGTGTCCGATTTACGAAATTCCAGTGGGGTAATTACAAATGCATCGGTTGTCATCTACTGTACAAATTTCATGGTCCGATTCATCACAAAACTCAGGTTATGACTGAAAGTATAACACCCATTTATTGCTGTCAAAATTCAGCTTAAGTTGTTGTTACAAATCGACACTTTAAAAATAGTAAACGAAGTCCAAAAATTACGATTCTGGTGCCATTAGAACCGTATTTCATAATAACATATTTTAGATTCAAAATATCGGTTTTTTGCTGAGTTTATGACCTGTTTACAGCCAACTGAAGTTGGCTGTAAAACCGGGACAGATTCTGTTTTCACTTTCTAACTTACTAACTTGTGTTCGATTGATTCCGTTAATCATGTTTAGTGACCACAACAACATCACACATCAATATTAATCAGCAAAACATTAGATAATCAACCAATAATCATAATCACACAGGATCTACATGATTTACACACCTATCTTCTCTTTATTCATCTTATTCATCTTTTATCCAAGACTAATGTAAGTTCTTTTAGAGTTTCATAAGTTTTTAACCATTAATAATCTATTAACCATAAAATACATGAGCAAGATGAAGATTTAAGAAACTTACTACTAGCACAAGGCTAGGGGAGTTCAAGTGTGGAAAAGTGGTGGTTAAAAGAAAACGAGAGAGGTCCTTCAACTTCCGAACACACCGAGCTTCGTTGTCGACCTTCTAACACCTTTGTGTGCTTGTGAAATGCTTGAAAGTGATCAAGTAATGATGGTGGTGTGGTGATGATGGGGCTGCCGAGAACAAAGCAAGAAGAAGGAAGAGGGAGTTTTGCAAGTTTGATGTTTGTGAAGATATGAGTGAATAATGACTTGTGGTTAAATTTATAATACTCCAACACACTAATACCCACTAGGTTTAATGCTCCTTTAGTACACTACAATCTCATTAAACAATTAAAGAAAATCAATGGTGGGATATCATTCTTGTAATCCGTAAGGTGGGGGGGGGGGGGTATAGGGTTGGGATGTAATGTAAGTAGTTACTAATTTAGTTGGAACCCAATGATATAGTTTGTGTGTTATTATATATGTTATAATATAAAGGGTGTTAGGGTGTTCAGGGACCCTAACTAACTCAGAAAAAGTGAAACAATGTTTCTTGCAATATTTTAGTGTTCCGGGTAATGTCCGGTTGTTCGGTTTGATACTGTTCCGTTAAAGTGCTTAATTAATCCGTAAAGCGTCCTATTTATATATTTTTGTAACGTTATTAATTTTCAACACTCAGGAAGGCATACCGGACTATTTAGTAACTTTTCTGTATACTACTAGTGTGTTAACAAGTGCATGTAAATATAACATAGAAATCAGAGAGCAGTTAAATGATTCAGCACAGTCATCAAGCACTTTAATTTTCATTAATAAATTGTACGGAATACATGGAATTTTGAGGGTTGTCACACGTATAACCTTATACGGCCCCCGTATACACCATGTTAGAATAAGATTTTAGTGTGGTCGTATATCTATTATACGATGCTTTTATACGGGTCGTATAGACGTATACGGCCCATATACAATGAATTTCATTTATTTTATTGTTTTTTTACTATTTGACACGACGTGTTATTCCTCGATTCACGTGCGAGTAGACGTAAGATTCTCTGATTCGATATTATATTCCTCGATTCTCGTGCAAGTTATGTGATTAGACGTTAGATTCCTCGATATTCGTGCGAGTTATTTGATTCGACATTAGATTCCTCGATTCGCGTGTTAATCATTTGAAACGATGTAATATTCCGTAAAAATCTCTATATAAATGACACTAATTTCATTCATTTTCATTCAACTTCTATTCGTTTCTTTTATATCTCTCTGTATTCAAATTATTTACGCTATCAATGTCGTATTGGCGTGACTTTTTAGGTTTGTTTGATAACGAGTCGAATCAGGGGAGTTATGATAACAATCAAGATAACAATCCGGGTGTGTTTGATCTGAATGCTCCGTTCGATCTCAATCTTGCGTCTGATGCGGGTCAGGATGCTTGGAGTTTGGATGCATTTCAGCCTAATTATGCTGGTTATTATCAATCGCAACACCCCGTTAGTTTTGAATTCCCTATTGTTAGTGGTGGACCGCCGACGGGAAGTTTTCATTCTCCTCCCATAAGTGGTGGACCGTCCGAGGGTCCAAAGGCTGACCAGGAACCTAGTGAGTTTCAAAACAATCAGGTATAACATTTAATTATACGTTTATTTGTTGTACGTTAACTATTTTACTATTTTTACGTTTGATGTTGTTTATTAAAATCTTAGATCATCCAAAAACTATAATACATAGCATCCTATTTAGGGGTGCTAAACGGGTCGTGTTCGCGGGTTGAAAGGTCCAACCCGACCCGAACCTAAAAATTTTACACTAACCCGAACCCGAACCCGAAAATCATGTCAAACACCTAAACTCGAACACGACCCGAATATTCGCGGATTAACCCGAACATGACCTGTTTGACCTGAACTTTTTATTTTCTTTTGCATATTAATATATTAAAATAAAATTTTATAACAAAAAATACGAATGTATATAAAATAATTACATTTTATTTAAAAAATCTTATGTTAAGTTCTCTTTTAGATTATAGTTATCGCATAAAATACCCAACTAATTTAACTTATAACATAAAAATACATTTTGAAAAATAAAATATAATATAAGTTGGTTAAACGGGTCAACCCGATTAGGCTAAACCCAAACCCGTGGATTTCGTGTTAGGTTCGTGTCGGGTTTTCAGATCGTGCCAGAGATTCACACCCCTAATCCTATTCATTAGAGTTAATATTTAATTCACACATATAAGTGTTTTCGTTAGAAATTCGCTAGCATGGATGAATTGGTGGAGTGGTGTAGAGAAGTCGGACGCGAAAATGGCTACGCCATCGTCACCTAACCCACCATCTACGATAAACCCCAAGCGGCCAGCCGTTAAAAATTTGGCTTACGTTCGATTGTGCCGGTCAGCACAACTCAACAGCCACGTTCAGACGCAGCGGGACCTGGAAAACCGGTTGTAAGTTCCAATTGATCGGGACATACAGAAAGAGGTTACGTTATTGGGATCTAAGGGTTGACGTAGCTAAACATAACCACGAACCCTTTCTGTATCCAGAGGGTCATTCGTCCCTAATGAGGTTGACTCTAGCGGAAGAGAGGACGGTGGAGCAACTTACGCATCAGAAGATAAAACCACGAGACATTCTTGCTGCCATTTAAGAACAGAACCCCCATAATGTCTCAACAAAAAACACCATATACAACGCTCGGGCCAAATTGGGTCGAATGGAACAAGTCGGCGAGACTCCAATGCAGATACTTTTCGACCGGTTGGAGAAGGTTGGGTTTGTTTTTTACCATAGAACATCTGAAAAAAGGCGAACGGGTCGAGGATGTTTTCTTCATCCACCCAGACTCGAACATGTTGTGGCGCGCCTTCTCGCATGTGTTTCTTATAGACTCCACCTACAAGACGAATCGGTACAAAATACCGCTAGTTTAGATTATCGGTGTTACATCCACGATGATGTCGTTTTTCATTGCTCATGCGTTCATAAACAACGAGAAACGGGAAAACTTCACGTGGGTTCTACAGAGGTTGAAAGACTCATTAGACAGTGTTATGGAACCCCGTGTAATAGTAACGGATAGAGATCGTGCCCTAATGAACGCATGTGTAACCGTATTTCCTAAGGCTAGACATTCATTGTGTAGGTGGCACATACAACAAAACATTGCCAAACATTGCAGGCCAAGCTTTAAAACCGAAGAAAGCTGGGAAAAGTTTCTTTACAAGTGGGGCAGACTAATTAACTCAACGACCGATCTTGACTATAACTACTGGTTCGAGCGAATACGATCAAAATTTCCAAGTAAAAAAAGCAACAGTAAGTTTTATATTCTTTTTGTTTATTAATCGTACTTAGTTGACTTGTCTTAACTGCACTTGACTTTGATTACAGAAATTATGGATTATTTGTATTCAAACTGGTTAAAACCATATAGAGACCGGTTTGTTTCGTTTTGGAGCGACCAATATCTGAACTTCGGTCAACGTACAACGAACATGGTAGAGGGTCAACATGCCCTTTGAAAGCATTACCTAGGTGACTCCAATTATGCGCTGGATAAAGTGGTACCATTTATTGATAAACTCATAAGAAACCAGGTGACAGAAATAAAAAGCAGCATTAAAGCAAGCAGGAGCCGAACAATGGATCCACATAACAAACCAATATTTGATCTCCTATGAAAGAAGGTTTCACATGCCTGCCTAAACTTGTTATCCGACAAATTAAAGGCTATAGAAATATTAAAGGCATCTAACGGTACATGCGCGTGCCGTTTGCATACAAGCTGTGGGTTGCCGTGCGCGTACTAGTTGCTACCATATACAATGAATAGTAATACATTCTTCGACCAACCACATTTTATAATCAGAGCATTTCATCATGCAAAATCTTATTCACGTTTTATGTTGTTTGTTTGTTTTTTAGGTCAAATGCTTCCGTTAGAGTTGATAGACCCCTTTTGGCAAAAGTTAAACTTGGATTCCGTACATAAATCGAGCGAGGAGGAGTTTTTTGACTTAGACAACGAACTTGCGCTTCTTAGACAACATTTAATGGCCCAGCCGAGAGAAGTAAAGAAAAACATGGCTCAAAAGATGAAGGAGTTGATACAACTCACTAAGACAAAGCTCAAACAGCCAGTCGTGCAAAAAACACATGGGGTCATCCAAGTTTAAAAGCTCAGCAACAAAGGAAGGTTGCTTCGTTTACAGAGCCTTCAAGTCACAGTTTTGTTTCCTCGGCAGACTCGTATGAGGATTCACCCCCTACTGGCACACAAGAGTCATACAACGAACCTACAAGGCACAGCTCGTTTGTCGAGTCACAAAGTTATTGTGGTGAAACACCTTGGTTCATCAACTAGATTTCGAAAGGCGCTAGGAATTCAAAAACGAAAAAGAAGGTGGCAAAATCAATGGAAGAGACACTAGAATTACCTTTGCTGCCTGCCGCACAACTTAATATGTTCATGCACTTCAAACCGTTCATTCCACCTTGCTTCTATCCATACCTCAGTCACATACAAAATGTGCAGGGTGATGGTAATTGTGGGTTTTGATCTATAGCGGTCAGCTTATCGCTTCATGAGATGGAGTGGCCGTCAATACGGCAGGGGCTTATAGGTGAGTGCAACTGATACTACGACTTATGGAATACAATAAATGAAATGCAGTTTCAAGAAGTTCGAAAGTCATTAGATTGGTTCAGCATAGGCACAACACCTGGTGATAAGTGACTACAAATGCCTTTCACAGGGTTGCTGATAGTGAACCTGTGGAATGTCATTTGTCTCTTATTAAGCGACAGAGGTTGTGCTTCGTTTTTTCCCATGTTCAAAATAGCCGAAGATAGTATTCCTCATCAAACAATCGCGCTTGTACATGTTAACAAGAACCATTTTATTCACGTCAGATTAGAAGGGGAACATCTAATGCCAACCCCGTCAGGATACTGGCGACAACCGACACGGAATACGCCAGCAGAGAGTTCGTATTACTATTACCAGGAACGTATTAACCAATATAATGAGATCGTTGATAAATAAAAGACGAAAGAATTCGTGGATTTAGGTTGCCTATGAATTTAAAATGTTATTTCATGTTTTGACAATTTGTAATGATGAATATACACGTTATATTAATGTTTTGGCAACTTGTTGAAATGGAACTTGAAAAAATGTTTAAAACGAATGAACGTTAACACATACCGACTGTGTCTTCGTCATTTCCGCATATAGTAATTTAAGAAAAATGAAAAATACTCAATAGTATACGAGCCGTATAAGAGTATACGACTCGTATACAAGACGAAAACAACGATCTTATATGATGTATATGAAAGAATTAAAAAATAATATAACTTTATATACACGTCGTATACCTGTACACGGCCCGTATACAGATATAAAAGATCGTATAACATGTTATACAACCTCATATCCACCATACGACCTCAAAATTCTCTAAAAATTCTCTTGATTTTCTCTCGGATCGTTCTTGGATAACGTTCTTCGGCATTTGTGACATTTTCTTCTCGTTCTTCTATTATGGTATGTTTTCGTATAGTATACTTTCATATTCCGTAACATGTTAGATTATGGTCTTGCATAGTAAATCGAATAGCGTACATAGGCGTAACGATTAAGATTGTATGATTGAATTTGAAAAAAAAAATTGAAACTGAAATATGCAACTGAATATTCATGAGTATACGGCCGTATACATTGTATACAATTGTATACGTTTGAATGTTCAAATTGTATGCGATCGTACACATTATATACGATCGTATAACGTTTGAATGTTCAAACTGTATACGATCGTATACATTATATACGGTCGTATACATCTTGAATTTCAAGCTAGATATGATTGTATACATTGTATACGATCGTATACTTCTTGAAGACACAAGCTATATACGATCGTACACAATGTATACGATCGTATATCCTTATATTTTATTCCTTGTTTGTTATATTTTTAGCGTATACGGGACGTATAATACGTGCGTATAGGAAACGTATATTTGAGGTGTACGTAGCGTATACGTGCCTATAATACTTGCGCGTACGATACGTATACTTCATGTTTATGGATCGTGTACTAGATGTATAATACGTGCGTATACGAAACCTATACTTGATGTGTACGGATCGTATATGAGATGTTTAATGCATTCGTATACAAGAACAGTAATCGTATAATACATGAATCCTATCGTATAATGATTTCTGAGTTGTGATTGTTATTTTTACAGACGATATGGCTGAGTCATCAGGTGCTGCGGCCCGTAGATGTCGGGGTCAGGGTCGGGGACTAGGACACGACGTGGACATGAGGAGGAGGAGGAGGCTGTGCCCGATTTTACTGAGGTGGGGCAGTTTCTTCACGACATCCCCCGAGGTACGGCTGCCTACAGGTCTTTGGGCAGATTACGAGATATGGCGCTGGATGCGCCTGGGACCATTGATATTCAATTTTTGACCGATATTGGATCGATCGGTCGGGTCGGGTCGGGTCCGGGAGTTCATGCCAGCTAACTTGTCGTGGGACCGTTTATTTGATGTCGCCGCAGAGCGGGCCCACAAGGAGATTACTTTAGAGTTTTTATGTACTTTTTCATTTAAGGACACCCGGGGTGGGGGTTTAGAGCATTTTTTGATGACACACGCGATATCTTTTACCCTTTGCGGGAAGAGTTCGCTGTTGCCTTGGGTATGTACTCACAGGTGTACTCAGAGCCCCAGGCATTTTTGGATGCGCCCATCAGCACGTCCACTGACGTGTTGCGGACTTGGTATCGCACTGTTGGGTACGGGCAGTTCGACACACCCGGTTCACAATCCCCGAAGGCGCGGGTGAGACGCCTTTATGACCCTTTACATCGATACCTACATCGGTGTATTGCCGTGACGATCGCCGGTCTTCATGATAGCAGGGAGTGGGTCACCCAAAGTGACCTGTTCTACTTACACGACTTACTTACCGACAGGAGGGCCAACTTGGCATACAAGTTGGCCACATACTTCGCCGAGTACGCTTTTAAGCGTACCTCTACCTACATCAGCTGTGGGGGCTTTGTCACCTGTTTGGTGAAGCATTACCCTTGCGTATTGTCCCCTCAGGTGTCAAAGGATATGACCGTATCTCTCCAGCTTGATCGGGTTGGGAGGAACACAGCGTGCGCGATGGGTTTAGCTCGCGAGGTCGAGGGACACGGGCTGGTTTGGTCGTATGGTGTGGATGAGGGTCACGGGGTGAGGGAGCCAAGGGAGAGGGAGCCAAGGGAAAGGGAGCCTGGGGGAGGGAGGCGACGGAGAGGGAGGCGGGGTACGGGGGGGGGGGGGTTGATGCTACCGTCGATAGATCGCATGTAGCTGCGGAGGATGTACACGGTGATCGCCTGTATGATTGACGGAAAGTGAGACCTCGTGTGACACCTCCACCGGGGGTGGAGGAGAGACTTACTCAGGTCGAGTAGCTGCTGTCAGGAAGGATGTACAATGGATGGTCGAGGCGATTATGGCTATACATTCTGGCGCGCTCCTACCTCCACGAGCTGGCGCTGCAACACCACCACCACCATCACCGTAGCTGCTTATTCTATTTTTTTTTGTTATTTTACGTTTGAAACATTGTAAAAGTTTATCTTTTTGATTGTTTTAGATGTAAAACATTATAAATATTAATCTTATGTTTAGATGTAAAGTTGTTTGTTTAATAATTATTGTCGTAGTGTTTATCATAATCATATCACATATTTATCGTTTTACAAAGTGGAAACTTATTAAACAGTATTAGTATGTTTAACTACAAACTTGTAACATGATCCGATATATCTAAATAATATGCAAGCACTATTTAAAGAATTACTAAACTTATTAAACGGTTTTCCGATTGCACCAAAAATTAACTTTTTCTATACGGGTTTCCGATTGCACCAAAAAATTAACTTTTCTATACGGGCTATACGGGTCGTATAACATTATACGGCCCGTATACAGATTTCAAAACTAAAAAACCTTGTCAAACCTTTGAAACAAACAAAATTATGTAGTCCTTATAAGGTTATATTGCTCGTATATAACCGTATACGGCTCGTATACATCTATACGACCCGTATACATGTAAAACAAACAAGACATTCCACCACATTAAATTTTGTGCATTAACATTCTATACGGGACCGTATAAGGTTATACGGCCCGTATAGAACTAGGGATGTGAAAATAAGATTGTAGGGGTGTGTAAATAAGCAATCCCTTGTTTTAAAATGACATTAATGAAATTATGAATCTTAAGAGCGGACAAAGTTACTTTTCCGTTAGAGTTGGATTCTGTTCGGTAACGGATTTAAAAGTTAGGAGTATCACTCGCCACATTGTTAATAAGGATTATCAACCAATATATCATAATGTAAATTATCAAAGTGCAATTTGCCTTAAAATATTTAAGACAATTAATGAGTTTTTATTAAATATTTGTGTTATGTATAATAAGTAAAGAACATAAGAGAAGAACAGATAAAACAAATTTATATGGATGAAATTAATATAGAAAGAAATATCGTATATCATTGTATATAATAAGATATATATATATATAGGGTAGGGATATGGTAAAAAGTGTCTAAAATGTGAGAAGGGTAAGAAGTGTTTTAAACCATTGGATATTTGATCTAATGGTTGAGATCAATAGGGTATAAAATGTAAATTGTGTTTTAATTAGAAGGACCTTATGTAAAATTGAAGGGCAATAGTGTCTTTTCGAATGTTTCAAATATGGTAACCGCCATCAATCTCCTAAAAACTAGCTATTCAAATTTAATTGCTAAATTATCTCGATCCTAAATTCTAAAAATAGAAAAATATGTAACTGCTGCAAAGAAACGTATAACACTATACATCCATCATATAACACTATACATCTATCATATAACACTATATAACAATATATAACACTATACATCCATCATAGGCATGCTACCAGAAAAATATAACACTATATAACACTATGCATCCATCATATAACACTATATAACCAAAGAACACTATATAACACCATGTAACACTATACAATACTATATAAAAATATATAACACTATACAGTTCTAAATGGTGGTTGCACTACAGAATTAATAATTGATGGTGTTATATAGTGTTTTTTTGATGGTTGCGCTACAGAATTATATAACACTACAGAATTATATAACACTACAGAATTATATAACACCAAAAACCATATTATAACACCATATAACACCAAGTAACACTATATAACACTATATAAAAAATATATAACACTATGCAGTTCTGAATGGTTGTTGCACTACAGAATTATATAACACTACACACATTCGTAGATTAATTCCTAAAATCGAATTCCTATAATAAAGGGTGGAAGTTATTTTGGGCAGTTATCTTTTAATCAATTAATTGAAAGAAATAGAAAATTACTAATTCACCCTTTTGAATTAATTTAGATATGGGACACTTGTCATCACCACATTATTTCTTACCCTTCTCACACTTTGGGCACTTTTTACAGGATCCTTTACCTATATATATATATATAGGATAAGGATCCGCTAGGAACCACCCTTTATTGTGAGAACCGTGAGAACTAGTGTGAACACATGGCTTTTTTGTAATTATATTATACTTTTCCAATAACACACATACTGTAACCCTAAGTTGGTACCTGCGACCAAGCGACCAGAATCACCACCGTCTATGTTGGTCAAGACGACCAGAATCACCGTCGTGCTTCCTCACCACCGTTCCTCCTGTAACCCTAATCGTGCCACACTCCTCGATGATTCCGATGATTCTGATCGTGTTGCCCTAATTACGTATGGAATACTCGATTACGAATGGATGGAGAATATATGATCTATGATTACATTCTTACTGCAATAATATCGATTACAATACGAATTTTGGAGCACTAACTTCAATTATACGACGAATTTTGGAATATCAAATGTTAAAATTGATTGACAGATGTTAAAATCGATTGACGAATGGTTTATGGTGTATCTCTATCGATATGACGAAAACGAACTACTGATGTAATCGGGACGAAGACGAACTACTGAGAACTACTGAGAACTGCTGATGCCTGTGAATTGAGAACTGTTGATGCAATTCGAGTGTCGGACGTGATTTTTGTATAAATACACCATCCTGCACATGTGCAACGGAAGACGAATATGTGAATGTTAAACAAAAAGGTTAGAAGTTGTTGATTATTTATTTAGTATTATTATTATTATTATTATTATTATTATTATTATTATTATTATTATTATTATTAATTAAATCCGAGTTTATGCACATGTGCATCATTGTATTACTTTTTTTGTTAATAATGTAATCGGGACGAAGACGAACTACTGATGCCTGAGAACTGAGAACTGTTGATGCAATTTGAGTGTCGGACGTGATATTTGTATAGATACACCATCCTGCACATGTGCAACACTTTACCATTACCATATAAATACACCATCCTGCACATGTGCAACACTTTACCATTACCTTATAAGCATCACCAATAATCTACATCCTGCATATGTCAGCACGTTATTATTATTATTATTATTATTATTATTATTAATTAAATCTGAGTTTATGCACATGTGCATCATTGTATTACTTTTTTTTGTTAATAATGTAATCGGGACGAAGATGAACTACTGAGAACTACTGATGCCTGAGAACTGAGAACTGTTGATGCAATTCGAGTGTCGGACGTGATTTTTGTATAGATACACCATCCTGCACATGTGCAGCACTCTACCATTACCATATAAATACACCATCCTGCACATGTGCAACACTTTACAATTACCTTATAAGCATCACCAATAATCTACATCCTGCATATGTCTCCACATTACCATTACCTTATAATCATCAACAATAATTTTTTCACAATATGAGTACATAATCATGCACATGTGCATCACGTTATCATTACCCTATAATCATCACCAATAATATGTTTATCATTTATACAACATTCCTACACATAACATTTACCTTATTAAATATCACTTTTTTACCATTTCATTATTCACTTTTTAACATTCTTTTTATATTCAGGAACATTCATACACAATGAAGCTGCTACCATTGCTGCTGGAATTCTGAACCCCCTAACGATGACACTGATTCTTGTTCCGATGATGATAATGATGATGATAATGATACAGATGAAGATACTTATGATGACTCTGAAGACCCTACATATACAAATGCACATGAACAACCCCTTAGATGTTCATCCAGACGTCATAATGCACCCAACCATCCTAAATTTGATTAAGTTCGTCGTCAAATATTGATCATTTTGTTTTATTGTTCGTTTTACATTTAATCTGAACTGTTTACATTCAAGTTGAAACACTCATCTATGTTGAGCTTGTTTACATTTAATTTGAAATGTCTGCGTTCAAATTGATTATGTTGAATTATTGTTTACATCTAATTTAACATGTTTATATTCAATTTGACCTACACGTTTACATTGAACTACTCGATTAAACATCATTTAAACTATGTATTCTGATTAAACATCATTTAAATTAAGTATTCTGATATTATGATTACAAATTTCTGATGTTTATGATTGCATGAATGACACTTTTTTATCACTCAATTATTAAACAAAATCATATGTACTTTAATTCCTGAACACCTAACATGTATTATTATTCTAAATAATGCACATGTGCATATGACATATCACTTTAACATAACCCATACCAGTTCATTTCCATCTACATTACCATCCGTGGATATTACCAATTATGCACATGTGCATTCAATAACCCACAACATAGTACATCATCAACTGACCAATATAACTAAACCATCACTCACCATCTAAAATTAACCAAAATTATGCATATGTGCATACATCATCTTTCAAAACACAAACTTCTTTGTATCACAATACCACTCAGTATCACCGTTAATACCAACAAAAACAAAAATAAGAAATATTGTTTCCACTAACCACCTACCTACAACAGTCCTACTGATTACTCTGATTACTGAAATACTCTTTTTTTTATCTTCTTCCCATTTGTTCAACCTCCTCCAACACTCCTTCTGCTTTGTTGATTCTTCCTCTAACCTTTTCCTAGATTCTTTATCCATCAACTCGTGTATGGTATCCTTTGCTAAATTCATAACAGACCTGTCAAAAAAAAAAAAAAAAAACAGAAACACACATTATATAATTTTCATACATAATTTTACACGTGCGCATATTCAACTTTGTATTAACACAACTTTACAACACATACCATCAACGTTGTTGTCCACCATATCGTCATTAATCTAATGCTTCATCTTTAATGTTGATTTTTCAACCTTCTTTTTCTTGTCCACACGCATTTCACTATCATCTTGGCCCAATGTTTCATTATTCTTCCGCTTACTTGTCCTCCTATGTATGTATTTTCCTATATCTACATCTGCATATTTACTTGTCCTCCTTTGTATGTCTTTTCCTATATCTACACCTGCATATAGTATAATATGTGTTTAAATGAATGGCAACATCATTTAAGATAAAAACTAAAAAATAATGCACATGTGCATCTCTACCCAATTGCATCATTAAATATTAAGCAACCTATTTTAACGTTTTGTTTCAATATTATCTCCGTCATCGTCCTCCGTAGCATCTCACATTCTTTTCGATCCTTACTCCCTTTATTTTATACATGTGCATCTCACTATACATCACACCAAAATACAACTAAATACCTTATTCAATGTCATCTGCATCAACGTTAACTAACTTATTCACATGTTATTGCACACTATGCACATGTGCATATTGACTTATTATTACAATCTATGCACATGTGCACAACTACATATTACACAAAAATTACCTTAATAGCCAATTATGTTAAGACTATGATGTCAAAATATGCACATGTGCATAACTATATATCACACAATACAAAACAAAGTTTGAATCGACAAATTATCTATCATATAAAAGTACAAACGATAAATTATCTATCATATAACAGTATAAACGAATTGTATAAACTTGCAAATGGTTTCTCGATTTATATGACAATATCTATATTACAAATCCGTCAACGATTCCATTGGCGGCGACGATTCCGACGGCGATTGATTCCTGGCGATACTGTCGTAGTGACACACTCATTGAATCATCTATTCTTATAATCACTGGACGATTTTGGGAAAAAACCTCGATTATATGACGAAATATGAAATATCTGCTGATAAAATCTCAAATCTGAGATAAAATCTCAATCCAGATGCTTCAATATGGTGAACTGATGATGGTGAAGTGATAATGTATTAGAGACGATGATGAAATCGATTGTAATCGACGAATTCTTGATAGATTCAGGTTGAGAAATGTTGAGATACTTGGATGTAATCAGAGTTTGGAGAGTGGACGCGAAAGTTTGCATTAAATGTAATTTATTTTTGTTTGAAGTCCGATAGTAAAGGGAAGCAGGTAAGCGGGTTTTTTAAAATTGTTTGGTATTTACAAAATTGCCCCCTGTTCACATTGGTTTTCGCGGTTCTCGCAATAAGGGTGGTTCTCGCATGAACCCTACCCTATATAGGGTTCATGCGAGAACCATCTTTATTACGAGAACCATGAGAACCAATGTGAACATAGGGCATTAGTGTAGATGCATAACAAAAATTAAATTACTTATCCCTCCTCCTCCTACTAGACTTCAAACAACATTTAAATCATCTTTTTTATTCAGTTCATGTCCGACACTTCAACATCTCCAAAATTCATCATCTCAGTTCACGTATGACTCACTAAAATCTCCAAAATTCATCATCTCAATCTTACCGTTCATGGTGTATTCGTCGTATAATTGAAATTAGGGCAATAAGAACAGAATCATCGATCATATATTCGTCATCTACTAGAAATTAGGGCAATAAGAACATAATCATCGAAGACTGTGACACAATTAGTGAAGGGGTAAGGTCCCAAAAACCTCATAAGAAGTATTTAGGACCATACCACAACCTTGCCTTTTAACCTTTTAACCTTGCGCGGCCGCGCACTGGTCTTACAAAAGGAAGAAACAGTCAGCAGTCTATAGTCGCGCGCCCAAAGGAAATCATAAATCCTTGCGCCTTCTCCCATTAGCAAAGGATGAAAATCCTAAAATAAACACTTCCGCTTAAATATCCAGACCTGGATATTGTTTACCCAGACTTGGGATTTATTTATTCACCTGTCTCCCCACGATAAGGTGCCACACCAGATTACAGCAGTAATCTTCTAGAAGAAATACCATCGTGCACCACCAAGATGGTTGTAACCGTCTGGACACGTGTCACCATCTCAAGCATCCCTGAATTCACAACGAGAGCATGCAATTGGAGAGTAATCTCCACTTGGTCACTTTACACGTGGCAAATCCCCTGCCCTCGATCTAAACCACGATCCGTGTGCTCTCACGACGGATCAAGGAGCTTGACGGAAGGAAACGTAACCGCCTACGGGGTTAGCATCTTCCGTCAACTTTTCATTAACAGGTTTTCCCGCCTAAACGACTCCAGGCTATAAATATGAGAAAAAACCCAGGTATGAATTCAAGTTACACACACTTCTCAAATACTTCTTCTTCTTCATAACAAATACTTATTCTCACACCGGAGTCGGGTCAAGGAGAGAACCCTCTTCTCCCTTTGGCGAGGCTAACGGTGCTCTTTTTTGCAGAGTTCTCGGAGAAGAAGATCTGTTGCCCCTGAATCAATTGAGAAGGAACTAACCTTTTTATGCGGATTCAAACCCCCTAGATATCTCGGTTCCGACCATTTATCTAGTGTTTCTTCATTGGCGCCCATCGTTTCCTCTGTTTTTCTAGTTTTTATCTCGTTTCGATTCAGTTATTTTCATCCTCTGTTCTGCACATGGCAGAGAATTCATTATCCCACCTATCAGGTCCCCGATCTGAATTCAAAGGTTCTACAACCCAAAACACTTAGACTAACGAAATCATGGGAAAAAACAGAAACAACGGTCATTCAGATAGGGAGAATTTCTCAGATCTAATCATAGAAAGATCCCCAGAACATTGGTTCAACAGATGCCAAGCTGCTCTAAACACAATTGTTATGCAAGTCGCCAGATCTGAGTTCCCAAACATCAGATCTGGAGAAGAAATCAACATTACAGTATTGGACCCACCAACACCATGTCGGGGGGACATTCAATCTAGTTGTACCATTGAAATACAATCCAGAAATTGCAGCTATCAGAAAACTAAACAAATAAACATGGTTCAAGGAGGTCCGTCACGAAGGCCAAATAAACGAAACCATGATCAACATTGGAGGGAACAGCAAGTTGTGTTTCCTGTTGTTCCTAGGGGCCCTCAGGAAGAACGACCAGTGATTATTACTGGCATCTTCGGACATTACCGGACGGACTATATGTTTATAGATCCGGGAAGCTCGATGGACATCATATACGAGCAATGCTTCAAACAGCTGGACCCAGAAGACAAAGCACGTCTAGAACCAGTCGATTTTCCCCTCACCGGATTCTGCAATGAAGCTGTATTCCCATTGGGGCAAATAGCTTTTCCGGTGACTTTATCGGAAGGCGAGCATTCACGAACAATCACAGTCAATTTCATGGTCATGCCGGCAACATCACGCCATGATGTCCTGCTCGGAAGAAGGTCACAAGAGAATTTAGCATGATCACTTCTATTCCACATGCTGCATGCGGATTTCCAACGGAAACCGGAGTTGCAATTCTATACTCGAGCAAAGAAGTCATGTACGTAGACGATGAGCCACCGGCAAAAGTAGTCAAACCTTCGGCATCAAATGAACCGGAGAAATGGGTCCTGAACAACGAATACCCAGAGCAGACCATCCTACTAGGACATGCCATTTCATCAGCAACATGAATACAACTAAAAGAATTGTTGACCAACAACAAAGATATATTTGCATGGTGCCCAGCGGACATGACTGGGGTTCCACGCGACATAGTGCAACATTGCTTGAATATCAAGCCAACAGCAGAACCTGTTGCTCAGGGAAGGCGTAGTTTTAGCGAAGAAAAAGCAAAAGCTATGGACGAGCAAGTGACAGAGCTACTCAATGCGGGAATCTTGCGCGAAGTAAAATACCATACATGGATTGCCAATCCAGTAATGGTACAAAAACATAGTGGCGGATGGAGAATGTGCGTCGACTTCAAAGACCTGAATAAAGCATGCCCAAAAGATTGCTACACGCTTCCGGAGATAGACAAGAAAGTCGACTCCCTAGCATCATTCAGATGGAAGTGCTTTCTCGACTGTTATAAGGGTTATCATTAGGTCTAGATGAAGGAAGAAGACGAAGACAAAACAGCATTCCGCACAGATAAAGGCATCTTCTGCTACACCAAAATGCCTTTCGGTCTGCGCAACGCAGGCGCAACTTACCAACGCTTAATGGACACAGTCTTCAGCGGGGATATTGGCAAGATTGTCGAAGTGTACATTGATGACCTCGTCATCATGAGCCATGAGGAAGACACAATGCTCAACAATATTCAGCGCACGTTCGACTCTTTGCGCAACGTAAACTTAAAACTTAACCCGACAAAATGCTCCTTCGGCATGGAAGAAGGAAAATTTTTGGGTTTTATAGTCACAAGAGACGGTTTTAAAGTTAATCCAGAAAAAGTGCAGGCCATCCAGCTAATGCCGTCACCTGCAACAGTTAAAGAAATGCAAAGGCTCGCCGGCCGTTTAGCAGCCTTGAACAGATTCTTGGCTAATCATGCAGCAAAGTCTTATCCATTCATCAGCACGCTGCGAAACTGCGCAAAGAAAAATGACTTTCAATGGACATCTGAAGCAGAAGCAGCATTCAAGCAAATGAAAGAATGTTTAATCCAGCTGCCAACGCTGACTGCGCCAAAAGAAAAAGAACCACTGGTTTTATATCTATCTGCTGCGGAAGTAGCGGTTGGTGCTGTATTGATGGTAGAACGCGAAAACATTCAGACTCCAATCTACTATATAAGCAAAATGCTCACCGGCCCAGAAACTCGTTACTCGATGATAGAAAAGCTAGTCCTCGCACTAGTACACACATCACGGTGCCTACGCAGATATTTTTCGGGCCACGTCATCACAGTTCTCACCAATTATCATTTAGGCCAAATCTTATCCAAACCCGACGTAGCAGGAAGGTTGGCTAAATGGGCCATTGAGCTGGGAGGATACAATATCTTCTATAGGCCAAGACCAGCAATCAAAGGGCAAGTTCTAGCAGATTTTGGCACCGAAGTTCCCATCGACAAAGTTCAAGAGTGCGAAGCAATCCAGAACCCTATACCCGTTTTTGACGATAGAGTCTGGACTTTACACACAGATGGCGCTTCCAATGACGACGGAGCAGGGGCAGGTCTCCGACTAGTCAGCCCAGACAATCACGAACTCACATATGCCATACGCTTAGACTTCCGAAGCACCAACAACGAAGCAGAATACGAAGCGTTTTTAGCAGGCCTTCGTTTAGCGCTAAAAATGGGGGCAAGAAATCTTGAAGCTAACGTCGATTCAAAACTAGTGGCCGAGCAAGTTAATGGCCACTATGATGCAAAAGGAGAAGCTATGGCATTATACCTTGAACAAGCGCGGATGCTAATCAGCCAATTCCAAACGTTCAAAGTTAACCATATAAACAGAAGCGAGAACAAGCACGCAGATGCGCTAAGCAAGTTAGCCGCTACCAGCTTCAAGCACCTAGCAAAGGAGGTACGCATAGAAATACTGTCCAACCCTTCCATTCATCTCAAACAAGTGAACGTCATAGAAATGGGAAATCCATCCTGGATGTCCCCAATTATCTTGTACCTCCAACACGGAAAACTTCCGGAAGGAAAGGCAGAAGCTCGAAAAATCCAACACAAGGCAATAAATTACGAAATGGCAGATGGAGTCCTATATCGGAAGTCATTTATGGGGCCATTATTACGCTGTGTTGATAAAACAGATGCCCAATACCTGGTCAGAGAAATCCACGAGGGATTATGCGGAATACACGCAGGACCGCGCATGGTCGTGGCAAAGATTATGAACGCCGGATACTACTGGCCGGGAATGCACGTGGAAGCAGTTGACTTATTGAGGAGATGCGCAGCCTGCCAGCGCCATGCGCCAAAAACACTCTGGCCAAAGAACCCGCTCATACCTGTCACCTCCGCCTGGACTTTTCAACAGTGGGGCATCGATCTCGTGGGTCCATTCCCCGATGCGCCAGGCGCGGTAAAGTTCATCATTGTAGCAGTCGACTATTTCACAAAATGGGTCGAAGCCAAAGCGCTAGCTTCAACAACAGCAATGGTAATTCGTGAATTTATATGGGAACATATCATTTGTAGATTCGGATTACCATTGCGCATCATTTCCGACAACGGCACAAACTTTGCCTCAGAAGATCTTCAGAAATGGTTCAAAGAAATGAAGATTGAGCACAACTTTGCCTCTGTGGCGCACCCACAAGCAAACGGCCAACTTGAAAGCGTCAACAAGCAGATCGTCGACGGCATCAAAGCAAGACTAGGCACAGCGCGCAGGGGATGGGTTGACGAACTTCCCAGCATCTTATGGGCACATCAGACAATGCCAAAGACCAGCACGGGAGAAACTCCGTTCAGTCTAGTCTATGGGTCTGAGGCCGTCATCCCAGCCGAGATCGGCCTACCATCACCGCGCATGATAGCCATGGAAAAACAGAACAATGAACAAGAGCGAAGAATGGATTTAGACCTTCTTGAAGAAAGGCGCGAGAACGCCGCCATAACAGAAGCAAGGTATAAATCCAAACTCGAAAAATATTACAACGCGCGAGTCCGCGTATGTACCTTTGTCCCCGGTGAGTTCGTCTTGCGCGACAATGAAGCTTCAAACGCTGAAAAACCGGGCAAATTAGCGCCAAAATGGGAAGGGCCATACATCATCAATGAGGTCCTAGGCAAGGGGGCATATACCCTAAAAAGGATCGACGGGACCCTAGTTCCCCGCACCTGGAACGCACAACAGTTGCGCAGGTGTTACATATAAACCAGTCTACAAAAGCGGAAGAACATATAGGCAATGTATTTCTTTATTATCCCTTGTATTACGAGCCTTGCGCTCTTATCAATACAAACATCATCTTTACTTATGTCACTGTTTATTACAAATTGCATGTAATTTCTTTGGTTCGCGCGAAAACAAAATGGTCAAACATTGTACACCTCATGAACAGTCTAAATTAGGCAAGCTATCACGCCTTTTGGACAAACGTTCACACATGAGCACAATACCATCTCTCATTCGCCCTACCTATCCAAAAGCAATTAAACACATGCAACATATTGTAATCCAAACATGCAAGAACCAAACGGAAGTAGTAGTATACCACAATATACATATCATCAAAAAAGTGTAACATAAACACTTAACAAGATCATAGCAATGATCTTCAAAAATTGTTCAGTACCAAATTTACAAAAAACATTAACAAAGGACGAAGAACTAGCCCTAAGGTTAAAAACCTAACCAACATCGAAATCATCATCAACAACAGACACCTGCTCACACCGACGAGTTTTCCGGCGTTGATATACCAGCCAACATCCTCCTTTCTGAAACATCGGAAACCGAGCTGTCAAGCCATCAGCATCCAGCACAACGCCAGAATCATCAGTGACATCCGTGTGCTGAAGAACTTTACAGTCAGAATCAACAGCTGCCGGAGTAACAGTTTTGAACGGACTCTTTGCTGTAACAGCAGCTAAAGGTGGAGAACGAGAAAGAAGCATGAGGCCTTCAGCAGCCTCGTAAACCCTAAAAACATCCAACAAAAGACGAGTTTGGTAAGAACGCTTCATCTTCTTTGCTAAAAATCAACCAGAAGACAAGGTATCTTGAATATGCATATACATAAAAGAACTCAACCTCGGGAAAGGGGAAACCTACTCATCATTAACTGTCAGAACTACATCACATCCAAACGACGCTACAGGAACCATGGTCATATCCTCATTAATGAAGTCTGACAAAGTGCCATTACCCATCCCAATATAAGAGGACAAACTCTCAGAAAATACTAACTTTTACTGCCAACAGACGTCATCACACGTCAAGGCATGATTGCAAAATTCACATTTTCCGCCCTCTTTAACAAAATTAAATCTTCTCATAGAAGACTCCTTATTTTCCGCGCCCAAAAGCATTTCCCTCTTATAAGTCCAGTGCTCCACTTACTTGCATCAGTACAACACTAGACTGGGGGGACTTGAAGGGGTAAGGTCCCAAAAACCTCATAATAAGTATTTAGGACCATACCACAACCTTGCCTTTAACCTTTTAACCTTGCGCGGCCGCGCACTGGTCTTACAAAAGGAAGAAACAGTCAGCAGTCTATAGTCGCGCGCCCAAAGGAAATCATAAATCCTTGCGCCTTCTCCCATTAGCAAAGGATGAAAATCCTAAAATAAACACTTCCGCTTAAATATCCAGACCTGGATATTGTTTACCCAGACTTGGGATTTATTTATTCAGCTGTCTCCACACGATAAGGTGCCACACCAGATTACAGCAGTAATCTTCTAGAAGAAATACCATCGTGCACCACCAAGACGGTTGTATCCGTCTGGACACGTGTCACCATCTCAAGCATCCCTGAATTCACAACGAGAGCATGCAATTGGAGAGTAATCTCCACTTGGTCACTTTACACGTGGCAAATCCCCTGCCCTCGATCTAAACCATGATCCGTGTGCTCTCACGACGGATCAAGGAGCTTGACGGAAGGAAACCTAACCGCCTACGGGGTTAGCATATTCCGTCAACTTTTCATTAACAGGTTTTCCCGCCTAAACGACTCCCGGCTATAAATATGAGAAAAAACCCAGGTATGAATTCAAGTTACACACACTTCTCAAATACTTCTTCTTCTTCATAACCAATACTTATTCTCACACCGGAGTCGGGTCAAGGAGAGAACCCTCTTCTCCCCTTGGCGAGGCTAACAGTGCTCTTTTTTTGCAGAGTTCTCGGAGAAGAAGATCTGTTGCCCCTGAATCAATCGAGAAGGAACTAACCTTTTTATGCGGATTCAAACCCCCTAGATATCTCGGTTCTGACCATTTATCTAGTGTTTCTTCAATTAGGGAGAATCTGAATAACAAACGTCCCATGGACTCGCCGTAATCTAGTTGTTGTCGGACTATTCAGTGTCGCTACACCATTTCATGAATTTGTAAGTTTATACTCTTTGTTTTGCACTTTTATATGATAACATGATGCTTAATCGTCGATTTAAATTTTTATATGTTAATATGTTGCTTAAATCGGTGTTTCATATCTGCACTAGTGAAAATTGTTTTATATATATGATTTTTGAGAGATTAGAGGTGACTGTTGTGATAGAACTATATGTAATGTGGTATTTATTTGTTTTTTGTATGTAGTTTTGTTACTGATTAATGTTAGATATGATTGGTGGTAATACGAAATTTGATTTGGTAAGTGATGTGTGCTAAACAGACTATTAAAATTAACTACTTTAGACTCTCTAAGCTAGACACTAAAAAGCTTTAAATCTAGACTCGACCTAAACCACACAATCGGCAAGTGTACCGATCACTGTATTATGACCTAAGGAAGTCCGGATATCGAACCACGAGACTCTATTAATCACGCTAACTAGACTCTAATAAACTATGACAAACACGACTTAAACTGTTTGATTGTTTTTTTTTTTTTTTGGGGGGGGGGGTTACTGAAAATCGAAGGAAATCTATTAAGCTAATTATTAAACTAGAACTAAGCTAATACGAATTAGTGTGAAGACTTTTCTCAGATGATGAAGGAGACCACCTAGACTAGAATCCTGGATTGATTTTAAGAATTTACCAATTAAGTTAACTTCAGGTTTTATGGAACCGGGATCTTGTGATACTAAACCTATTAAGACACCAACTAAGCCCCTCAACCATTCTCGAGGTTAAACTTATGGCACTACCTAGGCCGTTAATCCTACCGGTTATTAAACTTCCGTCTAGTTATCTAATTATTGTGTAAGTACCCTAATGTTGACCTACTCTTTTCCAATTCTAGATCTAGGGTAGTTTGAATTATTTAATTTGACTTGATGGACTAATAAACCAATGGGGCAACTAAGGCACGACTTTTTCCAAAGACTGTCTAAAGCAATTCGCCGAGTAGGACCTACCAATAGCCCTGCACCTTCCAGCTATTAGGACTAGTAGAATACTAAAATCTAGCAAATTACTAACTACCGCTTCTAGGGTTTATTGGCCAATTCTCCCTAAAAGTCAAAGACAAAAGGTCAAAGATCTAGCATGAACCTATTCCGTAGCAAACAACCACCTAGATTCACACGAAGCAATTGATAATAATTTACCAAATTAAAGTACACATACACACCAAATTAATAAACTAAACCTTTTACAATACACAATCAATCCACAAAAGACATGCAATTGACGAAAAAAGGTTCAAACTTTATTTCAATCCATTCATCATAGTCTAGGCGGTTTAAACGTTTAGCCGAGCATATTAATTAATGAAAACAAGACAAAATTGTTCAAACAAGAATTAATGACAAAGAGTTTCGGAAGAGAAATCAACAAACAATGAACTAAAGAACCCGTGCAAGTCTTTAATCCTCGACCCGAACTCGAACCTATGATTCCGGTGATAAAAAACGCTCCGAAAAACTCAATTATTGCTCTGAAAATCGCCCTCAGCTTCCTTAATTCGTAACTAGGGTTTTTTAATGATTTCTCTTGGATTTTATACGTAACCCTTGAATGATAACGAAGAAAAGCCGTCCATGCACCCCGTCGCATCGCGCGACGGGTAAACCTTGATGTAGTCGCGCAGCGCGACGCCGTAATGTGACAAAAATCAATACAATATTGGTGGCGGGGCGCGACGATGATGATGTGTAGCCGTGGCACGACGCCACTACCCATTTTTCACAGACTCATTCGTCTCTTGATCGGCTTCAACTCCCCAAAACTTCAGAAATTATTCTATCTTCTTTTCCACTCGTTTCCCAGCCTATAACACTTCGTTTTCCGACATTTTTAGCACCGAAGATCTGGAAACATAAGACTTGATCAAAGTAACGAAATTCTAAATAAAACAGAACTCAAAATAAAGGAAAACTATGCAAACTTTACACGAATAAGAGATGTATTTTGCAATACATCAGTAAGGGTTAGGGTTTTTTTTTATTGAAGCAACCCTGTTGATAAGGCCAGTCGTGTTAATGCACATGTGCATAGTTATGCACATATGTATATCTTGCCAGATTAGGTTAATAAGGTCAATCATGTTGATGCAAATGTGTATAATTATGCACATGTGCATAATTTTCCAGAATAGGTTAATAAGGTCATTCATGTTGATGCACATGTGCATAATTATGCTATGCACATGTACATAGTCTGTCAGAATTTGTCAACAAGGTCATTTTTTTCGTTGTACACGTGCATAGTTATACACATGTGCAGAATTTTCCATAATAGTTTTATTACTGATTAATGTTAATTATGATTGATGGTAATACGAAATTTGATTTGGTAAGGGTTAGGGTTTTTTTTATTGAAACAAACCTGTTGATGAGGTCAGTTATGTTAATGCATATGTGCATAGTTATGCACATATGCACATTTTGCCAGATTATTTCAATATGGCCAGTCATATGGATGCAAATGTGCATAGTTAGACACATGTGCATAATTTGCCAGAATATGTTAATAAGGTCATTCATGTTGATGTACATACGCATAATTATGCACATGTGCATAGTTTTCCAGAATATGTTAACAATGTAATTTATGTTGATGCACTTGTGCATATTGATGCACATGTGCATAGTGTATATAGTAATGATAAAGTTAATGTTAATGCACATATTCATTGAGATTTTATGTTTGTTAATCCTCTGTTTTTTTTTTTTGTTTTTTTTATTATTGTAGATCAATAATGGAAAAAATCAAAGAAGGTAACTTTCCTTTTGAAATCAAGGGATGAAGGGTCAAAAAAATGCCGGATGCAATGGAAGATGATTACACAACTGTTAAACAAAGAGGTAAAAAAGGTTGATTAATATTTGATGATGCAGTTGGGAATTTATGCACATGTGCATCCCTTTATTACTTTCATGTTAAATGATATCATTTATGCAAATACATTAATTATATCACATACAGGTGCACAAGAAAAAAAGTATAAAGAGGAGGACAAGTGAGCGAAACCACGATGAAACATTGAACAATTAAGCGAAATACCTTTTATTACTTCACAGACTACGAGGTGTTCGCTATGCGACATATGGAGACGTTTAAAGGGAGTGATGAGAAGTTTGATTGCAGATTCTGCAAAGATAAAGAAATTCAAGACATGTAACTTAAGAACATGAGGGTGAAGATAGTAACAAAATTGTCGTTATTAGAGGCGAATGATCATGTTTGTTAATATATGATGTATTATGTTGTTTGGTAGAGGCAATGTTAGTACTACACATATGCATAGTTTGATATAGCACACATATTGGTATTGTATAATGTATTACAGATGGTTATTTTTGTTAATTTAGGATGTAATATGTTGTTTGGTATAGTATATGTTGGTGTTGCATATCTGTAATATGAAAACAGATAGTACAAAAAATGATTGTAAACAAAAAATCATAAACAAGATGATTAAGGCTTAGAAATTGTTTTACATCATATATAGGCTAACAGAGGATCGTCGGTTGATTTACGACGCCTGGATGAACGTCTAAGAGATTGCTCATGCTCATATATATATATATGTGTGTGTGTGTGTGTGTGGTCTTCTGGATCATCATCAGCATCTTCATTAGTGTCATTGGAATCCACATGATTCATTGGAATCAACATCATCGAAACAAGAATTAGGTTCATCATCAGGGGGGATCAGGAGTCCAACAACATATTGTCATTAAATGTATACATAATGTAATTGTCAATATAATGCACGTGTGCATAATGTAGTTGTCAACATAATGCACACGAGCATTATCATTTTATATATAACGACATTTTTTTAACAGAACAAGATGCCATATATTCAAACCAGAACTCTAGCCAGGAAATAGAGAAGTACGCTTACAATAAACATATAAACTCCTAATTTTCTATTACATTCACACTCATTTACTTGTTCCTGTCTTATAGCATTTGAAAACTGCACGGCTTTGAATACCTTCTCATTTCTGCTCGACCATATGATCCATAATGTAGCCATCACTATGCAGTTGACTGCCTTTTCTTCTTCCTAAAAATATCCAGCTTCCAGGAAAAAGAGAGAATATCTACCACTGTTGAGCAAGAATGTAAATCTTTTACTCCCAGCCATGCTCCGACCATCCACCATAGCGTTTTCGACATCAAACACGTAATGAGGATGTGTTCAACAGTTTATTGCTCATATCTGGAACCCGGGCACAATGCGTTGCTGATCTGAATTCCCCTTTATTCCAGCTCCGTCTTTGTCAGTAACCTGCCTTCGACGCCTTTCCATGCTAACATATTGGCTTTAGGGGTAGCCCAGTTGTTCCGGGTCATTACAAAGCCACTCGACGGGTCCCCGCTTGTGACACACAAATCCTCTCTAACATTTTTAACATTGAAAGTTGACTTATTTTTTCGAGTGCCAACCTCACCCATCTTGACCCGTCTTCATTCTGGTGTCTCTCAGCAGCGCCAAAAGCAGCATAACCTCCACCTATGCCTCCCCGTTTGTCGGCTTGTTCTTCCATTGCCAATCCCACACAGTCACCTCCCCTACTTTTTTATAGTTGTCCGCCAAGACCCTTTGTTTGCTGCCATCCTGTACATAATTGGATAGTCATCCATAAGGCACTTGTTCAGAATCCATACATCAACGACATAGTCTAATTTTCAACATAATGCACATGTGCATATAATTTAATACAATATCATTTACAATCAACATAATGCACATGTGCATATAATTTAATACAACATCATTTACAGTAAATATAATGCACATGTGCATATCATTTAATATAATATCATTTACAGAGTATATACATCATTTACAGTCAACATAATACCTTTAGTCATAAATCGAATGAATTGCAACTCTTGATGTTCTGTATTTGTAGGTGTATTGTGATTGTCAACTGTATTATCAGCAGATGGACCAACAATGTCACTAACAATGTCAGCATCAGATGTATGAGGAGGATTATCAGAGAATGTATGAGGAGGAACATTAGATGTGTGAGAATCGACACGTGATGAATCAGAGGATGCCATGTAGAAGGTGTAAATGGTGGGTTGTTCGTTGTAAATGCCGCTGGAAACACCGTGACCGGATGCCGCCGCCATGAACTCTGGTGAGTTATGTGAACTTCGTCGGCCACCGTCGTCAATGTATACAAAATTCTGATCCGATGAATGAAACCCTCATAATTAAAACTGTGGATCGTGAACAGAGTTGTGAAACAGAGGGGCACGTGTTTTATAATAAATATCACATAATTACAATTTTGCCATGTGTTCACACTGGTTCTCGCAATAAAGAGTGGTTCCTAACTGATCCTTATCCTATATGTGTGTGTATATATATATATATAGGGTTAATGCGAGAACCACCTTTATTGCGAGAACCACGAGAACTAATGTGAACACAACAAAATAAACTCACTACACCACCAAAAACCTAAAAAACCCAAATCCCTATCTCCCCCCCCCCCTCAGAAAAAAAACCTAACCCCTCCCCCCCAAAGCTAAATTCTAAAAGCTAAACCCCCCCTAAAAAACCTAAAAAAAACCTAACCCCTCACCCCCACCAAAGCTAAATGCTAAAAGCTAAACCCCCCAAAAAAACTTAGAAAAAAAACCTAACCCCCACCCCTACCAAAGCTAAATACTAAAAACTAAACCCCCCGAAAAACCTAAAAAAACTCTTAAAAAACACACATCTTTTTAATATTTTTATCAAAAAATCGCTACTTTTAGTAGCCAATTTTTTAGAAAAAATATTAAAAAAAAATTTGTGTGTTTTTAGAGATTTTTAGGTAATTTTAGTTGTGTTTGGTTCTCGCAATAAAGGGTGGTTCCTAAATGATCCTTCTCATATATATATATATATATATAGAAACGGGATCAGGAGAAAACGCCCAAAAGTGTGAGAACGGTGAGAACGCATCCTGGCCCAACACGTGTCACGCGACATAGAGAAGGGCGGATGGACTTTTTTGTCATTTTATCTTACGCCTTTCCAATTACGCTTTTCACAATATTGATTTATTTTTGGGGTTTAAGATTTTTGGCGTTAACCAAATTCATTAATTATATGGCGTTTTTAATGGTTTCAGTGTATTAACATTTTGGCGTTTATGGCGTTTTGTCAAATCTCTCTGAATGGCGTTTTTCAAGGCGTTTTAGACAAGATGGCCCATTGTTCTATTATTTTGGCGTTTTACAATTCTAAAATTATATTTCAACCACAGGGAAAACATAGAAGCGAAAAAAATAAATTAAAAATCCTAATCGGATCTCTGTTCACAATCTTCACTGTCATCAGTCTCTCTTTTCTTTAATACTACAAGAACTGTCACAAAATATATGGCGTTTTATGTAAAACTTAACAAACCCATCGGTTTGATTATTTTTCCTGCTCGTCTGTTGAATTGCCTTTTTGTAGATGTTTGGGGACATAGATGTATGACGTGTGGGTGGGTTTTTTCGCTTTGTTCTTCATCTTTATAATCATCCCACTCTTCAGTGTTATTGATCTTTTCTCCTCATCCAAGCGTTCTTCAAGAACAAAGAATACAAAATGA
Organism: Helianthus tuberosus; assembly: GCA_030545235.1. NCBI lineage: Eukaryota > Viridiplantae > Streptophyta > Magnoliopsida > Asterales > Asteraceae > Helianthus > Helianthus tuberosus. The sequence continues at coordinate 168,074,601 of CM060360.1, forward strand.
CATATGACTATCATCAGTATCTTTTTCTTGAATATTTGTCCATCTCATGCAGCAAAATCTTACTGAGTTACTCCCATTAGCTAACAATCCATTCAGTGAAACTTCACGAAGAACAATACTGAATATCCAAGAAAGCATATTAGCCATCTTTGATTTTTTTTAATTTTTTGGCGTTTTACAGTGAGCGGTATTTAGTAGTATTGGCGTTTGTTTTTTTTTTGTTTGATCAAATGGAAGTTGTTGAGACGTATCATTTTATATGATGTCTTTTTGGCGCGTAAGTTAGGCGGTGCATTATTATAATAAAGTATTCGTCGTTTCAGTTACTGTTTGTAATTATTGTTTTTGATAAGATTTATCTCTGAAGTCTGTAACATGTCCCATCTTTCAAGTTTGGCGTTTTAGATTCTAATATAATAAATTTTCCCTCTCTTCAGTTTTACTGTTTTGTAGTTACTGTTTCTAGTTACATTTGGTTTTTATTTATTTTATTTATTTTATTTTTTGGGTTTTTTTATAATACTTGTCCAAATTAATTTTATTATGGTTTGGTAGTTTTGGGGCGTTTTATGGCATGTTGGCGTTTTGACAAGCATTTGGATGTGTGGCGCTTTTATTACATATGGCGTTTTTATTATATAACAATCAACTGAAAAAGAAAATTAAAAAAATATACAATGATTTTCCAAATCTTCACTGTCACCAGTCTTTTTCTTCTTTTGAAGCATCTTCACTGGCTGTTTCGACTTGCGTATGATTTTTTTTTTATTTTTGTTTTTTTGAAGTAGTTTTTTTGTCGCCGTGTGGAAGCACAAAGTCTGAAACCAGCCTCTTTTTCTTGAATATTTGTCCATCTCATGCAGCAAAATGTTATTGAGTTTACACCCTTCAGCCAACAATCTTTGAATTTCCAATGAACGATGTTTGATTTTTTTAACTTTTTTTGGCGTTTTACCGAGAAAAAGAACGCCACTAAATAAAAGCATCTTAAAACTTTAAATTTGATCATGCTAAATCAATAATGTCTTGCTGTATGGTGATGGACAACATTGTTAATCCTCAGTTAAGAAAGATGTCTGACAGTGTTGTCCATCCCATACAGCTAAACTTTATTGACAACAAACCTCAGTAATGTTTTTGTATATTTTGGCGTTATAGATTGGATGGAAGTTGAGGATAAAGTCAATAAGATTTTACTCAATGAAATGAAACATATCCTCACTTAAGGATTTTGTCCATTACATTGAGCGAAACCTTAGTGACAACTAAACTGAATTTCAATTAAAAGTTTTGGTTTAGAGGATATATGATGTTTGGGTTTTTTGGCGTTTCTAAGACGAATGGTATATATTAAATATGGCGTTTGGGTTTTTGTGTGTTTTAATGGAAGGTCTGAGATGTTGTATATATAGGATGTTTTTGGCGGTTTTTTTAGGCGGGATTTTATTATAATTAATTTTGGCGTTTTATATCTAATGTCGTTTTTCAGATTATGATGGTGTGTGCTATTGTAGGTTAAAGTGGTAATTTAATGGCGTTTTATTTTTCATGTGATGGCGTTTTGTGTAGAGAAGTAAAAAGACCCTTTTACCCTTAATGAAGCGCGCCACATTGTAAGACCCTTAGTCCAATTATACGATTATTATATAAATTTCGATTATAATAGTGTATTTGTGATTAACCATACACTAAAAATACAGGTTCGTCAAAACATTTTAAGAAATAAAACATTTCCACATTTTATAAAACATTCGCCGTTTAAAACGTGACGATGAATCATTTCGCGGAAGCTTTGTTCTTTATGTGTTCGGTTCTTCGTTGAGCTTGATCGTCCTCCGGTAACTCAATTAGTACCTACATTTCATAAAACATGAAATGAGTTAGTCATATAGCGCTTAAAACATGTCTAAACGAGTTCGCAGCTGCATTTTAACAACCAGCACACTTTTGCAGTCATTTAGGTTGATCGCGGGGCGCGACCGAGATGGGTCTCAGCCTCCGTGGGCCGCGAGGGCTCTAGTTTAACCCCTTTCTAAATAATGTTCACCCATCAGTAGGAATGTTCATTAAATAGTAGTAGTGTTCACTGAATAGTAGGGGTTGCTGAATAGTAGGAGTTTTCACTGTACAGTAGGAGTGTTCACTGTACAGTAGGAGTGTTCACTGAACAGTAGGGGTTTTCCAAATAATTCGACCCGTTCATGCATTTACCAAACAAACAAGTTTATTTGACCGCTATTTCTCATGAACCTATTAAATTCAATAATTTTTATCATATTAGGTTCCAATCAAGGGTTCATATACATTCTTAAACCCATTTTTGCTCATATGCTTATTTTGACCCGTTAAGGGTATTTAAGCATATTTTAAGCACGAATCGCTTTCATTCGCTTCTAATTTCATATATCCACATTTTTTATCAAATGATCTCCCACCACAACTATATTTGTGGTGGATTCAATGTGGTGATCTATATAATCAGAGTTTTACTCCTCGAATCGTTATTTTACGGCAAAGACTCCTATAGAGTCATTTGACCAAAGATTTACATCTTTAGCTTTTGATACTTATTCTAAGTATTTATTTAATCATAAAACTTGTTTCCGAACTCCATTTAAGGGTCGTTAGCTTGATTTAGCTTACAAGGGCGTTTTGGTCCATTTTAGCCTTTCATTTACGATGAAGGCTTTTGAAAGCATATTTGACCCACAATCCCTCTTTTTAGCTATGATCTTGTGTTAAAGGTCATTAGGTTTTCAAAACACCATGACCATCATTTCAATCATTCGATTTACTTATTTAAAGTAACCGAATGTCTATTAACCTCATTTAACTCTCAATGAACCTCTAGTTCCAATTGAGTAGCTAACCTATTATATATACCTGGCTTGGATCAATATATTGACCTGTTTTAACCACCTTGCTTTAATAATCGCTACTTAATAGCGATGAAAGTTATCTTTCTCCTATTCACTCCTGTGAACATAAAACTCGACAATATGCATTAGTCGATATTTTCAAATGGTGATATTTTCACCATTCGACCCGTTTGGTCTAGGTGACCGTTTATCTTTGTGAGATGTATTTAGTATCATCTCGTCTACATGACTCGCTCCGGTTTACGCCATACGGTCATTTTACTTATAACCTATTTCTTGATTATTTTGACCCCTTTATGTCTTACGCCATAAGGTGTCTTTCAAAACTAACGGTTATCGTCAACGAGTGACCGAATTACCGTTTTACCCTTATTCTTTGTATTGATTTACCTTATAAGGTAATTATTCAAACTCATTATTTATTAACCATTGCATGACTAAATAATCGTCTTCCTCTTTTTAACCATTCAACATGGTTTATCATTATAGTATTTTGTTTCGACCCGCACATGTCGTGTCGAAACATTCTAAGTCAAATATGACTTTTTATTATTCATAACCTATAAAACCAATATGTATTAAATAAAAGATGTAAGCTTTGACTTACCTTGCATCCAGATTATGCTTTTCCTTCATTCCTGATTCGTTTGACCCACTTCATTTCCAAGCTTCCCCCTAGCTTGTTAAGCGTCAAACTATCATTGTAAGTTGTAAGATGGTTAGACTAGTCATAATCATTCACGACTATTCCATCCTACGATCTTTATGTCGAATTTATCATTCGATCATATAATTGGCCAGTTTGACTTTTTAAAGTCAACTGCCTGTTGACCTAATTAATTACACGAAGTAGCTTAACTACTCGTTTAATTACTTGGCTAATTATCCGGTAAACATCATTCTTATGTTACCGAATTACTACTTGATGATATTAAACATCATTTAACATGAACTTATCATCAATTTTCATCATATCATACTAAACTCATATCTTAGTAAGTATGATTATATACTCAAACACATAATTTGTTCAAGTATTTCCTGATTCCTATCAGATATGATGATTCTAATCATAATTATATCATCAAATTCATCATATGATTAATACCCACTTATCCTAGTGTGGCAAATCATCAAATCATTCAAGTCATAGCATCATATGTATAATTTTCACTTAGGGTTTGGTTCCTAAGCACATATACATCACTAATTCAATCATAGCTTCAATAATTCATTCATAATTCACGATTATGATGATTATCCAAATTTCACAACTTCACAAATCATCAAAATTTTACATACCTTATGATCCTCTAGCTTGGGTGATCATTAATTCACATTCAGTTGTGAATTTGAGCTTCAATTGAGCCTTCAATTTGATGATTATGTTGAAACTAGGGTTTAGAAACTCCTGGGGAGCTTCTGGTCGATATACAGAACACACCTATGTGTGTGTTTTGTTCACTTGTTCTTTTTATTTAATAAACTTTCAAGTTTATCCATATTGGCCCCTCATGTTTGGTTAGTTTATTAAGTAAGCCACAACCCACTTAATTTCTAACAATTATTCCCACTTATTAACTAGGTTAAACATTCCTAGTTAAATTAGTGGGCTCGGGGAATTCATGACTAAGTTTATTTTAAGTCCCGTTAACTCAGGCTTCTATAAACTTTATTTTCTCAAAAGCATTCTTTTCCATTTTTATTAAATATTAGGTTTAGTTATATAAATCCTAATATTTTCCGGGTTAATTTTACCACTAATGGTACTTTACCCGTCTTTTAAATATTAACGTGGGTTGATTACCAAACCCGTTTTCGGGGTGTTACACACATCAATAAAAGTTATGTTATTTACGAAAACGCCACCTCGTCATCTAGTCCATAGATTGTTTTGATCGGACGATCCATAACCATTCTCTCCGTTCTCACACTTTTCACCGTTTTCTCTAAATCCTGACCCTATATATATATATAGAAACGAGATCAGGAGAAAACGGTAGAACGTGTGAGAACGCATCCTGGCCCAACACGTGTCACACGACATAGAGAAGGGCGGAGGGGCTTTTTGTCCTTTCATATTTTCTTTTTTTAAACGCGTGTTACATAACCTTTCCATTTTTTTGCATTTAATAAATTCGCGGCGTTTTTATTGTTTTTATATCAGGATCATTGTAAACATTTTGGCGTTTTAAGCAAATTTTGGCGTTTTTTATTGTTTTTAGATCAGGATGCAGGCCTATAACGTAAAAAAAATCAGTTATTTTTTTATGCTTATTTATTTTTTATTTTTTTCTATCAAGTGTTGTGCCATTTAGGATACAAGCCTATAGTGCTGATTTTTCCAGTAATACTTTGTTTGGCGTTTTTGGTGTTTTATATAGCAACATCGTGCTTTGTTAGCATCCGTTCTCACTGTTTTCACACTATCAGACGTTTTGGCGTTTTTTAGAGTGAATTGCAAGTTTTGTCCTTTATCTTTATACCTAATTGCAGGCGGTGTCCTTTATCTTTAAAATTGACGAGTTTTGTACTTAATATTTTAAATTCCTGCATGTTATGTCCTTTAACCCTAACCTAGTTAAATTTTTCTGTTAACTCAGATTACATAAGGGCATTTTAGTCTTTTTACCTTTTTATTTAAAAATAATTTAACAAATAAAACAAAAATAAACAAAGATTAATATAGTATATACGTATATTGTATGTATGTATATATAACAAATCCCTTTGTCTCTCTACCTTCCTCTCTCTCTCACTACCGTCACCACCATCACCACCAACCGCCACCACCACCCATGCTACCTGCCACCATCTTGAAAAATCACAAAATCCACTATTGTTACACGGACGAATGATATGTCAGCTATTTCTTCATAGCAAATTTCTTTTGTTCTTAAATTCTACTAATTTCAACAGAATACTAACCTTCAAGGCCCTAATTGTCCATGCTATGACTTTTTGAAAAACTCAAAATAAAGATCATTTCAATTACAAAATAATGAACTTCTTATACACATAATTGAATTAGGCTAAATCTAATAGAAATCAACAGAGTTATCAACGAGTCTCCGGCCGTCACAGTTCTTGGTCGTTCCGAGAGAGAGAAAGATAATCGGAGATTGATTCAAGTCCGGTCGCCGTAGTGGTTCTTTTAGGTCGTTCCGAGAGAGAGATCTGTGATTTCCGTTCATTCTGAACATCTCCGACCTGCGATTTCAGATCTGAGAGAGAGAGAGAGAGAGACGTGACCTGATGAAAGTGGCGGTTACCGTTTTCATATCTGTGAAATGGTGTGTGCTTTGGTTGTTATGGTGGTGAAAGAAGGTTGTGGTGGTGGAAGAATGTGGTTTAATTGGTACAAAGAGAGAGAGAGAGAGAGAGTATGGAGGAAAAGAGGGGTTTTCTAGAGTGAGAAAGATATGCAGTAAATATATATATTTTTTTCTTTTAAGTTTTTTTTTTAAAGCAGGGTAAAAAGACATATATGTTCTCATGTGCAAGTCACATGATCAGATTTAACATAAAAAATAAACTATGTTAGGGTTAAAGGACATAACATGCAGGAATTTAAAACATTAAGTACAAAACTCGTCAATTTTAAAGATAAAGGACACCGCCTGCAATTGGGTATAAAGATAAAGGACAAAACTTGCAATTCACTCCATTTTTTATTAGTAGAGAATTAGATAACAAACGATAAAAAATGGAAAAAATTATAATCTAATTTCTCATCCAAATCTTCACTATCATTAGCCTCTTCTACTTTAATCTTTTTGGCGTTTTGAACCTTTTTTTGAATACCTTATGTAGACCCTTTATTGTGGTTTGATATATACTTGTTTGGTGACATGTTGAACACCAACGCCTGCTCGAATGTATTCATCCCTTCATGGCTTCAATATATCCATCAAGAACAAAGTGACATGATGATCATCAGTCTTTTTTTCATGAATATTTGTCCATCTCATTTAGCAAAAGCTTATAGAGATACCCACCTCAGAGTAGAATCCATTCAGTGAAACTTCATTTAGAACAATACTCAATATAGAAGAAATGAGGTTCTGCATCTGTGGTTTTTTTAAGTATCTTTTTTTGCCGTTTTAAAGTGAATGGTTTTTGGAAAGATGGCGTTTATATTTTTGGTTTTGTGATTAGTTGATTGTGCAGAGAAGTCTCTCTTATATGATGTTTTTGGCGCGTAGTTTAGGCGAGATTTTTATTTATAATAAATGATATTAATAAAATAGCCGTCTTTTCAGTTATTTGTGTTTATTTTTTACTCTTTTTGTTCAGCTTTTTATGAGTTTTTATGGTCATAGACCTTCCATCTTCCAAGTTTGGCGTTTTTTTAATGGTTTTAAGTAGTTTTTGGCGTTTTTTTTCCATTTTTAACTTTTAATAATAGTTCTTCAAATTACTTTTATTGTAGGTTTGGAGTATTTTGGTGTTTTACTGCATTATGGCGTTTCCCAATCTTTATGATTTTTTGGCTCTTTATTAAACTTTTTTATTCTTAGTCGAAAAATACATAACAAATAACAGAAAAGGGGAATTAAAAAACTGAAAATAGAAACAATTCATTTTCCAAATCTTACTGTCATCAGTCTCTTTCTTCTTTGAAACATATTCACTGGTGGTTTGGCTTTGTCATGCTTGTGTTTTTGTGGCCGTTTGGAAAGACAAAATGACATGAGCTTTTTGTTTGGATATGTATCTTCAAAGCACTCATCAGTGTCATTCGTCTATTCATGCCATTATAATATTCATCAATAACAAAACACAAAAAATGACATAAGTCTGACCCCAATGTCTTTTTCTTGAAGTTTTGTCCATCTCATTCACCAAAATGTTATTTGAGTCACAGCTCCTCAGGAAATAATGCATTCTGCGAAACTTCGAGTAGAACAATATTGAATATACAAGAAACAATTTTTGGTATTTTTGGCGTTTTACTGAGGAAATAGTGTATCTGAAAGAAACGTCAATTTTTTGGAAATTTTTTATATTTGAGAGTTTTGGCGTTTTCAAAGATGATTGGTATTTAGTAAAATATGGCGTTTTTTAGTAGGGGTGTTTGATGTTTTGGAAATTTTGGCGTTGTAAGATGAATGGTATATAGTAGAAAATATGGCGTTTCATGTTGGGGGATGTATGTTCTTATGTATGAGAAAGTTTTGTTTATATAGGGATGCGTTTTAGCCAGTAATGGCGTTTTATTCAATACTTTGGTGTTTTGATATAGTAGTGTAAAGACCTTTTTACCCTTAATGAAGCGCGTCCACTCAATAGAATTCGTGTTATTTACGAAAATGCCACCGCGCCAATCTAGTCCATAAATTGTTTTGATCGGACGATCCATAAGCGTTGAAAAGTGTCAGGATTTAGAGAGAACGGTGAAAAGTGTGAGAATGGTGAGAACGATTTTGGAGTTGACATGTGACATTGATGCTAAATTAGAGTAAGGGGTAATATTGTCAAAAAACCCACACACATGAACTGGGTGTTCAAATAAAATGTCATAAAAACATCAAATTCAGAAAAAAACCGCCATGAAAATACCCAGTTAAAACGCCATAAAAAATTTAGTTCAGAAAAACGCCATGAAAAACTCAGTTTAAAACGCCATAAAACACTCAGTTCAGAAAAACGCCATGAAAATACCTAGTCAAAAGTTCAGAAAAACACCATAAAAATAACTAGTCTAAAACGCCATAAAACACCCAGTTCAGAAAAACGCTATAAAACCCGTTTCATTTTTTTTTTTCGAAAAATATATCAATAGTATACTTGTTGGAAAGATAAAAAAAAACGATGAGTTTTATGGTGTAATTTTTTTTAGAAAAATAATCACGTATAAAAAAGTTATTGGCGTTTAAATATGATGGGGGAAAATGACATGTGATTAGCATGTGCACCCTTGTTTGGATATTCCAATTTTACCCCTCCTGATAGTTATAAGGTTCCCATTATTTACAAAAATGTCACCGCATCATCTTAGCCACAAATCACAAAGATCGTATGACTGAAAATCGTTTTCACTGTTCTCACATTTCAAATCGTTCTCTCCTGATCTTGTTCCTATATAAGCAAAATAATAAAGAGATTTACATTTAGAAGTTGGAACAAAAAATCAAAGGTCCATGACATTATAGCCTAGTGGCATATTAGAGGTAATCATAGATTTTGAGTTCAATTCATAAAGGGAATTTTCCCAAAATATTCTATAGTAATGTCTGATATAAATTTGCCGTTAGAAAAACAAAATCAAAGAATCATATTTACTTTGCGGCCTAACGAGATATTAATTCTTTTCTTGAGTAATCAAAAGCATAAGTTTCAAAAGGTTAAAAGGATAATTTTAAATACATATATGAGATATAAAAATAATAATATAAATATATAATATGTGGGTTGTTATGTTTAACAATCAAGGAATAAATTCATCTTAAGAATAATAATATAATATGTGGGTTGTTATGTTTAACAATCAAGGAATAAATTCATCTTATGAATTAGTGGTTTTTTATTAAGAATAATAATGTTACGGACGACTTTCATAAATTTGATCAAATCAAAGGAAAAAATGTAATTAATTATTGATCAAAGGAAAAAATGTAATTAATTATTGTCTATTGATAAAAAAAATATTATCAGTCATTTTTAATATGTACTTGAATACAAGAATTTTAGTCATCTTATCTCAACTCTTTGTTGGTTTTTGAAATTTAGCAACGGAATCTTTACGTTACCAAGTCCATGGTACATGTATTGCTTCCGACCCACCTTAGCTCATGCCTTTCATTTTCGAGTAGTTGGTGTGTTCTTTTCATCTCTTTTTTTTATGATTACGGATAAAACATACTATAAATTTTTTATATTATCTAAGTTTACATATATTCTGATTATTAGTTCACGTAAAACTTTTAAACACCCTTTTACATTTGAGATATATAATCCGATAGAGACACCCAAAAATTTCTATACGAAAACCACATGTATTACACTACTAAACGAAAAGTACGGGGTCCCCCTAGGGAGTAGATGAAAGGGTCATCGCTACCATATGTTAGTGACACGATTCACGAATCATGAATGTTATGGAATATGGTAGTTGCTACCAACTTAGTAAGATGTTAAAGGAGTGATCACTATCCGATTAATGAAATGTTGAAGGGGTGATCCCTACCCGATTAGTAAGACGTCAAAGAGGTGGTCACTACCCAATTGGTGAGACGTTGAAGAGATGGTTATTACCCAATTTGTGAGACGATTGTACGTAATGGCGATCACTATTTTTGCTTAGTAAGAAGTTAATTAATAGTGAAGATAAACTTAGTAGATACTAATAAGTGGATGTGGGTGGGTTAGCGACGGAATCTGTAAATTTTTTTTTGAACGGTAGACTTCTATATAAATATAGAAAAAGACGGGCCAGCAAGCGACTGGGACCCGATAGTTACAAAATTACATCTCGAATGTTAAAGTCACACCATCTATCCCAATTAAGGGTACAAAATTTTGTTCTATTTCTAATCCAAAGAAAAGGGTTTTCCTTGATGAGTTCTGCCGTTCAGTTAAAATGAGTGTGATGATTATTGAAAGTCTTCTCATTCCTCGCCTTCCACATTTCCCATACCATACCATGGTTAAAAGCACTACTCCAATAGTCTTATTCCATTTTGTATTTGCTAAAGTTATTTTTATCTGTTGAATCTGTGTGTGGTCCACCTTTAACTCATGCTCATGCTCATTATTGCTAATGTATACAGAAAGTATTGAATTAAAAGATTACTAAAATGCATGACTATTAATCCAGTACATACCAGTATCCTTAAATATTGATAAGACCTTCAAATAGTTATTTTTCCAAACAGTTTTAACTATAGGACGTTATATTCTATATTTTTTAAGAACATAAACATATATTTAGAGTATTCTAAATAGTTATTATATATAATAAATATTAGCAGTTAATTGTTATTTGATTAAAAACCATTTTGTTAGTAGCTACTTCTTAACTGTTTAATACTTAAATATATTAGCTTTGGCTTTTCCTTTTGATGTTACTTTTTTTGCTTTTGCTTTTTTTTTGTACGAGTGGCATTGAGAACCGTAATGCTCTTTCTGCCACCTGGTTATATTTCTTAATTTTTATGTAATTCTTTAATCTTGTCAAGAGATTTTAATCATTAACTCTTGTTTGTTATTAATCACATCATTAACTCTTGTTTTATTATTAATGACTCGTATGTCAGTATGTTTAAAGTGTTTGTTCTTCTGTTTGCGGAAATATAATTGAGTATTGAAATTGCATCTAGTTAGAGCTTTAGAATTAAAGTTGTTGATGCAACAAATACTAGACCGATGGTAGTAGCAATGCTAGTTAGGCAAAAGGGTTGGAGGGTTCCGGTTTGCCTAACGTAGGTGGTGGGGTCCCCCACGTTTGCAAAACGTGGAGAGAGGTTCACTAGTTAGATTTTGTTGTTTGCTAAAGATCCTCAACTGAAGTGTGTTCAGCTTCGGATGTGAGAGCAGTGGAAATGTGTGTGTTGAATGTGAAGAATGGAGACTTGCATGGAACAAGTACTCGAGAAGAAAGACCGTGGATCCTAATGGAATTAGAGCTGATCAGAATGTCCTTTAGCACTAAATGAAGTGTCGTTTTATAGGGAAGGACATCACCAAAGAGGAAACCATGGACTAGTGAAACATGCTTGCAGTGGGGGACTAACCCTTTTAGGGGTTGAAGCGTTTGGACCTGCGGATAAAAGACTACATCCTGTGCACTCGTTCTACTTTTGCGGCTGGGAGAGTTGTTTAAGTAACCAGTGACATGACTGATTACTGTACGCGTGCTGCTTTAGCTCAGTTCCCGGGTTTTAAACCTTTGAACCTTTTAACCCTTCAAGCTGTCATGTATTCTTAGTCATTTTATTTAGATTTGGGCTACCCCCGTCATCAGCCCCCCAAGTCAGAGGCTTTTGGGTGTAACCACAAATGCTTCTGACTTTTGTACATGTGTTTTATTTTGTTTGAACGCTTCAAGGCTTCGAGGCTTGAAACGTTGAAAACGGTTGAGCTTTTTGATTTTTGAATTTTTGACAAGACAGTTGATATGACTTGTGGCAGTTTTCTTTGTGTCAGGCGGCGGTTTTAATACCCTTTTGTAATTATAACATATTCTTCTCATTAATTTACATTAACTTTTTAGAAGAACCATCATTTGCACATTTCCCCTTCAAGTTTTCTTTCCCTTTTCTCAGTTCAGGTTAGTTCTGATTTCCTTTTTTCTGGTTAATTTCTTATAACATGGGTGCTCGTAAAGATTTAGCAAAATCGTTTTCTCGATTAACTCAAGAGGAAGTAGAAAATTTCTGTATGGAATGGGGGATTGGGATGAAGTTTAAACCGGTTGCACCGGCTTATGATGTTTCAATCGATAAGTGTCCCCCTGGTTCCATTGCTCTCTATTGTCGCCATTTTGAGTTTTCGAACCTTCGTCACCCCTTTTCGAACTTTGTTTTGAACGTTTTAGAGTACTATCGCGTATCCTTCGGCCAGATTCACCCTCAGGGTCTGGCTAGGGTTTTTTTGCACTTCGAAGTTCTGTGCCGGGCTTCTGGGTATGATCCCACCCTTTTATCGTTCCGTCGCTTTTTTCGGTTGGCCAAGAACGGTGACTGGTTTACATTCGAGACATCTCAGGTTGACACTTGCTTAATTTCATCTATGGTTTCTAGTCTTGGTGTCTAGAAAGACCGGTTTTTCTGGGTTTCCAATGAAATTGTTCCTTTCAAACTTGTTTGGAGGCATCCGGATGCCGTTTTAAATGAGCCTGAACCTTCTGCCTCTGAGATAAATACCTGTTTTCTTGATACTGAGTGCCCTTCAAGGCTTCATCCCTTTCCCGAGCACTTACTGGTATTGTTGGGTCTTAGTAAATTGTGGGACAAACGTGACCGAGATCCGGTGCTTATGAGAGATGGGCATGGTATGCATTTATCTTGCTGTGCTATTATGTTCTTATTTTTTGCTTGCTTATATATTTTATTTTTTGTTTATTTTGTAGTGATGTCCGCACTTGACTTTATCAAGAGTGATGATACTTCCGATGTTGCATTTGGGGATGTTGCGGCCACTCCGGGTGAAGATGCAGTGGTTAGGGGGTCCGAGCAGAGGTTCGAGGGTTCTGGCTATGTGAATGTTCCCAATGTTAAAGGTTTCACGAAGGCTCCGGGTTCCAAGGTTTCTGTTCGTCGTTCAAACCGTCGCTTGAAAGGTGCTGATCAACCCTCTGGCTCAGAGGCCATTGATATTAGTGATGACATAGAGGTGTCTGCAGAACAGGTTCTTGAGGTTGAGGTGGGAAAAGGTAAGGAAAAAGAGTTGGTTGTTTCTGGGAAAAAGAAGAAACTGGTTAAGAAAGGTTCCACTCCTACCATCCAGGTTCATCGGGCAAGAGCGTTGAGAGCTTCGAGGGTCCTGAAGCTGAAGGGGTTTATGTTCGCAACTGGGATGTGAAGGTTGGGGATAGCTTCAAGGATCCAGCTGTTTGTGCTGAGGTATTAGCCCACTTTGCTCCTCCTGGTGTTTGAAGTGCCATCTCTGAAATGGAAGCTGATCACTTTATTTCAAGATTGATGCTAAGCTCCTGCAACCTTTCGGCCCTGTTGGCTGAAGGTGTTACCCGTTTCACAAAGGGTATGCAGGAGTACGAAGAAGCTTCCAAGAAGAAGGACAAGATGAAAGCCTCTATGGCTGCCATGAAGAAGGAGGTTGAAGGGTTTTCTAAGAAAGAGGAAGCTTGGGTGAAGAAGGTTGGGGAGTTGACAAGGAGACATTAAATTGATATGAACGATCTCAAAAAGAGTTTTGAAGCTGATCAATTGAAGCTGAAGGCTGACAGGGAGGCCTTGAATGTTCAGCAAAGGGCCTTCGAAGAAGAGACGGAGGGTTTGAAGGCTTTGGTTGCTCAAGCCACTGGTGATAACCAGTGGCTAATTGAGCAAGGTTTTCATCAAGTTGTTACCTACCTTCTTCACTCCAAGGAATTCAATTCTGCTCTTGGAGAAGTCTACACCAAGCTGCTGAACTTGGGGAAATATCAAGGCCTTATTGCTGGTTAAAAACTTCATGAATCTGGTCAGCCTTTGGAGAAGTCTCCTTTGTATCGCCCTGAAGCTTCTGAGGTTTTTAAAGGTTCCGTTCAGCAGATGGAGAGGCTGACTTATCCATATGTAAGTCAGGTTGCAGCTTGTTTTGGTAAGCCCATGGCCGGCCCGTTAGGCTTTCTAATCTAGGCACAAGCCTAGGGCCATCAAAATCAAGGGCCTCAAATTTTTAGTAAGTTTTATATACTGTAAATGTATTAGGCCCAAATAAAGCAAAACGAAACCAGTTTTTTACTATAGGAGCCTAGATAAAAATTGTTTAGCAAAAAGGCCTACATTCAAGGCCCAGTTTTGAAATTTAACTACAGACATAACTGCAGCAACCATCGACCATTCGACCCATCCCGAAGCTAGAAAAATAGATTTTATTTAAACATTTACTATATAACTTTAAAAAAAATTAACTTTGCCAACTATAAACTTTTTAGTTTATAATTGCTGGTAGGAGGAGAGTTTTGTTACCAAATATGTTGAAAATGATAATTTTACAAAAAGGCCTCCAGTTCATAGTTTGCTTAGGGTCTCCAAAAACATAGGAACGGCTCTGGGTAAGCCCCTTTCTGTCTTACAGGAGCTGAAGCCGGATGGTCTCAATGAAAAAGTTTGTGCTGAAGTGTTTGATTCCCTTTCGAGGAAGCGTTCTCGTTCAGGAGATAGTGAGGAGACCTTTTCGGGAGAACCTGATGTTTCCAAGGATGCAAGCCTCGAAGGTTCAGCAGTTGGTGATGATGGTGGTTCGAAGGCTAAGAAGTCGAAGAAGATCAAGAAGGCTAAAGGTAATGGTTCTTGGGCTTCTAAGCCTCCCTCTGATGTTTGAACAAAATTCGTAGCTTTCTTAGCACCACTTGTAACACCTCGAAAATTTACGTCCAATAATGTATTGACACGTGTCAAAAGCTCTGAACATGTTAAAGAATACTTTAGAGGGACTAAAGTTGACAAACAAAGAAACTATGTGAAAATAAGGGTTCAAAACGTCAACAATGGATAAATATACTTTACAATAACCCTACATGATGTTTATACCCTTAAACGAATAAATTATGGGTCATACGAAGCTAAGTGTGAAAGAAAGTGAGAGATTACAAACTACGGGGGTTAATTGTGTCAACATGTTTAAAGTATACCTCTGAGTGACCTTTTAGCGAACCCGAAGCTTTGTAATTATTAATTATGCTCACTAGAATAAGTGATTAAAATTTCACAAAGTTTCGATAAAGAATGAGGAAGTTATGACAATATTCGTATACAAGGGGTTAAAGCGTCAACGTTGAAAGTTATGACTTTTCGGGTAACAATAAAGTTAACCGAGGTCTTAACAAAGTGGGTATATATCTTGAAGCCCTTATGTGTTAAATTAGAGGGTTCAAATTGCAAATATTAAGCTAGTTGACCTTTCGAAGAGCCAAGGGACAAAGATGTGGAAACCTGAAAGTGTGGAAACTGATAAGAAGGCTAAGGCGGGCCGCGTAAAGGTTAATGAAACCTTACGCGGACCGCGTCAGACACACAGTAACAGAAAGTTTAGACAACAGCCTTTAAATGCGCATAATCGACCCAAAACGGATGTTTCACTTCATGTGCGACCCCTAGGCAACCCCTAGAACATTAGGGACACTTGTTAATCAGTTGTGGTCAGATGTAGACTTGTGTGTCAACTTCTTATGGTGATTAAATCACTATATAATGCCCTTAGTTTGCAACAAGTTCTTCACATCTTCTCTTGCACTTCCTGATCATTTCTGGAGCTCAAGACTCCTCTCAAGTGATCACAAATCGTTCATAGGACTTCAGTAAGTTTGCTAATCCTTCCTTAGTTAAGTTTAGCTTAGTTATTTAGCTAAAAGCCAAACTATCGTAATTACGGTTTGACTTCGAGATTAATTAATAATGGCTCGGTCAAATCTCGAATTAAAAGTACCTTTAAGTAGGTAATTATGTGGGTAATAAACCCTCAAAAGGGTTCCCCCTGATTCCCACTCTAACTAGGTCAAATGTCGGGTCAAACTTACTAATAAAAAGTCAACATAATGTTTAAATTACAATTTATGCATAATTAGCAATGTAGAACACTTATAACCTGTTTGATCATTGATATAACTTGGTAATGAATGTAAGAACATGTCTAAACATGTTCAACCCGACAATTTCCCGTTTAGACCCGGTTCGGAACCGAAAGTCGCATAGTTTGACTTTCACTTTGACTTTCAGTTCTGACCCGTTAAGGTATGTTTTAGAAATACCTTAGAGCTTTATTTGGACCAGGTTACATGCTAGTATAACCCTCTGTGATTATACACCTCGGATCATTAGTTATCCAATTAATACGCATGATTCCGTTAATTGTCCATATGTTGACCATTATGCCCTTTTCACCTAGAAATGTGATTTTTGAAAATGTAAAAGAGTAGAAACCTTAATTACTGATATATAGACTTGTACCCAAAGTTTGACATCAGTTTGAGGTGTAGATTAAGAGTTATGCTCGTTAGCGTAAAAGGAAAGCTTTATGTTAATTAAACGACGTAATTAGCGTATAGCCTAGTTAAGCCTACTTTTTTTATATCAAACTTATTACCCACTGATGTAATATATTATTTTGGGATTTTTGAAGATTTTTAATTAATTTTAGGCTGAGCATAACTCATAGTCGTAGGCTTAATCCGGTAATTGTCGGTTTTGCCCTTACGGGCCATAAAATGAGTTTTACATATCTAATCGACTCCAAACCTTTTGCTACTGATCCAAAATGATAAATAAATTATTTTAAGCCTTATGGAATGATAAAAATATCAGCTATATATATAGAACCCGGAAATGGCTTCTAATCGCCTTATTAAGCGTTTTTAGCGCATAGTATGTACTAAGACTATTTTTAAACATACAAGGGTGATACCTACTGATATTTTAGGTAAATTATAATATTTTAACAGTAAGCAAAGGTTGTTAAACTCAGACTTCAGTTTTGAGTTTCTCGGCTTATGTGAAATTACCAAAATGCCCCTACGGTGCATAAATTGGTTATACTTGATAAATTTCACATATATACTATACCCTACTGATATAACTTAGCAAATTGATTATCTTTGCTGATTTCATCAGACCCGTAACTCAGGATACTACTTAAACTCTTTTGTCACCTTATAAATGACCAAACTACACCTAGTGGGCATAGTTTGTGTTTAAATCCATTTCGGGCATAATAAAAGACATCTTACTGATGTCACAACATATATGAAACATATTAACTTAGGAAACCTGTAAATGGCTCATATGTATACCCGTTACGCTTATTACGCGTTCGGTTCGGTTTATGTAACTAGTTTACATAAATTAGCCTAAACAGTCAAACCTTATCGGTTTTGTCTCAAAATCCAGAATGTGTATGAAATACCCATATTAAGCAAGTCTCCGAACTTGTCGGGTCTAAATCACATTCTATCCGGTCTTCGCTTAATCATGCGTTTGAACCGTATCTTTCGGTAAGACTAACCGGTCTAAGCTTAGGCTTAATTAAAGACCCGTTAGCATTCTAATTGGTTATTTATACCATCGTTCCAGACTAGAGCCTTCCGGTAAATGATACCTACGCTTACTTAAGTGAATACGGCTGAGTTATTAAATTCTTGCTATTTAAGACAAGAGCTAGCTCAGGTAAATACTCTTAACTTATTTTCCCTATACGGGCTTGGGATACGGCACTATAAAAGTACCGCTTGGTCAGGTGTATGTAGTCATTTAAATCAGATTGTGATTGATGTATTTACATAACCTGTTTAATATGTATTATTTGGTGTATGGCTTTTGGGGGTTAATGACCATGTCCCGGATATCCTTGGCATCATTTTAAGAAATGGCCACGACCTAAGCACGGGGTGTAGGCATACACCTGACAGTTGCATTATGTAAACACTGGTAATCCACTCCGAGGTATCATCCTTGTGGGCATTATACCGGAACTGGTAATCCACTTAGAGGATGATAGCCTGTGGGCATTATACCTGTGGCGTGTCAGTTAATCTGTCCGGCTCTTCTAACCGGCCCTAATGGACGACAAATAAGTAAAACTGTATACAAGATTATATACAAATAATTTTCCCAAGTATAAAAGATTAATTTTGCCTTTGTGCATTTTAATCAAAGTGTCAAAATATTTTGTGCCTGTTGCATCTAAATCAATTTTCTTAAACTCTTTTCAAATGAGTCAGTTGAGTGTATTTACCAGTGAAAATTGACGTATTTTCCAAAAAGGTTAAGTGGCAGGTACTGAACGTAATTGGCTGGAAGCTCAGGGCGCTAATAAGGAATCTTGCAAGTCTAGGCGTCTAAAGTCTGTTGAACAAATGTTTATATTTTAAGATCCGCCTGTGGATCCTTTACTTTCCGTTGTAATACTGGATATTACTTTATATTCGGATTGTAATATATTTACCTTTTTGCTGTCGCTGTGCATTTATATATTGTGTTGTTTGACTATTATGTTGCCAACCATGTCACGATACTCCCCACCGGTGACACGTGGAAAGTCGGGGTGTGACACCACTAAACAATTTAATGGTTTGTATGTTACTTTGAACAATTTTAGGTTTTGTAGAAACCCTTAAGGTTTCTGTTTTGTGGTTGTGGTTGGCCTTGGTGGCCGTTTGAACAATATCTATGTTTACAAACCGTTAAGGTTTGTTTTAAATTATTTTGGGTGCCTTTAAAGCTTCCTATGCTATTAACTTTCACTACTTGCTTTGTGTTGTTGTTGTTTTGTTGGATGTTTGTAGCTTGAAGCCTTCAAGGCTTCCGGTTGCTACTTTATTTTTGTGATTTGATGCCTTGGTTTATATTTCTGAGTTTGGGTTGTATGCAACCTTTTACTATGTTGTTGTGTTGCTCCTTGAATCATTCTTTATCTTTATGGTATTATCTTTGTTGGGTTTGTGTTGTCTTTATGTTTTTTATACCTTAAAGGGTTCAGTGCTTGTCACACCCCAACCGATGGTGGAAACATCGGGGCATGGCACTGAGCGAAACAGATTGTCCAGAAGTTTCCATAACAATTATCATTACCAATTAATTTAAAGTAACATGTCCCATCAAAAGATAATACAATTATTACAGACAAAATCTAGGCAAATAGTCCTGTTCCGACAACTCAGATTTCATTTGTACAGACAACTATTTGTTGGCCTCTAAGACCTTATTCTAGCCTCGATTTCCTAGCAGATAAGCATCCTAAGCACCTGTCACATACGTTAAAATAAAGTCAATACACATAGTGTAAAGGTGAGCATACAAGTTTGATAATAGCATATAGAGTTCGAAAGCGTTACGCATAACCAGCACGTACACAGAGTGAAATGAGGCATGTTAGTTATCGACATGAACCTATCGATACCAATGACTGCGGGTTGACTGCCCAAGGCAGTTCGTAATACATGATCACCACTGTAATCCATGCAAATAATTGTCCTTAACAACCCCCGAATGAACGGGTGCTGAGTCCAAACTAATAGTACTATCGTTGCTAAGGCAGGTAGACAACATTCCATGTGTAAACATAACAAAAAACATTCATTAAGTCACGTATAACATGCGGTAACGGTTAGCGTTTAAAGTATTGCGTAGTGTGTTCGATGTGATTTAATATAAGTAACGTATGTAACACCCAAAAGTGCATAAAGCAAAAAGGGATCGAGTATACTTACAGCGATGGATGGATTGAAGGGAGCGCTAGAGAGTAAGGTTAGCCTGATCAGAACGATAGCATAATGATAAGTGACGCGTATAACGATGCAAAGTGCAAGTGGCTCGGATAGCAGTTCGGTCGGATGGTAATCCGGTCGGACGGCTAGTCGTGCGGATGGCAATCCGTTCGGATGGTTATCCGGTCGGACGGTAGTCCGGTCGGATGACTATTCGAGTGGATTGTTTCTTCCTATGATAAGGATGTGTTTGTGTATGATGGCTTAACCTTTGAAGTTTTCGTTGTAGCATTTTGAAAACATTGAAGTATCTCTACCTTTCAGGTCGGTCGGTCGGACTGTCGTCCGGCCGGACGGCGACTCGAGTGGCGAGGTTACTTAGTGAGAACAATTCCACAACAGGGCGGTCACTCGGTCGGATGTCCATCCGAGCGGGTGGCAACCCTGTTGTTGAACATGTTGAAAATTGTTTAAGTGTTAAAGTTCAAATGTCTCATGATTCGGGTGGCTGTCCGTGCGGATGGTAGTCCGGTCGGACAACAACTCGTTCAACAACAGACTTCAATTGTTGGAAATATAGTTAAGTGTGGGACCCAAGGTGCAAGCCGTTCGGACAGCCGGTCGCTCGGATGGCTGTCCGTTCAGACAGCAGTCCAATCGGAAGGCACTCCGTCCTGGTCGTTCCGTTCGTTATACACATGGTCGTTTGTTTGTTTGTCGTGTTATCGAGATGTGTTGATATCGTGCTAACCAACAGAGTCCCATCCTAAGCCCTAGTGACCCGATCGAATAGGAACCACCCAAGTTCAGCCAGTCCACCGGTTTAAGACGATTGTTCTTGGTTATCCCGAAATTGATAATCTCGTGGATAGAATACGGATCTTGAACCAACACAACCACAAGATTGAGTAGTGAGCCGACACAAGCTCCGATTATATCGGTTTTGAGTTCATTGAGTGTAAAAGAGTTGAAAGAAAGTTGAATAATCATCTTTCAATCCTTTTTCTTGTGAATATGTTTAGATCTATGAAAGATCTTGGTTTGTTTATGTGGAAATCGGTTAGATCTAAGTTGTTCTTGGTGGATTGAGGCCAAAACATGAAGTTCTTCAAGAACACATGATGACGTCATCCTAGAACACCTTGAATCTTGATGATTTCACGGTTAAAAGTAAAGATTTAAAAGATAGAAAGGTGTAGGAGTGCGTGTATATTAAGGAAGTACAAGATTTAAGACGAGAACTTACCGGAATTGAGAGAAATCGAAGAAAAGGTGAGGAGCACGAGTTGGTCGGACGCCACTTGCCAAAAGTGGAAAGAATGAGAGTGACAAGGGGTATTTATAGGATACCCAAAGTGGAAAGGGGCGGGTCGGTCGGATGGCATCTCGCCCGGTTGACAATCCGGTCGGATGTCACCTCGTTAGGATGGCAACCCGGTCGGATGGCAATCTGGCCGGATGGCACTTGGTTCGAGTGTTCGGTGCGACGATTTTTACTGTTTCGATTTCGATTGCGAGCGTTGCGATGCGATAGAGTTTCCTAGTCAAATTACTTTTAATCCCAACTACTCATATCTCGCACTGTCTTTTCTCCACCAATTATCATACTGTTTCGATTGCGATTGAGTTTGATTGCGATTCGATTGATTACCACACATAACATAATTTAAAACATGCACAAGTAACACATAAGGCACACACACACACGTATAACAATAACCAAGATGCGTAATTTGAGTTGCGAGTGCGATTGCGATTGTGATAAAGCGATTAAACATGCGATAAATAGCGATTAATATGCGATTATTAATAGATACTCCACATAATACAACTAAAGCGAAAATAAAATAGGCTAAATTACAAGTAAAAGAAGTCAAAACAGGAATTGAGCAAGGAGAGACAGATCGCAATTAGCAATCTTTTCTTCCTTTGACTTCAATCTTGAATTTGAGTTTGACTTTCGAAACACGGGGTGTTACAGTGCTGCAGTCACTAAGCCTTGGTATTTTTAACAAGAAGACACAGTGTCACACCCCAACCGATGACGGAAACATCGGGGCATGGCACTGAGCGAAACAGATTATCAAGAGAAATTCCATAACGACTAAATTACCAAATAGTTAATATTATGTCCCATACCATAACCCATTAAGTAATCTAATTATTAGAGACTTAGATATTCTCAAAACGAAACATGTTCCGACAACTCAGATTCAAATAAAAATAAATTGTCTTTGTTTCTAGACTCTCGGTCCTACTTGATTCCACAAAAGCAGGTAAGCAACATCCTATGCATTCAAACACCTGTCACATACGTTAAAATAGAGGTCAATTCACATAGTGTAAAGGTGAGCATACCAGTTTGATATAGCATAATAGAGTTCGAAATTGTTTACGCATAACCACCATATACAACGTATAATGTGAAGCATGTAAGTTATCGACAAAGATCCTATCAATACCAATGACTACGAGTAGCGAGTGCGCATCACATGTTCACCACTGTGAACACATGAAGTATTGTCCTTAACAACCCTTGAATGAACAGGTGCTGAGTCCAAACTATAGTACTATCACTGCTAAGGCAGGTAGATAGCAATCAATGTGTAAACATAACAAACAGGCATTCATCGAGTCACGTATAACATGCATTAACGGTCAGCGTATAAATAGTGTTTGCGTTGTGTGATCGATGTGGTTTAGAATAAGTAACGTATGTAACACCCAAAAGTGCATAAAGCAAAAAGGGATCGAGTATACTCACAGATTGTGTTTAACAAGTAAACACTCTCTTGGATTGAAGGGAGCGCGGAGAGAGATTAGCCTGAACAGTTAACGATAACATAAACGATGTCCATCGCGATGAGTTTTGTCGTTTCGATTCCCGTGTTGAGCGTCGCGATGCGATTCGAGCGATGCGATAGTATTCCCCATTAGTTACACAAATAACATAACTACTATATCTAACATATAATCACTATAATTGACTTGCGATTAACGTTTGCGATTCCATTGCGATGCGATAGATTTGCGATTGCGATTAACACCTCAACATAAACATAACATGCACAAGTAACACATAAATAGCACACACACGTAAAACAATATCCAGATCACATAATTCGAGTTGCGATTGCGATATCGATAAGAGATAAATTGGTTAGCGATTAATATGCGATTAAACTTCGATTATTAATAGATACTCTGATGCGTGTGAAGTGTTATATATTTTAAGCCCTTTTAACACTTATTTTTAGCCAAGTTTTAAATTTATAAAACACGATATTTTACTAACACTAAACACACATATGGGCAAGTGCACCCATCGTGAGCGTAGTATTGCGTTGGTAAGATACCGAGGTCGTCCAAGGACACAAGAGCTTTTAGTACCGGTTTATCCTCAACGTCTAATCAAAATAAAAAGTTTAGAAAAAAGTTTTAAACTAAGAAAAATAAAAACTAACTAAAATGCTGAAAATAAAAATAAAAAGAAAACATATAGACAAGATGAATCACTTGGTTCCGACTCGTATCTAGTATAACCTTTGATTATTTCCGCACTTTTGCACATAATTAAGAGATTATCTTAGTTATTGTAGTAGGCCCCTCTTTTGAAGGTGACGTTACCCTCACCCCAGTAGTTTGAGTCAGCAAGGATACAATCCTAAAAGGGTGGATTATTGGAAGATAATGAATTAAGTTATTAATGCAATATTATGGTAGGCCCCTCTTTTGGAGGTGACGTTACCCTCGGCTAAGTAGTCTGAGTCAGCAGGGATACAGTCCTAAATAGCCGGGTTATAGTATTAATAGTAGTTAACTTATGAGGGGATCAAAGAGTTTGGACCCCCGCCATCCAATACCGTGAAGCATTGAAGGAGGTCCTACTAAATTTGACCCAGGTCTATTCCAGGACCTCTAAACGCTGAACAATGGCAAGACCTTTACCAAACCGTTCCCTTAACCCCCGACCAGGTAGCCAACATACCTCCATATAGACCGTGGAGATATGAATGGTGAAAATCTTTTATTTTATATAGACAGTAAAATAATGCCAAGACACCACGGACAAACGATAAGGAAAGATCACCTTCAACATAAGTAACTAGTTATTAAAGTCATTAATACAAAACCAAAAAAAAGTGCAAAAGATTAGAAATAAAAAGTATTATACTAGACACTTTGTCTTCACCAAGTGATGTAAGAGACTTAGGCAAACATGGCCTTGATTGTCAAGAACTCTTACGATCAATCTTGGATCCCGAGACGACTCACACACTCTACGATGGACAATGGATGATGGTGGTGGATGATGGTGTTGTGATGGTGGTGGGTGGTGGATGAAGTGTGAGAGAGGTGGTGTGCCAAGGGATGAGTTGAAATGAAACCAAGCACTCCTATTTATAGGCTGAACAGAAGGCTGGGCACGGCCCCGTGCCGGTCTGACACTCTCTCTCTTCATTAATTGTAATTCGCAATTACAATTAATGCGCCTGCTGTACTTTCGCCACGCCCCCGTGTTCACTGGACACGGCCCCGTGGTGGGCAATAGAAGCTTCTATAGGTTTGTCTTTTCTGCTGCTTCTTGGGCACGGCCCCGTGCTGGCTGAGCACGGGGCGTGTTCAGTCTTCTGCCTTCTCTATTTTGCTTGGGAAGATGCCGTTGAGGGGTCGGGCAGTCCACTTATGTTCCTTTTCTTGTATTTATGTTGGATTTAGCTGTCTTTTTGCTTCTTTTGTGTTTTTGAGCTCATTTAATCCTGAAAATACAAAAGGAAGACAAAAACACTCTTTTTCCAATATTAGTACTTAAAAAGGGTTAGTTTTATGCCTCATTTGATGTAATTTATATGTTGCATTTTACACACATCAAATACCCCCACACTTGAACTTTTGCTTGTCCTCAAGCAAAACTCTTTAATATGTGGCTTACACTCCCAAATGGAATGGGTAGAAGAGAAGGTTTTGGCTTGTCATAGAGTGTTGGGAATCCAAGATCTTTTTGGGTTTTATTTTTATCTATTTACAATCCTATTCGTAATGATTTGTTTAGAACGTTTCATAGGAGAAATTACTTAATTGGGCATAACATGCCTTTTTAAAATTCCATTTATTTACAAGTTCACATACCTCACGGGAGAAATCACTCACACTCGGCCGAAGGTGTATTTTTAGTGAATCACTCGAGAGCGGCATGGAACTTACTCCTACCATAGGCTTGCCAAGCAATCAATCCTCCTCCTTTTTAACTTTTATACCTTTGTAAATATCAAGAGGACTTTGTGGGTTAAGGGTTAGGCTTGGGTTAAAGGTAGGTGGTTGGGATAGTGGTTAGTGGTTAGTAGTTAGTAGAAAAAGGGTGAAAAGCGTAACAAGTGTCGGTTTTCGTAGGACTTTCTATTTTTGTAACTTTTATTTTGATGAAGCTATTATTCAAACAAAGTTATTTTTGATGAACTTGTTTGTTTATCTTTTGCTTCATCATCAACACACATTTTTTTTTTGAAGGATCATACGAAAAAACCGAACTTGTTACTAAAACAAAGGGTTAAAAATAAAAAAGGTTTTGGTGGGTAAAAGGGTGTTTGGTTTGGGAAATGAAATGAAATGGTTTAGGCTCAAAGGGGCTAACTAGGGGGATTTTTTGGTAGGTGGTAAAAGAAAAAGAAAAATAATGGTGTAGAAATAAAAAGGGGTTAGTCCTAATGCCTCCATCATTTACTTACTCGGGTTTAAGTTGATAAGGACTGGGAATGTATCGTCATGGCAAGTTCTAGAGTCGTAAGAACCAAGCGGCTATTCACACAAGAAACGAAAAATGAGCATTTAGTTTAATGATATGTAATTGTATGCTCAATAAAGGCTCAAAACTCACTTTTGTGGGAATGGGTTTTTATGTGATCAAGTATATATAATCAAATTTTAACTAAGTTTGCCATGCCTTTTCATAATTTTCTTATGTTGGTTCTTTTTATCACTACGCTATCGGTTGTAAATTCGTAAAAATATAACCTTTTTGAGAACTTGAATTTCCCGAGTTAAACCTAGACAAGTAAAAAAATGAAATTTTTGAAAAAATTTTTGGGGTGATTAGCGGTTCCAATAGAGTTTTGTGTAAGGCTTGTATTTAGGACTTGCAAGATTCAAGGTTTTAGCATCCCCCCCCCCCCCCCACACTTAAATTACACATTGTCCTCAATGTGTCCCAAAAATAAATTTTTAGGTTGATTAGATGTGTAAAATGGTGTTTAAAAGCAAAGATTTATGTTACTGGTAGTCTGGACACGGCCCCGTGTCCGCTGGACACGACCCCGTGGCGAACTGCCAGTAACGAAAACTTACGGAAGGCGAACATGGGGGCGTGTTGGTTAGACACGGCCCCGTGTCTAGACAAAAATCTGCATGACAGTAACCAAACAGCAGGCCTGAGAGGTGAGCACGGGGACGTGTTGGCTGGGCACGTCCCCGTGTGGACAGTCTGTAAGCCTGAAAAACAGGTTTCTTCCCCTTGTTTTTCCATCCTGGCCCTATAAGTGATGAGGCTTAGCACTCCAAGCCTCGGTTTGTACCTGTTTCATCACTTAATACCACACCAAGTAACACAAACATCCTACATTACCATAGTTAATTGTCCCAAGCATAAAGTAAAAAAAATAAAACGGAAAATAAAAGTGGTAAAGGAAAGTAATTGTTCAACATTTGGCACGCAGGCCACCAACTGTTCGATAGATAAAGGGACTTAAACCTGTGGGCTCGCCATCAACCCGGTCCTGCTCCTCCAAACCCCCTACTCCATATCCTCATCGCTATCATCACCTCCATCCCCATGCCCCGCCATATACTCCCGGATGCTGCCGATATCGTCTTGTATATCGTTGATGTTGCGTTCAATAGCTCCGACCCGGTGGTATGTGTTGTTGGCGAGGTTGTAGGCGTTCCTGGTACACATGAGGTTTTCCTGCATAAGATCATGTAAGCTTTGAAAGTTAGGAAAACCGCCTCCTTGTGAGGAGGATTGACCCGGATCACCATGGGGTTGATACTGGTAGTGGGGAGGTGGTGCGTGAAGAACTAGGGCCTCCTGCGGGTTCCATGCATAGCCTTGCGTCCTTTGGAAACTCACCGTTCCGTCTTCCGCCTCATAAAGTAAGTTCATGGCTCGGCAAATATGGTAGTTAACTCGTCCCGACCATGGGCTTCTTTCAAAGGACCTTGGAATTCGCGTGTAATGCTTGAAGAGACGGTACACCCATCCTCCAAAGAAGATAGGCGTTGGAGCGCGAGCAAGGCGGTTGAGATGCATGTTTGTAACAGGAGATATGGAACATCGAGAGACTTCCGGTTGTGGATACAGTGAAGGACAATCAAATCTTTCATCCCTACAACGCCGCTACTGTCGTGACGTTGGTTAAGAGAGTAGGTGAGAAGCCTGTGAATGTAGCGATAGAGCGGATCCCTTAGCTTCGTACTCTTGGTTCTATTGGGGTTGTAGATTCCTTCACCGATTTGAGCCCATGCGGCTTGTCGTTCATTTTCATCCAAGTCTCGTAATCCCCCGGTATTTTCTTCGTTTTCCGATTCCTCTTCCTGGTACAGTCCTATTATAGCTCCAAACTGTGCCATAGAGATCGAGTACATTGTCCCGCCACAACGAAATGCAACCCCTTCATTGTCGAATGGGTCACACCTTGAAGTGAAGGTGAAAGTACTGTAGAACTCCATGGTGCATTGATGCACCGACCGAAGCCGAGTGTTCAATGCAACAGCTAGTGGTCCCGTAACGATGTTGTTGAATCGGTCCAGCTGGTTTACCAAGGTTAACAGGTCCGTGCAAGCTCTCCTGGGGTACTCCTCGGGTCTTGTTTGAAGTATTTCGTATCTTGCCCTGGCATCGAGCTCTCTTGCATTGAACCTAGTGAACTTTGCCATCTGAAAGAATACACCAAGAATTGCACGAAATAATGAGATTTTTAAAGAAACTGCAAACAGTAAGCTGGACACGGCCCCGTGTTCAGTGGGCACGGCCCCGTGTCCAGACGTCTGTAACCCAAAAACTTCATTTTTCGTCCCGGTCCCGAAAACTTGAAAATTTTTGGTCCAACAGATGCGGTTTCCCCCGAAAATGAAACCCTAAGTGCCGTTTTTCCCAAAATATCCCGTCTACCCTTTCAATTTTATCTTTTTCGGTTCAAGAACAAGGGTTTGGGGTTTTTGTAAGAAATCGGGTGAATCTATGA
The DNA here is from genome assembly GCA_030545235.1 of Helianthus tuberosus. NCBI lineage: Eukaryota > Viridiplantae > Streptophyta > Magnoliopsida > Asterales > Asteraceae > Helianthus > Helianthus tuberosus. The sequence continues at coordinate 168,102,584 of CM060360.1, forward strand.
ACAATACAAGTGTATTTACTTCCTTTAACACTAATCTAACTAAATGCAAACAGATCTAAACAAAAATTTGAGGTTCGATCCAGATGAACTTCAAGAACCCTAGATTTTTCCCCAAATTTTCGGTGTTTTAACTACATGCAAGTAACTAATCTAACTAGTAAAAGTGATAGAATCATACCTTGATGTTGTTAGATCGATAGGAGACGTTGAAATTTTGCGAAAAATCGCCTGGAACCAGAGCTTTTGCGGGGAAACGGGGCGTGTGGAATGAGGAAATTGTTTTGAAATAGGGGATTTATCCCGACTGCAGCTCGAACACGGCCCCGTGTCCAGCGGACACGGCCTCGTGCCGAGCAAGATTTTTTTTTTATTTTTTTATTTTTTTATTTTTATTTTTTTTGTGCTCGTGTGAGTGCCCCTTTTTCCCATAAGCTATGGTTAGAAAACTTACCGCTTTATTTTGTTGTCTCAATCGTTCGTAACTTACCAGGCATGATGTTTTTATTTTTCCACCGTTTGAAGCAAGATCTCTTCTTCTTCTTCATCCTCAATGAATCCTTGATAGCGTTTCAGCCGTTGGCCATTGACCTTAAACGGGGGCCCATTTCGAGATTTAATTTCTACTGCACCGTGTGGAAAAATATGGGTGATGGAAAAAGGTCCTGACCACCTAGACTTTAATTTACCAAGAAACAATCGAAGTCGTGAATTAAACAAAAGAACTAGATCTCCTACCCGAAATTCATTAGGTTTAATATGTTTGTCATGAAAATTTTTTATTCTTTCCTTATAAATTTCAGAGTTTGAGTATGCATAATTCCTAAGCTCGTCTAATTCATTTAATTGACAAAATCTATTTTTACCAGCAAATTCTAAATCCAAGTTTACATTTTTGATTGCCCAGTAGGCTTTGTGTGCAATTTCTACTGGCAAATGACAACTTTTTCCATAGACTAACTTATACGGGGTTGTACCTATTGTTGTTTTATAAGCAGTTCGAAAAGCCCATAAAGCATCGTCTAACTTATCAGCCTATTCCTTTTTATTTAACCCTACGGTTTTTTCGAGTATTCGTTTTAAACCTCTATTAGTCACTTCGGCTTGTCCGTTTGTTTGAGGGTGATATGCTGTTGAAACCCGGTGATAGACCCCATATCTTGTTAAAAAAATTTCAAGTTGATGGTTGCAAAAATGGGTACCTCTATCACTTATTAAAGCTTTAGGTGTGCCAAAACGAGAGAATAATTTTTTCAGAAATCTTACCACGACTCTTCCATCATTTGTTGGAAGTGCCTCGGCCTCGGCCCATTTAGACAAGTAATCTACTGCCACAAGTATATATTTGTTTCCTTTCGATGGTGGGAAAGGTCCCATAAAGTCGAGTCCCCACACATCAAAAATTTCACAAACAAGAATGCCATTTTGTGGCATTTCGTTTTTGGAAGAAATATTACTTGTTCTTTGGCAAGCATCACATGTTTTTACAAGACTTTGAGCGTCTTTGTAAATGGTTGGCCAATAAAATCCTGAATCGAACACCTTTCGTGCAGTACTAGCAGCACCATGATGTCCTCCGTATGGACCTTCATGACAATGGCGGAGAATTCTTCGTGCTTCACTACCATGTACGCATCGTCGGACGAGTTGGTCGGCACACATTTTGAAAAGATATGGATCTTCCCAAAAGTAGTGTTTCACATTGGCAAAGAATTTTTTTTCTTTGATGATGTGGCCATCCTTTTGCGACTATACCGCTAGCTAGGTAGTTAGCATAGTCGGCGTACCATGGTTCTTCCTTGTATTCCACCATTTCCAGGGACTCAGTTGGAAATTTTCCGTTGATTTGCTCGTCCCTGGTTGCCTCTAAAGCTAGGTCTTCCAAGCGTGAAAGATGATCTGCTGTGGTATTTTCTGCTCCTCTTTTGTCCTTGATTTCAATGTCAAATTCTTGGAGGAGTAGAATCCACCTAATCAAACGTGGTTTTGCGTCCTGCTTCTTGAAGAGATATCGAATGGCTGCATGGTCTGTATAGACTATAGTTTAAGAAAGAACAAGATAAGAACGAAATTTATCAAAAGCAAATACCACAGCTAGTAATTCTTTTTCAGTTGTTGTGTAATTTTCTTGTGCATCATTAAGTGTTTTACTAGCATAATAGATTGGGTGGAAATGCTTTTCTTTTCTTTGTCCCAAGACAGCTCCAACTGCAAAGTCACTAGCATCACACATGATTTCGAAAGGAAATTTCCAATCAGGCGCTATCATGATAGGTGCATTGACTAACATTTCCTTTAGGGTTAGAAATGCTTGATTGCAATCCTTGTCAAAGATGAATGGAGCATCTTTTTCAAGTAATTTCGTTAGAGGCCTTGAGATTTTTGAAAAGTCTTTGATAAACCGTCTATAAAATCCGGCATGCCCTAGGAAACTTCTGATAGCTCGTACGGAGGATGGAGGTGGTAATCTAGAAATGGTATCTATTTTGGCTCGATCCACCTCCATTCCTTCGCTTGAGATCTTGTGACCGAGTACTATTCCCTCCGTTACCATGAAATGGCATTTTTCCCAATTAAGGGCGAGGTTAGTTTCCTCACATCGGGATAGCATTCGTTCAAGGTTATCGAGGCATTGGTCATATGAATCCCCAAAGATAGAAAAGTCATCCATGAAGACTTCCATTGTCTTTTCTATCATGTCATGGAAAATAGCTACCATGCAACGTTGGAATGTTGCTGGGGCATTACATAGACCAAACGGCATGCGTCGATAAGCAAAAGTTCCATAGGGACATGTGAAAGTTGTCTTTTCTTGGTCTTCGGGCGCTATCGGGATTTGAAAGTAACCTGAAAGACCATCCAAGAAACAGTAAAATTTATGACCGGATAATCTTTCTAACATTTGATCAATGAAGGGTAAAGGAAAGTGATCCTTTCTTGTTGCTTCATTTAATCGTCTATAATCTATACATACTCTCCATCCTGTGACGGTTCTCGTTGGTATTAGTTCATTCTTTTCGTTAGTTATTACCGTCATACCTCCTTTCTTTGGAACTACTTGGACGGGACTTACCCAAGGACTATCGGAGATAGGATAGATAAGTCCGGCGTCAAGTAGCTTGATGACTTCGTTTTTAACCACTTCTTGAACATTTGGATTTACTCGACGTTGTGGTTGTATGACCGATTTGTAGTCATCATTCATCAAAATTTTGTGTGTGCACATAGAAGGACTAATTCCTTTTATGTCTACAAGTTTCCAAGCTATTGCGTTTTTGTGTTTTTTCAAAATATTAATTAATTTTTCTTTTTCTAAGTTATCTAGTTTAGACGAAATAATTACAGGTAAATTACCATCTTTGTCTAGAAAAGCATATTCCAAACCTTTTGGAAGTTCTTTGAGCTCAAGTGGTGGGTCTTTAGGAGACTCCTTATTTGGTTGCTCATTTCGATTAAGAACTTTAAAGTTTGTTCTATGGCGACCTCTTCTTCAACAAAGTGGTCAATCTCTTCACTTGTATCGGGTGGTTCATCTTTATCTTCAATTAGGGGGTCATTATTGCCGAATGGATATTTCATTGATCGTTCGAGATCGACACTTCTTTTAAATGCCCCTAATTGAAGTGGTAGATTTTTGAACTTCCGGTTTTTCAAAGCTTCGTGAGTTTTTACAAATGGTCGCCCCAACACTAGAGGAGCGTCATCGAGGATGACAAAGTCGGTCGGGATTACCATTTGATTTGTTTGAACCAAGACATCTTCAACCATACCGATTGATTTTATTACTCTCCGATTGGATAGAAAAATGGGTATTTGAAGTGGAGAAAAATCACTAATACTTAATTTTTCGAAAATGTAATTAGGCATTATGTTAACACAAAGATCTTTATCGATTGTGACATTACTAATAAACGAATTTTGAAAGAAACATGGAACCGGTGTAATGTAAATTTCAAATGGGTCTTCTTTTATTAGCGACGTTTGATCATTAGTTAACTTAACACTTACTATTTCGTCAATTTTAGCGTTAGTGTTTAACTCTTTTAAAAACTTAGCATGAGTGGGTACTAAACAATGATTTTCGAAAGAAGGTGACAAGAGATTAATTTCTTCAAAATTAGACTCTTCTTGAATTTTAACGTTGTCGGACTCACCTTTTTCGTTGTTTAACTCATGTGTCGGTTTTTCACTTATTTGTTCTTCCATTTTTACACTTTTGGTTATCTCTTCCTTTTTTAATTCTTCTCTTGCGCGGGACTCCTCTTCCCTTGCGCGAGCTTCTTTTATACATTGATCGATAACTCTAATGTGTTCTAATATCCTATCGGTCACTTCGGTTATAGAAAAAGAATCGGAATTCTCTAAGCTTGAATCCGGTTGTTCGACCCTTTGTTCCTCATAATACTCATATGAAGTCGATGGTTCGCACCATTGTTCTTCATAGGATGTGTATGAAGTTGATGGTTCGTACCTGGGCTCCTCATAGTAGGTGTATGAATCGGATGGTTGATATGAGTGATTATTTTGAACCGAGCGTAAGTTACGACAATTAGTGCAATAATTACCCCTATAATCATCCTCCTCATAGGTGTAGTTGTAACCTCCTAAGTATTGATCCATAAGAATCACTCAGCAGACCACAACCAAGTCCCGAGATCAGAAAACAAAAAAGAAAAACGGAAACAGAGGCTGGACACGGCCCCGTGTTCAGTGAGCACGGCCCCGTGTTCAGGATCTGTATCTAGGCGTTTTTATGAAAATGCTGGACACGCCCCCGTGTTTAGTGAGCACGGCCCCGTGTACAGGTTACTGTAAATGCAAAACTTAACTAAAATGCAGAAAAATGTGCGCGCATTAAAAAGGTTTTGAAAAACTGGTTAGGCCGTCGATTTTAAGCTTTCTTAAAATCCTTGTGTCCCCGGCAACGGCGCCAAAAACTTGATGCGTGTGAAGTGTTATATATATTAGGTGTATATTTTAAGCCCTTTTAACACTTATTTTTAGCCAAGTTTTAAATTTATAAAACACGATATTTTATTAACACTAAACACACATATGGGCAAGTGCACCCATCGTGAGCGTAGTATAGCGTTGGTAAGATACCGAGGTCGTCCAAGGACACAAGAGCTTTTAGTACCGGTTTATCCTCAACGTCTAATCAAAATAAAAAGTTTAGAAAAATGTTTTAAACTAAGAAAAATAAAAACTAACTAAAATGCTGAAAATAAAAATAAAAAGAAAACAGATAGACAAGATGAATCACTTGGTTCCGACTCGTATCTAGTATAACCTTTGATTATTTCCGCACTTTTGCACATAATTAAGAGATTATCTTAGTTATTGTAGTAGGCCCCTCTTTTGAAGGTGACGTTACCCTCACCCCAGTAGTTTGAGTCAGCAAGGATACAATCCTAAAAGGGTGGATTATTGGAAGATAATGAATTAAGTTATTAATGCAATATTATGGTAGGCCCCTCTTTTGGAGGTGACGTTACCCTCGGCTAAGTAGTCTGAGTCAGCAGGGATACAGTCCTAAATAGCCGGGTTATAGTATTAATAGTAGTTAACTTATGAGGGGATCAAAGAGTTTGGACCCCCGCCATCCAATACCGTGAAGCATTGAAGGAGGTCCTACTAAATTTGACCCAGGTCCATTGCAGGACCTCTAAACGCTGAACAATGGCAAGACCTTTACCAAACCGTTCCCTTAACCCCCGACCAGGTAGCCAACATACCTCCATATAGACCGTGGAGATATGAATGGTGAAAATCTTTTATTTTATATAGACAGTAAAATAATGCCAAGACACCACGGACAAACGATAAGGAAAGATCACCTTCAACATAAGTAACTAGTTATTAAAGTCAATAATACAAAACCAAATAAAAAGTGCAAAAGATTAGAAATAAAAAGTATTATACTAGACACTTTGTCTTCACCAAGTGATGTAAGAGACTTAGGCAAACATGGCCTTGATTGTCAAGAACTCTTACGATCAATCTTGGATCCCGAGACGACTCACACACTCTACGATGGACAATGGATGATGGTGGTGGATGATGGTGTTGTGATGGTGGTGGGTGGTGGATGAAGTGTGAGAGAGGTGGTGTGCCAAGGGATGAGTTGAAATGAAACCAAGCACTCCTATTTATAGGCTGAACAGAAGGCTGGGTACGGCCCCGTGTCCGCTGGACACGGCCCCGTGCCTGTCTGACACTCTCTCTCTTCATTAATTGTAATTCGCAATTACAATTAATGCGCCTGCTGTACTTTCGCCACGCCCCCGTGTTCACTGGACACGGCCCCGTGGTGGGCAATAGAAGCTTCTATAGGTTTGTCTTTTCTGCTGCTTCTTGGGCACGGCCCCGTGCTGGCTGAGCACGGGGCGTGTTCAGTCTTCTGCCTTCTCTATTTTGCTTGGGAAGATGCCGTTGAGGGGTCGGGCAGTCCACTTATGTTCCTTTTCTTGTATTTATGTTGGATTTAGCTGTCTTTTTGCTTTTTTTGTGTTTTTGAGCTCATTTAATCATGAAAATACAAAAGGAAGACAAAAACACTCTTTTTCCAATATTAGTACTTAAAAAGGGTTAGTTTTATGCCTCATTTGATGTAATTTATATGTTGCATTTTACACACATCATACTCCACATAATACAACTTAAGCGATTAAACAAATAGATTCGATTATAAGTCAAAGAAGTAAAAATAGTAGTTGAGCAAGGAGTGACAAATCGCAATTAGCAATCTTCTCTTCCTTTGACTTCAGTCTTGACTTTGACTTTCCAAACACGGGGTGTTACAGCCTCCCCTACTTAAGGGAATTTCGTCCCGAAATTAGGCTTTAGCCGTAACAAACAACTGCGGGTACTTCGCCTTCATGTCGCTTTCGAGTTCCCAGGTGAACTCGGCACCGCGTTTGCCTTCCCAGCGAATCTTCACGATGGGAATGCGTGAGCGTCTGAGCACCTTGGTTTCTCGTCCCACGATCTTGACAGGCTTTTCCACGAAGTGTAATGTTTCGTCCACTTGTAGATCCTCACGGGGAACAGGTAATTCCTGGTCGGCCAAGCACTTTCTGAGGTTCGAAACGTGGAAAGTCGGGTGGACGTTACTCAGTTCCTCTGGTAGTTCGAGTCTGTAGGCCACTTTTCCAATCCTTTCCAGAATCTTAAAGGGTCCAACATATCGAGGCGCGAGCTTTCCTTTCTTGCCGAATCTGATCACCCCCTTCCAAGGTGCAACCTTTAGGAGTACGTGATCGCCAACATCAAATTCAAGGGGCTTCCGGCGTCTATTAGCGTAACTTTTCTGTCGGCTCCGAGCTTTCAGTAGATTGTCTCAAATTTGGAGGATCTTGTCAGTCGTTTCTTGCAACAGCTCGGGACCGGTAATTTGCGCGTCTCCAATCTCGTGCCATACAATAGGTGATCGACATTTTCTTCCGTATAAAGCCTCAAATGGTGCCATTTGTATGCTAGAATAATAACTGTTGTTGTACGAGAATTCGACCAAAGGTAAGTACGCGTCCCAATTACCACCGAAATCTATGACACACGAACGGAGCATGTCTTCAAGGGTACGAATCGTTCTTTCAGTCTGACCGTCGGTTTGGGGATGGAAAGTGGTACTTAGATTAAGAGTGGTACCGAGAGCAGATTGAAACGTTTCCCAAAGGCGCGAGGTAAACCGACCATCGCGGTCAGAGATTGTGTCACGAGGCGTCCCATGTCGACAAATGATCTCGTCGGTGTAGATTCGGGCTAATTTTTCTACCTTAAAGTCTTCTCGTATCGGCAGGAAGTGAGCTGACTTTATCAAACGGTCAACCACAACCCAAATGCTCTCATGACCAGATTGAGTACGCGGAAGTTTCATTATAAAGTCCATAGCTATACTCTCCCATTTCCACATCGGGATCTCGGGTTGAACGAGTAAGCCAGAGGGTCTTTGATGCTCAGCCTTGACCTTGGAATAGGTCAGGCATTTTGAAACATAGATTTCGATATCCTTTTTCATGCCCGGCCACCAGTACTTGTAGCGCATATCCTGGTACATCTTGTCGGCACCAGGATGAACAGAATATCGAGATTTGTGGGCTTCATCCATCAGAAGTTGTCGCAAGTTCTTGCGCTTGGGAATCCAAATTCGGTCCAAGTAATGAAAGATGCCATTCGATTTATTCTCGAGTTGGGCGCCATCTTTTAGAATCCTTTCCTTCTTCAAAGTTCGCTCGGTAAAACAAGCATGCTGCGCGTCACGGATAAGAGCTTCGAGGTTAAACTAGGCTTGGGAATTTCGAACGCTAAGCAAGTAGCTTCTTCGACTGAGAGCATCGGCCATGACGTTTGCCTTGCCTGGATGGTAACGGATCTCACAATCGTAATCGTTGAGTAGTTCTACCCACCGGCGTTGACGCATATTCAGCTCTTTCTGGTCAAAGATATGTTGTAGGCTCCTATGATCGGTGTAGATCGTACACTTCGTACCGTAAAGGTAGTGTCACCAAATCTTTAATGCAAAAACAACTGCACCAAGCTTGAGGTCGTGTGTGGTGTAGTTCTTCTCGTGGATCTTGAGCTGTCGAGAAGCGTACGCGATAACCTTGTCTCGTTGCATTAGAACACAACCAAGACCAAGGTTTGAGGCATCGCAGTAAACTACGAAGTTGTCGTTTCTGTCGGGCAGTGAGAGCACGGGAGCATTGCAAAGCATAGCCTTGAGAGATTTAAAGGCTTCCTCCTGTTTGGTTCCCCAAACAAAAGGTTTATCCTTATGCGTAAGAGAGGTTAGTGGCACAGCGATCTTAGAGAAACCTTCGATAAAACGGCGATAATAACCTGCCAGTCCGAGAAAAGAACGGACTTCAGATGGATTCTTGGGTGTAACCCAACTCTTAACAGCTTCGATCTTCGCAGGGTCAACGTGGATACCTTGACTATTGACAATGTGACCCAAGAACTGGACCTCCTTTAGCCAAAATTCACACTTGGAGAATTTGGCGTAGAGACGGTTTCCCTGGAGTAACTCAAGAACCAAACGTAGATGCTGCGAGTGTTCGGCTTTTGATTTGGAATAGATCAGGATATCGTCTATGAATACGATTACGAAGCATTCAAGGAAGGGATTGCACACTCAATTTATTAAATCCATGAATATTGTGGGGGCGTTGGTCAAACCAAAAGGCATGACAACGAACTCATAGTGACCATAGCGGGTTCGAAAAGCGGTTTTGGGTATATCCTCCTCTTGAATGCGTAATTGGTGATAGCCTGAGCGTAGATCAATCTTAGAAAAACACGTAGCACCTTGTAACCGATCAAACAAATCATCGATTCGAGGCAAGGGATAGCGATTCTTGATTGTCAACTTATTCAACTCCCTATAGTCGATGCACATCCTAAACGAACCATCCTTCTTTTTGACGAAAAGGACAGGCGCGCCCCATGGAGAGGTGCTAGGGCGAATAAAGCCTTATCAAGAAGTTCCTGGAGCTGACTTGAGAGTTCGTCAATTTCAGAAGGAGACGATAAGGCGCTTTAGCAACAGGGTTGGCTCCAGGAATGAGGTCGATTCAGAAATCGATATCACGAGTGGGCGGCAATCCCGGGAGATCGTCAGGGAAAACGTTAGGAAATTCACACACAACAGGTACTTGGTTTACCGCCTTTTCTTTCTTTTCCTTCTCTGCTACTACGATGTTAGCCAAGAAAGCTCTGTATTCCTTGCGGAGATACTTGCTAGCCTGGACACACGACATGAGTTGGAGTTTCTTCGACGCAACTTCACCGTAAACACACAATTGATCACCATTAGCTAGCGAGAATCGAATCATCTTATCAAAGCAAACAACTTCAGCATGGTTTTCACGAAGAAAATCCATGCCTACTATGACGTCAAAACTACCAAGCTGCATCGGAATAAGGTCGATAGGGAAGACGTGATTGTTGAGTTCGAGAGTACAATCACACAGAACAGAATTGGCGGCGACGGTTCTTCCGGTGACATCTTCAACATCGAACGTCGAGGGGAGATGAGCGCGCTTACGATTATGGAGCTTTTCGAATTCAAACGATACAAAACAGTTATCTGCTCCAGTATTAAATAAACACGTAGCATAAATACCATTCACAAGGAATGTACCATTGACCACATTGTTGTCTGCTTGAGCCTGGCGGGCGTTAATGTTGAAAGCACGTCCACGGGCTGCTGGTTGTTGTTGTTGTTGCTGAGGCTGCTGCTGGGGCTGCTGCTGTTGTGGCTCTTGCTTTATAACAACCCTCCTGAAATTTTTTTGACACCCTAATATATTTTTTAAATATCCTTATATGTCCTAAAATACACCCCGTACGCGAAAACGGACCCCGAATACCTTTATTTTTAGAAAAATATGATAAAAACAAGAAAAATGAGGCTGTCGCGGGGCACGTAGCCTTTGGCTACTGCCTACACGGGCCGCGAGCGATCAACAACGAGGCCTCACCCGGTGATGACATGTGGCAACACGTGCTGGACCTATTCGTGACCCGGATCAGCTACGGCCTAGACCCCCTACTACGCGGGCCGCGTAGCCCGAGGTCTAACCTTAAGCGGGCCGCGAGGAAACCAATTTCAGGCCCTATATAAGAGGGCATCGGGTCTTCAGTTGAAACTCGCTCATTTCCTTTTCTTTATCTCGAATTTCTGATAGTAGACTCTACAATCCGGTATAATATCCCCCTAATTAACGAAGTTATGTTCCGTTGTAAGTATTATAACCCCAGTTAGGTATTAGATACGCTGCCCGATTGATCCAGGGTTCCGTAATGGTTCTGCCCGACGTAGTCGTTGGAATGCCGTCTCTGGAAGGGTATCGTTAATATAAATAAAGGGTTATTATACTAACATATGTACATTTGTGTAAATTATAGATAAATCACCAGGAAACCCTAAAAGAAGTCTAAGACTGCAATGTGAGTTTATCCTCTTTTTGTAAACCTTTTGTGAACTGTTTTACAAAACCTTAAATGATTTACAATATGATTAAGCAGTGATTGAGTCTTTGTAGTTCTTCAATTACTGCCGGTATGTTGGGGTTTTGTATACAAAGTGTAGAACACGTTACAATTGGACAACGAGTTAGCCAATGTGTAATATGACCCACCAGTCAGGATTGACAATACTGAATGAGTAATTGTGAAGAAATAAACAATGTGATAGCTCTCAATACTGTGTTAATTGATAAAACTCTTCTTGATTAAACTGGGATTCACTCACCAGTATTTCCCACTGACAAATGTTTTTAAAACGCGTTTTAGGTAACAAAATGTGAAAGCCAAATTAGAATAAAGCCAGCTTGAGAGCACTGACGGCTTGGAAAAATGTGGCTATAAAAGTTACCTAAAAGACGATGTTTTAAATTCAATAAAATAGGGTTTATCCCTATGTTGTAATAAGAAACTTGGGTTTTACCCATGTGGTTATTAATATAAAATTTGGTGGTTTTACTCTGATAAACATTTCCTAACTACGGTCCTGATGAAATTTCCGCCGCCAAAATAATAAACAAAATGATACCACCACAACTGGTCTCGCGGCCACCCGTTCCCGGGACAGATAGGGGGCAGGGGTTGCGACAGAAGGTGGTATCAGAGCTAAGCCACTGATTCAGCCACAGAAGTGTTCTGCTGACATCAATATATTATCCAAATTGTTAGGAAATAAATTATGAAAATACGTGCATAACTATATTTTATTGTTATGTGTTATTTGACTATTTGTTAGTTACAGTATGAGTGATCAAAGGACCCTCGGACGTGTATCGTCAGTTGTCGGATTCACCTAGGAGTGAAGGTACTTCATCCCAGCCTACCCTCTCTGGTTATTCTGCTGATCAGGAAGAAGGGATGTTTGTCTTTAAGGCTCAGTCTGAAGAGCCATTCTCTCAGAAAAAGAGAGGATGGTTCAGTAAGGGAGCATTCGAGCATAGGAAAAGAATGCGAAAGTTGCAACAGCAAAGAGTCCTAGCAGCCGCTAAGCGAGAGTCAGATGCCCAATCACAGGATATGCTTAATAGGAGCTTAGCCAATTTTCATATCCTAGCAACAACTGCTGCCGAACCAAATCTGGAACAACTAGTAGCCCCACAACCCTTACCTTTGTTCCCCACTTAGCCGATGGAGATAGAAATGCATAATTTCAACCCTGAGGAGATACCTAGGATACCAGCCCCTAATCCCTTAGATCCAAATTATGATCCATGGTTCGATGATCATAGGGATTATGTGCCACGCTATCACCTAAACGACGAAACCATGCCGAACTTAGCAGCATATCCAGGTCTGGACCCTCTAGATCCCTACTATGACAACGATGAATAAATTAGGGAGATCTTAGAGAATCCATACCCTCATGAGAATCCCATGCCCCAGTACCCAGTACCCAGACCCAGCACCTGCACCCCCAATGAGTGCAGAAAATGTGCATGAGCTCCAAACTTTCGGAGAAGAAATCTTAGAGAGTAGTGAGAGGATGAGGCAGGTAGGAGAGCGACTCGTCTGGAAATATGACGAGCGCCATATGGATTACTGGATGAATCCATACCAGTAAAGATGATAGTGGAGTTGGTAATAATAATAATATAATAATATATATATATATATAATATGTTTGAAAAAAATATATATATTTAATAATAATAATAATATATGTTGTAGTATAGACCACTTTGTGGTTAGCGATGCATAGTAGTATTGTAATTTTAATTTCAGTATCGGTTTGTATTATATGCATACTATAATAGAAAAGAGTAAAGTCGCAATGCTTGACATTTTTTTTATCAAAATGCGTGTCATGTGATTAATCATATTAAGATATTATCTTGTGATATTAATACATGATAATTGTTTAAAATTCGGATGAACGACGAAGTGAATCAGGAAAATCTGAATAACGATAACCAGAGTAACAATAACCCGGGCAACGAAAATCCGAAAAACAGCAATGGAAACCAAGTGGATAACAGTGCCATCCAACACGTAATGGCACAAGGAATAATAGATGCGATGCCATATATTATTCAAACGGTTAGGGAAGCTGATAATAAAAGTAAGCATAGCAGTAAGCGACCAACAGAACCTGAACACAGCGTGAACAATGGACCTATACTTCAAGTGCTGTTGGTGCATCCGTCTGTCGTCTACGTCTTGCATCGAGTCCTGTACTGTAATTGTTAGATTAGGGCACAGAAAACTAGAAAGTGGTTTTTAGGGGTGATTCCGCTCGAAATGACACCTTGTCATTTCGAGCTAAATCACATAAGTCCTTATTTCGCTCGAGATGGTTATGGTCTGATTCCGCTCGAGATGGTTATGGTCTGATTCCGCTCGAAATGCACATAGCATGTTCGAGCGGAACCCCTTCCCCTATAAATACCTTTCGAGCGTAATCATTTGTAACGATTTTGTTTTCCGGTACAGAACTGCTGCCGAAGTGCCGTTTGTTTGTAATCGCTGTGAAATCAATATACAAGGCAGAATTAAGTGAAACAAGCTGTTTTTCTTGTCCGTTTCTTAGTTTCCGCCTCTGAAACGGATTAGAGCTCTTCTTATTGACTCGTTTGGGTCACGAAACCGATCCTACAAGTGGTATCAGAGCTCAGGAGGAGGAGTTCTGCAGATTACAGCTGATATTTGTTGCATTTTCTATCTTCTACACCTTCTTTCATCATTTCAGCAAGATTTCACGGTCAAAACTGGATCAATTTTTCACAGATTGTTTAAAAATACATATAGACAAACCCTTGAAAGTTTCATAGCAAAATTCGACCTAAAATTGACTGAAATGGACCTTCGACTTGATTCCGCTCGAACTGATTTTGTTTGAATCAGTGCTGATTCCGCTCCAAAGTGTTTGATTTAGCTTCAAAGTGTTGATTCCGCTCCAACTTCAGTGCTGATTCTGCTCCAAACTGCATTTTTCTGATTCTGCTCCAAATAGCAAAAGTCTGGTTCCGCTCCAAATTGCAAAAGTCTGATTCCACTCCAAATTTCAAAAGTCTGATTCCGCTCCAAGTTGCAAAATTCTGATTCCGCTCCAGAATACCAAATCAGCTATTCAGCTTGAAAAGGTGTTTGAAACTAAGTTGCTTGTGATTCCGCTCCAAATAGTATTGTGGTTATTCCGCTTGGATCTGTCTGTTTTTGAAAAACTTGTTACCGAATCATGGCTGAAGAGTTTTACAATGCGTTTGCAACACCGGTTGCTCCAGTTACTGCTGCTGAAACATTATACAGTGAGAATGAGACGGGAACTCATCAGAAACCACCGAAACTGATGTACATTGAGGATTTTCAGGGATGGAAAAGTAGATTTGAAAACTGGGTTCAGGCATACAAATTTGATGCATGGTGTTCGTTATTGAAATATTATGAGAAACCAAAGAATGAACGGGGTATTGAAAAGGCTTTTAGTGATTATACAGAGAGTGACAAATTGCAGTTTACAAGTGAGAAAATGATGATAAGTATTCTTCAACAAGCGATTAAAGAAGATATCTTTATTTTGCTTCAACATAATGGGACAGCTGGATCAATTTGGGAGGCTTTGATTCAGAAATTCAGAGGAAGTGCTGATATGATCAAAAACAAAAAGGCGTTATTGAAGAAATCATTCGATATGTTTACAGCTTTCGATCATGAAACAACAAAACAGACCATTGATAGATATTGTCATTTGGTATTGGAAATGGGTAGATTGGACATCAAGAAAGAGGATGATGAGTGGGTCGATAAACTAGCTGAGGCGTTACCACAGCATAAGTGGGGAACATATTTGATGGTTGTGAAACTCATGAGGAAATCCGAGAATATGAATTTGGCACAGTTCATTCAGAAAATTGAAGAGCAGGAGCTGGATATTCAAAAGACAGCTATTATGACAAATCCAAATGCTAAACAGGATGTCAGTCTGTACTACCGAGGGAACAAGTTTGAGGCTACCCCCAGCCAAAGTCCAAAAATTAGTACTGCTTTTAGTGCAGATGGTTCTTCAAGTCCAAATGCTAGCACTACAACTCAAAGTGGTGGATATTCTTCATCGTTTTCAAGTTTTAATCCAAATAGCACAACATCAAGTCCTCAACAGCAGAATGCTACAAATCTACAATGCAATGTGACTTTGCACATTCAGAATTGTCACAACCTGTCTCCTGAATTGGCTAAGCAACACATGGCATCTCTTGTCGCCATGTTAGAATCATATGAAAGCTTAGTTGCAGGAAGAATTGGAAATCCGATGCTTACGAAAGAAGATTATGACCAAATTGATGACGAGGAACTTGAATTGATGGATGTGAAATGGTGTTTAGCTAGTGCTTGTAGAAGAGCTGAGAAGTTTCAACAAATCACGGGCAGAGATGGTTTTCGTGATTTGGCAAATTCTGCTTTAGGATTTGACAAATCAAAAGTTACCTGTTTTCGTTGCAAAGGAAAAGGTCATTTTAAACGAGAGTGTAAAAATCAAGAAGCAACCGGGAATCAAGAAAAGAACAATTATTATCAGAAATCGATTTTTCATCAGATTGAGCAACAACCATCATCGTCTAGTGCCACTGACAATGGAAAGATGAAAGCTTTAATCATTCATCAAGATGATGAAAAGGTTGCAGAGGGTTTTAGTGTGGACAAATACATACCTGGTTCAGCTCTAGTTGCCCGAGTTCTGGAAGATGAAGCTAGTCAGAAAAGAATCCCGATTTTTTCAGATCTTGGAAGTGATGTTGATACTGATGATGAGGAAGAATATCTTAACAAATGTAGAAAAAGCATTGATCCTGACAGTTTTAATTTTTTCTATGCAGATAATGTTGAGATGCTGAATCAGAAGAAGATTGCCCACTTAAAGAGGGAGCTGGAAGCAGCAAAGCTACTAGCTGATGAAAAGGCAAAGACAGAAGCTGGAGAAACAAAAGTTGAAGCAGTGACTGAAAATGCAATAGAAAAAATTGTTGAAGTGGAGAAAGTGGTAGAGAAAATAGTAGAAGTTGAGAAACTTGTCGAAGTTGAGAAAATTGTTGAAAAGATAGTTGAAGTTGAAAAGGTTGTTGAAGTAGAAAAGACTATCGAAGTTGAGAAGATAGTTGAAAAGGTGGTTGAAGTTGAAAAACCATGTTTGAAATGTTCAGAATCTTGTAAAGTTTGTGAAGAGAAAGACAAAAAGATTGCTGAATTAGAAAAGATTAAAGAAGATTTACTGTCTGATGTGAAGTACGTGAAGGAGTCGTACGATGTGCTGAATAGAACAGTTGATGGTCTGAAAAGGACAAATTCAGAAATTGAAAAAGCAAATGAGAAAATGAGTGCAACGTTAATGACAAAGCAGAGCGTCATCAATGAGTATATTGAAGATTGTGCAAAGCTGAAACAAGACTTGGAACTTGAAAAGATTGAGAGTGAAAGGATTAAACGATTACTTTTGAGTTACACTACTTGTGATTATTTGATTGATCGTGTTTATCCTACTGTTGCAGGTCTTGAAGCTTTCAAGAAGAAAGAAAAAGAAGAGGATACTGGTAAGACACAAAGTGTCAAGTATAACAAGTGTCCGCCCCCGATATTTGAAAGTTATTCCCCAAGGAAACCAAATGAGGAACGAGTAGACAAGGCTCTAAACATCAAATTAAAGTCTGGAATCACTGATGAATTACCAGACAATATTGATGTCACATTCACTGCGTCTGACACTGATCATGAGTCTGATTTAGTTAAGAGAGTTGTCGATCAGGTGTTGGATATGGATGAAGAGTCAAAGTCGGAGTCTAAGTCAGATAGTTCGAGTTCGTCTGAGAAGAGTCCGGGTTCACCGGTTAAGAGGGTTTACAACAAGGAATTTTTATTATCAAAATCTAATTTGAATGATGAATCAATCAATTTGGCTTATATTTTGAATGATTCAGACAAATTATATTCTGATAATGAATTCCCAATAAGAAGTGTTAAAACTGAAATGATCAAAAAGGTTTTCAAATTAACAGAAATTAATATTTCTAAAATAAAAGATTTAAATCTTTCTGCAAAACCTAAACCTTACACTTCAAGGATTAGACAAAGAGTAAACAAGAAAATGGGTTACGGTTATGGTTATAATTTCTAAAAGAAATCAAACCATAATGGTAATCTCAAAAAGAAAGGTCTTGGTTTTATTTCATCAGAAAATTATAAAAATCAGAAAACTTATAAACCAAAAACAAAATTTGTTTCAGGAGGAAGTTCAGAGGAAGAACAGAAGAAACCATTCTGGAAGCAGTCAAACCAGGAGTTTCTTGCTGAAGTGAAGAAGAATGTGAGAAAGTTTGCTTTAAGAGTTGACAGAAGAACCTGTTTCAAATGCCAAGAAGTTGGACACATAGCATGGAATTGTCCCAAGACCAACTACCAAAAACAGGGAGTTTCTTCTAACTCTGTTCTGAGAAAGACTTGTGTTGATAAGAAAGAACAACCTGTGAAAAATGTTAAAAAGTTTGAAAATTCTACTTCTGAGGAAGGAGAAAGTTCAAAACGGTTTTACAAAAGAAGAGGTGATATGAACAAGCAAAAGTGGGTGGTTAAATCTGAGGGTAATTCTGACAATGAACCTGATTCCATAAAATCAGAGGAGTCTTTGGTTGAGAAAATGGTTGTGAATTCCGTTCCAGAGGTGAACGATGAGGATTTTCCTCCATTGTCAAAGGAAAATTTGATGAAGAAAGTGGGAAAGGTAGAGATCTCAAATCAATTCTTCGCTGATAAGGGAGAATTTGATGTTGAGAAGGCTTTCAATGGAAAAGTGAAACATATTTTTGGGAAGATGGTTGATGGGAAGGTTAAAAGTGCTAAAGAATTTTATAAATCAAAATGTTGGTGGGATAGATGTTTAACACCAGAATCTCCCAAGGCTGGTCAGGCTTGGGGGAAAGTTTTTCCTAACTAAAAATCCTGACTTGCCGGAGCTCCCAGCTTGGTAAGAGTGGAGCAGGAATCGGCATCTTTCTTAGCAAATGATTCTACAAGTGGTACAGTTGGTAAAGTACAGGTGGTATATTTAAATTGTTATATTTTGATTTACAAGTGGTTATGGTTGGTGAAATGAATCTGTAAGTGGTTGAAAGAGGTTTTCATTGACAAGTGGTTAATCAAGGTCATTAAGTTGAACTTGATTGGACCATACTTACAAGTTGTATTTTGGAGAACAATGTGATGAACCCCTAACCTACAAATGGTTTATGAAAATCAACAAAACTAATTTTCCGAAAAAACCATTTGATTAAAACAAACTTAAGTGATTTGAAATCACAATGGGAAAATAGTTTGTTGTGAGGGGGAGTTCTGGTTGTTTATGCCAAGTGGATGGCGAATTGAAGCAATTTGATATCGGTTGTCATTTTATTGTACAGTTTATTTTCAAATTTCCTAAAATGTGTTTGCATTTTAGGGGGAGTAAAAATTTCAGAAAATCCAAAAACATTTGAAAATTTGAAAAATACAAAAACATGATAAAATAAAAAATGAGTTTTGTTGTATAAAAGAGGATATGATAGTACATCAGTGGACGATCACGGCATGCTAAAGAAATGGAAAGTTAAATAGTGATAAACGGTCTCACTGATGATGTGTCAGTAGGTTTTTGCACATTTAATAGATTGTGACGAGATATAAACCTAAAATTCAAACTTGCTTATATCGTGGGTAACATCTCTCGGATATATGGGTAACCCCCGAAATCTTGTTTGAAGGACCCCTCTTTCTGAGATACTAGGTCTTTATGCTTAGTGATATCTGGGGTATTATCCTGGGACTTCTGATAATGCGGAAGCAATGGCCTAGTCCCCGGAGAATACTTTACGTTTGCTTGAAATATAGCGCCGCCCTCAGCATAAATGATGAGACAATAAAATTGCTAATCAATGCTGTTGTAAAAAATATCCTCTAAAGGGGACCCACCAAAGTCGAGCCGTCATCTCTCTGCTGAACGGAAGTTCTGACCTGAGCTCTCATGGTTTCGCAATCAACCCCTTACAGATATCATCTAGGTATACTCACCTGTAAGACTGAATATTGGGATCTGGATACGGGAGTATATTCTGAGGTGGGACACGCGAATAAGTTTAAGTCTTTAAAACATTAATCTCATATCTCGGAGCAGTTGAACTTTGTGTGAGAATTTAAGTGGATCAGTATACTGACAATCTAAGTGATTCGTTTAGAATTTAAAATGTTTAAAGCTTAAAGGTGTTGGTGATTTGTCTCAAAAACTGATATGATCCTCTTACGCAAACTCACAAAAATAGTGTCTGTAAATATTTCTTTACTGCATTTCATTTCTGTTATTTCAAAAATCCAAAAAAGGTTTTCGGAGTGTTTTAGCATA
The DNA here is from genome assembly GCA_030545235.1 of Helianthus tuberosus. NCBI lineage: Eukaryota > Viridiplantae > Streptophyta > Magnoliopsida > Asterales > Asteraceae > Helianthus > Helianthus tuberosus. The sequence goes on from CM060360.1 coordinate 168,121,962, forward strand.
AATTTTTTGAAAACTCAAAAAGATTTTAGACGACTGATGTTGAAAAGCTGATTTTCAAAATTCCGAGTGCTAAACATGACAAACAGGTTTGGGAAAGTTTGTTTGAAGATGTGTGAAATGAAAATGATATATTTTCAAATGGTTCATCAGAAATTGACATGATAAATCATTTTGTTTGATACTTGAAAATGATGTATTCAGGGTTGTGTCTTCAAGTGATTAGCAAAGTTTCTAAATTTTGTTATATCTTATCTTTTATGAAACTTATGTTTTGGGTAGAAAATATGCAGGTGAGTCAGGTCATGATCCTGATCCTGTGGAAGCCAGGCTACGATCCCAGCACAAGTTGAGGGGGAGTCTGTTAGAAAGAGAGAGTCTGAAGATACAAGAGCAAGATCGAGATTCTGGAAGAAAGAGCTAGAAGACTGATAAAGACTGAAGATACGAAGACTCGACACTGAAGACCCCGTCAACATCCGAGGGGGAGTTTGTTGGTGCATCCGTCTGTCGTCTACGTCTTGTATCGAGTCTTGTACTGTAATAGTTAGATCAGGGCACAGAAAACTAGAAAGTGGTTTTTAGGGGTGATTCCGCTCGAAATGACACCTTGTCATTTCGAGCTAAATCACATAAGTCCTGATTCCGCTCGAGATGGTTATGGTCTGATTCCGCTCGAGATGGTTATGGTCTGATTCCGCTCGAAAGTGAATTTCCTGATTCCGCTCGAAATGCACATAGCATGTTCGAGCGGAACCCATTCCCCTATAAATACCTTTCGAGCGTAATCATTTGTAACGATTTTGTTTTCCAGTACAGAACTGCTGCCGAAGTGCCGTTTGTTTGTAATCGCTGTGAAATTAATATACAAGGCAGAATTAAGTGAAACAAGCTGTTTTTCTTGTCCGTTTCTTAGTTTCCGCCTCTAAAACGGATTAGAGCTCTTCTTATTGACTCGTTTGGGTCACGAAACCGATCCTACAAGTGCCCATTCCCAAAAGAAGAAGAACCATGTCTTACGGTTGTTCTTACAAAGAATTCTGGTCTTGTAAACCAATGGAATTCTCGGGCAATGAAGGGGCCGTTGCAGTTCTACGCTGGATAGAAAAGACTGAGGCAGTCTTAAGAATAAGCAAATGTGCGGAAGAGGATAAGATAATGTTTGCTTCCAATCTGTTTCAGAATTCAGCACTGGAATGGTGGAACACTATCCTCCAGACTAGAGGAAGTGATAGAACTTACAATATGGAATGGGAGGAGTTTAAAAACATGGTAGAAAGGAAATTCTGCCCTCCTAATGAAAAAGAACAGATAGCAAACAAGTTCTTAAACCTTAGAATGACTGGTGTGGATAGTAAGGGGTACACTAAGTTATTCTTTGAATATGCTAGAATAGTGCCAACCCTTACTTCACCTGAACCAGTATTAACATCCCGTTACATCTGGGGATTAATTGGAGAGATAAGGCATGTAGTCAAGGCAGCTAGACCCCAAACTATAGAAGAAGCTGTAGAACTAGCCAATACCTTGACATATGAATTAGTCCGTACACGAGAAGAGGATCAAATGAGGAACCTAACCCAGAAGCTTACACAAGAATTCCGTTCTGGAAATTCTGACCGTGGGAGAAATGTAGGTTCTACCTCTGCACCCTACTGTAAGTATTGCAAAAGGAAGCATTCTGGAAGATGCTCCATAAACTGTAACTTCTGCAAAATATCAGGACACAAGGAGGAAGATTGCAGGAAAAAGATTAGCAACAGGATATGCTACAACTACGGAGAACAAGGCCACATCAAGCCCAACTGTCCAAAGCTAGCTCTAGCTACGAACACCAAGAATACTAAAAATGCTAGAGCATTTGTTCTGACTGTAGAAGAAGTAAAGATGATCCCGGATGTGATCACCGGTACGTTTTTAGTTAATGATGTTTCTGTTAAAGTATTATTTGACTCTGGTGCAAACCAAAGTTTTATTAATACTTCATTTTGCAAAATTCTTAATCAATCATTAACTAAACTTCCACAAGAATGTCTGGTAGAGACAGCAAATGGGGAAACCATTAAGATTTCTGAGATCTTGCAGGGAGCAAGAATAGAAATTCTAAATCAGAAATTTATTGCAAATCTTTACCCTATGAATCTGGCAGGATTTGATGTTGTGTTAGGAATGGATTGGTTAATAACCAATAAAGCTAGTATTTTATGTGATCACAAGGCAATTCAAGTAAATTCACCAAGGGGTGAAAAGATCACAATTAAAGGAAATAAAACCTCTAGATCCCCTAAATTCATCTCTGTGATGAAAACAGCAAGTTATATAAGAAAAGGATCATTAGTGTATTTGATTTCTATAATCACTAACACTAAAGGAAAAGAATTAAAGGATATTCCAGTAGTATCCCAGTTTTCAGATGTATTTCCAGAAGAGCTACCAAGGCAACATCCAGACAGAGAAGTTGAATTCAGAATCCACCTAATACAGGGACAGCACCAATTGCCAAAGCACCTTACCGTTTGGCACCCACAGAAATGCAGGAACTAAAGAAACAATTAGATGAATTGTTAGAGAAAGGATTCATACATCCAAGTTCATCACCCTGGGGAGCGCCGATCTTATTCGTTAAAAAGAAGGACGGATCAATGCGTATGTGCATTGAGTACCGTGAATTGAACAAGGTCACAATTAAGAATCGCTATCCATTACCAAGAATTGATGATCTGTTTGATCAGTTGCAAGGAGCCCGATTTTTCTCTAAAATCGATTTAATGTCAGGATATCATCAATTAAAGTTACAGGAAGAGGACATTCCTAAGACCGCTTTCAGAACAAGGTATGGCCATTATGAATTTATTGTCATGCCATTTGGTTTAACCAATGCCCCAGCTGCATTCATGGACATGATGAACCGAATATGTAAGCCATATTTGGATAAATTCATAATTATCTTTATAGATGATATTCTCATTTACTCTAAGAGTAAAGAGGAACATGTAAAGCATTTGCACGCACTTCTAAGTTTATTAAGAAAAGAGAAGCTTTATGCTAAGTTTTTGAAGTGTGAGTTTTGGTTAGAACAGGTACAATTTCTTGGACATCTAGTTGATTATGAAGGAATTCATGTAGATCCCACCAAGATCGAGGCGATAACCAAATGGAAAACCCCTGAATCACCAACCGAGGTTAGAAGTTTCTTAGGATTGGCCGGTTATTATAGAAGATTTATTAGAGATTTTATAGAATAGTCATTCCCTTAACTAAGCTGACCTGTAAATCCATTAAGTTTGAATGGGGACCAAAACAAGAAGAAGCCTTTAGAGTCCTTAAGCAAAGATTAACCCATGCACCCATACTAGCGTTACCAGAAGGAACTGAAGATTTTGTAATCTATTGTGACGCTTCTAAGTTAGGTTATGGATGTGTATTGATGCAATGTCAAAAGGTTATAGCTTACGCTTCTAGACAGCTTAAGAATAATGAAGAGAATTATTCAACCCATGATCTAGAGTTAGGAGCTATAGTTTTCACCCTTAAGATTTGGAGACATTACCTATATGGTAGTAAGTTTACCATTTTCACAGACCATAACAGTTTAAGGTACGTCTTCGGGCAAAAGGAGTTGAATATGAGACAAAGACGCTGGATGGAAATGCTTAGTAATTATGATTGTGATATCCAGTATCACGCAGGAAAGGCAGATGTAGTTGCCGATGCTTTAAGCCGAAAGTATCATGAAAAGCCAAAAAGAGAACGTTCACTTAAATTAAATCTGCAAGTAGATTTAAATGAACAGATTAGAATGGCACAAGAATCTGTAATCAAGGATGATACTGAAAAATTGAAAGGAATGATTAAGGAATTGGAACAAGGAACAGATGGAATTTGGAGATTCCATAAGAAAAGGATATGGATACCTAAATTAGGAAACCTACGCCACCATATATTAGAAGAAGCCCATAGGTCTAAGTATACGATACATCCTGGAAGTGATAAGATGTATCAGGATTTAAGAAAGAATTTTTGGTGGATAGGAATGAAAAAGGATATAGCAGCATATGTTGCAAAATGTTTAACCTGTTCACAAGTCAAAGCTGAACGTCAGAAACCTTCAGGTTTACTGCAACAGTTAGAAATGCCTGTTTGGAAATGGGAATTAATAACAATGGATTTTGTTACTAATTTACCCAAAACAAGAAAAGGTAATGATACAATCTGGGTGATTGTAGACAGGCTAACCAAGTCAGCTCATTTCCTACCGATGAAGGAAACTTTCAGTATGGAACTATTAGCTAAATTATATGTAAATGAAGTAGTTTCTTTACATGGAATTCCTCTATCAATTTTTTCTGACAGAGATAGTCATTTTACCTCTCATTTTTGGACAAGTTTCCAAAAAGCAATGGGAACCAAGTTAAATCTAAGCACAGCTTATCATCCTCAAACGGATGGACAAAGGGAAAGGACAATTCAGACCATGGAAGACATGCTTAGAGCTTGTGTAATTGATTTCGGAGGTAATTGGGACGATCACTTACCATTGATAGAATTTTCTTATAATAATAGTTATCACACAAGTATCAATGCTGCACCATTCGAAGCACTTTATGGACGAAAGTGCCGAACGCCAGTCTGTTGGGCAGAAATTGGAGAAAAGCAACTATCTGGACCTGAGATAGTACAAGAAACAACAGACAAAATCATTCAAGTCAAGGAACGACTGAAAGCAGCACGTGATCGACAAAAGAGTTATGCTGATAACAGATGAAAGCCGTTGGAATTTCAAGTAGGAGATAAGGTATTATTAAAAGTCTCTCCTTGGAAAGGAGTGGTAAGATTCATCAAGAGGGGAAAGCTAAGCCCCAGGTATGTTGGACCTTTTGAGATTATTAGAAGAATAGGACCTGTAGCCTATCAGCTACAACTGCCAGAGGAAATGGCAGGAATACATGATGTATTTCATGTATCTAATCTCAAGAAATGCTTAGCTGATGAATCACTGATAGTACCTCTTAAGGATATAGAGGTAAATGAACAATTAAAATTTGTAGAAAGACCTCTACAAATTGAAGACAAGAAAGTCAAGAATCTCAAACACAAGAGATTAGTTCTGGTCAAAGTAAAGTGGGACTCCAAAAGAGGACCAGAATACACATGGGAGCTTGAATCAGAAATGCAAAGGAAATATCCACACTTGTTCATGTAGACCTAGAGGAAGAACTCTAAAACAAGGTGAGGTGGATATAACAACCGTCCTGAAATTTTTCTGACACCCTAATATATTTTTTAAATATCCTTATATGTCCTAAAATACACCCCGTACGCGAAAACGGACACTGAATACATTTATTTTTATAAAAATAAAATAAAAACAAGAAAAACGAGGCTGTCGCGGGGCGTGTAGCCTTTGGCTACTGCCTACGCGGGCCGCAAGCGATCAACAACGAGGCCTCACCCGGTGATGACACGTGGCAACACGTGTTGGACCTGTTCATGACCCGGATCAGCTACGGCCTAGACCCCCTACTACGCGGGCCACGTAGCCCGAGGTCTAACCTTACGCGGGCTGCGAGGAAACCAATTTCAGGCCATATATAAGAGGGCATCGGGCCTTCAGTTGAAACTCGCTCATTTCCTTTTCTTTATCTCAAATTTCTGATAGTAGACACTATAATCGGGTATAATATCCCCCTAATTAATGAAGTTCTGCTCCGTTGTAAGTATTATAACCCCAGTTACGTATTAGATACGCTGCCCGATTGATCCAGGGTTCCGTAACGACTGTCGTGGTTCTACCCGACGTAGTCGTTGGAATGCCGTCTCGGGGAGGGTATCGTTAATATAAATAAAGGGTTATTGTACTAACATATGTATATTTGTGTAAATTATAGATAAATCACCAGGAAACCCTAAAAGAAGTCTAAGACAGCAATGTGAGTTTATCCTCTTTTTGTAAACCTTTTGTGAACTGTTTTACAAAACCTTAAATGTTTTACAATATGATTAAGCAGTGATTGAGTCTTTGTAGTTCTTCAATTACTGCCGGAATGTTGGGGTTTTGTATACAAAATGTGGAACACGTTACAATTGGACAACGAGTTAGCCAATGTGTAATATGACCCACCAGTCAGGATTAACAATACTGAGTGAGTAATTGTGTAGAAATAAACAATGTGATAACTCTCAATACTGTGTTAATTGATAAAACTCTTCTTGATTAAACTGGGATTCACTCACCAGTATTTCCCACTGACAAATGTTTTTAAAACGTGTTTCAGGTAACAAAATGTGAAAGCCAAATTAGAAGAAAGCCAGCTTGAGAGCACTGACGGCTTGGAAAAATGTGGCTATAAAAGTTACCTAAAAGACGATTTTTTAAATTCAATAAAATAGGGTTTATCCCTATGTTGTAATAAGAAAATTTGGGTTTTACCCATTTGGTTATTAATATAAAATTTGGTGGTTTTACTCTGATAAACATTTCCAAACTACGGTCCTGATGAAATTTCCGCTGCCAAAATAATAAACAAAATGATACCACCACAACAACTGGTCTCGCGGCCGCCCATTCCCGGGACAGATAGGGGGCGGGGGTTGCGACATGCTTGACCACTCGGTTCGGGCACATGTTGGCGAAGTGGTTGGGATCACCACACGTATAGCAAGATCTAGCATTGACCGCGGGTGCATGAGCCGCTTGATGGCCTTGAGGAGCAGCAAGTAGAGCTTGTTGAGTAGGAGCTTGACCTTGTGTTGGAGTAGGGTTTTGACGTGGACTTGTACGGCAGTTGGCGGTGAAGTGGTCGTACCTGTTGCAATGCGCACAGTATCTGCAAGCGATTCCCACAGGGTGGTGATAAGTACAAGTAGGGCAAGTCGGGTGAGGACCAGTATACGCACGCTTTGTCGGCGGTGCGGTTGTAACCGGTGCCGCTACTTGGCGGTGTTGATGTTGCTGTTGAGCAGGAACTGATTGGAGCGGAGCAGCATTGGTTACAGCGCAGTTCTTATTGCTGGAACTGCTGTTGTTCTTTCTCTTGTGTCTCGAGAGATTAGATGACTGAGGAGCAGTGGCGGTTTCAGCGGTTGAAGCAGTGGTAGCTTGATGCAGATTCTTGGGAGCTTTATCCCAGAAACAAGACTTGACTCACTTGTCGTTGATCTCAGCAGCGAGTAGAAAAGTTTCCTCAATTGTCGTTGTCTTTGCAGCTTGAACGAAATCAGCCAGGCAATCCGGAAGAGCACGGATATACTTTTTGATAGTGATTTCGGGTGTAGTCACTTGGCTCGGACAGATAATACTCAACTGCTTGAAGCGCGCAGTCAAACCAGCGTTGTCACCATCTTTCTGCTTAATGTGCCATAATTCATCCTCCAGCTTCTGGTGCTCATGGGGATGGCAGAACTCTTGCGTCATCACGTCCTTCAACTCATCCCATGTTAGCCCGTAAGCTGCATCATTTCCGCGTTTGTTTCTCTCAGCCGTCCACCAATCCAGCGCTCGGGATTGGAAGACGCCAGTTGCGTACAGAGTGCGGAGATTGTCATGACAGCCACTCTGGCGCAGGGTGACTTCGATAGAATCAAACCATTGAAACATGGCTGTAGGCCCATCTTCGCCGGTAAACTCTTTCATGCCGCAGGCTTTGAACTGCTTGAAGCTGCAAGCAGCTTTAGGAGCATCAGTCCTGGATTCTTCAGGAGATTTGCTAGCATTTTCATTCAACTCGCTAACAATCTGGGGGATAACCTTCGCCATTTGCTTAGCAACGAGGGCGGCGATGCGTTTGTCATCATGATTGCGGCGAGCTGAGCGTGAGTGAAACGATCCAAATGACGACATTTTCTGCAACAGACAGCGCCATAGGATTCAAAACGCTATTCGATTATTCCTAGTATAGTCTAGCGATCTTACCATAAAGCTCAGGAACACATTCATTCACCAAATCCACATAAGCATGAAGTCAAGTAATCACATAAGCACATAGACACATAAGCACGTAAGCACGTAAGGCACAGAAGCACATAAGCAGTCAGAATACAGAAACCATTTTATATGTTGCACGTATTCACCTATCCTTCAAAGCACGTATAGCGCCTAAAGCACGTATAGCGCCTAAGTATAGCCATTGCGAGTATCGAGCAGCGATTGCGTATAATAACCAGCGATTTGTTAGCGTGTTGAGATAGATGTGCAGTGCGAGTTGTGCGTGCTGATCAAAGCGAGAAGCGAAAAACGTGTAAATCACCAAAAATCAAAGCATATGAACAGGTAAACTACATAAAACACATAAAAAGCGACAAATATCAGATTCAGCAGTTGCAGACTCAGAATCGAAACACATAGAAATCGAGAATAGATTGTCTGCGGCTGGTAGACGTCGACTACCCAAAGTGATTCAACTATTCACAAGGACCTTAAGTCCACACATTGGCTTTCTGGACTGTGCTCTTGCTTAAATTCGAGCGAATGGCATGCATCCTTCCAGTCTCCGTGTGACTTCAAGTCGTTGGAGTCCGTCGAGACTTTGGTGAGAGTTTTGCAAAACCACAAGTATAGAGCGGAACGAGTCATCAAGGTTCGCGTTTCACCCCTGTCTTAACGACTACATCCCTGTTTTGTATGGTAAAATCATGAGATAGATGAGGAGATTTGCGTCAAAGTATGGATTTCACTCCTGATTCAACGCAAATTCTCTTGTTTTGTAGTAAAAGTAGCAATTCGAACGAGTAATCTGGTCGAGAATTTGCGGTTTTCACACCTAATCTTAACCAGATCATTCATTTGTGTGTGTAATCAGCCTTAGGAAAGGCTGATCTTGCGCAGAACTGTAGTATGCGATGTTCGTGCAAGTGTGTAGTGTACAGCGAGTTCGAGCGAGAAATAGCGAGTAAGCTTGTACAAAACCCCTACTGGGCATGCACAAGTCGGTCTGTTGGTAGACTAGGTCGTTTCTAAGACATCGACCCGGACTAGGTCGAGTCTTGCCTAATTCCCTATAGTTAAGGCTCTGATACCAATCTGTCACACCCCAACCGATGACGGAAACATCGGGGCATGGCATTGAGCGAAACAGATTGTCAAGAGAAATTCCATAACGACTAAATTACCAAATAGTTAATATTATGTCCCATACCATAACCTATTAAGTAATCTAATTATTACAGACTTAGATATTCTCAAAACAAAACATGTTCCGACAACTCAGATTCAAATAAAAATAAATTGTCTTTGTTTCTAGACTCTCGGTCCTACTTGATTCCACAAAAGCAGGTAAGCAACATCCTATGCATTCAAACACCTGTCACATACGTTAAAATAGAGGTCAATACACATAGTGTAAAGGTGAGCATACAAGTTTGATATAGCATAATAGAGTTTGAAATCGTTTACGCATAACCAGCATGTACAACGTATAATGTGAAGCATGTAAGTTATCGACAAAGATCCTATCAATACCAATGACTGCGAGTAGCGAGTGAGCATCACATGTTCACCACTATGAACACGTGAAGTATTGTCCTTAACAACCCCTGAATGAATGGGTGTTGAGTCCAAACTATAGTGCTATCGTTGCTAAGGTAGGTAGATAGCAATCAATGTGTAAACATAACAAACATGCATTCATTGAGTCACGTATAACATGCATTAACGGTCAGCATATAAATAGTGTTTACGTTGTGTGATAGATGTGGTTTAGAATAAGTAACGTATGTAACACCCAAAAGTGCATAAAGCAAAAAGGGATCGAGTATACTCATAGATTGTGTTTAACAAGTAAACACTCTCTTGGATTGAAGGGAGCGCTGAGAGGGATTAGCCTGAACACTTAACGATAGCATAAATGATGAGCGGCGCGTAAAATGGTGCAAAGGTACCAAGTATCGGATGGTAACCTGATCGGATGGCAATCCGATCGGATGGCCAGTCGATCGGATGTCAATCCATTCGGATGGTCACCCGATCGGATGGCCATTCGATTGGATTGACATCTTGTTTGGTAAGGATGTGTTTGTGTATGATGGTTTATCCTTTGAAGTATTCGTTGTAGCATTTTGAAAACAGAGAAGTATCTCTACCCTTCAGGTCGGTCGATCGGACGGCGGTTCGATCGGACAGCGACCCGATTGGCGAGGCTTTTCAGTTGAGAACAAGTTCACAGCAGGACGGTCATTCAACCAGATTGCAATCCGTTCGGGTGGCAATCCGTAAGCATTGAAAATGTTGAAAATTGTTAAGTGTTGAAGTCCCAAACATCACATGGTCGGATGGTCGTTCGATCGGATGGCTATCCGATCGGGCGGCAATCCGTTCAACGTTGAGATCCTTGAAAGTTTGAAATAAAAGTTTAAGTGTGAACCAAGTCCAAGCCGATCGGATGGCTGTTTGATCGGATGGAAATCTGATCAGATGGCAATCCGATCGGACGGCAATCCGTCCCAACGACCTGATCGTCTTCGTCACTTGATTGTTTTGAAAGTTTTGTAGTTTGAACGAGACGTTATGATAACTTGCTTAAACAACAGAAACCTCATCTCGACCCAAGTGACCCGATCGAACAGGAATCACCCTAGTCTGACCAGTTCACGGTTCGAGACGGTTGTGCATGTTCAAACCCGAAATCAGTAGTCTCTTGGATAGAATTCAGATCTTAAACTAACACATCACCAAGAATAAGTAGAAGATCAGAACGAGCTCTGATTCTATCGGTTTTGAGTGCATTGAGTGTAAAAGAGTTGAAAGAAAGTTGGAAAACCTTCTTTCAATCCTTTTAACCATGAATATGTGTAGATCTATGCGAAAACATTAATTAATCTTGTGGAAATCCTTCAGATCTAAGTTGTTCTTGATGGAATGAAGCCAAACCTTGAAGTTCATATGAAATCCATGATGACATCACCCTAGAACACCTCAAATCCGGTGATTTCATGGTTAAAAGTTAAGATTTAAAGGTGAAAATGATGAAGAAATGGGTGTAGATCATAGAAGTACAAGATTTAGGTTGAAAACTTACAAGAATCGGGAGAAATCGAGATAAATGAGTGTTGGAGTGCGGCTGGTCGAACAAGGAGCTGTCACATCACAAATGATGTGACAGGTGGGTATTTATAGGGTTTCCCAAAAAGGAAAGTGGTGAAGTGTTGAGCAGGTCACCGATCGGATGGCAATCCGATCGGGTGGCAGTCCGATCGGGTGGCAACTCGATCGGGTGACAATTCGATCGGATGGCAATCCGATCGGATAGCCACTCGATCCAGGTGTCCGGCGCGACGAGTTTTGCTGTTTCGATTTGCGTGTTGAGCGTCGCGATGCGATTCGAGTGAGTGATGCGATAGTATTACCCATTAGTTACACAAATAACCTAACTACTATATCTAACATACAATCACTATAAATAACTTGCGTTTAGCGTTTGCGATTTGATTGCGATGCGATAGAATTGCGATTGCGATTATCACCTCAACATAAACATAACATGCACAAGTAACACATAAATAGCACACACACGTAAAACAATATCTAGAACACATAATTCGAGTTGCGAATGCGATAGCGATGAGCGATAAATCGATTAAACATGCGATTAATATGCGATTAAACCTCGATTATTAATAGATACTCCACATAATACAACTAAAGTAAACAAATAATAGATTCGATTACAAGTCAAAGAAGTTAAAACAATAGTTGAGCAAGGAGTGACAGATCGCAATTAGTTTTCTTCCTTTGACTTTCGAAACACGGGGTGTTACACACAGCACCTATCCTATTTATTGCTTTCCTTAGTTTGATTTTAGTTCGTAAGCCTGTTTTTGATAAGTTTTCTAAGGCTTAAGGAACATTTGGTGTAGGCTGTTCGGACCGGTCTATGAGACAACTTTGTTTTTATTATTTCATAAGTCTCATGGAGTTGTATTGATTTAGGAACTCACCCCTTATATAGGTTCATTCACCCTTGAACCTATTGAGCGATATGGCCTGGGAGCTCATCCCCTTACATGACCCCTGTCATGGAGTTTTTTTGCTAGGTTCTCAACCTGATTTTAGGATAGAAAGACAATTTTGATAAAACAACTTCATTCATTCAAGAGATACTGTTTTACAAAAGGTGATCATCGGGCAACTCTTGAAATACAACACTTGAAATACAAACTACACTTTCTTGATCAGACATGGAACCTTTTAAGGGTTTTGCCATTCCAATGTCTAGGAAGCTTTTTACCTTCTGCATCGGCTAGTTTGTAGGATCCGCCCTTATGTGCTTCAAGGATTGTATATGGCCCCTCCCACTTTGGGCCAAGTTTTCCTTGGTTTTCCTTTTTACTAGCCTCATTGTTTCTAAGCACAAGGTCTCCTGGCTTGAAGCATTCATGTTTGACTCTTGTATTGTAATAAGCTTCCATCTTTTGTTTGTACTTGGCTTCTTGAATTGCAGCTTGGTCTCGTGTTTCTTCTAGGAGTTGCAAGTTCAACATGGTCTCTTTGTTGTTTGCTTCGGGATCCATGTTGAAGGTTCTTTGAGTTACAACTCCTATTTCAGCTGGAATCACGGCTTCGGATCCGAATACCAAGCTATAAGGTGTTCTTTTGTGGCTTGTTTTCTCCGTTGTTCGTATAGTCCATAAAACATTTGGCAATTATTCAAGCCAATTACCTTCATGCCTTCCCAGCCTCAGCTTGATACCTTCGATAATGCTCCGATTTGTTCTTTCCACTTGGCCGTTTGATTGTGGGTATGCAACTGAGCTGAATACCTGAGTTATTCTGAACTCTTTACACCAAGTGCTAAAAGGCTTCTCAGCGAATTGTTTCCCATTGTCTGTGACCAAGACTCCCGGCAACCCATAGCGATAGATGATGTTTTCCCAAACAAAGTCAATGACTTGTTTGCCTGTGATTTTTGCGAGTGGTTTGACTTCATGCCACTTTTGGAAGTAATCTATGGCCACCAACAAAAACTTTACTCCACCCTTGGCTGGTGGGAACGGACCAATGATATCCATTCCCCATTTGTGAAATGTCCAAGCTGAAGATATTGGGACGAGGTCGTGCTTGGGGCTCTTGGGTACCGGTGCATGTATTTGACATGCTTCACATTTTCTTAATTGTTCAGTAGCATCTCGGTGCATTGAAGGCCAAAAATATCTGAGGATCAATAGTTTAGCAACCACCGTTATGGCTCCAAAATGAGCTCCACATATCCCCACATGAACCTCTTTAACCAGGTACTGGCTTTGTTTCGGGCCTACACATCTCAGTAAGGGTGCAAGATAGCCCTTTTTGTAGAGCATCTCATCCTGCAACACATACTGCCTTGATTTGATTTTAACCCTTTCAGCGTCAGCTTGGTCACCGGGTAATTCACCATTCTTGAGGAATTTTTTAATAGGAGTCATCCAATTGGGACCCTCTTCAGTGATTACATCTTGAACCTCCAATTCTTGAATTGAGGGAGCTTTCAATGCCTCCACCAATACCTTATTTGTAAGGTGGGCAAAGGTGAGGGAGGCAAGCTTACTCAAGGCGTCTGCCCTCTTGTTTTGAGATCTCGGGACTTGATTTATGGTGCATGTCTAGAAGGTGTTTCTTAATTCCTTGGCTTTTTCTTTGTATTTTCTCATGTTGGGCTCTTTTGCAACGTAGCAGTCATTGAATTGGCTTGATACAAGCAACGAGTCTGTGAAGACTTGAAGCTTTTGAACCTTCATTTCTTTGGCTATCTTTAACCCGGCTATCAATGCTTCGTATTCAGCTTCATTGTTTGTGGTCTGGAATTCAAATCGAAGAGCATATGTGAATTCTAAGCCTTCAGGGTTGATTAAAATGAGCCCATCTCCTGACCCTTCAATGCTTGAAGCTCCATCGGTGAAGAACTTCCAGGCTTCATGGTCAGAAGGTTTAGCCGTGGTTGTATTAACTTCTGTGACAGCTTGCTTTGGGACTTCCACAATGAAGTCGGCCAAAACTTGGGCTTTGATGACTTTTCTTGGGACATAGGTTACTTTGTGCTCACCCAAGTCCACAACCCATTTGAATTTTTTGGTTTTTCAAGCACACTCTTTATGGGTTGGTCGGTGACCACTTGTATAGGGTGTGCTTGGAAATACCTTCGAAGCCTTCTAGCCGTTTGGACTAGGGCTAAGGCAAACTTCTCTAGAGGAGGATACTTGATTTCTGCCAATTTTAGAGTTTTGCTGAAAAAATAAACGGGTACCTGAACTTTGTCTCGTTCAATGGTTAAGACCGCGCTTATTGCTTCCTCAGCAACCGAGAGGTAGACAGAGATCAGCTCACCTGTTTCCGGGGCAGCAATATCAGGAAGTGAAGCCAGGTGCAGCTTCATCTGGTTGAAAGCTTGTTCTGCTTCTTCAGTCCACTTGAAATCCTTTTTGTCAGAACACCCTTTAAGCGTTTTAAAGAAAGGTAAAGATTTTTCAGCCAGTTTTGAGGTAAAACGCTTCAGGGCCACGAGCTTTCCATTCAGACTCTCAACTTCTTTTTTGCTTTGTGGGGGCCTGGTTTCATGAGCGGCTTTGACTTTGTTTGGATTGGCCTTTATACTTTGTTTTCCCACAATGTGCCCCAGAAACGTTCCTTCTTCAAACCCAAACGAACATTTCTCGGGGTTGAGTTTCATGTTGACCTTCCTTAGGTTCTTGAAGGTTTCTTGGAGGTCATCAAGCATTTGGTATTCTGTTTTAGTTTTGATTACCAGATCATCAACGTATGCTTCCATGTTTCTACCAATTTGAGTAGCAAAAGCCTTGTCAACTAGGCGTTGGTAGGTTGCACCTACATCTTTAAGGCCAAAAGGCATCTTTTGGCAGCAAAAGATGCCTTTATCCGTGTGAAAGGCAGTTTTCTCTTCATCTTCTTCTTTCATGAGAATTTGATGATAACCCTTGTAAGCATCAAGAAAACACTTGAAAGGGTAACCAGTGAGGGAATCAACCTTAAGATCGATTTCTGGCAGTGGATAACAATCTTTAGGACAAGCCTTGTTCAAGTCCTTGAAGTTGATGCACATTCTCCAAGAATTATCGGTTTTTCGGACCATGACAGAGTTTGCAACCCAAGACTGATACTTGACTTCCCAGATAATTCCAGCTGAGACAAGCTTTTCAACCTCTTGACATGCTGCCAAACTTCTTTCGGATGCAAGACTTCTCTTCTTTTGGACAACAGGCTTGACATCAGGTGGTATCCTCAGCTCGTGTTCAGCAATGCTTTGAGGGATACCCGTCATGTCTTCCGGGCACCAAGCAAAGACATCACTATAATGTACTAGCATCTTTTCAAGGTACAAGAGGGTTTCTTGAGAGAGGCTTGGGTTAACCCTTATCCTTTGCTCAGGATACTTGGGGTTTATGATCAGCCTTTGCTTGTCTTCTTCACTTTGGAACTTTCCCCTTCAACCATGTAAGCCTCTTGAGTAGGTTGAAGGGTTGCAATCCCTCTCTCGGTAGGAAACTTGACTGTGCCATGACCAACAGAAACGGCCATATAGAATGCACACTACCCCGGCCTTCCTATGATGACATCATAGCTGGAAGGTATATTGATAACCACAAAAGTGAGAGGTTGGACCCTCTCCATCTTGCCTTCACTGAAACGGACATCAAGGGTTAGTTGCCCTAAAGGCTTGAGGGGTATGTCAGCAATACCTTTTATGGAGGTTCCGGATGGTTGAAGCTTCGAACGTTCCTCATTACTCAAACGGTTGAAGAACTTCTCAAACATGATTTCCGTAGCTGCACAAGTGTCTATGTATGCTCTGCTTGTTTTTAATGTACCCACAGTTGCCTCAACCACAAGGGGGTTTGAGAGTGGGCCTTTTTCTGTTGGTGGGAAGCATACACACTGAAGCTCCCAATCTTC
Organism: Helianthus tuberosus; assembly: GCA_030545235.1. Taxonomy (NCBI): domain Eukaryota; kingdom Viridiplantae; phylum Streptophyta; class Magnoliopsida; order Asterales; family Asteraceae; genus Helianthus; species Helianthus tuberosus. Next base: position 168,137,836 of record CM060360.1, read on the forward strand.
CAACCTTTACTGTTTGTTGGGAACCTTTCCATCGAAGTCCACCATGTTAACTTCTTTGCCTTTTCCTTCAGCTATCTTGTCCCTTACCCCTTCACTAAGTGAGCTAGTTCTCCGGACTTGATGGCCTCTTCAATCCTCCTTTTGAGTTGAAAGCAATCGTTAGTATGGTGGCCCTTCTCTTCATGAAATTCACAAAATTGGGTGGAATTTGCATTCCTTTTGTTTTTTGGGAGAGGTCTAGGAGGACGGAAGCTTTGTTTCACTTCCTCCGTAGCAAGGATTTCTTGGGGGGGGGGGGGTTTGTAAGGGCTGTGAAGTTTATGGTCTTCTCCCTGCTAGGACTGTTCCAACCTTCAGACCTTCGTTTCTCTGAACCCCTTTGACACCTGTCATAGGGATGAAAGTTGCCCTTCTTTCTAGTGGGGTTGTTGCCTCGCCAACTAGCTCCCCTTTTTCTCTGCTCCTTTATGTCTACAACCTTTTCTCCTCTTATATGGGCTTCAGCCCTTTCGAGAGCTTCTTCCAAGGTCTTAGGTAGGGATTTGTTGAAATCTCTTGTAAAGTATTTGGATGTAATGGCGTTCATAAAACCGGCCACTCTCATCTTTTCGTCTGCCCCTACATATGTTAGACCTTCTTTCTTGTACCTTTCTATGAACTCTCGAAGGCTTTTGTCATCCCTTTGTTTTATCTGAAAGATCACCGTAGCATCTTTGACGTACCGCATTTGTTGTGAGAAATTGGCTAGAAACCCTTTGCTCAGATCATCGAAGCTTCGAACGCTTCTGGCCGGTAAATCGTTGAACCATATCCTGGCTGATCCTATGAGGGTCTGCATAAACATGAGGCAGCATTCAGCATTTGAACATTTCTCAATTCTAGTAGCACCAGTGAAGATCTGAAGGTGATCTTCTGGATCCTCGGTTCCGTCATATGTCTTGATATGGGATGGCATTTTTATTTTTGTTTGAAAATCATAATCGGCTATTTGCTGTGAGAAGCACGAAAGATTACTTGGTTTGTATGGTTTGGCCAAATCTTCTTCTACCCTTGCACCCGTGTTATTGTTGTTATTCCCTTGAATGGCCAGCACTTAACTAATTTAGTGCTGCCAAGGGAAGAAGGCCATCATCTGAGCCATCATTTGAGGCATAAGGTTGAAGTCTTGAAGGCTTCCAGGTGCAGCAGAGCAGTTTATCCCCAAAGGAGCACTCATAACGGCACTTCGTGCCAAGGGAAGCACAGACAAAGCTTGTTCCCATGTAGTTGTTGCTGAGGGCGGAAGGCTTGCCACCGGAGATTGTAGGAGCTGGTCCAAAGTTAGCTCGTGCCCCAACGGAGCGCCGGTTGCAGCTGGTTGGGAAGAAAAGAGATGAAACATTGTCGGATTTGGCCTTGTATATATATATATTGCTTAGGATTTGGAGGTGGTTGGCTGGGACCAGCCTCGTTCCTGGACAGGGTTGGTTGTGAGCTTGTGAAAGGAAGAGGTGCAGGTCTAGGAGATAACGACGACTCGGGCTCGTCATAGTCCAACCGGATCCTTACCCCTTTGTCTCTTTCCCTACTCACGTATTGGTTGAGGAGAGACCTCAACTCTAGGAAGTTGTTGGCGACCCCTTCAGGAATAAGGTCAACACGTGAGGGGGTGTTAGAGGCACCGACGTTAGGGGATGGGACCCCTGATCTAGACGGAGTTGGTGTTTGGAAAGTGAGGAACTCGGGGTATGTTGCTCCAGTAGGAGTGCTCCCCGGTGTTGAGAAGGACGTTGGTATAGCCACATGAGCTTGGCTAGTGCTTGGGGTAGAGGTATTCGGGACTTGATTTACCTCTCTCAGAGATTCACTTTCCGACATGGTAATTTTGATAGAATGGAGCTACACTACTAGGTCTTTTGGAGAAAATTAGTGGCGTAGCCCCACGGTGGGTGCCAACTTCTTGATGCAACAAATACTAGACCGATGGTAGTAGCAAGGCTGGTTAGGCAAAAGGGTTGGAGGGTTCCGGTTTGCCTAACGCAGGTCGTGGGGTCCCCCCACGTTTGCAAGACGTGGAGAGAGGTTCACTAGTTAGATTTTGTTGTTTGCTCAAGATCCTCAACTAAAGTGTGTTCAGCTTTGGATGTGAGAGCAGTGAAAATGTGTGTGTTGAATGTGAAGAATGGAGACTTGCATGGAACAAGTACTCGAGAAGAAAGACCAGGGATCCCAATGGAATCAGAGCTGATCGGAATGTCCTTTAGCACTAAATGAAGTGTCATTTTATAGGGAAGTACATCGGCCAAAGAGGAAACCATGGACTAGTGAAACATGCTTGCAGTGGGGGACTTACCCTTTTAGGGGTTGAAGCGTTTGGACCTGCGGATAAAAGACTACATCATGTGCACTCGTTCTACTTTTGCGGTTGGGAGAGTTGTTTAAGTAATCCGTGACATGACTGATTACTGTACGCGTGCTGCGTTAGCTCAGTTCCCGGGTTTTAAAACCTTTGAACCCTTCAAGCTGTCATGTATTCTTAGTCATTTTATTTAGGTTTGGGCTACCCCGTCATCAAAAGTAAATAGCTAATCGAGGTTTCTTCCGTTATTCTTTACCCTTTTATGGTTATCCAATAACTCATCCCCTAAGTAAAACAAATACAAAGTGTTTTTAAGAAGAAAAAATGTAGAAAATAGTAGTATTCAAACATGTGTGTCTACTACATTTGTATACACTAGGGTAAATTAAGTAAAACATAAATATCCACTCTCTTCAAAACCAAGCCTTTTTCTCTTTCTTTCAACTTTGTTAAATCTTGCTCAACCAATGTGCCCTATTCTTGAAGGTTTCACATTAATTTTATCTTCACAAAGATGAGAAATTTCCATATCATCATCATAGTGTCCGAGATGATGATGATATGGACCATAGTTGTTAAAGGCCATCGCCTCTTGTGCTCTGAACCATAGTTGTTAAAGGCCATCGCCTCTTATGCCTAGGCTCATTTTCAGGCGAGGTGAGGCAAATGCGCTTTAAGTGGAGGCAATTGTGATTTAGTTCTCCACGTTATGGTTCAGATGTATATTACAGCCATATTTCTACTTTTATTTAAGGAAAACTACTTTTCTACATCAATACACTAATATTTAAGAACTTTTGATACTAAATAGATATTTAATGCTATATAATAACTTTTGTTTATTTTATTTGAAGATTATTATTATTATACATATGATATTTTTTCAAGCCCTGGCTTTTTTTTTTCACCTTCCTTCTAGGCCTCAGGCGAGGTCTATGCGCCTAGCGACTTTAATAATTATGCTTTGAACAATGATAGATTTTGGGTTGTTTTTTGTTCAAGGTTCGTGATTCACAAATCACAATGATTCTGTGTTGTAATTTCTAAATGTTTTCTCTACTGTAATCAATGAAAAATAATATGAATTTATTATTAATGTTTATACATGATATGTTATGTCCTTATATTCATTCATATTATAGTCTACAAAGTTCATTCTTTTTTTTTTTTTTTTGCTATGTCTGCAAATTAAGCAATAACATTGATAAAAAAACGACTTTCAACATGTGCCTGAAGATGGAGGAATCATTCTAATGCATTAGACGCACCATGATATCTGTGTGCATCAAAACTCATAACTAGAGTGAATCAAACCTACGACGTTGGGCCTGCCATTATAATGGGTTAAAAATACGATTATGTACATGTGTGTCAATTACATCGCTCAACCAAAGATAAGAAGTGTTGTTGCAATGGTTAGATGTAATCTCGTAATACATTAAGACGTGTCGTTAGATACTTATGCGCCAATATGTATTACAATAGGTTAGATGCACTATAAAAATTAGTTAATTGCATCGCTATATACTGTTGGAAAATTGTGAAAATAGCATTTTTCACAAATATAGGAAAATGATTTTTTTCCTATTTTGGACTAGAAATAAATATAATAAAATGAGCGGGTTTTATATATTTATTTGTGGGTTTGTGTTCTATGTTGGAAGAGTTTCGCAACGAACTAGCCATGTCCAAAACGGAGCTAAGATGAACGAGATATCGATGCTCAAAGTTTGGTGTTTGAAACTTGAATGCTGAAAAAAGTGGGAAGGTGGCACCTTATCCCACATCGGATGAGATATGAAACTAAAAGGGGTATTTAAGTGGGAACTCTCTATCTTTATTGTTTCATGGAAACACTCACTAAGTGTACTCGCGAAGGGTGCAGAGCACCCTAACTTGCACACGCGCGCGTGGCGTGGGCGATGAGGCGCAATGTGGCTCTTTGATGGCGTACTTTGCACTTCGCACGCGCGCGAGTACACATGGCGTGATGGCGCGCACTGGCGCATGGAGCATGGGCACTGAGGTGACGTGCGCGGCGCCCCAAAGTGAGTGAAAACGGCGCGACTGTGTGGCGTGCTTGTAGAGGCTTACAGGTAACGTGGCGCAGGTGCGCATGGAACTGAACCATTAAGGCGCACGCGCGCATCGCAATGAGCCAAAAGGACGCAGCGCGCATGAGGGTGCAGACCTGCGCGCGCACCAGTGTGTCTTGCGCGCGCGCGCGCAGAAACTTCCAACAGCAGTTAATGCTGTGCAGTTACGTTTTAGCGTTCGAAACTGACGAAGTTAATGCGTTTGACTGAGAATTAAGTGACGAATTAAAGTGCATTAAAGACGTTTAATGCAGTTTAATTCACCATTTAATTCATTTTTCAGTTTCTTTAAGACCTGCAACTATAAATAGGAGCATCCTATTGCAGAACAAACCACCAAAACACACTTCTCTACAATCTCTCTCTACAGAATTCTTCCCTCATCTTCAAGAACTCAAGGTACACCTTCGGGTTGGAGTCAAGACCGGCAGTGCAACTGCTTAGGCTGTTGCATCCTGGAAACAAACGTGTTCTCCTGGGAGGCACGAAATTTGTTTTAAGAGACCCGTGTCTAACGCGATCCTCGGCCAAGAACACCAAATTTGTCTAATTTTTTGTTCTTGTTTTTACTTTTACTTTCAATTGTAATTGTAATTTCTTTCAGTTCTTTCTGTATTTGTTCTGTAATTAAGTTAATAAGAATTTTATTTATTTTTACACGAACGGATTCCTACATATACATGTGTATCAAACCTTGTTACAAGAGTGAATCATACCCCATAAATTGAAGCACCGTCACTAGATGTTTGCACACAATCATATACTCGTGCGTCAAAACTTAGTACAGCGTATAATCTAACCTCATGGCTTCATTGCAATTAGTTTGACGAACTTCTATATGACAAACTCATCCATAAAATTGCATTAAAACTATAAAATGTGACACACCATTGCGTTTTTAGATGCATCATTGAAATGGAGTTAGAAACTCCATTTATAATCAATGGCGCATCAAATCATGTGAATAGTCTTTTTTATTAACGTTACATAACAACACTAAAACTATGTTCAAAGACCATGAAATATAGCAAAAGTAGAATATATTAAAGGTATTTTAGACTCCAAATAAATTCACCATGGAACTGAACCAGTAAGGCGCACGCGCGCATCGCAATGAGCCAAAAGGACGCAGCTCGCATGAGGGTACAGACCTGCGCGCGCACCAGTGTGTCTTGCGCGCGCGCGCATAAACTTCCAACAGCAGTTAATGCTGTGCAGTTACGTTTTAGCATTCGAAACTGACGAAGTTAATGCGTTTGACTGAGAATTAAGTGACGAATTAAAGTGCATTAAAGACGTTTAATGCACTTTAATTCACCATTTAATTCATTTTTCAGTTTCTTTAAGACCTGCAACTATAAATAGGAGCATCCTATTGCAGAACAAACCACCAAAACACACTTCTCTACAATCTCTCTCTACAGAATTCTTTCCTCATCTTCAAGAACTCAAGGTACACCTTCGGGTTGGAGTCAAGACCGGCAGTGCAACTGCTTAGGCTGTTGCATCCTGGAAACAAACGTGTTCTCCTGGGAGGCACGAAATTTTTTTTAAGAGACTCGTGTCTAACACGATCCTCGGCCAAGAACACCAAATTTGTCTAATTTTTTGTTCTTGTTTTTACTTTTACTTTCAATTGTAATTGTAATTTCTTCCAGTTCTTTCTGTAATTAAGTTAATAAGAATTTTATTTATTTTTACACGAACGGATTCCTACATATACATGTGTATCAAACCTTGTTACAAGAGTGAATCATACCCCATAAATTGAAGCACCGTCACTAGATGTTTGCACACAATCATATACTCGTGCGTCAAAACTTAGTACAGCATATAATCTAACCTCATGGCTTCATTGCAATTAGTTTGACGAACTTCTATATGACAAACTCATCCATAAAATTGCATTAAAACTATAAAATGTGACACACCATTGCGTTTTTAGATGCATCATTGAAATGGAGTTAGAAACTCCATTTATAATCAATGGCGCATCAAATCATGTGAATAGTCTTTTTTATTAACGTTACATGTGTGGGCCATCGGGGGGCAAAAGTAAAAGTGTACATGCACTAATGTATATATGTGTGGGCCATCGGGGGGGCAAAAGTAAAAGTGCACTAATGTATTTAGTCCCTCCGCTTGCGGTATGCGCATATAATGTATATATGTGTGGGCCATCGGGGGGCAAAAGTAAAAGTGCACTAATTTTAACGTTATTTTACTAATTTCGTGAAAATAACGTTAAAAGTGGAGGACGGTTAATCATGCATCATGTGGTGGCGTTGATAGCTGAAAGACAAAAGGGTACATGCACTAATCGGTCTTTGTCCCGATTGCCGAGTGTTATGTGCCTTATGTCCAAGGCTTGATGCAAAACTACTATCGAGCCGGGGGTCTCTCTGGAAGCAGCCTCTCTATTCCTACGGGGTAGAGGTAAGGCTGTCTACATCTTACCCTCCTCAGACCCTACCTTTGCTTTGCTATTGGTGGGATTTACTGAGTATGATGATGATGATGATGATGATGATTAACGTTACATAACAACACTAAAACTATGTTCAAAGACCATGAAACCCCCCCCCCCCCCCCCCTCCCAATCCATAACATTGTATTAAAACTGTAAAATGTGACACAACATTACATTTTTAGATGCATTGTTGAAATGGAACTTTATTTGTGCAAATCATGTGCAAAGTTTTCTTATTAACGTCACATATCAACACTAATACTAAGTTCAAAAAGCATGACATATAGCAAAACTGGAATATATTAAAGGTATTTTAGACTACAAATAACCCCACCCCCCCCCCCCCCCCCCCCCCCCCTCAATTATTCTATAGCTATTTGATGATATAGCAGTTACAATTATATCAGTTAATATTCACTGTAACAATAAATATGATGATCTAGTAGTTACAATATATCAGTGACTCACTGTAACAATCAATATGATGATCAACACATCAGATTCTTTCATACTCTTGTTAAGGGGAGGAGGGGTGGTCACTAGTGATAGAATTCTATCACTCCCAATATCCAATCAACTCATGCCATGTCATCACCCAATATTCTATCACTAGTGATAGAAATGTAGTGGGGGTGGTCACTAGTGATAGAATTCTATCACTCCCAATTTTTTTTTAATTTTTATTTTAAAATTAGAAATTAACAATAAAACACTAAATTATAAATTTCATTAAAATTAAAAAATAAATTACATAGCAAAATAAAATAACAACTAAACATTGGAAAAAAAAAACTAAACGGGTGGCATCTCCCAACCCCACTTTGCGCAAATCTCGCGCTTTTGTTGAATTACAATTGACTTAAACGGTTCGTCGAGATGGGCGTGCTTTTCACACAAGATTTTTAAATCATTTTGTCTTTCAACCGTTTTCAAGTGTTCCTTGTACGCCTGCTCGCGTTCAACTTTTAGGGACATAATTGTTTCTTTTCTTTGTTCGGCCTTCTTGTATTGCGTCATTTTCTCCTCTTCGATTCTGGAGATCGACTCCGCCACCGCTTCCTTCCCTTTGCTTGACGATTCACCACTTTTCTTGCGCCGTGGCCTTGTAGGTGTATCTTCTTCAACGGGGTCGTCAACGGGTTGATCGGGTTCGTCAAGGGGGTCGTCGTTTAAGTTCATTTGGGGCAAGTTATCCGACGAGGAAGTCATGTAGTTTCTCGAATCGGATGTCTTTGATCTTTTCGAACCTCCTCGTTTTTTTGGAGCCGTAGGACCACGCATGTCAACCAACTCAACCGGGACCCACTTCGGGTGATTTCTCGCAACTTCTCATGCCGCCACGTGTGGAAAACTCCTCTTTTTGTAGAGATCGCAATAGTCTTCGGTGGCTTGTCGCATGATTGTCGCCTCGCTCGCTCCACTTTGTGGGTTTCGGTTCTACAAAAAAATATAAAAGGTAATGTATTATAAAAAAAATCTATTTTAAAAAAAAACAGTTTTCTGTTATTATAAAAAAACAGTTTTCTGTTTTTTATAAAATAAAAACCGTTTTCTGTTTTTTTTTAAACTGTTTCTGTTTTTAAAAAAAAATAAACTGTTTCTTTTTTTTTAAACTGTTTTCTGTTTTTTCTAAAAAACTGTTTTCTGTTTTATTTAAAAAAATTGTTTTCTGTTTTATTTAAAAAAACAGTTTCTTTTTTTTTAAACAAATAACAGTTTCGGTATTTATTATAAAAAACTGTTTTTTTTTAATAAGAGTTTAAAAAAAGTTTTAAACTTTATAAAAAAACATACCTTTTGAATGAAACAAGCGTTGAACTTACTAATTTTCCCGTTCAAATCCGTCCATTTCGACGTCATTTGGTCCATGTTTCGTTGCTTTGCACCGGGAAGTCGGCGAAAATGATTAATGACCCGTCTCCAAAACGTATCATTTCTTTGCTCGTTGGCATGTTTCTTGCTCTCCGAGATGTGCAAGTACGCCTTCACCAAGGACACCTCCTCCTCGCTCGTCCAATGTTGTCGGACGGTTGGGACAATTTCTTGAACGTCATCATTTTCTTCTTCTTTCTCTTCTTCTTCCTCTTCCTCTTCTTCTTGTTGTTCTTGAACGTAATCATCATCTTCATCGTCGTCAAGACTTTGTTGTGGTTCACGATACGCGTTTGCAAAATGATGGATGACGGTGTTGGTTTCTAGTAGTGGGTCGAGATTGTGGGGTTGGGTTTGATACGTTTGGGGTTGAAATTGGTGAGGTTGAAACGGTGGAACGAACGGTTGGTTTTGATACGTTTGCGATTGAAAGGGTGGATATTGTTGGTTTTGAAAGGGCGGATATTGTTGGGTTTGAAAGGGTGGGACTTGCTCGGGTTCGTCTTGCAACCTAAAGCGCGTCGGCTCGCCAAGATTCGCTCGAACCTTGGGTCTTACGGGATTTTTCTTCGTACCCGAACCTCTTTTTTTCGAACTCCCACCTCTCTGGCTTGAACCTTCCATGTTTCTTGTAAAATTATTTTTGAAATCAAATGAAGAATTGTATGATTTTTTTGAAGTGAATTGGATAAATTTTGATATGAAATGTATTGGGTTTGATAGATTTTATATAAACTTTCAAAAATAAAAATAACCCAACGTTCAACCCCCCCCCCCCCAACGGTCCAATTCTAACGTTCCTTTTTTGATTTTCACGCGTTATCTTTTCAACGAGTTATATTTTCAACGCGTGATGAGGGGAGTGGCGGCGGTGTGCGTGATTATTCCACGCGTTATACAAGGTCCATCACGGACTGCCCCGGTGGCCTAAGAAAAATAGAGTCAACACGTAACAAAAATATTTAAAAGCATGTCTAATATAATAGATATTTTATACATGTGTTACATGTTATTTTTCTCCTTGTTAATTTATTATTTTGACATGTGTTATAATGTTTAAAGTTAGGAATATGAATCATTTTTCATAGTTCACACAATACCAACAAAGACAACATAAATGAAATAGTAATTATCAACAAAAACAAAATTTGAAACACGTCACATGAATACAAAAATGAAAGAGGAAGAGATACTTAGGAAAGTGAGATCTAGGATTATTGAAAGATCCGACAACATTAATAGGATCCGTCCAAGATCTGCTTGTACTTTTCCACTATTTAAACGTCTTTGGGTATGCAGTTTCATAGTTTTTTTTTTTTTTTTTTTTTTTTCTGTTTTAACTATTAAAACTATTGATGAGACCTAACAAGAAGCGATATTAACATGAGAAGCGATATTAACATGGCTCAAGCAGGGGTCTTTTTGATCCATTTAATTTTTATTTATGATGCTTTTTTATAAAGGGAAAATATAATTATAAAAAGCTAATAAGAATAAGAAAATGATAAATATGGGTGTGAATTTGTTAAACGACACAAACCTATCACGAAATCTACGGGTTTAGGTTTGATCTAAATGTGTTGGGTATCTGCCTATCGGGTTGAACTCGATAAAACATTTAGCTAAATGGAACATGTTCCGTGATGTTCATATCAACCCAGTGAGTTCGTTGGTTGACCCGTTTAGCCTATACATTTATTTTTATATTTATCTTTAAAAAACATGTGTCGACAGCTAACACAATTTAGTATTTTTATACATAATTGCTTGAAAATAAATATAATTGCTTGAATATAAATATAATATTTTAATTTAGAGTTTTAAAGTATTAATATGTATAAAAAAAATCAGGTTCAGCAGATCATATTCATGTTACACGATTTTGATAAAAAAAAAAATCAACTTCAGTCTGTATTATGGTTGCAAAAGTCGCTAGGCGCTCCCTAGTCGGTCGACCGGGGAGTTGAGAGTACTCGGCATAGGCGGAGAGTACTCGGGGAATACTCCGGAACATGTTAAATTATAAAGTAATTAGTTTTTGGAAATTAAATATAGAGTTAAATGCCATTTTAGTCCCTGTGGTTTGGGTCATTTTGCCAGTTTAGTCCAAATGTTTCATTTTTAACCTGTGGGTCCAAAAAGGTTTCACTGTTGCCATTTTAGTCCACTGGGCTAACTTCATCCATTATTTCTGTTAACGGGAAGGGCGGTTCGGTCATTTTGTGTAACATCCCGAAAATACAAATTCTTAAATTACCATTAGGTTTCAAATAAATTAGTAAAATAAACTAACTAGGAATGACACTAACCTAGTTAGATGATGACTTATGAGTAGTTAAGGAATTAAAACAAAATAAAAACGAAAGTGGAGGGGCCAAAAGTGCTTAAATTGAAACTAATTTTCATAAAACAAAAAAATTAAAATCTCAAACACACTTGTGTGTGTAAGATCGACCAGACAAGGAGGGGGGCGACCAAGCTCTTCAAAACCCTAAATTCCACAAAACTCCTAAATTGAAGGTTCAAATCCGATCCAAAACGAAATCCGAGCTGAGATTAGTGATCCTCATTGCAAGGGGGTTATAAGGTATGTAAAATTTGATGAAAATTCTCTACTTGAAATTCTCATGAATTTGGGGAAATCCGAAATTTGATGATGCATGTTTGTTATTTGGATAGAATAGAGATGATATAGTGTCTAGGAGTAAAACCTAGACAACAACATGTGAAATCATGTCTAAATTCTGGAAATTTCATGAACACATTGAAGGTGATTCATGGGTTTTGTGAGAAATTAATAAACACTAGGGTTTTGAGCATTATTCTAGTGTAATATGGTTCATAGAAAGAGATTACTGAAATATGGATGTTAAATTTTAGAGTAAACTGCCATTTTGGTCCCTGTGGTTTGGCCAGTTTTGCCACTTTAGTCCAAATCTCAAACTTATTACATCTGGGTCCCTGTGGTTTGCATTTTGTTGCCATTTTAGTCCAAATCTAAAAAACTCTCAGATTTCCAAAAGAAAAACTGATTTTTTGTCCTTTTCTGAAGGGCATTTTGGTCATTTTACCCACCTGCCCAACTACCCATCCCACCCCCACCCCCACCCCTTTTCTTCTTTCCCCCTTTCTGCCGTGATCTGTTTCTCTCTCTCTCTCTAAACACACACAGATATTCTTTACCACCACCACCATCTCCCACCTCCCACCACCATTCTAACCGAATCTAAACACCAATCACAACACTTTTATCAATTTCACCTAATTCAAACTCAATAAAATCCAAAATCAAACTGATCTTACACTCTAGATTTACATAACACGCTCAAAATCAGATTCAAAGAAGAACATGAACTCGACAGTTACCTCTAATCCATCATCTTCTCCAACCCTCTTTAACCAACATCTCCCTGCAACTAATCCACCACCGCAACCACAATCCCTTTACAGCCACCACCCCCTGCAACCCATCCACCACCGCAACCAACAACCCCCTGCAACCACCGCCCCTTTCAACCACCGCCCCCTAATTCTCTCCAATCAATCCGTTTCAAAGATTTGATCAAACCTGTGAAATCGGCGTCTCTGCTTCTCCGATCTCTCTCTTTCTCTCTCTCTCTCTCGTCGCCACCACCACAGTGGTGGCCGGCCATTAAATCGAGGCGGAATGGGGGTGGTGTGGTGTATTTGAGATGAAAAAGAGAATGGGAGATTGAGGGATGGTTGTGGGTGTTCGTTGTCGGCAAGAGATATCACCGGAGAGACAGGAGAATGCAGAGGAAGAGGAAAGGAGATGGGGTGCGGCTGTGGAGGTGGTGTATATTAGGGTTCTTCAAGTCTGAATAATGTAGAGGAAGAGGACAGATGAATGGAGGAACCAATTGCAATTTCATGGGTCTGATTTCGAACGAGGGTTTATGTGGCGGCGGTGGTGTAGAGAGAGAGAGAGAGAAAGAGAAAGAGAGAGAGGTTGGTGATGGTGGCGGTGGTGAGAAGGGGGAGGAGGTGGCGGTGGTGGTGGTGGTGCATGTGGCGGCAGAGTGGTGGTGGTGGCGGCGGGCTGCAGATCCGGTGGTAGGGGTGGTGATGGTGTGGTGGTGGTAGTTCAGAGAGAGAGAGATGATGAAGAATTGTTGAAGATGAAGGGATATTTTATTTTGTATATATAATTGAGTTATAATAATATATTAATGGTTTTAGGGTATTATATATATATAATTGAGTTATAATAATTTCAAAATGACTAAAATACCCCTGAGGGTAAAGACAAAATATCATGGTCATTAGTGGGGAATCTGACCAAAATTGAAATTTGGACTAAAATGGCAACAAAATGCAAACCACAGGGAGCCAGATGTAATAAGTTTGAGATTTGGACTAAAGTGGCAAAACTGGCCAAACCACAGGGACCAAAATGGCAGTTTACTCTAAATTTTATATATGAAAGCTTAATTGATGTAAATTTTAGCTAAATAACAAGCCATGAACTTGAATATAAAAGATATAAAAATCTGCCCTTAAAGTGTTTATGAAAATGCCAAATAGAAGGCAAATTGTTGAGATATAAACAAAAACGCATAAATTATACTAAATGGTAAACTATGCGTTACATGTGAAACAAAGGGTTCTAAATACAATGTGATTGGACTCTATAGGAAAGGAAGCTGGAGCTTCGAGCGGACAAGCCGGTGTTGATACACGATTAAAGGGTGTGCTTTGAAGGTATGTAACTTGACTCGTTACATTGAGTAATTTTGATAACTAGAGCATGTTTAGTTGCATAGTAGATTAAAGGTTGTGTTGATTGAATGGCGATGTTCGTTATTTGAAATAATAGGTTAAGAATCGGTTAGAAGCCGTTTGGTAGTCATTATAATGGTGGATTCCATAGATGAGCCAAACGGGTCGAATAATCAATTAATGCGTGGCTAATGCTTCGTAATATGGTTAATTGGTCTTTTGTTATTGTTAATAATGGGTATATTAGAATACGAGAATTTAGCGTTTTGGTTTGCTTGAATGATGAACTCCATAAGGGTAAACTAAACGGGTCATTAAGAGAAGGTATGAATCGGATAACGGTAGTACCTTATTTGTAGAGTTTGAGCCCGAGTGATGGGTAGCAAATTACTAAACACGCAAACCGGTGATGGGAGCGTGGGTGTTGAAAATAAGGAATCCGAGATTTGGGTCTTCTCATAAGGAAGTGATATCCCGTCCATGTGGGTTCGGGTGAAATAAACAAATCAGTCAAAACAGCAAAGCTACAGAGTCTACCGTACCGTAACTTATGGTAGAGAATAAAATGTTACGCAACTTTCTACTGTCTTACGGCAGACCAGAGTTGCCCAGCGGCTACCGTAACTTACGGTGGCCACCGTAAGTTACGGTAGAACCCTGTCACAATTGTTGAACTTCGCATATCTTAGTTAATCGAATCCGTTTTTGAGCGTAGTTCGATTATGAAAATTTTCTAAGAATACTAATACTAATATTTGTCAAAATTTCCAGTTTCTAGGTTTTGCAAGTATGTGGATGACGATCAAGTTGATGCTTCAAGAACCGAACACAAAAATTTTAGATGCTTCCGCCCTAATCTAATCTAGTTAATCTATGTAGTTTTGTAAACACTACTGAATGACCTATGTTTGAAACCAGTTATTTTACTATGTTAAATACTATGATGAAGTATAACTTAGTTTACTAACTAAGTTTTTGTTAGTTTTAATTTTCTTTTTACAAATACCGCTTTTCTTACGATTAAATAATGAAAATTAAAAGACGGGTGTTACATTTTGTATGGCCGAATTGCCTTTCTAGTTAACAGAATTACATATAAAATGACCAAACTGCCCTTCTGGTTAACATAAAAATGGATGAAGTTAAACCCGTGGAGTAAAATGGCAACGGTGAAACCTTTTTGGACCCACAGGTTAAAAATGAAACATTTGGACTAAACTGGCAAAATGACTAAAACCATAGGGACTAAAATGGCATTTAACTCTTAAATATATGCCTAATAACATAAATTTACTAATATTTTTAACAAAATATGTGAAAATGATATTCATTATCTAATATGATAGTCATATAAATTATGTTTTATATTTTTTAAGTCAAACTCGACCCGAATTGACTTACCAGATCCGATTTTGTCCGAGTTTGACCGCGTTTGATCGATTCCGAGTAATTAGGCGGAGTTAGAGAAAGTCGCCTCGACGGCCTACCTTGTAGCGACTACTCGGGGAGTACTCGGCCTTGGAAACCTTGTTTTACAACCATGGTCTGTATTGATCAAAACACATGTTGACCCGAACCATATTTGATTTCTTCTTTTTTAATTTTATATGAAACACGTTTGCAGAAAACATATTTGATTCGTCACCAAACCTATCCAATAGTTTTGCTAGACTTAAGCCAAAATAGTATGTGAATACACCAATAAATTAAAATTATACAATGAATGCAACAATTAAACAACGAAGAAAGACATGTATGATGAAATAGGGCTACGTCGCGCCACACAACGGAGCACTTTTGTCCTGTCGCGTGGCGTGGTGCAGACTCTTTTTTAGCAAATTTCCATAGCTGGCAATTTTCACCCCTGCACGAAATTTTGCCAATTTTTCACAATTTTTGCACCAAACTTGGCCCAACTTCGACTTTATCATTTTTAAAACATTCCTTCACAATTATGGGTTTAAACCCTTGATCCGAAACTGGATACTTGAGCTTTTAAAGCATTCGTTCGATTTGTAGTTATTTACCTAAACGACCCGTTAGGAGGCATTTCACATTTAAGCTCATCCCTTCTACTTTTTATCAATGTTCTAGTCATTTCTACCAACCACAACTTGAATGTGGTTGGTTACATTAGACAAACGTTAATTTTTCATTGTTTTATTCCGGTGTAGCGTTTTACCACAACTTGAAAATGTCGATCGCCTATTGTGTGGCACGAGATCGGTCACTCGCAACTAACCGGTCCCGAACTATTGCAAGAAACGACTGACAAAGTCCTCCAAATTCGAGACAACTTGTTGAAAGCTCGAAGTCGATAGAAAAGTTACGCCGATAGATGACGCAAGCCCCTTGAATTTGACGTTGGCGACTACATACTCCTAAAGGTATCACCTTGGAAGGGTGTGGTCAGATTCGGCAAGAAAGGGAAACTAGCGCCTCGATATGTTGGACCTTTTAAGATTCTGGAAAGGATCGGAAAAGTCGCCTACAGACCCGAACTACCGGAGGAACTCAGTAACGTCCACCCGACTTTCCAGGTGTCAAACCTCCGAAAGTGCCTGGCTGAGCATGATCTAATTGTACCCCTCGATGACCTTCAAGTAAACGAAACACTACACTTCGTGGAGAAGCCTGTCGAAATCATGGATCGCCAAACCAAGCAGCTCAGACGCTCACGCATTCCTATTGTGAAAGTCCGATTGGAAGGCAAACGGGGCACAGAGTTCACTTGGGAACTCGAAAGAGACATGAAGGCGAAGTACCCGCAGTTGTTTGTTATGGCTTCGGCCTAATTTCGGGACAAAATTCCCTCAACTAGGGGAGGCTATAACACCCCGTGTTTTCAAATGTCAAAGTCAAAGTCAAGGTCAAAGTCAACGACCGATTTCGCGCAACCTGACTTGCAGTGAAATTCTCTTAGGTGTTTATTTTAGTTGTATTATGTGGAGTAAGTGTCAATAATTACAATAATCGACGTGTGTTATTTTCCATCCAACCAACTTATGACTGTGAACTATAGGAAGTAACAATGCGATAAAGTTAACTAAATGATAATCAAACTATGCTAATCAAATCAACATCGAATCACAATCGCACTCGCAACTCGAATTACGCATTTTGGTTATTGTTATATGGGTGTGTGTGCCTTATGTGTTACTTGTGCATGTTTAATTTATGTTATGTGTGGTAATTAATCGAAACGCAATCAAATCGCAATCTAACTCAATCGAAATCGAACTATGATAATTAGTGGAGAAGAGATAGCGCGAGATATGAATGGTTGGGATTAAAAGTAATTTGAATAGGAAACTCTCTCGCATTCACATCGATCGAAATCAAAATCGAACCAGCAAAAATCGTAATGCCAAACATTCGTACCAAGTGCCATCCGGCCAGATTGCCATCCGACCGGGCTGCCACTTGATCTGGTGTCAGGCTGCCATCCGACCGAGATGACATCCGACCGGATTGTCATTCGGGCGAGATGCCATTCGACCGAACCACCCTTTGCTCTTTGGGTAACTCTATAAATACCCCATGTCACTCTCAAACTTTCTACTTTTGGCATCTGACGTCCGAACAACTCGTGCTCCCCACCTTTTCTTCGATTTCTCTCAATTTCGGTAAGATCTCGTCCTAAATCTTGTACTTCCTTGATCTACACGCACTCCTACACATTTCTATCTTTTAAATCTTAACTTTTAACCGTGAAATCACTATATTTGAGGTGTTCTAGGATGACGTCATCATGGTGTTCTTATGAACTTCATGTTTTGGCTTCAACCCACCAAGAACAACTTAGATCTAACCGATTTCCACACAAGTAAACAAAGATCTTGCATAGATCTAAACATAATCATGGTGAAAAAGGATTGAAAGATGGTTTCTAACTTTCTTTCAACTCTTTTACACTCAATGCACTCAAAACCGATAGAATCGGACCTTGTTCTAGTCTTCTACTCATTTATGGTGTTGTACTAGCTCAAGATCTGGATTCTACTCATGAGACCACCGATTTCGGGTTAAACAAGAACAACCGTCTTGAACCGGTTAATTGGTCGAACTAGGGTGATTCCTGTTTGATCGGGCCACTTGGGTCAAGATAGGGTTCTGTTGGTTAACACGCTGTCACAACGTCTCGATAAAAACTACAAACAATCAAAACGACCAAGTGAAAGACGAACGGATTAACCAGCACGGAGTGCTATTCGACCAGACTACTGTCTGAATGGACAGCCATCCGAGCGACTGGCCATCCGAACGGCTTGCACCATGGGTCCCACACTTGACCAACTTTATCTGAAGTTTGAGTATTGAACGAATTGCTATCCGATCGGACTACCATCCGACCGAATTACTCCACGGATCATGAGATACTTGGACTTTAACACTCGAATAATTTTCAACATGTTCAATGCACTAAGGATGCCACCCGACCGGACTGCTGTCCGATCGCGTGACAACCTGCTGTGGATTTGTTCTCACTAAGTATCCTCGCCACTCGAGTCGCCATCCGCCGGACAACCGTCCGATCGACCGACTTGAAAGGTAGAGATACTTCAATGTTTTCAAAATGCTACAACGAAAACTTCAAAGGTCAAGCCATCATACACAAACACATCCTTCTTAAAGGAAGCAACAATCCACTCGAATAGTCATCCGACCGGACAATCTGTCCGACCGGATTACCATCCGAACGGATTGTCACCGCACGACAGGCCATCCGACCGGATTACCATCCGACCGAACTGCTGTCCGAGCCACTTACACTTTGCATCGTTTTTCGCGTCACTTATCGTTATGCTATCAATCTGTTCAGGCTAACCTTACTCTCTAGCGCTCCATTCAATCCATCATCGCTATGAGTATACTCGATCCCTTTTTGCTTTACGCACTTTTGGGTGTTACATACGTTACGAATATTCAAATCACAACAAACACACTACTCAATACTATTTGAACGCTAATCGTTAATGCATGTTATACGTGGCTTATGAATGCTTGTTTGTTATGTTTACACATGGAATGTTGCCTACCTGCCTTAGCAACGATAGTACTATAGTTTGGACTCAGCACCTGTTCGCAGGGGTTGTTAAGGACAATTACTTGCATGGATTACGGTGGTAATCATGTATTGCGAACTGCCTCAGGTAGTCAATCCACAGTCATTGGTATCAATGGATCTATGTCGATAACTAACGTGCTTCATTTCACTATGTGTATATGCTGGTTATGTGTAAACGAATTTCGAACCCTATATGCTATTATCAAACTTGTATGCTCACCTTTACATTATATGTATTGACTTTATTTTAACGTATGTGACAGGTGCTTAGGATGCACATCTGCTAGGAAATCGAGGCTAGAATAAGGCTTTAAAGGCCAACAAATAGTTGTCTGTACAAATTAAATCAAGAGTCTCTAGAAGCAGATAAACAATTGCTCTATTTGAAAATCTGAGTTGTCAGAATAGAACTATTTGCCTAGATTTTGTCTGTAATAATTTGTTTACCTTTTGAGACATGGTATGGGACATGTTACTTTAAATTGATTGGTAATGACAATTGTTATGGAAACTTCTGGACAATCTGTTTTGCTCAGTGCTATGCCCCGATGTTTCAGTCATCGGTTGGGGTGTGACAGATTGGTATCAGAGCCATAACTATAGGGAATTAGGCAAGACTCGACCTAGTCCGGGTCGATGTCTTAGAGACCTAGTCTATAGTTAGGAACCAACAGACCGACTCGTGCATGTCCAGTAGGGATTGTGTATGGGCTTACTACTATTTCTCGCTATTCTCGAACACGCTACACTATCACTGCCATGGTTGTAAAAATCCCGACTAGTCTCCGATTATTCGCCGATTAATCACTAATCGGAGGTTCACCGATTAATGGCCGATTAATAGCTAGGCAGTCAATGTCGGTTCTATTCTGGTCAAATTTTGGCTAGATGCCGGCCAAATTTTGACCAAACCATATAAATTCCTTCCAATTACTTAAAAAATGTGTTAATGAGGGGTTAAAACATGTCTACTTTAAAAAACTACACATAAAAATGCGTATGTATATATGTAACTAAAAATTACATATAAAAATCTCAATCCGATTAATCCCTATTAATCCCGATTAATCGCTAGTCGGTGCCCCACCGCCCGACTAGCGCCTAGCGATTCTTACAACACTGATCACTGCACTCGAATTCTCAATTATGAATAAGCGATTAAGTCAGGATTAGGTGTGAAAACAACTCTTGACTAAAATTTGCTTGATCAACCCGCATTTTATTTACAAATGGGGAGAATTATGCCAAATCAGGAGTGAAATCCACATTTTGATGAATAATCTCCTCTATTTTATCAAACCAGGGACAAAGTTGTTAAGCCAGGGGTGAAACCCTAACCTTGACGACTTGTTCCGCCCTCTCTCACCAAAGTCTCGACGGACTCCAGCGACCTGAAGTCACGATATGACTAACGGGATGCGTGCCCAACGCCCAAGAATTGAGGCAAAAGCATAGTCCTGAAGGTCAAAATGTGCACAACAAGTCCTTGTGAATAGTTGAACCACTTTGGTTAGTCGAAGTCTAATAGCCGCAGACAATCTATCTCTCGAATTTTTATGTGTTTCGATTTTGAGCCCGCAACTATTGACTCTGATGACTCATTGATTCTATGTTTTATGTGGTTTATGATTATTTGTTAGCGTTTTGAGATACCACTGGTTTCGATCTAACGCCTCTTTGCTTCCGCTAAACACACAACACACTACACATCGCTAACAAATCGCTAAATTATGGACGACCTTACGCTATGATATACGCATATACTACACTACTCGATGTACCAAACGCGATCGCTATATTCGAATATGCACGGACTTTGAATGGTAGGTTTCTGTATTCTGACTACCTCTTGTGACTACATGATTAGGTGCTTCTGTGATTCTGTGCCCTACGTGCTTATGTGCTTCTGTGTTTATATGAATCTGTGATTATGTGCTTATGTGATACATATTACATTGCATGTTCCTACGCTTTAGCAAGTAGTAGACGTGTGAGGTGAGATTTGAATACATTGTGTTGAGTCCTATGACGATGTCTGTTGCAGACAATGTCATCTGGATCCCGCCACCCACCACTTTCTCGTCAAGAAAAGAGAGACAAACGTCTTGCTGCTGTCATCGCTAAACAAGTAGCAAAAGCCGTGAGTGATGTCTACGAGAACGTCAGCAAATCATCTGAGGAGTCGAGAACCGAAACTCCTAAAGCTACCCCCAAAGCTGCCTTCAATTTCAAGCAGTTCAAGTCTTGTGGGCCAAAGGAATTCACTGGCGAGGAAGGCCCTACAGCGTTGTTCCAATGGTTTGATTCCATTGAGGTCACTCTACGACAGAGCGGTTGCCCAGACGATCTCCGCACTCTAAATGCTACCGGCATCTTCCAGTCCCGCGCACTAGACTGGTGGACGGCCGAGAGAAACAAACGAGGGAACGATGCAGCCTACGGTCTGCCGTGGGACGAACTCAAAGAGGTCATGCTGGAAGAATTATGCCCTCCTCATGAGCGCCAAAAGTTAGAAAATGAATTCTGGCACATAAAGCAGAAGGAAGGTGAAAATGATGCTCTCACTGCTCGCTTCAAACAGCTCAGCATCATCTGCCCTGACTAAGTCAAGACTCCAGACATGGCAATCAAGAAGTATATCTGAGCCCTGCCTGACTGTGTTGCAGATTTCATGCAAGTGGCTAAGACTAAGACGATCGAAGAGACTTACCTACTGGCCGCTGAAATCAACGACAAGCGGGTCAAGGCTGGTGTCTGGGATAAAACTTCAAAGCACCTGCATCAAGCTACCACCGCCACACCAACTGCTGAAACCACCACCGCATCGAGCAACAAGAGGAAGAACAAGCGAAAGAACAGCTCCAGCAACAAGAATTGTGCGATCACTGCTGCATCGATACAAGCTGTACCAGCCCAACAACGTCAAGTAGCGGCGCCTGTGGCAAATGCACCGCCTGCTAAGCGTGCATACACTGGGCCACACCCGCTTTTCCCTAGTTGTACCTACCACCACCCGACTACCATCGCTTGCCGTTTTTATGCTTATTGCAATATGTACGGCCATTTCACTACCAACTGTCGTGCTAGACATGCTCCTGCTCATCAAGCTCTACTCACCACCCCTCAGGGTCAACAAGCTCCTCCGGCACCCGCGGTCAACGCCAGAGCCTGCTTCGCATGTGGCGATCCTAACCATTTCGCCAAGATGTGCCCAAACAGGGTTGTGAAACAAGAGCCCCAGCAGCAACCTCAGCAACAGCAGTAACACCAGCAGCAACAGCAACAAGCAGCACGCGCACGAACTTTCAACATCAATGTGCGCCAAGCCCAGGCTGACAACAACGTGGTCAATGGTACGTTCCTTGTGAATGGTATTTATGCTTCGTGTTTATTTGATACTGGAACCGATAATTGCTTTGTGTCGTTCGAATTCGAGAAGCTCCTTAGTCGTAAGCGCTCCCAACTCTCCTCGACGTTCGATGTTGAAGTCACTACTGGAAGAACTGTCGCCGTTAATTCTGTTCTTCGTGATTGTACTCTTGAGCTCAACAATCACATCTTCCCAATCGACCTTATTCCGATGCAACTCGGAAGTTTCGATGTCATAGTAAGCATAGACTTTCTTCGCGAAAACCATGCTGAAGTTGTGTGCTTCGATAAGATGATTCGATTCTCGCACGCGAATGGTGATGTACTGTGTGTCTACGGTGAAACCGCTTCGAAAGGTCTCAAGCTCATGTCGTGTGTCCAAGCTAGCAAGTATCTCCGCAAGGAATACAGAGCTTTCTTGGCTAACATTGTAGTAGCGGAGAAGGAAAAGAAAGGAAAGACGGAGGTGAAAGACGTTCCTGTGGTCCGTGAATTTCCTAATGTGTTCCATGACGACCTTCCCGGATTACCGCCAAGTTGTGATATCGACTTTCGTATCGACCTCATTCCTGGAGCCAACCCTATTGCCAAAGCTCCTTACCGACTCGCACCGTCCGAAATGCGTGAACTCTCAAACCAACTCCAGGAATTACTTGAGAAAGGCTTCATTCGCCCGAGCACCTCTCCTTGGGGCGCGCCAGTCCGTTTCGTCAAAAAGAAGGATGGGTCGTTCAGGATGTGCATCGACTACCGGGAATTGAATAAGTTAACTATCAAGAACCGCTATCCCCTACCTCGCATTGATGATTTGTTTGATCAGCTACAAGGTACTACGTGTTTCTCAAAGATCGATCTACGCTCAGGTTATCACCAACTACGCATTCAAGAGGATGATATACCTAAAACCGCGTTTTGCACTCGATATGGCCACTATGAGTTCATTGTTATGCCCTTTGGTTTAACCAACGCACCCGCAGTCTTCATGGATCTGATGAATCGCGTGTGTAAACCATATCTCGACCGTTTCGTCATCGTATTCATCGACGATGTCTTGATCTTTTTCAAATCGAAAGCCGAACACGCGCAACATCTACGTTTGGTTCTCGAGCTACTCCAGGGGAATCAACTCTATGCCAAGTTCTCCAAGTGCGAATTCTGGCTGGAGGAGGTTCAGTTTCTGGGTCACATTGTCAATAGTCAGGGTATTCACGTTGATCCAGCGAAGATTGAAGCTGTCAAGAGTTGGATTACGCCTAAGAACCCGTCTGAAGTCCGTTCTTTTCTCGGACTAGCGGGCTATTATCGACGATTTATCGAAGGATTCTCAAAGATCACTGTGCCGCTTACCACTCTCACGCATAAAGACATGCCTTTTGTTTGGGGAACTGAACAAGAGTTTGCTTTCCAAACCCTTAAGCACATGCTTTGCAATGCTCCCGTTCTCACATTACCCGACGGAAACGACGATTTCATTATCTATTGTGATGCTTCCAACCTTGGTCTTGGTTGCGTCCTTATGCAGCGAGACAAGGTTATAGCTTACGCATCTCGTCAGCTCAAAATCCACGAGAAGAACTATACAACCCATGATCTCGAGCTAGGCGCAGTTGTTTTTGCGTTAAAGATTTGGCGACACTACCTGTACGGTACCAAGTGTACGATCTTCACCGATCATAGGAGCCTGCAACATATCTTTAATCAGAAGGAACTTAATATGCATCAACACCGATGGGTAGAACTTCTCAACGATTACGACTGTGAGATTCGTTATCACCCAGGCAAAGCAAATGTTGTTGCCGACGCACTCAGCAGACGGAGCTATCTGCTTAGCACTCGTAACGTCCAAGCCCAAAACGATCTCGAGACTGTCATCCGCGAAGCTCAGCATGCATGTTTTAATGAACGCACTCTGAAGAAGGAAAGAATCTATCACGACGGAGCCCAGCTTGTGAGTAAATCAAATGGGATATTCCACTTTCTGGACCGAATTTGGATCCCTATACGGACCGATTTGCGACAGATTCTGATGGACGAAGCCCACAAATCCAGGTATTCTATTCATCCCGGTGCCGACAAAATGTACCAGGATCTTCGCTACAAGTACTGGTGGCCGGGCATGAAAAGGGATATTGCTCTCTATGTTGGAAAGTGCCTAACTTGTGCAAGAGTCAAGGCTGAACATCAAAGACCCTCTGGCTTACTCGAACAACCGCCGATCCCTATGTGGAAGTGGGAGAGTATAGCTATGGACTTCATAACAAAACTTCCGCACACGTCATCAGGTCACGACAGCATTTGGGTTGTTGTTGACCGTTTGACTAAATCAGCTCACTTCTTGCCAATACGGAAAGACTACAAGGTAGAACGATTAGCCCGAATCTACACCGACGAGATCATTTGTAATCATGGGACGCCTCGCGACATCATCTCTGACCGTGATGCTCGGTTTACCTCGTGACTGTGGGAAACTTTTCAAACGGCTTTCGGTAAATCGCTTAATCTAAGTACCGCTTTCCACCCTCAAATCGACGGTCAGACTGAAAGAACGATTCGTACTCTTGAAGACATGCTCCGTTCGTGTGTCATAGACTTCGGTGGTAATTGGGATAAATACCTGCCGTTAGTTGAATTCTCGTATAACAACAGTTATCATTCCAGCATTCAAATGGCACCAATCGAGGCCTTATACGGAAGAAAATGTCGATCACCTATTGTGTGGCACGAGATCGGTCACTCGCAACTAACCGGTCCCGAACTATTGCAAGAAACGACTGACAAAGTCCTCCAAATTCGAGATAACTTGTTGAAAGCTCGAAGTCGACATAAAAGTTACGCCGATAGACGATGCAAGCCGCTTGAATTTGACGTTGGCGACTACGTACTCCTAAAGGTATCACCTTGGAAGGGTGTGGTCAGATTCGGGAAGAAAGGGAAACTAGCGCCTCTATATGTTGGACCTTTTAAGATTCTGGAAAGAATCGAAAAAGTCGCCTACAGACTCGAACTACCGGAGGAACTCAGTAACGTCCACCCGACTTTCCATGTGTCAAACCTCCGAAAGTGCCTGGCTGAGCATGATCTAATTGTACCCCTCGATGACCTTCAAGTAAACGAAACACTACACTTCGTGGAGAAGCCTGTCGAAATCATGGATCGCCAAACCAAGCAGCTCAGACGCTCGCGCATTCCTATTGTGAAAGTCCGATGGGAAGGCAAACGGGGCGCATAGTTCACTTGGGAACTCGAAAGCGACATGAAGGCGAAGTACCCGCAGTTGTTCGTTACGGCTTCGGCATAATTTCGGGATGAAATTCCCTCAACTAGGGGAGGCTGTAACACCCCATGTTTTCAAATGTCAAAGTCAAGGACAAAGTCAACGACCGATTTCGCGCAACCTGACCTGCAGTGAAATTCTCTTATGTGTTTATTTTAGTTGTATTATGTGGAGTAAGTGTTAATAATTACAATAATCGACGTGTGTTATTCTCCATCCAACCAACTTATGACTGTGAACTATAGGAAGTAACAATGCGATAAAGTTAACTAAACGATAATCAAACTATGCTAATCAAATCAACATCGAATCACAATCGCACTCGCAACTCGAATTACGCATTTTGGTTATTGTTATACGTGTGTGTGTGCCTTATGTGTTACTTGTGCATGTTTAATTTATGTTATGTGTGATAATTAATCGAAACGCAATCAAATCTCAATCGAAACGCAATCGAACTCAATCGAAATCAAACTATGATAATTAGTGGAGAAGAGATAGCGAGAGATATGAATGGTTGGGACTAATAGTAATTTGAATAGGAAACTCTCTCGCATTCGCATCGATCGAAATCGAAATCTAAACAGCAAAAATTGTCGCTCCAAACACCTGAACCAAGTGACATCCGGCCGGATTGCCATCCGACCGGGCTGCCACTTGATCTGGTGTCAGGCTGCCATCCGACCAAGATGACATCCGACCGGATTGTCATCCGGGCGAGATGCCATCCGACCGAACCACCCTTTGCTCTTTGGGTAACTCTATAAATACCCCATGTCACTCTCAAACTTTCTACTTTTGGCATCTGACGTCCGAACAACTCGTGCTCCCCACCTTTTCTTCGATTTCTCTCAATTCCGGTAAGATCTCGTCCTAAATCTTGTACTTCCTTGATCTACACGCACTCCTACACCTTTCTATCTTTTAAATCTTAACTTTTAACCGTGAAATCACTAGATTTGAGGTGTTCTAGGATGACGTCATCATGGTGTTCTTATGAACTTCATGGTTTGGCTTCTACCCACCAAGAACAAATTAGATCTAACCGATTTCCACATAAGTAAACAAAGATCTTGCATAGATCTAAACATAATCATGGTGAAAAAGGATTGAAAGATGGTTTCTAACTTTCTTTCAAGTCTTTTACACTCAATGCACTCAAAATCGATAGAATCGGACCTTGTTCTTGTCTTCTACTCATTTACGGTGTTGTACTAGCTCAAGATCTGGATTCTACTCACGAGACCACCGATTTAGGGTGATTCCTGTTTGATCGGGTCACTTGGGTCCAGATAGGGTTCTGTTGGTTAACACGCTGTCACAACGTCTCGATAAAAACTACAAACAATCAAAACGACCAAGTGAAAGACGAATGGATTAACCAGCACGGAGTGCTATCCGACCGGTCTACTGTCCGAACGGACAACCATCCGAGCGACTGGCCATCTGAACGGCTTGCACCATGGGTGCCACACTTGACCAACTTTATCTGAAGTTTGAGTATTGAACGAATTGCTATCCGATCGGACTACCATCCGACCGAATTACTCCTCGGATCATGAGATACTTGGACTTTAACACTCAAACAATTTTCAACATGTGCAATGCACTAAGGATGCCACACGACCGGACTGCTATCCGATCGAGTGACAACCTGCTGTGGATTTGTTCTCACTAAGTAACCTCGCCACTTGAGTCGCCGTCCGACCGGACAACCGTCCGACCGGATGACCATCCGAACGGATTGTCATCCGCACGACTGACCGTCCGATCGACCGACTTGAAAGGTAGAGATACTTCAATGTTTTAAAAATGCTACAACGAAAACTTCAAAGGTCAAGCCATCATACACAAATACATCCTTCTCAAAGGAAGAAACAATCCACTCGAATAGTCATCCGACCGGACAATCTGTCCGACCGGATGACCATCCGAACGTATTGTCACCGCACGACTGGCCGTCCGACCGGATTACCATCCGACCAAACTGCTGTCCGAGCCACTTGCACTTTGCATCATTTTTCGCGTCACTTATCGTTATGTTATCAATCTGTTCAGGCTAACCTTACTCTCTAGCGCTCCATTCAATCTATCATCGTTGTGAGTATACTCAATCCCTTTTTGCTTTACGCACTTTTGGGTGTTACATACGTTACGAATATTCAAATCACAACAAACACACTACTCAATACTATTTAAACGCTAACCGTTAATGCATATTATACGTGGCTTATGAATGCTTGTTTGTTATGTTTACACATGGAATGTTGTCTACCTGCCTTAGCAATGATAGTACTATAGTTTGGACTCAGCACCTGTTCGCAGGGGTTGTTAAGGACAATTACTTGCATGGATTACGGTGGTAATCATATTGCAAACTGCCTCAGGCAGTCAATCCGCAGTCATTGGTATCGATGGATCTATGTCGATAACTAACGTGCTTCATTTCACTATGTGTACGTGCTGGTTATGCGTAAACGAATTTCGAACCCTATATGCTACTATCAAACTTGTATGCTCACCTTTACATTATATATATTGACTTTATTTTAACGTATGTGACAGGTGCTTAGGATGCACATCTGCTAGGAAATCGAGGCTAGAATAAGGCTCTAGAGGCCAACAAATAGTTGTCTGTACAAATTAAATCAAGAGTCTCTAGAAGCAGATAAACAATTGCTCTATTTGAAAATCTGAGTTGTCGGAATAGAACTATTTGCCTAGATTTTGTCTGTAATAATTTGTTTACCTTTTGAGACATGGTATGGGACATGTTACTTTAAATTGATTGGTAATGATAATTGTTATGGAAATTTATGGACAATCTGTTTCGCCCAGTGCCATGCCCCGATGTTTCCGCCATCGGTTGGGGTGTGACACTAATTTATGTTCATGCATGTGATTTAGCCTCAGTTCACCTTTCAATTTGTTAGAACAAGATGCACTAGGGTTCCCCCCCCCCACCCACATCTTTTCTTCTCCTAATTCGACACACATGTGTGTGTTTTTTGTGATTTTTGCTTTTTGATAAAGTTAGTTTCAAATTGCCCCCACTTAGTCCCTCATGTTTTGGCTTTGTTATAAAAGACCATCGTTTAGTAAATATACTAACACACAACATGTTTTTAACTAGGTTAATATTCCAAGTTGCCTACTTTTCGTTAATTATCAACAGACATGATAATTCTATTTACTAAGTTCGGAGATGCTACAACCCGACTTAGACTATGTATTGATAGCCCATACCTTTTATAAACCTTAATTTTCTAAAAAAATTACTGGCTTTTATAACATTAGGTTTATTTATTTAAATCCTAATATTTACGGGTTAACTTTTAACACTAACGCTATTTTACCCGCTCATCCCCAGTTTATTTGGTTTAATTACCAACTCTGTTTTTTAGGGTGTTACAAGTCTACCCCCTTAAAAGGGTTTCGTCCCCGTAACCTTTCTCACATAGTTCTTTGGGTTAAACTCAAAGAAATTAGTTTCGGTTTTCAATTTAGCAATGCTCAAAGTTTAATCATTTTTATAATCTTACCAAGGAGGTAGGGTAGTATCTTTCGGACTCCTAGATGGTGCCCGACTTCTTCCAATGTTATGTTTTTACCTTCTACTTGATCAACATATTTGTTCTTAAGGCGTTTAGTCTTTCGTTCAAGTATTGCCATAGGCTTTGCCGTATGCATCTTTCACGTGTAAGGCCTCATAGGCCATCACTTCCATCTTGTATTCCTTCTCTTTATCATCAGCCAAAGCGAGTCACCCTCTGGCCACTCGATCATATGGATTTGTTAACATAATTATTCAAACGTATTTAACTATCATATCGTTTCGGTAAGGCTACTCGAGGTTCCACGTGGGTATGGCTGTAGGGTAGTGCAGGTAGCCGAGACGATTGTGATCACGGGCATACAAAGCCGATACGAATAAAAGCATTGTAACATTGGGTAATGGTCACAAGCCCGTGCAATTAAAAAATATATATTTAAACTTAGATATCACTTCATCTCACCCAAAATAAACTTATCTTCATTCAAATTTTTGCGCCCAAAATACTAATTTCATACTATCATTTCTTCATTCTATCTACAAATAGTTTCATTCGAATTTTGCACCACAAGATGGATCGTAATTTATGGCTTCCACTAATTCATCAGACGAATTCGGCTTGAATGTGGGCATATCTAGTAGCCTCTAACTACTCACAAATATTGTCTCCCAAACCGAAGTAGATGACACGGCAACATAAAAAAATATATGCCACATGATCGTGAATAAGCTCTAGAGTAACTAATGAAAAATTGTTTTCTCAATAACCCAAAATCCGATGAATCTACATTTCTTTGAAGGTTTCAGATGTCGAAGATATTATTTTAAAAAAATTGTTGGAGGTATAGAAGCCAAATTTGAATAGTTTCAAAAGGGTCTATACGTAAGGATGAAAAGGAGCTTAACGGCTTTACAAAATGCATATTGGTGGTTAAACAACTCGCAAACGATATCCTGACGAATATGGTGAGTATTTATGTATGGCCGATAGGATTTCATGTGATTGCCTAGAATATTGTTGTAATGCCATGATTCAGTTATGTGGTAAAGAGTTCTTACATAGACCAACAAGCTGTGATATTGCACTTTTGTACAACGCACATGAAGCAAAGCACGACCTTCTGGGTCGGTAGCATCGATCATACACATCTCGTTTGGAGAAGGTGCCTGACTCATCTATGTGGCCAATATATGAGAGATCACCAATACCCGATGATTATGCTCGAAATGGTGGCTTCAAATGATTTGTGGTTTTGGTATGCGTTATGTGGTTTCTCTGTAACAACCCTAAAAAATGTCCCACAACAATTCGTAACCGAGGCTCCAAACATGTACGACGAAAACCGGCATGAAAAACGAAGGAAATCTGACTTAGACACCACGCGACGGTGGAAGCATTAGTCAGTCGCGTGACACGGCCTCCCTTTGAACGCCAGTGGACACATGCCACCACGTGGCAGCCACGTAGCATGCCTACGTGGTGACTCAGTACACCTATGCCCTAGATTAGACCCTTCGCGCCACACGAAGGTGTAGCACATATTCGGTCGCGCGATGCGACGAGGTGCAAGTTCGGCTATAAATTAGACGAGTTATGGGCATCTCAACTTGCTCAAAATCTTCCTTTCTCTCTCGATATACTGGTGTAATACCTAAATACCCGAAGTGCTAAACCTCTGCCTGTAATCAGCGTGCTAACTCGAATCACTGGTACAGCACCCTGTCCGGTCGATTGAATTTGAAACCAATCCAATGGATGTTTAAGTGCTGCCTGAATAAGGCTATACTGTTGTGGGTTTTGATCTCGTGATTATCTTTAAAGTTGAATTGAGTTAATACCCTAATACGTGTACATTGTGTGCTTAATTAGGAAACCAAGCATTAAACTAGAAGGCTAGTACCGAAACCCTAAATCTGCAATGTGAGTCATTCTCTTTTTACTAAAATGCTTTCAAAACCCTAAATGTTTTCAGGTTGTACCTATAGTGATTAAGTCTTTGTATTCTGAAATTACTATCGGTATGTGGGGTTTTGTATACACTACTAGTCCAGCGTTGCTATTGGACGAAAGTTAGCCAATAGTAATATGACCACGGCCACCTAGATGGATAGGTGACAAATACTAATTTGAGTAATTGAAAGATATAAACAAATGTAAAAACTCTTAATGTTGTAATTATAACAATGTGTTTTTGTACAACTGAATGAACTCACCAGTATTTTCCTTTGATCAAATGTTTTAAAAGGCGTTTCAGGTGATTTACTGTGAAGAGAAGAAAAAGTGCTATGAAGCACTCAAGCTTAAATAACTGGCTATGTAAACATGAATAAAACGTGTTTTGTAATCAAGGGTTTATCCCCGTGAATATCCTTTATGTAAATACGGGTTTTATCCCACAACTTATGAAATGAAAATTTCGGTGTTTTGAAAACTCTGATATTTTTCCTGACACCCGGTCCTCATAAGTTTTCCGCTGCGATAATTTTAGTAAACACCGGTACCACTTGTATATGCTCACGGCTCCTACCCAGGGTAGGGTCGGGGGTTGTAACAGAAGGTGGTATCAGAGCCACTGGTTTAAGCTAATTAAGTATTGTGAGAATACTTAAAATTAGTAGTCAGGAATTAAATAAAATACCTTCTTTGAATACTGTAATATTAAGTAAATATTATATATTTGATTTTCGAAGTTCGTTGTTTTTATTGGTTTTGACTAACAGTATGAGTACTAGCGAGCTATCTGATGCTTTCCAGAATATATCTGTTAACCATACAGATATGGATACTGCTGAAAATCAGACCGGTACACAAACCGGGTATGAAGCGGATATAGACGAACTGATGATATTCCAGGCCTAGCCGTTACAAAAAGCACCTCCTAAAAAAGAGAAAGAGAATATTGGATTGGAAGGTAAAAAGGAAGAAGAAAGTCCCAACAGCAACAAAAACCAAAAGAATTGGAGAAACAAGTGGAAAAACAACTCTAGGCGAGAGTTTAAATCCAAACACCATGCCGTTATCATGGGAGGAACTAGACCAAAGATTGGAAAACTGCGAGATGTTCAGGCCAATACCTGAAGATATTAATCTGAATATGCCCTCTTACCCCACTATGCCAATAAATCCAGAATCTATAAATCCTGCACTAGTAATGCCACAACAACCACTCCCAAATCCGGTGGAAGAATGGTGGACTAATGATTGGGAATTTCAAAATCATATGAATAATCCTTTTCCATTCTATCCAAATTTCCAACCTGAACCCCCTGCATTTCCCCCGATGAACTCGGAAAATGTGGCCGAGCTTTGCCACTATGGAGAGGAACTGATAGATGCAGGAAGTCGAATCCAGAATGTAGGAGAAAATCTCGTCTGAAAAAACGACAAGAGGGAACATCACTTTTGAATAAGAGACTAACCCTATAAAATATGCATGTATAATGTATTTTCTATATTTTGTGAAAAAAAACTAATATGTGTGTATATATATATATATATATGTGTGTGTGTGTGTGTGTGTGATTGTATATGTAAAATATAAGAAGCATATTATATATAAGAAAAATATAAGTCGCAATGATGGACGATTTTGACAATATGCTCTGATTTATTTGTGTTTACGATATTTTGATTATTTATTACTTATTCTGTGATATTAATATCTGAAATATGTTTTTTTCAATTCAAATGTCGAACAAAGTTAATCAATCGATCCAGAATAATCAAAACTCCTTGGAAAAAAGTGCTATAGAAAATATAATAGCCCAGGGAATAGCTGATGTTGTACCTTTAATTATCGAAGTCGTTAGAAACCCTATAGAAAACACTAAAGCTATGAGTAGCAAGCGTAATCGCAGTAACGATTTTAACCACATTGTCAATGGAGGTAATGATGATATTATCGAAGCTCCATTTGGGAAATCCAAGTCGAGGGTTTCCCGTATCAGAGACCCCCTGTACCGTTACCTGCACAGGCTTATTGTCACATCCATTGCACCACGCGAGCAGAGTCGCGAGTGGTGCAATCAGGGGGATCTTGTTTATCTATACTGTCTTGTATGGGGGGAGACGTGTGTCCTCCATAACTGCCTAGCCCAATGGTTTGCGGTGGCGTACCACCGGCAAGATAGGGTTCTGCTGTACGGGGGGGGGGGGGGCGTACATCACGCGTATTGTCCACTCATTGGGCCTTGTTCCCCAGCAGGACCCAGTGTTCATCGAGGGAGGCACGGTGGAGCCGAGCAGGTTGACACGGCAGACCCTGATCGGCATGCATGTGAAGCATGACTTCCCTGGGCTCGGGCTTTGATTTATAGGAATGGACGGGCAGTTGTTTGTCCCCGCCGCTCTCCCAGCCGAGTTACAAGAGGAGCTGCCAGAGCCGGCAGGTGGTGATGCCGCCGAGGATGACGACGATGATGATGACGCTCACCCACCACCTCCGCCTGGTTCGCCACCGCAACCGCAACCACATGGAGTGCCTCACTATCCCCAGCACATTCTGTACGACCAGCTCCATCCAGTTGTGGCGCTTGCGTTACAGCAAATGGAGGAGCGGCTGCAGGCGCGGATAGACGCCCATCACCACCGAACTGAGGCCATTCTCATGCGGGCGATTCAGGGCGATATACAAGTGGCTATGGACCGTGGTCGGACCCCATTGCCGATACCGCCATTGTCGCCTCGCCTTGGACAAGATGCGGATCAGGGGGCGGGGCCCTCAGGCGCGACTCAGGGGGCGGGGGCCTCAGGCACCAGTCAGGAGGGTCAGGATCCAGCGGTTTAGGATCGTTGTACTTTTTTTTGTATTTTGACAATTTATGTATTTCGGATGATGTCATGTATATATACAAACTTATTATGTACTTAAATTTGCAGTTTCATTATATTTGTATTTGTGATTGTTTATTTTAACCGTTTAGATTGGTTTGCTTGGTTATGTATATTGTATAATATCACACGTCGTGAATACATCAACATAAAAAATAATATAAAATACAACTACGATACGTCACAATACGATACAAGGATGATACGATATCATATGACACGTCATAAATGAAGTGTTAAGTACGTATATCTATTTGGAACATTTTTTAATCATCAACGATGTGGTTTGTGGTTCCAAAGGCAGAAGGTTGTGATACGGATCGCCTGATAAGCTATAATACGATACGCTATAATACGATATTAAGTTAAAAATGTGATACAATACGCCACGAACGCTATAATACGATACTTAACGATAAAAAAATAATAAAGATTGTAAAACTCATTAAAACAAAAATAACCAAACCCAAAACACCAAACACAACACACCAAAATTCAACCTCAAAAATTCAGGGCCTTAAATACACATCGTATAAGCCTATACGATGCGTATAGGCCAGCCGCCAGACAAGCCCTGCAACTGTCAGTCTGCCATATCTTAACTTTATCCAATACGGATCGTATAGGCCTATACGATCCGTATTGGACTTTCAAAGTGTACGGATAGAGGGTTGGTGTGGCAATAGAATCTTCCTCTTTGATATTGCTCCAAATTTAGTTTATTTATTCATATATATATATATATATATATATATATATATATATATTTATATCAAAACATCAAATTAGGTTTCTTTAACGAGTGTGATTTTATTAATTACGAACCTTTTCTTTCAGCAAGAAGCTAGAAGAAAAGAACGATAAATTATAATTTTCGCCATTTATGTTTGTAGCGGGTTGCAATGGATAGCCTTTAACTTCAATAATTACAGTCACAATCCTTTATTTAGAAAGGTATAATACGTTTTTCAAATAAAGGATTGTGACTGTAATTATTGAAGTTAAATATCCATTGCAACTTGCTACAAACATAAATGACAAAAAGTGTAATTTACCCAGAAAAGAAAGACAACTACACCATAAAAGTTGCACCACAAAACTTCCAATATTGAAAGCACACTCAGAGACCTTCAAGTTTTGCACCATCTTGAGTATTGAAGTCAACATGATTTGAGCTTTTGAATGAAATTAGTTTTGATCGATCAACATCTCTTGTTCATCATTAACCGAATTAGCACATAAACTATAACTATTAACTGAGATAATGTTACAATACTAATAAGTTTTAATGTTTTATTATAATTACTCAAACTTTATCCTAGTTATAAAACCACTAATTTTTTTATATTGTTTCATCACTATAATTTTTTCATCATGGTTGCTTAAAATAAATGTCTTAAATAGAACAGAATTATGTTTATTTAGTGACCTTTTTAGGTCATTTATTTTAACCCATAGACGCAACAATTATAAATCCTAAATAATAGTTGAGTTTCCTAACTATCCTATATAGGCTACTAATTATAATCATAGATGACAAATTTCATAGAAGTAGAATAATAACAAACTTGAGTATTACCTTTCAAGAAACAATAAGAAAACTTAATTACTATTAGAAAGAAACAATAAAGAATCCCTTGTTGATTTGGTTATTTAAAAAAAAGGGAAAGAATATTATTTACTTAAAAATTACTCACCAAAAAACAACTTTTAAAAAGCCTTCAATTTCTAATTTTCTATATATGTATTAGCAAAAATAATAATAATAATATCTTAGTTGATAAAATCAAGATGAGCTGTGAAAGATAAAGTTGAAAGATATTCCAGCTCAAGATGCCAAAGGATTCAAAAAACAAATGATCAACAAACAACTTTAAACAAATAAAAATAAAAAAGGGACATTTAGGAGACAATGACAAAAGCAAAGCATCTGGTCACAATCCACTTGTATATCTGTATGTATAAAATTTCAAATTTTTACTCTACTTTCCATGCTCCAAAAGTCCAACAATTCACATAGTATTTGCAAGCAAACTCAAACAGACAAATCCCAAAAAAGAATCCCATGTAAAAAGATTCCTCAAATCCCCAAAGCTAAATCAAATATAAATTCATGAATAAAAAATTTAATATAACAATAAAATAAAACCTTTTGGTAATTTCACAAACATTCCTTCATCTGGCTTAATCAGATGTCACCTTGATCTTGCTTCTGTATAGGACCTTCTTCTTTTTGGAGGTTTGGTTGTCAAAGGTTAAGACCACCTTGCCTGGTTCACCACATTTGAAGCTCCCGCAGATAACTGGCTCGTCCGTAGAGGCTGTAACCTTTCTTGATTTTTGGACGATCACGGTGTAGCCGTCTTCAGCCGCAGGCACAAACTCGGCTCCATATGTCACCTCATACCCAACCACTCTGGCCTCCCATACCACTGTGCAAGTCTGCAAATTTTTTCACAAGATGATGCATATGATTTCCAAAAAAAACTTCATGATTAAAGGAACACCATAATTCATAATTTTACATTATTCCACATGAAAAAACCAATATTTGATCAAAATCATTAAAAGGGGTACTCTTTAACAAAATTGCCATGATTAAGACCATAATTCATCATCCAGCAGAATCTATTATGAGTCATAGTATCAGGTCGTACATATAACAAAATTCCCACATGGAAAAAGATCCATAGTTCGACCAAAATCATTCAAAAGAATCGGGTCGGATTCATTGTATCAGGCCTGTGTAGTTTCTAACAGATTCTTGACATTTAATAACTATAATTCTATTAGAAAAATCCTTTAAAAGAAGAGGTTATCGATATTTCATCATGTCTGGTAATTTTTTAATTAAAAGAGCACCTAAAAAAATTTGCATGTCAATTGGCAAAATTCCCAGACGAAAAGAACCATACTTGGATCAAATTTACACAAAGAGGGTAAAAACATATGATATAGGTAATTAAGTACCTCGGAAACAGGGAAATCGACGGTATGTTTAGTTGCAGGCTTGACAAGCTCTTCTGTAACGGCGTCACCAGAGGTGAATTCTTGTTCGCCTTCGCGGCTCAGTCCACCATATTGAACTGGCACCAGCTCAGGGGCTATGTATCTAAAATCCAATCAAGCAAAATCAACGATGATCAGATAAAAAAAAAATCATCACTTGGGTCAAAGACATAACAAATATCAAACAAAAAACCGACGAATTATGAAACAATACTGACTTGAAGAGAGTTTCAGCAGTCTTTGAAGGTCCAGCAAACACAAACTTGCTCTTGGTCCTTTGAGTAAAGAAAGGATTAATAACCTTGTAGAAAGCCAGGTACAGAAAAGGAACATTGATAAACACCTGCAAAACAAAACACATGTTATAGTTAAGTTATAATTAAATTAAATTATAATTAACACAAAACCTGTTATAAACATTTCATCAAACACTTGGTGTGCATAAACCAACAAACCTGTTTGGCAACAAATTCAGGGTAGTTATCTTGGAACAACTGAAGAGCTTGATTGGTGGCTTGACGAAGCTCCCACTTAAACGGTCCAGGAGAATTCTTGAAATCAATAACCTGAAGAATTGTGTTGATTCCATCTGGACTGAAATCGAGTTTTCGAATGCTCTTTTCGAGAAACTGGATCCTCCATCGGAGAAATTTGGTGCGTTTTTCTTCAGTTGAGAACGTTTCGTTGTATAATTCTTTGTTCTGGTACTCACCGTACGCGTTGTAGCAGACCGGATGACCTTCTTTATCAACTCCATGCATGTACACAACTTTTTCTTGCTCTGTTCCCAAATCTTCTTCCAGTAATGAATCGATTCCGAACTCTTTTCTCCATGCGACGACGTTTTTGAGCATGGTGAAAGCTTCCTTCACCTTGAAGTCACGTGCTCGCAGGAATTTTAGCAATACGACGTCGCTTCGCTCGTCTGCTAGTAACGGAATTCCCCAAATTGATACCTCTTCCGGAGTTACAACTGGCGTTTCTTCAACCGGCGCCGGTTTATCGGCTTCGGCTTCCTCGGTCTTAGCCGCCGGCTCAGATGAGCCGGTGACGGCTACGATTGTTTCTTCGATCGCTTCGATCTTCTTCGCTCCGTCTTCTTCCACGCAGGTTTCGGTTTTCTCGATTACTTCCGTCACTTCCTTCACCGGCTCCGATACCTCCGCTGGTGCTGCCGGCGGTGTGACAGGTTTTTCTTCTTCTTTGCACTCAACCGCTGGTTCCACCGGCTTAGCTTCTTCAACAACCGTCGCCGGAGGAGTTGATTCTTCTTTTCCGGTAGCCTCATCACACGCCTTAGTTTCTTCAACAACTGCCGGAGCCTTTTCTTCCTCTGCCGGAGCTTTTTCTTCCTTCTCGGGAGCTTTTTCCTCCTCCGCCGGAGCTTTCTCTTCCTTCGCCGGCTTCTCCTCCTTCACCGGCTTCTCCTCCTTCACCGGCTTCGGAACAGCAGTGAACTCATGCTTATTAAGCGCCTCTTGCACCAAGTGTTTCAATTCATCCAACGCTTTCTTCTGCGGATCCGGTAACTCACCGGCAACATTAGATTCCTCCTTAAACGAAGTCGATTCACTAATCTTCTCCTTCTCTTCCTCCACCGGTTTCACCTTCTCCTCCGGCGTTACATCCTTTTCACAAACTTCAACCGGAACAGTTGTATCAACCGCCTCCTTCTTCTCCGACTCCGGCACAACGGCAACCTCCGCCGCCGCTGCCGGAGCTTCCGATGCCTCAGCCGGTGCCGGCGCCGTGGTCTTCAACGTCTCCTCCGCCATGAATTACAAGAATTGTTTGATTGAAAAAGGTAGGGTTTGAAGAAATTTGAAGTGATGGTGGTTATGTTATGAGAGTGGGGGTGATGGGTGGTGTGGGGATAACTGGGGGATTTAAGGGCGGTTTTTGGTTTGAAACAGTCTGTATAATTTATTATTATTATTATTATTATTATTATTTTTTGTTGTATTGCCAGCTCAGTAACAGTGAAATTGGTTGTGGGACCGGTTAACTACTTGCCAACCGGTTTATGACAACTCAGCGATGTTCTGTATGACGTGGTGTAATGGGTGCAATAATCGTGTGTGGTTGATTGCTAGCCGGAAACCCCACCTCAACTCGTGACCGTTGGATTGTGGGCCGGCTTTGGTTTACTACTATATTCTCTATTGTATACTTTCATTTAAACATGAAAATTCACTAACAAAGTAATAACTTTGGCTAGAGGGTATGGTGATAGTCCTTCCTTGGAGGATGATCCGTCACGTAGGCGCTACATCATAGTTCTCTTAAGGATGATTCATCCCACAAAACTAGAGGGTATGAGAGGATGATCCTACCCCACCATTTTTTTTTTTAATTTCTATGCCCTATGTACAAGTATTGAAGCCTAATGTACAAATCAGAAACAAAGGGGGCCCACCATGTTGGATCGTTCTGGACGTCCAATTCTTGACGTTGAAGACGGGGACCGGGGGGGGGGGATGGGTTGACGCCGGCACCCCGGACCGAGACGGGGTGGGGGGACGGGTCCATACCGTGCAGCCTTAGAATAAAATAAATTCCACTAAAAAATAATCAATAGATGTTGTTTATATAGTATATAAAACTAGTTTTATGCCCCTTCATGTTGTGGAGCGCTAGGTTAAATATTTCTCAATCAATTAAAACAAAACACTACTATAGTTTTGCTTGAAAAAAAAAACTAAAACGATGGTTGTTTGGCATGAATAAAAATTATATCGAGTTAATCAATTAAAACATAATGTTACCATAGGTTTGGAAAAAAAAACTAAAGCGATGGACAAGACTGTCATTTTGAATAAGGTGAAAATCGTAATTTTGACTGGGGATAAAATCATAATTTGTTAAAAGCTACAACGATAGGAAGATTGTAATTTTGAACAACGGGAAAAATTGTAATTTTGACTGGGGTAATATCGTAATTTGTTAGAAGCAAAGACGATGACAAAACTGTAATTTTGAACTGGTGGTAAAATCGTAATTTTGAACTGAAGGTAAAATCGTAGTTCTGAACTAAGGGTAAAATCGTAACTTCTACAAGCATGGTCGTTAAATATATATGTAATGTAATATTGAGTGTGGCCGTGTTGGTATTACAAACATCGTTCAGTTTTCTTTTTACAAAATGAAACTAAACCAAATAACATGGTTGCAAAAGTCGCTAGGCGCTCCCTTGTCGGTCGACCGGGGAGTTGAGAGTACTCGGCCTAGGCGGAGAGTACTCGAGGAGTACTCGGACATGTTAAATTATAAAGAAATTAGTTTTTGGAAATTAAATACATGTCAAATAAAATAAATTTACTAATATCTATAACAAAATACGTGAAAATAATATTCATTCTTTAATATGATAGGCATAGAAATTATGTTTTATTATTTTTAAAGTCAAACTCGGGCCAAGTTGACCTACTAGATACGATTTTGGCCTTAGTTGACCGCGTTTGACCGATTTCGAGTAATTAGGCGGAGTCAAAGAAAGTCGCCTCGGCAGCCTACCTTGTAGCGACTACTCGGGGAGTACTCGGCCTTGGAAACCTTGTTTTACAACCATGCCAAATAATGGGATGGTGTGGTTTTGTTTATGTTATGGTGATGATTAGATAAAACGATACTGTTTCAGTGTTTTGTATTAAAGGTGATAAAAATTAAAGCTGTATCTTAGATGTTAAAAAGGTGATATTTGTGTGTCCTAAAAACGATTATTGTTGTATGAGATATTGAGATGGTTCATAAACGTTTATTTTATTTTATTTTTTACAACTAGTTTGCTTTATTTTATCATGAAAAGTACGTTTTGAAATTTATTTGTATCTATACTAGCTTCTAATAAAACTTTTTTAGATCTATAATACTACCTTCTAATAAAACTGTTTAGGACATAATTAGAATTTTTTAATTTTAAGACACAATCATTTTTAGTATTTATGACATAATTTTATTATTTAGCGCAGTTAAATTTTGGTACTTAAATAAAGATATTTAATAATTTTTAATATTTATGACATAGTTTTGTTATTTAATTCAATTTTGGTATTTAAATAAAGAATATAACAAAAAAATAAACATAACTCATGTTATTACTAATTCTTTTAAGTAATTAAGAACAAAACAAAAACTAAAACAATTGATAAAGTAATAGAAAACGAGTAAAATGTTGTAAATTGTCGACTCCATCATAACATGCGTATGCCCACTATATAACTTAAAGAAAATGATTTAAGAAAGATATTTCTAATGGCACCCCCTGTCTATCCGCACGCTTTTTCAATTCAATACGCATCGTATAGGCTTATACGATGCGTATTGAAATAAAGTAAAATACATAGCAGGGTGACAGGTGCAGATTATGTCTGGCGGCGTGCTTGATACGCATCATATAGGCCTATACGATGCGTATAAAGGCACTGATTTTTTGAAGTTTATTTTTTGTTGTGTTGTGTCGAATGCAAACCCGAGAAATGGAAGGGATTTCGAGCAGTTGGTCGATAACATGATAGATAAAGATCTTGACACGATCATATCCATTTTCAAGTATTAGACTAGATAGTCCAGGATGAAATATATTAAAACCATTCAAGCCTAACA
The DNA here is from genome assembly GCA_030545235.1 of Helianthus tuberosus. Classification (NCBI taxonomy): domain Eukaryota; kingdom Viridiplantae; phylum Streptophyta; class Magnoliopsida; order Asterales; family Asteraceae; genus Helianthus; species Helianthus tuberosus. Next base: position 168,179,058 of record CM060360.1, read on the forward strand.
GTCTACAATGTATTATGGTCAGATTTTTCAAGTTTGCACAATGGGAGAAAAGACCAGCACCCTTGTCAGTATTGTCATAATGCAATGAGACATAACTGAGATTTAAGCGGCGTGTTAAAACAAAACATAATCCCAGATTGTCTAAAGAAGCGCTTTTATCATGTGTCATGTGGTAAACAAATACCAAGGGTGTATACTGATCTCTATTCGGTCATCTTTCCAAGCTTTTACACACAAATATGTGGTTCCCAATTTGCGGAACATAATCCCAGATTGTATAAAGAAGCGATTTTATCATGTGTCATATTAGATGCGTATCACGTGGGAGAAACTAGCTAGGACTAGACCCCTGAAGTTGTCATTTGATAATCACACATGACAATCACACGTGACAGTTCATTTGATAAAATACGTGGGAGAAAAGACCAGCACCCTTGTCGTTCCGTATTTTCTCCTTTTCTAATTCTCGAAGAATCTCGTAACGTATTCTCTGTTTCTCTAAATCGTCTGTAAAATTATGTTTCTCTAATATGACACATGATAAAAACGCTTTTTTAGACAATCTGGGCACTGATTTTTTGAAGGTTATTTTTTGTTGTATTGTGTCGAATGCGAACCTGAGAAACGAAAGGGATTTCGAGCAGTTGGTTGATGACATGATAGATAAAGATCTTGACACGATCATATCCATTTTCAAGTATTAGACTAGATAGTCCAGGATGAAATATATTAAAACCATTCAAGCCCACCAGTCTACAATGTGTTATGGTCAGATTTTTCAAGTTTGCACAGTGGGAGAAAAGACCAGCACCCCTGTCAGTATTGTCCTTTAAATTCGCATAAACATATATTCGTTTCATAACCTCCTCTTATAAATCAACCACAACTCACCCGAGACCGACCTTTGGATCACACATGATAAAAGCGTTTCTCTAGACAATCTGGGATTATGTTCCGTTTTATGACACATGACACATGATACGGCACGCTTACCTTAATCATATCTTCCATGGAGTCACATATCCGGCAATAGGGCCCACGGATTTTATGCCCACCCGAGACCGACCTCTGGATCACACGTGGGAGAAAAGACCAACACCCTTGTCGTTCCGTATTTTCTCCTTTTCTAATTCTCGAATAATCTCGTAATGTATTCTCTGTTTCTCTAAATCGTCTGTAAAATTATAAAAAAACAAACTAGCGGTTTATCACCCTGTGTGAGCATTGGAAGCCCGACAAACAGTCTTGTAATTACATCTTTAATCGAGACCGCATTATTAATTATAATGAAGCAATGAAGATTGAATGTGCAAATCGCAACCGTTTTTTACTACGGAAATGGTGGCTATGGGAAATACAACACGTCTTCTATGATGATTCGAAACATTCACGAACCACAAATGGACCCAGACTCATACTACTCTAATATGACACATGATAAAAGCACTTCTTTAGACAATCTGGGATTATGTTCCGTTTTATGACACATGATACGGCACGCTTACCTTAATCACAGCTTCCATGGAGTCACGGATCCGACAATAGGGACCACGAATCTTATACCCACCCGAGACCGACCTCTGGATCACACGTGGGAGAAAAGACCAGCACCCTTGTCGTTCCGTATTTTCTCCTTTTCTAATTCTCAAAGAATCTCATAACGTATTCTCTGTTTCTCTAAATCGTATGTAAAATTATGTTTCTCTAATATGACACATGATAAAAGCACTTCTTTAGACAATCTGGGATTATGTTCCGTTTTATGACACATCACACATGATATGGCATGGTCAAACCTTTCCAAAAGTAGAAAAAAATAAAACAGAAGAAAGTGTTCCTCTGTGTTACCAAGCATGTCATCAGAAACAATTAACAGGACATTGTTAACAGGGGGAATCTATTGGAACACCTGATCGAGAGAAACTTCTTCGAGCTAACTGCCGATATCTCATCCTACTTATCTTGCTATTAAACGAGGTATAATAAATATGTCTAACTTTTGAAGGTTCTTTATGTTGATGCATAATGTCTATCGCCTGCGTCATCAGTCTGTGTCGTGTCATTAATATGTAATAGTTTGAAAATGTTAAGTTTATGAGTATTGGCCAGAAAGCACAAAATGGCCAGAAAGCATGAAATGGCCAGAAAGCACGAAATGGCCAGAAAACATGAAATGTTTCGTGAGGACTGGCAAGCCTATAAATAGGCTAGTAGTGTTCTTCATTTGTAACTTTCCAGAGAATCTTGCCACGAAGTGCTGTCCATTTCTCTCTGTACGAAAACGTCTAATATCAATGGAAAACGTGTTTAAAGTGTATTTCTACTCTTCTACTCCTATTCTAACATTGATTCACGGTTACTAGTCTGTTTCCGCCTTTCTAGCAACCCAGATTTGACTCAGATTGACTCGTATTGATCGAATCTCGATCCTACAAGTGGTATCAGAGCTCAGGATGAGTCAAATTTGCTGAAATCAGTGTTTTGAATGGTTTAGAACTCTAAACTTCTACTCTTTCTTGGATTTTTGGACGAATTCACGGACAAAATGGACTGAATTTTGGATATAACATGTAAAACACCATTTTAAACAATCCTACAAAGTTACAGACCATAATTCGAACTAAAACTGATAAAAAAGTGTGAAAAACATCAGATCGTGTGAAAATGTGTCAGATCGGTGAAATTAGTGTCCAATTCGCATGAAGAGGACCAGTTCGTTTGAAAATCTCACATTATTTGACCAGTTCGCACGACTTGGGTGATACCTCGCACGAAGTGATTATCCAGATCGTGTGAACTCATCACTTCGCACTAACTGAAAATTTTTAACTAGTTGATTGTCACTTTGCACGGATTGGACAATCCAGGTCGCTTGAAACTGTCCAGATCATGTGAAACACTTCAGTTCGCTTGAAATCATCAGTTCGTTTGAAGTCCAGTTCGTTTGAAACTCCAGATTGTGTCGAAGTCAGGTCGTTTGAAACTAAAATTTTTCAAAACTTAGAAAAATTTTTCGAAATTTTTTTTCAAAGTATAAAATGGACAACCAAGAGTTTTACAACGCGTTTTTCGGAGGAGGTATTCAAACTCCAGCAAGTATAGCCCAGAATGTGAACTTGGAGAATGAGCTCAGAACCATGCAAAAACCACCGAAACTGCTTAACAATGAAGATTATTCAGGGTGGCAGGATAGATTTCGCACGTGGGTTCAAGCGAATCATCTTGAATGTTGGTTGAAAGTTGAAACAAAATATGTAGTTCCTTTGAGTGACGCTGGTATTCTGAAAACACTTAACTCATTAACTCCAGCTGAAGCAGACAGTTTTAAAGCTGAGAAGAAGATGGTCAGTATATTGCAACAGGCAATTAAGGAAGATATTTTGGTACTGCTACAACATCAGAATGACGCACAATCTATTTGGAATTCTCTTAAACTGACATTTCTCGGGAGTGCTGCAATGATCAAAAGCAAAAAGGCACTACTGAAAAAGGAATTCGACATTTTTACTGCTATCGGTGGAGAGTCAACGAAAGAGTTGATTGAGAGGTACTGTCACTTGGTAGTGGAGATGAATCGTTTGGGTATAGATAAAACAGACGAAGAGTTGGTTGATAAGTTGGCTGACGCATTACCACAAGAAGTGTGGGGTACATTCTTAATGGTTTTGAAGAACAACTTGGAATACATTGGTTTCAATTTGAGTATGTTTATTGAGAGAATTGAAGCTCAAGAGCTTGAAATGCGGAAGATGAGTAAAATGAAATCTGCAAACGTACAGCAAGATGTTCAACTTTATTACAAAGGAAGCTCATCTGCCACATCTACTCTGAGTCCAAAGATTCAAACGGCATTCAGTGCAGATTCTTCATCAGGAACACCTCAAAGCACGTCTAACAACAACTTTTCACCGTTTCCAAACTACGAACCAAACCCTAAGGTTCAGAGTTCTCCAGAACAAGTTTCTTCTCAAAGTTCTTCAGGTTCGACCAATCAGAGTTATGCTCATGGGATACTGTGCAATATTGCTGTTAACATAAAAAATGGTCAAGTTTTTACCGAGACAGCCGCAACGCAGCATATAGCACTTCTAGCTTCCGTACTTGAGTCTTACGAGAGTCTAGTAGCAGGACGAATTGGTAACCCAGACATGACGAAAGAAGATTACGATCAAATTGATCCGGAGGAAATGGAACTCATCGACATCAAATGGGGTATGGTGAGCATTGTGAGAAGAGCTCAGAGGTTCATGGAAATTACCGGAAGAAGTAGTCTCGCAGGTCCTGATCCTAAACTTGGATTCGACAAATCAAAGGTGACTTGCTTCAAATGTAAAGAGAAGGGACACTTCAAGCGCAAATGTCCGAAAAGAGAAGTTAACAACCATCAGAATCCATTCGCCAACGATTATTACCGACAAGCCATCTATCACAAAAACAGTCAAACACCATTCAATCCAAGACCTCAAATTGAGAACTGTCCATCCAAAACAGAAAAAGCTCTTTTGGTGAATCAAGATGATGAAAAGATTCCAGAAGGCTTCAGTTGGGATAAGTACTGATGTGTGCGAAGTGTGTACATAATTTTAAGTATATTTTAAGCCCTTTTTACACGTTAGTCAAGTTTTAAATTTATAAAACACGATATTTACTAACACCAAACACACATATGGGCAAGTGCACCCATCGTGAGCGTAGTATAGTGTTGGTAAGACACCGAGGTCGTCCAAGGACACAAGAGCTTTTAGTACCGGTTTATCCTCAACGTCTAATCAAATCAAAAGTTAGAAAAAGGTTTTAAACTAGAAAAATAAAAACTAACTAAAATGTTGAAAAATAAAATAAAAGTAAAAACAGATAGACAAGATGAATCACTTGGCTCCGACTCGTGTATAGTGTAACCTTTGATTATTTCCGCACTTTTGCAGTTTTTAAGAGATTATTTTAGTTATTGTAGTAGACCCCTCTTTTGAAGGTGACGTTACCCTCAACCCAGTAGTTTGAGTCAGCAAGGATACAATCCTAAAGGGTTGGATTATTAAAAGATAATTAATTAAGTTATTAATGCATATTATGGTAGGCCCCTCTTTTGAAGGTGACGTTACCCTCGGCTAAGTAGTCTGAGTCAGCAGGGATACAGTCGTAAGTAGCTGGGTTAAAGTATTGATAGTAGCTTACATATGAGGGGATCAAAGAGTTTGGACCCCCGCCATCCAATACCGGTAAGTATTGAAGAAGGTCCTACTAAATTTGACCCAGGTCCCTGCAGGATCTATGCACTGAGCAAGGCAAGACTCTTACCAAACCGGTCCCTTAACCCCCGACCAGGTAGCCAACATACCTCCATATAGACCGTGGAGATATGAATGGTGAAAATCTTTTATTTTATATAGACAGTAAAATAATGCCAAGACACCACGGACAAACGATAAGGAAGAATCACCTTCAACATAAGAAACTAGTTATTAAAGTCATTAATACATAACCAAGTAAAAAGTGCGAAAAGATTAAAAATAAAAAGTATTACACTAGACACTTGTCTTCACCAAGTGATGTAAGAGACTTAGGCAAACATGGCCTTTGATTGTCAAGAACTCTTACGATCAATCTTGGATCCCGAGACGACTCACACACTCTATGATGGACAATGGATGATTGTGGTGGATGATGGTGTTATGGTGGTGGTGGGTGGTGGGTGAAGTGTGAGAGGGGTGGTGTGCCAAGGGATGGTTTGCAAATGAGGCAAGCACCCCTATTTATAGCCTGAACAGCAGCTCGGGCACGGCCCCGTGTCCATCCTCCTTCTCTTTCTTCATTAATTGCTCTTGTCTGCATTAGTTGACCACGCCCCCGTGTCCGCTGGGCACGCCCCCGTGTGCAGAAGCATATCTGTACTATCAAGATTTTCCTGGATTCTGCGAATCTTATAGTTAACCACGGCCCCGTGTCCGCTGAGCACGGCCCCGTGGTGGGCGATAGAAGCTTCTATAGCTTTGTCTTTTATGCTGGCACTTGGGCACGCCACCGTGTTCACTGAGCACGCCCCCGTGTTCACTGAGCACGGGGCGTGTTCAGCCTTCTGTTCTCTTGTTTTTCTTGGGAAGATGCTGTCGGGGAGGTCGGGCATGCCACGTTTGTTCCTTTTCTTGTATTTATGTTAGATTTAGCTGCCTTTTTGCTTCTTTTGTTAATTTGAGCTCATTTAATCCTGAAAATACAAAAGGAAGACAAAAACACACTTTTTCCAACATTAGTACTAAAAAAGGGTTAGTTTTATGCCACAATTGATGTAATTTATATGTTGCATTTGGCACACATCAAATATCCCCACACTTGAATCTTTGCTTGTCCTCAAGCAAAACTCTTTATACTGTGGCTTTACACTCCCAAATGGAATGGGTAGAAGAGAAGGTTTTTGGGCTTGTCATAGAGTGTCGGGATTTCCAAGATTCTTTATTACGTTTATTTTTATTTATTTACAATCCTATTCGTCATGATTTATTTAAAATTTTTCATAAGATAAATTACTTATTAGGGCATAACATGCCTCTTTAAAATTTTATTTATATACAAGTTCATATACCTCACGGGGGATCACTCAACACTCGTCCGAAGATGTATTTTAGTGAATCACTCGAGAGCGGCATTGAACTTACTCCTACCATAGGCTTGCCAAGCAATCAATCCTCCTCCTTTTTAACTATATACCTTTGTAAATATCAAGATGACTTTTGGGTGAAGGGTTAGGCTTGGGTTAAAGGGTAGGTGGTTGGGTTAGTGGTTAGTAGAAAAAGGGCGGAAAACGTAAAAAGCGTCGGTTTTCGTAAGACTTTTTTTTTTGCAATTTTTATTTTGATGAAGCTTTTATCAAACAAAGTTATTTTTGATGAACTTGTTTGTTTATTTTTCTTTTGCTTCATCATCAACATTTTTTTTGAAAAGTCTTACGAAAATCCGAGCTTGCTACTAAAACAAAGAGTTAAAAATAAAAAAAGGTTTTGGTGGGTGAAAGGGTGTTTGGTTTGGGTTAAGAAATGAAAAAGGTTTAGGCTCAAATGGGTTAACTAGGGGGATTTTGGGTAGGTGGTAAAAAAAATAATGGTGTAGAAATAAAAAGGGTTAGTCCTAATGCCTCCATCATTTACTTACTCAGGTTTAAGTTGGTAAGGACCGGGAATGTATCGTCGTGGCAAGTTCTAGAGTTGTAAGAACCAAGCGGCTATTCACACAAGAAACGAAAAATGAGCATTTAGTTTAAAGATATGTATTTGTATGCTCAATAAAGGCTCAAAACTCACTTTTGTGGGAATGGATTTTTATGTGATCAAGTATATATAATCAAATTTTAACTAAGCTTGTCATGCCGTTTCATAATTTTCTTATGTTGGTTCTTTTTATCACGACGCTATCGGTTGTAAATTTGTAAAAATATAACCTTTTTAGAATTTGAAATTCCCGAGTTAAACATAGACAAGTAAAAAAAATGAAAAATTTTTGAAAAAAATTTGGGGTGATTAGCGGTTCCAATAGAGTTTTGTGTAAGGCTTGTAATTAGGACTTGCAAGATTCAAGGTTTTAGCATCATCCCCACACTTAAATTACACATTGTCCTCAATGTGTCCCAAAAATAAGTTTTTAGGTTGATTGAATGTGTAAAAGGTGTTAAAAAGCAAAATTTTATGTTACTGGGCGTCTGGACACGGCCCCGTGGTGTCCGGGCACGGCCCCGTGTTCAGTCGCCAGTAACAAAAAGTTGTAGAAAGAAACAGAAGCCTGGACACGGGGGCGTGTTGGGTGAACACGGCTCATGTCCAGTTTACCTAAACTGGGCATTTTCTGCAGACTGTGCAGCACGGGGCCGTGTTGGGCGGACACGGCCTGTGATGAACTTGCTGTAATGAAGAAAATTTTGTTGGATGGCCCTGTTTTCGTGCATGGGGTGCTGGTTCAAGTTTCCCTTGTTATCCTTTGCCATCCCGAGTGTGTTTTACTCATTACAACATCATCCATACACCGAATTAACTAAAACCATCATTCATTAAGTCATAGAGAGAATTACATAAAAATCCTAGAAAATGGAAAACAAAGTAGAAATTAAAAGCTAAGGGTTCTAAATTAGATAGGTCAAGTGATGCGTAAAATCATCCTAAGGAGCTCTACTTCTACAATAAGAACCAAAATTCCGAAAATAGTTTTCCGGTATCTAAAAGCTTTATAGAACTCCAAGCCGAGCGGCGTTCCTTAGATGTTGCTAGAGCCATTCTTCTATCTCTCTTGGGAGGAAGGATGTGGCTTCATTCTCCTTAACATCTTGTGGAGGGGGATTTACACCAATCGGAACCCCTTGTAGTATGTCTCGAGGGGGTTCCGGATGTATGGCGTACCATTCGGCCGGAATGATAACTTCCGGTACCACATTCCATGCCCTTTGGGTGATAATTGGAACCAAAGGAGGAGAGGCAAGAATGTTCAACATTTAGTGCAAAAGGTTGACTTCTCGGAGACATCCTTCTAGTCCCACCGTCAGATGATTAATACGGTCGACCAATGCTTCTTCTACCCCTGTTATCTCATCAATGGCCTCTCTTAAGGCGTAAACGTAGTTTACAAGAGAATCTTCAACCGTTGATGACCTTCTCCATTGCCGGTTGTTTCTGGGGTGTGACGAAGATGTTCCGCTAGCTCTGCTCGCCATTCTGAGAAAACATACCGAAAATAGTTCAACTTTATGGGACCAGTACCTCGGACACGGCCCCGTGTTCAATGAACACGGCCACGTGTTCAGGTGTCTGCAGAATTTTGGAACAAGGAATCTTGGAGTTTTAATTTGTTTTTGTGATTTTAAAACGTTTTTAAACAGAAACAACTTAAAACATTGTTGTAGAACTTATTCTTAACAAGATTCCATGAATAAAAATCTAACAAACACCTCAATAAAGCTTTGAAATTATGGAAGTCTCAAGCTTTAATGGAAGTATAAGGAAAAATTGAAGAAGATGATAGTGGATAAAAGAGGAAAGGACAAGAAGGTAGTTGAGAAACTTCTTTTAGAAAATATCTAGGAAGGTATGTGAGAAGATTTCCCAAATCTCTGTCCCTGGAATGGTTCAATTGTGCAGGATTCTTGGCTACATTTATAGAAAATGACAGTACGCCGCACACGGCCCCGTGTCGGCTGGACACGGCCCCGTGTACAGACAGAATCCTGACACATTTTGTCCGTATTCTGATAAAAATCAGAAGGGAATCTTTGTGTGGACACGGGGGCGTGTTGACCTGGACACGGCCCCGTGTCTAGAAGCTGTTGTAACGCCCATTCTTACCATTTAGACTTAGATAAATTTTAATGAAATATTTTAGAAATTTTGGCATGACCCGTTCGTAACATGGGCACATCCCTGTTTTGACAAACTTAATTTCAAGTAAACTAACGACACTTTCAAAGGACTTAATAAAAACATAACATACTTTTAAATAGTTATCAACAACTAGAAAATTTTTAAAAGACACATCAATTCGAACTCCAAAAGTCTAGTTATTAAACAAGACTAATTTCAACAAAATACTTTTAACCATAACTTTGTTACTAAAAGTAGCGGAAACGCTTATAGGCGAAATACATGAGGGTGCTCGTTCCAAGACGCCGAACCGGTTAAATTGAGGTTTTACCTACATCAAACAACAATGAAAGAGTTAATCCGTAATCATATTAACCTTTTCAAATAAACCAATTTACACATTTCTTGCCCTTACATCATTCTTTTCCTTGCTCATACTACCCGTTGAACGGGTCATTACATTCTCGTCTCAATTAGAGACATAACATTCCATTCCTTACTGACCCGTTAGTAACGGATAATAACATTCTTATCATAATTTTCATTCGGTTTGTTTAACACGAACCAATACTTTTCTTTCATTACTTCCTTCCATCATTCGGTTCCTTTGGATCAAACCGAATTAGATACGAGTTGCTTCCTAAAATTATCATTTCATAGGACCTATTTATAACGGATCATTGTACATATTTTGATCCACAATAAATCTTTACTAATATAATCTATAGCACAAATGGTAAATCACCGATTAAAATCTAAAAGCATAAAACAACATACCTTCTATAAATTCAACTAGAAACTAATGAGTTATAAGACTAGCAATAAACATGGATTTGTAATGATAATTGTACAACTATTAACATTACATAAACTTGTAAGTAAATTGAACTTACCTCGTTCTTGAGCCTTTTGTTGCCAACCGGAATTTGCTCCTTCTTTTTTCACTCCTTCACATAATTCATTCTTATTTGGATTATTTCATTCACTACATAATAATCACATTCACGCATCAATCACGTTCCATTTCATATTTTGCAATGTATCAAATACTACATCTTCCCTATGCAAATTCAATACTTTCAAGTTTCAATACATTCAAAATCACATAGTTCTTCATTGAGGCATTTTAACGAACACATGGTGTGCAAACAACATTTTAAGCCTTATGTACATGTATCCAATGCACGATTTCACTAGCAAAATTCACAACTCTTTTAATCAACTAAATTCACATATCTTAATCATTCTACAATCATAACAATTCATCAATATCCTAATACATAAACATTCATCAATCAAAACTACTCAATTTATTTAACTTCAAAACCATCATACTATTAGAACAAATGGGGTTTCCTTCAAACCATCAATACAAACGAATTCCAAGCATAAAAACATCCTCTAATGATGTTTCTAATTCATACACAGGCTCGATTTCTCCAATTTTCACGAATCGATTAAACCCTAGTTCATGAAAGTGCATCAAATCGCATAATCTGACTTACCCTATGTAGGAAACCCTTAGATGGTTGAGAATTTGGTCACATGCATTCGATTTATGCCCAGAAACACCTTCAATTTGTTAGAGATTTGAGGAACTAGAGAAGAAAAAGGGGTTTACCCTTCCTGATCGATCCCAGCGTCGCACACCCACACTTTTCTCAATTCATTTTTTTATTTCTTATTTATTTCACAATTTTACACACTGAACCCTCCCACTTTGAAAGTGTGTTTAAATTTAAGCTTTCCCTTAACTTAACTACCATTTTGCCATGTTTTATTAACTACGTTAAGTTCTTTATTTATTTTTACTTATTTTCACATTAAACATTTTTGGGGTGTTACAAGTCTACCCCCCTTAAAAGAGGTTTCGTCCCCGAAACCTGGACACATAACAAATTAGATCAATTCTGCTCTTAATTTTTCATCTATTCATTCACAAGCTTACTACAACATAAATGCATTCGGGGTCTTGGCAAAAGTTTCATTCATGCATAAACATATTTGTGTGCATTGTCCCTACGTTCTTAACTTAAATAAATTACTTTCATAATCACATATAAGTCAGAATCTGATCCAGAGCCCTTATTAGTGTCGTTTTCATTTTATAATGCTAGTTCCTAGCGTACATCATCACTAGCACTTCGTTCCTTGAAATTTATTCAATGTATACTATTGGTCGTACAAGCTTATGTTTACGGCTTGTTTCTATCTTTCTAATTAAGCGTAACATATTCATACATTTACTAATATAAATAAATCGATTTATTTCATTCCACTTACGAATCATGCATGATATAATTCATTATTGTAATCATGAGAAAACCCCATTATCCTATTACTAACGTTCTTGTAATTACTTTCTTATTCATATGAGGGCTTAACATATCATTATACGTATACTATAAACATTTAATGACTTAGTGGTACTAATACAAAGCTACCCACTTCCTAATTACTTTTTCATACTTGATACGAGTATAAGGCATCATTCTACGGTTACTACCGTCACTTGAACTAATTACAAGTTTGAGTTTAGCCTCAAATTTAATCATTCGCAACACTTTATTATTAGCTCCTTGCATGAACTACTTATGATTACAACCAGGTATGTTGTGTACGAGCACCATACGAGCGTTTAACCAAATCAGTTCAAATTTTCATTTAAGGTCTTTGGATCTCCCTCTTAATGACATTCATACCTTTTCACGCTGATTGTTACAGGTCGATTATTGTATCCCATACCATAATTATCCTACCATTCATTTTGTTCACACTTACAAATAAATCTACGGATTCTTAATCATCAATCAAGAATTAAACATTTTACTAACCTCGCCTTCATTGCATAAATCAGTTATCCGTGAACCGAATCGATCCGTTTCTTTATATGTACCTTCCGTACCAGAATTGGTCTCATTCATTCATGAAATATGCTCCCACTCGTGAGCATCCTTCCACTAGCTTTATTACTATCATCTCACTAAGAATTCCATCATATTTATCTATAAATAAATAGTTAGCACATAACCTTTCATGATTGCGTCCTACATGGTGTTTGTTCGCCTATTGTCTCTTTCACAATTTTCTTACGTACATGCTAAAACATATCATACATTCCATTTCTTACATACTATCCCTTCATTTTATTGGTAATTTCACCAACTTTCTCAGTTTGACCTTTCAAGGTCAGACTAACACCCCCTTACCTAATGTGGTCGTATCGAGGTACACGTTCGTACTTTATACTTGCATACTTGCAAGGACTTCATTTACTTCGTTTGACTTTTCGGAAGTCTAATTGTAAATACATTCTTACATATGTGTATCAGTTATCTTATTCTGACACATCATTCTCTAGTCGAGCCCTAAGCTCCTATTTAAAATATAATCTTTTTATACATACCTGGCGCGGGTCAAATCCCTTGACTCGTTATTCATACTTTGCGACGGTTAATACTTTCCAAACTGTGACAATGCATGCCCATACCTTATGCTCATCTATAAGTAATAAACATGACAAATCGAACATTAAATACTGGGTTCAAATGGCGATCGCCATTTGACCCGTATGACTCATTTGAGTTTCGTTCTTAGTTTTTTTTTTAATTCTTACTTGTTTAATCCGTCTTCACTTACGGATTCGAACTTTTAATTTATTACCTTTCATTCTTACTGGTTTGATCCGTGTTTGCTTACGGATCCCACCCTTCTTGCTTAAGTTTGTTTTACATTCAGTCGTAACCTTAAACTTTTCATTCTTATCTTTCTTTCTTATATTGATCCGATCCTTTAAGAATCGTTAGACCCCCTTTTTACTAGCTTGACCGGACATAAGTGAGATGATTCTCGTATTTTTCTCGAGCTTTGGTCAATACATGACCATCCCTTAATATACCATTTCCAGTTGTTTGTTCACCGTATTTGGTGTTAATTCACCTACGTTCTCTAACATGTCTCTTACTAATGAGTATCTTACATTACACGTTGCATTTCTTACGTAATATTTCCAAAATTTGTAAATAATTATTATTTACTGACTTCTACGATTTGACCTTTTAAAGTTAATCACCACTTAGTACTTATTGTATATAAGTATTGTAGTACGCGTTGTACTTACTTTCAATTCGAACATATTTACAAAATGTCCTTAGCTAACATCTCAACTAATACTCTTTTCGTACCTTTCATCAACATTACCAAGTTCTCATTTCCGCCTTAAAACTTCTCAACTAGAATTTATGACCGGTTTACCCCTATAATGAGGTCTTACCGGTTTAACATTATGCCAACCATTTCAACCAAAACGTATCTTAACATTTTCTCATTTATTTATACATTTCACTTTAATTTCGACTGTTCAAACACGCATACATCTTCATGTGGATAAATTCGAAGTGATGGCGAAATCACTTACCTCTAGCATCCATCTTCATGCTTGCTTCATTGCTTCCTCTTACCCCATTTGCCACCCATGCTTGAGTCAATTGACAAGATTTTCATCTTTACATATTATTACATTCGTAACATTGTTAACTTATGTGAGCATACATACAACTATTCACTTTCTTTCTATTCATATGTTAATTGACTTTCGTTAATCAAATTTCGTATGAGTGAGACTTTTATTAATGGTTATCTCATTTCCATTCCATACGACTAAACTATCATCAAGCATAACACGTAAATTACTTAATACATAACACATTAACTCTTTACTTTAACATTTATGTCTAATGGCCATTCCATGATATCCCTATATTGTTGACTTTTAGATAGTCAACTGTCTTGCTTACACACTTTAAACTTTTGAACATGTAATCATCTAAATATGATAGGCCATAATATTAATATTCTACGTATTTCATACTCGTATTGTATGATGTATATACAATTTACGTAAGATATACATTTACGTAATCCTCCAAACAATACACATATATACATTCACTCTCACGTACATTCACATGCTAATGCTTCATGATTCTACAAATAGTAAATATCATTCAAGTTAACTATATAACATAATTCCAACATATCCTTTACTAATAAGCTCGTATGATTCGCATTTAGCACATATTTGCCTCTTAATCATAACAAGGCAAATCATTAAATACACATAAGCATCACACCACTCAAGTACAAGGTAAAAGCCTCTAATGTATAATTCTGATTAAGCATATATTTATTCAAATTCTCATACGAATTCCATCTAACTCACATTCTTCAAATTATTTTCACCAATAATCTCATCATTTTTTATATTCATTTATTAACAATTCAGGTTCCTTCACATATCCAAGTACTTTAGTCTACATTTACTTCTTTCATTATTCATTATCATACGTTTCCAACTGCACTTTATACATCCGTCATTCATTTCATGCCATTCCATACGTTACATTCGACTTTTATAAATTTTACTTCATCACCAACGATCTACATAACTTTACATACCTACAAAATGAAAGGTGTTGGTTTTGAGAAGAAAATGGCTAAGAAAGAAGTTAAGCCAAAAGAAAAATTGAGTGATGTGTTTGTTGCTGGTAATAACACAGAAGTCGAAAAGGATTATATTTTTAGTCAGAAAGCAATTGATGATTTTATTGCGGCCAAAAAGATTAGAGATGAGACCAATAGATCCACTTTTGTTGAATATGACAAAAGAATCTGTTATCGTTGCAATGAAATTGGCCACATGGCAAAACAATGTGTCAAAAAGATAATAAAACCAGTTTTCCAAAAACCAAAACCAAAAGTTTCAAAAGATGTTAAGGGAAAATCACCTATGGTATCCCCCGTGCGTATTCTGAAACGCGGTGAATCTTTGAAATCTGAGGACAAACCAAAATCAATTTTTGAGATTGGTGAATCTTCAAAATCACAAAAGACTTCAAAGGTTTATCCTAAAACAAAGACTTTCCAAAGTCAATCATGGGTGGAGAAACCTAAACGTTCTTTTGAAGAAAAGAAAATGGAAGAGGTTTTAAAATCTGAACCGAAAATTTGTGCAACCACTGTTGAGAAAAGTGAATTTGAGTTAGACAAGTTGATTGAAGAATTCCCACCTATCAAGGAGGGAGCTCTAAAATCAAAAACAAAACCTGATGTTCCAAATGTTGTTTTTGACAAAGTAGCTCATGATATTGTTTTTGGTAGTATACCAAATGCTGAAAAATCTTGGGTATCGTGGTTTAAGTAAATGTTTTGTGATATGTGTAGGGGCTTCCAAGGTCTATTATTTCTAAGTGGATAATGGATAGCGGCGCCTCAAGGCACATGACAGGGATGTTAGCACTACTCTACGACGTCAAATCAATCAATGGAGGTTATGTCGGGTTTGCTGGAACTCAAGATGGAAGAATAGTTGGTGAAGGAATTCTTACTAATGGGGTTGTGTCATTTGAGAAAGTGAATTACATTGCTGAATTAGAAAACAATCTATTGAGCATCTCGCAGATTTGTGACAAGTTGTTCACTGTTCATTTCACAAAAGATGAATGTCTTATTCTGAAACCAGGGTTTAAGATACCGGAAGAAATGGTGTTGATGCGCGCTCCTCGTGAACACGATCTCTATATACTAGATATGAGTGTTGCAACAACGACAAATAAAAAGGCACAATGCTTTATGAGTAAAACGAAGGCAAAAGAAAAAGAATCCATCATGTGGCATCGTAAAATGGGGCATATTCATGTCAGAAAGATGAATTTTTTAGTTCATAATGATCTTGTTGAGGGTGTAAATTTGAAAAGATTCCATCTGAACGATGATTGTATTGAGTGCAAGAAAGGTAAGTAAACGAAGAAATCGCATCCGAAAAAGCTTTTGAACTTCATCAGACTACCGCTTGAAAGACTCCACATGGATCTTTTCGGACCGGTAAATGTGAAAAGCTTAAGTGGATATTTATACTGTTTAGTCGTTACTGACGACTTTACAAGATTTTCATGGGTAAATTTTATAGAAAGAAAAGACGAAACGTTTGATACTTTGATGAAGCTCTTCAGAAAGATGGATAATCTTTACAAACTACTGATCAGACGTATTCGAAGTGATAATGGCACAGAATTCAAGAACAGCCGTATGCTCGAATTCTGCAACGACAAGGGTATTCTTCATGAATTCAGCGCACCGTATACTCCACAACAAAATGGTGTCGCAGAAAGAAAAAATCGTACGCTGATCGAAACAGCTCATACTATGTTAGCAGATTCGAAGTTACCGATATATTTTTGGAGTGAAGCAGTTGCTACGGCGTGTTACACACTAAATTGTGTTCTTAGAGTGAAGAAGCACAAGAAAACTTGTTTTGAATTGATACATTGTTACAAACCGAATCTGAAATTTTTAGAACCATTTGGATCACCATGCACATTCATTGATCCAGACGGTAAATTTGGTGCAAAAGCTAATGAAGGTTTTTTTGTAGGTTATGCTAGTCCGTTGAAGAGAGTATTTGTTCCGTGTTTGGGGAAGATCATACAAGTTCAACACGTTGACTGTCAAAAGTTTACTGCTCCAGAACATCTTCCCGGAAATAGGTAGCTATTTGATTATGATAATCTCTGGGAGTCATTCCATTTGCCGACAGAGCCGAGTGAAGAGGAGCTGGCATTTTTATACCAACAGCAGCAGTCTCTTTCACAAGAACAAGTGCCGAGACCGTTGGTAGTTTCCTCACCCACCGTGGGTGCAAATGATCATGAGGCTGGTCCAAGTGGAACTGCACACGAATTCCCAGAAGAAACAGCTCTAATATTTGATCAATCTAACGACTCGGAATCGGAAACCGATCCGACTTATGACGAGGAACCAAATATTGAGAATTCAAATGCTGTTGATCACACGGGTGGTCAGAATATAACAAATTTGCAATCCGAAGTGAGCGTACCTGATACAGTCATGCCAAGAACATTATCTTACCATCCATCAGAAAAAATCATTGGTGACCTTCACAGCGGAGTCAAAACCCGCGGTCAAATAAATAAAGACAATCACACCGGCTTGTGTGTCACGGCCCCCGACCCGGTTTGACCCGTTTCAGGAGCCGCGGGACAGAAATCCCGTGGTATTTAATTAACAGCGGAAGTTTTCTTCAGGGTCTTTTAAAAACTGTAATATTTCCCGATTATTTTATTTCACAATTTGGAATAAAATCCGGTAACTTACAATCTTGAGATTTCACACAGAAATCATTTATTTTACAAAACATGTTTCTTTATTTTATACTGAGCCACTTCTTTAAGCTGATAGTGCTTCGCGGCACTTTTCTTGAATCACAACAGATCACCTGAAACATGTTTGAAAAAGGTTTTGTCAGCGGGAAATACTGAGTGAATCATTCTATTTATGAAAACGACCCCTTTATTATAATTTACAGTATTAAGAGAGATTACAATGTTCAGATATCAAACCAAATACCCACAGTACTTGTCACTCGAACACCCATCGGTAGCCTCTTTGCCCAATGGTGTCTGTGACTATGGTCATATCACTCATTGGCTAACTCGTTGTCCAATAGTGACGGTTATTAAGTAATGTATACAAAACCCCACATACCGGCTGTAACTTGGTGATTACATAAACTTAATCACTGTAATTATAACCTTTGAAAATAAACATGATTTCAAAAGTAATTTGATAAAAAGAGAATGACTCACATTGCATATTTAATTTGAGCAGAGCCTAGCCTACTGATTAGCCTTTTAACCTAATTTAATAACAGGCACACAATTCTGGGTTAGTAATCAATACAGCATTTACGATAACTCACGAGATCAACCATCACAACGAATGACAAAGTGCGATACTTAAACATCCATTGAATTAACAACGAATGACAAAGCATAAACCCTAATGTGGGCAGCACTTAAACATCCATTGGATAGTTTAATCGATCGGACATTGAATCGTATCAGCGATCGAGTTATTACCCTGATTGCGGCGTCGATTAGTGATCCGTGTGTGTTAATTGTGGTAAACAGAGCATAACTCGGCGTATATTTTGAATTTTTACGTCGAACCTGAAGCCAGGAATCATGTCCCAAGCCCCTGTATTTATACCCAAATTTGACATCCCCCGCGTGTCGCGAAGGAATCCCTGGTTCCTGTCGCGTGTCGCCTGAGGTGACTTTCTAGATTAGAGTAGGCACGTGTCCAACTAGCTCAGGTGACTCGACGTTGCGTGAAATTTCCAATTTGACAGCGTTTTATAAAGATAATCGTAACTAGGGTTTTACCCCCCCTGAGTTTTAGGGGCCCTAATCCTTATTCCAACTATTCTGAAAATTTTAGGGATTATGTAGAATCACTTGGGTTTCTCAATTAGGGTTTCCTATTAGTCAAATTAATTGAATAAATATGACTTTTGATGAGAGTTGTTACATTCTTCCCACCTTAATAAAAATCTCGTCCTCGAGATTTACTGGAATAATTGAGGATACTTTTTCTTCATCTCAGATTCCAGCTCCCAAGTGTATTCGGGTCCTCTCTTTGAATCCCATTTAACTTTGACTAGCACTAGTCGTTTGTGCTTGAGAAACTTCACTTTTCTGTCTTCTATCTGAAGAGGTTTCTCAATAAATTTTAACTTTTCGTTTACCTCTATATCTTGGAGAGGTACTACCAAAGATTCGTCTGCTAGACATTTCTTGAGATTGGATACATGAAATACATCATGTATTCCAACTAATTCTTCTGGTAGTTGTAAACGATAAGCAATTGATCCTATACGTTGGATTACTGGAAACGGTCCTACGTACCTTGGACTTAGCTTTCCTTTCTTACCGAATCTAACAACTCCTTTCCAAGGAGAAACTTTCAACAGTACTCTGTCTCCAACTTGGAATTCTAACGGATTGCATCTATTGTCTGCATAACTCTTCTGACGATCTCTAGCCGTATTCAGTCTTTCCTTGATTTGTGTGATCTTATCAGTCGTCTCTTGCACAATCTCCGGACCTGATAATTGATTTTCTCCTATTTCTGCCCAACAAACTGGAGTTCTGCACTTTCTTCCATACAGTGCTTCAAATGGGGCAGTTTCGATACTTGAATGATAACTATTGTTATAGGAGAATTCAATTAATGGTAAGTGATCATCCCAGTTCCCACCAAAATCTATTACACATGCTCGGAGCATGTCTTCTAGAGTTTGGATCGTCCTTTCACTTTGTCCGTCTGTTTGTGGATGATATGCCGTGCTTAGATTTAGTCGAGTTCCCATTGCTTGCTGGAAAATTTTCCAGAAATGAGATGTAAAACGACTATCCCTATCTGATACAATGGAGAGTGGAACTCCATGTAAGGATACGACTTCATCTACATACAATTTTGCCAACCTTTCCATATTAAAGGTTTCTTTCATTGGTAGAAAGTGAGCTGATTTGGTTAATCGATCCACAATTACCCAAATCGCATCATTACCTTTTCTTGTTTTGGGTAACTTAGTAACAAAATCCATTGTTATAAGTTCCCATTTCCATACAGGCATTTCTAATTGTTGTAGTAGACCCGAGGGTTTCTGATGTTCTGCCTTAACTTGTGAACAAGTGAGACATTTAGAAACATATCGGGCTATATCCTTTTTCATTTCTATCCACCAGAAATTCTTTCTTAAATCTTCGTACATCTTATTGTTTCCTGGGTGCATAGTATACCTAGATTTATGGGCTTCTTCTAGAATCTTAGGTCTTAAGTCTCCTTGCTTAGGTACCCAAATTCTTCTTTTGTGGAATCTCCAAATTCCATCGGCTCCTTGTTCTAATTCCTTTATTCGTCCTTTCATTCCTTCAGCATCATCCTTGATTGCTGTAGCTTGAACATTCTTCAATTGTTCCATTAAATCTATTTGTAGATTTAATCTGAGAGCACGAACCCGTCGTTGTTTCTCATAATACTTACGACTTAAGGCATCTGCAACTACATTTGCCTTTCCTTCGTGATACTGAATATCACAGTCGTAGTCACTTAGGATTTCCATCCATCTTCTTTGCCTCATGTTTAACTCTTTTTGCCCGAATATATATCTTAGACTTTTATGATCCGTATAGACAGTAAACCTACTTCCATACAGATAATGTCTCCATATTTTAAGGGCAAAAATTACAGCTCCTAATTCTAAGTCATGAGTCGTATAGTTTTCTTCATGCTTTTTCAACTGTCTTGAAGCATACGCAATTACCTTCTTGCGTTGCATAAGCACACATCCAAATCCTAATTTTGAAGCATCACAATATACCTCAAAATCTTCAGTTCCTTCTGGTAAGGCTAAGATTGGTGCATTTGTTAATTTCTGTTTCAAAATCCTAAAGGCTTCTTCTTGTTTAGGTCCCCATTCAAACTTAACGGCTTTACAGGTTAACTTAGTTAATGGTACGGCTATCTTTGAAAAATCTTTAATAAACCGTCGATAATATCCAGCTAAACCTATAAAACTTCTAATTTCCATTGCTGTTTGTGGAACCTTCCAATTGGTAATCGCCTCTATCTTGGCTGGATCTACATGGATACCTTCGTGATTTACCATGTGACCTAAGAATTGCACTTCTTGCAACCAAAATTCACACTTCAAGAATTTGGCGTACAGTTTTTCTTTTCTTAACAAAGTTAAGAGCACATGCAAGTGTTGACAATGTTCGTCATGAATTTTGGAATAAATAAGTATATCGTCTATGAAGACAATTACAAATTTATCTAAGTACGGTTTACAGATCTTATTCATCATGTCCATGAATGCTGCAGGTGCATTCGTTAACCCGAAGGGCATGACTGTAAACTCGTAATGACCATACCTAGTTCTGAAAGCAGTCTTAGGTATATCTTCTTCTTGTACCTTTAATTGATGATATCCGGAGCGTAAATCTATCTTAGAAAAATATCTAGCTCCTTGAAGTTGATCGAAAAGATCATCAATCCTAGGTAATGGGTATCGATTCTTAATAGTAACTTTATTTAATTCTCTATAATCGATACACATTCTCATTGAACCATCCTTTTTCTTAACAAACAACACGGGTGCTCCCCAAGGGGATGAACTAGGTTGTATGAAACCTTTACTTAGTAATTCATCTAATTGCTTTTTCAGTTCTAACATTTCTGTGGGTGCTAACCGATAAGGTGCCTTGGCTATCGGTGTACCTCCTGGAATTAGATGAATCCTAAACTCTACTTCCCTATCTGGTGGTAACCCTGGTAACTCTTCTGGGAATACATCTGGATATTCTGAGACTACCGGAATTTCCTTAAGTTCTTTACCCTTAGTACTAATGATTATTGAAATCATATATACTATTCCTTGTTTTCGTTCATAATTAGCAACTTTCATTACTGATATGAACTTCATAGACTTACGTGGTTTATCTCCGGTAATCACAATTACTTCTCCGATAGGTGTCTGAATTTCTATAGAGTTCTTATCACAGAGAATTCGAGCATGGTTGGCTATTAACCAATCCATTCCTAACACAACATCGAATTCAGCTAATTTCATAGGTAACAGATTTGCAGCAAATTTATGACCTGAAAGTCCTATTTCTATATTTTGCAAAACCTTATCTATTTTAACTGAATTCCCATCTGCGGTTTCGACTGTAAAAATATGCCTAATATTGGTTAAAGGTAAATTAAGAGCTTGACAGAATGAAGTATTTATAAAACTTTGGTTTGCACCAGAGTCAAATAATACTTTTGCGTATACGTTGTGAACTAAGAACGTACCCGCTATCACATCTGGGATGAGTTCTGCTTCTTGAGTAGTCAGCTGGAATGCTCTGACATTCTTCTTAGTAGCTCCGTCGATCGCCTTGGCTTTGTTGTCTGCTGGTTTGATTAATTTAGGGCATTCTGGCTTAAAATGTCCTGTTTCTCCGCAATTATAACAGACTCTTGTTTTCTTTCTGCATTCCTCTTCACGATGTCCTACCATTTTACAAAAATTGCAGGTTACATTACATCTTCCAAAATGTTTCTTTCTGCAATTCCTGCAAAACGGCGGATTTGAAGATTGCCATGTTCCTCTTTTCTTGAAGCTGTTATTATTACCCATACGAAATCCTTGGGAAATTTTCTGAGCCAATTCTTTCTTCTTGTTTTCATCTTGTGTACGTACCAGTTCGTCAGTTAGGGTGTTAGCTAATTCCACATCATCGTCAATAGTGCGAAGTCTCGCAGCTTTAACGATATTACGGATTTCATTAATCAGTCCCCAAATGTAGCGAGAAATGAGTACCGGCTCTGGCGAAGCCAGCGTTGGTACCACTCTAGCATATTCAAAGAATGTCGAAGTATAACCGCGACAATCTACACCCATCATCCTATGATTTAGGAACTTATTTGTCATTTGTTCCTTTTCATACTCGGGACAGAATTTTCTTTCTACAAGATTCTTAAATTCTTCCCAATTCATGGCATAAGCTATCATTCTTCCTTTTGCTTGTAACACCGTGTTCCACCATTCTAGCGCCCCTTCTTTAAAAAAGGTTTGACGCGTACATGACCTGATCATCCAGAACACATTTACTTATGGCAATTACTGCCTCGGTTTTCTCTAACCAACAAAGTGCCGCAATCGCTCCTTCATTGCCTGCAAACTCAGTGGGTTTACAAGCAAGAAATTCTTTATAAGTGCAACCAGGTGTTGCAGCTTTCATTTTCTTAGGGAGCGGAGCTTGCCGTGGTTCATTATCATGATTAACATGATTACTGCCTTCGTTTATACTATTACTGAAGTTATCTTCAGAAATACGTTTGCTAGAAACGATTTGTTGCGGTTCTATTGGATTTTTTAACAGCAGCAACGAATGCTGGAATAGCATTGGCTATCCCTTGAGCAACTATATTTTCTATATCCTGCCTAGTCATATATTGATCCCCCGGTTGTTGCTCAGATTGATTAATCTCATTAACTGGTTCATTATTAGCGTTTTCCATCTGATAATTAATATATAATTTATTAGTGTCAAATAAATAACAATTACACAAAACAATTTTACAGAGTTCATAACACCAATATAGCCAAAACTATCGATTTCTCGATTTCCATTTATATTTTAATAGTATGCATCAATACACACCATTATCTTACAAAGTTTTATTTGTAGTTATTTTACAGATTGATTTTACTTATTACTATTACACCATTACAGTTCCATAAACCCCCTATCTTTTGTTAGTTGATTGTCTAGTAACGGCGTTCCCTCTTATCGTAATTCCAGGAGATCTGTCCAAAATCTCTTGGATCCTATTCCCAGCATCCACTAGTTCTTTGTCAAAATGGCAGAGTTCATCCACTTTCTCGTTACTCATTGGTGGATTTGGTAAAGGTTCTAGATTGAACTGAGGAAAAAGCTTATAGGGATTGTTTTGTAACTGTATTTCATTAGTCAACCATTCGTTTATTTGCGAGTGGATTGAAGGGTTTGGAATAGCTGGTTCTACGTTCATTGGTAGTTGTGTTTCAAGAGAGTGAATAAAATCATTTTCATTAACAGGCTTAATAGTATCATAGCTTGTCAATATCAGATCTAGTTCTTCCTGAGATGGTAACCCCTCAATTTGCCTAGAGCTTTCCCCAATTTCCATTTTCTTAGGCCTGGGTTTCTTGAGAGGTAAAGCGTTGAATTCTATAGGTTCTTTTATGTCTGGTATATACCTATTGAAATCTCTGGAAACTTCTAATCTTACTGGATAAAGATTTAAATTCTGAAGGGTGTCAGACAAGTCACTTATGCTGTTTAGCAAAATACACACAATTACTAAGTTAAAAATAATAAAAATTTTATAGAAAAACTTTTAAATATTTATTTCATACTGGGTAAGGTTTCTAGACTGTAGATAATCCGAGTATTAAAACTTTGAGTTAGATTATTTTAAAAATTTATATTTAATGCTACAGTGGCTAGCATATAAAGATCTGCCCATACTGTACACAATTAATCAGATAATAAAACACATAATCACAAAATAGTAATTAATAAAAATTAAGTATTTTCTAAATACTTAATTGGCTTAAATCAGTGGCTCTGATACCATCTTTTTCTGTCAAGGCCCCCGACCCGGTTTGACCCGTTTCAGGAGCCGCGGGACAGAAATCCCGTGGTATTTAATTAACAGCGGAAGTTTTCTTCAGGATCTTTTAAAAAATGAAATATTTCCCGATTATTTTATTTCACAATTCGGAATAAAATCCGGTAACTTACAATCTTGAGATTTCACACAGAAATCATTTATTTTACAAAACATGTTTCTTTATTTTATACTGAGCCACTTCTTTAAGCTGATAGTGCTTCGCGGCACTTTTCTTGAATCACAACAGATCACCTGAAACATGTTTGAAAAAGGTTTTGTCAGCGGGAAATACTGAGTGAATCATTCTATTTATGAAAACGACCCCTTTATTATAATTTACAATATTGAGAGAGATTACAATGTTCAGATATCAAACCAAATACCCACAGTACTTGTCACTCGAACACCCATCAGTAGCCTCTTTGCCCAATGGTGTCTGTGACTATGGTCATATCACTCATTGGCTAACTCGTTGTCCAATAGTGACGGTTATCAAGTAATGTATACAAAACCCCACATACCGGTTGTAACTTGGTGATTACATAAACTTAATCACTGTAATTATAACCTTTGAAAATAAACATGATTTCAAAAGTAATTTGATAAAAAGAGAATGACTCACATTGCAGATTTAATTTGAGCAGAGCCTAGCCTACTGATTAGCCTTTTAACCTAATTTAATAACAGGCACACAATTCGGGGTTAGTAATCAATACAGCATTTACGATAACTCACGAGATCAACCCTCACAACGAATGACAAAGTGCGATACTTAAACATCCATTGAATTAACAACGAATGACAAAGCATAAACCCTAATGTGGGCAACACTTAAACATCCATTGGATAGTTTAATCGATCGGACATTGAATCGTATCAGCGATCGAGTTATTACCCTGATTGCGGCGTCGATTAGTGATCCGTGTGTTTTAATTGTGGTAAACAGAGCATAACTCGGCGTATATTTTGAATTTTTACGTCGAACTGAAGCCAGGAATCAAGTCCCAAGCCCCTGTATTTATACCCAAATTTGACATCCCCCGCGTGTCGCGAAGGAATCCCTGGTTCCTGTCGCGTGTCGCCTGAGGTGACTTTCTAGATTAGAGTAGGCACGTGTCCAACTAGCTCAGGTGACTCGACGTTGCGTGAAATTTCCAATTTGACAGCGTTTTATAAAGATAATCGTAACTAGGGTTTTACCCCCCCTGAGTTTTAGGGGCCCTAATCCTGATTCCAACTATTCTGAAAAATTTTAGGGATTATGTAGAATCACTTGGGTTTCTCAATTAGGGTTTCCTATTAGTCAAATTAATTGAATAAATATGACTTTTGATGAGAGTTGTTACATTGTGGTATCCTCGATTCGGTGACTTTTCTCTAACTGGTTATGCTGACTCTGACTTCGGGTCCTGTAAGTTGAATGCAAAGTCCACAACTGCTGGTTGCCAGTTCTTCGGAACTCGGCTAATCACCTGGCAGTGCAAGAAACAGACCACAGTCGCTCTCTCGACTTGTGAGGCTGAATACGTTTCAGCTTCCAGCTGTTGCTCTCAGATCCTCTTGATCCAACAGCAAATGAGGGACTATGGTTTGTAGTTCTTAGATACACCAATCTTTGTGGACAATGAGGCGGCAATTAATATCACTAAAAATCTGGTTCAACACTCTAAAACGAAACATATTGAGATTCGACATCATTTTATTCGTGATTGCTACGAGAAAAAAATTGATTCGAATTGATCATATTCACACCGATGATCAGAGAGCTGATTTTTACACAAAACCCTTTGATAAAACAAGATTTAATTATCTTTTGAAATTGAACGAGTTAAAGAATTTGTTTTCTGGGAGGGTGGTAGAGTGTATGGCCGAGGAGGACGACGATCAGAAGTGATATGCGTCTTGTTGTCATGTTTTTCTGCACAGTTTCTTTACTGCTTTTGATAAAACCAAAAACACAAAAATATGTTTTTGATTTTAGGGGAAGAAAGTTCTTAGAAAATACAAAAACATGATAAAATTTCATAAATACAAAAACATTGAAAAAGTCAAAAATGAGTTGTGTGTGAAAAAGAGGAAATGATAGTACATCAGTGGACTATCATAACATGTGCCAGTAGGCTTCGCACAATTAGTAGATTGAGTTCGAGATATAAACATAACGAATAACTGCTTATTTCATGGGGAACATCTCTCGGATATTTGGGTAACCCCCGAAATCTTGTTTGAAAGACACTATTTCTGACATACTAGGTCTTTGTACGTGATGATATCTGGGGTATTATACCAGGACTTCTAATTTTGCGGGAGCAATAGCCTAGTCCTCGTATAATACTCTGCACTGCTTTATTCTTAAAGTTCGCCCTTAGCATAAAAAATGATGAAACATTGAAAAATGCTAATCATGTGCTGTTGAAAAGAAGATCCCCAAGGGGGAGCCACCTAAAGTGGAGCCATCATCTCTCTGATTTTGCGGAAGCAATAGCCTGAGCTCTCATGGCCTCGCATTTAACCCCTTACAGATATCATTAGTGTGCACTCACCTGTAAGACTGAATACAGATGTCTGGATACGGGAGTATATTCTGAGGTGGTATACGCGAATAAGTTCAGTCCTAACATCTAATCTCGTATCTTGAATCAATTGAAACTTGTGTAGAGGTGATGCGTGTTAGGTGTATATGTAGGTTTAAGTATATTTTAAGCCCTTTTACACTTTCTTTAGCCAAGTTTAAATTTATAAAACACGATATTTACTAACACTAAACACACATATGGGCAAGTGCACCCATCGTGAGCGTAGTATAGTGTTGGTAAGATACCGAGGTCGTCCAAGGACACAAGAGCTTTTAGTACTGGTTTATCCTCAACGTCTAATCAAATCAAAAAGTTTAGAAAATTTTTTAAACTAAGAAAAATAAAAACTAACTAAAATGCTGAAAATAAAAATAAAAACAAAAACAGATAGATAAGATGAATCACTTGGTTCCGACTCGTGTATAGTGTAACCTTTGATTATTTCCGCACTTTTGCACTATTTTAAGAGATTATCTTAGTTATTGTAGTAGGCCCCTCTTTTGGAGGTGACGTTACCCTCAACCCAGTAGTTTGAATCAGCAAGGATACAATCCTAAAGGGTCGGATTATTGAAAGATAATTAATTAAGTTATTAATGCAAATTATGGTAGGCCCCTCTTTTGAAGGTGACGTTACCCTCGGCTAAGTAGTCTGAGTCAGCAGGGATACAGTCCTAAATAGCCGGGTTATAGTATTAATAGTAGTTTACATATGAGGGGATCAAAGAGTTTGGACCCCCGCCATCCAATACCGTTAAGTATTGAAGGAGGTCCTATTAAATTTGACCCAGGTCCCTTGCAGGATCTCTAAACGCTGAACAACGGCAAGACTCTTACCAAACCGTTCCCTTAACCCCCGACCAGGTAGCCAACATACCTCCATATAGACCGTGGAGATATGAATGGTGAAAATCTTTTATTTTATATAGACAGTAAAATAATGTCAAGACACCACGGACAAACGATAAGGAAGAATCACTTTCAACATAAGAAACTAGTTATTAAAGTCATTAATACAAAACCAAGTAAAAAGTGCGAAAAGATTAAAAATAAAAAGTATTACACTAGACACTTGTCTTCACCAAGTGATGTAAGAGACTTAGGCAAACATGGCCTTAATTGTCAAGAACTCTTACGATCAATCTTGGATCCCGAGACGACTCACACACTCTACGATGGACAATGGATGATGGTGGTGGATGATGGTGTTATGGTGGTGGTGGGTGGTGGGTGAAGTGTGAGAGAGGTGGTGTTGCAAGGGATGGTTTGAGCTTGAGCCAAGCACTCCTATTTATAGGCTGAACAGAAGCCTGGACACGGCCCCGTGTCCGCTGGACACGGCCCCGTGTCCACCCTTCTTCTCTTTCTTCATTAATTGCTCATGTCTGCATCAGTTGACCACTGCCCCGTGTCTGCTGGGCACGACCCCGTGTGCAGAAGCATATCTGTACTATCAAGATTTGCTCAGATTATGCGAATCTTTGAGTTGACCACGGCCCCGTGTCCGCTGGGCACGCCCCCGTGGTGGGTGATAGAAGCTTCTACAACTTTGTCTTTTCTGCAGACACTTGAGCACACCCCGTGTTCGCTGGACACGCCTCGTGTTGAGCTGAGCACGCCCCGTGTTCAGCTGGGCACAGCGCCATGCTCAGCTGGGCACAACCCCATGCTCAGCTTTCTTCTTGTTTTTGCTTTGGGAGATGCTGTCGAGTAGTCGGGCATGCCACGTTTCTTCCTTTTCTTTGTATTTATGTTGGTTTTGGCTGTATATTTGTTCCTTTTGTTCGTTTAAGCTCATTTGATCCTGAAAATACAAAAGGAAGACAAAAGCACACTTTTTCCAACATTAGTACTAAAAAAGGGTTAGTTTTATGCCTCATTTGATGTAATTTATATGTTGCATTTTACACACATCAAATACCCCCACACTTGAATCTTTGCTTGTCCTCAAGCAAAACTCTTTATAATGTGGCTTACACTCACAAATGGAATGGGTAGAAGAGAAGGTTTTTGGGCTTGTCATAGAGTGTCGGGATTTCCAAGATTCTTTATTAAGTTTTTATTTTTATTTATTTACAATTCTATTGGTCATGATTTATTTAAAACTTTTCATAAGATAAATTACTTATTAGGGCATAACATGCCTTTTTAAAATTCCATTTATATACAAGTTCACATACCTCACGGGGGATCACTCAACACTCGGCCGAAGATGTATTTTTGTGAAACACTCGAGAGCGGCATGAAACTTACTCCTACCATAAGCTTGCCAAGCAATCAATCCTCCTCCTTTTTAACTATATACCTTTGTAAATATCAAGAGGACTTTTGGGTGAAGGGTTAGGCTTGGGTTAAAGGTAGGTGGTTGGGTTAGTGGTTAATAGAAAAGGGCGAAAAAGCGTAAAAAGCGTCGGTTTTCGTAAAACACTTTGTTTTTTTTTTAATTCTAATGAAGCATTTTTCAAACAAGGTTTCTTTTGATGAGCTTGTTTGTTTATTGCTAACTTCATCCCTTTTTTTGTGTCACAAGAAAACCGAGCTTTGTTACTAAAATAAAGGGTTTAAAATGAAAAAGGTTTTGGTGGGTAAAGGGTGTTTGTTTTGGGGAAAGAAACGAAAAGGTTTAGGCTCAAAGGGGTTAACTAGGGGGATTTTGGGTAGGTGGTAAAAAAAAAAGAAAAATAATGGTGTTGAAAGAAAAAGGGTTAGTCCTAATGCCTCCGTCATTTATTTACTTGGGTTTAAGTTGGTAAGGACCGGGAATGTATCGTCATGGCAAGTTCTAGAGTCGTAAGAACCAAGCGGCTATTCACACAAGAAACGAAAAATGAGCATTTAGTTTAAAGATATGTATTTGTATGCTCAATAAAGGCTCAAAACTCACTTTTGTGGGAATGGGTTTTTATGTGATCAAGTATATATAATGAAATTTTAACTAAGCTTGTCATGCCTTTTCATAATTTTCTTATGTTGGTTCTTTTTATCACGACGCTATCGGTTGTAAATTTGTAAAAATATAACCTTTCTAGAATTTTGAAATTCCCAAATTAAACCTAGACAAGTAAAAAAAATGAAAATTTTTGAAAAAAAATTGGGGTGATTAGCGGTTCCAATAGAGTTTTGTGTAAGGCTTGTTATTAGGACTTGCAAGATTCAAGGTTTTAGCATCCCCCCCACACTTAAATTACACATTGTCCTCAATGTGTCCCAAAAATAAGTTTTTCGGTTGATTAAAATGTGTAAAAGTGGGTTAAAAACAAGATTTTATGGTACTGGGTAGCTGAACACGGGGTGGTGTTGGCTGAGCACGGCCCAGTGTCCAGACTGCCAGTACCAAAAGTAAACAGGGGCTGGGCACGGGGGCGTGTTCATTGAGTACGGCCCCGTGTCCAGGTCCCTGAACTGGGCATTTTCAACAGAACCTCGGGCACGGGGCGTGTTGGGTTGAGCACGGCCCCGTGCTGAACTTGCTGTAATGAAGAAAAAATGTTGGGAGGCTCTGTTTTTGTGCATGGGTTGTTGGTTCAAGCTTCCCTTAGTATCCTTCACCATCCCTAGTGTGTTTTATTCCTGAAAATTAAAACTAAACTAGAAAATATAAAACTTAATCTAAATTAAACTAAGGATAGTTCCGCGGAATGCCTCCGTGGTGCGCCACATTTATAAGGGTCCTTGGCTAGACCCACCTTATCGGGTGGTTCTGGCTCATCTTCAATTAGGGGGTCGTCATTGCCGATTGGATATTTCATTGATCGCTCAAGATCGACACTTTTTTTAAATGCCCCTAATTGAATAGATAGATTATTGTACTTCCGGTTTTTCAAAGCTTCGTGAGTTTTTACAAATGGTCGTCCCAACACTAGAGGAGCGTCATCGAGGATGACAAAGTCGGTCGGGATTACCATCTGATTTGTTTGAACCAAGACATCCTCAACCATACCGATTGATTTTATTACTTTGCGATTGGATAGAAAAATGAGTATTTGAAGTGGAGAAAAATCACTAATACTTAATTTTTCGAAAATGTAGTTAGGCATTATGTTAACACAAAGATCTTTATCAATTGTGACATTACTAATAAACGAATTTTGAAAGAAACATGGAACCGATGTAATGTTAATTTCAAATGGGTCTTCTTTTATTAGCGAGGTTTGATCATTAGTCAACTTAACACTTACCGTTTCGTCAATTTTAGTGTTAGTGTTTAACTCTTTTAGAAACTTAGCATGAGTTGGAACTAAACAATGATTTTCAAAAGAAGGTGACAAGAGATGAATTTCTTCAAAATTAGACTCTTCTTGAATTCTAACGTTGTCGGACTCACCTTTTTCGTTGTTTAACTCATGTGTCGGTTCTTTACTTATTTGTTCTTCCATTTTTACACTTTCGGTTATCTCTTCTTTATTTAATTCTTCTCTTGCGCGGGACTCCTCTTCCCTTGCGCGAGATTCTTTTATATAGCGATCGATAACTCTAAGGTGTTCTAATATCCTATCGGTCACTTCGGTTATAGAAAAAGGATCGGGATTTTCAAAGCTTGAATCCGGTTGTTCGATCCTTTGTTCCTCATAATACCCATATGAAGTAGATGGTTCACACCATTGTTCTTCATTGTAAGCATATGATGGATAAGGGTCGTAATTTTGTTCTTCATAATACTCATATGAGGTGGGTTGTTCACGCCATGGTTCCTCATAATAAGCGTACGAAGGTGGTGGCTCATATCTTGGTTCCTCAAAGTATGAGTAAGAAGGCTCATACCTTGGTTCATCAAAATATGAGTATGAAGGAGGAGGTTCATACCTTTGGTCTTCATAGGATGTGTATGAAGTTGATGGCTCGTACCTGGGGTCTTCATAGTAGGTGTATGAATTGGATGGTTGATATGAGTGACGATATTGAACCGAGTGTGGGTTACTACCATTAGTGCAAGGCCCGTGTTCAGACTACTGTATCTGGGTGTTTTATGAAAAATATGCAGCATGGCCCCGTGTTCAGTGAGCACGGCCCGTGTTCAGGTTACTGTAAATGCAAAACTAAACTAAAATGCAGAAAAATGTGCGCGCGTTTTAAAAAGGTTTTGAAAAACTGATTAGGCCGTCGATTTTAAGCTTTCTTAAAATCCTTGTGTCCCCGGAAGCGGCGCTAAAAACGTGATGCGTGTTAGGTGTATATGTAGGTTTAAGTATATTTTAAGCCCTTTTTCACTTTCTTTAGCCAAGTTTTAAATTTATATAACACGATATTTACTAACACTAAACACACATATGGGCAAGTGCACCCATCGTGAGCGTAGTATAGTGTTGGTAAGATACCGAGGTCGTCCAAGGACACAAGAGCTTTTAGTACCGGTTTATCCTCAACGTCTAATCAAATCAAAAAGTTTAGAAAAATGTTTTAAACTAAGAAAAATAAAAACTAACTAAAATGCTGAAAATAAAAATAAAAATAAAAACAGATAGACAAGATGAATCACTTGGTTCCGACTCGTGTATAGTGTAACCTTTGATTATTTCCGCACTTTTGCACTATTTTAAGAGATTATCTTAGTTATTGTAGTAGGCCCCTCTTTTGGAGGTGATGTTACCCTCAACCCAGTAGTTTGAGTCAGCAAGGATACAATCCTAAAGGGTCGGATTATTGAAAGATAATTAATTAAGTTATTAATGCAAATTATGGTAGGCCCCTCTTTTGAAGGTGACGTTACCCTCGGCTAAGTAGTCTGAGTCAGCAGGGATACAGTCCTAAATAGCCGGGTTATAGTATTAATAGTAGTTTACATATGAGGGGATCAAAGAGTTTGGACCCCCGCCATCCAATACCGTTAAGTATTGAAGGAGGTCCTATTAAATTTGACCCAGGTCCCTTGCAGGATCTCTAAACGCTGAACAACGGCAAGACTCTTACCAAACCGTTCCCTTAACCCCCGACCAGGTAGCCAACAT
Source organism: Helianthus tuberosus (assembly GCA_030545235.1). NCBI lineage: Eukaryota > Viridiplantae > Streptophyta > Magnoliopsida > Asterales > Asteraceae > Helianthus > Helianthus tuberosus. The sequence continues at coordinate 168,211,982 of CM060360.1, forward strand.
ACCTCCATATAGACCGTGGAGATATGAATGGTGAAAATCTTTTATTTTATATAGACAGTAAAATAATGTCAAGACACCACGGACAAACGATAAGGAAGAATCACTTTCAACATAAGAAACTAGTTATTAAAGTCATTAATACAAAACCAAGTAAAAAGTGCGAAAAGATTAAAAATAAAAAGTATTACACTAGACACTTGTCTTCACCAAGTGATGTAAGAGACTTAGGCAAACATGGCCTTGATTGTCAAGAACTCTTACGATCAATCTTGGATCCCGAGACGACTCACACACTCTACGATGGACAATGGATGATGGTGGTGGATGATGGTGTTATGGTGGTGGTGGGTGGTGGGTGAAGTGTGAGAGAGGTGGTGTTGCAAGGGATGGTTTGAGCTTGAGCCAAGCACTCCTATTTATAGGCTGAACAGAAGCCTGGACACGGCCCCGTGTCCGCTGGACACGGCCCCGTGTCCACCCTTCTTCTCTTTCTTCATTAATTGCTCTTGTCTGCATTAGTTTACCACGGCCCCGTGTCTGCTGGGCACGACCCCGTGTGCAGAAGCGTATCTGTACTATCAAGATTTGCTCAGATTATGGGAATATTTGAGTTGACCATGGCCCCGTGTCCGCTGGGCACGCCCCCGTGGTGGGTGATAGAAGCTTCTACAACTTTGTCTTTTCTGCAGACACTTGAGCACGCCCCGTGTTCACTGGACATGCCCCGTGTTCGCTGGACACGCCCCGTGTTGAGCTGAGCACGCCCCATATTCATCTGGGCACAGCCCCATGCTCAGCTGGGCACAGCCCCATGCTCATCTGGGCACAGCCCCATGCTCAGCTGGGCACAGCCCCATGCTCAGCTTTCTTCTTGTTTTTGCTTTGGGAGATGCTGTCGAGGAGTCGGGCATGCCACGTTTCTTCCTTTTCTTTGTATTTATGTTGGTTTTGGCTGTATATTTGTTCCTTTTGTTCGTTTAAGCTCCTTTGATCCTGAAAATACAAAAGGAAGGCAAAAGCACACTTTTTCCAACATTAGTACTAAAAAAGGGTTAGTTTTATGCCTCATTTGATGTAATTTATATGTTGCATTTTACACACATCAAGAGGTTTAAGTGGACAACAATACTGACAATCAGAAGTGAATTTGTTTAAGACTTAAAGTTAAATCAAGATCAACGGTGTTAGTGATATGTCTCAAAAACTGATATGATCCTCTTACACAAACTCACAAAAAGTTGTATGTAAATATGTTTGTATAGTTTCCAGTTTCTTAAAATCCAAAAAGATTTCATGTTTGTTTAGCAAAATGTTGTAAGATCTAAAAAGATTTGATATTTCATCTTATTTTCGAAAACAGACGTTGGGATCTGATGATCAAAGTCTCACAGTGCTAATCATGTTGGATCATTTGGGTTGGTTAAGAAAATGTTTGAGAAAAGTGTTGGTAATTGCTCAAAATGTTTAAAAGTTCATTAATTTGAACTTAATTTGTTTCAAAATTGTCAGCGAGATCATAATTTGGTCAGCCAAGGTCATTAACTTGGACTTGGCAGGCAAAACAGTTGACCAGGGTCATTAACTTGGACTTGGTTAACTAAGTGTGTTGGTAAAAAGTTAAAAAGTTAAAAAAATTCAAAAATCAAAAACAGTTTGTGAAGTCTCCAAGGTCATTAAGTTAGACTTGGATGATTGACTGTGAGGGATTTGGATGCTCAAATTGGTAAAATCTGATTGTAAAGAGCCAGGTTTAGATGTTGGATTCTTAATATCGTCAAATCTTTATAGTATTTTGATAGGGGGAGAGAATCAAGTAATCCTGGACAAATAAAAATACTTTCACTGTAAAAATATTTTAGCATATGTTGAAAGAGCTAGGTCATCAATCCTAGACATTCAAAATGATTTTTCTCATAAATGTTTGAGATTTGCAGATGAAAGTTCCAGATTACGATCCCGATAGCCGAGTCTAAGGGGGAGTCTGAAGACGAGCTCGAAGCAAGGGGGAGCTTGTAACCGGAAAGCCAGGTGTCGATCCCAAAAGCACGGAAGCTTGACGAAAGGGGGAGCATGAAGAAAGAGTCTCTGAAAGCAAAGAAGAGGATAGAAGAGCGTGACGAAAAAGACAGAATCGCTCGAGCTACATGGCAACAAAGGCTAGCTGAAGATGAGCAGAGAGCTGCTAAAGAAAAGGAACACCTCAGGAAAGCGTTGTTGAAAAAGCCGAAGCAAAGAGAAGAATTTTTCAAGTCTTTGTAAAGAATGTTTTGAAGACCGGCTGACTGAAGACTGCGGCAATATCCAAGGGGGAGTTTGTTGATGCATAATGTCTATCGCCTGCGTCATCAGTCTGTGTCGTGTCATTAATATGTAATAGTTTGAAAATGTTAAGTTTATGAGTATTGGCCAGAAAGCACGAAATGGCCATAAAGCATGAAATGGCCAGAAAGCACGAAATGGCCATAAAGCATGAAATGGCCAGAAAGCATGAAATGTTTCATGAGGACTGGCAAGCCTATACATAGGCTAGTAGTGTTCTTCATTTGTAACTTTCCAGAGAATCTTGCCACGAAGTGCTGTCCATTTCTCTCTGTACGAAAACGTCTAATATCAATGGAAAACGTGTTTAAAGTGTATTTCTACTCTTCTACTCCTATTCTAACACTGATTCACGGTTACTAGTCTGTTTCCGCATTTCTAGCAACCCAGATTTGAATCGGATTGACTCGTATTGATCGAATCTCGATCCTACACTTTATATGCTTCTTTCCTGATGCATGTCTGTGTCGAGCAGTTTCTCCGTCGCTAATTTCTCCACTCACCGTGAAATCGAATAGTTTCTTAATAGATTCCGTCCGGTTTCAAAGTCTGTTGAGGATTACGAGTGTTCTAGACTCGTTCAAGGCATGCTTGTTTGTGCAATTTATAGAAATATGGATGCATTCCACGGTAAACGATGCAACTGATGAAACCAAAGCTGTTATTTCGGTTGTTCAGTACTTCCGAGACGATTCAAGTGAGTCCTATGAAGTAAGTGTCTGTCTATTCAATTGAGAGGAATCATTACATTACATCCCCGTTGAAAACAAGTGGTTGTAATGATGGAACCCTTGATTTGAAACACATTTTTGAGAATTTTATACTTTAATACGCATCGTATAGGCCTATACGATGCGTATTAATCGATGAATTTACTGAAATACCCCTGTTTTTATGATAAATTCAGGGGTATTTTTGAGAAAATTGAAAGTTTAATACACATCGTATAGGCCTATGCGATGCGTATTAAGCTGATATACGATACGACATAGGCCTAAACGATCGTATATGGAATTATTTCAAATTTAGTTTTATCGTGTTTCCCTTCGTTCGACGCGTATACATGTTGTTTTTTTCAAAACTTTCGCATATTTGTCATTTTATGACGTATACCTTCAACATACGTCGTTTCGGTGCCGTTCGGTTGCGTGCGAATATCGTATTCTATGATTACGTACAGTTTTGTTTGAAATCCACTTGTACTCCATAGTGCCGTGTTATATGTATACGTGTGTGGAAAAATCGTTAGTCGCATATTTTGACGTATTTTTGCGTATTTTGACGTATTCTAACATATTGTTGCGTATTTAATAGTATTTTGACGTATTTGAGCGTATTCTAACGTATTTTAGCTTATTTTAACCTATTTTAGGGTATTTTTACGTATTTCGGCGTATTTTAACGTATTTTCATGTATTTTTTCATAATATGACGTTTATTAGCGTATTTTAACGTATTTTAGCGTATTTTGGCGTATTTAAGCGTATTTTAGCTTATGTTGAAGGATAACGCAAATAAGTTCTCCACAGTTTGTTATTCAGATCTCTATCCGGTCATCTTTCCAAAATACAACACACGATAAGTTTACACTTTATAGTGTGTGATTTGACCAGGAAAAGATTGGAGGTGATTTATACTTTTAATAAGCTGTCACAGTTGCCAAATCCGTTGCATGCATTCATATTGTTTAGACAATAACAGATAATGAACGAATTGTTGGACTTCTTGTTCCGAATGCTGCTGTAGGATCCGTACTTAAAGGTCTCTCTAAAATATGCAACCGAGACCGCCTTGTTAATTTTAATGAAGCAATGAAGATTGAATGTCAAAACCGCAACTATTTTTTACTACAGAGTTGGAGCATGAAGAAACGAAACCCTAACATTCGTTGAGTGAGAATGTGTGCAGACTGAAACAACTTAACACGATATAATTGCAAGACTGTTTGTCGGGCTTCCAATGCTTACACAGGGTGATAAACAACGCTGATATGAACACATACCAACTGATTCAGATTTAAACAATGCACTCCTTAATTCTTTTTTTTTTTTTGCTCTTTTCTTCGATTTCAACAAATCTTTTCAATAATCAGTACCCAACAAATCTTTGTGTAGTTATTCGAAATGTTTCGGATCATCATAGAAGGCGAAACTTCAGCAACCATTTTTCCTTTTCCTTCAATTTCGAGAACATTCTTCATAACATGGAGACGTGTCGGGTTCTTCTGCTAGTGGTTTCTGTATTGAACCGAGAATATGAAGTTCACGGTGCAAAGAGACCGCCTTGTTAATTTTAATGAACCAATGAAGATTGAATCTGCAAACCGCAACCGTTTTTTACTACGGAAACAGTGGCTCTGCGAAATACAAATCGCAATCGTTTGTAACTATGGGAAACATGAATTTTCTTTTTGAGCTTGATGGATGTCCGTTATCTCAACGCTTCTCCTTACATTATTGATCTGGAATTGGAGAACCGTTGTGTATTTGCTTGCTGATCTGGAATTGGAGAACCGTTGTGTATCTGAATCTGGTTCTCAAACAAACACTACTAAAGATGAGTTGGTATTGAACCAAGAATATGAAGATCACGATGCAGACACATGGGAAGAAAGTCATTAGACTGGCACAGATGAACTCAAATGTGATCAAACTTGGACATCAAACGTAAGTCTTGAAGCAAATATGTGGTTCCTAATTTGCAGAACATAATCCTAGATTGTCTAGAGAAGCTCTTTTATCATGTCTCATATGGTAACAAGAGTATGTTGTTCCAAGATCAATTCCAATTGTAGTTTTTTCAACTCTCCTGTTCCAAATGCAGCTAATGAAACCAGAGCTGTTATCTCGGTTGTTCAGTACTTTCGTGGTAAATACAATGTTAATCTTCGTTATCCTTTGCTTTCTACAATTCAAGCAGACACGGATGCTAAACGTACTGTTATTACATTTGAGACGATTCAAGTGAATCCTATAAAGCAAGTGTCGGGTCTATTCCATTAAGAGGACTCATTGCATTACATCCCTGTTGAAAAACAGAATCGATAAATTTAGGGAAAATGGGGTTGAAAGATGATAACCCAACAGTGGAGGATCCGCTTCGATAAATTCAGGGGTATTCTCAAATAATGTTTCCTAGATGTTTGAAGACCGACAAATGTCTAAAGTGCTGCTTCTTCGTTCGCGTGACGGAAAGCTACCGCGTGACAGGAAGCTACCTTGCAAAAATAAAAAAATTAAATCGACACCTTTAATACGAATCGTATAGGCCTATACGATGCGTATTACTTTTTGGTAAGGGGACATTGTCAGCCTTTGGCAGACATAGAAGTTTGAACCACGGGAAAACCAGGTAAACCCTAGTTGTGGCTGAAACAATAATTGTACGTTCAACTTACACGATTCACGAAACGATAACAAACATGACTCAGATTAATCCGAGGGTACGTTATGAGTAACATATGAATGCTAGTACCTAACAGTGCGATATTGATGCCTTAGTGTGCTGAAAACAAGTTAAACGGAGGCTTCCCGTTTAACAGTCTCCAAACCGTATAATACCGAATTTAATACAAACGATAGTGCCGTAGACGATTCTAAGGGCACGGAAATACTTGAATATGATATTTAGACCATAAAGTAAGATTTGAGGCCTTAACAGGTAGTTGGCACGTTAAACAAAGCAGCTTCCGGTTAGCGGAACGCCTTTGATTTTAACGCAACCGGAAATGACCAACCATGCAACGAACAGTCAGTCAAGCCTAAAAACACTTATTTAACATAAATATAATTTTTTCTAAGTCAAAATATCAAATTGTGTTGGTTTTGTTGTCGGTGGGTTCGGTTTTCAAAACCGTTAAAAACCGTGCGAAAAACGCGCGAAAAAGAGCCCGTTTGGCGTACCCGTGACGCGTTTAAAACCCGATAACGAACCTAGCTCAAAAGATCTGCTGATACTTATCATTTATTCTCAAAATTTGTGTCTTTGACTAAGTCAAAGGGGTCTAGAAACCCCTTGACATTTCCATACGACACTTAAAAGCATAATTCTCCATTGTTTCATTTTATCACATTTCAAAACACCTCCTCAAAACCTAATACCTTCTGTTCCAGCAAGTATACAGCAAAATACAACAAATTCTTGAGGTATGATAGTGGTTTTAATTAAGTTTCTTATGTTTTTCATACTTAAAACATGTATTTAACAAAAGAAATCATTTTGATCCGTGAAATAATATTTTTTTTTCTTAGCAAAAAGGTTGTTCAAACCTAAATAAGATAGAATAAGATCATACATGGTGTTTGGTATTGTAAAACATCAGATTATGGATCAATAAACCATCATATTCGACAATTTTCGGTCAAATCAATCACTAATTGAAAAATAATGGTTCTAAGGCTTGATTGACATGGGTTTTTGCATATTTGTGTTGTGTGTTATGTATAGGTACTATACAAGAAAGAACTAAGTCTTTAAAAGTACAAGGATCGCTTGAATCGCCAAGAAACGCTAGGTATAACTTCTGAAAATCGAATCTAGGAGATACAGAATTGTTTATAGCATAACTTGGTCCGTGGGTATTAAATGAACTTGAAATTTTTCAGGCTGATCATATATGGTGAAAATAAGACTCGATTAAAATTTTAGAATTTTCTAATTTTTTTGTGATTTTTGGTGAATTTTTAACTGTTTTAAAGAAATAAATTCGGATAAAATAGTAAACGAGCTCAATAAATCACCAAAAACTACAGAGATGTTGAGTTTAATATGAGGAAAAAACATCCAGGAAAAGTTTGGGGATCGTTGACTAAATTTTACTTTGGGTTTCAAAAATCGCGTTGTCACAAAGTTTCGGTAGCCGGAAACGCAGTATAACAATTTCGGAAAAAATCTCATATTTTCCAGGAAGTTCCTGATTACTCGTAGTTATTCTGGGTTATGCTTGATAACCTAGATGACCAAATAACTCGTCTGGGTTATGCTTGATAACCTAGATGACTAGATAACTCGTCTAGGTTATGCCTGATAACCTAGATGACCAGATAACTAGTATGGGTTATGCCTGATAACCTAGATGACCAGATAACTCGTCTGGGTTATGCCTGATAACCTAGATGACCAGATAACTCGTCTGGGTTATGCCTGATAACCTAAATGACCAGATAACTCGTCTGGGATATGCCTGATAACCTAGATAACTAGGTAACTTGTCTAGGTTATAAAAATCTGACACTAAAATAATACCCACAACTCTACTGTTATGCTATAGGTCAATTCTCGGATGAATTTTCCCATCCGAACCAAGTTATAACAATTCCTAAACAGAACCCTGTTTTCAGTAATTCACCAACAATAACTGATACCAGGACTGAGGTAGTAGAGCACTGACACATATACCCCGCATGATTGGTGTGCTTACTTATTATGTGAGTTTTACTTCCCCGTTTTCAAACTGTTTTTCTGTTTTACATGGGGTGAAATGCATGTTACATACGTTCATACGTGCACATATATACATGATATAACGTGAATTATCTGAGTAAACACTAGTACATGAAAAGTCCCCACAGACCCAAGTGATTAACCGTAGGCTGGGGAATGTGTAAATAGTACTTTTGGTCCGACAAACCCAATTGCGATGGCCAGGAACGCCATGAGATACATACGCAATTGTACATGTTCAAGCATAGGCTATGGGATACTAGCCATAGCTACACAGGGGCAGTGCCGTGGTGGTGGACCACGGGGTTGAGTTGACAGTCAAGGCTTCACTTGTGGGCTCAGTATATATTCAATCAAATGTGCCAAACTTGAATTATAATTACGTCTATTTAAGACAAACTAAAACAGTGAAACTCACCAACTATGTTTAGCTGACTTTTTTTCCGAATTGTAACATGTTTTTCAGGTAAAACAAAGGAGGAATAAGCTTGTAGGAGTTCCAAGTTTTGAGTATGGATAGTACGTGAATATAGGCATAGCTACTAGTACCAGACTACTTGTGGAAAAACTTAGTTGTGACTTACGTGTTGTTGTGTTAATAAATAATGTAAATGAAACACGTTGGTAATGTATAATATTATATCTTTATGAGCAATGTGTCTGTTCCATGTGTCTGTTGCATCCCATATTTTACTTCCGCTACGAGTCGGGGTGTAACACATTGGTTGGGGGCATTCCTCGACACGTAGCAGGTGTGGGCTTCATCAGTTCACACTCAAAAAAGTGGAGTGTGGAAGCAGCGTGGAATCTAATGAAATTAGAATAAGATGAATTAAAATTTGGAAAAAAATATATTACTAATTAGTAGCATTTGTGAGCTTTGGTAGGTTCTATCAAATGATTTTTTCATTGTAATAAGTTATATTGGTTTATATATTATGATTTATAGATTGTATAAGCTTTTTTTGTTTGGGGTTGTCTGTTTCACTTGGATGCTTTGATCTTCTGTTTCCATCACTGTAGAAGCACTCCTCTGCCGCATGCGCAGTGAGGGTGTTCCGCTCGTCCTTCTTTCGCATCAGCTCTGCCGTTTTAGCTTTATTTAAGGTAAATCGTTACCTTATGTGATGTTTAAGTTGTTGATTTCTAGGGTTTTGACACTGTTTGGGGTGTGATCACTCTGATCGTTTTTGTAGTGATGTGTTTCACCTACCTTTTGATGTGCCTTCATTTGTTGTTGGTTGCATGTGATGATTTAGCGTTAGAATTGTTGTTCGATTAGTTGTTTTCATGTCTTGGTTAATGCTTTATGTTTGTTGTTTTAATCTTAAGGTTGTTTGAAATATTGGTTTTTTCCGGTGAAGCCTTAATGTGTTGCCATTGTGGATGATTACGATACGGTGCAATGTCCTTCTGATTATGATTTCTTTGTGTTCTTTGTCGTTTGGTTTCGATGAAGATGAACCATTGTTGTTCATCCGATATTTTGGGTTAAGTTGTAAAGGATCTTTGGGAATTTGTAGTCGACGAAGACGAACGGTTGTTGTTCGTTCGAGTTTTTTGGTTATGTACTGATGGTTGTTTTGGATTCTGTTTGTCACGTTTGAACCTTTGTGTCTGTTGGTATGGATGAATGCCAAGTCATTATGTTTGGTTGCTTGATTCGTTTACTTTATGTTGTTTGTCATCTGGTTTCGATGAAGATGAATTGTTATTATTCATCCAAGAATTTTTGGTGATAATTTTTTTTGGTAATGCATGGCTGTTTGGCTGGCTTAATAATTACTTTTGGGTCTCGATTAAGATGAGTTATTTCTCATACTGTAGGTCCCCTGGTTCGTACAGATCGTCATAGAATTGTATATCTAACCTAGAGTGCGGAATCCTCTAGATCAGATTTGCACAGAAACGAGTACAAAACAGAAATTCACAATCAAAAGGTCTTCTATTGATTATCCAAACAAGCAGTTTTACAATCAACTCAAGACCTCACAACCTCACAGCCTATCTCTGTGATCTTGCTCAAACCCTAATTTCAAAATTCCTTCTCTCTCTAGACTTTCTCTCTCTAAAATTCTCTAACCACTCTAACTAACTAAAACCCTAATCACAAAACATGTTTATATACTACATGTTTGTGAACTGGGCTAGGCCATTCTCCAAGCCCATTACAACAAATAACTCATTAACCAATAAACTAAGCCCAATACAAGATATCCAAAGACCAAATAATCAAAGTATTAAGCTGTTGTCAAAGAATATGCACCAACAAACTCCCCCTTGACAATAGATTCATAGTGTAACTTTGTCTTCAAACATCTTGTGTTCTTTTGGTATTTGGATAGCGTCAGCTACACAGTTTCTGACATCAACACATACGAGAGAAATGGCAATGATGGCACCTCTGTTTTGGCGTGTTAGTCTTTAGTGCAACCATCGAGAGATTCTGAGCCTAATATAATGCTTCTTTGTGTCTCGATGAAGATGCTAACTTGGTCATCTGAGAGAAATGTCTGTGATGGTGCTTCTTATGTGGTGTGGCATTGTTGTGCTTTGATTTGTTTCTACTTTTTGCTGTTAGAAGCTTTATTGGTGTGTACTTCATGTTCTTGAGTTTTTTGCACTAAGTATATGATGTTGCATTTGTTTGTTCTCCGCTTCATTTGGAAGCTATTATATAGTTGACTTGGTAGACTTGGTATGTTGAAATCATTTTTGCCTATGGTTGATTGAATTAAAAATGGACAAACGAGTTGCTGCTATATATATAGGAAAGGGTTTATTTGAGAACCACTTTTATTGCGAGAACCAATGTGAACACGACAAAATAAAGCCACCCACCACCATCCAAAACCTAAACCCCCACCCCCACCCCCATCCCACCACAACCCAAAAACTTAAACACCCCCACCCCCTGCTTAAAAAAAAGGAATATATCACACCAAAAAAAGCCATCATACCCCCCAAAAACCTAAAACAAAACCTACCCCCCCCCCAAAAAAAAAAAAAAAAAAAAAAACTAACCCACCCTCTCCAAAAAAAAAAAAAAAAAACCTAAAAAAACTAATCCGCCCACCTCCCACCCACCAAAAACCTAAAAAAACCTAACCACCCACCCATCCAAGGTAAACGCTAAAAACTAAATCATAAAGCTAAACCCAACAACTAAATGCTAAAAAAGTTTTTTTTTATATTTTATAAAAAATTGCTAAATTTCGTTCCTCACTAAAAAATTGAACAGTATCGATGCATGCACATGTGTAACGATACATTTTGTTCAATTTTTTTTTTTTATAAAAAACGCTAAATTCGTCACTAAAAAAAGAACAACAGTATCGATTTAGTTTTTTAAGTGACGAAATGTAGTGATTTTTTATAACAATTTTTTTTGTGTGTTATTAATTTTTTTTAAGTATTTTTGTTTGTGTTCACATTGATTCTCGCGGTTCTCGCAATAAATGGTAGTTCCTAACAGATCCTTATCCTATATATTTATAGATACAGAGAGAGAGAGAGAGAGAAAGAGTGAGAGAGGGAGAGAGATATGTACGAGATTAGGAGAAAACGCCCTAAAGTGTGAGAACACATTCTGGCCCAACACGTGACGCGAGATATGATCAGGGCGTGAGGGGTTTTTTTTGTCTTTTCAATCTTCTTTTATTTCTCAATTTTGCGTAACATGTTGCTTTATTTTTGGCATCTAAGATTATTTTGATGTTAATTATATTCATTAACTAAGTGACGTTTTATTTCTTAGATGTGTCACGTTGAATTAATTGTTTTTGTGTCATAAAGATAATTTTTTTTGGCGTTATAGCGTTTCCCTGGTCAATTTTTTTTGGCGTTTGTGGCGTTGTATAATAATTCACTACGAGTCATTAATATTTTCATAAGATTACAAGAAGACTAAATGTTTTTTATGGCGTTTAGTCAATTTTTTTGGCGTTTAATACGTTGACAAGGTGCTTTTCCAACACCCGTTCTCACAGTTTTCATACTATTAGCGTTTTGGTGTTTATAGTTTTTGGCATGTTATATAATAATGTATTTTATTAGTAGAGAATTAGATAACAAACAACAGATAATTAGATAACAAAACAATAGAAAATGAAAAAGAAAAAAAAATAAAAATGGTAATCTAATTTCTCATCCAAATCTTCACTGTCATCAGCCTCTTCTTCTTGAATTTGTTTTGGCGTTTTGAACCTTTGAATACCTTAGCTAGATGCCAACTTTCCTGCATAAACCCCGTCTTTTTTAGACGAAGCTTGTTAGTGGAATCATGTTTTTTTGGTGTGATATTCTTGTTTGGTGGCATGTCATTAAAGATCAACTCTTGCTTGATGCTATTTATAATAATGGAGTCCAAAATAGCATTTTACACTTGTATTGATCCCTTCATGCCATGCATATATTCATCAAGAACAAAGCTCACATAATGACATATCACTGTCATCAGTCTCTTTTTTTGAATATTTGTCCATCTCATTCAGCAAAAGCTTATGGAGATACCCACCTCAGAGAAGAATCCATTCAGTGAAATCTTTTCCATCTGTGGTTTTTTTAACTATTTTTTTGGCGTTTTAAAGTGAGTGGTTCTAGAGAACATGACATTTGTTTTCTGGGTGTGATCAATTCATTGTGTAGAGACCTCTCTCTTATAGGAGTTTTTTGGCGCACAGTTTAGGCGGGATTTTTATTATAATAAATGATAGTAATAAAGTAACCGTCTGATGTGTGCAAAATGCAACATATAAATTACATCAATTGTGGCATAAAACTAACCATTTTTTAGTACTAATGTTGGAAAAAGTGTGCTTTTGTCTTCCTTTTGTATTTTCAGGATTAAATGAGCTCAAATTAACAAAAGATGCAAAAAGACAGCAAAATCTAACATAAATACAAGAAAAGGAGCAAACGTGACATGCCCGACCCCACGACAGCATCTTCCCAAGCAAAACAAGAAGACAGAAGACTGAACACGCCCCGTGCTCAGCCAGCACGGGGGCGTGCCCAAGTGTCAGCAGAAAAGACAAAGTGGTAGAAGCTTCCATTGCCCACCACGGGGCCGTGCTCAGCCGGAACGGGGCCGTGGTCAACTATAAGATTCGCAGAATCTAGGCAAATCTTCATAGTACAGATATGCTTCTGCACACGGGGTCGTGCTCAGCGGACACGGGGGCGTGGTCAACTAATAACATAAGCTGCAATAAATGAAGAAAGAGAAGGATGTGGACACGGGGCCGTGCCCACTTGACACGGGGCCGTGCCCGAGCTTCTGTTCAGCCTATAAATAGGAGTGCTTGGCTCAAGCTCAAACCATCCCTTGGCACACCACCTCTCTCACACTTCACCCACCACCCACCACCACCATAACACCATCATCCACCACCATCATCCATTGTCCATCATAGAGTGTGTGAGTCATCTCGGGATCCAAGATTGATCGTAAGAGTTCTTGACAATCAAGGCCATGTTTGCCTAAGTCTCTTACATCACTTGGTGAAGACAAAGTGTCCAGTGTAATACCTTTTATTTTTAATCTTTTCGCACTTTTTAATTGGTTATGTATTAATGACTTTAATAACTAGTTTCTTATGTTGAAGGTGATTCTTCCTTATCGTTTGTCTGTGGTGTCTTGGCATTATTTTACTGTCTATATAAAATAAAAGATTTTCACCATTCATATCTCCACGGTCTATATGGAGGTATGTTGGATACCTGGTCGGGGGGGTTAAGGAAACGGTTTGGTAAGAGTCTTGCCGTTGTTCAGCGTTTAGAGATCCTGCAAGGGACCTGGGTCAAATTTAGTAGGGCCTCCTTCAATACTTAACTGTATTGGATGGCGGGGGTCCAAACTCTTTGATCCCCTCATAAGTTAAACTACAATTAATACTATAACCCGGCTACTTAGGACTGTATCCTTGCTGACTCAGACTACTTAGTCGAGGGTAACGTCACCTTCAAAAGGGGGGCCTACCATAATTTGCATTAATAACTTAATTAATTATCTTTCGATAATCCGACCCTTTAGGATTGTATCCTTGCTGACTCAAACTACTGGGTTGAGGGTAACGTCACCTTCAAAAGAGGGGCCTACTACAATAACTAAGATAATCTCTTAAATAAGTGCAAAAGTGCGGAAATAATCAAAGGTTACACTAAACACGAGTCAGAACCAAGTGATTCATCTTGTCTATCTGTTTTTATTTTATTTTTATTTTCAGCATTTTAGTTTGTTTTTATTTTTCTTAGTTTAAAACATTTTTCTAAACTTTTTGATTTGATTAGACGTTGAGGATAAACCGGTACGAAAAGCTCTTGTGTCCTTGGACGACCTCGGTATCTTACCAACACTATACTACGCTCACGATGGGTGCATTTGCCCATATATGTGTTTAGTGTTAGTAAATATCGTGTTTAATAAATTTAAAACTTGGCTAAAGAAAGTGTAAAAGGGCTTAAAATAAACATTAAAACCATAACACACTTCACGCACATCACCGTCTTTTCAGTTACTGTGTGTATTTACGATTTTGTTCAGCTTTTATCAGTTCTAGGGTGATAGACGTCCCATCTTCCAAGTTTGCCGTTTTTTTAAATGGCGTTATGTAGACCAAGATGACAAAATACAATAACAGGGAAAATATTACGCAGGAAAAATATTTTTTTATTAGTTTTGGTGTTTTGTAAGCAATAACATTTTGTAGTATTTTTTTGGCGTTTTGCAACTAAATAGAGAAATATAGCATTTAATTATCTTAAGAAAAAAAAAAGATTACACAGAAGAAAACCAACCAACAAAAAAAAATTAAAACTCCTCGTCAGAAGGTACTTTATCCGAGAAGTGTCCATCACTTCCGTAGTTTTCTTTCTCGGAGTCTTCGTCTAGACCTTCATCCATGTCATCAGCTTCACTTTCATCGGCTTCTTGTTCTTGAAGATTCTAAAGCCTCCATTTGAACATGTCCTGCATTGTAACAACCCGCGTTTTTGAAGTCAAAGTACAAGTCAAAGTCAAAGGAAGAAAAGATTGCTAAATGCGATCTGTCACTCCTTGCTCAATTATTCATTGTACTCCTTGACTTATAATCGACACTCTAGTTTATGTTACTTTAGTTGTATTAAGTGGAGTAAATGCTAATAATCGCAGTTTATCGCTAATCGACTTATCGCTAATCGCATTGCAACCCGAATTATAGGTTATGGATATTGTTTTACGTGTGTATGCTATTATGTGTTACTTGTGCATGTTTATATGTTTTATGGTGATTAATCGCAAACGCAATCGCGACCCTATTGCAACGCTATCTTATCGCAACACAAAACACAGAATGAGTATGTTTAGGTTTATGACTGTTAGTTAGGTTATTTGTGTAATTAATGGGTAACACTATCGCACCGTTTACTCGTAACGCATCGCAACGCTCAACGCACGAAACGAAACATCGAAAACCAACTCACCAAACCCATCCGATCGAATGTATAACAACCCTCCAAAACTATTTCCGACAGCCCTAAATTATTTAAACTGTCTCTATATGTCCTAAAATACACCCCATATACGAGATTTAACCCTAAATACCATATATAATTAAAAATAAAATAAAAATCAAGTTTTTGGGACTTTGGCGGGCCGCGAAGACCTAGCCCTGGTCTTACGCGGGCCACGACCGAGTGCCACCAGGTGAAACCCTAGCCCGCCACGTGGCAGGACACCTGGAGGAGCTATGCTTTGATTCGACGAGGCTAGGGCCTACACCCCTAGCTCGCGGGCCGCGAAGGACCCATGTGTGGTCTACGCGGGGCGCGAAGGATGGCTGATCAGGTCCTATAAATAGATGACTTCGGCCATTAGTTGAAATCGTTCAAAAATTTCTTCCTCTCTCTCAAATTTCTATAGTATAGGCACTATTCCCGGGCATTATACCCCCCTAAATAACGAAGTTCTCCCCCGTTGTAAGTATCATATGTAACAACCCGCATTTTGAAAGTCAAAGTACAAGTCAAAGTCAAAGTAAGAAAAGATTGCTAACTGCGATCTGTCACTCCTTGCTTAACTATGAATTGTACTTCTTGACTTGTAATCGAATCTTTTTATTTATTTACTTTAGTTGTATTATGTGGAGTATCTATTAATAATCGTGGTTTAATCGCATGTTAATCGTTAATCGACTTATAGCATCGCAACTCGAATTATGTGTTCTGGATATTGTTTTACGTGTGTATGCTATTATGTGTTACTTGTGCATGTTATGTTTATGTTGAAGTGTTTTGTCACAATCTCAATCGCAATTCTATTGCAATCGCAATCTAATCGCAAACGCTAAACGCAAGTTATTTATAGTGATTGTATGTTAGATATAATAGTTAGGTTATTTGTGTAACTAATGGGAAATACTATCACATCGCTCACTCGAATCACATCGCAACGCTCAACGCACGCGAAACAAAATGTCAAAACCCAACTCGCCAGACACTTGGATCGAATGGCCATCCGATCGGATCGCCATCCGATCGAGGCCCCATCCGATCCGTTCCAGTGCCCTTTCCTCTTTTGGAAACCCTATAAATACCCCTATGTCAGTCACATCATTTGTGATGTGACAGCTCCCTCATTCGACCAGCAGCTTTCCAGACCTTCATTCTCTTGATTTCTCGCAATTCTTGTAAGTTTCCAACTCAAATCTTGTACATCTATCATCTACACGCACTTCTTCATCATTTTCACCTTCGGATCTCAACTTTTAACCGTGAAACCAATGGAATTGAGGTGTTTTAGGGTGATGTCATCATGGAGTTCTTATGAACTTCAAGTTTTGGCATCTTTCCACCAAGAACAACTCAGATCTGAAGAATTTCCACATGATTTAACAACGATTTTGCATAGATCGAAACATTTTTCAAAGCTAAAAGGATTGAAAGATGTTTTTCCAACTTTCTTTCAACTCTTTTACACTCAATACACTCAAACTGATAGAATCAGAGCTCATTCATGCCTTCCACTCTTCTCTAGTGATGTGCCGGTTTGAGATCTGAATCCTATCCACGGGACAACCGACTTCTGTTGAACATGAAACCACCTGTCACGAACAATTAACTGATCGGATTGGGGTGATTCCCGATCGATCGGATAGGCTGGGTCTGATGGAGTTTCCGTTGTTTAACCCGTTATCATAACGTCTCGAGCAAACCACGAAAACATTTCAAAAACATCAAGTTTAAGACGATCAGGATCGTGGGGACGGATTGCCATCCGATCGGATTGCCATATAACAACCCTCCAAAATATTTCTGACACCCCTAATATATTTAAAGTGTCCCTACACGTCCTAAAATACACCCCGTATGTGAAAACCAATCCCAAAATACCTTATATAATTAAATATTAAAAAAAACAAGGAAATAGGGTTGCTCGCGGGCCGCGAAGGCCCTACCTTCAGGCTACGCGGGGCGCGGCAGCCAGTCACCAGGGCGAGCCCCCAGGCTGCCACGTATCACCATCCGTGTCGAGGCTAGTTGTCAGACTCAGCAAGCCTAGGGCCTACATACCCTAGCTCGCGGGCCGCGAAGAACTATCCTTCGGCTTACGCGGGCCGCGAGGGAGTCCGAGATCAGCACTATAAATAAGAGGCTTCGGCTGCTCATTTGAAATCGTTCACATTCGACTTTCTCTCTAAAATTCTGAAATATTTGAAGTAGTGTCGAGCATAATACCCCCTTAAATAACGAAGTTCTGCCTTGTTGTAAGTATCATAACCCCCGGTTACGTATTAGATAAGCTGCCCGATTGATCCAGGGTTCCGTAACGGCTGTCGTGGTTCTGCCCGACGTAGTTGTTGGATTGCCATCTCGGGGAGGGTATTACTAATGTAAATATTGGGTTATTATACTAACGCGTGTGCATTTGTGTAATTAATAGATAATCACCAGGAAATCCTCAACAATGTGAGTAATCTCCTTTTTGCTAACTGTTTTTACAAAACCTCATATGATTAATATTATATTAAACAGTGATGGAGTATTTGTATTCTACAATTATCGTCGGTATGTTGGGGTTTTGTATACAAAATTTGTTACTACATTATGAGTAGTAACATGACCACAAGTCGGGTTGACAGTACAGTGGGTGGTAATTAAAGTAGATGGAAACAAATATAATTACGCGACCGCCCTCAATACTGTACAACGGTTTTCTTTACATGTCTTGATTAAACATGGATTCACTCACCAGTACTTTCCACTGACAAAATGTTTTTAAACGCGTTTCAGGTAACAAAATATGAAAGCTAAATAGAAGCCAGCTGGACAGCACTGAAGGCTTGGAAAAGTGGCTATAAAGTTACCTAAATTAAAGAGATGTTTTATCTAAATAAAATAGGGTTTTACCCCTATGAAAATGTGTGTACTAAAAACTTGGGAATTTCCCACGTGTTTAAAATTATAAAAGCGTGATATTTTACTCTGATAAAATATTTCCTAACTACGGTCCTGATGTAAATTCTGCTGCCAAAATGATAAACACCGATACCACTGAAACTGGCCGCGGCCGCACGTTCCCGGGTAATAAGAGGACGGGGGTTGCGACAGAAGGTGGTATCAGAGCTAAGCCACTGATTCAGCCATAGAAGTGTTTTGCTGACACCAAGATATTATCCAAAATGTTAGGAAATTATCTACGGAACTACGTGCATATATGTATTTTATTGTTATGTGTTATTTGACTATTTGTTAGTTTACAGTATGAGCGATCAAGGACCTTCCGACGCCTACCGTCAGTTGTCCAGCTCACCTAGGAGCGAAGGCACCTCTTCACAGCCTACCCTCTCAGGGTATTCAGCTGACAATGAAGATGAGATATTCGTGTTTAAGGCTCAGTCTGAAGAGTCATTCCCTCCTAAAAAAAGAGGATTGGTCAGTAGGGGAGCGCATGAACGTAGGAAGAGAATGAAAAAGTTACAACAGCAGCGAGTGTTACCAGCCGCTAAAAGAGAAACAGATGCTCACACACAGGATATGCTCAATAAGAGTTTAGCAAATTTCCATATCCTAGCAACCACAGCTACCGACCCTAACCTGGAGCAACTCATAGCACCCAAGCCTTTACCACTGTTTCCCATCCAGCCAATGGAAATTGAGAACAACCTAGAAAATCAAATCCCAATGCCTGATTTCAACCTAGCTGAGATACCTAGAATACCAGCACCTAATCCCTTAGACCAAGACTAAGACCCGTGGTTTGACGACCATAGGGATTACTAGCAACGCTACCCAATACCAGAAGACGAACCCATGCCCAACTTAGTAGCTTACCCAGACTTGGAACCTCTAGATCCCTACTATGATACTGATCAATACATTAGGGAAATTCTAGAGAATCCATACCCTTACCAGGAACCCATGCCCTTGTTCCCAAACCCAGTACCAACACCTGCAGCCCCAATGAGTGTAGAAAATGTGCACGAACTCCGAACATTTGGTGAGGAGATTTTAGAAGGAAGCAAGCGGATGAGGCAGATAGGAGAACGACTCGTCTGGAAGTATGACGAGCGTAATATGGAGTTCTGGATGAACCCATACCAGTAATAGTAATAATAATATATAATATGTGTGTATGTTTGAAAAAAAAATCTAGACAATAGCTACAGATGCCTAATAGTATTGTGATTTTAATTTCAGTTGTAATATAATATATATGGATGCATAATATAAGAAAGAGTAAGTCGCAATGTTCGACGATTTTGATCAGTATGTGTGTTATGTGATTGTTTGCATTAATTATTACCTTGTGATATTAATGTGTGATAAATGTTTAAAATTCAGATGGACAACGAAGCAAACCAGGAAAACCAGAGTAACAATAACCCGAATAACAATAACGTGAATAACAATAACAATGGAAACCAAGTGGATAATAGTGCCATCCAACACATAGTGGCACAAGGGATAATAGATGCAATGCCATAGATTATCAAAACAATTAAGGAAGCCGATAATAAAAGTAACCGTGATAGTAAACGACCCACTGAACCTGAACACAGCGTAAACAAAGGACCCATACTTCAAGTGCCCATTCCCAAAAGAAGAAGAACCATGTCTTATGGTTGTTCTTATAAAGAATTCGGGTCTTGTAAATCAATGGAATTCTCGGGCAATGAAGGGGCCGTTGCATCTCTACACTTGATAGAAAAGACTAAGGCAGTCTTAAAAATAAGTAAGTGTGCGGAAGAGAATAAGATGATGTTTGCCTCCAATCTATTTAAGAACTCAGCCTTAGAATGGTGGAACACTATCCTCCAATCCAGGGGAAGTGATAGAATATACAATATGGAATGTGAAGAATTTAAGAATATGGTAGAACGGAAATTCTGCCCTCCCAATGAAAAAGAAGAGATAGCAAATAAATTCTTAAACCTTAGAATGACTGGAGTAGATAGTAAAGGTTACACTACATTATTCTTCGAATATACTAGAATAGTGCCGACCCTTGCATCACCTGAACCAGTATTAATCTCCCGTTACATCTGGGGATTAATCAGTGAAATTAGGCATGTAGTCAAGGCAGCTAGACCACAAACTATAGAAGAAGCTGTAGAACTAGCAAACACCTTGACTGATGAGTTAGTACGTACACAAGAAGAAAACCAGAGGAGAAACTTAGCTCAAAGGCTTACCCAAGAATTTCGTGACGGAAATTCCAACCGTGGGAAAAATGTTGGTTCTATCTTTGCACCTTATTGCAAAGCCTACAAGAAGAAGCATCCCGGAAGATGCTCCACTTACTGCAACTTCTGTAAGATACCAGGACACAAGGAAGAAGACTGCAGGAATAAACCTAATAATGGAATGTGCTTCAACGATGGAGAAAAGGGTCACATCAAGCCGAACTGTCCGAAACTAGTTCCAGCCATGAACAACAAGAACACTAAAAATGCTAGAGCATTTGTTCTAACTACAGAAGAAGCCAAGATAATTCTGGACGTGATAGTCGGCACGTTTTTAGTTAATGATGTTTTTGATAAAGTATTATTTGACTCTGGTGCAAAACCAAAGTTTTATTATACTTCATTTTGCAAACTTCTTAATCAATCATTAACTAAACTCCCACAAGAATGTCTAGTAGAGATAGCAAATGGAGAAACCATTAAGATTTCTGAAATCTTGCAGGGAGCAAGAATAGAATTTTTAAATCAAAAGTTTATTGCAAACCTTTATCCAATGAATCTGGCAGGATTTGATGTTGTATTAGGAATGGATTGGTTAATAGCCAATAAAGCCAGTATTTTATGTGATCAAAAGTCAATTCAAGTAAATTCACCAATTGGTGAAAAGATCACAATTAAAGGAGATAAACCATCTAGATCTACAAAATTCATCTCTGTGATGAAAACAACAAGTTATGTAAGAAAAGGGTCATTAGTATATTTGATTTCCATAATCATTAACACTAAAGGAAAAGAATTGAAAGATATTCCAGTAGTATCTCAATTTTCAGATGTGTTTCCTGAAGAGCTACCAGGACTACCGCCAGACAGAGAAGTCGAATTCAGAATCCACCTGCTACCAGGAACAACACAAATCGCCAAAGCCCCTTATCGTTTGGCACCCGCAGAAATGCAAGAACTGAAGAAACAGTTAGACGAATTGTTAGAAAAAGGATTCATACAGCCAAGTTCATCGCCATGGGGAGCATCGATCTTATTCGTTAAAAAGAAAGACGGGTCAATGCGTATGTTCAATGATTACCGTGAATTGAACAAGGTCACGATTAAAAATCGGTACCCTTTACCAAGAATCGATGATCTGTTTGATCAATTGCAAGGAGCTTGATTTTTCTCCAAGATCGATTTACTCTCAGGATATCATCAATAAAGGTACATGAAGAGGACATTCCTAAGACCGCTTTTAGAACAAGGTATGGCCATTATGAATTTATTGTCATGCCATTTGGCTTAACCAATGCCCCTGCCGCATTTATGGACATGATGAACCGAATATGTAAGCCATATTTGGATAAATTCATAATTGTCTTTATAGATGATATTCTCATTTACTCTAAGAATAAGGAGGAACATGCAGCGCATCTACACGCACTTCTCAGTCTTTTAAGAAAAGCTTTATGCTAAGTTTTCTAAGTGTGAGTTTTGGTTAGAATAGGTACAGTTTCTTGGACATTTGGTTAATCATGAAGGAATTCATGTAGATCCCACCAAGATCGAGGAAATTACCAAATGGAAAACCCCTGAGTCACCCATTGAGGTTAGAAGTTTCTTAGGATTGGCCGGTTATTACATAAGAGTTTAAGGTATGTTTTCGGGAAAAAGGAGTTAAATATGAGACAAAGACGTTGGATGGAGATACTTAGTGATTTTGATTGTAATATCCAGTATCATGTAGGAAAAGAAAACGTAGTAGCTGATGCTTTAAGTCGAAAGTATCACGACAAGTTTCCAAAAAGCCATGGGAACCAAGCTGAATTTAAGCACCGCTTATCATCCTCAAATGGACGGACAAAGTGAAAGGACAATTCAGACAATGGAGGATATGCTTAGAGCCTGTTTAATTGATTTAGGAGGTAATTAGGACGATCACTTACCATTAATAGAATTTTCTTACAATAACAGTTATCATACAAGTATAAATGCTGCACCATTTGAAGCACTTTATGGACGGAAGTGCCGAACTCCAGTCTGTTGGGCGAAAATTGGAGAAAAACAACTATCTGGACATGAGATAGTACAAGAAATGACCGAAAATATCATTCAAGTCAAGGAACAACTGAAAGCAGCACGTGATAGACAAAAGAGTTATGCTGACAACAGGCGAAAACCATTGGAATTTCAAGTAGGAGACAAGGTATTGTTAAAGGTCTCTCCTTGGAAAGGAGTGGTAAGATTAATCAAAAGGGGAAAGCTAACCCCAGGTATGTTGGACCTTTTGAAATCATTAAAAGAATAGGACCTGTAGCCGATGAAAAGGCAGGAATACATGATGTATTTCATGTATCTAATCTCAAGAAACGCTTAGCCGATGACTCATTGGTAGTACCTCTTAAGGATATAGAGGTAAATGAAAAGCTTAAGTTCGTAGAAAGACCTCTAAAGATTGAAGACAGGAAAGTCAAGAATCTCAAACACAAGAGATTAGTTCTTGTCAAAGTGAAATGGGACTCCAAAAGAGGACCAGAATACACCTGGGAACTTGAATCAGAAATGCAAAGGAAATATCCACACCTATTCAAGTAGACCTCGAGGACGCATTCTAAAACAAGGTGGGGAGGATATAACAACCCTCCAAAATATTTATGACACCCCTAATATATTTAAAGTGTCCCTACATGTCCTAAAATACACCCCGTATGTGAAAACCGAGCCCAAAATACCTTATATAATTAAATATTAAATAAAAACAAGGAAATAGGGTTCCTCGCGGGCCGCGAAGGCCCTACCTTCAGGCTACGCGGGGCGCGATAGCCAGTCACCAGGGCGAGCCCCCAGGCTGCCACGTGTCACCATCCGTGTCGAGGCTAGTTGTCAGACTCAGCAAGCCTAGGGCCTACATACCCTAGCTCGTGGGCCGCGAAGGAATATCCTTCGGCTTACGCGGGCCGCGAGGGAGTCCGATATTAGCACTATAAATAAGAGGCTTCGGCTGCTCATTTGAAATCGTTCACAATCGACTTTCTATCTAAAATTTTGAAATATTTGAAGTAGTGTCGGGCATAATACCCCCCTAAATAACGAAGTTCTGCCTCGTTGTAAGTATCATAACCCCCGGTTACGTATTAGATACGCTGCCCGATTGATCCAGGGTTCCGTAACGGTTGTCGTGGTTATGCCCGACGTAGTCATTGGAATGCCGTCTCGGGGAGGGTATTACTAATGTAAATATTGGGTTATTATACTAACGCGTGTGCATTTGTGTAATTAATAGATAATCACCAGGAAATCCTTAAGGAAAACCCTAAGACAACAATGTGAGCAATCTCCTTTTTGCTAACTGTTTTTACAAAACCTCATATGATTAATACTAATATTATATTAAACTGTGATTGAGTATTTCTATTCTACAATTATCGTCGGTATGTTGGGGTTTTGTATACAAAATTTGTTACTACATTGTGAGTAGTAACATGACCACAAGTCGGGTTGACAGTATCGTGGGTGGTAATTAAAGTGGATGGAAACAAATATAATTGCGCGACCGCCCTCAATAGTGTACAACGGTTTTTTTTTGCATGTCTTGATTAAACTGGGATTCACTCACCAGTATTTCCCACTGATAAAATGTTTTTAAATGCGTTTCAGGTAACAAAATGTGAAAGCCAAATAGAAGCCAGCTGGACAGCACTGAAGGCATGGAAAAGTGGCTATAAAGTTACCTAAAATAAAGAGATGTTTTATCTAAATAAAATAGGGTTTTACCCCTATGAAAATGTGTGTACTAAAAACTTGGGAATTTCCGACGTGTTTAATATTATAAAAGTGTGGTATTTTACTCTGATAAAATATTTCCTAACTACGGTCCTGATGTAAATTCCGCTGCCAAAATAATAAACACCGATACCACTGAAACTGGCCGTGGCCGCCCTTTCCCGGGTAATCATAGGACGGGGGTTGCGACATGCCATCCGATCGGATCGCCATCCGATAGAACCGCAATCCGATCGGATTGCACTTGAACTCCAACACTTATACATTTAAACTATCAATGAACATCAGTTCTGACGGGTTGCCAACTGATCGGATTGCTATCTGATCGAGTGACCGTCCTGCTGTGAACTTGTTCTCAACTAAGAAGCCTCTCCAATCGGATTGCCATCCGATCGAACCGCCATTCGATCGACCGACTTGAAAGGTAGAGATACTTCTCTATTTTCAAAATGCTACAACGAAAACTTCAAAGCCATCATACACAAACACATCCATCCCAAACGAGTGTCAATCTGACCGAATGGCCATCCGAACGGATTGACATCTGATCGAATGGACATCCGACCGGATGATCACTCATCACCTTGCCTCACTTGTTTTGTTTTAGGCACCGCTCGTCACTTATTCTATCATTCTGATAAGGCTAATCTCACTCTAGCGCTCCCTTCAATCCATTAACTTCCATCGCTGTGAGTATACTCGATCCATTTTTTCTTTATGCACTTTTGGGTGTTACATACGTTACTTATTCTAAATCACATCGAACACACAATGCAAATACTATTTATACGCTGACCGATAATGCATGTTATACGTGACTCGATGAATGCTTGTTTGTTATGTTTACACATTGATTGCTGTCAACCTGCCTTAGCAACGATAGTACTATAGTTTGGACTCAGCACCGGTTCACTCAGGGGTTATTAAGGACAATACTTCACGTGTTCGTAGTGGTGAACATGTGATGCACACTCGTTACTCGCAGTCAAATCGCAGTCATTGGTATTGATAGGATCTTTGTCGATAACTTACATGCTTCACATTACACGTTGCACATGCTGGTTATGCATAAACGCTTTCGAACTCTATTATTACTATCAAACTTGTATGCTCACCTTTACACTATGTGTATTGACCTCTATTTTAACGTATGTAGCAGGTGCTTAGGATGTTTGGTTGCTGTTTGATGAAACCGAGCTAAGATGGAGTCTAGAAACAAACTAAATAAAATCTGAGTTGTCGGAATGGATACTTGTCTTTGAGAACAATGTATGTAATAACTGTTTTTATTTGATATGTTTGTGGTATGGGACATGAACCTTTAATATATTATAACAAATAGTTTTTATGGATTCTCCTGGACAATCTGTTTCGCTCAGTGCCGCGCCCCGATTTTTCCGCCACCGGTTGGGGTGTGACAGATTGGTATCAGAGCCATAACTATAGGGAATTAGGCAAGACTCGACCTAGTCCGGGTCGATGTCTTAGGAATGACCTAGTCTATAGTCTAAGTACCAACATACCAACTTGTGCATACCCGGTATGGGTGTGGTACAAGCTTACTCGATATTTCTCGCTCGTACTCGCTGTACACTACACACTTGCGCGAACACCGCATACTACAGTTCCGCCCAAGATCAGCCTTTCCTAAGGCTGGTTTTACACGTAAACGGATGATCTGGTTAAGATTAGGTGTGAAAACCGCAAACTCTCGACCAGATTACTCGTTCGATTCACTACTTTAATCCCAACAAGAGAACTTGCGTTGAATCAGGAGTGAAATCCATACTTCGACGCAAGTTTTTCCCTCTACTTCATCAAAACAGGAAACATAGTCGTTAAGCTAGGGGTGAAACCCGAATCTTGATGACTTATTTCCGCTCATTATTGTGGTTTTGCAAAATTCTCAGCAAAGTCACGCTGAATTCCAACGACTCGAGCTGTGTGAATAACCGAAAGGATGCGTGCCAATCACCGTGTATCAGTGATAGTGCACAGTCTATTAGGCCAAAACGTGTGCTCGAAGTCGTTGAGAATAGTCGAATTACCTTGGCTGTTAGACGTGTTTCGATGAAAGCCGCAGACAGTCTATTCTCGATTTTATGTGTTTCAATTCTGGGTTTCACCGCCGCTAACTCTGAGGATTTATCGCTTTTATATGGAATTTTATGTGTTTTATATGACTATTTGTTAGAGTTTTGAGATAAACAGTACGGTGGTACTGATGAATTGATTTTGCGCTTTTCACTCCGCCCGACACACACAACTCACTACGTAACGAATCGCTGGTTTTATTCACAATCACTACTCGCTAATCGCAATCGCTATACTAAATCCCTATACGCTGTTGTGAAGGATAAGTGAATACGTGCAAAATATGTGTTTAGGTTAGCTTATGTGGTTATGTGATTATGTGCTTACGTGATTCTGTGATTATGTGCCTACGTGAACTTTGTGAATGGCTGTGTTCCTAAGCTTTATGGTGAATCACTAGACTATACTAGGGATAATTGAAATTGAGTTTGAGTCCGGTGACGATGTCTATTGCAGACAATGTCGTCATTTGGGTCACAACACTCCCGAGCTGCTAGGCGTAATCACGCTGACAAACGATTTGCCTCTCTCGTCGCTAAGAAAATGGTGAAAGTCATCCCACAAATCGTCAGTGAACTAAATGAGAACGCTAGCAAGTCCTCGGAAGAGTCCAGGACTGATGCTCCTAAGGCCGCTTTTAGCTTCAAGCAGTTCAAAGCCTGCGGACCAAAAGAATTTACCGGTGAAGAAGGTCCTACGGCCATGTTTCAATGGTTTGATTCTATCGAAGTTACCCTGCGCCAGAGTGGCTGTCTAGAAAACCTACGCACTGTCAATGCTACCGGCGTCTTCCAATCCCGCGCTCTTGATTGGTGGATGGCTGAGAGAAACAAACAAGGGAACGATGCAGCTTTCGGATTGTCGTGGGACGAGTTGAAGAACATCATGATGCAAGAGTTCTGTCCTCCCCATGAACTCCAAAAGCTCGAGGATGAATTCTTGCACATAAAGCAGGATGGTGGAGATAACGCTGGTTTAACTGCTCGCTTCAAGCAGTTGAGTATCATCTGCCCTGGTCAGGTTACTACTCCTGATATTATAATCAAGAAGTATATCCGTGCTCTGCCGGATTGCATCGCAGATTTTGTTTAGGCTGCAAAGACGACAACAATTGAGTAAACCTACCTACTCGCCGCTGAGATCAATGATAAGCGAGTCAGGGCTGGTTATTAAGACAAAGCCTCCAAGAACTTGCATCAAGCCACAACTGCTACACCCGCTGACACCACCGCCGCACCGCAATCTTCAAAGCTCTCACGCCGTAAGAGGAAAAACAACATTTCCAGCAACAAGAACTGTGCAATTACTGCTGCCCCGCTCCAAACAGTACTGGCCCAACCACAGCCTCAACACCGCCAAGTAGCGGCACCTGTGGTCAATGCACCCTCTGCCAAGCGTGCATACACTGGGCCACACTCGCTCTGCACTACTTGTACCTATTATCACCCAGTTGGTATCGCATGCCGGTTCTGTGTTCATTGCAACATGTACGGCCACTTCACCGCAAACTGCCGTACTGGTCCACCTCAAGCTCCAGCTCAAGGTCAAGCCCCTGTACCACAAGCTCTCGTTTCTGCTCCACATGGTCATCAAGCAGCTCCTGCACACGCAGCTCATGCTCGAACTTGCTTTGCATGTGGTGATCCCAACCACTTCGCAAACATGTGCCCAAACAGAGTAGTGAAACAAGAGCCCCAGCAGCAGCCGCAACAACAACAGCAATAACAGCAGCAGCAAGCAGCCCATGGGCGCGTCTTCAACATCAACACCCGCCAGGCTCAAGCAGACAACAACGTGGTTAATGGTACGTTTCTCGTAAATGGAATATATGCTTCGTGTTTGTTTAATACTAGAGCCGATAACTGTTTTGTATCGTTTGAATTCGAAAATCTCCTTATATGTAAGTGCGCCCATCTCCCCTCGATGTTCGATGTTGAAGTTGCCACTGGAAGAACCGTCACCATCAGTTCTGTTCTATGTGACTGTACTCTCAATCTCAACGGTCATGTTTTCCCGATTAACCTCATCCCGATGCAACTCGGTAGCTTCGATGTCATAGTAGGTATGGATTTCCTTCGGGAAAAACATGCTGAAATTATTTGCTTCGATAAAATGATTCGTTTCTCGCTCGCTAATGGTGATCAACTTTGTGTTTATGGCGAAACTCCTTCGAAAGGTCTCAAACTCATGTCATGTGTCCAAGCAAGCAAGTATCTCCGCAAGGAATACCAAGCTTTCTTGGCACACATTGTAGTAGTGGAGAAAAAGGAAGTTAAGGAGGTAGACCAGGTGCCTGTAGTTCGTGATTTTCCCCTTGTATTCCCTAACGAGCTTCCGAGATTACCTCCCGCTCGTGATATCTATTTCCGAATCAACCTCATTCCTGGAGCAAATCCTATTGCTAAAGCGCCTTATCGACTCGCTCCTTCCGAAATACGTGAACTCTCGAGTCAGCTCCAGGAACTACTTGATAAAGGCTTCATTCGCCCTAACACCTCTCCTTGGGGTATGCCTGTCCTTTTCATTAAAAAGAAGGATGGATCGTTCCGGATGTGCATCGACTATTGGGAGTTGAATAAGCTCACTATCAAGAATCAATATCCCTTGCCTCTAATCGATGATTTGTTTGACCAACTACAAGGTGCTACGTGTTTCTTGAAGATCGATCTACGCTCAGGCTATCACCAACTACGAATCCAGGAAGAAGATATACCCCAAACCGCTTTTCGAACCCGCTATGGTCATTACGAGTTCGTTGTCATGCCTTTTGGTTTGACCAACGCTCCCGCAGTCTTCATGGATCTAATGAATCGCGTGTGCAAACCCTTTCTTGACTGCTTCGTCATCGTATTCATTGATGATATCCTGATCTATTCCAAAACAAAAACCGAACACTCACATCATCTACGTTTGGTTCCTGAGTTGCTCCAAGGAAACCGTCTCTATGCCAAGTTCTCCAAGTGTGAATTCTGGCTGGAGGAGGTCCAATTCTTGGGACACATTGTCAATAGTCAAGGTATTCATGTCGATCCCGCGAAGATTGAATCAGTTAAGAGCTGGGTTACACCCAAGAATCCGTCTGAAGTCCGTTCTTTTCTCGGACAAGCAGGCTATTATCACCAATTTATCGAAGGTTTCTCTACAATCGCTGTACCTCTTACCTCTCTTACGCACAAGGAGAAACCTTTTGTTTAGGGAACTAAACATGAGGAGTCTTTTCTAACTCTCAAGGCTATGCTTTGTAATGCTACCAGCTCTCACTTCCTAATGGAAACGACGATTTTGTAGTCTACTGCGATGCCTCTAACCTCGGTCTTGGTTGTGTTCTATTATAACGAGACAAGGTTATCGCGTACGCCTCTCGACGGGTCAAGATCCACGAGAAGAACTATACCACACACGACCTCGACCTTGGCACGGTTGTTTTTGCGTTAAAGATTTGGCGACACTACCTTTACGATACTAAGTGTACGATCTTCATCGATCATAGGAGCCTACAACACATCTTTGACCAGAAGGAACTGAATATGCGTCAACGCCGGTGGGTAGAACTCCTCAACGATTACGACTGTGAGATCCGTTACCATCCAGGCAAGGCAAACGTCGTCGCCGATGCTCTCAGTCGATGAAGCTATCTGCATAGCGCTCGTAATATCCAAGCCCGACATAATCTCGAAACTCTCATCCGCGACGCGTAACATGCTTGTTTTACCGAACGTACTTTGAAGAAGGAAAGGATTCTTAACGATGGCGCTCAACTCGAGAATAAATTGAATGGTATCTTTCATTATCTAGACCGAATTTATATTCCCAAGCGTACCAATTTACGACAACTTTTGATGGATGAAGCTCACAAATCTCGGTATTCTATCCATCCCCGTGCTGAGAAGATGTACCAGGACATGTGCTGCAAGTACTGGTGGCCGGGCATGAAAAAGGATATCGCTCTCTATGTCTTGAAGTGCCTGACTTGTTCCAAGGTCAAGGCCGAACAGCAAAGACCTCCTGGCTTGCTCGTACAACCCGAGATCCCTATGTGGAAATGGGAGAGTATAGTTATGGACTTCATAACGAAACTTCCGCACACGCCATCAGGTCACGACAATATCAGGGTTGTCATTGACTGCTTGACTAAGTCCGCTCACTTTCTACCAATACGGGAAGACTATAAGGTAGAATGATTAGCCCGAATCTATACCAACGAGGTCATTTGTCTCTTCACAGGACGCCTCGTGACGTCATCTCTGACCGCGATGGTCGGTTTACCTCGCGCCTTTGGGAAACGTTTCAGTCCGCTCTCGGTACTACACTAAATCTAAGTACCGCTTTCCATCCCCAAACCGACAGTCAGACTGAACGCACAATTCTTACTCTTGAAGACATTCTTCGCTCGTGTGTCATAGATTTCGGTGGTAATTGTGACACGCACTTACCTTTAGTCGAATTCTCGTACAATAACAGTTATCACTCTAGCATCCAAATGGCACCATTTGAGGCATTGTACGGAAGAAAGTGTCGATCGCCTATTGTATGGCATGAGATCAGAGACGCGCAAATTACCGGTCCTGAGCTATTGCAAGAAACGACTGACAAAATCCTCCAAATTCGAGACAATCTGCTGAAAGCTCAGAGCCGACAGAAAAGTTATGCCGATAGACGCCGCAAGCCCCTTGAATTTGACGTTGGCGATCATGTAATCCTAAAGGTTGCACCTTGGAAGGGGGTGATCAGATTTGGCAGGAAAGCTCGCGCCTCGATATGTTGGACCCTTTAAAATCCTGGAAAGGATTGGTAAGGTGGCCTACAGACTCAAACTACCAAAGGAACTGAGTAATGTCCACCCGACTTTCCACGTTTTGAACCTTAGAAAGTGTCTAGCCGAACAGGAATTAAATGTCCCTCTTGAGGATTTACAAGTGGACAAAACATTACACTTCGTGGAAAAGCCTGTCGAGATCATGGGTCGAGAAACCAAGGTGCTCAGACGCTCACGCATTCCCATAGTGAAGGTTCGCTGGGAAGGCAAACGAGGTAGAGATACTTCTCTGTTTTCAAAATGCTACAACGAAAACTTCAAAGCCATCATACACAAACACATACATCCCAAACGAGTGTCAATCCGACCGAATGGCCATCCGAATGGCCATACGAACGGATGACCACCCAAACGGATTGACATCCGATCGAATGGCCATCCGTTTGGATCGCCATCCGACCGGATGATCACTTGTCACCTTGCCTCACTTGTTTTGTTTTACGCACCGCTCGTCGCTTATGCTACTATTCTGATTAGGCTAATCTCACTCTAGCGCTCCCTTCAATCCATTAACTTCCATCGCTGTGAGTATACTCGATCCCTTTTTGATTTATGCACTTTTGGGTGTTACATACGTTACTTATTCTAAATCACATCGAACACACAACGCAAATACTATTTATACGCTGACCGATAATGCATGTTATACGTGACTCGTCGAATGCTTGTTTGTTATTTTTACACATTGATTGTTGTCTACCTGCCTTAGCAACGATAGTACTATAGTTTGAACTCAGTACCGGTTCACTCAGGGGTTGTTAAGGACAATACTTCACGTGTTCGCAGTGGTGAACATGTGATGCGCACTCGCTACTCGCAGTCAAATCGCAGTCATTGGTATTGATAGGATCTTTGTCGATAACTAACATGCTTCACATTATACGTTGCACATGATGGTTATACATAAACGCTTTCAAACTCTATTACTACTATCAAACTTGTATGCTCACATTTACACTATGTGTATTGACCTCTATTTTAATGTATGTGACAGGTGCTTAGGATGTTTGCTTGCTGTTTGATGAAACCGAGCTAGGATGGAGTCTAGAAACAAAATAAATAAAATCTGAGTTGTCAGAATGGATACTTGTCTTTGAGAACAATGTCTGTAATAACTGTTTTTATTTTCTATGTTTGTGGTATGGGACATGAACCTTTAATATATTATAACAAATAGTTGTTATGGATTCTCCTAGACAATCTGTTTCGCTAAGTTCTGTGCCCTGATGTTTCCGCCACCGGTTGGGGTGTGACATCATAATCCACGGTTACGTATCAGATACGCTGCCCGATTGATCCAGGGTTCCGTAACGGCTGTCGTGGTTTTGCCCGACGTAGTCGTTGGAATGTCATCTCGGGGAGGGTATTACTAATGTAAATATTGGGTTATTATACTAACGCGTGTGTATTTGTGTAATTAATAGATAATCACCAGGAAATCCTTAAGGAAAACCCTTAGACAACAATGTGAGAAATCTCCTTTTTGCTAACTGTTTTTACAAAACCTCATATGATTAATATTATATTAAACAGTGATTGAGTATTTGTATTCTACAATTATCGTCGGTATGTTGGGGTTTTGTATACATAATTTGTTACTACATTGTGAGTAGAAACATAACCACAAGTCGGGTTGACAGTACCGTGGGTGGTAATTAAAGTAGATGGAAACAAATATAATTACGCGCCCGCCCTCAATACTGTACAACGGTTTTCTTTACATGTCTTGATTAAACTGGGATTCACTCACCAGTATTTTCCACTGACAACATGTTTTTAAACGCGTTTCAGGTAACAAAATGTGAAAGCCAAATAAAAGCCAGCTGGACAGCACTGAAGGCTTGGAAAAGTGGCTATAAAGTTACCTAAATTAAAGAGATGCTTTATCTAAATAAAATAGGGTTTTACCCCTATGAAAATGTGTGTACTAAAAACTTGGGAATTTCCCACGTGTTTAATATTATAAAAGCGTGGTATTTTACTCTGATAAAATATTTCCTAACTATGGTCCTGATGTAAATTCCGCTGCCAAAATGATAAACACCGATACCACTGAAACTGGCCGCGGCTACCCGTTCCCGGGTAATAAGAGGACGGGGGTTGCGACAGAAGGTGGTATCAAAGCTAAGCCACTGATTCAGCCACATAATTGTTTTACTGACACTAAGATATTATCCAAAATGTTAGGAAATTATCTACGGAACTACGTGCATATATGTATTTTATTGTTATGTGTTATTTGACTATTTGTTAGTTTACAGTATGAGCGACCAAGGACCTTCCGACTCCTACCGTCAGTTGTCCAGCTCACCTAGGAGTGAAGGCACCTCTTCACAGCCTACCTTCTCAGGGTATTCAGTTGACAATGAAGATGAGATATTCGTGTTTAAGGCTCAGTCTTAAGAGCCATTCCCTCCTAAAAAAGAGGATTGGTCAGTAGGGAAGCGCATGAACGTAGGAAGAGAATGAAAAAGTTACAACAGCAGCGAGTGTTACCAGCCGCTAAGAGAGAAACAGATGCTCACACACAGGATATGCTCAATAGGAGTTTAGCAAATTTCCATATCCTAGCAACCACAGCTGCTGACCCTAACCTAGAGCAACTCATAACACCCAAGCCTTTACCACTGTTTCCCATCCAGCCAATGGAAATTGAGAACAACCTAGAAAATCAAATCCCAATGCCTGATTTCAACGCCGCTGAGATACCTAGAATACCAGCACCTAATCCCTTAGACCGAGACTACGACCCGTGGTTTGACGACCATAGGGATTACTAGCAACGCTACCCAATACCAGAAGACGTACCCTTACCAGGAACCCATGCCTCAGTTCCCAAACCCAGTACCAACACCTGCACCCCCAATGAGTGTAGAAAATGTGCAAGAACTCCGAACATTTGGTGAGGAGATTTTAGAAGGAAGTGAGAGGATGAGTCAGATAGGAGAACGACTCGTCTGGAAGTATGACGAGCGTAATATGGAGTTCTGGATGAACCCATACAAGTAATAGTAATAATAATAATAATAATAATAATAAAATAATAATAATATAAATATGTGTGTATGTTTGAAAAAAAATCTAGACAACAGCTACAGATGCCTAATAGTATTGTGATTTTAATTTCAGTTGTAATATAATATATATGGATGCATAATATAAGAAAGAGTAAGTCGCAATGTTCGACGATTTTGATCAGTATGTGTGTTATGTGATTGTTTGCATTAATTATTACCATGTGATATTAATGTGTGATAAATGTTTAAAATTCAGATGGACAACGAAGCAAACCAGGAAAACCAGAGTAACAATAACCCGAATAACGATAACCTGAATAACAATAACAATGGAAACCAAGTGGATAACAGTGCCATCCAACACATAGTGGCACAAGGGATAATAGATGCAATGCCATAGATTATCAAAACGATTAAGGAAGCCGATAATAAAAGTAACCGTGATAGTAAATGACCCACTGAACCTGAACACAGCGTAAACAATGGACCCATACTTCAAGTGCCCATTCCCAAAAGAAGAAGAACCATGTCTTATGGTTGTTCTTATAAAGAATTCGGGTCTTGTAAACCAATGGAATTCGCGGGCAATGAAGGGGCCGTTGCAACTCTATGCTGGATAGAAAAGACAGAGGCAATCTTAAAAATAAGTAAGTGTGCGGAAGAGGATAAGATATTGTTTGCCTCCAATCTGTTTAAGAACTCAGCCATAGAATGGTGGAACACTATCCTCGAATCCAGGGGAAGTGACAGAATATACAATATGGAATGTGAGGAATTTAAGAATATGGTAGAAAGGAAATTCTGCCCTCCCAATGAAAAAGAAGAGATAGCAAATAAATTCTTAAACCTTAGAATGACTGGAGTAGATAGTAAAGGTTATACTACATTATTCTTCGAATATGCTAGAATAGTGCCGACCCTTGCATCACCTGAACCAGTATTAATCTCCCGTTACATCTGGGGATTAATCAGTGAAATTAGGCTTGTAGTCAAGGCAGCTAGACCTCAAACTATAGAAGAAGCTGTAGAACTAGCAAACACCTTGACTGATGAGTTAGTACGTACACAAGAAGAAAACCAGAGGAGAAACTTAGCTCAAAGGCTTACCCAAGAATTTCGTGATGGAAATTCCAACCGTGGGAAAAATGTAGGTTCTACCTCTGCACCTTATTGCAAAGCCTGCAAGAAGAAGCATTCCGAAAGATCCTCCACTTACTGCAACTTCTGTAAGATACCAGGACACAAGGAAGAAGACTGCAGGAAGAAACCTAATAATGGAATGTGCTTCAACGATGGAGAAAAGGGTCACATCAAGCCGAACTATCCGAAACTAGTTCCCGCCATGAACAACAAGAACACTAAAAATGTTAGAGCATTTGTTCTGACTGCAGAAGAAGCCAAGATGATTCTGGACGTGATAGTCAGTACGTTTTTAGTTAATGATGTTTTTGCTAAAGTATTATTTGACTCTGGTGCAAACCAAAGTTTTATTAATACTTCATTTTGCAAACTTCTTAATCAATCATTAACTAAACTCCCACAAGAATGTCTAGTAGAGAAAGCAAATGGAGAAACCATTAAGATTTTTGAAATTTTGCAGGGAGCAAGAATAGAATTTTTAAATCAAAAGTTTATTGCAAACCTTTATCCAATGAATCTGGCAGGATTTGATGTTGTATTAGGAATGAATTGGTTAATAGCCAATAAAGCCAGTATTTTATGTGATCAAAAGTTAATTCAAGTAAATTCACCAAGGGGTGAAAAGATCACAATTAAAGGATATAAGCCATCTAGATCTACAAAATTCATCTCTGTGATGAAAACAACAAGTTATGTAAGAAAAAGGGTCATTAGTATATTTGATTTCCATAATCATTAACACTAAAGGAAAAGAATTGAAAGATATTCCAGTAGTATCTCAATTTTCAGATGTGTTTCCTAATGTCACACCCCAACCAATGGCGGAAACATCGGGGTGCGAGCACTAAGCGTTCAGATTGCTCATGAGATTCCATAACACTATTTGTTTCAATATAATTTAGATAAACTTCATCATAACATTGTCTAAAAGAAAACACAACCAACATAAGTATCGAATACAGACCATAATAAATATTGTTCGAATAGTTCAATGATTCTAAGTTAACTAGGTGACGTTTCTAAGCATATCCTAGCTTGGTTCCATGCATTCCATAGCATCCTATCAGCCTGCAACATGTATTAAAATATCAATACAAATGTATTGGCGAGTATACAAGTTTGATAATAGAATAATAGATTAAAACAACTCATATCCATGGTATTTGTAACAAAATAGCTTCAGCCGGGCTACTGTCGCAGTCCACACAATGGTAGCCCAAGTATCCCGGTGCTTTAGTGTTTACCCAAGACTCAAGGTAAACTAGAATTCTCCTAACAATACCCCCTGAGAATAATGGGAGAGGTGCATCTTCTTATAGCGCTACTATTGTTAAGGCGGAACTAGACACTCTGGATTAAATGTCACATAGCACAAAGAGTCAAGAATCAAGAATCACAAGTTTCATAAACACATAGGATAGAGTAAAAGTTTCCAAAGATTCAAGTTTAAGCTTCGTAGAATACATGTCACACCCCAAAAGTTTAAAGTAAAAGGGGACCGAGTATACTCACAGTGATTGCTTAACAGTCACGACTGTTAATGGATCAAATGGAGCTCTTTTGAGATTAGCCTGATTAGATTACCATAGGATAAGCGTTGGGCAGAGTAACGAGGCTGAATAATGTGTTAAAATAGTCACCGGGTTGAAGGGCTGTCCGATCGGCTGGCCGGTCGGTCGGCTGACATGTGATGTAAAGAAGCAACGGCTGCCCGATCGGATGGTCATCCGATCGGGTTGCAACTTGGTGCAACCAGGAGAGGCTGTCTGATCGGATGGTTGTCCGATCGGCTGGCCTTTTTAGAGATGAAAGGCTGACCAATCGGATGGCTGTCCGATCGGCTGGCCTAATGTGGACAAGGTTGTCCGATCGGATGGCTGTCCGATCGGCTGGCCTTATGTGAAAATGGCTGTCCGATCGGATTGTTGTCCGATCGGCTGGCCTATTGTTCTTGTTTACCAATTTCATGAAGTTTCTAAGTTCTGAAAGTTTATGATGACGTCACGACACGTACTGAGACAGCAGTAACTTAACGTTTAACAGCCATTTTGGTTTGTCGGGAACCACCCCAGTCCAATCAGTGGTCTGTTAGCGACGGTTTATGCCGGAATCCATCCCGTGAACGTCTAAATCAGTGAACAATCCGTTCCTAAACCAACTCTAGACCACCGATCAAGTCTACAGCCCGTTTAGTTATGTTTATCACCAAAATAGTTTAGAAATTTGAAGAAAAGATGAAGATCAAGCCAAGTTTTACATGAAAAGTATAGATTTATCTTAGATTTAGTGTAAAAACATATGAAATATCTTAGATCTGAGCTAGATCTTGCTCAGAATGACATCACTTGATAGTTTTTGTACAACCACCATGATGACATCATCATCCTCAAGATCTCAGATCTGAGAGATTTTACGGTGAAAAGTGTGATTTCCGGTGTGAATCACGTAGAGAATGATGTGTAGAGTAAGAAAGTACAAGAATCTAACTTGAAACGTACCGAAATCAATGAGGAAATGGAGAAATAGTGTGCGCGTGCGTCTGGTTCGGTCAGAGCTGTGACATCACTTGAAATGGTGATGTGACAGCCTATTTATAGGTGAGGGGTGAAAGGAGGTGAAGTGGTTCGGCTGGTCAGCCTATAGGGTGATTGTCCGATCGTCCGGCTAGCCGATCGGCTGGTCACTCTTGCCAACTCAGCCTTCTCGAGTTCCAGTTTATGATTCGTTTTTCGCGTTATGTTAGGCGTTGCTTTATATAGATTACGTAAAGTATCTTTATTAATTTGATTACATTGCAAGCATCGGAGTCTCAAAGTTTCATATATTCCGCCAGTGACAAGGCTCCAGTCTCTCGTTTAACCAAGAATCAAGCTTCACGAGTCTAAGGAGTCAAGCACCAATTTGAGTCTCAAGGGTCAAGAATCATAGTTTCTCAAACATCAAGAATCAAGAGTCCAAGTATCAAGAATCAAGAGTCTGAGTATCAAGTTAAGTCATAAAGATTCAAGTATCTAGATTAAGTATCAAGGGTCAAGCATCATGAGTCTAGTATCTGTATTAAGTCTCATAGTTTAAGTTTCAAGAATCAAGCATCTAGATTAAAGAATCAAGTATCATAGTGTTAAGCATCAAGTATCAGTAAGATTCACACCAGAATTACCAAAATATCAACATCACAAAACCACAAGGTCCGAGACTGACAATTTACAGGCGTTCAGGGACTGATCTTGCCAAATGTCTAAGGTTTAGGGACGCTGGGCGTTACAGTCTCCCCTCCTTTAGGAGATTTCGTCCCCGAAATCTTAGATGAAGACTGATCGAAGAGTTGCGGATACTTGGCCTTCATATCACTTTTCAGCTCCCAAGTGAATTCGGCACCACGCTTACCTTCCCATCGAACCTTAACAATGGGAATTTTGCTGCGCCTCAGAAGCTTGATAGTCTGATCCATGATTTCGACCGGTTTCTCCACAAACTGAACTGCTTCGTTTATTTGCAAGTCTTCCAGAGGAACTTGCAGTCCTTCATTGGCTAGACATTTCCGTAGATTGGACACGTGGAACACTGGATGCACGTTGTTTAGCTCTTGTGGCAAGTCGAGTCTGTATGCCACCTTGCCGATCCTTTCAAGTATCACGAAAGGACCCACATAGCGAGGTGCAAGCTTTCCCTTCTTCCCAAAGCGAACTACTCCCTTCCAGGGAGATACCTTGAGTAGAACTCGGTCCCCAATAGCAAATTCCAGAGGCTTCCGCTTATTATCAGCATAGCTCTATTGTCTGTTCCTAGCCTTGATCAAGTTATCACGGATCTGAAGAATCTTATCCGTTGCCTCTTGAATAATCTCAGGGCCAGTGAACTGCTTTTCCCCAACCTCCTGCCAGCTGAGAGGAGATCGGCATTTTCACCCCTACAAAGCTTCGAAAGGCGCAATCTGAATACTGGAATGGTAGCTATTGTTGTAAGAGAATTCTATCAATGGTAAATGTACATCCCAGTTACTTCCAAAGTCATTGACACAAGAATGAAGCATATCCTCGAGGGTCTGAATAGTACGCTCGGTCTGACCATCTGTCTGAGGATGAAAGGCCGTGCTAAGATTCAAGTGCGTACCCATAGCGGATTGAAACGTTTGCCAAAGGCGAGAAGTAAAGCGACCATCACGGTCCGAGATTATGTCAAGAGGTACGCCATGACGGCTTATAATCTCATCGGTAAAGATTCGAGCGAGTCTCTTCACTCTGAAATCTTCACGAATAGGAAGAAAATGAGCAGATTTGGTCAAACGATCGATAATCACCCAGATACTATCGTGACCTTTAGAGGTACGGGGTAGTTTGGTAATGAAGTCCATAGCAATGCTATCCCATTTCCAAACAGGGATTTTAGGTTGCTCCAAGAGTCCAGAAGGATGCTGGTGTTCAGCCTTTACCTTCGAGCAGGTAAGGCACTTAGATACATAGACAACAATGTCCTTCTTCATGCCAGGCCACCAATAAGTTGTACGCAGATCCTGGTACATCTTGTCGGCACCTCGATGGATAGAGTAACGGGATTTGTGAGCCTCAGTCAAAATGAGCTCACGTAGATTATCGCGATCTGGCACCCAGATGCGATTGAGGTAGTATTGGAGTCCATCGGGTTTTGTTACCAGTTGGTCAATACGGGCACCATGGACTTCCTCGATTATACTACCCTCGTTGGCTGATGAATACTGGGCTTCTCGAATACAAGCATGGAGGTCATTTGAGATAAGGATAGACTTAACATGAGTCTTACGACTAAGAGTGTCGGCCACTACGTTCGCCTTACCAGGATGATAGAGAATTTCGCAGTCGTAGTAGTTAAGTAATTCCACCCAACGTCTCTGTCGCATGTTCAGCTCTTTTTGGTCAAAGATATGCTGAAGGCTCCTATGTTCGGTGAAGACCACACACTTTGTACCATACAGGTAGTGTCGCCAGATCTTTAACGCAAAAATAACTGCACCAAGCTCCAGGTCATGAGTAGTGTAGTTTTTCTCATGTACCTTGAGCTGACGAGAGGCATAAGCAATAACCTTGTCCCGTTGCATGAGCACACAGCCCAACCCACGCTTCGAGGCATCACAATATACCACAAAATCGTCGTTGCCATCAGGTAAAGTTAACACAGGGGCATTACACAAAAGATTCTTAAGGGTTTGGAAGGAGTTCTCTTGCTCGGGACCCCAAACAAAAGGCCTCTCCTTTTGGGTTAGCGTAGTAAGAGGAACAACGATTTTAGAGAAATCCGCGATGAACCGGCGGTAATAACCCACCAATCCTAGAAAAGAACGAATCTCCGACACGGATTTAGGAGTACACCAATTCTTCACTGCTTCAATTTTCAAAGGATCAACGTGAATACCCTGCCTACTAACAATTTGACCAAGAAATTGCACTTCGTCGATCCAAACTCACACTTAGAAAATTTAGCATACAAACGCTCGCCACGTAAAAGTTCAAGCATTAGACGTAGGTGACGAGCATGATCAGTTTTAGTCTTAGAATAAATGAGGATATCATCGATAAATTCTATAACAAAACAATCCAAGTAGGGTTTACAAACACGGTTCATAAGGTCCATGAACACTACAGGTGCGTTGGTCAGGCCAAAAGGCATGGTTACGAACTCGTAGTGTCCATATCGTGTACGAAACGCGGTCTTAGGAATATCCTCTTCAAGAACACATAGCTGATGATATCCAGAACGCAGGTCAATTTTTGAGAAACAGAACACGCCGTGTAGCTGGTCGAACAGGTCATCAATACAGGGTAGCGGATAACGATTCTTCACGGTAAGCTTATTAAGTTCACGGTAATCGATACACATACGAAATGAACCATCCTTCTTTTTGACAAATAGAACAGGAGCACCCCACGGGGAGGTACTTGGACGAATAAAACCTTTGTCGGGCAATTCTTGTAGCTGGCTGGATAACTCTTGCATTTCGGAAGGTGCAAGACGGTAAGGAGCCCTGGCGACAGGAGTCGCACCAGGTACGAGATCAATACGAAAATCAACAGATCTGGGAGGAGGAAGACCAGGCAGATCCTCCGGAAAGACATCAGGGAAATCACACACAACTGGAACATTGTTTATGCTCTTCCCCTGCCTTTTTTGTTCCACCACGTGGGCCAAGAAGGCAGGGTTCCGCTTACATAAACTTCTGCTCGCTTGTGTGCATGACATCAGCCTTAGTCCATTCGAAGGCCGGTCCCCGTAGACATGTAAAAGATCACTAGACGGAAGAGGAAGACGGACAAGCTTTTCGTGGCACACGATTTCGGAATGATTCTTACGCAACCAATCCATTCCGATAATGACATCAAAACTACCCAACCGCATGGGTATAAGATCAATAGCGAATACGTGATCGTTAAGAATCAAGGAGCAATCACGCACGATAGAATTTACAAGAATCGACTTACCATTGGCGACCTCAACAGAGAATGACTCTGGTAACTTGGAGCGTGTACAGTTTAACAAAGACTTAAATTCTACAGACACAAAGCTTTTATCGGCACCAGTATCAAATAGGATTGAAGCATAAAGGTTATTTACAAGGAACATACCATTGACAACGTCATTGTCATTACGAGCCTGATTTGCGTTAAGGTTGAACGCTCATCCACGAGCGGCTGGCTGCTGATCCTGGTTCAGCTGAGGGCACTGGTTACGGAGGTGGGTAGTATCTCCACACATGTATCATGCACGAACAACATTGACTGGCCTAGGATTCTGTAGAGGAGGAGCTAGTAGAGCTGCTTGAGCTGGTGGAGCAGGAACTTGCTGAGCTTGAGGAGCAGGATTAGCTTGACGACAGTAGGAAGCCGTGTGACCATAGCGGTTACAGTTGGTGCACAAACGACATGCAGAGTTTTCCGGATGATGATAGTTGCAAGTGGTACATTTGGGATGAGGCCCAGTGTATTGCTTCTTAGCTTCGGGAGCAGCAGGGTTAGCAGTAGGGACAATAGCATTGCATCCCGCACCCTAAGACTTTCGTTTCTTGTTCTTGCTGCCACTAGGCTGCTGAGTGACTTGATTAGCAGACTTTGAAGGTGCAGGGGTAGCAAACTACTTATCACGCACACGATTGTTGTTCAAACTTGCTGCCAAACGATAGACTTCTTCAATAGCTTCCAACTGAGCTGCTTCAATAGAATCACGCATTACAGATGGTAGGCCGTTGATATACTTGGTTATCATCCGCTTAGGAGTCGAAACCAAGTGAGGAACGATGAGACTCAATTGCTTAAAATGGGTAGTATATGCCAGGTTGTCGTCACCAACTTGTTTCAGATGCCAAAATTCTTCTTCAAGCTTCAACTGCTCATGGGGAGGGCAGAACTCAAGCATCATTAGTTCTCGCACCTCAGCCCATGGGAGAGCATAGGCTTCTTCATTTGAACGGATTTTTCTCTCATTCGACCACCACTCCAATGCTCTACCCTGAAACATCCCAGTCGCACTCCTAGTTTTCAGATGGTCTGGGCACTCGCTGTTAATGAAGGTAACTTTGATGCTGTCGAACCACTCGAGCATAGCAGTCACCCCATCACTGCCCGTGAAAGACTTAGGGCTGCAAGAGATGAAATGTTTGTAGTTGAACTTAGTAGGCTTCTGCTTCTCAGCCTTGGAGTTCGCAGAGGATGGCGGAGTGTTTGATCCTTGAAGCTCAGTGAAGATTCTTGGCATGACTCGAGCGATCTGATCGGCCATGAAAGACATCATCTTCTTTTGAGACTTCTCTCTGGATCTCCTGAGAGCATCAGATGTTCTACGAGTAGACATCTACAGATTGACGGGTGGTCCGTAGGACAACCCTTAAATGAGCTAAATATGTGCATATCCCATATTTTACACGGTTATGTATAGTGAATGTGATAACTACGAGTGTTCGTGTGTTTTACAGGTAAATCGCTTAATTTGGTTAAATTGGAACCGTAGGCTATGGTTAAGGAAGTCTGGCAGCAAGTGATTTAATTGTCAAGGACTTGGCTTGGATGTTATCATAGGAGCTATTGTTGTTTTAATAGAATATCATCATCATTACACATATCATACATCATCGAAAATTGGGAGGCACATGTGCAAACTAGTCAACATCATAAAACCTCCTACATCTTCACAGCTATGCACGTGACTTGAGGGAAGGAGTTGATTGAAAGTCAATAACATAATCATCATCTTTTGTTGACAACATTAAGGAGCCAAACAACTCACGTGACATTGGGGTTGAACAATAATCATCATCACATGGGCTCGCTGACATGTGGGCTTGATTGGTTGGCTGCTATTGGACTTCATTGGGCAGCCGCACAAGACTTCACGTGAACCTTGGCAACATCAAAAGAGAAAAGAATATAAAAATCATCATCATCACATGCTGGAGAAGGAATTGGGCCGCCACATACATCACGTGGACTTCTCATGTTGGGCCGATCTTAGGAGCAACAACAACATGTGGCGGCTGGTTTCTCGTGGGCTTGTGGAAGGTTTGGACTCCATACATGCTTGTAAAAGGGCCGACAACAGGAGGAGTTTTATTTGGCCGCACATGTTAGCTGACATCTTGGTTTCATTGGGAAGCCAAACGAGACTTGGCGGTTGACTAAGAAGTCACGTGGACTTCTGTTTCAGTGTTTTGGGCCGCCATATATGATAC
The DNA here is from genome assembly GCA_030545235.1 of Helianthus tuberosus. NCBI lineage: Eukaryota > Viridiplantae > Streptophyta > Magnoliopsida > Asterales > Asteraceae > Helianthus > Helianthus tuberosus. Next base: position 168,255,935 of record CM060360.1, read on the forward strand.
AAACATCGTAAGTCAACAACACAAATATATTATATTTGATAGTGGGCCGCATATGGATTTGGGCGGCACATCTTGGGCAGACAACACATACACCTTGGAGGCACACAAGTTAACATTACATCACCGTAACTCAGACTGTCTCCACCGTAACAATTTGAAGATCACCGTAAATTACGGTGATACCGTAATTTACGATGGACATGACGCAAAAAACGTAACTGCCATCATTAAGTCAGTTTTATGATGTCTTTTCGAGTATTCTCATCATTGGTCGGTTATTGGAGACACTAGGGGAGATTTTGGCTGTTCTTGCTTGGTTCTAGACAATTTCTATCATTCGGTTTGTGATTTTGATTCGTATGAACATTGAACTTATTGTTATGATGATTCACCAAGCTATGTGTGGCTAAAACTTTCGGCGATCATCTTAGGTGAAGGTTTCTCTTGAACTTTTGTGTGTTTATTTCTGAATTTCTAGAATGATAACTTGCGTTGCTTGAATATCATGGTGTATGTATAATTGTTTGTAGCTTGTTAATCGATAGTGCAATTTCTAGTCTCAATCGTACGTTCTTGGTGCCGTTGGCAATCGAGATATCACGGGAAGGGTTAGGGTTGGTTATTGATTAATTGATCATCGGGAAACAACCACGCGTTTATAAATCCGAGTACTTTGTTCCCTTTTATCACTTCGATTATTTATGCACGAGTTATGTCTATGTAACTCTTTCTAGTTGGAATTTCACACAATTGTTTAAAGAAACTGAATCCTAAGATGGTCATTATTCTCTCCTAATCTCTTTTACAACAATCTTTGATTTGCAATTTAATTAGTTAATATTAGTTCTTAAAACCAAAACAATCAACTCTTGAATTTTAATTTCTGCAATTTTAGTTTAATATTAGTTTAAGTGCAAAGCTATAAAATCAACACACTTTCCACATACTCCCTGAGTTCGATACCCTCTTACCACTATCTATAGTTGTTATTGGGATTAAATTTGATTGTGACCACGACAGCACGTCAAATTTTGGCGCCGTTGCTGGGGAGTAGTGCGCAACGTGTGTCAGTTTGTTAGTTTTGCTTTGTTATTTTCGGGTTTACACTGGTGTGTTTAGTGTGCAGGTTCTACAGGTGCATGCATACTAGAGGCTCTCACAAAGCGTCACCATTGTCATTTGATCTGGAAATCGAACGAACGCTAAGGCAAAACAGAGTTTTACTACGAGAAAACAGAATCATCGGTTCACCCACTTCACCCATTACACCAAGAAATATCATGGACGAAACACAAGTACCACCCACAACGGGTCAAATGACCTCATCATTTATACCTACTTCCACACAACCATCACCAAACACAACCATACCAAATTCCACTACAATTCCTACTCCACCTCATGACACTACACCATCTAACACCACACAACCGATTACTACTCAAAGTGAACCCAATCTTTCCTTTAACCCTTCCACTACAATTCCACCACTCACTCATTTTTTCCCAGTTTCGGGTCAGTCATCGTCACATTATTCAATACCCCAAGGTTCAACGGTCGTTCATGCAACTTCAACATTTAGACCATCGAACCAATCGGGATTTCAATACTCGACTCTTCCCTTTGGGCAAACTTCGGGTATAGGGGGAGATGGATATGAAGAAAGATACGAAGATTTTGAGGGCTATGATGAAGACGGGTATGCTTATGGGGGTTATGGTGATCAAGGAGATTTCAGTTATGTGAAAAGCCAATCTCAAGGGATGGCAAGTGTAGGTGGAATCCAACAACTCCTATCACAACATATTCGGCCAAGACCACAAGGGCTACAAGTGCAACGCCCTATTCCATTGCAACAAGTTCGGCCGCAAAACGTACAACCTCAATTCCAAAGGCCGATTCAACACCAACCGATGCCACAACAACAATTTCAACCACCGTTCGCACCACAAGGGCATATACCAAGACCTATGGGTCCTATTCGTCCAAGGGGTCGATTGGGTGTTCCAAGAAGGCATCTTAGGGAACAAGCACGGGGAATAGAAGCACATTTCAGGCCGATAATTACTAAAAACCCTTCACCGGTAGTTATCCCTCACAACAATGAAGGAAGAACTTTTGAAGTAAGGACAAATTCTTTGCAAAGTTTGCCGAAGTACAAAGGGCTAGCAACGGAGGAGCCGTATTTCCACTTAGAGGCCTATGACTCAATTTGCAATACTCTTGGGAGTCAAGGTTTTTCGGCTGATGATGTTAAGTTGGTCCTATTTCAGTTTTCTTTGGAAGACAAGGCAAAGAAGTGGTTCTACACTTTGCCTTCAGCATCTATTTATACTTGGGCGGAGATGCAACAAATTTTCTTAGACGAATTCTATACCGCCCAAAAGACCAACGATGCTAGAAAGGGGTTGAGGAGCTTCCAACAACAACATGGTGAGATGTTCCATGAGGCATTTGAACGTTTTAATATGATGATTAAAAATTGCCCACACCATGGGATTGAACTTTGGGAGTTGATGAATGCCTTCCATGAGGGGTTGAGTGCCGAATATGCTCGTGATTTAATGTCCATTACCGGTGGGACTTTTGGTACAAACTACGAGAACGATGATTGGGAGTTTCTGGAGAACATGGCAATTACATCAAAAAGAAAAGCTCAAGCATCGAGGAGAGCGTGACCGGCCATTGCCCGACCTCAAGTGCACGCAATAGATGATGGTAATGTTCAAACTACTAACCAAATTTATGATGTTTGTGCATTGTGTAATGAAATAGGTCATGCGGCTGAAAATTGCCAAAGAGTGGAAGGGCAATATGAGGAGGTGAATGATGTGCAAGGACAAGGAGGGGGTGATAGGAATTACAACAACATGAATTCCAACACCTATCACCCGGGTTTGAGGAACCACCCAAATTTCCGCTATGGAAATCCGTCGAACCAAGCTAACCCAAAGTTTCAAGGAGCTCAAGGTAACTTTGCACCTCGTCAACAATACAATCAAGGGAATTATCGGGGTGGAAGCAACTATGGTTATCAAGGGCAATTTCAACAAACGGGTCAAAGTGGTCCTTCGGGTCAAACTTCATCAAGTGGGAATGAGTTCATGGAGATGTTGAAAGCGATGCAAGCGGAGATGCAACGAAGAAATCAATTAGATGATGTTCGTATGCAAAAAGATGAAATCCGTGACAAAGCTATCCAATCGTTGACCACTCAAATGGGTCAACTTGCGAGTGACGTGGCGATATTGAAGAAAGCAAAAGGTCAATTACCAAGTGACACGGTGATAAATCCCAAAAACACAAAAAGCATTAACATCAATGTGGTAAGCACCGTTCCAAATACTAAATTTAATGAAACATTGCTAACTTCTTCGTATCAAGTGAATGCAGGTTTGGAAAAAGATGCCGAAGTCGAGAATGATAAAGAGTATGAAGCGCCAATTGTGCCTATCCCTGTGGGAAAATTAAAAATCACTCACGCATTGTTGGACTACGGGGCAAGCATGAGTGTGCTACCAAGCAATCTATACGATATGTACGACTTTGGTCCACTTGAAGGTATAGACACCATGGTGAGCTTGGCGGATGGAAGTTGGAGGCGTCCACGGGGAATGGTTAGGAATGTTAAGATTCAGTTGGGAGAGTTTGAATACCCGGTGGATTTTCTAGTTTTGGACTATGCTTCTACCAACATGGCAGCACAACAAAGGGTAATCTTAGGTCGACCGTTTCTATACACAGCAAATGCTCAAATTAATTGTAGAGACGAGATTATTACCATGACCGAAAAGAACCGTAGGTTGTACTTTGATGTTCAAACTAGAGTGATTAGTTATGAGTCCATTGAGAGGAAGGGTGGTGAGTCTAGTGATTGTATGAAAAATGTGTTTCAAAGAATGAGAAAAAAGCACCCACCGGACCGTGAAGAAACACATATGGGTTCAAGCAGGAGTGTATTTGATTACCCACCGAGTCAAAGTGAGACGGATGCATTTTGCCCAATGACAAGCTACAGTGGGGGAGGTGATAGGAACCGATTCTTTGAGCCACCATAAATGGTGGTGGCACAGTCTGGCTGAAGACTCAAAACTTAGCGCTGCTCGGGAGGCAACCCGGGGTTTTATATTGATCTTGTTGTTTTTATCTTTCTATGTTTCAGGGCAATGGCGACATTCAAGTGTGGGGAAGATGTGCGGATATTTGGGTGAAGGTGGTGATAGGAAGTCGGATTATCTACAACATCTGTTGTGGCAAACTTCACCAGGTCAATGTACTATTTCCTTAGTCTTGTTATGTTCTTTAGCTTTGAAATATTGGTAGTTAGTTCGTTTGCTTTAAAAAAAAAAAAAGAAATTTGGGGTTTGAGATTTAAAGCTTTTGTTGATGTTGAAGGGTTTTAGCGATCAACTCTTCCCAAAACCATACATTGGGGTCAATGTATCCCAAGTGTGGGGATGGGAGGAATTTTTGAAGATTTTGAAAATTTTTAAATCAAGCGAAACGATGTGAGAATTTGAACACCCTAGATTAACCCCAATTGATGCACCGGCAACCCTTGATACCCTTTTATTCTTGGTGAGAGTTGAAGCCACATTTGTAAATAAATAATTCTTATCTTTGTTGAGAGTGGCTACGAGTGGGGGTGCATTAGAACTTGTTCCTTGATACGGTTTGAATCTTTAGTTGAACATGAATGCGAAAAGGATAAGGGCATTTAGGTAGCCTCGTCATAGTGTGTGCGAGTGTGGGATTTGGGGGGTTGGACCTCATAAGTTATATATATGAGCATGGTAGTGAGAGGGGCGGGGGTTTGGACATTTAGTTGCCCAATTTTGTGCCTAAAAGCTTATCATTTGTTACCCCCTAGCTACTTACCTAAAAATTTACCCAATTTGACCCGGTCTTATAGTGTTAGTAGTAGTAGTTTTAGTAGAATGATGTAGATATGTTTGATGCTTTATTGTATGTTTGCTTGAAAAAAAAAAGCAAAGAAAAAAGAAAAAAAGAAAAAAAATCAGAAAAGAAAAAGAAAGAAAAAAAAACAATGAAAAAGAAAAAAAAAAGAAATGATGTTTAGTTGTCTTGTATATAGTAGTTTAAGTTTGGTATTTGTTAGTTTGTTTCATTGTGTAATAAAAGACCAGGTTAAGTTTTCGCTACTTCATATATATTCCATTTCCTACCCATGCGCCTAGCCTCGTTACAACCTTAAAAGCCCTTTGATTTGCATTCATGTTTGGGACTTGTAGGAGGAGGACCGATTTAGGTACAAGCCTATAGTTGTGCAATCACCCGTTTGCCTTTGTGTGTCTAGCTTACAAATGCTAGTGCTTACTTGTTGCCGAGAGGAGAGATATAGTGAGGGGTGTGTTGTTTGGGTGTTAAGAAGGGTTAATAAAAGGATGGCATGTTTATGCTTGATTTATGTTGATCGCTTATGCATTTGAAAATGGTTTTTGATGGGTTGCTTGGGACAAGCAATGGGTAAGTGTGGGGATGTGACGGGTGGTCCGTAGGACAACCCTTAAATGAGCTAAATATGTGCATATCCCATATTTTACACGGTTATGTATAGTGAATGTGATAACTACGAGTGTTCGTGTATTTTACAGGTAAATCGCTTAATTTGGTTAAATTGGAACCGTAGGCTATGGTTAAGGAAGTCTGGCAGCAAGTGATTTAATTGTCAAGGACTTGGCTTGGATGTTATCATAGGAGCTATTATTGTTTTAATAGAATATCATCATCATTACACATATCATACATCATCGAAAATTGGGAGGCACATGTGCAAACTAGTCAACATCATAAAACCTCCTACATCTTCACAGCTATGCACGTGACTTGAGGGAAGGAGTTGATTGAAAGTCAATAACATAATCATCATCTTTTGTTGACAACATTAAGGAGCCAAACAACTCACGTGACATTGGGGTTGAACAATAATCATCATCACATGGGCTCGCTGACATGTGGGCTTGATTGGTTGGCTGCTATTGGACTTCATTGGGCGGCCGCACAAGACTTCACGTGAACCTTGGCAACATCAAAAGAGAAAAGAATATAAAAATCATCATCATCACATGCTGGACAAGGAATTGGGCCGCCACATACATCACGTGGACTTCTCATGTTGGGCCGATCTTGGGAGCAACAACAACATGTGGCGGCTGGTTTCTCGTGGGCTTGTGGAAGGTTTGGACTCCATACACGCTTGTAAAAGGGCCGACAACAGTAGGAGTTTTATTTGGCCGCACATGTTAGCTGACATCTTGGTTTCATTGGGAAGCCAAACGAGACTTGGCGGTTGACTAAGAAGTCACGTGGACTTCTGTTTCAGTGTTTTGGGCCGCCATATATGATACAAACATCGTAAGTCAACAACAGAAATATATTATATTTGATAGTCGGCCGCATATGGATTTGGGCGGCACATCTTGGGCAGACAACACATACACCTTGGAGGCACACAAGTCAACATTGCATCACCGTAACTCAGACTGTCTCCACCGTAACAATTTGAAGATCACCGTAAATTACGGTGATACCGTAATTTACGGTGGACATGACGCAAAAACCGTAACTGCCATCATTAAGTCAGTTTTATGTTGTCTTTTCGAGTATTCTCATCATTGGTCGGTTATTGGAGACACTAGGGGCGATTTTGGTTGTTCTTGCTTGGTTCTAGACAATTTCTATCATTTGGTTTGTGATTTTGATTCGTATGAACATTGAACTTATTGTTATGATGATTCACCAAGCTATGTGTGGCTAAAACTTTTGGTGATCATCTTAGGTGAAGGTTTCTCTTGAACTTTTGTGTGTTTATTTATGAATTTCTAGAATGATAACTTGCGTTGCTTAAATATCATGGTGTATGCATAATTGTTTGTAGCTTGTTAATCGATAGTGCAATTTCTAGTCTCAATCGTACGTTCTTGGTGCCGTTGGCAATCGAGATATCACGGGAAGGGTTAGGGTTGGTTATTGATTAATTGATCATCGGGAAACAACCTCGCGTTTATAAATCCGAGTACTTTGTTCCCTTTTATCACTTCGATTATTTATGCACGAGTTATGTCTATGTAACTCTTTCTAGTTGGAATTTCACACAATTGTTTAAAGAAACTGAATCCTAAGATGGTCATTGTTCTCTCCTAATCTGTTTTACAACAATCTTTGATTTGCAATTTAATTAGTTAATACTAGTTCTTAAAACCAAAACAATCAACTCTTGAATTTTAATTTATGCAATTTTAGTTTAATATTAGTTTAAGTGCAAAGCTATAAAATCAACACACTTTCCACATACTCCCTGAGTTCGATACCCTCTTACCACTATCTATAGTTGTTATTGGGATTAAATTTGATTGTGACCACGACAGCACGTCACAGATCTGACAGACGGAATTGTATAAGTCTAAATTACGAATTCCTCACAACATAGATTACTCACACGATAGACTTAAGAATCTAGATTGAACCATCTCCAAAATTCACAACCTTCTCATGGCACGTTGTACGAAGTTTGGTCAACATGAAAAAAACGCTTATATATAGGAAGTACCAGCGGCGTATCCACCACGCTTCGGACATGTCGCCTGGCCTGGTACTCGGTGTCATGCTACGTGTCACATTCATCAGACATCGTCATCATTATCATCATACGTTCACATAGATTAATAGATTACCGTAGATTACTCATAGATCACTCAATTATATCACATAGAATGCTCAAAATAAATAATCGTAGAATGCCCAGATAGATTAACATAAATCATCTCATTACATTGATAGATTATCATAGCTTGCTCAAGTAGATAGTTAAACATAGACTAACCAAGTAAATGATCATAGATTAAACCAACAACTCAAGGTAGTTTAACATTGTTTAGCTCAAAATAGACTATCGCGCTAGATTATCATAGATTAGCACGAATAGATTAACCATAGATCATGTTAGAATTCTCACAGATTACATAGGCTTTCCATAGACATTCCATAGATTCATATACGTTCCTCACGGTCTGCAAACAGTAAATCTCGCATGACACTTGGTACGGAAGTTGGTAATATGCCGGAAGCACTTATATATAGGAAGTACCAGCGGCGTATCCACCATGATTCAGACACGCCACTTTTGTCCCGTACTTCCATGTCATCTTAGTGTTTCACACCACCCCAACACCTCATACCATAGACGATCAATGTTTACCACATAGATTACACATAGAATAAAGCTTCGTAAATTTAGTTTGATCTGAGATTAGAACTAACGTTTTAGGTTGCGGACAACGTGCAAGCTTTGCGTAAAAACGTTTTACAAATAAACGAAGGATTAAGTTCAAAACCTCGTAGATAAAACCACTTTCTCAAAAATCAGGATAACATAAAAACGAGATAGGCTCTCAAAACACAGGATTGTTCCGGGTAGAGGAACGGTGACTAACCAAAGTGATTCGAACTCCTTTCGAATTGAGGTAACGTGTCTTGACTTACTTAGACAAATACGTCATCGATGTTAGGCCTACGATATTCGTTCTTTTAGTCATTCTGCGCACTCAACTGATTGGCAGTTACGAGACTTTGGCGAGACATCAAATCATCAAGGAGTGGGCCTAGTTATCAAGGTCTGAGTTTCACCTCTAACTTGACAATATCATACCCTAAAGGTTGTCGGCTCTTATCCGCAGACAAGACCTTCCAGAATAATATGGAGGTTTCCCATCAAGGTTCGGATGTCACTCCTGTCCTGTGGGCAACTCTCGTGCTAAAAATAAACACTGTGTAACAGTGTCTTTATAGTATAAAGTGTATATTATAGCAGCCTTAGGAAAGGCATGTAAGTTTAAGAGGAACATGGGCTGCTAGGAAGCAGATACGGTAGAATGCATAAGTCTTAAACAACAAATACGAGTCAAGTTCCTAAAACTATAGACTAGGGCAAGTATTCCTACTTATCCTAATTCCCTATAGTTATGGCTCTCATACCAATCTGTCACACCCCAACCGATGGCGGAAACATCGGGGTGCGAGCACTAAGCGTTCCGATTGCTCATGAGATTCCATAACACTATTTGTTTCAATATAATTTAGATAAACTTCATCATAACATTGTCTAAAAGCAAACACAACCAACACAAGTATCGAATATAGACCATAAAAAATATTGTTCGAATAGTTCAATGATTCTAAGTTAACTAGGTGACGTTTCTAAGCATCTCCTAGCTTGGTTCCATGCATTCCATAGCATCCTATCAGCCTACAACATGTATTAAAATATCAATACAAATGTATTGGCGAGTATACAAGTTTGATAATAGAATAATAGATTAAAACAACTCATATCCATGGTATTTGTAACAAAATAGCTTCAGCCGTGCTAGTGTCGCAGTCCACACAATGGTAGCCCAAGTATCCCGGTGCTTTAGTGTTTACCCAAGACTCAAGGTAAACTAGAATCCTCCTAAAAATACCCCCCGAGAATAATAGGAGAGGTGCATCTTCCTATAGCGCTACTATTGTTAAGGCGGAACTACACACTCTGGATTAAACATCACATAGCACAAAGAGTCAAGAATCATAAGTTTCACAAACACATTGGATAGAGTAAAAGTTTCCAAAGATTTAAGTTTAAGCTTCATAGAATACATGTCACACCCCAAAAGTTTAAAGTAAAAGGGGATCGAGTATACGCACAGTGATTACTTAACAGTCACGACTGTTATTGGATCAAAGGGAGCTCTTTTGAGATTAGCCTGATTAGATTACCATAGGATAAGCGTTGGGCAGAGTAACGAGGCTGAATAACGTGTTAAAATAGTCACCGGGTCGAAGGGCTGTCCTATCGGACGGCTGGCCGGTCGGTCGGCTGACATGTGATGTAAAGAGGCAACGGCTGCCCGATCGGATGGTCATCTGATCGGGTTGCAACTTGGTGCAACCAGGAGAGGATGTCCAATCGGATGGTTGTCCAATCGGCTGGCCTTTTTAGAGATGAAAGGCTGACCGATCGGATGGTTGTCCGATCGGCTGGCCTAATGTGGATAAGGTTGTCCGATCGGATGGCTGTCCGATCGGCTGGCCTTATGTGAAAATGGTTGTCCGATCGGATTGATGTCCGATAGGTTGGCCTATTGTTCTTGTTTACCAATTTCATGCAGTTTCTAAGTTCTGAAAGTTTATGATGACGTCACGACACGTACTGAGACAGCAGAAACTTATCGTTTAACAGCCATTCTGGTTGGTGGGGAACCACCCCAGTCCAATCAGTGGTCTGTTGGCGACGGTTTATGCCAGAATCCATCCCGTGAATGTCTAAATCAGTGAACAATCCGTTCCTAAACCAACTCTACACCACCGATCAAGTCTACAGCCCGTTTAGTTATGTTTATCACCGAAATAGTTCAGAAATTTGAAGAAAAGATGAAGATCAACCCAAGTTTTACATGAAAAGTATAGATTTATCTTAGATTTAGTGTAAAAACATATGAAATATCTTAGATCTGAGCTAGATCTTGCTCAGAATGACATCACTTGATAGTTTGTACAACCACCATGATAACATCATCCTCAAGATCTCAGATCTGAGAGATTTTACGGTGAAAAGTGTGATTTCCGGTGAGAATCACGTAGAGAATGATGTGTAGAGTAAGAAAGTACAAGAATCTAACTTGAAACATACCGAAATCGATGAGGAAATGGAGAAATAGTGTGCGCGTGCGTCTGGTTCGGTCAGAGCTGTCACATCACTTGAAATGGTGATGTGACAGCCTATTTATAGGTGAGGGGTGAAAGGAGGTGAAGTGGTTCGGCTGGAGTGCCATCCGATTGGCTGGCTGTCCGATCGGCCGGCTGTCCGATCGGTCTGCTGTCCGATCGGCTGGTCAGCCTATAGGGTGACTGTCCGATCGGCCGGCTAGCCGATAGGCTGGTCACTCTTGCCAACTTAGCCTTCTCGCGTTCCAGTTTATGATTCGTTTTTCGCGTTATGTTAGGTGTTGCTTTATATAGATTACGTAAAGTATCTTTATTAATTTGATTACATTGCAAGCATCGGAGTCTCAAGTTTCATAGATTCCACCAGTGATAAGGCTCCAGTCTCTCGTTTAACCAAGAATCAAGCTTCACGAGTCTAAGGAGTCAAGCACCAATTTGAGTCTCAAGGGTCAAGAATCATAGTTTCTCAAACATCAAGAATCAAGAGTCCAAGTATCAAGAATCAAGAGTCTAAGTATCAAGTGAAGTCATAAAGATTCAAGTATCTAGATTATGTATCAAGGGTCAAGCATCATGAGTCTAGTATCTGTATCAAGTCTCATAGTTTAAGTTTAAGAATCAAGCATCTACATTAAAGAATCAAGTATCATTGTGTTAAGCATCAAGTATCACTAAGATTCACACCAGAATTACCAAAGTATCAACATCACATAACCACAAGGTCCGAGACTGACAATTTACAGGCGTTCAGGGACTGATCTTGCCAAATGTCTAAGGTTTAGGGACGCTGGGCGTTACACCTGAAGAGCTACCAGGACTACAGCTAGACAGAGAAGTCGAATTCAGAATCCACCTGCTACCATGAACAGCACAAATCGCCAAAGCCCCTTATCGTTTGGCACCTGCAAAAATGCAGGAACTGAAGAAACAGTTAGACGAATTGTTAGAAAAAAGATTCATACAGCTAAGTTCATCGCCATGGGGAGCGCCGATCTTATTCATTAAAAAGAAAGACGGGTCAATGCGTATGTGCATTGATTACCATGAATTGAACAAGGTCACGATTAAAATAGGTACCCCTTACCAAGAATCGATGATCTGTTTGATCAATTACAAGGAGCTCGATTTTTCTCCAAGATCGATTTACGCTCAGGATATCATCAATTAAAGGTACATGAAGAGGACATTCCTAAGACCGCTTTTAGAACAAGGTATGGCCATTATGAATTTACTATCATGCCATTTGGCTTAACCAATGCCCCAGCCGCATTTATGGACATGATGAACCGAATATGTAAGCCATATTTGGATAAATTCATAATTGTATTTATAGATGATATTCTCATTTACTCTAAGAATAAGGAGGAACACGCAGCGCATCTGCACGTACTTCTCAGTCTATTAAGAAAAGTAAATCTTTATGCTAAGTTTTCTAAGTGTGAGTTTTGGTTAGAACAGGTACAGTTTCTTGGATATTTGGTTAATCATGAAGGAATTCATGTAGATCCCACCAAGATCGAAGAAATTACCAAATGGAAAACCCCTGAGTCACCAACTGAGGTTAGAAGTTTCTTAGGATTGGCCGGTTATTACCGAAGATTTATTCGAGATTTTTCTAGAATAGCCATTCCATTAACTAAGTTAACCTGTAAATCTGTTAAGTTTGAATGGGGACCAAAACAGGAAGAAGCCTTTCGAATTCTTAAGCAAAGACTAACCAATACCACCATACTAGCATTACCAGAAGGAACTGAAGATTTTGTAGTCTATTGTGACGCTTCTAAACTAGGTTATGGATGTGTGTTGATGCAACGTCAAAAGGTTATAGCATATGCATCTAGACAAGTTAAGAATCATGAAGAGAATTACTCAACCCATAATTTAGAATTAGGAGCTATAATTTTTGCCCTTAAAATTTGGAGACATTACCTTTATGGCAGTAAATTTACCATTTTCACAGATCATAAGAGTTTAAGGTATGTTTTCGGGAAAAAGGAGTTAAATATGAGACAAAGACGTTGGATGGAGATACTTAGTGATTTTGATTGTAATATCCAGTATCATGTAGGAAATTCAAATGTAGTAGCTGATGCTTTAAGTCGAAAGTATCACGACAAGTTTCCAAAAAGCCATGGGAACCAAGCTGAATTTAAGCACCGCTTATCATCCTCAAATGGACGGACAAAGTGAAAGGTAATTCAGACAATGGAGGATATGCTTAGAGCCTGTGTAATTGATTTAGGAGGTAATTAGGACGATCACTTACCATTAATAGAATTTTCTTACAATAACAGTTATCATACAATTATAAATGTTGCACCATTTGAAGCACTTTATGGACGGAAGTGCCGAACTCCAGTCTGTTGGGCGGAAATTGGAGAAAAGCAACTATCTGGACATGAGATAGTACAAGAAATGACCGACAAGATCATTCAAGTCAAGGAACGACTGAAAGCAGCACGTGATAGACAAAAGAGTTATGCTGACAACAGGCGAAAACCATTGGAATTTCAAGTAGGAGAAAAGGTATTGTTAAAGGTGTCTCATTGGAAAGGAGTGGTAAGATTCATCAAAAGGGGAAAGCTAAGCCCCATGTATGTTGGACCTTTTGAAATCATTAAAAGAATAGGACCTGTAGCCGATGAAATGGCAGGAATACATGATGTATTTCATGTATCTAATCTCAAGAAGCACTTAGCCGATGACTCGTTGGTAGTACCTCTTAAGGATATAGAGGTAAATGAAAAGCTTAAGTTCGTAGAAAGACCTCTAAAGATTGAAGACAGGAAAGTCAAGAATCTCAAACACAAGAGATTAGTTCTTGTCAAAGTAAAATGGGACTCCAAACGAGGACCAGAATACACATGGGAACTTGAATCAGAAATGCAAAGGAAATATCCACACCTATTCAAGTAGACCTCGAGGACGAGTTCTAAAACAAGGTGGGGAGGATATAACAACAATCCAAAATATTTCTGACACCCCTAATATATTTAAAGTGTCCCTACATGTCCTAAAATACACCCCGTATGTGAAAACCGAGCCCAAAATACCTTATACAATTAAATATTAAATAAAAACAAGGAAATAGGGTTACTCGCGGGCCGCGAAGGCCCTACCTTCAGGCTACGCGGGGCGCGATAGCCACTCACCAGGGCGAGCCCCCAGGCTACCACGTCTCACCATCCGTGTCGAGGCTAGTTGTCAGACTCAACAAATATAATTGTGCGACCGCCCTCAATGCTGTACAACGGTTTTTTTTGCATGTCTTGATTAAACCGGGATTCACTCACCAGTATTTCCCACTGATAAAATGTTTTTAAACGTGTTTCTGGTAACAAAATGTGAAAGCCAAATAGAAGCCAGCTGGACAGCACTGAAGGCATGGAAATGTTAGGATCGGAGACTCTCCTGATTGTGCTTGTTTGTGTAAATTTAACAATCAATGAATATGAAAACATGTAAAGTGCAACGGAAATGAATGACAAACTTTGTAAACACAATTAAGGAAGAAAATAGTTTAGATAAACAAATGCTTTTCATCAGTCAAAAGATTACAAAGTAATTCAAAAGATTACAAGCATGCTTACAAACTAAACTCCCCCTCAGCCTGATACCCCAAGGTTGGATTGCACAAGATGAAAGGATTGAATTGAGGAGAAGAACTCACTCAAAACGAATCAAATGTAACAGTACAGAGTACTGCTCCATTTATAGACAAACCAAACCACTGAGGCATCTCAGCTGACGTCACCATGAAAGCGACGTCTAACAGCCTAACAACCTATATCTATTGTTCTCATACAAACACTGCTAAACCTAACCACTGACAATACATAAAATAGCTGATATACTAAACTACTGCTTTCTCGAATCATCAGTGCTTTCCTCAAGGTTGATCAGTCCTTGATTGGGCAGTGCTTTGTCATCAGCAGTTTGTACCATCAGTGCTTAGTTTCCAGCAGCCTTCTAGGCTTCATCAGTAGTTAGGCAGAACAGCAGCAGTTGTATTCGGGCAGTGGATGTAAGACCATCAGATGTTATAATCACCTTCAAGGGAGAAGACTTAGTGTAAACTGCTGTTTATTGTGAATCCACTGTCATGATCCGGTTTTGGCTTTCATTATCTGTTCCTCTGGTAGGGTTCAATCCTAACAATCTCCCCCTGGAACAGATAATGCCAAAACCCTTCATTATTCTGGATCTTTATTCCTCATCAGTAGTTCCCTTGCATATCTTTTAAAATCTTCTTCAATTTTTTTGGAACTAGTGTCATCCTCATCCCTGCACAGTGAAAGTTCAAGGAGATCCTGCAAATCTTCAACACTAAGGCCTAGTGCTTCTTTCCTTGATATGTACTTCACTTCTCCATTGGATCTGACCAGGGTCAATACGTGGGTCTTTTGATCAGACATCCACTTTAGTACTTTTAAACCCAATGGGTTTCTTGGGAGAGATTTATTCAATGATGAGTTGGGAGATGTTGGCCTTGTGAAAACTTGCAGACTTTCCGACATTCGTTTGAAGGCCATTTCAATAACATTGTTTGCTGCAGCTATGTCTTCTGCAGTCTCCTTTTCTATCTGCTCCTGTCTCTTTTGTTGATCTGGCTCAATGTCTGAGACTTCTGAAGTATTTGGTGATGCAGGCTTAGTTAACACCTTCTTAAAAAGGTTTTGAAGTTTTTCCGAGCTCTCTTCTTTTAGACCCATTTTCATGATGGTTTCTGTGAAGTACTCAACTTCTTTTTCCTTTACCTCTTCACAAGTCAGCTGTTCTCCTTCTTCTCGGTTTGACACAAGAATAGTACTGAACAGTGTTTTGAGGTTTTCAATCTGATGTTCAAGCTTCATCATTTGTTCATGCTTCTTTGAAGTGCCTGAAACAGTTATCTTCCTTTTCTTCACCCTTTCATAGGCTTCATCAGTTTGCTGCTTTGACCATTTTGATATGGCATTGGCAGTGTCCAATTTTGCATCCACCAACTTCTGTTTCTTTCTTTTGTACTCAGTTGTTAGGTCAGTGATGAGCTTTTTGTATTTTCTCCAATTTGGAGCATTTTTCTTCTTTCTAGGATCGTTCTTGATTCTATCAATTCTATCAGCTTCATGCTTTAAAGCCACTATTGGTCATTCTTCAAATTGGTTTTCTTCAGCAGGATAAAATTTTTCTTGCATTATGTATGCAAGAAGTTTTCTTCTCATCTCTTTTCATTGTTCTGCCTTTTCTTTGCTCAGCTCTTGTGCAAAATCTTTTATTTGTTTGACTTTTATGAGCAGAAGTTCCAATCTTTCAGCAACGGCTTCATCACCTTGACCTTTACATTCAACCTTGGCTCTTATCTTAGCCTGTCTTGCTTTGAGCTCAAGATATTCATCCATGTCTTCTGGAACCATGAAGCCAACGAGTGAAGAAAATCTTCTGTTTGAAGGATCATCATCAGTGTAGAATTGCCTCATCTCATTTTTATAGCTTCTAGTTCCAACGGATATCTTACAGTAGTGGGATCATATTGGTCCTCATCTGGCTGAGTAAGCTTTCTTTTTCTGGTGTAGAGCTTTGCTGGTTGTGATGTGAGACTGGTGAAAACAGTGGTGGATGACTGACTAACAGCTGTTGAAACAACTGGTGTCTCAACATATGTTGTCATTACAACTACTGATGTGTCAGTAGATGTCTTCTGCTTTTGAGCAGGGGATGAAGGTGGTGAGGTAGTTTTTGATGGTGGTGGTGAATCATCAGATATGAAAATCCTTCTCCTTTTTATTGTAAGAGAAGCTGATGATGTCTTGGGTGGCTCAGTGGTTTGAGATTGAAAGGCAGTGATTTGTGTTTGTGATTGACTGACAGCTGTTGAAACAACTGGTGTTCCAACTGCTGTTGTCATTACAACAGATGTTTTAACATCTGTTGTCTTCTGTTTTATGACAGGAGGTAATGGTGGTAGGGCAGTGGTTTTGGTGGTGTGTGGTGAAGTTGTGTGTGTTGATGAGATTACAGCTGTTTGGCTACTGACAACAGTTTTTGTAACTACTGCTGTATCAGCTGTTTGAATGGAAGTTTAAGATTTTGAATCTTTTGAGATTTTAGATGGCTGTTTTCCTTGTTCTGGTTCAACATACAGACCATCTTCAATTCCCTTTTTCTTTAACTTTTTGACATTCTCCCCCTTTTTGGCATTATCTGCAAGGGGGTTATCCATAAAAAGGATAGTAGAGGGAACTTTTCCAGTAGTGCTTTGGAGATGAGCCTTGATAGCTTTGATGTCTGCTTGAGTATCTTTAAATCTCGACTCCACCATGTTTGTCAGCATTTTCACATGTATCTCATGCTGCTGATTAGCCATCTGTTTTTGTTGTTCAAGTAAGGGTTGAAAGATATTCCAGAGCTCATTTGCAGCAAATGCTTGTGGTGGAGCAGGTGCTTGAGGTGGAACAGCAGTGGATTGTGCTTTTTGAGCTTTCAAAATCTCTTGCACCATATCCTTTATTTCAGCAACTGAGGTTTCCAGTTTTTCAACTATGTCCGTCAATTCCTGATATTTTGAATCATCACCTATGTTAGTAGGATCATCTGAATCCCCACCAGCAGTGGTTGTATCAATGTGTGACTTAGGAACAGAGTCCCAAAAATCACCCATTGATGCCCCTTGTTCTTGGTACTGGGGACTTCTTTCTTCAGCACTAGATAAATCTTTAATGGTACCAGTGGTTAGAACCAACTCACTGGTGATTACCGATGGTGCTATAGAAGAAATTGCCTTCAAGGGAGTCTTACTAATGAAACAACTGTCCAACTGAAGACCTGTTGATCCACCAGTTGTAGTTGCTGCTCCACTTGAACTACCACCTAGAGTTACATGTAACTCAGGGGGTGTAACCTCCTCAATTGTTGCTGGGATAGCAGGGGTATAAGCATCAGACCCAGTCACTTGTTGGAGTGTACTCTCTTTGATGGGTGATTGAGAGGAAATGGTTTGTGTCTGAGCTATAACAATTGCATGCAACAAGGGTAGCATGGATTGTGGTAATATTATTGGTGAGGGTATGGGAGTTGAAAGAGACATGTCCTTGGGATCAGGACTGAGGAAGATAGATCCGATTGGACCCAGAGCTTCATATTGTGGTATCCCTGTGATTACAACCTGATCCTTTTGTGAGGATGCAGGAGGAGTTTGAGGTAATGGTGGAGATCTTTCTACCAACTGCTATGAGGAAGTAGCAGCAGTGGTTTGTTGTGACATTTGTGTTGTCACAGGCAGTTGCTCTGGGATCTCATCTTCCAGAGTTGCCTTTTTCTTGGGTTTGGTGGGCTTTTTGTAAGATTTTCTTTTGGTGTTTTTGGTGATTTCAGGTGTGGGTTTCAAAGCAGTGGTAGTGCTGCTCTGATCACCTGGAGCAGTGGGCTCAATAGTAGATGCCTGAGGAGCAGTGGTTGTTTCTAAATTTTGCTCAGGCACCTCTGCTTTTAATTTTATTGGTGCCGTCATTCTGGAAAATGTTTCATTTGTTAAACATTTTATTTGAAAATAGACACCTTGTTTGAGCAAATTTTCATTCTCTTTTTCAAATTTTTGTTTAAAATAATAGCTTAAGAATCTTGGAAAAAGTAAGAATGATTTGCTATCAACATTTTTTATCAAGTCATTGAAGATCTCCTGGGAGTAGTTGTAATCTTTATTGTTTAAAATAGCATAGCCCAGGCATTGAATCTTCAATGGTATTTCATTAAACGCTGTTGTTTTATTTGAAACACAACTCAAAAGTGTATGAAATAAAAACCTTGGTGCAGAAGGGAAATAACCTTTTTGTAAGGTATCTACCTTTGATTGTTCTGCGTATCCCCTTTTTACGAAATCAGTTTTCATCTCGGCTTTATCAAAAGAAATTTGACCTTTCTGATCATCGAGTTTAAAGACTTCGGAGATTGATTGTGGAGTGATTTGAATCACTTTACCCTGTATCGAGGAGTTAATGGCTATGACTTTATCATCTTGTTTTTCAAGCGTCGCCTTTTTCCAGAACTCACTCTGAGTTTGTAGATAAATGGGAGCATCTGCTGTCAACAAAGTTTTGTACTTTGATGCAGATAATGTATCAATGATGGAGTCGAAGGTGTGGTTATCGGTGGGTTTTGTGAGCAAACCCAGATAATTGTGAGGAGATTTGTATGGTATCTCAATGGATTCTTCGGCCGTTTGAGTGACCTCTTTGGAAGATGGTGTTGATTTTGGTTTAGATTTTGATTTTGATTTTGACTTCGTCATTTTGATGAAGAAGAATCGGAAAGTGATTTGGGAAGAAAGGTTGGAAACCGCTTTGAGAAGAGAACTTTGGAATTCAATTCGACAGTGTAAAACCCTGTTTGGGGTTTTGATCCGGGTTTTATTTAGGGAAAAAGTGATCGCTGATGTGGCAGCGGTTATTATGATCTGAAGGCTAAAAACTGACCACGTGTCAACCTCTGATGATATGGATGAAGAATGGAGGACAGTTGTTTTGAGAGCCACTGATGTACCAAGCATCAGTAGTTACAACGGTAATAAAGTGATAACAGTGGAAGATTTTTACTATCAGTGGATAGTATATCAGTGGATAAGACACTGATTTTGAACATCAGTGCTTGCCAAGCAAGATCAGCAGTGGATAGTAATTAGGAAACAGATGTTTGAACACAACAGTGGTTAGGGATAATATATTGGTAGTGATTTGAAAGATCAGTATAACAACAACTGTTTTGAGAATTTTCATTCAAGGTTTTGCCACATGTCAATTTCACATTTTGAAGCTTTTTCAGCCTCTTGACAGTGGATTAGTACCCCAGATGATGTAAACTTTTTACTAAGGCAACTCATCCTTGTTATAATATTTGAATTAAAACATGAGTGCCCCAGTATTTTAAGATCTATTGACAATCAATCCTTTTCATAAAGTAAAAACAAACTTGAGTCTGACATGACCTTGACAACTATACCATTTTCTTTTGATCTGCTTGAGGATAATTTAACCAACAAAATATAGGTTATCTATCCTGACAGGAGATTGAAACTTTTACTATAAAAAACCAGTAAAAGTTCAAAAAATATCATTCCAAAAAAAAAAAAAAATATGTCCTGCTTTATTTGAGAAAACCCGTTTTGGAAAAAAATAATTAAAGGATCTTCCAAAGACAGCACCAAAAGAGCCTGGTAAAACAATAATAAAGCACATAATCATCTCATGCTCAAGTATATGAGAATGGTCAGTGGTTTGACACCAGTGGTATGAAATATTAAATACATTTTGACCACTGTTTGGTACCATTCACTTGTTGAATGATTGACAACAGAAATGAGGACACATGTTCTCATGGATTTTTGAAAACCCAGTTGTAGACTTTGTTACCATGTGAAGATTCTTAACATTTGTCTAGTCCTCTTTTAAATACATTTACTTGGAATACTATTGTTCCCTGAATTTTCCTAAACCAATGGTTGCACATAGTTGCTTAATGACCACAATCACCCCAACCTTTGACTCTAAAGTGTTTTATGTTTATACTCTTTTCTTTTGACTTCAAAAGTTTTGAGATGAACACACTTCTGAGCTTTTGTGAATTTTCTTCTTCCCTTTTTACCCTTCCCATTTATAAGTAATAAATTTCTTACTGGAAGGTCTTTGAGAGAAACCTTAATCCAATATCATTTTGTCGTACTGTTTTGAGAGAATTGGTCATGTTTGCACAAGTTTTTTTTTTCAACCAATCTCACATTACATATGATACGGACTATGTTGACCCCTGATTTTCTTAATGTATTTTTAACAAAGTTGATTTGTTCCTTTTGAGGATCTCAACCTGTTTTTCAACACATAAGATCAAATGACTAAACTTTTAATTTCCCTCATTTTACGTTAGCAAAAACACTAATGTTTTATGAACATAGGCTTTTGTTAATCTGAGGTTCATACTTTAGCATCTAATATAGTGACATCACACGTTTCATAACAACAATTGAAATCAATTTTGAAAATATGAAATAATCCCATAATTTAACAGATCTGTTTCTCAGATCTAAAAACCATGAGTGTCTTGTGCATGATATCACATGTTGTGTGAAATTTGTGTGTCATATGACATCTTGGTTGTTTTACAGAGTATTTGAATAGCAGTTTTAAGCATGGTTACTCGTTACTCTATTTTTCAACTAAATACAACCAACCTTAGTAACAATGAATTTTGAGCCGAACTGTTATGTCAAATTGATTGTTAGATCGAATTTGACTGTCCAGGCTCTCATACCAATTGTTAGGATCGGACACTCTCCTGATTGTGCTTGTTTGTGTAAATTTAACAATCAATGAATATGAAAACATGTAAAGTGCAGCGGAAATGAATAACAAACTTTGTAAACACAATTAAGGAAGAAAATAGTTTAGATAAACAAATGCTTTTCATCAGTCAAAAGATTACAAAGTAATTCAAAAGATTACAAGCATGCTTACAAACTAAACTCCCCCTCAGCCTGATACCCCAAGGTTGGATTGCACAAGATGAAATGATTGAATTGAGGAGAAGAACTCACTCAAAACGAATCAAATGTAACAGTACAGAGTACTGCTCCATTTATAGACAAACCAAACCACTGAGGCATCTCAGCTGACGTCACATGAAAGCGACGTCTAACAGCCTAACAACCTATATCTATTGTTCTCATAAAAACACTACTAAACCTAACCACTGACAATACATAAAACAGATGATATACTAAACTACTGTTTTCTCGAATCATCAGTGCTTTCCTCAAGGTTGATCAGTCCTTGATTGGGCAGTGCTTTGTCATCAGCAGTTTGTACCATCAGTGCTTAGTTTCCAGCAGTCTTCTAGGCTTCATCAGTAGTTAGGCAGAACAGTAGCAGTTGTATTCGGGCAGTGGATGTAAGACCATCAGATGTTATAATCACCTTCAAGGGAGAAGACTTAGTGTAAACTGTTGTTTATTGTGAATCCACTGTCATGATCCGGTTTTGGCTTTCATTATCTGTTCCTCTGGTAGGGTTCAATCCCAACAGGAAAAGTGGCTATAAAGTTACCTAAAATAAAGAGATGTTTTATCTAAATAAAATAGGGTTTTACCCCTATGAAAATGTGTGTACTAAAAACTTGGGAATTTCCCACGTGTTTAATATTATAAAAGTGTGGTATTTTACTCTGATAAAATATTTCCTAACTACGGTCCTGATGTAAATTCCGCTGCCAAAATGATAAACACCGATACCACTGAAACTGGTCGCGGCCGCCCTTTCCCGGGTAATCAGAGGACAGGGGTTGCGACATGCCATCCGATCGAACCGCAATCCGGTCGGATTGCACTTGAACTCCAACACTTAAACATTTAAACTTTCAACCTACATCAGTTCTGACGGGTTGCCAACCGATCGGATTCCTATCCGATCGAGTGACCGTCCAGCTGAGAACTTGTTCTCAACTAAGAAGCCTCACCAATCGGATTGCCATCCGATTGAACCGCCATTCGATCGATCGACCTGAAAGGTAAAGATACTTCTCTGTTTTCAAAATGCTACAATGAAAACTTCAAAGCCATCATACACAAACACATCCATCCCAAACTAGTGTCAATCCGACCGAATGGCCATCCGAATGGATGACCACCCGAACGGATTGACATCCGATCGAATGGTCATCTGACCGGATGATCACTCGTCACCTTGCCTCACTTGTTTTGTTTTACGCACCGCTCGTCGCTTATTCTATCATTCTGATCAGGCTAATCTCACTCTAGCGCTCCCTTCAATCCATTAACTTCCATCGCTGTGAGTATACTCGATCCCTTTTTGCTTTATGCACTTTTGGGTGTTACATATGTTACTTATTCTAAATCACATCGAAGACACAACGCAAATACTATTTATACGCTGACCGATAATGCATGTTATACGTGACTCGATGAATGCTTTTTGTTATGTTTACACATTGATTTCTGTCTACCTGCCTTAGCAACGATAGTACTATAGTTTGGACTCAGCACCGGTTCACTCAGGGGTTGTTAAGGACAATACTTCACGTGTTCGCAGTGGTGAACATGTGATGCGCACTCGCTACTCGTAGTCAAATCGCAGTCATTGGTATTGATATGATCTTTGTCGATAACTTACATGCTTCACATTATACGTTGCACATGCTGGTTATGCATAAACGCTTTCGAACTCTATTATTACTGTCAAACTTGTATGCTCACCTTTACACTATGTGTATTGACCTCTATTTTAATGTATGTGACAGGTGCTTAGGATGTTTGCTTGTTGTTTGATGAAACGGAGCTAGGATGGGGTCTAGAAACAAACTAAATAAAATCTGAGTTGTCGGAAGGGATACTTGTCTTTGAGAACAATGTCTGTAATAACTGTTTTTATTTGATATGTTTGTGGTATGGGACATGAACCTTTAATATATTATAATAAATAGTTGTTATGAATTCTCCTGGACAATCTGTTTCGCTCAGTGCCGCGCCCCGATGTTTCCGCCACCGGTTGGGGTGTGATAGATTGGTATCAGAGCCATAACTATAGGGAATTAGGCAAGACTCGACCTAGTCCGGATCGATGTCTTAGGAATGACCTAGTCTATAATCTAAGTACCAACAGACCAACTTGTGCATACCCAGTATGGGTGTGGTACAAGCTTACTCGCTATTTCTTGCTCGTACTCGCTGTACACTACACACTTGCGCGAACACTGCATACTACAGTTCCGCGCAAGATCAGCCTTTCCTAAGGCTGGTTGCACACGCAAACGGATGATCTGGTTAAGATTCGGTGTGAAAACCACAAACTCTTGACCAGATTACTCGTTCGATTCACTACTTTACTCCCAAACAAGAGAACTTGCGTTGAATCAGGAGTGAAATTGATGTGCGTGAAGTGTGTTATGGTTTTAATGTTTATTTTAAGCCCTTTTACACTTTTTTTAGCCAAGTTTTAAATTTATAAAACACGATATTTACTAACACTAAACACACATATGGGCAAGTGCACCCATCGTGAGCATAGTATAGTGTTGGTAAGATACCGAGGTCGTCCAAGGACACAAGAGCTTTTAGTACCGGTTTATCCTCAACGTCTAATCAAATCAAAAAGTTTAGAAAAAGGTTTTTAAACTAAGAAAAATAAAAACTAACTAAAATGCTGAAAATAAAAATAAAAATAAAACAGATAGACAAGATGAATCACTTGGTTCCGACTCGTGTATAGTGTAACCTTTGATTATTTCCGCACTTTTGAACTATTTAAGAGATTATCTTAGTTATTGTAGTAGGCCCCTCTTTTGGAGGTGACGTTACCCTCAACCCAGTAGTTTGAGTCAGCAAGGATACAATCCTAAAGGGTCGGATTATTGAAAGATAATTAATTAAGTTATTAATGCATATTGTGGTAGGCCCCTCTTTTGAAGGTGACGTTACCCTCGGCTAAATAGTCCGAGTCAGCAGGGATACAGTCCTAAGTAGTCGGGTTAAAGTTTTAATAGTAGTTTAACTTATGAGGGGATCAAAGAGTTCGGACCGCCGCCATCCAATACCGTTAAGTATTGAAGGAGGTGATACTAAATTTGACCTAGGTCCTTTGCAGGATCTATACACTGAACAATGGCAAGACTCTTACCAAACTGTTCCCTTAACCCCTGACCAGGTAGCCAACATACCTCCATATAGACCGTGGAGATATGAATGGTGAAAATTTTTTATTTTATATAGACAGTAAAATAATGCCAAGACACCACGGATAAACGATAAGGAAGAATCACCTTCAACATAAGAAACTAGTTATTAAAGTCATTAATACATAACCAATTAAAAAGTGCGAAAAGATTAAAAATAAAAAGTATTACACTAGACACTTTGTCTTCACCAAGTTATGTAAGAGACTTAGGCAAACATGGCCTTGATTTTCAAGAACTCTTACGATCAATCTTGGATCCCGAGACGACTCACACACTCTATGATGGACAATGGATGATGGTGGTGGATGATGGTGTTATGGAGGTGGTGGGTGGTGGGTGAAGTGTGAGAAAGGTGGTGTGCCCAGGGATGGTTTGAGCTTGAGCCAAGCACTCCTATTTATAGGCTGAACAGAAGCCTGGACACGGCCCCGTGTCCGCTGGACACGGCCCCGTGTCCACCCTTATTCTCTTTCTTCATTAATTGCTCTTGTCTGCATTAGTTGACCATGGCCCCATTCCGCTGGGCACGACCCCGTGTGCAGAAGCGTATCTGTACTATCAAGATTTGCTCAGATTCTGTGATTCTTTGGGTTGACCACAGCCCCGTGTCCACTGGGCACGCCCCGGTGGTGGATGATAGAAACTTCTACAACTTTATCTTTTCTGCAGACACTTGAGCACGCCACGTGTTCGCTGGACACGCCCTGTGTTCGCTGGACACGCCCCGTGTGGAGCTGAGCACGCCCCGTGTTCAGCTGGGCACAGCCCCATGCTCAGCTGGGCACATCCCCATGTTCAGCTTTCTTCTTGGTTTTGCTTTGGGAGATGATGTCGAGGAGTCGAGCATGCCACGTTTCTTCCTTTTCTTTGTATTTATGTTGGTTTTGCTGTATATTTGTTCCTTTTGTTCGTTTAATCTCATTTGATCCTGAAAATACAAAAGGAAGACAAAAGCACACTTTTCCAACATTAGTACTAAAAAAGGGTTTGTTTTATGCCTCATTTGATGTAATTTATATGTTGCATTTTACACACATCAAATACCCCCACACTTGAATCTTTGCTTGTCCTCAAGCAAAACTCTTTATAATGTGGCTTACACCCCCAAATGGAATGGGTAGAAGAGAAGGTTTTTGGGCTTGTCATAGAGTGTCGGGATTTCCAAGATTCTTTATTTATTTTTATTTATTTACAATCCTATTCGTTATGATTTATTTAAAACTTTTCATAAGATAAATTACTTATTAAGGCATAACATGCTTCTTTAAAATTCTATTTATATACAAGTTCACATACCTCACGGGGATCACTCAACACTCGGCTGAAAATGTATTTTAGTGGATCACTCGAGAGCGGCATGGAACTTACTCCTACCATAAGCTTGCCAAGCAATCAATCCTCCTCCTTTTTAACTATATCCCTTTGTAAATATCAAGAGGACTTTTGGGTGAAGGGTTAGGCTAGGGTTAAAGGTAGGTGGTTGGGTTAGTGGTTAGTAGAAAAGGGCGAAAAAGCGTAAAAAGCGTCGGTTTTCGAAAGACTTTTTATTTTCGCAATTTTTATTTTGATGAAGCTATTATTCAAACAAAGTTATTTTTGATGAACTTTTTTGTTTATTTCTTTTGCTTCATCAACCAATATATATATATATATATATATTCAAAGTTAAACGAAAAACCGAGCATGTTACTAAAACAATGGGTAAAAAATAAAAAGGTTTTTGGTGGGTAAAAGGGTGTTTGGTTTGGGTTATGAAATGGAAAGGTTTAGGCTCAAAGGGGCTAACTAGGGGGATTTTGGGTAGGTGATAAAAAAATAATGGTGTAGAAATAAAAATGGTTAGTCCTAATGCCTCCATCATTTACTTACTCGGGGTTAAGTTGGTAAGGACCGGGAATGTATCGTCATGGCAAGTTCTAGAGTCGTAAGAAACCAAGCGGCTATTCACACAAGAAACGAAAGATGAGAATTTAATCTAAAGGTGTGTATTTGTATGCTCAATAAAAGCTCAAAACTCACTTTTTGTGGGAATGGGTTTTTAATGTGATCAAGTATATATAATCAAATTTTAACTAGATTTGTCATGCCGTTTCATAATTTTCTTATGTTGGTTCTTTTTATCACGACGCGGTCGGTTGTAAATTTGTAAAAATATAACCTTTTTAGAACTTGTTATTCCCAAATTAAACCAAGACAAGTAAAAAAATGAGGTGATTAGCGGTTCCAATAGAGTTTTGTGTAAGGCTTGTTTTTAGGACTTGCAAGATTCAAGGTTTTAGCATCCCCCCACACTTAAATTACACATTGTCCTCAATGTGTCCCAAAAATAAGTTTTTCGGTTGATTAAAATGTGTAAAAGTGGGTTAAAAACAAGATTTTATGGTACTAGGTAGCTGAACACGGGGTGGTGTTGGCTGAGCACGACCCCGTGGTCAGACTGCCAGTATCAAATTTACACAGAAGGCTGGGCACGGGGGCGTGATCAGTGAGCACGGCCCCGTGTCCAGTTACCTGAACTGGGCATTTTCTGCAGAACCTCGGGCACGGGGCGTGTTGGGGTGAGCACGGCCCCGTGCTGAACTTGCTGTAATGAAGAAAAATTATCGGGAGGCTCTGTTTTTGTGCATGGGGTGTTGGTTCAAGCTTCCCTTAGTATCATTCACCATCCCGAGTGTGTTTTATTCATGAAAATTAAAACTAAACTAGAAAATATAAAAGTTAAACTAATCTAAAACTAAGGATAGTTCCGCGGAATGCCTCCGTGGTGCGCCACGTTTATAAGGGTCCTTGGCTAGACCCACCTTATCAGGTGGTTCTGGCTCATCTTCAATTAGGGGGTCGTCATTGCTGAATGGATATTTCATTGACCGCTCAAGATCGGCACTCTTTTTAAATGCCCCTAATTGAAGAGGTAGATTGTTGTACTTCCGGTTTTTCAAAGCTTCATGAGTTTTTACAAATGGTCGTCCCAACATTAGAGGAGCGTCATCGAGGATGACAAAGTCGGTTGGGATTACCATTTGGTTTGTTTGAACCAAGACATCCTCAACTACACCGATTGATTTTATTACTTTCCGATTAGATAGAAAAATGGGTATTTGAAGTGGAGAAAAATCACTAATACTTAATTTCTCGAAAATGTAGTTGGGCATAATGTTAACACAAATATCTTTATCAATTGTGACATTACTAATAAATGAATTTTGAAAGAAACATGGAACCGGTGTAATGTTAATTTCAAATGGGTCTTCTTTTATTAGTGAGGTTTGATCATTAGTTAACTTAACGCTTACCGTTTCGTCAATTTTAGTGTTAGTGTTTAACTCTTTTAAGAACTTAGCATGAGTGGGAACTAAACAATGATTTTCAAAAGAAGGTGACAAGAGATTAATTTCTTCAAAATTAGACTCTTCTTGAATTTTAACGTTGTCGGACTCACCATTCTCGTTGTTTAACTCATGTGTCGGTTCTTCACTTATTTGTTCTTCCATTTTTACACTTTCAGTTATCTCTTCTTTATTTAATTGTTCTCTTGCGCGGGACTCCTCTTCCCTTGCGCGAGATTCTTTTATATAGCGATCGATAACTCTAAGGTGTTCTAATATCCTATCGGTCACTTCGGTTATAGAAAAAGGATCGGGATTTTCAAAGCTTGAGTCCGGTTGTTCGATCCCTTGTTCCTCACAATACCCATATGAAGTAGATGGTTCACACCATTGTTCTTCATTGTAAGCATATGATGGATAAGGGTCGTAAGTTTGTTCTTCATAGTACTCATACGAGGTGGGTTGTTCACGCCATGGTTCCTCATAGTAAGCATATGAAGGTGGTGGCTCATATCTTGGTTCCTCAAAGTATGAGTAAGAAGGCTCATACCTTGGTTCATCAAAGTATGAGTATGTGGGAGGAGGTTCATACCTTTGGTCTTCATAGGATGTGTATTAAGTTGATGGCTCGTACCTAGGCTCCTCATAGTAGGTGTATGAATTGGATGGTTGATATGAGTGACAATATTGAACCGAGTGCGGGTTACCACAATTAGTGCAATAGTTATTACTATAATCATCCTCCTCATAGGTGTAGTTGTAACCTCCTAAGTATTGATCCATAAGAATCACCCAGCAGACCACAACCAAGTCTCGAGATCAGAAAACAAAAACAAAAACGGAAACAGAGGCTGGACACGGCCCCGTGTTCAGTGGACACGGCCCCGTGTACAGAATCTGTATCTGGGCGTTTTAATTAAAGTTACTGATTTCGTTGAGCACGGGGCGTGTTCAGTGAGCACGGCCCGTGTTCAGACTACTGTTACTGGGTGTTTTATGAAAAATGTGCAGCACGGCCCGTGTTCAGTGAGCACGGCCCGTGTTCAGACTACTGTAAATGCAAAACTAAACTAAAATGCAGAAAAAATGTGCGCGCGTTTTAAAAAAAAAGTTTTGAAAAACTAATTACGCTGTCGATCTGAAGCTTTCTTAAAATCCTTGTGTCCCCGGCAACGGCGCCAAAAACTTGATGTGCGTGAAGTGTGTTATGGTTTTAATGTTTATTTTAAGCCCTTTTACACTTTTTTAGCCAAGTTTTAAATTTATAAAACACGATATTTACTAACACTAAACACACATATGGGTAAGCGCACTCATCGTGAGCGTAGTATAGTGTTGGTAAGATACCGAGGTTGTCCAAGGACACAAGAGCTTTTAGTACCGGTTTATCCTCAACGTCTAATCAAATCAAAAAGTTTAGAAAAATGTTTTTAAACTAAGAAAAATAAAAACTAACTAAAATACAGAAAATAAAAATAAAAGAGATAGACAAGATGAATCACTTGGTTCTGACTCGTGTATAGTGTAACCTTTGATTATTTCCGCACTATTGCACTATTTAAGAGATTATCTTAGTTATTGTAGTAAGCCCCTCTTTTGGAGGTGACGTTACCCTCAACCCAGTAGTTTGAGTCAGCAAGGATACAATCCTAAAGGGTCGGATTATTGAAAGATAATTAATTAAGTTATTAATGCATATTGTGGTAGGCCCCTCTTTTGAAGGTGACGTTACCCTCGGCTAAGTAGTCTGAGTCAGCAGGGATACAGTCCTAAGTAGCCGGGTTAAAGTTTAAATAGTAGTTTAACTTATGAGGGGATCAAAGAGTTTGGACCCCCACCATCCAATACCATTAAGTATTGAAGGAGGTCCTACTAAATTTGACCCAGGTCCTTTGCAGGATCTATACACTGAACAACGGCAAGACTCTTACCAAACCGTTCCCTTAACCCCCGACCAGGTAGCCAACATACCTCCATATAGACCGTGGAGATATGAATGGTGAAAATCTTTTATTTTATATAGACAGTAAAATAATGCCAAGACACCATGGACAAACGATAAGGAAGAATCACCTTCAACATAAGAAACTAGTTATTAAAGTCGTTAATACATAACCAATTAAAAAGTGCGAAAAGATTAAAAATAAAAAGTATTACACTAGACACTTTGTCTTCACCAAGTGATGTAAGAGACTTAGGCAAACATGGCCTTGATTGTCAAGAACTCTTACGATCAATCTTGGATCCCGAGACGACTCACACACTTTATGATGGACAATGGATGATGGTGGTGGATGATGGTGTTATGGTGGTGGTGGGTGGTGGGTGAAGTGTGAGAGAGGTGGTGTGCCAAGGAATGGTTTAAGCTTGAGCCAAGCACTCCTATTTATAGGCTGAACAGAAGCCTGGACACGGCCCCGTGTCCACCCTTATTCTCTTTCTTCATTAATTGCTCTTGTCTGCATTAGTTGACCACGGCCCCGTGTCCGTTGGGCACGACCCCGTGTGCAGAAGCGTATCTGTACTATCAAGATTTGCTCAGATTCTGCGAATCTTTGAGTTGACCACGGCCCCGTGTCCGCTGGGCACGCCCCCGTGGTGGGTGATAGAAGCTTCTACAACTTTGTCTTTTCTGCAGACACTTGAGCACGCCCCGTGTTCGCTGGACACGCCCCGTGTTAAGCTGAGCACGCCCCGTGTTTAGCTGGGTACAACCCCATGCTCAGCTGGGCACAACCCCATGCTCAGCTTTCTTCTTGTTTTTGCTTTGGGAGATGATGTCGAGGAGTCGGGCATGCCTGGTTTCTTCCTTTTCTTTGTATTTATGTTGGTTTTGGCTATATATTTGTTCCTTTTGTTCGTTTAAGCTCATTTGATCCTGAAAATACAAAAGGAAGACAAAAGCACACTTTTTCCAACATTAGTACTAAAAAGGGTTAGTTTTATGCCTCATTTGATGTAATTTATATGTTGCATTTTACACCCATCAGAAATCCATACTTCGACGCAAGTTTTTCCCTCTACTTCATCAAAACAGGAAACATAGTCGTTAATCTAGGGGTGAAACCCGAATCTTGATGACTTATTTCCTCTCATTATTGTGGTTTTGCAAAATTCTCACCAAAGTCACGATGAATTCCAATGACTCGAGCTGTGTGAATAACCGAAAGGATGTATGCCAATCACCGTGTATCAGTGATAGTGCACAGTCTATTAGGCCAAAACGTGTGCTCGAAGTCGTTGAGAATAGTCGAATCACCTTGGCTATTAGACGTGTTTCGACGAAAGCCGCAGACAGTCTATTCTCGATTTTATGTGTTTCAATTCTGGGTTTCGCCGCCGCTAACTCTGATGATTTATCGCTTTTATATGGAATTTTATGTGTTTTATATGACTATTTGTTAGAGTTTTGAGATAAACAATACGGTGGTACTGATGAATTCATTTCGCGCTTTTCACTTCGCCCGACACACACAACTCACTATGTAACGAATCGCTGGTGTTATTCGCAATCACTACTCGCTAATCGCAATCGCTATACGCTGTTGTGAAGGATAGGTGAATACGTGCAAAATATGTGTTTAGGTTAGCTTATGTGCTAATGTGCTTATGTGATTATGTGCTTACGTGATTCTGTGATTATGTGCCTACGTGAACTTTGTGAATGGTTGTGTTCCTAAGCTTTATGGTGAATAGCTAGACTATACTAGGGATAATCGAAATTGAGTTTTAGTCCTGTGACGATGTCTGTTGCAGACAATGTCATCATTTGGGTCACAACACTACCGAGCGGCTAGGCGTAATCACGCTGACAAACGAATCGCCTCTCTCGCCGCTAAGCAAATGGTGAAAGTCATCCCACAAATCGTCAGTGAACTAAATGAGAACGCTAGCAGTTCAAAGCCTGCGGACCAAAAGAATTTACCGGTGAAGAAGGTCCTACGGCCATGTTTCAATGGTTTGATTCTATCGAAGTCACCCTGCGCCAGAGTGGCTGTCTAGAAAACCTACGCACTGTCAATGCTACCGGCGTCTTCCAATCCCGCACTCTTGATTGGTGGATGGCCGAGAGAAACAAACGAGGGAACGATGCAGCTTTCGGATTGTCGTGGGACGAGTTGAAGAACATCATGATGCAAGAGTTTTGTCCTTCCCATGAACTCCAAAAGCTCGAGGATGAATTCTGGCACATAAAGCAGGATGGTGGAGATAACGCTGGTTTAACTGCTCGCTTCAAGCAGTTGAGTATCATCTGCCCTGGTCAGGTTACTACTCCTGATATTACAATCAAGAAGTATATCCGTGCTCTGCCGGATTGCGTCGCAGATTTTGTTCAGGCTGCAAAGACGACAACAATTGAGTAAACCTACCTACTCGCCGCTGAGATCAACGATAAGCGAGTCAGGGCTGGTTATTTCGACAAAGCCTCCAAGAACCTGCATCAAGCCACAACTGCTACACTCGCTGACACCACCGCCGCATTGCAGTCTTCAAAGCTCTCACGCCGCCAGGCTCAGATAGACAACAACGTGGTTAATGGTACGTTTCTCGTAAATGGAATATATGCTTCGTGTTTGTTTGATTCTAGAGCCGAAAACTGTTTGGTATCGTTTGAATTCGAAAAGCTCCTTAATCGTAAGTCCGCCCATCTCCCCTCGATGTTCGATGTTGAAGTTGCCACTAGAAGAACCGTCACCGTCAGTTCTGTTCTATGTGACTGTACTCTCAATCTCAACGATCATGTTTTCCCGATTAACCTCATCCCGATGCAACTCGGTAGCTTCGAAGTCATAGTAGGTATGGATTTCCTTCGGGAAAATCATGCTGATATTATTTGCTTCGATAAAATGATTCGTTTCTCGCTCGCTAATGGTGATCAACTTTGTGTTTATGGAGAAACTCCTTCGAAAGGTCTCAAACTCATGACATATGTCCAAGCAAGTATCTCCGCAAGGAATACCAAGCTTTCTTGGCACACATTGTAGTAGTGGAGAAAAAGGAAGTTAAGGAGGTAGACCAGGTGCCTGTAGTTCGTGATTTTCCCCTTGTATTCCCTAACGAGCTTCCGAGATTACCTCCCACTCGTGATATCTATTTCTGAATCGACCTCATTCCTGGAGCAAATCCAGTTGCTAAAGCGCCTTATCGACTCGCTCCTTCCGAAATACGTGAACTCTCGAGTCAGCTCCAGGAACTACTTGATAAAGGCTTCATTCGCCCTAGCACCTCTCCTTGGGGCACGCCTGTCCTTTTCATTAAAAAGAAGGATGGATCGTTCCGGATGTGCATCGACTATAAGGAGTTGAATAAGCTCACTATCAAGAATCGATATCCCTTGCCTCTAATCGATGATTTGTTTGACCAACTACAAGTTGCTACGTGTTTCTCGAAGATCGATCTACGCTCAGGCTATCACCAACTACGAACACAGGAAGAAGATATACCCAAAACCGCTTTTCGAACCCGTTATGGTCATTACGAGTTCGTTGTCATGCCTTTTGGTTTGACCAACGCTCCCGCAGTCTTCATGGATCTAATGAATCGCGTGTGCAAACCCTTTCTTGGCCGCTTCGTCATCGTATTCATCGATGATATCCTGATCTATTCCAAAACAAAAACCGAACACTCGAAGCATCTACGTTTGGTTCCTGAGTTGCTCCAAGGAAACCGTCTCTATGCCAAGTTCTCCAAGTGTGAATTCTGGCTGGAGGAGGTCCAATTCTTGGGACACATTGTCAATAGTCAAGGTATTCATGTCGATCCCGTGAAGATTGAATCAGTTAAGAGCTGGGTTACACCCAAGAACCCGTCTGAAGTCCGTTCTTTTCTCAGACAAGCAGGCTATTATCACCGATTTATCGAAGGTTTCTCTACAATCACTGTACCGCTTACCTCTCATACGCACAAGGACAAACCTTTTGTTTGGGGAACTAAACAAGAGGAGTCTTTTCAAACTCTCAAGGCTATGCTTTGTAATACTCCCAGCTCTCACTTCCGGATGGAAACGACGATTTTGTAGTCTACTGCGATGCCTCTAACCTCGGTCTTGGTTATGTTCTATTACAACGAGACAAGGTTATCGCGTACGCCAATCGACAGCTCAAGATCCGGGAGAAGACTATACCACACACGACCTCGACCTTGGCGCAATTTTTTTTGCGTTAAAGATTTGGCGACACTACCTTTACGGTACTAAGTGTACGATCTTCATCAATCATAGGAGCCTACAAAACATATTTGACCAGAAGGAACTGAATATGCGTCAACGTCGGTGGGTAGAACTCCTCAACGATTACGACTGTGAGATCCGTTACCATACAGGCAAGGCAAACATCGTCGCCGATGCTCTCAGTCGACGAAGCTATCTGCATAGCGCTCGTAATATCCAAGCCCAACTTATTCTCAAAACTCTCATCCGCGACGCGAAGCATGCTTGTTTTGCCGAACGTACTTTGAAGAAGGAAAGGATTCTTAATGATGGCGCTCAACTCGAGAATAAATTGAATGGTATCTTTCATTATCTAGACTGAATTTGAATTCCTAAGCGTACCAATTTACGATAACTTTTGATGGACGAAGCTCACAAATCTCGGTATTCTATCCATCCCGGTGCTGACAAGATGTACCAGGACATGCGCTGCAAGTACTGGTGGCCGGGCATGAAAAAGGATATCGCTCTCTATGTCTTGAAGTGCCTGACTTGTTCCAAGGTCAAGGCCGAACAGCAAAGACCCTCTGGCTTGCTCGTACAACCCGAGATCCCTATGTGGAAATGGGAGAGTATAGCTATGGACTTCATAACGAAACTTCCACGCACGCCATCAGGTCACGACAATATCTGGGTTGTCGTTGATTGCTTGACTAAGTCCGCTCACTTTCTACCAATACGGGAAGACTATAAGGTAGAATGATTAGCCTGAATCTATACCAACGAGGTCATTTGTCGACACAGGACGCCTCGTGACATCATCTCTGACCGCGATGGTCGGTTTACCTCGCGCCTTTGGGAAACATTTCAGTTTGCTCTCGGTACTACACTAAATCTAAGTACCGCTTTCCATCCCCAAACTGACAGTCAGACTGAACGCACAATTCTTACTCTTGAAGACATGCTTCGCTCGTGTGTCATAGATTTCGGTGGTAATTGGGACACGCACTTACCTTTAGTCGAATTCTCGTACAATAATAGTTATCACTCTAGCATCAAAATGGCACCATTTGAGGCATTGTACAGAAGAAAGTGTCGATCGCCTATTATATGGCATGAGATTGGAGACGCGCAAATTACCGGTCCTGAGCTATTGCAAGAAACGACTGACAAAATCCTCCAAATTCGAGACAATCTGCTGAAAGCTCAGAGCCGACAGAAAAGTTATGCCGATAGACGCCGCAAGCCCCTTGAATTTGACGTTGGCGATCACGTAATCCTAAACGTTGCACCTTGGAAGGGGGTGATCAGATTCGGCAAGAAAGGAAAGCTCGCGCCTCGATATGTTGGACCCTTTAAAAACCTGGAAAGGATTGGTAAGGTGGCCTACAGACTCGAACTACCGGAGGAACTGAGTAATGTCCACCCGACTTTCCACGTTTCGAACCTTAGAAAGTGTCTAGCCGAACAGGAATTACATGTCCCTCTTGAGGATTTACAAGTGGACGAAACATTACACTTCGTGGAAAGGCCTGCCGAGATCATGGGTCGAGAAACCAAGGTGCTCAGACGCTCACGCATTCCCATAGTGAAGGTTCGTTGGGAAGGCAAACGAGGTGTCGAGTTCACCTGGGAACTCGAAAGTGACATGAAGGCAAAGTACCCGCAACTATTCGTTACGCCTACTTCTTAAATTTCGGGACGAAATTTCCTAAAGTAGGGGAGGCTGTAACAACTCATGTTTTGAAAGTCAAAGTACAAGTCAAAGTCAAAGGAAGAAAAGATTGCTAACAGCAATCTGTCACTCCTTGCTTAACTATGGAATTGTACCTCTTGACTTGTAATCGAATCTTTTAATTTATTTACTTTAGTTGTATTATGTGGAGTATTTATTAATAATCGAGGTTTAATCGCATGTTAATCATTAATCGACTTATCGCTAATCGCATCGCTATCGCATCGCAACTCGAATTATGTGTTCTGGATATTGTTTTACATGTGTATGCTATTATGTGTTATTTGTGCATGTTATGTTCATGTTGAGGTGTTTTGTCACAATCTCAATCGCAACTCTATCACAATTGCAATCTAATCGCAAACGCTAAACGCAAGTTATTTATAGTGATTGCATGTTAGATATAGTAGTTAGGTTACTTGTGTAACCAATGGGAAATACTATCGCATCGCTCACTCGAATCGCATCGCCACGCTCAACGCACGCGAAACGAAAGGTCAAAACCCAACTCGCTAGACACTTGGATCGAATGGCCAACCAATCGAATGGCCATTCGATCGGATCGCCATCCGACCAAGGCACCATCCGATCCGTTCCAGTGCCATTTCCTCTTTTGGAAACCCTATAAATACCCCTCTGTCACATCACTTATGATGTGACAGCTCCCTCATTCGACCAGCAACGTTCCAGACCTTCTTTCTCTATATTTCTCGTGATTCTTGTAAGTTTCCAACTCAAATCTTGTACATCTATCATCTACACGCACTTCTTCATCATTTTCGCCTTTGGATCTCAACTTTTAACCGTGAACCCAGTGGATTTGAGGTGTTTTAGGGTGATGTCATCATGGACTTCTTATGAACTTCAAGTTTTGGCATCATTCCACCAAGAACAACTCAGATCTAAAGGATTTCCACATGATTTAACAACGATTTTGCATAGATCTAAACATTTTTCAAAGCTAAAAGGATTGAAAGATGTTTTTCCAACTTTCTTTCAACTCTTTTACACTCAATACACTCAAACCAATAGAATCGGAGCTCATTCATGCCTTCCACTCTTCTCTAGTGATGTGCCGGTTTGAGATCTGAATCCTATCCACGGGACAACCGACTTCTGCCTCGTTGAAAGTATCATAACCCCCGGTTACGTATTAGATACGCTGCCCGATTGATCCAGGGTTCCGTAACGGCTGACGTGGTTCTGCCCGACGTAGTCATTGGAATGTCGTCTCGGGGGGGGGGGGGGGGTATTACTCATGTAAATATTGGGTTATTATACTAACGCGTGTGCATTTGTGTAATTAATAGATAATCACTAGGAAATCCTTAAGGAAAACCCTAAGACAACAATGTGAGTAATCTCCTTTTTGCTAACTGTTTTTACAAAACCTCATATGATTAATATTATATTAAACAGTGATTGAGTATTTGTATTTCACAATTATCGTCGGTATGTTGGGGTTTTGTATACAAAATTTGTTACTACATTGTGAGTAGTAACATGACCACAAGTCAGGTTGACAATACCGTGGGTGGTAATTAAAGTAGATGGAAACAAATATAATTGCGCGACCGCCCTCAATACTGTACAATGGTTTTTTTACATGTCTTAATTAAACTGGGATTCACTCACCAGTATTTCCCATTGACAAAATGTTTTTAAACGCGTTTCAGTTAACAAAATGTGAAAGCCAAATAGAAGCCAGCTGGACAGCACTGAAGGCTTGGAAAAGTGGCTATAAAGTTACCTAAAATAAAGAGATGTTTTATCTAAATAAAATAGGGTTTTACCCCTATGAAAATGTGTGTACTAAAAACTTGGGAATTTCCCACGTGTTTAATATTATTAAAGTGTGGTATTTTACTCTGATAAAATTTTTCCTAACTACGGTCCTGAAGTAAATTCCGCTGCCAAAATGATAAACACCGATACCACTGAAACTAGTCGCGGCCACCCGTTCCCGGGTAATTAGAGGATGGGGGTTGCGACATGCCATCCGATCGGATCGCCATCCGATCGAACCGCAATCCGATTGGATTGCACTTGAACTCCAACACTTAAACATTTAAACTTTCAACGAACATCAGTTCTGACGGGTTGCCAACCGATCGGATTGCTACCCGATCGAGTGACCATCCTGCTGTGAACTTGTTCTCAACTACGAAGCCTCGCCAATCGGATCGCCATCCGATCGAACCGCCATTCAATCGAGTGACCTGAAAGGTAGAGATACTTCTCTGTTTTCAAAATGCTACAACGAACACTTCAAAGCCATCATACACAAACACATCCATCCCAAACGAGCGTCAATCGGACCGAATGGCCATCCGAACGGATGACCATCCGACTAGATGATCACTCGTCACCTTGCCTCACTTGTTTTGTTTTACGCACCGCTCGTCGCTTATGCTACCATTCTGATCAGGCTAATCTCACTCTAGCGGTCCCTTCAATCCATTAACTTCCATCGCTGTGAGTATACTCCATCCCTTTTTGATTTATGCACTTTTGGGTGTTACATACGTTACTTATTCTAAATCACATCGAACACACAACGCAAATACTATTTATACGCTGACCGATAATGCATGTTATACGTGACTCGATGAATGCTTGTTTGTTATGTTTACACATTGATTGATGTCTACCTGCCTTAGCAACGATAGTACTATAGTTTGGACACAGCACTGGTTTACTCAGGGGTTATTAAGGACAATACTTCAAGTGTTCGTAGTGATGAACATGTGATGTGCACTCGCTACTCGCAGTCAAATATCAGTCATTGGTATTGATAGGATCATTGTCGATAACTTACATGCTTCACATTATACGTTGCACATGCTGGTTATGCATAAATGCTTTCAAACTCTGTTATTACTATCAAACTTGTATGCTCACCTTTACACTATGTGTATTGACCTCTATTTTAACGTATGTGACAGGTGCTTAGGATGTTTGCTTGCTGTTTGATGAAACCGAGCTAGGATGGAGTCTAAAAACAAACTAAATAAAATCTGAGTTGTCAGAATGGATACTTGTCTTTGAGAACAATGTCTGTAATAACTGTTTTTTATATTATATGTTTGTGGTATGGGACATAAACCTTTAATATATTATAACAAATAGTTGTTATGGATTCTCCTAGACAATTTGTTTCGCTCAGTGCTGCGGCCCGATGTTTCCGCCACCGGTTAGGGTGTGACATCATAACCCACGGTTACGTATCAGATACGTTGCCCGATTGATCTAGGGTTCCATGACGGTTGTCGTGGTTCTGCCCGACGTAGTCGTTGGAATGCCGTCTCGGGGAGGGTATCACTAATGTAAATATTGGGTTATTATACTAACGCGTGTGCATTTGTATAATTAATAGATAATCACCAGGAAATCCTTAAGGAAAACCCTAAGACAGCAATGTGAGTAATCTCCTTTTTGTAAACCTTTTTACCAACTTTTTTTACAAAACCTTAAATAATTTACAATGTGATTAGTAGTGATTGAGTCTTTGTAGTTCTTCAATTACTGCCGGTATGTTGGGGTTTTGTATACAAAATGTGGAACACGTTACCATTGGACAACGAGATAGCCAATGTGTAATATGACCCAGCAGTCAGGATTGACAATACTGAATGAGTAATTGTGTAGATATAAACATTGTGATTGCTCTCAATACTGTTAAAGGATAAATGCTTCTTGATTAAACTGGGATTCACTCACCAGTATTTCCCACTGACAAATGTTTTTAAAACGCGTTTCAGGTAACAAAATGTGAAAGCCAATTAGAAGCCAGCTGGAGAGCACTGAAGGCTTGGAAAAATGTGGCTATAAAAGTTACCTAAAAGACGATGTTTTAAATTCAATAAAATAGGGTTTATCCCTATAAACATGTTTGTAATGGAAACTTGGGTTTTACCCATGTGTTTATTAATATGAAAATGTGGTATTTTACTCTGATAAAATATTTCCTAACTACGGTCCTGATGAAATTTCCGCTGCCAAATAATGATAAACCAACGATACCACCACATCTGAGTTCGCGTCCGCCCGATCCCAGGAGATAGGGGGCGGGGGTTGCGAAAGAAGGTGGTATCAGAGCTAAGCCACTGATTCAGCCATAAAAGTGTTCTGCTGACATTGAAATTGTCAATTCTGTTAGGAAATAATTAATAAGATTATGTGCATACGTGTAGATTATTATTTTGTGTTATTTAACAATTTGTTAGTTTACAGCATGAGTGACCATGGACCTTCAGACGCTTACCGTCAACTGTCCGGTTCACCTAGTGACGAAGGCACCTCTTCACAGCCTACCCTCTCAGGGTATTCGGCTGACAACGAAGATGGGATATTCGTGTTCAAGGCCCAATCTGAAGAGCCATTCCCTCCCAAGAAGAGAGGATGGGTCAGCAGAGGAGTGCATGAACGTGGGAAAAGGATGAAAAAATTACAACAACAACGAGTTTTAGTAGCCACTAAGAGAGAAACAGATGCTCACACCAAGGATATGCTCAATAGGAGTCTAGCAAGTTTTCATATCTTAATCACTACAGCTGCAGACCCCAATTTAGAGCAACTTATAGCACCCCAGTCATTACCATTGTTTCCCACACAACCCATGGACATCGAACTAGACTCAACTGAGATTCCTAGGGTATCTGCACCCCCTCCTCTAGACTATGACCCATGGTTTGACGACCATAGGGATTACCAGCAACGTTATCCAATCCCCATAGAGGAGCCCATGCAAGATCTAGTAGGACCCTATCCCGATTTGGATCCCCTAGACCCATATTACGATAATGACCAATACATCAGGGAGATTCTAGAGAATCCATACCCTCAGGAAGAACAGATGCCCCAGTTCCCAGACCCAATACCAGCACCTGCACCACCCATGAGCACTGAGAATGTGCAAGAACTCCGAACCTTTGGTGAGGAGATTTTAGAAGAAAGTGAGAGGATGAGGCAAATAGGGGAACGACTCATCTGGAAATATGACGAGCGTAATATGGAATTTTGGATGAACCACTATCATTAAAAATAATATATATATATATGTATGTGTGTGTGTGTGTGTATGTGTGTGTGTATGATAAAAAATCTTATATATAATAATAATATATTGTAGTATATACATACATACATATATATATATATATATATATATATATGTATATATATATATATCTGTGTGTGTGTGTATGTGTGTGTGTGTGATAAAAAAATCTTATATAATAATAATAATATATTGTAGTATAGACCATCTTGTGGTTAGTGATGCATACTAGTATTATATTTTAATTCCAGTTGTATTTGTAATAAATACAGATGCCTACTATAAAATAGAGTAAGTCGCAATGTTCGACGATTTTGGATCAACATGCTTGTTGTGTGATTGATGCATTGGATATTTTCATACGATATTAATATCTGGTAATTGTTTAAATTCAGATGGCCGACGCAGCAAATCAGGAAAACCTGAATAATGAAAATCAAATAAATAACAGTGAAATTCGACACATTGTAAGCCAAGGAATTAGGGATGCCATGCCAGCAATTATCCAAAATGTTAGGGACACGGAAAATAATAATAAAAGTGATAATGGAAGTAAGCGAACCCATACGGAACCTAGTCACAACGTGCACAATGGACCCATTTTTCAAATGCCAATCCCAAAAAGAAGAAGAACCATGTCTTATGGTTGTTCTTTCTCTGACAATGAAGGGCACATTGCAGCTCTACGTTGGATAGAAAAGACTGAGGCAGTCCTAAAAATAAGCAAGTGCGCAGCAGAAGATAAAATAATGTTTGCTTCCAATCTGTTTAAAAATGCAGCATTAGAATGATGGAACACTATCCTCCAATCTAGAAGAAGTGACAGGGTTTATGGTATGGAATGGAACGAGTTTAAGGATACAATAGAAAGGAAATTATGTCCTCCCAATGAAAAGGAACATATAGCAAATAAATTCTTACATCTAAGAATGACTGGAATAGCTAGTAAGGGTTACACTACTACATTCTTTGAATATGCTAGAATAGTGCCAACCCTAGCATCACCTGAACCAGTGTTAATTTCCTGTTACACCTAGGGATTAATCAGTGAAATTAGGCATGTAGTTAATGGAGCTAGACCACAAACCATAGAAGAAGCAGTAGAACTAGCTAATACCTTGACAAATGAACTGGTACGTACTCAAGAAGAAAACCAGAGGAAGAACCTAGCTCAAAAGCTTACCCAGGAATTTCGCTACGGTAATTCTAACCGTGGGAAAAATGCAGGTTCTACTCCTGCACCTTATTGCAAATATTGCAAAAGGAAGCATTCTGGAAGATGCTCCATATACTGTAATTTTTGTAAAATCTCTGGACACAAGGAAGAAGACTGCAGGAAGAAACCCACCAATAAGATATGCTACAATTGTGGAGAGCAAGGTCGTATCAAGCCAAATTGTCCGAAACTAGCCCCAGCAACAAACACCAAGAATACTAAGAATGCTAGAACATTTGTCCTGACTGCAGAAGAAGCCAAAATGATTATGGACGTGATTGCCGGTACGTTTTTAGTTAATGATGTTTTTGCTAAAGTATTATTTGACTCTGGTGCAAACCAAAGTTTTATTAATACTTCATTTTGCAAACTTCTCAATCAACTATTAACTAAACTCCAACAAGAATGTTTAGTAGAAACAGCGAATGGAGAAACCATTAAGATTACCGAAATCTTGTAGGGAGCAAGAATAGAATTTCTAAATCAAAAATTTATTGCCAACCTTTACCCAATGAATCTGGCAGGATTTGATGTTGTATTAGGAATGAATTGGTTAATAGCCAATAAAGCCAGTATTCTATGTGATCAAAAGTCAATACAAGTAAATTCACCAAAAGGTGAAAAGATCACAATTAAAGGAGACAAGTCAACTAGATCCACAAAATTCATCTCTGTAATGAAAACAGCAAGTTATGCTAGAAAAGGATCACTAGTGTATATGATTTCTATAATCATTAACACTAAAGGAAAGGAATTAAAAGATATCCCCGTAGTATCTCAATTTTCAGATGTATTTCCAGAAGAGTTACCAGGGCTACCGCCAGACAGAGAAGTCGAGTTAAGAATTCATCTGCTACCAGGAACAACACCGATTGCCAAAGCACCTTATCTTATTTATCAAAAAGAATTA
This sequence comes from Helianthus tuberosus, assembly GCA_030545235.1. Lineage (NCBI taxonomy): Eukaryota > Viridiplantae > Streptophyta > Magnoliopsida > Asterales > Asteraceae > Helianthus > Helianthus tuberosus. The sequence goes on from CM060360.1 coordinate 168,298,764, forward strand.
TACAGCCAAGTTCATCGCCATGGTAAGCACCGATCTTGGAAAAGGGATTTATACAGCCAAGTTCATCGCCATGGTAAGCACCGATCTTATTTGTCCAAAAAAAAAGACGGGTCGATGCGAATGTGCATTGATTACCGTGAATTGAATAAAGTCACGATTAAAAATCGGTACCCATTACTGAGGATCGATGATTTATTTGATCAATTACAAGGAGCTCGATTTTTTCTCGAAAATCGATTTACGTTCAGGATATCATCAATTAAAGGTACAGGAAGAGGACATTCCTAAGATCGCTTTTAGAACCAGGTATGGCCATTATGAATTCACTGTCATGCCATTTGGTTTAACCAATGCCCCAGCCGCATTTATGGACATGATGAACCGAATATGTAAGCCATATTTGTATAAATTCATAATTGTCTTTATAGATGATATTCTAATTTATTCTAAAAGTAAAAAGGAACATGCAGCGCATCTACATGCACTTCTAAATTTGCTGAGAAAAGAAAAGCTTTATGCAAAGTTTTCTAAGTGTGAATTCTGGTTAGAACAGGTACAGTTTCTTGGACATTTGGTCAATCATGAAGGAATTCATGTAGATCCCAACAAGATTGAGGCAATTACTAAATGGAAACCCCCTGAGTCACCAATTGAGGTTAGAAGTTTTCTAGGACTAGCCGGTTATTATAGAAGATTCATCCGAGATTTTTCTAGAATAGCCATTCCCTTAACTAAGCTAACCTGTAAATCTGTTAAGTTTGAATGGGGACCAAAACTAGAAGAAGCCTTTAGAATCCTTAAGCAAAGATTAACCAACGCACCCATATTAGCATTACTAGAAGGAACTAAAGATTTTGTAATATATTGTGATGCTTCTAAGTTAGGTTATGGATGTGTATTGATGCAACGTCAAAAGGTTATAGCCTACGCATCTAGACAACTTAAAAATCATGAAGAAAATTATACAACCCATGATTTAGAATTAGGAGCTATCATTTTTGCCCTGAAAATTTGGAGACATTACCTTTACTGTAGTAAGTTTACCATTTTCACCGATAATAAGAGTTTAAGATATGTTTTCGGGAAAAAAGAGTTAAATATGAGGCAAAGACGCTGGATGGAAATACTGAGTGATTACGATTGTAATATCCAGTATCATGCAGGAAAAGCTGACGTAGTAGCCGATGCTTTAAGTCGAAAATATTACGAAAAGCCAAAAAGAATGCGTTCTCTTAAATTAAATATGCAGATAGATTTAAACGAACAAATTAGAAAAGCACAGGAATCAGTAATCAAGGATGACACTGAAAAGTTAAAAGGAATGATTAAGGAATTAGAACAAGGAACAGATGGAATTTGGAGATTCCATAAGAAAAGAATTTGGATACCTAAACTAGGAAACATACGCCACCGTATATTAGAAGAAGCCCATAAATCTAAGTATACCATGCATCCTGGAAATGATAAAATGTATCAAGACTTAAGAAAGAATTTCTGGTGGATAGGAATGAAAAAGGATGTAGCAACTTATGTTGCCAAGTGTCTAACTTGTTCACAGGTCAAAGCTGAACACCAGAAACCCTCAAGTTTGTTACAGCAATTGGAAATGCCTATATGGAAATGGTAATTAATAACAATGGACTTTGTTACCAAATTGCCCAAGACACAAAAATGTAATGATACAATCTGGTTGATTGTAGACAGACTAACTAAATCTGCTCATTTCTTACCAATGAAGGAAACATTCGGTATGGAACAATTAGCCAAAATGTATGTAAATGAAATAGTTTCATTACATGGAATTCCTTTATCAATTGTTTCTGATAGAGATAGCCGTTTTACCTCTCATTTTTTGGACAAGTTTCCAAAAAGCAATAGCACAGCTTATCATCCTCAAACGGACGGACAAAGCGAAAGGACCATTCAGACAATTGAAGACGTGCTTAAAGCTTGTGTAATTGATTTCGGAGGAAACTGGGACGATCACATACCATTAATAGAATTTTCTTACAATAACAACTATCACACAAGTATCAATGTTGCACCATTCGAAGCACATTATGGACGAAAGTGCCGAACCCCAGTCTGTTGGGCAGAAATTGGAGAAAAGCAATTATCTGGACCAGAAATAGTACAAGAAACAACCGATAAGATCATTCAAGTCAAAGAATGCTTGAAAGCAGCACGTGACCGACATAATAGTTACGCTGATAATAGACGAAAGCCACTGGAATTTCAGATAGGAGACAAAGTGTTATTCAAAGTTTCTCCTTGGAGAGGAGTGGTAAGATTCATCAAAAGGGGAAAGCTAAGCCCCAGGTATGTTGGACCTTTTAAGATTATTATAAGAATAGGACCTGTAGCCTATCAGCTACAACTTCCAGAAGAAATGGCAGGAATACATGATGTATTTCATGTATCTAATCTTAAGAAATGCTTAGCTGATGAATCACAGGTAGTACCTCTTAAAGACATAGAGGTAAATGAAAAGCTTAAATTCGTAGAAAAGCCTCTACAAATTGAGGATAGAAAAGTCAAGAATCTGAAACACAAGAGATTAGTTATGGTCAAAGTGAAATGGGATTCCAAGAGAGGACCAGAATACACATGGGAGCTTGAATCAGAGATGAAAAGGAAATATCCACACCTATTTCAGTAGACCTTGAGGACGAGTTCTCAAACAAGGTGGGGAGTATATAACAACCCTCCAAAAATATTTCCGACACCCCTAAATTATTTAAATTGTCTCTAAATGTCCTAAAATACACCCCATATACAAGATTTAACCCTAAATACCATATATAATTAAAAATAAAATAAAAATCAAGTTTTTGGGTCTTTGGCGGGCCGCGAAGACCTAGCCCTGGTCTTACGCGGGCCGCGACCGAGTGCCACCAGTCGAAACCCTAGCCCGCCACGTGGCAGGACACTCGGAGGAGCTATGCTTGTGATTCGACGAGGCTAGGGCCTACACCCCTAGCTTGCGGGCAGCGAAGGACACCTGTGTGGTCTACACTGGGCGCGAAGGATGGCTGATCAAGCCCTATAAATAGATGGCTTCGGCCATCAGTTGAAATCGTTCAAAAATTTCTTCCTCTCTCTCGAATTTCTATAGTATAGGCACTATTCCCGGGTATTATACCCCCCTAAATAACGAAGTTCTGCCCCGTTGTAAGTATCATAACCCCCGGTCACATATCAGATACGCTGCCCGATTGATCTAGGGTTTCGTAACAGCTGTCGTGGTTCTGCTCGACGTAGTCGTTGGAATGCCGTCTCGGGGAGGGTATCACTAATGTAAATATTGGGTTATTATACTAATGCGTGTGCATTTGTATAATTAATAGATAATCACAAGGAAAACCCTAAGACAGCAATGTGAGTAATCTCCTTTTTTGTAAACCTTTTTACCAACTGTTTTTACAAAACCTTAAATAATTTACAATGTGATTAGCAGTGATTGAGTCTTTGTAGTTCTTCAATTACTGCCGGTATGTTGGGGTTTTGTATACAAAATGTGGAACACGTTACCATTGGACAACGAGATAGCCAATGTGTAATATGACCCACCAGTCAGGATTAACAATACTGAATGAGTAATTGTGTAGATATAAACATTGTGATTGCTCTCAATACTGTTAAAGGATAAGTGCTTCTTGATTAAACTGGGATTCACTCACCAGTATTTTCCACTGACAAATGTTTTTTAAACGCGTTTCAGGTAACAAAACGTGAAAGCCAATTAGAAGCCAGCTGGAGAGCACTGAAGGCTTAGAAAAATGTGACTATAAAAGTTACCTAAAAGACGATGTTTTAAATTCAACAAATTAGGTTTATCCCTATAAACATGTTTGTAATGGAAAATTGGGTTTTACCCATGTGTTTATTAATATGAAAATGTGGTATTTTACTCTGATAAAATATTTCCTAACTACGGTCCGGATGAAATTTCCGCTGCCAAATAATGATAAATCAACGCTACCACCATATCTGAGTCCGCGTCCGCCCGATCCCAGGAGATTGGTGCCGGGGGTTGCGACAGAATGACCATTCGATCGAATGGTCATCCGTCCGGATGACCATCCGATTGGATGGCCATCCGATCGAACCGCCTTTCGCTTGCACTGCTACACCGCCTCAACTCCACTTTTTGCCTATAAATAGCACCTGTCACATCATGAACAGTGATGTGACAGCTTCTCCTTCGACCAGCTCGCACTTGGGCTATTTTCTCTCGATTTCTCGTGATTCTTGTAAGTTTTCAACCCAAATCTTGTACTTCTATGATCTACACACACTTTTTCATCATTTTCATCATCAAATCTTAATTTTTCAACATGAAATCGGCTGATTTGTGCTGTTCTAGGGGGATGTCATCATGAGTTCTTATGAACTTCAAGGTGTGACCTCATTCCACCAAGAATAACTCAGATCTGATAGATTTCAACATTTTTAAACACTGATTTCTCCTAAATCTAAACATAATCAAAGTGTTTCAAAGTTTTCTTCAACATATCTCAACTTTTCACATAAAACCGATGGGATCCTAGCTCGTTCAGACCTTCTACTCGTTCTATAGTGAAGTGTTGGACTGAGAATGGATTTCTATCGGAGAAGACGACCGATTCACAGGTTGAACATGAAGTACCATCAAGAACAGTTAACTAATCAGGCGGGGTGGTTCCCATCCGATCGGAAGACTTGAGCCTGATGGAGTTTCTGTTTTTTAACACGTGGTCACACCGTCTCCGTTCCAACACCAAACTTTTCTAAACTTAGCAAATTTCACAGATTTCAAAAGGAACAAGTTACCAAACGGATTGCTGTCTGATCGGATAGCCATCCGATCGAACGACAATCCGATCGAACGACTTGTGGTTTTCAACACTTAACAATTTTAAAACCAAGTTCAAACATATCTTTCCACTCAGATCACCATCCGAGCGGACGGTCATCCGTCCGGATGACCGTCAGACCGAGCGACCTGAATGTTAGGATTACTTCTTGTTTTATAAAATGTTACAACGAAAACTTCAAAGTCACATCATACACAAACACATCCATCCCAGACGAGTGGCCATCCGACCAAATGGTCATCCGTCCGGATGACTATCCGTCACTTGTCTCACTCACCTCGTTTTATGCACTATTCATCGCTTATGCTATCGTTTCTATAATCAGGCTAACTTTCTAGCGCTCCCTTCAATCCAAGAGAGTGTTTATTTACTAAACACAATCTGTGAGTATACTCGATCCCTTTTTGCTTTAAGCACTTTTGGGTGTTTCATACGTTACCTATATCAAAACACATTGATCACACAACGCAAACACTTTTATACGCTAACCGCTCTGCATGTTTTACGTGTTACTCGATGAATGCTTGTATGTTAAGTTTACACAGTGATTGTTGCCTGACACCTTAGAAACGATAGTACTATAGTTTGGACTCAGCACCTGTCGTGGACGGGGGTTGCTAAGGGTAATTCTTCACGTGTCACAGTGGTGATATGTGTTGCGCACTCTACAACTCGCAGTCACGTCTGTGCATATTTCATTGTCGATAACCTACTTGTTTCACATTATACATGTTACATGCTGGTTATGCATAAACCGCTTCCGCTATCTATTTATACTATTAAACTTGTATGCTCATGATGTGCACAAAATGCAACATATAAATTACATCAATTGTGGCATAAAACTAACCCTTTTTAGTACTAATGTTGGAAAAAGTGTGCCATTGTCTTCCTTTTGTATTTTCAGGATTAAATGAGCTGAAATTAACAAAAGAAGCAAAAAGGCAGCTAAATCTAACATAAATATAAGAAAAGGAATAAACGTGGCATGTCCGACCTCCCCGACAGCATCTTCCCAAGCAAAACAAGAAAACAGAAGGCTGAACACGCCCCGTGCTCAGTGAACAAGGGGGCGTGCCCAAGTGCCAGCATAAAAGACAAAGCTATAGAAGCTTTTATCGCCCACCACGGGGCCGTGCTCAGTGGACAATGGGTCGTGGTCAACTATAAGATTCGCAGAATCCAGGCAAATCTTGATAGTACAGATATGCTTCTGCACACGGGGGCGTGCTCAGCGGACACGGGGGCGTGGTCAACTAATGCAGACAAACTGCAATGAATGAAGACAGAGAAGAGGATGGACACGGGGCCGTGCCCAATGGACACGGGCCGTGCCCGAGCTGTTGTTCAGGCTATAAATAGGGGTGCTTGGCTCATTTGCAAACCATCCCTTGGCACACCACCTCTCTCACACTTCACCCACCACCCACCACCATCACAACACCATCATCCACCACCATCATCCATTGTCCATCATAGAGTGTGTGAGTTGTCTCGGGATCCAATATTGATCGTAAGAGTTCTTGACAATCAAAGGCCATGTTTGCCTAAGTCTCTTACATCACTTGGTGAAGACAAGTGTCTAGTGTAATACTTTATGTTTTTTTATCTTTTCGTACTTTTAACTTGGTTATGTATTAATGACTTTAATAACTAGTTTCTTATGTTGAAGGTGATTCTTCCTTATCGTTTGTCCATGGTGTCTTGGCATTATTTTACTGTCTATATAAAATAAAAGATTTTCACCATTCATATCTCCACAGTCTATATGGAGATATGTTGGCTACCTGGTTGGGGGTTAAGGGAACGGTTTGGTAAGAGTCTTGCCTTGTTTATTGTATAGATCCTGCAAGGACCTGGGTCAAATTTAGTAGGACCTCCTTCAATACCCACCGGTATTGGATGGCGGGGGTCCAAACTGTTTGATCCCCTCATATGTAAGCTACTATTAATACTTTAATCCGGCTACTTAGGACTGTATCCCTGCTGACTCAGACTACTTAGCCGAGGGTAACGTCACCTCCAAAAGAGGGGCCTACCATAATATGCATTAATAACTTAATTAATTATCTTTCAATAATCGGACCCTTTATGATTGTAGTATATGTGCTGGAAAGATGTATGCACGTGTCAGAAAAGGATGCACCAGATGGGTGTGGTGTAAAACCAAATCCACATGTTGCACCCTTTCAAGGCACGTGTCATTGATGTATTGTTCTCCTTGCTGACTCAAACTACTGGTTTAAGGGTAACGTCACTTTCAAAAGAGGGGCCTACTACAATAACTAAGATAATCTCTTAAAAAGTGCAAAAGTGCGGAAATAATCAAAGGTTACACTATACACGAGTCGGAGCCAAGTGATTCATCTTGTCTATCTGTTTTTACTTTTATTTTATTTTTCAGCATTTTAGTTAGCTTTTATTTTTTTTATTTTAAAACCTTTTTCTAACTTTTGATTTGATTAGACATTGAGGATAAACCGGTACGAAAAGATCTTGTGTCCTTGGATGACCTCGGTATCTTACCAATACTATACTACGCTCACGATGGGTGCACTTGCCCATATGTGTGTTTGGTGTTAGTAAATATCGTGTTTTATAAATTTAAAACTTGACTAACGTGTAAAACGGGCTTAAAATATATTTAAAATTATATACACACTTTACGCACATCAAGTTTTTGGCGCCGCTGCCGGGGACACAAGGATTTTAAGAAAGTTAGGAATCAACAGCCTAATCGTTTTTTCTAATTTTTCTTTTGTTTTAGGATTTTTCTTAGGTTTTCAGCTTCTGCAGAACTCAGCACGGGTCGTGCCCACTGAACACGCCCCGTGCCCAATCATTGGAACTGGCAATCCTGTTTTAAGTCAGTCAACACGCCCCGTGCCCAAGATTCAGTTACTGAAAACAGAACCGTAAGATCCCGACGGTTGGTAATTTCTGACACAAACATGAGTGATATTGATATTTTTTACTTTCGGCACTCTTATGGTACGTGGTGTCAAATATGTGGTGGTTCCCATAAAGAATTAGAATGTTATTTTCTAAATTATAAGCCCCACTATATAGATCCATCGTTTTCCCGTAGCCTTAAGAGGGGCGAAAGTAAAAATAATCCATATCTCTCCCTCGAATGCTCTCAACCGGATCTTCTAGGAGAAATGCTTCTTGATGAACTATTTCAATTGGAATATCTAATTCTTAATTGGTTAAAAGAACTTAGGATGGATTTCAATAATTTATCTCAAGACGATAACCAAAAAGAGTTGTTGGGATCGCATTCAAATAAAAACAACTTCGTTGTCCCCGATGTTACCTCTAACTCTAATGAGGACTTGAGCGATAGTCGTCCCTGTGTCGATTGTGCCGTGAAGGACTCCCCATCGACTTCGTTCGATGCATACATAGACCTGAGCGATTCGGCATACACATTCTTTAACGAGAGCCCGGGAAAGGGTTGGACTTGTCCACCTACATATAGCATAGGAATCACCCTCACCGACAACCTCTTGCGTTCTCGTCTTAATCTAGAGCAATTAAGGTATCTTAGGCACTTTGGGGTTGTTCCATCCAGTAAGGAAGCACCCGATCTGGATAAATTCCTTAGAAATAGACAAACTCCATAAGACAGCTTCTAGACACGGGGCCGTGTCCAGGTCAACACGCCCCCGTGTCCACCCAAAGATTCCCGTCTAATTTCGTGTCAGAATACGGACAAAATATGTCAGGATTCCACCTGCACACGGGGCCGTGTCCAGCCGACATGGGGCCATGTGCAGCGTAATGTCGTTTTCTATAAATGCAGCCAAGAATCCTGCACATTTGAACCATTCGAGGGACAGAGATTTGGGGAATCTTCTCACATACCATCCTAGGTATTTTCTAAAAGAAGTTTCTCAACAACCTTTTTGTCCTTTCCTCTTTTATCCACTTTCATCTCCTTCAATTGTTCTTCATGCTTCCATTAAAGCTTGAAATCTCCATAATTTCAAGCTTTATTGAGATGTTTGTTAGATTTTTATTCATGGAATCTTGTTAAAAATAAGTTCTACAACATTGTTTTAAGTTGTTTCTGCTTAAAAAAGTTTTAAAAATCACAAAAACAAATTAAAACTCCATGATTCTTTGTTCCAAAAATATGCATACATCTGAACACGGGCCGTGTTCATTGAACAAGGGGCCGTGTCCAAAGTACTGATCCCATAAAGTTGAACCCTTTTCGGTATGTTTTCTCAGAATGGCGAGCAGAGCTAGCGGAACATCTTCATCGCACTCCAGAAACAACCGACAAGGGAGAAGATCATCAACGGTTGAAGATTCTCTTGTAAACTATGTTTACGCCTTAAGAGAAGCCATTGATGAGATGACGGGAGTGGAAGAAGCATTGGTTGACCGTATCAATCATTTGACGGTGGGACTAGAGGGATGTCTTCGAGAAGTCAACCTTTTGCACCAAAGGTTGAACATTCTCGCTTCTCCTCCTTTGGTTCCAATCATTAACCAAAGGGCATGGAATGTGGTTCCCGAAGTCATCATACCGGCCGAATGGTACGCCATACATCCCTGGCCCCCTCAGGACGTACTACAGGGGGTTCCTGTTGGTGTCACTCCTCCTCCACAAAATGTTGAAGAAAACGACCCCGCCTTCTTTCTCCCGAGAGAGACAGAAGAATGGCTCTAGCAACATCTAGGGAATACCTCTCGGCTCAAAGTTCTACAAAGCTTTTAGATACCGGAAAACTATTTCCGGAGTTTTGGTTCTTATTGTACTCGTAGAGCTCCATAGGATGATTTTACATATCACTTGACCTATCTAATTTAGGACCCTTAAATTTTATTTTCTGCTTTGTTTTTAACTTTTTAGGATTATTATGTAATTCTCTCTATGACTTAATGAATGATGGTTTTAGCTAATTTGGTGTTTGGATGATGTTGTAATGAATAAAACACACTCGGGATAGTGAAGGATAACAAGGGAAACTTGAACCAACACCCCATGCACGAAAACAAGGCCATCCGACGAAATTTTCTTCATTACAGCAAGTTCAGCATGGGCGGTGCCCGCCCAACACGTCCCCGTGCTGCACAGTCTACAGAAAATGCCCAGTTCAGGTAACTGGACACGGGTCGTGTTCACCCAACACGCCCCCGTGCCCAGGCTTCTGTTTCTCTTTATTCATTTCTGTTACTGGCGATCTGAACACGGGGCCGTGCCCAGACACCACGGGGTCGTGTCCAGACGCCCAGTAACATAAATTTTGTTTTTTCACACCTTTTTACACATTCAATCAACCTAAAAACTTGTTTTTGGGACACATTGAGGACAATGTGGAATTTAAGTGTGGGGGGGTGCTAAAACTTTGAATCTTGCAAGTCCTAATCACAAGCCTTACACAAAACTCTTTTGGAACCGCTAATCACCCCAAATTTTTTCAAAATTTTTTCATTCTTTTTTTACTTGTCTAGGTTTAATTTGAGAATTTCAAATTCTAAAAAGGTTATATTTTTACAAATTTACAACCGATAGCGTCGTGATAAAAAGAACCAACATAAGAAAATTATGAAACGACATGACAAGCTTAGTTAAAATTTGATTATATATACTTGATCACATAAAAACCCATTCCCACAAAAGTGAGTTTTGAGCCTTTATTGAACATACAAATATATACCTTTAAACTAAATGCTCATTTTTCGTTTCTTGTGTGAATAGCCGCTTGGTTCTTACAACTCTAGAACTTGCCACGACGATACATTCTCGGTCCTTGCCAACTTAAACCCGAGTAAGTAAATGATGGAGGCATTAGGACAAACCCTTTTTATTTCTACACCATTATTTTTCTTTTTTTTTTTACCACCTACCCAAAATCCCCCTAGTTAACCCCTTTGTTTAAGTAACAAGCTCGGTTTTTCGTATGACTTTTCAAAAAAAAAAATTGTTGATGACGAAGCTAAAAAAAATAAATAAATAAATAAACAAACAAGTTCATCAAAAATAACTTTGTTTGAATAATGGCTTCATCAAAATAAAAAATTGCAAAAATAAAAAGTCTTACGAAAACCGACGCTTTTTACGCCTTTCGCCCTTTTACTAACCACTAACCCAACCACTTACCTTTAACCCAAGCCTAACCCTTCACCCAAAAGTCATCTTGATATTTACAAAGGTATATAGTTAAAAAGGAGGAGGATTGATCGCTTGGCAAGCCTATGGTAGGAATAAGTTCCATGCCGCTCTCGAGTGATTCACTAAAATACATCTTTGGCCGAGTGTTGAGTGGTCCCCCGTGAGATATGTGAACTTGTATATAAATGGAATTTTAAAAAGGCATGTTATGCCCTAATAAGTAATTTATCTTATGTAATGTTTTAAATAAATCATGACGAATAGGATTGTAAATAAATAAAAAAATAAAACTTGATAAAGAATCTTGGAAATCCCGACACTCTATGACAAGCCCAAAAAAAACCTTCTCTTCTACCCATTCCATTTGGGAGTGTAAAGCCACATTATAAAGAGTTTTGCTTGAGGACAAGCAAAGATTCAAGGGTGAGGGTATTTGATGTGCACAAAATGCAACATATAAATTACATCAACTGTGGCATAAAACTAACCCTTTTTAGTACTAATGTTGGAAAAAGTGTGCTTTTGTCTTCCTTTTGTATTTTCAGGATTAAATGAGCTCAAATGAACAAAAGAAGCAAAAAGGCAGCTAAATCTAACATAAATACAAGAAAAGGAACAAATGTGGCATGCCCGACCTCCCCGACAGCATCTTCCCAAGCAAAACAAGAAAACAGAAGGCTGAACACGCCCCATGCTCAGTGAACACGGGGGCGTGCCCAAGTGCCAGCATAAAAGACAAAGCTATAGAAGCTTCTATCGCCCACCACGGGGCCGTGCTCAGCGGACACGGGGTCGTGGTCAACTATAAGATTCGCAGAATCCAGGCAAATCTTGATAGTACAGATATGCTTCTGCACACGGGGGTCGTGCCCAATGGTCAACTAATGCAGACAAACTGCAATTAATGAAGACAGAGAAGAGGATGGATACGGGGTCGTGCCCAATGGACACGGGGTCGTGCCCGAGCTGCTGTTCAGGCTATAAATAGGGGTGCTTGGCTCATTTGCAAACCATCCCTTGGCACACCACCTCTCTCACACTTCACCCACCACCCACCACCATCACAACACCATCATCCACCACCATCATCCATTGTCCATCATGGAGTGTGTGAGTCATCTCGGGATCCAAGATTGATCGTAAGAGTTCTTGACAATCAAAGGCCATGTTTGCCTAAGTCTCTTACATCACTTGGTGAAGACAAGTGTCTAGTGTAATACTTTATATTTTTTATCTTTTCGCACTTTTTACTTGGTTATGTATTAATGACTTTAATAACTAGTTTCTTATGTGGAAGGTGATTCTTCCTTATTGTTTGTCCGTGGTGTCTTGGCATTATTTTACTGTCTATATAAAATAAAATATTTTCACCATTCATATCTCCACGGTCTATATGGAGATATGGTGGCTACCTGGTCGGGGGTTAAGGGAATGGTTTGGTAAGAGTCTTGCCTTGTTCAGTGTATAGATCCTGCAAGGACATGGGTCAAATTTAGTAGGACCTCCTTCAATACCCACCGGTATTGGATGGCGGGGGTCCAAACTCTTTGATCCCCTCATATGTAATCTACTATTAATACTTTAATCCGGCTACTTAGGACTGTATCCCTGCTGACTCAGACTACTTAGCCGAGGGTAACGTCACCTCCAAAAGAGGGGCCTACCATAATATGCATTAATAACTTAATTAATTATCTTTCAATAATCCGACCCTTTAGGATTGTATCCTTGCTGACTCAAACTACTGGGTTGAGGGTAACGTCACCTTCAAAAGATGGGCCTACTACAATAACTAAGATAATCTCTTAAAAAGTGCAAAAGTGCGGAAATAATCAAAGGTTACACTATACACGAGTCGGAGCCAAGTGATTCATCGTGTCTATCTGTTTTTTTTTTTATTTTATTTTTCAGCATTTTAGTTAATTTCTATTTTTTTTTATTTTAAAACCTTTTTCTAACTTTTGATTTGATTAAACGTTAAGGATAAACCGGTACTAAAAGCGCTTGTGTCCTTGGACGACCTCGGTATCTTACCAACACTATACTACGCTCACGATGGGTGCACTTGCCCATATGTGTGTTTGGTGTTAGTAAATATCGTGTTTTATAAATTTAAAACTTGACTAACGTGTAAAACGGGCTTAAAATTATATACACACTTTACGCACATCAAGTTTTTGGCGCCGCTGCAGGGGACACAAGGATTTTAAGAAAGTTAGGAATGAACAGCCTAGTCGTTTTTTCTAATTTTTCTTTTTTTCAAGATTTTTCTTAGTTTTTCAGCTTCTGCAGAACTCAGCACGGGCCGTGCCCGCTGAACACACCTCGTGCCCAATCATTGGAACTGGCAATCCTGTTTTAAGTCAGACAGTAAAATCTGAGTTGTCGGAATGGATATTTATCTTTGAGAACAATTTCTGTAATAACTTTTTTATTTTATATGTTTGTGGTATGGGACATGAACCTTTAATATATTATAATCAATAGTTGTTATGGATTCTCCTGGACAATCTGTTTCGCTCAGTGCCGCGCCCCGATGATTCCACCATCGGTTGGGGTGTGACATGCATAACGCCATTTTTGAGTCCATGTCTGTGTTCAGATGTTTTATGACTTTGTACCCTATGTAAACAAGGTCTTTGATCTCTTTAACTCACGGGTGTGTGTTTATCCGAAGCAAATGAAAGAAACTGTTTCAAATTGAACCAAACTTGTATATAAAGTATATCTCTTTATCTCTCAGTTTTTTTTTTTTTTTTTTGTTGACTCAAGATGATTTTTCACAGGATTCTGTGAACTAAAGATTAGCCCTTTAAGTCATTGTTTCATTTTTTTAGATTCTATGTAACTTTGTAAAGAAGTACAAGAACAAACATTTTTTACAAAATCCTAAATCACTGGATCGCGTAAGTACATTGAAGTAAAAGTGGAAATGATGTTATTCATATGGTTCAGTTGTGCTTTTGTTTGACCTCTAATATGGGTTCATGATGTAATCCGGTGATGTGAGGACATTGTTGTTGAATCCGATGAGAAGCTTGATGTAATGAGGTTGTATTATTCACAAATAGTAGTTAATATAAGTAACTTTCCCGAGCCAAGGAAGCAATCCCGGGTGATAACCTAGTGTATATATAGGGCTCGGTTCAAATGAGAACCACCATGAGTTGTGAGAACCGTAAGAACTCCTTCATCCTGCGCGCGTTTGGCCAAAATTTTTTGTACAAACGTAGATAAAAATATTATAAACACATCTGTAAAAAAAAGTAAAAAAATTTGTCGAGTCGGTAGTTTTGACTAATGCAAGTTCTTTTTACGCGTTGTTGTAAATTTTGTATGAAGATAAATATTTTTTACGGCTCATGTAAATGTGTGTATGCGATATATATATATATATATATTTTGCTGAAACAAGTGTTTTTTTATGACTTTTGAGAAAAAAAATCGGAAAAATCTTTTAGATGGCCTAGTTCTCATGGTTCCCACAACTCAAAGTGGTTCTCATTTTAACCCATCCCTATTATATATATATATATATATATAGGATCAAGATCAAGGAAAAACTCTTCTGAGTTGTGAGAACTTAGAGAACTCGACCTTCACGTGCGGATTTTGCTCATTTTTTTTCATACCCCTAAATTAAAATGTTAGAAAAGAATGTCGTAAAAAAATTTCGAAGTGGTGTTTTTCGGCCTCTTACAACAACTGTAAAAAGTTGATGACATAAGCATGACATCACTTTTTATAGCATTTACGGCTGTTGTAAATCGAAAAAAAAGTAGTTTTTTTTTTGGGAAAACTTGATTGTTTTTAGGATTTTTGGTAAAAGAAAAATTTTGAAAAAACCTTTCGTAAGGCCGAGTTCTCTAAGTTCTCACAATTTGTATAAGTTTTCATTTTACCCTAACCCTAACCCTATATATATATATATATTCATAGTTATTGATCATATGATTGCTGCAAGCCGTGTAAATTGGCGATGATGTTCAATGTTTGGTTTTATAATACCGAGATGGCTTGATACAAGCAACCGGTAAAATCTAGGCTTCTGAGCCAAGAAAAAAATCATATTTACAAGTTGGTTATGCGTATAAATGTAATGGCCATATAATTTTAAAAATTGTGTTTGTATATATTTTTGGTTTTCGTATGTTATTTTTATTCATGTATAGTGTTTTTATTGGGGTGATGACGAATAACGCATCTATATACGAGTCTCTTTGTAACGCTGTTAACTTCAGTCTCGATTTATTTCATTTGTTATTGTTTTGTTGTTAAAATCTATTTAAATTTTTTCGGCTAACTTATAGGTTTGCAATGTCTACTTCCAACGAAGACATGGTTGTTTTCGAACAACTTAGGCGTGTGTTAGATGAGATGGTGGAGTTGGATTGTAGGATTAGCCAAAAGCTCAACGAGCTAACAGAGCGTGTCTCAAAGATACACTAGAAACAAGGCAAGCCTCAGACTGAAATAAACGTGCTTCATGCGCGTTAGGTGCAATCTAACGGTATAGCTAAAAGTTAATAATATCCGTATATATTTTAGTATGTTTCGTCATTGATTTTAAATTTTGTATTAACAATCAATGTAAGAAAATGTAAATTTCATTTGTTGTCATCGCTACCGTACCGCGCAACATGGCCGGGCTGTATCCTAGTTAAATACCTAAATAGTATCCATATATATAATATATGAATAAGGTTTCGGACACATGTAATGTTGTGGTGCAACCAATTGTGATATGGCGGGAAAATGTGGGAAATCGCTTAGGATTTAATTGGATCCCGCGTTGGTATCTATACCCGTATTCTTTACCCGTGGTATATAATCATCTAAACAAACCCTAAATGTTCTAATCACTTATCTTTTCACACCGTCGTCACAAAATCCCAAGAAATCCTCTCTATATGATCCTTTTTAGCTTTAGTCAATTGATTAATGAATGTGTAAATCGATTAAAGGTTGGTATTTTAAACTTCGGTTATGTATCTGATATGTTAATTTTAAACTAAAGTTGTTTTTTTTGATCAAATTCCAGAAATCATTCATCTATCATCCATGGTGCTCTTCAAGAGAGTTAGGGTTCGATTCGGTATTTTACTCGGATGTTTATCCATTATTCATTGTTTTCTTTAAGATAGATAGCTTCGACTCGGTAATTTATTCGAAGTGTTTTTGTGTATTTTCATTAATCTTTCTTAATATTTTCAATTTGATTCATTTATTTGGTTTATCTACTAAGATCCGTAAGGTAATCTCCGTTATATTGTTAAAATTAACGTTTTCCGTTCATCAATCAAGTTAGATTTATATACTGATATTATTCAGTAGGTTTAAGGTGTGTCTTTATTTTTGAAATTTGAAATATGAGTCATGTTTTCATTGACTCATCCTGACTACATGAATATTATTATTCCTCTGTTTGGTTTAATCTTTACATAGGCATGTTTGTAGTGTTATGTAGACATGTTGGTGTAGTATGTGTTCATATTAGGACTATGGTGTCGTATGTGTTAATTCATTAGGACTATTGTAATACTAATTGTTTAATCTGTTACATATACATGTCTGTGTGTTTTGTCTATATATATCCAATCCTAGGTATTATGATAAACTAGAACTTTTTATTTATTTGATAATACATTTCACAAATATCATGATGTTTTAGGTTTCAGCGACATGTTCGCTTCGTATGTGTTCATATTAATGCATATTTTTTTATACATGTATTCGAAATCTGTTCTGAATTAGATTTCGAATCAACATTAGGAGCTATGTAGTTTGTTAGTGCATGTTCTGTGAGAACAGCTTAATAGTTTGATTATTTAGTCTTTGGATATTTTGTAATGGGTCTAGCATATTGGTTAGTAAGTTAATTATTGTAATGGGCTAGGAGAATGGCCTAGCCTAGACCAAAGCCCAGTATGCAAACATGGCTGTCCTATATAAACAGCATTATGCATTAGGGTTGAGGTTAGCCAGTTAAGTGAGACACTTAGAGGAAATTTAGAGAGGAGTGCGAAATCTATAGAGAGTGGCTAAAAGATTTAGAGTGGTCTTGAATTGATTGTAAACCTTGTGTTGGATAATCAATAGAAGACCAGATTGATTGAATTGTGTTCTTGTTCTTCGTCTAATAATCTTGTTTCTGGTTCGAAGATTTATGAAGGGGATTCCGCACCCTTGATAGATTAACAGTCTTGTTACGATCCATACGGGATTACAGGGACCTACAATTGGTATCAGAGCTTTTGCTCTTGTGCGTGGTTCAAGACTGATCGACAGGATTCAAGTTATTTTTCGGCTGAAGAATTTTTGGTGTTATTCATAATTTTTACGAAGAACAGTAAGAAGCAGCGAAGAACAAATAAATTTTTGTGTGTTTGATCCGTTTGATTGTGTTTGGAAGTTGTTTGCTAAGTTTTAGGAGTTATTGTTGGAAAGTTCTCAAAAGAAATCAATTTTCAATAGGTTTCCTTGGTGGAAAAGATTGCAAAAGGCTTTCTTGATTTTTGGGTTTAATTACATCTAATTTATTTTAGAGGTGCTGAATTTTCGAAATATTAGTTGGTGATTCGTTGGATTCAAAAAGGAAATAGTATTCAAGATTCTTGTGCGACCAGGTTTCAAATTGTGCAACCAGGAGATCATCTTGTGCGTTTGAATTGATCTTGTGCGACCAAAGGCATCTTGTGCGATTGTAATCTTGTGCGATCGAAGTGATCTTGTGCGATCGAGGTGAACTTGTGTGACCGGAGGTCTCGAGTCATCACGGTTCTGAGTCCGAGTCGCAACCATCTCCATAGCCAATACCTACAACTGCCATCACCATCGTCACTCCCTTCATCGTACACCTTCTCCGACAACCATTGTACACCACGTTCACCACCTCCGTCAACAACATTTCGAGCCGCAATCAACCTCCATTTCATCTTCTCCGATTTCGAGTTGAGGTTGCGAGTCTGTGTTTTCGTCAAAACAACCATATTACCTGCAACAACAATTCCGAGTCATCATCTTCAACTGTCTCGAGTCATCAACTTCATAAAGGTTCCGAGTGAAGATTTCGAGTTTTCGGTTTCGAGTTCGTCACTGTCATAATCTTCAAAATCATGTGTCAGCAACCTTCATTCTCATCGAGTGTTAAGAATTGGCCAAAGCTTACAAACGTCAAAGAATATGCTGACTGGAAAGAGAAGTTTGAGTCGTTTGTGAAAAGTGAAGATACTAAAATGTGGAGCTCTATGATCGATGGGTACATTGCTCCTACACGTCGTGTTGATGGAAGAGTTATAGTGATGTCTTATGATAAAATGGATGAATCTGAGAAACGGGTGGTTGATGCTGAGAAGAAAGCTTTAGCAGCAATAAAGATGTCCTTGCCTGAGAGCGTTAAATATACTCTTAAGAAGTATGGGACTTCTAGAGATCTGTGGGAAGCTTTGGGAAAACGTTATCAGATTCCTTCAAGATTGAATACATGTGATCAAGCTTATGTAGCTGAGCTTGCAGCTGTGAAGAAAGGAGAAGTAGCTGCTAAGGTAGAAGAAAAGAAGAAAGCTGATAAGGAAACTGCTGAGAAGAAGAAGACAGAAGTTTCAAAGGGCTTGACTGATGTGAATGGACTTACAGCAGAGGTGAAGGCATCTTCAGAATCTGTAAGTCATACATGTCTTAATTGCACTGAACTACAGGGTAAAGTTAACAGACTATCGGAGCAAAACAAAATTCAGTTAGCTGAGTTAGAAAAGTTGAAAGAGTCAAATGTTCGTTTGATTAAACGAGAGTCAAATTGTTTAATTAAACTCAAATCAAATGAACAGGAAATCAGCAGTTTAACAAGCAAAGTCAATGAACTGTTATAGATCATTGATTTGGCTCGTGAAATTGTTAAGGATAAGACTAATGAATTTTCTGAAAAGTACACAGAACTGGCTGATGCACAAGCCAAAATTGTAGAACTTCAGGGTAAGTTAGACAAATTTGGAAATTCTTCGTTAGTCAGGACTCATATTCAAAAAGGTTTAAAAAGGAGTAATGATAAAACAGGGGCGGGGTTTACTAAAGCATCATCTTCTGAAAATCAAGACTACTCTTTTCTACCAAATGAAGAAAAGCTAACTGAATTTGTAACCACTGCACAAGTAGTAGTGGATCTAACAGTTGTGGACTTGCCAAATAGTTCAGTTTCTTTGAAAGAATCTATAGGGTCTAACAGTACACCTCATAAAGTGGATAAGGATACCGAAGACAAAAAGGCTAAAACATTTAAAAAGGGATCGAATAAAAAGAAAACACATTAGAAAAGATCCTGTTTTAGATGTCACAACAAAGGACATGTATCGAGTTGTTGTCCTTTGAAGAAAGGTAAACAAAAAGTTGATGAGGTTAAAGACGGGAATCAGGTTGGGTCAAGTAATAATGTAAAATCTAGTTGTCAGACAAAGAAACCTGAATTTCAATCTAAACCTTCAACTTCGAAACGATTTGATAGACCAAGAAGTATTTCTCCATAATTTATTCATTATAATGGTAAATCAAATCGATTTCAAAGTCAAAATAGAAATTTTGGATATCAAAATCGATACCAAACTGCTGGTAATCAAAATTTTTAAAGAAGAAATGAATATAGGGATTTTAGTAACTCAAATGTTCAACAATATCCAAAATTTTCTCAAAGTTCATGGTATGGGAATGGGAGAAGAAGGTATCAAGATAATAATTTTCAAAGGTCAGAAAATCCGAGAGTTTATTGGAACTCTCGTAATCAAAGACCTAGTGGAAGTTATAAATCTTGTTCAACAACGGGTAAAACATCCAAGACTCCAGTTATGAGTGATGGATATTGGATGGATGTTCCTGTAATGGATGAATCTGGAAAACCCAAGACTATCAGGGCTTGGGTTCTCAAGTCTAACTAAGTTGTTGAGTGAATGCAGGATGACCAAGAAGGACTGTTGATGTGTTCAACAGTGGTTATTCCTGTAAAGCATCTGAGGTGAATAGTAGGTTAACATGGGTAACGAACTATTTACTTTTGTGATTGTTTTGATTATTCTATACTTTAAACGTGAAAAACTTTTGTCAGATTTAAAGTGGGAGTTTGTTTGTGTTTAAATTTGTGTTTTTGAAACTTACTCCATTAAAACAAAAATTTAGGGGGAGAAATTCCTCTAAGCCACAAAGAGTTTAGATAGTGCATGAGTTTAGGGGGAGTAAGTTATAAAATTTTAAAAATCCAAAAAAACATTAAAAAATGAAAAACTTAAAAAAATTGAAAATAAAAAAAAGAGATTTTATGGTGTGAATAAGAAGAAATGATAGTACATCAGCAAATTAGACTGTCACACTCAATCTGAATTAAATTGCTTAAGTGTGATAGCAGCTTCATCATATGATGTACCAGTAGGCAAAAAGCATGAAATAATCAACTTACCTATGTGATATAAATCTAAATGAACTGAGTATGAGTGGGGAACACATCAGTGGTGTATGGTTTAATGACCTTAAATCTTACGTTGATAGATTGCCAAAATCTGAAGTTTTGGGTCTTTATATTGTTATTTCATCTGGGGATATCAGGGCTGTCCTTCTGCTGCATGCAGATACATGCTGACCTAGGCACAACCAGGATATCTTAAAAGAGCTAAAAATGCCAAAACCCTGAAAATGAAGAAGCTTTCTTAGAGAGTCATTCACAAAGTGCAAAATGCATAATCGTACCAAAAATGGTATTTGTCTTAGCCCTCGTTAGATATTTTGGTCTCTTTGCTGTACGGAAGTACTGACCTGATCACCGATTATCTAAACGTTGAAAAACAAAACGGATGAATTCAGTATACTCACCTACTACGATGAATCTTTGTGCATACCTTGATCGCGGGGGTATATCCTGAAGTGGGACACACTAATATATCAGAAATAAAATTACCTTAACATATCATACGGTAATGGTACTTGAAATGTTCATGCATTTTGTTTAAGTGGACAAACATACTGGTAATCATCTTGGACTGCTTTTCACGGAAAATTACATAAAAGAATTATCTAATAGTGTGAAAACAATTTGATTTTGTTGATATGATCTTCTTGCACATGATTCTCACAAAAAGAAGATTTGTAAATATTTTTGAGTTTAGTTTGTTTAGTTGTTTTGAAAAAAATATCAAAAATACCAAAAAGATTTCATTTTAAAAGACTTCCATCTTGAACTGACAAGTTGTTGTTTTTGCATGATAAGATAAAATATTGGATTATCTTAAAATGTGAAAAAGACTAATGGTTTTTCGAGATACTTGCTTGTGTTTCTAAACAGATTGATGCAGTTATCAAAATGAAGTGCAGAATACAAGTAAAGTGCAGATTGAGAGTGAAGTGAAGAATGTGTGAAGATGCATGGTAGGATCCTTCTACTACACTGCAGAAAGAAAGAGATATGAAAGAGTTGAAGTTTACTTGCTTAACCAAAGATTGCTAGTTCACTGGTCTACAACGAATGAAAGTTTTAGAGATTGGAAGCATCAGCTAAGGGGGAGTCTGTTGATGTCAGAAACTGTGTAGCTGACGCTATCCAATGACCAAAAGACTGCAAGATGTTTGAAGACAGAGTTACACTATGAAGCTATTGTCAAGGGGGAGTTTGTTAGTGCATGTTCTGTGACAACATCTTAATAGTTTGATTATTTAGTCTTTGGATATTTTGTAATGGGTCTAGCATATTGGTTAGTAAGTTAGTTATTGTAATGGGCTAGGAGAATGGCCTAGCCTAGACCAAAGCCCAGTATGCAAACATGGTTGTCCTATATAAACAACATTATGCATTAGGGTTGAGGTTAGCCAGTTAAGTGAGACACTTAGAAGAAAATTAGAGAGGAGGGCGAAATCTATAGAGAGTGGCTAAGAGATTTAGAGTGGTCTTGAATTGATTGTAAACCTTGTGTTGGACAATCAATAGAAGACCAGATTGATTGAATTGTGTTCATGTTCTTCGTCTAATAATCTTGTTTCTGGTTCGAAGATTTATCAAGGGGATTCCGCACCCTTGATAGATTAACAGTCTTGTAACGATCCATATGGGATTACAGGGACCTACACAGTTAATGCGGTAAAATAGCGGATAGCGGTCAAGGTCCGCTATATGATATATATAGTTTATAGCGGTGGTATAGCGGTAATTTTTATACCATGCATAATTTATGTATTTATATATATATATATATATCTGAAAAATATATTTAAATTCACAAGTATGAGGACTAAATATAAACTAATGAAAATGGAGGGGGTTATATGTTAAAATACCCAAACTTAAATAACCCTAAACATCCTCACTTTCATCATACGCCGTTTTCCCACTCCCCATCTCTTCTTCACTGCTGCAAGAGGAACAGTCGCATCCACATTCACACTGTTCCCAGATACACATTCTTTAGACGATGATGATGATGGATGCTCTGTTCCGGTTACAGCAGGGAAGGTAAGGTTCGATCAGCATGTAAGGTTCGATTCAGCAATTTCGATTAGCCACCATTTCTTCTCTATTATTACCTAGCAACTAAGGACCAAGCAGTACACTCTTTGACTTGGGTTTTTAATGAGTTGAAGCTATAACCGCTATATAGGTTTCCAAATAGCGGCAAATAGCGGCCAAATAGCTGTATTTAGCGCCGCTAATAGCAGAACCGCTATAGGCCACCGTTATTTGGACCACTACACACCCTGAGGTCCGCTAACTGCTATAGCACCGCTATTGACTTCTTAGAGTAGGAGATGGATATCATTGATGCATTCACCTGTTTCGTATAATATGTTACATATACATGTTTCTGTGTTTTGTTCATATAGATTCTATCCTTGGGTTTATGATAAACTGGATGTTTATATTTATTTGATTTGATGATACAATTTTTGAAGTATTGTCATGATGTTTTATGTTTATGTGGTTGTAAGTAATAATATGTCTACGGTTTTGTTTTTTGAATATGTGTGACTCCTTTGAGAAACATATATGACCTTTGGCAATTCATGAAGGTTTTTATGAATTTATATAGTACAGGAAGTACAAAAATAATTTTATAGAAATTAATTATGTTCTTATTTTTAAATTTATACACCCTCGTTGTCATACTTGGTACTATAAATAAGCATTTTGGTTGGCACTATATGGAGTATCCTAAATGTTTAATGGAGGCGGATACAGATCTTATAGACTGTGTGGGCATGGAGAAGCATTTGTTTCATGTGTGCAACAATTATGATTGTGATGAAAGGGTTATATATCCAGTTGCAAGGTATTATGAGCCTTTTTTTTTATCTATTTTAATAATTATATTTATTAAAATATAAACGTTTTGTATATATGTTTTTATATTTAATTTAACTAGATTCAAGATAAAAGTTCAAGTGGAAGACATTAGTGATGATATTCCAATAATATTATTTCATCCTCTGGCTGATGAAATTATAGAAAAAGTTGTTCTCAAGTCACCCGAACAATTGCTTCAAGAAAACACAACACGTGTATGTATAAATAATTTTTACTTCACCTATATATTTTTGTCATTATATTTAAATTTTTGGTTATAGTAATTTAATCATAAAATATTTTGATTCACATGATGTTGAAGAAGTAATGTTTCTTGTGGATTTAAACAAGTTGATTGGAAAGATGTTTGCTTTTAAAATTGAGACAACAACTTATAATCTGACTAACTTTGATGAAATGTATGCTATTACAAACATGACCGATGATGAGTCAATTATTAATGAGCTCAAACAAAGATGAAGATTACTGAGGTATTTTTTTTAAATAGATGATTCATATTAATACATTAATATTTACAGTTTATGTAATTCTATTATTAGTAACTTAATTTTGACATTTGTCTCAGGGAAACAATAAAGAATTTATCCAAAGAAAATGTCATATTCCAAGCGTTAAGAATGATGATGCTAATACCATTTATGATATCAATAAAATCAGTAAGCGTAAACTGGTTGACGTCTACAACTTTCTAACTCCAAGTAACGTCAAGGATTCGGAGAAAGTTAGCAAGAAAGAGACTTAACTCATATCTCTATGAATTTAAAGCAATTTTTATGATTTTTACGATTTAACCAATGGTTTTTTGAATATTTCAGTTTGTTTGACGTGGTTGTTTGATCTTTATATTTTTTTTATATATATGAATAAATCTATCATTTTTAACCAATATTTTTTTTCCTTTCAACTTAATCAACTTATCATTTGTCGTGTAAGGATTTCATCACAATAATCAGAGTACTAAGTTTGACATTAATCGATGAGTCTTAATAAAAGAAAAAAAACAAAATACATATAATTTCCTAAAACACGTTGTTTATAATATGTTTATGAATTGTATTAGTTGAAAATTCAACTAAAAGAATAATTTCCTAAAACACGTTGTTTATAATACGTTTATGAATTTTATTAGTTGAAAATTCAATTAAAAGAATAATATATTATAATTTAAAACCAAACAATATAACATTTTGTATGGGTTTATGAAATATTTTTTAACTGAGATCTCATTAAGAATTAAAAGGTTATTAGCATTACACAAAAACTATGAATACACATGGAGACAAATTTAGGATACTGATAAAACGGAACAAATAAATTATTGTGGGAAGGGAAAGAAGATACTAATGACTTTGAAAATGTTGTTTATGTACCTTTTATTATTGAAAACTAAATTTTCCTAACCTGAGATGTTCACAGGTGATAGCCTAGTTATTAATATATCTTACTGTAAGGGGAATTGCATAAATTATAGAAGTAATCGTTCTTTCTTCATGTCCTATCTTATATTGAAAATATATATATATACACGCACTCATTTAAAAAAAGGAGCACAAATTACAAACACTCGCAACATAAATTACAAAAAGTTGGAATAATGGATGTCTTAAATGGATGAAATGTATGACAGTTTGGGTTAGATTGGACCAAAATACCGAAAAGTTAAAGAAACTACACAGTTTTTTTTTTTTAATATATTTGTAAGGGTACTTGTATAAATTAATCGGTTAAGAAATCTTGCAGGCGTATGTCGCCACGATATACGCAAATTATACCCATCAAATGATTGAGTTCTTGCATATTTGACCAATGGATGTTCTTTTTAAAAGTGTTAGATTAATTATGGGTTGTCGAATATTTCTTATATTCTTTTTAAACCTAACAAGATTAGATATATGATTCCATATACCAACCAATGTTTTTAGATTACAACTAATTATTATGGGTTGTCGAATCTTTGTTGAATACTTTTTAGACCATACATAATATATACGTCTGTTCACATACATACATAAATAGACAGGTTCATTCAAATTTTCAATACATAACGAATACCAAGTAATGAAACGCTAACCACATAAACAAGTGTGTGACACCTCATTACGTTTATGTAACCACATAACTATTCACTATATCTCTTCCACCTTATATGATAAACACGTTTTTTTTTGTTATTGTTATTCTCTATGTAAATTTTGGTTATGTATTGAACACACATACAAACACATATACACTAGAAGGGTTTTCACACGATGGACGTAGAATACAAACATTAGTAATCAAGTAGCATATTATTTTTTTCTAAATTAAAAAAAATATAGTAATATCATACTCAAATTAAAGAGAATAATTTTTTTCCTTTCATGGTGCAAGTTATTATATATATATATATATATATATGGTAGGGATCCTAAGAGAAGTCCACTCTATTTGAGAAACTTGAGAAGCAATCTGGATCACACATTTTCTCTAAGCAAAAAATGAAAAAAAAAAAGTGAAAAAAATGCAAATTTTTTTTTTTTTGGAAAAATCGCAGCCTTTCTTTAAGGATTAAATTTTTTATTTTTATTTTTTATTTATACACATGTGTATATTGTTAATCTTTTAACTATACATATATGTATATTGTCAATTATACATATATGTATATACATGTTTAAAATTGAAAAATATTTGTTATAAATCCTAAACATTATACCATAAACACTAAAGCTAAACCTTAATGCTAAACCCTAAACCCTAAAGTTAAACCCTAAAGCTAAACCCTAATTCTAAACCCTAAAGCTAAACCATAATTCTAAACCCTAAAGCTAAAACTAAACCCTTAATGCTAAACCCTAAAGATAAAGCTAAACCTAAAAGTTAAAGCTAAACCCTAATGCTAAACCCTAAATACTATTGCTAAACCTTAATGTTAAACCCTAAAGCTAAACCCTAAACCAAAAAGCTAAACCCTAAATACTAATGCTAAACCCTAAATAACACTTATTTTTCAATTTTAAACATGTATATACATATATGTATAATTGGCAATATACATATATGTATAGTTAAAAGATTAACAATATACACATGTGTATAAAGCCCAAAAAAAAAATTTAAAAATAAAAAATTAAATCCTTAAAGAAAAAGCTGTGATTTTTCCAACAAAAAAAAAATTGCATTTTTTTTTACCTTTTTTTTTTTGCATTTTTTTGCTTAGGAAAAATGTGTGGTCCAGAATGCTTCTCAAGTTTCTCAAATAGCCTACTACTTCTTACATGATCCTTATCATATATATATATATATATATATATGTGTGTGTGTGTGTGTGTGTGTGTGTGTGTTGTGAAAGATAAAACGAAAACCCACATGAGTTAAGAAAACTCAAGAAAACCCTATGTAACATTTTTTTTAGAAGACAGGGAAAGTAACGTAAATGTATTTGAACATTTTTATAAAAAAAAAGTAAAAAGCGCCTACTAGTTTTTTTTAAATGTTCAAAATTTGTATGTTACATTTTTTGGACATATATATTATGTAACATGAAATTTTTAACATTTTTAAAAAAATAAACTACTCGACGCTTTTTTGTTTTTCTTTAATAAAAATGTTCAAATATATGTATGTTACATTTCCTATGTTATTTCCTATTTTTTTAGAAAAAAAAATAAAAATGTTACATGGGGTTTTACAAAGGTTTTTTTTTTTTTTTTTTTTTTTTTGAGTTTTCTCAACTTAAGTGGGTTTTCGTTTTATCCTTCCCTATGTATATATATATATATAGGAGAAGAATCCGTTAGGAACCACCCTTTATTGCGAGAACCACGAGAACCAGTGTAAACACAACCAAAAAATACCAAAAAAATAAAAAAAAAAAACACACAATTTTTTTTAATATTTAAAAAAAAATCGCTATATTTCGTTACCCAAAAATATCACAATAAAAAAAAATTCGAGTAACAATTATCCATGCACATGTGCATATGTATCATTTCTTTGATAAATTCCGTAATACATTACTAATATCAGATAATTGTACTTTCATTTACAGCACCATTCATAATACACTACTTTTTACATTAACAATATTAGAAATGCATATGTGCATCTATATGTATGAACTTGTTATAACATTAACAATACCAGAAATGCACATGTGCATCTATATGTATAAACATGTTATAACGCGTGTGGACTGGTTTTGACGATCTTTGACCAGCGTTTGACCTGTTGACCCGACAGTTGACTGCCGTTAACTGGGATTTGACCAGTTGACTTTCGAGACTGACTTTGACCGTGTCGCGAACCCGAACCACCCAAAACTGATCCGAACCGTATTCTGAACCAACCACCAGTTGATTGTTGTTGACCGAACCGAAACCCGACTTGAACCAATTTTTTTTTCTTTGACCAGGTCTGACCATCTCGAGCCTAACGAAATCTGACCAATACGGAACACAGTTGACCTGATTCACGAATCTGACCCGAAAGTGAAACATACCAACTCGAACTTGAAATAAAATAACCATCCTTGCCATTATCATCATTATCCTTCCCAACATCTCGACAGCATCAACGTGTTGCCATTACCGGAAAACAAAGAGAAACAAAAGAAACGTTCCTGCCAACTACACTTGAAAATATATAAAATAACGAACACGAGAGAGCTGGGGGGTGGTTACCAGAGAATTCGTCGAAGAACAAGCATAGGCCGCCGCCACTGCCGTCGGGAAGATCCACCACCACCGCCCCTGCCGCGGCGGCGCCAGAATCCTTCGCTGTCTCCCCCTCATTATCTATCATCTTCAACATCATCATGCCGGTTATCATCATCCTCATCGAGTATTACCGGAAGCGAAAAGAAAGAAACAAGAATTAAAAAAAAAAGGTAGAAGTAACAGATCTACCGATCTGCAATAGAAATAAGTGAGGGTGCTTACCGGACTGAAACTTGTTGACGTCGCTGACCGGATCGGAGCTCTCCGATCTCCTTATTCGATCTCTCTCTCATCGAGATGGTGGTGAAGCTTCTTTTACACAGGAGAAAGGAATGGGGTTTTATAATAAAGTTTTGAAGAGAAAGAATATGGAGATATTTAAAATGTCTGGTATCATTAATGGAAGAGAGAGAGGGATTTGATGTTTTGGGTAAATGACCAATATACCCTTTCTGTTGGCATATTCTGATTGGTTGAAAGTGGTTCTTGCGGTTCTTACAACTGGGAGTGGTTCTTATTTTAGCGGCTCCCTATATATATATATATATAGGGTGAGGTTCTGGAATGAACATTGATGTATTTGCGAACTGAGTGAACAAATCTTGGCCATTAATTTACACACGTGGATGGCTAGGATTTCATCACCAAATCATAAAATACACTAGTGTATTTCATCATCAAATCTTGACCGTTGATCTACACACATGTATGGCCAGGATTAGTTCGCTCAGTTCGCAAACTACACTAGTGTTCACTCTTGAACCTAATCCAATATATATATATATAAATTTGTGTTTTTATATTTTTAGGTATTTTTTTGTGTTCACATTGGTTCCCGCGGTTCTCACAATAATAGTGGTTCTCACATGAACCCTACCATATATAGGAGAATGATCCATTCTTTATTGCGAGAACCAATGTGAACACAACCAATAGAGTGTTTTTAGGTTTTTAGGGGGGTTCAGTTTTTTGCATTCATGTTTGGGGGTGGGGTTTAGGTTTTTTTTTCGGGGGGGGGGGGGGGGGGTAGGCTTTTTTAAGTTTTCTTTTTAGGTTTTTGATGGTTTAGTGGGTTTATTTTGTTGTGTTCACATTGGTTCTCGTGGTTCTTGCAATAAAGGTGGTTCTCGCATGAACCCTACCCCCTCTCTATATACATGTATATATATTAACGCATGAGAATGTTATGACTCTTTAAAAATCGTGAATGATAGTTTCAATAATATCTTTTAGATGATTGTACATATGTTTTAAAAATTGTATTACTTAAACTTTTAAAAATATATAAAGTTATATTTTTATTCTCTTATACATATATATTATAATATAGTATACTATATATATGTATGTGCGTGTCATGAATTAACATATATTGTACATACTGATAAAAAAAACTTATTTCTAAACACGTAGTGTTTCTAGCTTAAAAGACATCCATATGACCTAAATCCAAGTAAGGTTTTGATTTCAGAGAATAAAGTGTGTTGAATATGAATATAGTAAATGTCCATCTAGTTCTGAAACTATCTTTGACTATGTTTCATCTTCTTGAATAGATGTCGATATCTTATCACTAAGTTGTCAATCAAGACATCAAACCAACATTTAACTTACAAAAGGACCTTGGTATTTGTTTATAGGCAACATTTGATAGCTTACTAACTAACATATTGATAAATGATGTTTTAAATTGTGACTTCATTAGGGTAAACGACGATGAGGATAACTAGATCATCGTCGAAGGTTAAGTGGCATTGTAGTCAACCATGTTTAAGTATTTAAAATCACATGTGTGATCAACCAGGTTCAAGTATTTAGAATCATTTGTGCAGAGTAACGAGGACATAGATAGTGATGTTTTCCAACACGTCTAGGTTGGCTGGTATAAGTGTAAAGTAGCTCTATAGGTATTGTGCGACAGGAGATTCCCAATTGAATTAAAGGGGACATTTTATAAGGTTGTAATTTGACCGACTATGTTAGATGGCACAAATTCCTAGGCCACAAAGAATAGACAAACGCGTAAGCTAAAGATACCAAAGTTGAGGATGTTGAGGTTTACAGGTTTTTACAAAAGTTCTTGATCAAAACGTTATTTACAGTTTTGGGAAACTGTAAAAATTTTTAGGTTGAGTGGGCATGCTGGACCGATCTAGTTTTTATATGGTGGTTTGATTAAATTACTTTTGTGTGCTTTTTTTTTAAATTGTTAGTTTGTATTAAAAAATAAAAAATATTATAAATGTTTTATCATTGTAATACACATATATACAAAACTATCTATTTTTTTAAATAGAAGATTAAACAACCGGTTCACGGTTTCGATCTATATGGCTGGTTACAAGTTCCCAAACATTAGCCAAACCGGTAAACCGTCAAATCATACCGTGTACCAAACACATCTCGGATCATTCGACTTCTAACTATTTAGGCCTTGCGATTAGGGGTGCAAAGGAGCCGAGTCAAGCTCGAGCTCGACTCGTTTAGTATTTATTAATTAATTTATATTAATTATTATTATTATTATACATATAATTTAGTTATTTTTTATATTTATATAAATGGTAATTATTATATAAATATATGTTTAATATATTAATAAAAAGAAACATATAAACAGAAAGCTCGATTAGGCTCGCGGGCCGGCTCGAGCTCGATAAGCGAAGCTCGGTCTCGGGCTCATTTACTAAACGAGCTTGTTTGTAGGCTCTAGCTCGAGCTCGTTTAAGCTCAGCTCGTTCGAGTTTTTTTTCGAGCCAAGCTCGAGTAGCTCGGGTCGTTTGCACCCCTACTTGCTATGTACTCTAACTTCATTGGTGTTAAAGATGACATGACAAGTTAACATGTCTTTCAAACCACCCCCTCCTGATGTCAAGGGGTATTAAAACCTCTATTGTTAAATGCTATTTATTATCAATAGGGCTGTAAACGAACCGAACGAACACGAACAAGGCCTTGTTCGTGTTCGTTCGTTAAGGAAATAAATGTGTTCACGAACGGTTCATGAACACTTACCGAATGAGATTTTATGTTCGTGTCCGTTCATTAAGGAAATAAGCATGTTCGCGAACGGTTCACGAACACAAACGAACACAAATAAATTTGGCGAACGCGACGAATGATAAAGATAGATGGCCTAGAGAGTAGCACTCGAAATTGAATCCCTTATTGTGGAACAGAGGTCGATCGTATTCGGCGATGTAAATAATGAGAAATTGATGTAGTGCGTGAAGCGATAACAAAGAACAAACACGTTGATTCTGCGAATACCCGTGTAGGTCTTTTCCCAACCCCAAAATTCAACCCAAAGGGCACGGAATTTGAAGTGAAAATTCAGTAGTTTCAAAATTCAATTCTGATTCTTCAAGTTACTAGAGGGACATATAAATAAGAACAGAAATTCGAAATGGGCCTAAAAAGATAACGGGCCTAAAAAGATAACGGGCCAAACACAAGCCCAAAAACAAAATGCCCAAAATACTTAAAAAAAACATAAAAATGCAAATAACTAATGGAAATAAGCGTTTTTTGGCCCGGATGATGACCCAAACTGCCATACGCAGTTTGCAGCAAGATGGAGCTTGTTCTCACGTTCGTTTCGCCTGGTCGCACGCCCAAAACGGACCCCCGTAGCCCAAGTTAGAGCCATTTTAGTGAAGCCCCTTTTGTTACGCGATCTTGGGCCTCCAAATACAAAATGGCCCGCTCATCCACACTTGGGCCCGCATCATTCCCTCCTGGGTAGACAAAATTCGACCTCGAATCTGCAGCAACTTCATCATCAGATGAATCTAATGTTTGACATTGAAAACATCAGAACAACGAATGTGGCTTGGTAACTTCAGACGGTACGCATTAGAATTTATCTTCTGCACAAACTCTACTGGCCCAATCTTCTTGGCAGACAACTTATTATACTCCCTCACTGAAAAACGATCCTTAGTCAAAATGGCCCAAACAAAATCACCCTCTTCAAAATCAACTTGCCTACGCTTTTGGTCTGCAGCTTGCTTGTGCTTTGAATTAGCGTTGGCCAAGTTATCCTGCACAGCTTTATGAACTTCATGTAAACCAACCACAAAATCTTGCACCTTCTTGGGAACAGAACCTAGGGTAGGAAGTGACATCAAATCAAGAGGACCCCGAGGCTTAGCAGAATAGACCACCTCAAACGGGCTAAACCCAGTACTCCTATTAACTGCATGATTATGAGCAAACTCAACCTGGCAAAGCTTTTGATCCCAAGACTTCACATGATCTCCCACAAGACACCGCAAAAGATTACCAAGTGATCGGTTAACAACCTCCGTCTGCCCATCAGTTTGTGGGTGGTAAGCACTGCTAAAATTGAGCTGAGTGTTCACCATTTTCCATAGACTACGCCAAAAGTGACTCAAGAAACAAGTATCCCGATCAGAAACTATAGAGGATGGCAAACCATGCAAACGATAGATATCTCGAAAGAACAACTGAGCCACATTAAATGCATCTGTTGTCTTCTTGCAAGGAATAAAGTGCACCATTTTAGAAAACCGGTCCACCACTACAAAGATCGAATCATTACCACGCTGAGTACGGGGTAACCCTAACACAAAATCCATGCTAATATCTACCCAAGGTTGCTGAGGAATGGGTAGAGGCATATAAAGCCCTGCATTGGTAGCTGTGCCTTTTGAAACTTGACAGATCCTGCAACGTCTAACAAACTGATCAACATCCCTCCGCATAGTAGGCCAAAAATAAGAAGACTGCACCAATCGTAAAGTACGGTCTCTACCCACATGCCCCTCTCCATGCAGTTCTTTAATTATTTGAAGGCGGAGGCTGGAATTAGGAATACATAAATGATTTTGCTTAAAAAGAAAACCTTCATGCACAAGAAAATTTGTCCTCTTCCCAAACTGCACATCCTGCAAAATGACAGAAAAACATGGATATGTCGTGAGTTGTTCCATGAGATTGTCTAGCCCGGGTACAACAACTCTCATAGAAACAAGCAGGCTACTCCTTCTGCTCAAGGCATCTTCCACACGATTCGAAATCCCAGACTTATGCTTCACAACAAAAGTAAACTTTTCCAAGAAAGCCATCCACCGGGCATGCTTATGTGATACTTTATCTTGACTGCGAATATGCCTCAACGAATCATTGTCTGTAAATAAAACAAACTCCTTGTGAAATAAATAATGACGCCAATGTTTTACAGCCTGGACCAGTCAACTTCTCACTGAAATAAGAAACTGGACGCCCCCCTTGACTTAGGACTGCCTCAATACCACCCTGCGAGGCATCTGTGTGCAACTCAAAAACCCGAGAAAAATCTGGCAATATTAGAATTGGTGCTGTTGTAAGCTTTTCCTTGATTAACTGAAAAGCTGAATCTGCCTCCTCAGTCCATATAAAGGTCTTCCCTTTCATGCAGTCAGTCACTGGCGCCATAAGGGAACTGAAATTTCGAATGAATCGTCTATAAAAAGAAGCAAGACCATGGAAACTACGTACTTCAGTTATTGTAGTTGGAGTTGGCCACTGCTTAACAGTCGCTACCTTTGATTCATCCACCTGTATCCCGTCACCAGAAACAACATACCCCAAAAACAGGACCTTAGGGACCATAAAGACACACTTCTTTTTGGCTGCATACAAGTTATCCCCTCGGAGCAAAGTCAAAACCTGCCGTACATGCTTCACATGCTCATCAAAATTAGGGCTATAAATAAGAACATCATCAAAATAGACCACCACAAATTTACCAATGAAGGGTCTAAACAACTGATTCATCACAAGCATAAAAGTACTGGGTGCGTTTGATAAACCAAATGGCATCACCAACCACTCATACAATCCTTCACGAGTCTTGAAGGCAGTCTTCCACTCGTCACCCGGTCTAAGACGAATCTAGTAATACCCACTCTTCAAATCTAACTTCGTAAAAATAGTAGCACCACTAATCTAATCAAGTAAATCATCAAGTTGGGAAATCGGAAATCTGTACCTCACAGTGATCTTGTTGACCGCACGACTGTCAACACACATACGCCACGTCCCATCCTTCTTAGGAGTCAAAAGAGCAGGAACAACACAAGGACTCATGCTTTCTCGAACGTACCCCTTAGAGATTAACTCTTCAACTTGCCGACGCAATTCCTCATGTTCTTTTGGGCTCATTCTGTAATAGGGCTTGTTGGGTAGTTGGGCCCTTGGTTCCAAATCAATGTGATGTTGGATGTCTCGTAGGGGTGGTAGCCCGGCAGGTAAATCATTTGGGAAAACATCAACAAACTCCTCAAATAACGGAACCATACATTCAGGAATTTCAACTTCCTCGGGAACTGGCTTCCCTATCAAAATAAACACATTGTCTGTTTCCTCCAGCTCATCTTGAAACTGACTAATGGTCAACAAGGTACCCGAATGTTTTGTGGCTAACTGCTTAGGCTTGCTAGGAACAAGAGTGATCTTCACACCACCAAACAGAAAGCTATAAGTATTTGACCGCCCATTATGCTCTATATTACGTTCATATTCCCAAGGTCTACCCAACAATAAGTGACACGCATCCATAGGGACCACATCACACACAACATCATCTTTATACGTTGACCCAATAGAAATAGAAACAAGTGCCCTTTTAGATACCGTCACTTCACCTCCCTTTTTAAGCCATTGAAGCTTGTAAGGCTTCGGGTGACTCTCTATCTTCAAGGCCAACTTTTGAATTGCCTCTTCAGAAATCAGTTTGTCACAACTCCCCGAATCAATAACAAACGTGCAAACCTTCCCTAAAATGGTACATGTTGAGTGGAAGATGTTATGCTTTAGCCAGTCATCCCCATCTGCCTTTGGTGTGTAGTAAGAGCGTCTAACTACCAAGTTCACCCCAACATCACCGGTCACAACCTCCTCTTCGTATTCAGTTTCTTCATCGTACACTGGATTGTTTTCATACTCTTCATATTGTTCGTCCTCAGACTCAGCAAACAAGTGCTTTTTGCCAGCCCTTTTACACTCAGGTTGACGATGGCCCGTTTCACCACAATTGAAACATCTCGGACCACTACTACTAGCCCCCTTAGAAGTAGGCCCGGTATAGCTACCCCCTGGCTTCTGCTGACTAGGCCCGCCACGAGGTGCCCCACTGCCTGACCCAACGTTTCCTCCAGCAGGGGTAAATGAACCGCCCACCCGACGGTTTTGTTTCTGTTGATACATATTAAGTGGATACGGCTCGGATCGGTTCGACTCGGCTACGAAGTGAAGGCCGTAGTCAAGACAACCTCCTGTCTTGACTCGGTATGCGATTTACTTCGTAACGTTCGATGTAATTGCTACTGCGTGTGTGCAGTATACATTTAGTATAACTTATGTTTATGTTGTCTGTTAGTTTGATTGGTCCAATCCATGATGAAGTCCAACACATGTGAAGAAGTCCTTCATGCCAAGTCAAAGCCCATTCATGAGAAGTCTGAGCCCAAGCCCAACACATTGGACGAAAACACCTGTTGTGGTGAAAACCCTTTTGGTGAAAACCCTTTTGGTGAAAACCAAATGGGACGAAAACACATGGGACAGAATCAGATATTGGATTTCGTCAATGGGTTTTCGTCAAGAACTGGATTTCGTCGACCACTTCAGTATATAAACAACAGAAAGCAAACATAAACAATAGAGAAGTCTTAATAGATTTCGGAGCGAACACTGTAAACACACACACACTGAGAGTTTATGAGAGCATCGTGTAAACATTGTATTGTAACCGTTTTCTAGATTAATACAATGGAGTGTTAATCGGTGAATCTTGTGTTTTACGTGTTCGTCACTTGGTTTAACTTACCCGTTTGGATTCCGCACTTTCGGGTTTTTCGGAAAACAGGGAATAGAGGTTACTCGATCCTCCGGGGGGACCTACAATTGGTATCAGAGCATTGGCTCGATTCCTTGTTAAAACCAAGTAGATTTTCATGTGTTTCCAGATTTGTTCTTGATTTTTGAAACAAAAAGTTTATATTTTCAGAAAAATCACGTTTAAATCTTTGAAAATCTTGTGTTTTTGTTGATTGTTCTTATAAAAATCTTGCTATTTTTTCATCTATACATGTTAAGAAGGGATTTTTATTGAACATTTTCGCAAAAATTGTGTTCGGAAAATTTTTCGGTGGCCGGTAAACTCATAAACTCATGGGATATTCATCTGAGTTCATCTTGTTCTTCAAACTTTCTGGGTATTTGAGTTTGAATCTGGTTGTTTGAGTTTACGAATTGTTATTGATTATAAAAATATTGTTTGAAAAAGATGTACACAAACCATCATGATAGTTGTTGAAAAAGAAGTTTGATAAGTGATAAGATAAGGTGAGTTTGAAAAAGAAGTCTTCTTGTCAGAAGATAAGATTTAATTTTGTTGAAAAATATCTTCACCTTTAGTCAACAAAAACACCCTGGGCGAAATAAGCTTGTTTGGACGAAAACACCATAAATTTGTCAGCTTGTTTGGACGAAAACACCATAAAGTTGTCAACTTGTCCTCCACGAAATCCCTTATTTTCGTCAACCATATTCAGACAAAAACAAACCCTGATTTCGTCATAAAAGGAACATCAGCGACGAAATCAGAAGTTTCGGGATGAAATCACTTTTCCTGACGAAATCAGAAGTGTCAGTCAAACATCAGCGACGAAATCAGAAGTTTCTGGACGAAATCACTTTTCGCGACGAAATCACCTTTTAGCGACGAAATCACTTTTCATGACGAAATCAGAAGTGTCTGTCAAACATCAGCGACGAAATCAGAAGTTTCTGGACGAAATCACTTTTCGCGACGAAATCACCTTTCAGCGACGAAATCACTTTTCCTGACGAACTCAGAAGTGTCAGTCAAACATTTCAGCGACGAAATCAGAAGTGTCAGTCAAGCATTTCAGCGACGAAATCAGAAGTGTCAGTCAAACATTTCAGCGACGAAATCAGAAGTGTCAATCAAGCATTTCAGCGACGAAATCAGAAGTGACAAAATCAAACATTTCAGCGACAAAAACCCTATTTTCGTCACATATCCTTTCATAATATTAACAGAAGACTTTTATCTCATTGATAACACTTTGTCTTGAGATTTTTTATCAGGTTTTCAAGTTTATTCATCCAATATGAATTCAGTTTGGTCTTCGTCCAAATCCTCCGCACCGAAAATTACGGCAGAAATGTAGGCATCGGTTACTAACCAACATCAAAGTGAACCAAAAATGGCAAGAAATTTGTATGGTGATCTAGTACCAGTTGCTCAGTTACCAGCAATCTGTGTCCCATCCACCGATTTGTATGGATATCCATTACCACCAGTTGCTGCACAGCGCCATCATTCTACTGTTGCACCATCATCTCGTGATCCAAGGAACTGTAGTCAAACAAAAACGGCGTTTTATGCTAAAATTGTCAAAGATGCCAGCAATGGTGAATCATCGCGAAACGATGACAGTTCTGAACATGACAGTAGTTCAGTTGAAGACGTTACAACTTCAGTTGAAGATGTTACAACTTCAAGTTTAAGTTCAAGCGAGGATGGATCTGAATGTAAATCATCAAGGGAGGTTGTTGATTCTGATGCAGATTGGTCAACATCTGAGAGTGATTCCAGTCAGGTACGTGTCGATGAATCAAAATCTGATAGTTGTGAAAGGTGTGATATGTGTGTTGGATTAAATGTTAAATTGTCTGATTTGCAAAGCAAATATGACGATTTGCAAAGCAAATATGATGTGACATTTATACACAATCAACATTTGATCGTGGATCTTTCGAAATGCACAGAGGCCAACATGTTTCGTGAAAATTATGAAAAGGAATTTAAAAAGATAATTGAAACATTAAAAGCAGATAAGACCGAGCTAACGAAAATAGTTTCAAGAAAACAAACTGAAATAAACCTTTACATCAATAGGCTCGAGTTAATACAAAAAGAAATGGCTTGTGTTAAATCTGAAAGTGAGGCGATCCGACTCAAGTTAGACAGCTACTTAAGCTCTAGCTATGTGCTGGATCACATCATTGATGTTCAGAAAAAGAAAACTGATGTCACATGCATAGGTTATAAGAAGTGTCCACCACCTATTAAACACGATTATTCTTCGATGCCTGATGAGGAAAATAAACCTCATTTTGAGCCCTTAGTTTCATTGAACCGTGAGGAATTCACATTTGGGCTAGGTTACAAAAAGGTAGTATCCTCAGATTCGGATGAATCAGCAGATGCGAAAGTGTCAACAGCTGAACGAAATCAGGATCCTCCAGTCATTGTTGAGGATGATGATTCGTCAGATGATGAATCCGAGGATACTAACTCTGAACAGTCAGAAACGGTAACAAAAGAGGAAAACATACCTCTCGAAAATCACATTCTTTGTGATCCACCTGCAAAACCGTTTGTGACTGCTACAGCCAAGTCTGTTGAATCCTCATCGGGAAGCTGTGAAAGCGTGAACTTGCTTTACACGTTGATTGGATCTGATAAAATATACTCAGACAATGATTTTCCAATCAAGAATGTCAATCGATCTTTGATTGATAAAGTTTTCGAAGATTCTACCAGTAAGTTTTTGGGAAAGTCGAGCCCAGGAGTTGTAGTAACTCAGTGTGCTCCTATCCCAAAATCCGAAGTTAGAAAGAAATATGGGAATCAAAAATGGCAAAAACAAAACAATCAACGAAAGCAAAATCACGTTCACCAAGGAAAGGGAAAAAGGCAAACAAAGCCAAAACAAGAAGACGATTCAGAAGGTGAACTTCGTGAAATCCAGAGGGACTGATAAAATTGAAACTTTCGAAAACAAATCCAACACGGATTTTGTTAAACAAGTTAAAATTTTGAAAAGAAACAGTCAAAATAATTACACACAACACACAAACGGTTGTGATGTAGGACTAAGTACCTCAAGATCACGAAGTTCATCGTCAAGTCCTTACAGTTATGATACTCTGAGGTTTGTTGAGCGGAGATCATGTTTTGAATGCGGTGAGTATGGGCACATTGTCAGAAACTGTCCATATCTCACGAAAGGAAAGGCAAAGGTTGATGCCCCCCGTGGTAACACATACCATAAAAGATCTGTTTCACCAAAACAGGACCCTCGTCTTGTTAAACAACAAGAAGTGAAACAGATAAAGAAACAACGGAAAAATGTTGAAAAGCTTTTAAAACCGGAGGTTGTCCAAACAAAATCTGTTGAATCAAATGTTAAACATGAAAAACATAAACAGATTTGGAAACCAAAATTGGAAATTGTTTCAGGGGGGAGCTAGATCAATTCCGAATCATCGGGAAACGGATGTTACAATTCTCGATGATGACGGACGACCCAAGTCTGTGAAGGCTTGGGTCCCCCTCTCCAACTAATCTCTGAATGAGTGTGTAGGATGTTCCAGGAGGAACTATTGATGGTCTTAGGATTGTTGATAGTGGAGCTTCTATGCACAAGATCGGCGACATAAGGCTCCGAAATATTGTTACATCTAGGAGAATATTGTTGCCATTGATGGAGAGAGAGAGAAAAAGAAAAGAAGAATGATGATGAAAGAATTTGACCACTTTGACAAAATGAAGATCATTCCAAAGTTTTGGTTGTTAGAGGTTTTTGATCTTGTTGTTGTGAAGAGATTTCTCAGTAGCTACAAAATCGACTTTGAAATCCACACCTGGTGGATATCCAGTTTGGGAGAGCGCTCAGATTCCTGGAAATGCACGAAGCAGTTGCAGGATACGGTTTTACATTTCTAATCTTTCCTATACGTGTCGATATTTAAGCTGCTTTATGAATTATTATCCTCTCGTACACCACTATTTGACCTGACACGTTGAACTCGAGTATCACTTCACATGTGATTGTTTCACTATGAAACTCGTCAATGTTGTCATGGTCCACACAGACAACCAACGTGCAGACCTTTTTACCAAAGCATTTGATAAATCCATATTTGACTTTTTATTATTGGTAAACGGTATTAAGGTCAAGCAAGAGTAATCCGCATCGGAAAATCGTTTTTGTAAATATATTTATGTTTTTAAAATTATTTTAAGTTTGTTGATTTTAGGGGGAGTAATTCCAAAATTTGTAAAATTCAAAAACATCGAAAAATTTCAAAATCTCAAAAACAATAGAAAAACAAAAATGAGTTTCCTGACGAGTAAAAGAGAAAATGATAGTACATCAGTGGTCTGTCCAAACCTTTTTAAACTGAAATGCAAAATGAAAAACGATAAGCAACTCTATATAAGATGTATCGGTAGGCTCACAATCATCTTAAAGTGTGCAGGGTGATATAAACTTAAATCGACTGAAGACCAGGTGGGAACCACTCATTGGCATATGGTCTTAGTACCGAAATTTCGTTTGACAGATTGCCGAGGTTCTGAGATATGTGGTCTTTATGATGTTTATCATCTGGGTATCATGGTTGTTTCTTTTACCGAAACAAACGGAGACGAAATCTAGATCTTCCATGATATCATACATACGTGTACATACTGCATACGACCTCAATAAGTGATCAACAATCACATGTCCACAAAATAAGTGATAATATATCACATTCATCCGGGAGTCAAGTTCGTCTCTTTGTTGTACGAAAGTACTGACCTGTTCATGGACTTGCTCCTGTGCCCTCATGCATCTGAAAATCAAGTTCCTCATCAATAAGTGATTCTATCACATAGGGCTTGTTTTCATTCAAAATAAGTGAGTTTCTCACATTTTTCATATACGTCAAAACAGATGATAAATGGTATACTCACCAGTAAGATGAACTCTCGTGCATACCTTGATACGGGAATGTGTCGTGATGTGGATGAACACCGGTCGGTAAGAATAAATCATACCTTAATGTATCCCCTCGCCATGATTACATCTGATAAGTTGAGCTTATGTGGATAAAAATACCGATAATCGTTACAGGATGTTTATCTAATTGTTAACAAAAAGAACAACAAGAGCGTTTTGGCATGACCGTACACTGATATGATTCTCTTACCCTCGAAACTCGCAAAAAGAATGTTTGTATATGTTTACTTTTCTTAGTTTCTGCAACTCTGTATATATCTATTTACTGCTTTCAGTCTTTAAGTTTAAAATATTCAAAATTCCAAAAAGATTTTAAGTGTGTTTTAATATAAACTTTATAAAAGCCAAAAAGATTTTATTTCTGCTTTAGTTTTGATTAACCGATGTTGGAACTCAAGTCTTCGTTGCCTGAAATCTGATTGAAAACCAAAATGACTGAATCTTCATAAACGGTCAGAGTTTGCAAGTTTTGAAAGTTAATAATCAAAATTAAAAAATCTGTTAACTTTTCAAACTAAACTGTCGGACGGTAGTTGAATGTGAATTGGTCTCATGTGCGTCGTTTGTTTATGATTAACTATATTCCAAGCAGTTGTTCTCATTACGTGTTTAGCTTTCTTGCATGTGCAGATGCTAAAGGCAAGGAGAACATGTTTGATGATAAGCTTCGGAATGAAGACACGACGTGAAGGCACTCAAATGATAATGATGATCGAGTTGCCACTGGCCAATCATCAACACCACAAGGATCTAAAGTATCGAAAATCAAAAGATTCACAAGCATAATCAAAGAGGGAGTTTATTGATACACTTCCTAGATAAAAACGGGAGTTTGTTAATACACTTTCTACTACAACACGTGAAGACTTTGAAGATCCTTTCCGAAAATGATGAACCATCAAGAAATGGAGAACGAGATTACGAACCCCGCGAGCAGCATCCAAGGGGGAGTTTGTTGATACATATTAAGTGGATACGGCTCGGTTTGACTCGGCTACGAAGTGAAGGCCGTAGTCAAGACAACCTCATGTCTTGACTCAGTATGCGATTTACTTCGTAACGTTCGATGTAATTGCTACTGCGTGTGTGCAGTATGCATTTAGTATACCTTATGTTTATGTTGTCTGTTAGTTTGATTGGTCCAATCCATGATGAAGTCCAACACATGTGAAGAAGTCCTTCATGCCAAGTCAAAGCCCATTCATGAGGAGTCTGAGCCCAAGCCCAACACATTGGACGAAAACACCTGTTGTGGTGAAAACCAAATGGGACGAAAACACATGGGACAGAATCAGATATTGGATTTCGTCAATGGGTTTTCGTCAAGAACTGGATTTCGTCGACCACTTCAGTATATAAACAACAGAAAGAAAACAGAAACAATAGAGAAGTCTGAATAGATTTCAGAGCGAACACTGTAAACACACACACACTGAGAGTTTATGAGAGCATCTTGTAAACACTGTATTGTAACCGTTTTCTAGATTAATACAATGGAGTGTTAATCGGTGAATCTTGTGTTTTACGTGTTCGTCACTTAGTTTAACTTACCCGTTTGGATTCCGCACTTTCGGGTTTGTCGGAAAACAGGGAATAGAGGTTACTCGATCCTCCGGGTGGACCTACAGTTTCTCAAACGCCAACGCCCGTTGGTGTGCCTCTGGAATGGTTAGCGGATCAAAAAGGTTCACGGACTCCATAATTTGAACCCTCAGACCCCCAATATACCGAGAAACAAGTTGTTCCTCCGGTTCTTGAATATCATTCCTAGCAATCAACTGGTAAAACTCTGTGGTATAATCATCAACCGATTTAGCCCCCTGTTTTAAATTTTGCAGACGTTGGTACATCAATCTTTGAAAATTTTGAGGCAAAAAGTTGGACCGCAAGCACTTCTTCATCTTGGTCCATGTCACGATCCTTGACTTTCCGAGCCTATTCCGTGTTAATTTCAATTGTTGCCACCACGCAGAGGCCCTACCACGTAACCTGGTAGCGATCAAGGCCACCCGCTTGTTTTCAGGCACCTCCTTGTACTCAAACACCTCCTCCACGGTAGCCAACCAATCGATGAACACCTCCGGATTCAAACTAGCCCCATCAAATTCTGGAATGTCAATCCTTATCCCAGAATCCCAACGCCTGTTACCCCCTCCACGTTCACCCCTTGGTCGCCCTTCCTGTTCGTCTTCGGAAGTCGAACCATCACCAAATGGGTTACTAAAATCAGAACCATACCCATCATTGGGTCTCTGCCTCCTACGATTCATCAAGTCGGCCATCCGGTCAGTCAACTGATCGACCACTTGATCCAACCGTTGATCCACTCTCGCCATAAGTCGCTGCTCCAACTCCCGTTCATAAACTTCATCGAGAGGCCTGGTGTTGTTTCTCCTCAGAGGCATTTTGAGCTAGGAATTCGGCTCTGATACCAACTGATGTAGTGCGTGAAGCGATAACAAAGAACAAACACGTTGATTCTGCGAATACCCGTGTAGGTCTTTTCCCAACCCCAAAATTCAACACTAAGGGCACGGAATTTGAAGTGAAAATTCAGTAGTTTCAAAATTCAATTCTGATTCTTCAAGTTACTAGAGGGACATATAAATAAGAACAGAAATTCGAAATGGGCCTAAAAAAGATAACGGGCCAAACACAAGCCAAAAAACAAAATGCCCAAAATACTTAAAAAAACATAAAAATGCAAATAACTAATGGAAATAAGCGTTTTTTTGGCCCGGACGATGACCCAAACCACCATACGCAGTTTGCAGCAAGATGGACTTGTTCTCACGTTCGTTTCTCCTGGTCGCACGCCCAAAACGGACCCCCGTAGCCCAAGTTACAGCCATTTTAGTGAAGCCCCTTTTGTTACGCGATCTTGGGCCTCCAAATACAAAATGGCCCGCTCATCCACACTTGGGCCCGCATCAGAAATGAAAGGGAAATGATGCATAAACAAGGTGACAATGAGTTTCCAAGTTTAATTGTTAGGGTAATAAAATAAATAAAAGTTTAATGATATAAAAAGTACAAATAAAATATAAGAAAGTACAAAGATCTTCAATTAAAACACAAACATACGAACATAAACGAACGCAAATCAACGAATGTTCACGAACACATTCACGAACACCTTACCGAACGTTTCCAAACACAATCGAACGAACGAGACCTCTGTTCATGTTCGTTCATTTAACTAATCAAACGAAATTTCTTGTTCATGTTCGCTCGTTTATTAAACGAACGAAGATAAACGAACTTCCCACCGAACGGTTCACGAACTGTTCGCTGAACGTTCGGTTCGTTTACAGCCCTAATTATCAATGTTTATTATTATTTTTTTTTATAGCAAAACTTACATACCATGGGGATTGAACTCATGACCTCTACATATCCTATACCTTGTCTAACTCACCAATACCATTGGCCTATTCCCAATGGATATTTATCAATGTTTATTTAAGCTAAGGAGTTAATGAAATGGTATTATTTATTTATTTATTTTGTATTCAAT
This sequence comes from Helianthus tuberosus, assembly GCA_030545235.1. Taxonomy (NCBI): domain Eukaryota; kingdom Viridiplantae; phylum Streptophyta; class Magnoliopsida; order Asterales; family Asteraceae; genus Helianthus; species Helianthus tuberosus. The sequence goes on from CM060360.1 coordinate 168,343,116, forward strand.
TTAAATAATTAATATCAAATTAATTAAAAAAATAGTGGGTGGGGTAGAGTTAACACAGTTAAACTATTTTCTTAGGATGAGATAGAGTAAAAAGAAAAAAAAAACGGATGATGTGACGTTTATATATAATTAAGAAGGGTTAAGATATACCTCATTCTTCTAATTACAGCACTACTAACCCATAATTAAATTAATCATATTAGTTGCGAGATATTTTGGCCATGAAGAAAAATTAGGAGGTCCATAATTACATCTTGCACGTGGAAGAATGATGACAAGTTAGTGCTAAAGCAAAACTAGTCGTTAAATTTGTTTAAAGTTTAAAAAAGTTGATTAAATTAATCATAAGTTGTGATTAAGTTCGTGCTAAAAGCAAAATTGGGGGATACATTGATGAATTAATTGATTGGCATTTCAAAATAGTTCAGTAATATTGGTGAGTTAGATAAAATTTAAAATAACAGAAATTTAGAGAGTTTTTTCCTAAACTGGTGTTGAGGGAAAAACTATTTACTATTTTGGTGTTCCCTACAAACTATTTACCAAAATAGTGTTTTCATTACTTTTTATTGTTTTATTTATTTATTAGATTAATGAATTTAATAAAAGGCACATTCCCACTCGTTTCAGTTGCTTCAAATTTTTTACTTTTTATTCAATTAATCATATAATTATTTATTTTTTTCCATCAACGCATGTACTATTTTTTTTTCTTCTTACAAACTCATTAGATTTCGTTTTCTTTTTTCTTACGGCTAAACTCATTATATTTCATTTTTTAATCAACTGAGTGCTTTTTATTTTTATTTTATTTTCTTAGCAACTCGTTATATTTCAACTTTTTTTCAAATCAACTGATGTCAAATACAGAAAATATAAATCATCTCAAATAAATTTGAGGTATGAAACACGAATCATAATAATGATAAGTTTCGCAAGTCGCAACTAAAAGTTTTAGCTTATCGTGTTGGGTAAGCGAGTTGATTTTTTTTACATGTTTTCTTTTAATTTTTTAGCATTGAGATCAATAGTCTTTATTTGACATTTTTATTTTTGTTTGTATTTGACATTTGTAATGTTCGATTGTCTTTATTATGATTCATATTTCATTCTTCAAATTTATTTGAGATGATTTATATTTTATTTATTTAACATTAGTTGATCAAAAGAGGTTGAAACATAATGAGTTGCTAAGACAATAATATAAAGATAAAAATCACTCAGTTGATCGAAAAAACAAAATGAAATATAATGAATTTAGTTGATAAAAAAAAGAAAATGAAATATGATGAGTTTGTAAGAAAATAAAACAAAGATAAAATGCGTTGATGGAAAAAAAATAAAAAAATATATTATTAATTGAATAAAATTAATTTGAACCAACTAAAATCTGACATAATGCGTCTTTTTATTAATTTATTAATCCAACAATTTTTTTTTTGGAACGGCAATCCAATAAATAAATGTGACAATGAATAAGTTAATAAAAAGTAATGAAAACACTATTTTGATAAATAGTTTGCAGAAAACACCAAAATGGTAAATACTTTTCCCTCAACACCTTTCTAAGAAAAAACTCAGAATTCAGATAGTGTGCAAGTATAGTTGTTCGACAATAATAATTGATTGATTAATTAATCAACGATGGAATTAAAGTGGTGTGAATCATGAATTTGTGAGTTTATCCGGCTCTAATTTATATCGAAAACAAGAGCTATGAATAAATGTATTTTGAATGTTCACTTATTTATATCACTAATAACAATTATACTACATATGGCAAAATACAAGAGAGGAGAATATCTTTTTGTAAAGTATTTTCACAATGAAACTAAAAGACGATATGAAAGGAAAGTAATAATAAATAGCAATCATTTTTCTTCTTTATTTCTTACTAATTTTTGAAAATCTAAACTAACATCTTTAGGTTTTAAAATTGATCACTCTTAGTAATCTAAAAAAAAACAGAAGATTATAAAAGTATAATTACATTTTTCACGAATTATCAAACTTAATTTTAAAAAGTGTATCATGTGTTGTTAGAATTCGTGTTCTCAGAGTCTTGATCATGGCCTCAAAGAAACGAGCAAGATATTGTACTTTCGAAAGATATTTTGATAGACAATATAAAAAAGAAATCACTAACTTTTCCATAATTCTATAGTTGTCTAGGTATATAATAGACTACCAACAATGATCATGTATGTTATATAAAATCTTGTAACATGTCTATGAAGTTGTCTAGGTATATAATAGACTACTAACAATGATCATGTATGTTATATAAAATCTTGTAACATGTCTATGAAGTTGATTTTTATCACTTGGAATTATTATTTTATTAATAGTTTATAAAGTTGAATAAGAAGTTATATTTAAAAATGAAGTTTTGTGTGATAGTTTAATCAAGACAGGCTGTCACGCAACACTTTGATTGTTCCAAAACCTCAATTTCTAATTGTCACAATCCCCCGTAATATCTGCCGGCTTCTTCCAATATCCACCATATCTCCAACAACACAATTTTACCCCTCAAACGTTTTCCAAATTGTCAAGTAATGTCCCGTCCTTGTTTAAAGAATACACACACCAACATAGGGTGCGGTTATTTTGAAAAAGAGGTTTCTTAGAAGTGTTTTAAACCCATAGATCTTGTAGTTAATTGTTGAGGTTTAAAAGGGCTTAAAATTTTAATTTTATTTTAATTTTTTTGACTAATTTAGCTAGATTAGGACGGAACTCGTAAACCACAAACTTGTGGTGTAAAAAACTACACACACGGCATTTTTTTTTAAAATTTTTTTTACGAATGTGTTTATAGTACATGCATCTACGTTTTTGAAAAAAAAAAATTGGTCCACCTCACCCCGGATCAAGTAGTTCTCGCGGTTCTCATAACTCGAGGTGGTTCTCATTCTAGCGGTCCCCTATATATATATATATATATATATATATATAGGGGAAGGTTTATTGGGGAACACTAAAAAAGTGGGGAACAGCGGGGAACTGACTCAAACGAACTCCGATTGGACTCATTCCAGCGGCGTTTGAACCGGCTCGTCGAACCCTAACTAAGATCTCTTAACCCTAAACTCTAAATCCTAACTCCTAAACTCTAAACCCTAAAGCTAAAAAATAAGGCTAAAACCTACGCTAAACCGTAAAATCTAAACTATAAACCCTAAAAGCTAAACCCTAAAAGCTAAACCCTAAAGGCTAAACCTAAAGCTAAATCCTATAGCTAAACCCTAAAGCTAAACCTTAAAGCTAAACCCTAAGGCTAAACCCTAAAGCTAAACCAAAAAAAGCCAAACCCTAATATATTTAGGGTTTAGGGGTTATGATTTAGGGTTTGGGGTTAAGAGATCCTAGTTAGGGTTCGACGAGACGGTTCCAACGCCGCTGGAATGAGTCCAATCGGAGTTCGTTTGAGCCGGTTCCCCACCGTTCCCCACTTTTTTAGTGTTCCCCAATGAACCTCACACTATATATATATATATAGTTCTAGGTGTAACACCCCGAAAACGGATTTGGTAATCAAACTCCGTTAATACTAAAAGACGGGTAACGTACCATTAATAGTAAAAATAACCCGGTAAATATTTGGATTTAAATAAGAAATCCTAATATTTTATACGAACGAATCAAAGTTTTAAGGAATTAAGTTTATAAGAGCCTGAGTTAACGGGACTTAAAATAAAACGGGTTATAACTCCCGGAACCCACTAAATAACTAGGAATATCAACCTAGTTAGTCTAGTGTTTTAAAAATAATGAGGAACTTGATGTAGTAACCTTTATAAACCTGGGTAAAGTTGAGGGACTAAAATGGTTAAAGTGAGAAAATGGGTTTTTATTAATTAAAATTAAAAACACCAAAACACACACCTTTGTGTGTGTTCTGGTCGTACAAAACACAGGAGTCAAGAAGAGCTCTCAAGCTCAAACCCTAAAACACAGAAATTCATCAAATTGAAGGAGCAAATCAAGCCCGAATCGAAATCCAAGCATAGATTAATGATCCCCATTGCAAGGAGATCATAAGGTATGTAAAATTTGACAAAAATTCTCTACTTGAAATTCTCATGAATTTAGAGAACTTGAAATCTGATGATGCATGTATGAATTGTAGATGAATTAGGAACATTAAAATGTCTAGGAGTAAACCCTGGACAAGTACATGTTGAAATTATGCTAATTCTAGTGAAATCCATGGTCACCATTGTAGGTGACTAGTGGGTTATGTAGAACTTGATAAACACTAGGAAATTTGGGGTTGTTCTAGTGTAATTTGACATATGTAAAGTTATTTCAGAATTGTAAAGGCAAATAATTGTGTTAGATAGTTGATTGACGAAAATTCGGGTTATATGACAAGTTATGAGCTTGTTAATGAATTATGTAAAGTTATACCCGTTAGGTATTCGCTAAAATGCCTAATTGAAAAATAAATGTTGAAAATCGGACAAAAACGCATGTTTGATGGATATGGAAAATTGTGCGTTAAGACTTATAAAAAGGGTTCTAAACGGATTGTGAATTGAACTCTCTAGGCGAGGAATCCGGATCGTCAAGTGGACAAGCCGGTGGAAATATGCGTTTGAAAAGGATGCTTAAACGGTACGTAACTACGATTCCGTTACGTTATGCTTGATTTTGTATTTTCGCTAGTAGACTTTAAATTAGCATAATACATGGAATTGGAAATTTGTTGAAGTGACGAAGATCATTAGGTAAATAAACGGGTCAAAAGGTGAAATTATCACCCTTTGACAATATCGACTAATGGTTTGTCGAGTTACATGTTTATAGGAATAAATATCAAGTGGATACGCACATCGCTATTGCTTAGTGGCTAATAAGTCAAGGTATTGAAACGGGTCAAAATATTGATCCGAGCCAGGTATGTATAATGATTCAACTCATCATGTAGAATTTGGAGTTCTATAAGAGTTAGACAAGGTTAAAATATAGATATTCTGTTATCTTTTAGGTAAGCCGAATAAATTGAGTTATGATTATAATGTTTTAGAAGCACATGGGTTTACAAACAAGAACTATGGTTAAAAGGTTGGATTTTGAGTCAAACAAGTATTTAAAAGTTCCTTGTAATAATAAGAAGGATGAAAATTTACCAAATTGCCCTTATAGGCTAATTTGAACAAACGACCCTTAAAAAGGGGTTCGGAAACGAGTTTTATGATTAAATAGATGCTTAGAATAAGAAAAGATAGTGAAAGATGTAAATTCTTGGGTCGAATGACTTTATATGAGTCTTTGACGTAAAACAATAATCCGAGGGGTAAAACTAGGGATTTATAGATATCCACATTTAATCCAACACACGTATAGTTGTGGTGGAAGATTACTTGATAAGAAATGTAGGAATATGAATGCTAGAAATGAATGAAAGCGATTTTAAGCTTTAAAGCGCTTAAATACCCTTAATGGGTCAAAATAAACACTTGAGCGTAAACGGGTTCTAACTAAGTAAGAAACCCACGATTTATGATTAATTTGATAGGAGATATTGGAATTATGATTCTCATGAGTTTATAGATTAAGTAAACATGTTTGTTTGTTAAAATCGCAAACGGGTCAAAATTTGGTAAGAAGGGTAATAAGCCGAAGACTTAAAAGTCTTAAATTTTGTTAATCCGGATGTTGGATTTTAACTCCATGTGATGGAGGATTAAATTACAAACACGTAGGAAGAAACGGTAGGTCAAACGGACAAGCGGACTGAAAGATACGAAAGTTTTCGTGTCAAAAACGGAAAAAATGGGAGTTCTGATACAGGGGCCACCGTAACTTACGGTGCCCACCGTAAGTTACGATGGAGTTGAAAGCTTTAAGGTAGCTTCCTACTGATTTACGGTAGGGGCACTTTATACCAGGGGCCACCGTAACTTACGGTGCCACCGTAAGTTACGGTGGAGGTCAGTGTTATATCCTTGTTTTTGGAATCAAGACATCCATGTTGGAATCTCCCGATTTCCTTGTTTAATTCGATTATTCGACTCAATCATCCTTATTGTACTAATTATTTAATTATCAAAACTAAATTTTAAGTTGGTTTTGATCACAGGTGAATGTCAAGAGTCCCGGATGAAGATCAAGCATCGAGCAAGAACCGAACACACGTTATACGAAGCTTCCGCAATGCTGTTTCGTCGTTATTCTAAAACGATGAATTAAATTACTCTATGTTGTTTTGCTTTCAAGTTTAGAAAAGTTTTAACAACCCCGTATTTTCCTTGTAATTGTGGTTGTAATCATATGATTATGGACGTAAATTATACGAAAAACGTAAAATAATAACAGGGTGTTACACTAGGATCCTGTAAAAAGGATATATTTCATGAGAAGTCATAAGAATTGAAATGTAGACATCATATTTTAGACCTGGGCATAGTGTTTTGGGTTGTTTTAGCAAGAATAACACCAAACACAACAATTTAAGACACAATGCAATGAATTATAAGATTAAAATTTAAAACACTATGCCAAGAACGTTGAGTAGTGTGTTTTAGTTGTGTTTTAAATTTCACACCCATAATACATTTTATTGTGTTTTAAATTGTTATGTTTGGTGTTTTTCTTATCAAAACAACCCAAAACATCATGCACAAGTCCAGAACATGATGTCTACATATCAATTTCTATGTCTTCTCACACTTCTCACGAATAAGGTCCTTTTCCGCTATGTTTAGTTGTTGGTTTTAAGGGTACGTGGAGGTGTGACGATAATGTTCATCGCATTTCTTTTATGGTTTTACATATTTTGTTGGACTTTGTAGTGTTAGTTTGTTGGGTTGATAAATATGACTTATGGCTCGTCGGGGACCATTAGCTATGATGTTGCTTTGGACTTGGCTTGTTAACGTAGATTGTAGTCGTCTATTGCTTATGAGCTTTGTTTTATGGTTGTTTGATGTTCAATATGGTTAATCAGTTATGCAGTGTTATTTGCAAGCTGTAAACTAGTCATGTTAAAAAAGTCTTCTTTCTTGAGGCACTCCCAAATTGTTGATTGTTTGGCTCAATGAAGCTGACCTATTGGTCCTTGATAGGATCATAAAAACCCACTTTCTGACTCTGAGAGCCATAGCTATGATGTTAGCGAGGATTTGGCTTTTTATTATATCTTATCGCCATCCTACACCTCTGAGCTTTGTTGTTTAAATGTTTTGCTGAGAGTTATGGCTGTTTGTATGCATGTGTGTTAGTTGTGTTAAGTCTCAAAACTTTGGCTTTTTGGACCACTTTTTGTGTTTCTATGTTTGTTTATATATTATCAATTTGCAACACAATGGTGCTGTTATTGGTTGTACCTCACACATTATTGGGTTAATGTGCGTCTTATGTTTGTACATTTAGCTTTGCAAGTTGTTTTCTTTTGTGGGTATTTAAGGCTGAATTTTTGTGGGTTTTGGCTTAACTTTGAAGCTTTTAGCTTTTCTGTCTAAAACACCGACCAGAGACCATTGGTTTAATAGGCATCGTGTGTTTGTGCATTTGTGTAATATCCATAATTTATCGTTACTTTGTAATCTTGTATTTCGTTTCAAGTCTTGCAATCGTTGACGTTTGGATCAATAAAATTATAGGAATGTTCATGTATTATGTCTTTTTATCATTTTATATACTTGCATACACTTATATATAATAAAACATGCTCACTTATGAGTTTTTAGCACAAAATATTGGAGTTTTTCAAATGCTAGGGGTGAAACTGCAAATTTTGAAAAGTTTCATATATTATGCAGATGTCGCACGACCATGGACATGATGCACACGATCATGTGTGTCGTGATCCGCATGACCGTGCACCTGATCCGCACAGTCGTACAAAATCAACAGGGTTGTTCGTTAAGATACGTGATTTCGCCATTTTTAACATTTGCACCATCAAATTCAACCAAATTACTTGATTTAACCATTTATATTTTCCCTAAACTATTATTTAACACCTAACCTCCACAATTAACCTTAATCCACTCGTTTTTAACCACCAACCACCTCTAATTAATACGTTAACCACATTTGGACGGTCAAAACATTTCAAATGACATGTCCATAACTTTAACCCTACTAAGCCATTCTAAAAATTGGAACATCCATTTCAATCTTTTCCCTTTCCACTACATTTCCCATCTACTCTCAAGCTCGATTCCTATCTGCATTTTGCGAATCAAACACAGAAGGTTCGACTCAAGTTTCTAAGCTTAATACTTAGTTTTTAAACCTCATTCTTCTTGTATATGGTTAGATTCAATCTAGAGAACAAGACTCCTTAGAGGGTTTTGGCTTACCCTACTGGAATCCTTTCCAAGCTTGCAAAGAATGGCAGTGGATCTTGTTCTTGTTCATGTTTATGTATTTTCTTTTTCCCTTTACCAAACCAAAGTGACAATATAGCTTAATGATTGCTACTTTGTGTTAAGGTTGGGTATGAGTAGGAGCTCTTGGGTTCAATCCCCACTCCCCGCATTACTTTTATTCTTTTTGTCACTTCTCGTGTATAACCATACTAACCTCCTAACTACTCATGGCTAACCATCTAACTAATAAAATATACCTTATACGATAATATCCTATCTGATTGAAGTATTAGTTTAGCTTAAATGTATATATATTTACTTTTAGTGATTATTGAAAATGCTTATAAATCATATAAACCATTTTTGAACTACTAAACATATAAATAATATCATAATAGATACTAAATATTTACTTCGGATTTATATTTTATATAGTATTTGTTGCACACAAATACTTTAGATTTTATTTATAAAACCTTACATATAAACTAAGATAACCTTTAAGTTTTAATACTTCTATAGTTAGTTTTAGTTGTTTTCATACATAACCCACTTTGGGATAATCTTTAAGTCAATAATACTTTTAAGATTAATACCCAATGTCGGTTACTAAATTACTTCCCATAACCGTAGTCGATTTCCTAACAAATAGACCACATGGAAAATAAACTTCTAAGCTCTCCAGTACTTTGAAGGTTATTATCCAACACGTTATGATGCATTTTTATTCCATTTAATGTTGATTTTACTCTTACGTCAAGATCTAATCTAAGACTCGCGTATTTGTTTTTCCATTTATTCCTTTATTCTTTCATCCATGTACTTATATGTAAGACCCTTACTAATATTTAACGCTTTCCGTATAAATATCGACAATTAAATGTGTAATTACGACTACACATACTTATGAAAATACGGGTTTATTTAAACTTTTACAATTTAAGAATAATACAATATAATGTAATTGAGTTCATCGTTTAAAAATAACAACGATACAACGTGTGGAAGCTTCTTTTTCATGTGTTCGGTTCTTTTTCGTCGCTTGATCTTCATCCGGGTACTCTTGATATTCACCTATGATCAAAACCAACTCAAAAGTTAGTTTTGATAGCTTAGAAACAAGTATAAACAAGTTCCAACATCAAATAAACAAAACAAAATAAAATTTCAGATTTATGCCTCTCGCGCCACGCGAGAGGCTCCGCTTTTCTTTTCGCGTGCCGCAACGGCTCCCGCGTGTCGCGTTAGTGTCATAGTTCCCCTTCGCATGCCGCGGGGGAGAACATTTTCCAGCCGATCCATGTCTGGACCTGCATTTTTACCCAGCTCTAGTTTTTAATCAAAAATCAACTTTCAAGTGCCATAACTTTTTATCTACATATCTGTTTCGCGTGATTCTTTTTCCTACGCATTCGTAATTTAATTCTCCATCATATGGAGTTAAAATTCAACATTCGAACTATTTAAATTCTAACTTTTTATACATTCGGCTTATTATTCAAATTCAACATTTTGACCCGTTTGTATTTAAAATCATGAACTTATTTCAAAAAAGTCATGGGGCATACGCCCATGTAATTAACTCAAATTCTTTATCCCGGGTTCATAACATTTGTGAGTTACGCGGCCAATATCTAAGTTATGTGCGTAACCCGTTTTGACCTGTTTAGAAGGTCTTATGCATTTATGCATTAATCTCACTCTTCTCTTTTCACACTTTACATTTCCTCATATAAAGTATCTACCTATATTCCATAGTCACCATACAAGTTTCTAAATAACCCATATTGGTCGTTTGCCCAATTCACCCATTAAGGACTTTTTGGTCAATTTTAGTCCTTTATTTTACGATGAAGGACTTTCACTAATATTTGACCAAAATATCTCTATTAACTATAAATCTAAATATGCGTACCTGGCTCGGGTCATAGCATCGACCCATTTACATACTTTTTGCTTTAAAATTTTCTAGTTAAAGCAACGAAACATATGTTATTTCCTGTGATCACAAAACTCAACAAGTAGTCGTCAGTTATTATTGTCAAATGGTATTAACACACCATTTGACCCGTTTAGTCGACATGACCATTTATCTACATATGATGGTATTTAATACCATCTCGTCCCTTAAACCTATTCCGGTTTACACCATGATTTCTTATTACTTAAAGGACATTCCTTGAATTATTTGACCCGTTAAGATTTACAGCAAAAGGTTGACTTTTTAAATCTTTTATCTAGCCGTCAACTGATATACGGATTATTAATTAGCCACTTTTACCCATCAAGGTTCACCCCTTAACGCGATGTTCAAAATTCCTTATTGGTTAGTCTTCACTCGACTAGTCTACCGTTTTTACCCTCTTTACCTAAGTTTATGGTTTCTTACCATTTTTCTTTATTCCGACTTACATTGTATTGTGCCGGAACATAGTATCTCAATTACTTAACATAATTCAAAATCAATACGTCACAAGTAAGTGTATTGTAATTAAAAGGGGGTGTAAGTTTAACTTACCTTGCATCCGAAACACGCTTTTCCTTTATACTTGATTCGTTTGACTTGCTTCCTTTCCAAGCCTCCACCTAGCTTTTCAAGCGTCAAACTATCATCATAATTCGTAAGACGGTTAGATTAGTCATCATTAATTATGACTATTCCATCTTAGGGATTTTACATCCAAATTTACCATTTGATTTCATTTTGGTCAGTTTGACATTTGAAGGTCAAACTGCCTATTAGCATAAGTGATTATACTATAAAACTCGACAATTCATTTAAGCACTTATCAAGTATCCGGTAGGCATTATTCTTACGCCACCGTTTTAACTACTTTTCAAGTCTAAGTTCATGCTATTATGAACACCTATTTAACTTAGCTCTTGATTATCAAAGCTAATTATTCATTCGTTAAGCAAGAACTAAAGATTTCCATCTACATGTAAAACTCGTTTCATCATAGCATTAGACATTCATCCGAACATCTAATATAATCAAGGTCTACATATTAATTAGTAGACATCATGATTCCTACACCTATTTACATGAACAAAATCACCAATTTCATCATAACATACAAAACCCATTTTGAGTCATGTATGAGCATTCACTCAAACTTATAAATTGTTCAAGTATTTTGCTCCAACTATCAAATATGATGATTTCTAAGCACATGCATATCATCATCTTTACTATTTAGTCAAAACTCATTTAGCTCATACTTGATGAATTGACAAATCACTAGTTTATGGCACAATTCTACAAGTTTGCATCTAGGGTTTGTTCCTAAACATAAATTCAACCCAAAATCACTCACGTATACAATATTCATCATAGAATTTTCGATTATGAGTGTTTATCATACATTAAAAACATCACCAAAGTATAAAATTCGACATACCTTGGGATTCCCTAGCTTAGGTGATCACAAATTTAATTAAAGCCCCAAATTCTTTGTAACAACCCGCGTTTCTACAGTCAAAGTCAAAGTCAAAAGAAGAAAAGATTGCTAATTGCGATCTGTCACTCCTTGCTTAATTATTGATTGTACTCTTTGACTTGTAATCGATACTCTAATTTGAATCGCTTTAGTTGTATTATGTGGAGTGCTTGTTAATAAACCGCTATTTAATCGCAATTAATCGCTAATCGCCTTATCACTAATCGCATCGTTATCGCATCGCAACCCGAATTATAGGTTATGGATATTGTTTTACGCGTGTGTGATATTATGTGTTACTTGTGCATGTTATGTTTATGTTGAGGTGTTTAATCGCAATCGCAACTCTTTCGCAACGCAATCTCATCGCAAACTCGAGATTTACGAATTACCTTTGTGATATTTAGTAGTTAGGTTACTTGTGTAACTAATGGGTAATATTATCGCATCTCTTACTCGAAACACATCGCAATGTTCAATGCACAAAACGAAAACACGAAAACCAACTCGCGGCAACCAGTCGATCGGATGGCCATCCGATCGGGTTGTCATCCGATCCGCACACCTGCTCCACCTTCCTCCTTTAGAATCCTATAAATACCTCCTGTCACATCACAAATAGTGATGTGACAGCTCTCTTGTTCGACCAGCGCCTCCAACCCTCTTTTCCTTCGATTTCTCGCGATTCTTGTAAGTTTCTATGTCAAATCTTGTACTTCTATGATCTACACTCACTTCTTCATCATTTTCACCTTTGAATCTTAACTTTTAACCGTGAAATCAATGGATTTGAGGATTTCTAGGATGATGTCATCATGGAGTTCTTATGAACTTCAAGTTTTGGCCTCATTCGACCAAGAACAACTCAGATCCAAGTGTTTTCCACACGATTTAACACTATTTTCACATAGAACTAAACATTTTCATGGTTAGAAGGATTGAAAGATGGTTTCATAACTTCTTTCAACTCTTTTACACTCTATGCACTCAAAACCGATAGAATCAGAGCTCGTTCAGGCCTTCTACTGCTTCCTAGTGAAGTACTGGTCCAAGATCTGATTCCTATCAAAGAGACGACCGATTCCGGGTTGAACATGAACAAACCATCAAGAACAGTTAACAAGTCGGATTAGGGTGATTCCTGTTCGATTGGATGACCTGGGCCTGATAGAGTTCCCGTTGTTTAACACGTTGTCATACCGTCTCGACCAAACTACGAACTTTTCAAACTTAACAAAATATCCAAGTTTTCAAAACGACCAGGTTGCACAACGGATTGCCGTCCGATCGGATTGCCATCCGATCGAACGACAATCCGAACGGATTGCAACTTGGTCTTCAACACTTGAACTTTTCACAACTTTCAATGCATATTCAAAACCAGCGAATGGCCATCTGATCGAATGATCATTCTGCTGTGAACTTGTTCTCTGAGAAATGTCTTGCCGAACGGATCGCCATCCGATCGAACGACCGTTCGACCGGGCGACCTGAAAGGTAGAGATACTTCTCTGTTTTGAAAATGCTACAACGAAAACTTCAAAAGCCATCATACACAAACACATCCATCCCTAAACGAGTGGCAATCCGACCGAATGGCCATCCGACCGGATGACCATCCGAACGGATTGTCATCCGATCGAATGACCATCCGTCCGGATTTTCATCCGACCGGACGATCCTTCGTCACCCAGTTCACTTGCATAGTTTTACGCGCCGCTCATCGCTCATGCTATCGTTTACTACCCAGGCTAATCCCTCAGCACTCCCTTCAATCTAAGAGAGTGTTTAGTTACTAAACACGATCTGTGAGTATACTCGATCCCTTTTTGCTTTAAGCACATTTGGGTGTTACATACGTTACTTATATCAAATCACTTCGATCACACAATGCAATCACTTTTATACGCTGACTTCTTTTGCATGTTATACGTGTTACTCGATGAATGCTGGTATGTTATGTTTACACAGTGATTGTTGCATGACACCTTAGCAACGATAGTACTATAGTTTGGACTCAGCACCTGTCATGGACGGGGGTTGCTAAGGGTATTTCTTCACGTCTCACAGTGGTGATATGTGTTGCGCACTCTACAACTCGCAGTCACGTCTATGCATATTTCAATGTCGATAACTTACTCGCTTCACATTATACATGTTACATGCTGGTTATGCGTAAATTTCTTTCGCTACTATGATACTATCAAACTTCTATGCTCACCATTACACTATGTGTATTGACCTCTATTTTAACGTATGTGACAGGTGTTTGAGATGCTAGGATGCTTGATTTTGTGGAATCAAGTAGGATGAGTCTAGAAACAAACAATTTAAATCTGAGTTGTCAGAACAACTTTTATTTGTCTTTGAGAACTACTTGTCTGTAATAACTGTGTTGCTTATTATGTCATGGTATGGGACGTGATGCTTAAATAATTGGTAATTATAGTTGTTATGGAAACTCATGGACAATCTGTTTCGCTCAGTTCCGCGCCCCAATGTTTCTGCCATCGGTTGGGGTGTGACATTCTTGGCTTGATTTTTCCTTTATTTGATCAAATTTATGGATTTAGGGTTCACTTGGTAGAACCCCTTTTTGCTCCTAGGAAAAAATCGACCAAACACACACTCATGTGTGTGTTTTGGTTTTTAATTTGATTTAATTATAATTATCTTTCATGTCTTACCCTTTTCGTCCCTCAAGGTTTCAAGTGTTTTTTTTTTAAGTTTAACTAATCCATGTTTCCTTCATTGTTTTAACCTCACTTGACTAACTAGGTTGATTATTCCTAGTTGACTTAATGGGTTCAACCCGTTATATTTTAAGTCCCGTTACCTCGGGCCTTTTATAAGCTTTATTTCCTCAAAAGCTTTTATTCACTTTCTTATTTAATATTAGGTTTATTTATTTAAATCCTAATATTCACCGGGTTTACTTTTACCACTTACGGTATTTTACCCGTTTATTTTCGGTTACTTTAATATAATTAATAAACCCGTTTTTGGGGTGTTACATTATACATACTTATACATATGTACATTTTATCTTTTAGACTAGTCTTCGCCTTGCTCCTCTTACTCGTTACGCTTGTTCACGACTTCTCTCGATTCACCTTCGCAAAACCGTGAGTATATATGATCCCTTTTTTACTCTATGCACTATTTGGGATTGAAAACATGCAACTATACATATTACACTACAAATTGCACAACATTAATACAAATATATCAACTTACATGTTCAATAATACTTTATGCTTATATGTTATATACTTTTACAATTGTTCCTATACATATTCATTAATTTTGCAAGCTGCCCTTAACTCGAATAACGCTATAGGATTAATAATCCGTCTAATTTAATCAAACCCTTGCGAGGGAGATTCATGGTCATTATTAAGTTATATTTGACCTTGCATTTCGATACTAGGGTGCAAGCATTGTCTTACATATTAGGTTTAAATTACGCCTTTTGTACACTGAATGTTACATATTTGCTATAATAGTTATTTTGACATGTGGATTATGCTTCTACACTTATGATCTATATATCAAACTTGTATACTCACCAACAATTATTTGTTGACCTTTATTTTAACATGTTTATAAGAGATGCTTGAGATGATATGACAAGATTGAGATTAATGTTATGTTGCTATTATCTTCTACTTGAACAATTTGTTTCCTATCTATGTATCATAAGACAAGTAATTTTGATGATTAATATATTCCAATCTTAGTACCATGTGTCTTCGAGCAATCTACTACGTCTCCCCCCCCCCTGATGTTTCTGCCATCCGTTGGGGTGTGATATTTTGGATGTGCAAGTTTTTTTCGTTTGTTGGTATTTGAAGATTTGTATGGTCGGGTTTTGACTTCATTTTGAAGTCTTATTTCGGTATATTATGTACTTAACAACTGGCGTGGCAATATGTCTCGCATCCATGTTTAGTTATCATGTGTTGATTGTTGCAAATTAATAATATTCAAATACGTATATTTAATAACACGATGATTGTGGGTTGACATATTCATTGGCTATGATGTTAAAAGCCTGGTGTTGTAAAACTGTGATGACTTTACAATAGCAACCTATTAAAACCAACTTTTTGAGCCTATTAAAGAAATATTTTCAATACGTATTAATTATTTATCCTTTGTTTTAATTCTTAAGTGTAGGCTAGTTTGTTTCTAATATGATAGGTTAAAATATGTCAAACACCAATGGCCAAATACGTGTTCTTGAGCGTCTTGCAGATATTCTTGAAGATTTGATAGAGTTCGATTATTTGGTTTCAGAAAAGTTAAATGCACTAATAGAGCATGTTATGAGGGTAAGCAAACAATAGGTTGAACTTCAATTCGCAGTTGATGCGCTTTTTGCGTGTCATGTTCAGCTTAAAACTGTTAATAAGAACCGATATGTTTAGTTGTTAAAATAGTTTTTACAATAATTGTAATTTTGTTTTTAAATCAATGTTATAATGTATATTGTATGTAGTTGTAGTAATGCACAAATCAACGACAAAAGTTTCTCCCCACCAGTTGTCTTTGATGTCTTCACATGCACAGAGTTTTTCCTGCTAGCTTTCTCCCCACCAACATTTTTTGTACTCATGCTCTCTTGACCTACGACCGACCCAAAGGCCTCACCTCTAAAGATCACATTATGGGGAGGAGTTAGAAACTTTCTAGATGAAGCCACTATTCCTCGTTGGGGTGGATTATAAATTCCTCCCCCGCAGGAGTCACAACCTTACAAGGTTGTGGATTTAGAGGTGGCGCACCTGTTGCAACTGGCAAAGGTTTGTGTAGCTCTGCCTCACTTGGGAACATGAACCGATCCGCAATTTGTCCTAACCAGAGTTTTTCATTATCTCTAAGCCCCCTCAAGTTCATCTCGTCAGGAGAACTCTCCAAAAGAATGTTATACACCACCTTGTTGGATTAAACCCTAGGGGTTATCTTTCTTACATTTGTTTTCATACACTTAAAATAGTAGTTTTGGTTACTATTTCTCAATCATAAAAGTTTTGGTTGCTATTTCTCAATCATAAAAGTTATATAGGTTAAATATTACGAAAGATGATAGATTAATAGATTGTGTATTCTAGGATTGATACTTGGGGTACTTACCTTAGCTATACTATATTTTGATAGGTACGCTTGTTTAAAACGTGCATAGATGTTAGATAGTAGTTGGGTTTTTACCTTATAACTAGTATGTCTTTATGTGTAATTTATTTGTTACTTTCTAAGCACGTCAGCATGATACTGCACAACATGATCTTAAAGGACAATGGAAATGCGTTCTCACAGGTTCACATCCCGGATCCTGTCATCCTACCCATTTTTGACAATGATGCTCTTTGCGAGTTGTGGATCGAGATATGCAATTTCGACTTAAAATGATCTTGTGGTCCATCTTGCAACTCAAGATCTACTGTACATCGAAGAGGAAGACGGGGAGTAGTTTCATTTTATATCTATGGCTTTTCTATTTTTATTTTAATTGTGTTTTTTAATTAATTTTAGTAGTTTATTTAACTATTTTTTTATTTAATGAAATTTAAATTTTAAATAAATTTAATTGTTGAGTTTATTTAAATTAAAAAGATAAAAAGTTATAGTGTACTTGTGGGTAGGCACCACTAATGTTTTGTGATTCTAGGGTACTTAGTGTTGGAAATGACATAACAACAAAGGATTGGATGAGACTTTGTACTACCCTTGGGTGCCACTTCCACCCTAAGGCTACACGGTATGGGGCATGATTGCCCTCCACCTCAACAATTTATTTATTTATCAGTAACGCACCCACACCATACCATGGGCACTGTTAAAGGCTAGGCATTGCAATAACAAGCATTTGCGAGGTGTTTTGTATGTGTGTGTGAGTTATGAAAGGTTGGGGCGCCATTGGTGAGAGTAGGAAAAGAGAGGGCTCCATCTCATACCATGCTCGCTATTGAGAAAAGACAATAGAGCCTCATTGACATGGTGCATTCGTAACACATAAGTGTCACAATGGAGCCCCTTGGAGGCTCCAACCATACCCTCCAACGAATTAATAACAAAATCAAATTCTATAACATCTTACCCTTTAAAAATTTGCTTTTATCTTTTTCCTTATAACTTGTTAATGTCATATTTTTGGATTATCCTTTAGAATATGTAAGTCAAACTCAGCTAAAAAAACTAATTGACTAACACATAATGGTTTGAACCATAATTTTTAACAGAATTAAGTTTGCACTCAATATCCTCCCTTCCTTAAATCAAAGACATAATCATCAACTCTTTTCAATGTGGTTTTACTTGCTCTAACAAAATACCATAAACGTTGGATTTACCTGCTCTAAGAGCATTCACATCAAAATTTCTATCTCCATCTATTTAGTTTAATAAAAAACACATATTTCTCTAAATTATGTTTAGTTTTAAAAAACCATCCACATCCAACTCTCTATCTATATCTCTATCATACTCACAATCACTCATTTTATTATTTTTTCTCTTTTCTACACACTCACAACAAAAATATAAAGACTTATATATGAGCCTATAAATATAGAGGTTTACTTTAATATCTATAAAACTTTCTCTACTATAGAGATTCCAATGCTGTGGTATTTTTGTTGTTTCCTCCATTTCTTCCTTTATATTATATAAAATCTATTAAAATAGAGACTCCAATGTGAATGCTCTAGAAACATACGATAAACGTCGGGCACATAATCTATATCACAAAATGAGTTAAACTGTAACTTTAAATCATGTAAAATAATTATTAGACGATATGGAAATGATATTGTGATTATGTGAATATTATGTAGATAACTATCAAAAATAGATTAGTCAAACCTTGTATCCTATATATTCTTGATTGTGATAGGAATAACAGACGAGCAAGATTCACCAATTAACATGGTATCAAACCTAATCTCTTAAAAATTCTTACTGGTCCTGTCACCTCTCTTCTTCCCTTCTTCCGACGGTCTCTAACCCTAGCTGCCAACCACACATTTTTCTTCTTCTTTTAGCTTCTTCTTGGTTCTTCACTCCCTATCTCCATGGATCCTAAACTATAGCCAGCCAAATCTGTCACACTCCAACCGATGGTGGAATCATCGGGGCGTGGCACTCAGCGAAACAGATTGTTCATGAGAATCCATATCAACTATTAATGACAATATTTTTAAGGTTCAATATCCCATACTATTAAACAAATAAAGCATAACAGTCATTACAAATATTTAGTCTCAAAAACAAGTTCCATTCTGACGACTCAGATTTTTATTTAGTAGGTTTCTAGACTTCCTAACTTGATTCCAGCATAACATCCAAATCAACCTATCACATACGTTAAAATAAAGTCAACACATAAAGTAAAGGTGAGTACACAAGTTTGCATAATAATAGTATAAAAAGCGTTTACGCATAACCAACATGTAACACGTACGGGCGAAGCATGTAACTATTAACAATGATACAACCTAACTACGAGACTGTGTTGGAGAGTATGCGCGACACATGTTCACCACTGCGAACACGTGAAGTAAAGTAATGTGATCCTTAGCAACCCCTGTCCACGACAGGTGCTGAGTCCAAACTATAGTACTATTGTTGCTAGAGGCGGTCTAGTGTAACACTGTGTAAGCATAGTAACAATCATTCAACAAATCACGTATAGCATGCGGGAGCGGTTAGCGTTTGTAAAGTGTTTGCGTTGTGTGTTGTGTTTTGATAGAGAACGTATGTAACACCCAAAATTGTGTTAAATGAAAATGGGTTCGAGTATACTCACAGTGTGTGTTTAGCAAGTAAACACAAGCTAGATTGGATTGAAGGGATCGCGTTGAGTTAGCCTGTGCACGGAAACAGAATCATAAGTCTTCTTCAGGGCTGAATGGTTGTAAATAGAATGTCGAGTGTGATAAGTGTTCAACCGTCTATTCGAACGGATGGGTTCCATCCGGACGGATGGTTATCCGGGCGGATGGCCATTCGGACGGATGGCCACTCGGACCGTCTGTGGGTGTTTGTAAAAATCGTTAAAATTTGAGTTTAGTTAAAACTCATTGTTTAAATGCTTTTATAAGAGTCAGGCCATCCGAGCGGATGGTCATCCGGTCGGATGGCCATTCGGTCGACGGTCTGTAGCTGGAGTTTGTAAAATTTCTAAGTAAAAGTTTTTGAGTTAATGGAGATGGCGTAACGACATGTCAAACAACGGAATAAGGCAAACCCAGTTCATCTGGTCGAATGGTCTCAGCCCATTTGGACAAATGAGCTGTTCTTGATGAAGATTCATGTTCAACCCATTAGTTGGTTCATCTTTCCAGTCGAACTCCGTATTCAAGCCGGCTTTCGACTAAGAGACGAGTCGAGAGTCTAATTGAGTCTAGATTCCATCGAAATTTTTGTAAAATCCGGAGAAAAGTTGAAAGCATATGAAAAGTATTGAAATCTTCCATAACTGATCTTGAAAAGTGTGAAATCCTTTAGATCTACAACCAACTCGATCAAATGGTGTTCCTTAACAGTTTGCCTAAGCAAACGAGTGGAAACCACCTTCAAGAGGTCCAAATCAGGTGATTTCAAGTAAAATGTTAGTGTTTGTGTGTGATTTTGTTGAAGAAGATGGAGTAGAAGTGATTAGAGATGAAGATTAGAGAAGATTTGAGAAGAAAAGCTTACAAAATGGCCTTGAATCGAGACAGAGTCTTGGGGAATGAATGGGAGTGTCAACATCAGAGAATGAGGGTGTACGACGGTATTTATAGAGGGAGGGCATAGGGTTAATTCGGTTGCGAGAGTGGCAGTGTCGGATGGCTCCATCCGGTCGGATGGTCATCCGGAGGGATGGTCATCCGGACGGATGTCCATTCGGTCAGAAGGCCATTCGAATGGCCGTGTGTGCGAGCTAGTTTTCCAACTTTGTTTCGTTTGTTAAGCGTTGCGTTGCATTTAATCGAGTTGCGAGTGAGCGTTTGGGCGTATAAGCGTTGCGTTGAATACCACATAACATTTAAACAAATAACCACATAATCAACGCATATATACTAAATGCATAAAATAAATATGCGTTTCGAGTTTGCGTTGCGATAGCGTTTAGTATAAAAAATGCTATAAAATGCGTCTAATTAGTAAGCGTTATAAATAGCGTTTAAATGTGATAATTGAGTTTTGATTAGGCGTTGTAATATGCGTTTAAAATGCGTTGAAAATATAGTTTAAACCCATTTGCGTTAATCAAATCTCTAGAGTACAAGCGTTAACGAGTGAAACATTGGTGGCAAGTAACGATCCGGAAAGTCGGGTTGTTACAATTACCATATCAAACATCAAAACCGTTATTCCAGTCACTCTTGAAATGGAAACCAGTCAATACACGCATTGGGCGGAACTATTTAAGATCCATTGTCGGGCATATCAAGTGCTCGATCATCCCCCACCTCGAAAAGAAGAGTCCGCTGCAAACAATAAGGACAAAGACAAGGAGAAGCAAACCACTTCTGATGATGTTTGGGACCGTCTCGACGCCATAGTTCTTCAATGGATTTATGGCACCATCTCGAACGATCTCATGTGCACCATCATACGTCCTGATTCCGCTGCCAACTATGCATGGACATCGTTGAAAAGCATCCTCCATGACAAGTAGACCACTCGTGCAGTTTTGTTGTAACGGAAATTCGCCAACATTAAACTTGACACCTTTCCTACTATATCTGCCTATTGTTAAGAAGTGAAAATGTTGTCAGATCAATTGGCAAATGTTGGCGCACCCGTTACCGTATACCGCCTGGTGGTCCAGCTTCTCTCTGGTCTCAACGAAGCTTATTGTGGGATTGCCACCATACTTCAGAATACTAAACCCCTTCCTAGCTTTTATGAAGCAAGATCTCAGTTGTGCCTTGAAGAAACTATTAAGGCCAACTAGGTTTCAAACGGCACTGCTCTTTATGCATCTCATCATCAAACCACCCCTCCTGTCCATACCTCCCATCAACCCAGTCCTCAAACTACGAAAAATTAGAGTGGTCGTGGTCGCGGCTCATCTCCAACCTGGTCCGTAACTCAGCAGGCTCCACAGAATGGGTCGTGGGCTGCTTCCCAATGGCCAGCCCAGTTCTCCAGTGCGCCAGGCCGTTCTGAACAGTGGCCCAACCATATGTATTACCCTTGGCCCATTCCGCCTTGCCTGTATCCCACTGCACCAGCCAAGAGGCCCGTTTTTGCCGGCCCACGACAAGGAATTTTATAACAACTCTCCCAGAACCCTTAATGTGACCCTAAACGTTCCTTACATACCCCGTACGCGAGAAACGAGCCCGAAATACCCTTGTAATTATAAAAATCAACAAAAACAAAGTTTGGGAGTCGCTCGCGCGGCGCAACCCCCTTAGCTGAGTTTATCGCGGGCCGCGACTGTCCTTGCTTATTCAACACTGCATAGTGCCACGTGGCATATGAGTCACCTAAGGTAGACCAATGACTGGCCAAGCCTATACGTGACACATGTCGTCTCGCGGGCCGCGAAGGCCTTAACCAAATCTCTCGCAGGGCGCGAGAGAGTATTCAACTAGCCTATAAAAGGAGGCCACCAGCCTCATTTTAGTCATTCAATTCTTTTCTTTTCTCTATATCCCTATAATAGCAATAGTGTTGCACGATATAATACCCCTAAGAAAACGAAGCTCTGCCTCGTTGTAAGTATTATAACCCCTGGTTACGTATTGGTTACTATACCCGATTGATCTAGGGCTCCATAACGCATGTCAAGGCTCTGCCTGACTCAGTCGTTGGAGTTCTGTCTCGGGGGTATGGCTAATGTAAATTGGGTTATCTTAGTAACACGTGTGCATTGTTTAATTTTAATAGATTAAAATCAGGAAATCACAAGGAAGTTATAGTATTATCTAAAACAGCAATGTGAGTACATCTATTTTTGTAAACTGTTTTACCAAAACCTCAATTGTTTTAAATTATGATAACAGTGATTGAGTCTATGTATTCTACAATTACTGACGATATGTTGGGGTTTTGTATACATTACTTGTTACTAATACTGTGAATAGTAGCATGACACAAGTCAGGATTGACAGTACCGTGGGTTGTAATTGGGTAGATATAAACATTGTAATCGCTCTCAATACTTTAAAATGATAAAAGCTTGTTTTGATTAAATTGGGATGCACTCGTCAGTCTTTCTTCCTGATAAAATATTTTTAAAACGTGTTTCAGGTAACAAAATGTGAAAGCCAATAGAAGCCAGCTGGAGAGCATTGAAGGCTTGGAAAAGTGGCTATAATCGTTACCTAAATTAGAAGAAGTTTTATTTCAATAAATTAGGGTTTATCCCTGTAAACTTATTTTAATGGAAACTTGGGTTTTCCCATGTACTTATTATTTATAAAAGAATGGTGTTTTAACTCTGATAAACTATTTCCTAACTATGGTCCTGATGTTTAATTTTCGCTGCCAAATTAATAAACACCGATACCACCGGCTTTGTGTGCTGCTCGCGGCCGCCCGCCCCTCGGGGCAAGGGTTTAGGGGTTGCGACAGGAGGTGGTATCAGAGCTACAACCACTGATTTAAGCCACAGAAGTGTTCTGCTGACACCAAGATTTTTATCAGTTATGTTAGGAAATAATCTATGTGATTATGTGTAAATATGTATATTATTGTTTTGTGTTATTTGACAATCTGTTAGTTTACAGTATGAGTGAGCAAGGTACGTCTGACGCTTACCGTCACCTAGCTAGTTCTCCCAAAAGTGAAGGAAACTCGTCACAGCCTACTCCTTCAGGGTATTCTGCTGATACTAAGGAAGGGATTTTCATCTTTAAGACACAATCCAAGGAACAGTTCCCTCCGAAAACGAGAGGATGGTTTAGTAGGGGAGCACATGAGAGGAGAAAAAGGATGAAAAAGTTACAACAACAGAGAGCATTAGCGAGAGCTAATAGGGAAGCGAATGCCCAAACACAGGAGGCAGTTAATAGACAGTTGGCAAATTTTCATATGCTAGCCACCACTGCAGTAGATCCAAACCTTGATCAGATAGTTGCACCACAACCATTGCCCTTATTTCCAACCCAACCAATGGAGATAGAAGCTAACCAAGAAAATCAATTTCCCATACTAACATTTGACCCTAACGAGATACCTAGAATCCCAGAATCTAATCCTCTAGCGTATGATCATGGGAAGATGACCATAGGGAATATCAGGAACTCTACCCTCAGGAAAAACCGATACCAACTCCCATAGCACAGTATACTGACCTTAATCCTTTAAATCCATATTGGAATGCCGATCAGTATATTCAGGAGGTATTAAACAACCCGTATCCATATGGGGAACCGATACCACAAAACCCTGACCCATTACCTACACCACGACCACCTTTGAGTGACGAGAATGTGTAGGAACTCCACACCTATGGTGAGGAATTAGTAGAAGAAGGAGAGAGGATAAAACAGATAGGAGAAAAGTTCGTGTGGAAATATGACGAGTGAGAAATGCAGTTCTGAATGAATAACCCTTAATAATATATATATATATATATATAGAGAGAGAGAGAGAGAGAAAGGTTAACATACTTCATGGCTTATCATACTTCACGTAGGAGACAATGGTAACCATTGGATCAGGGGTATAATCACGCATGGGACCACATAATCACGCATGGGATCCAAAATCACGCACGTTATTTTGGTCAAAAAAATAATTACGCATGTTAGGCTATGGGGTATACTTTCACGCCCCTTAACTACACGTAGACACCACATCACCTACTTGACTCTCTTTCACTTTACCTCACACCAAAGAAATGGTTTAACCCCATTAACGCCCGTTAAATTAATTAAAATACATACATATAGCATGTTGTTGTGTGTGTGTAAATTTTGCTATGCTTGGTTCCCTCCCTCTCTCTCCTAGTTAACTTCTTAACATGTGACGCTTTTAATGCCTCTTAACACCCTTAAGGAGCGGTTTAACATGTGTTAACAGATGCCAACTAGAATTAACACCTATGGTTGTTAGAGTATACCATATGGCCTTATATATTTTGTGAAGTACGTTAATGTACGTTAAGGCGTGAAGTACATTATACTTTCTATATATATATATATATATGTGTGTGTGTGTGTGTGTATAGTTTGAAAAAAATATTAACTAAAATAGGTAACCTAATATCTATCGATGCATAACTATTAGTGTGTTTAAATTTCAGTTGTAGGTTGTAATATATATATATATATATATATATTTAGTGTGTTTAAATTTCGGTTGTAGGTTGTAATATATATATATATATATATATATATATATGTAAATAGTAAAAGTCGCAATGTTCGACGTTTTTAATCAATTTGTTTGTATGATTGTTTACATTAAATCTTATTCTATGATATTAATACCTGATAAATGTTTATAATCCAGATGGATAACGAAGTAAATCAGGAAAACCAGAATAATGATAATAATGGAAATCAAGTAGATAAGAGTGCCATTCAACAGTAGCACAAGGAATTATAGATGCTATGCCATATATTATCAAGACTGTTAAAGAAGCCGAAAATAATAAAAATATAAGTGGAAGTAAACGACAACCTATCGAACCAAGTCACAGCGTGAATAATGGATCGCTAATCCAATTACCTATTCAAAAAAGAAGAAGAACCATGTCATATGGTTGTTCTTACAAAGAATTCTAGTCTTGCAAACCAACAGAATTCTCTAGTAATGAAGGAGCCATTGCAGCTTTACGTTGGATAGAAAAGACAGAAGTAGTCTTAAAAATAAGCAAATGTGCAGATGAAGATAAGATTATGTTTGCTTCTAATCTTTTTAAGAATGCAGCCTTAGAATGGTGGAATACTATTCTCCAGTCTAGTGGAAGTGATAAAGTGTATAATATGGAATGGACCGACTTTAAGGACATAGTCAAAAGGAAATTTTGTCCTCCTCATGAAAAAGAACAAATCGCTAATAAGTTCTTAAATCTTAAAATAATCGGAATAGACTGCAAGGGTTACACTACCGTATTCTTAGAATATGCTAGAATAGTGCCAACCCTAGCTTCACCAGAACCAGTATTAATCTCCCGTTACATTTGGGGATTAATTAGTGAAATTGGACATGTAGTCAAGACAGCTAGACCACAAACCATAGAAGAAGTAGTAGAATTAGCCAACACCTTGACTGATGAATTGGTACGTACGCAAGAAGAGAACCAGAAGAAGAACCTAGCCCAAAGACTTACCCCAAGAATTTCGTTATGGAAATACCTACCGTGGGAAAAGTGCAGGTTCTACTTCTGCACCTTATTGTAAGTATTGCAAGAAGAAGCATTCAGGAAAATGCTCAATATACTGCAATTTCTGCAAAATGTTTGGACACAAGGAAGAAGACTGCAGGAAGAAACCCATCAACAAGCTATGCTTCAACTGTGGAGAGACAGGGCATATCAAACCGAACTGTACGAAACTAGCTCTAGCAACATACATCAAAAGTACTAAGAATGCCCGAGCATTTGTTCTGACAGCTAGGGAAGCCAAGATGATTCCGGATGTGATTGCCGGTACATTTTTAGTTAATGATATTTTTGCTAAAGTATTATTTGACTCTTGTGCAAACCAAAGTTTTATTAATACTTCATTCTACAAATTTCTCAATTAACCATTAACTAAACTTCAACAAGATTGCCTGGTAGAGATTACTGAAATCTTGCAGGGAGCAAGAATAGAAATTTTAAACCATAATTTTATTGCTAACCTTTATCCAATGAATCTAGCTGGATTTGATATCGTATTAGGAATAGATTGGTTGGTAGCCAATCATGCCAGCATTCTATGTGATCAAAAGTCAGTGCAAGTAAGTTCACCAAAGGGTGAAAAGATCACAATTAAAGGAGATAAACCATCCAGATCTACAAAATTCATCTCTGTGATGAAAACAACCAGTTATGCTAGAAAAGGATCACTAGTGTATATGATTTCCATAATCATTAACACTAAAGGAAAAGAATTAAAAGATATTCCTATAGTATCTAAATTCTTCGATGTTTTTTGAGAAGAGTTACATGGATTACCGCCGGATAGAGAGGTTGAATTCAGAATTCACCTAATACCAGGAACGACACCTATTGCCAAGGCACCTTATCGTTTAGAACCAACGGAGATGCAAGAACTGAAGAAACAGTTGGACGAACTTCTAGAGAAAGGTTACATACAGCCTAGTTCATCGCCATGGGGAGCACCAATCTTGTTTGTCAATAAGAAGGATAGATCAATGCGTATGTGCATTGATTACCGAGAATTGAACAAAGTCACGATTAAAAATCGGTACCCACTACCGAGAATCGATGATCTGTTTGATCAACTGCAATGAGCTCGATTCTTTTCTAAGTTCGATTTACGCTCAGGATATCATCAATTGAAAGTACCGGAAAGGACATTCCTAAAACTGCTTTCAAAACAAGATACGGTTATTATGAATTTATAGTCATGCCATTTGGTTTAACCAATGCCCAAACCGCATTTATGGACATGATGAACAGAATATGTAAACCATATCTGGATAAATTCATAATTATCTTCATAGATGATATTCTTATTTACTATAAGAGTAAAGAGGATCATGCAGAGCATTTATTTATGCTTCTGAATTTACTGAGAAAAGAAAAGCTTTACGCTAAATTTTCAAAATGCGAATTTTGGTTAAAGGAAGTGCAATTCCTTGGACACCTGGTTAATCATGAAGGAATTCATGTAGATCCCACAAAAATCGAGGTGATTACTAAGTGGAAAGTCCCTGAATCACCGACAGAGGTGAGAAGTTTTCTTGGACTAGAAGGTTATTATAGACGTTTTATTCAGGATTTTTCTAGAATAGCCACTCCCTTAACAAAATTGACTTGCAAATTAGTTAAGTTTGAATGGGGACCAAGACAGGATGAAGCTTTTAGGATTCTGAAGCAAAAGTTAACCAATGCACCCATACTAGCATTACCAGAAGGAACTGAAGATTTGATAGTCTATTGTAATGCTTCTAAGTTAGGTTTTGGATGTGTATTGATGCAACGTCAAAAGGTTATAGCCTATGCCTCTAAACAACTTAAGAATCATGAAGAAAATTATAAAACCCTTGATTTAAAGTTAGGGGCCATAATTTTTGCCCTTAAGATTTGGAGACACTATCTTTATGGTAGCAAGTTTATTGTTTTCACCGATCATAAGAGTCTAAGATATGTTTTTGGGCAAAAAGAGTTAAATACGAGATAAAGACGATGGATGGAGATTCTTAGTGATTATGATTGTGATATCCAGTATCATGCAGGAAAAGCTAATGTAGTAGCTGATGCTTTAAGTCGAAAGTATCATGAAAAGCCAAGACGAGTACGTTCTCTCAAGCTAAATCTGCAGATAGATTTAAATGAGCAAATTAGAGAAATACAGGGAGCAGTAATCAAGGACGATACGGAAAAATTAAAAGGAATGATTAAGAAATTAGAACAAGGAACAGACGGGATTTGGAGATTCCATGAGAAAAGAATCTGGATACCTAAACAAGGAAACCTACGCCATCGAACTTTAGAAGAAGCCCATAAGTCTAAGTATACGATACATCCTGGTAATGATAAAATGTATCAAGACTTAAGAAAAAATTTCTGGTGGATAGGAATGAAAAAGGATATAGCAACCTATGTTGCTAAGTGTCTAACTTGTTTACAAGTTAAAGCTGAACATCAGAAACCCTCAGGTTTATTGCAGCAATTAGAAATGCCTATATGGAAATGGGAATTGTTAACAATGGACTTTGTTACTAAATTACCCAAGACACGAAAAGGTAATGATGCAATCTGGGTGATTATAGACAGATTAACCAAATCTACTCATTTCTTACCTATGAAGGAAACTTTCAGTATGGAACAATTAGCCAAGTTATATATAAATGAAATAGTTTCATTACACGGAATTCCTTTATCTATTGTTTCTGATAGAGATAGCCATTTTACTTCTCCTTTTTGGACTTGTTTCCAGAAAGCAATGGGAACCAAGTTAAAACTAAGCACTACTTATCATCCTTAAACGGACGAACAAAGCGAAAGGGCAATTCAGGCAATGGAGGATATGCTTAGATCTTGTGTAATTGATTTCGAAGGAAATTGGGACGATCATTTACCATTAATAGAATTTTCTTACAATAACAGCTATCGTACAAGTATCAATGCTGCACCATTTGAAGCACTCTATGGACGAAAGTGCCGAACTCCAGTCTGTTGGGCAGAAATTGGAGAAAAAATTGTCTGTACCAGAGATAGGACAAGAAACAACGGACAAGATTATTCAAGTCAAGGAAAAACTAAAGGCAGCACGCGATCATCAAAAGAGTTATGCTGATAAAAGACGAAAACCATTGGAATTTCAAGTAGGAGATAAGGTATTATTAAAAGTTTCTCCATGGAAAGGAGTGGTCAGATTCGTTAAAAGAGGAAAGCTAAGCCCCATGTATGTTGGACCTTTTGAGATTATTAGAAAAATAGGACCAGTAGCTTACCAGCTACAACTGCCAGAGGAAATGCCTGGAATACATGATGTATTTCATGTATGTAATCTCAAAAAGTGCTTAGCAGACGAATCATTAATGGTACCTCTTAAGGACATAGAGGTAAATGAGAAACTTAAGTTTATAGAGAAACCACTACAAATTGAAGATAGAAAGATCAAGAATCTCAAACACAAGAGACTAGTTCTAGTCAAAGTGAGATGGGATTCCAAGAGAGGACCAGAGTACACTTGGGAGCTCGAATCCGAGATGCAAAGGAAATATCCACACCTGTTCCAGTAGATCTCGAGGACGAGATCTAAAACAAGGTGGGGAGGATATAATAACTCTCATAGAACCCTTAATGTGACCCTAAAACGTTCCTTACATACCCTGTATGCAGGAAACGAGCTCAAAATACCATTGTAATTATAAAATCAACAAAAACGAAGTTTGGGAGTCGTTCGCGGGGAGCGACCCCCTTAGCTGAGTTTGTCGCAGGCCGCGACTGTCCTTGCTTGATCGACACTACATAGTGCCACGTGGCATATGAGTCACCCAAGCTAGACCAATGATTGGCCAAGCCTATACGCGACGCACGTCGTCTCGCGGGCCGTGAAGGCCTTAACTAAGTCTCTCGCGGGCCGCGAAGGCCTTAACTAAGTCTCTCGCGGGGGGCAAGAGAGTGTTCGACCAGCCTATAAAAGGAGGCCTCCAACCTCATT
Source organism: Helianthus tuberosus (assembly GCA_030545235.1). Taxonomy (NCBI): domain Eukaryota; kingdom Viridiplantae; phylum Streptophyta; class Magnoliopsida; order Asterales; family Asteraceae; genus Helianthus; species Helianthus tuberosus. The sequence goes on from CM060360.1 coordinate 168,373,170, forward strand.
TCAGTCGTTCAATTCTTTTCTTTTCTCTCTGTCCCTATAATAGCAATAGTGTTGCTCGATATAATACCCCTAAAAAACGAAGCTCTGCCTCGTTGTAAGTATTCTAACCCCTGGTTACGTATTGGTTACTATACCCGATTGATCTAGGGCTCCGTAATGCATGTCAAGGCTTTGCCTGACTCAGTCGTTTGAGTTCTGTCTCAGGGGTATGGCTAATGTAAATTGGGTTATCTTACTAACACGTGTGGATTGTTTAATTTTAATAGATTATAATAAGGAAATCACAAGAAAGTTATAGTATTATCTAAAACAGCAATGTGGGTACATCTATTTTTGTAAATTGTTTTACCAAAACCTCAATTGTTTTAAATTATGATAACAGTGATTGAGTCTATATATTCTACAATTACTGTCGGTATGTTGGGGTTTTGTATACATTACTTGTTAATAATACTGGGAATAGTAGCATGACCACAAGTCAGGATTGAAAGTACCGTAGGTGGTAATTGGGTAGATATAAACATTGTAATCGCTCTCAATACTGTAAATGATAAAAGATTGTTTTGATTAAATTAGGATGCACTCGCCAGTATTTCTTGGTGATAAAATATTTTTAAAACGTGTTTCAGGTAACAAAATGTGAAAGCCAATAGAAGCCAGTTGGAGAGCACTAAAGGCTTGGAAAAGTGGCTATAAAAGTTACCTAAATAAGAAGAAGTTTTATTTCAATAAATTAGGGTTTATCCCTATAAACTTATTATAATGGAAACTAGGGTTTTTCCATGTACTTATTATTTATAAAAGAATGGTGTTTTAAATCTGATAAACTATTTCCTAACTACGGTCCTGATGTTTAATTTCCGTTGCCAAATTAATAAACACCGATACCACCGGCTCTGTGTGCTGCTCGCGGCTGCCCGTCTCTCAGGGCAAGGCGTCAGGGGTTGCGACACATTTTAGGCCCACGACCTCAACAGGCTTATTCCACTTAAGAAGCGAGTTACACTCCAACCGAGCTGGATCAGGCTTTTAACACTCTCTCACTTCATCCTCCAGAAAACAGTTGGTACATGGACATTGGCGCGACAGGTATTATGATAAACAACTATAATAATCTCACTTCTAGTTTAATAAGGTTTATATCCGAAACATTATCATTGGTGATGGCAATAAAATTCCGGTCTATGCTATTGGAAATCATACCTTACTACACCCTTTTCCAAATTTCAATCTAAACAACACTCTTTAGGCACCTAATATAGTTAAAAACCTAATTCCGATTCGTCGCTTTACCACCGATAACAATGTTTCGATCGAATTTGACCCTTTTGGTTTTGATGTGAAGGATCTCCAAACCCGGACGTCCCTCCACCGATGTGACAGTACCGGCGAACTCTACCCGCTCACTCTACCTTCAAGACCCCAAGTTCAAGTCTCTCCTGCATCAGTTTCTACTTTTTAGCCGTGTCTCAAGATACTTAGCACCATCGTCTTGGGCACCCCGGAATAACTGTTTTAAGTTCTTTGAAACCTTCTTTGCATTCTAGTTCAAATAATGTTAAGCCTTCTAGTATTTGTCAAGCTTGTGTGTTTGGTAAACAAATTAAGTTCCCGTTTCATGATTCCAATAATTGTACTTTTTTACCTTTTGACATAATCCATAGCGATGTTTGGACGTCGCCAGTCCTATCCGCTAACGGATACCGCTATTACGTGCTTTTCCTAAATGACCGTACCAACTTTTTATGGACATATGCCATTACAAACAAATCTCAAGTGTTTGCAAAGTTTATGGAATTGCACACACTCATTAACACCTAATTTCACACCACGATTAAATGTTTTCAATGTGACAAAGCGCGTGAATACAACAACAATTCTTTTCTTGAATTTTGCAAATCACATGGCATGACATTTCGTTTTTCATGTTCGTACATGTCTTCACAAAACGGTAAAGATGAGCACAAAATACGCTCCATTAACAACATAATGCGCACCATCTTGTCGCATTCATCCGTTCCTCTTAATTTTTAGCATCATGCCCTCGAGCATGCCACTTATTTGCTCAACATCTTGCCCTCTGAACTATTAAATAACTCCACCCCAACCCTTTGCCTTTACAATCGTGTTCCTACATACGATCACCTACGAGTCTTTGGTTGTTTATGTTACCCTCTCTTACCGCCCACCTCCATCCACAAACTAGCGGATCGGTCCACCCCATGCATCTTCCTTGGTTACCCTTCTTTCCTGAAGCAATTTTTCCCTTTGCTAACCCCATCCCTAATCCTTCTACTTATGATTTCTTAACTAATGCCAATAATCCCTACCTTTGGCATACTACTACCTTCCATTCTATTGTACCCTCCACATCCACAACCCCTACATCACCAGCTACCATGCATGGCCACATACACTCACCTTCTCCTACCTTCTTTCCGTCCTCACCTACCAGCCTTCCATCCTCTCTTTCACCATCCCCTATCGTCTTATTCCAAACTCCTATCTTTACACAACCTTCCACCACGTTACAGCCTACACCGCCCACACACCACCCGACTTGTAACGCCCTGCTTTTTCATACTCTCCATAATTAGAAAGTGTTGCTTGTATTTCTATTCTTGGAAGTCTTGTGTTCTTGTAATCGTATTTCCTTTGTAATCATTGTAAAATCCGAGACTTGGATCATAATGGAAATTCGTATTTCTTAACATTCATGTTATACACATTTCATACATGCATATACGTTTGAATCTATTAAACTTGTGATCAATGTTTTAAAAACCGGTTTAAACCGGTCGGTTGAACCGGTTAAACCGGATGCCGGATGCATGGCCGGCACGAATCATACCGATAAACTAAGTAAACGACAAAGAAGTTGTACCGCCTGTAAATTGGGTTATACCGGTATACCAGTATCGGTTCATACCGGGCCAAAGGTCAAAATTTTGAACTTTTAATTTTTAGGTGCCTGAAAATGTGACTATTTACCTTCTTAGTAACAGTGTAAAACTTAGCGCTCACAATTGACAATCCAGATCGATCGAACTTCTTCCTCACTCAAAGACAGAAAATCATTGGGTTTTTCAATTTTTTTTTTACTTTTGTTCAATCATTCATGTTGTTAATTGTTATAGTGTTTGCAAATTGCTATATAATGGGTATTTGATTAATCATGAACTTTTGGATGATTTTTTGATTATAGATTAACTTTTGGACTTTTTTTTACTTTTGTTCAATCATTCATGTTGTTAATTGTTATAGTGTTTGCAAATTGCTATATAATGGGTATTTGATTAATCATGAACTTTTGGATGATTTTTTTATTATAGATTAACTTTTGGAATATTTTTTTTTTATTATGGAATGATGTAGTTTTGGATAGTTTTTGAGTTGAAATTGTATTTTATGGATTTATAGAGTTAATTAGTCAACACGGTTGAACCGCCCGGAACAACCCGGTTCAATCGGTTGAACCATTTCTGAGTCTAACCCGGTACGATTAAAATACCGCTTTTTAAAACATTGCTTGTGATACTTTATTCATGGTTTATACAAAATACGTTAAACTTGTAAACAAGTGATTAGATGTTCAATTTATGCGAATACGACACTTAAACTCAACAAACATGTTCATTTATACTTGTTTATATTTGTTTTTATGATTCTATTTCATTACGTACCCTTAATATGTTTCTTTGTGCATAAAACACCCTAAAAACAACTTAAAACATCATAATATGAAAGTTTAGGGGTTAAACTTAACAAATATCAATCAAATACCCAAATCCGGACCTCTCACCAGCCGCGACTCGCCCAGCCAGATGGCTCGCGGCCCGAGGCCCCGTCTGATCCGCAAAAACCTTTTACAACTTGAGGATTGGGCTGTTTTGTGTGTTTTCAAGTGTGTTTCTTGCATTGAATGCTCACCAAACTTTAACCTAATCCTTCCCTATAAAACCCAAGCATCCTCCACACTTTTTCCACTTTGCAACTCACTTATATACTCTCCAATCACTCCATATTCAGCAGATAATCAGATGCAAAGACAAATTCGTTTCAAGTTACTAAAGTAAGCATAAGTTCACTTCTACACCTTCTTTTTCATTGATTCTTCTTTCTAATCACTTGGAACAACCTTAGGTATGTTTCCACAAGTTTTTCATGGAAAACCAAGGCTGGAACATCACCATAAAAGGCTCCAAAGTGCAATAAACTTTCTGATTTTGTATAAACACTTATTTAACACACTTTAAATTGAGATTTCTCAGCACATTCCTATGTCCTTTTGCCACTAATCAAAACCATGGTTATGTGAGCTTAAAAACAAGGTTGTGACATGTAAATCCAGAGGTTTAATCCTCATAAACATTCTATTTTGATAGGGTTTTAACCCATAAGTGATGAACAAGCTTAGAGCTTGAAGATTGTGTGATTATGAGGTTAGCTTGGCTATCTTACTTGAAAATCCACACATCACTTGATGTTTTCTTAGATTAGTTGTAGATATTTCATTCCTTATTGTACGTGTTCATGACCATCCTTGTTGTCCATGACAACTTGTGCATTGGTGAAAGACAGGAGGTTCCTAAATGGAAGATTTATCTTCCTACCTCATGCATGACTTATATGATGTTCTTGTATTATTATTGAACTTAAACTTATAATATAAGCTATATAACCTATATATTATCTAAGTAACCAAACCCTTGATGATAACCTAGTGGTTATTTGTCAAACTATTAGGTTACATCATCTAAAGACCATAGTACATGTTACGATTCTAATGGGCATTTTGACCCATGAAAATATTTAAACTCTTTTGAGTTTCATAATGTCAAAACAAGTATTATGTGATGAATGATTACTTATTCATATGTCTATTTTCATACATTTTAAACTCCGAATCTTTAATCCTCCGTTATTATCCAATACTCATACACCTATGTTCCTTCATGTAGAAGGACTTGGTGCTCCATTCTAATCAACCAACACTCGCGGGATTATCAAGTGGAAAGCTTGCAAAACCGTGAGTATACTCGATCCCATTTTACTTTTTGCACTTTGGGTGCAACATGTATGTTATACAAAATCACAAAACACTTATAACTATTTTAAAATCTATCCACGCTTAACATGAAACTATATGGTGCTTGTTAGACTTGTATGCTATGTTAACTTTTTGTGTCGATATATGCTCAGTAACTTTGCTAGTCTACCTTAACAATTATAGCGCTATAGGATTAACGCACCACCCATTAGTCTTGGGGTATTGTTAAGTTAAACATGTTAACCTCCCGTTATTCTTTAGGATAGGCAAAATTAATGCGTTGTATACTTGGGTTTGAACATATAGTAGACCGTTTCAGCATATTAGTAACTTGCATTTTGGTTATTCATGTTGGATATGAGCTCGTTAAACTTTTTATTCTATATTATGCTATGTATGAAAACTTGTATACTCGCCAACTTTTTGTTAATCATATTTTAATACATGTTGCAGGTTGACAGATGAGATGATCTTGTGAAGAAACGCAATTTAGGTGGACTTAGAAACACACCTAGATTAGGCTATTATTTGATGTTATGTTTTGAAACAATGTTGTTCTTATTTGAATTTTGGATGACATTTTTAGTCTTGTTATGAAATTGAATTTAAATTATATTGTCACATAGTGTTATGATGTTTTGAGCAATTTGTTCGTCTCATCCCGATGTTTCCGCCATCGGTTGGGGTGTGATAGATTGGTATCAGAGCCATAACTATAGGGAATTAGGAAAAGTAGGAATGCCACTTGCCTAGTATAGTTTAGGAACTTTGATTCTTATTTGTCGTTTAAAACTACTTGCATTCTACCTTACTTGCTTCTTATCTCTTCTCTTTGGTCTCTTAAACTTACATGCCTTTCCTAAGGCTAACACAATATACTTTTAAATACTTGAAGACACTCGTAACATAAACGAGATGAATTTACCAAAATAGGCGTGAAACCCATAATTTGGTAAACGACTCTCATTCCGCTTAATTCCATTTTGCACGAAATTACATCATTAAGTTTGGAGTGAAATCCACATCTTAATGGTAATTTCCATTTCAAACTCTAGTAGACCCTCATCAAAGTGTCAAAATTAAATTTTGACCCGACGAGTACCAACCACATTAGGGTACGAAATCGTTAAGTTAGGGGTGAAACCCGCATCTTGTCGATCTAAGTCCCACTCCTCGATTTTCAATCTCGCAAAAGTCCTGATTGTTTTAATCGATTAGAAACGTGTAGTAACTGGAAGGGTAAGATACCGTTAATCGCTTCTCGATGAGAGTATCTTACCTATAGGCCAAAGCACGTTTCTCTAATTTGAAAGGACTTTCGACCCACTTTGGAATAGTCGACGTTTCTCTACCCGAAACAATACAATGTTTTATGAGCCTCTATCTTATGTCATCTCAATTTATATGTGGTTTTATACTTGTTACCTCGTTCATTTCAAAACCGTTACATGATTCGCACGTTTCTCGCAATAAAAAACAATAATGATATCTCGTGAACAAACTAAATTTACGATGCCTTCATTATCTATGTTATGCTATGTGGAATTCATGATTATGGTATGTGAAACCAATTGAACTTTTTATGCTATGTGAAACAATTTGTACTTTTTATGTAATGTGAAACTATATGCTATGTGACGCATTCGTGAAAACGATTTTCTTAAACAAACATTATGATCAAGTCTCATCTATTCTTTGTTTTGAATCTTTTAGATGTCGTCTTCTCACACCTCTCCAGCTCGACTAAGAAGTCTAAGACCAGCTCCCAAAAGAAGATGATGGCATTCATGGCCAATCAGATTGCCCGCATCATCCCCAAAATCGTCACTGAGATCCAAGCTTCTACCCCGAACTCCTCCATCGATTTAAAGGTTGATGTGCATAAGCCTGTGTCATTCAACTTCAAGCACTTCTCGTCTTGCAACCCTAAGCCATTCACTGGCAACGATGGGGTGACTGCTATGCTAAAGTGGTTCGACAACATAGAGGTCACGTTCATCAATAGTGAATGTCCTGAAGAGCTTAAGACTCGTAGTGCTACTGGGGTCTTCCAAGCCCGAGCCTTGGAATGGTGGACCAAAGAAAGGAACATTCGTTCAAATGAAGTGGCTTATGCTTTACCTTGGGACGAAGTCAAGCAACTCATGATGGAAGAATTTTTCCCTCCTTATGAACAACAAAAGCTGGAAGAAGAATTTTAGGCTCTAAAGCAAGTTGGCGACGACAACTTAGCCTACACCACTCGCTTTAAGCAACTCACTTTCATTGTACCCCACCTTGTGTTGACCACCGATCACATGATTAGGAAGTACATCAATGGTTTGCCTCCTACCATGCGTGACACCATCGAGGCAGCCAAGCTTGACAACATTGAGGCTGTATACCGTTTGGCAACTTCCCTAAACAACAATCGCAGTCGCGACAAAGAAGCTGCAACCCCTGTTTCTTCAAAACCATCCAATCAAATCACCCAACAATTGAGTGGCAACAAGGAGAAGAAGCAAAAGCATCAGAACCCTGGTTGCAACGTGATTGTACCAGCTGTTAACCATAACCCTGCTAAGCCTGAAAACGCTCGAAAGCCATACACTTGGGTTCATCCCATGTGTACCGCTTTCAACTATCATCACCCTGCCAATGTCAACTGTCGTCATTGCACCTCTTGTAACCATTTTGGCCATAACACCGCTTATTGTCATACCAACCCTGCACCACAAGCCCAACCAGCTTCTCAAAACGCTAGACTAGCTAGAGCCTGTTACAAGTGTGGCGATACTATGCATCTCTGTCCTCAATGTCCTCAATTGAACCAAGAACAACAACCTCCATGAGGACGAGCTTTCAACATCAACGCAAATCAGGCTCGAAATGACAATGAAGTCGTCAATGCTACATTTCTTGTTAATAATCTTTAAACGCCGTTACTATTTGATACTGGTGCGGACAAAAGCTTTGTGTCCGTTGAATTTAAACCTTTGTTAAATTGTGCACGCTCCAAACTGCCTAAGTCATTTTCCGTTGAAGTTGCCAATGGCAAATCCATCTTATTCGATTATGTTCTTCGCGTTTGTCTTCTTTCTCTTAACGAACACACCTTCACTATCGACCTTATACCCATGCAACTGGGTAGTTTCGACATCATAGTAGGCATGGATTGGCTTTATGAGAACCATGCTGAAATTTCTTGCTACGAGAAGTACGTTCGTTTGCCTCTTCCTTTTGGTAACACTCTACGCGTCTATGGAGACCGACCTTCAAGAGGACTGAAGTTGATATCCTGCACCCAAGCGAATAAATATTTATGCAAACCGTACTTTGCCTTTTTAGCCCACATTGTGGAAGAAAAAGGCAAGGGAAAGAGTGTAAGTGATGTTCCAGTGGTGCGCGACTTCCCGGACGTCTTTCCTGAACACTTATCTGGTCCTCCTCCACCTTGATCTGTTGATTTTCGCATTGACCTCATACCTGGTGTGACTCCTGTTGCCAAAGTTCTGTATCGTCTTGCACCCTCTAAAATGTAAGAGTTACTAGTCAACTCCAAGAGCTCCTCGAAAAAGGCTTCATACGTCCAAGTACCTCACCTTGGGGTGCTCCCGTCCTATGCTTTTCGTAAAGAAGAAGGATGGCTCGTTTCGCATGTGCATCGACTATCGTGCGCTTAACAAACCCACAGTCAAGAATCGTTATCCTCTCCCGTGCATCGATGATCTTTTTAACCAACTTAAAGGCGCAACTTGTTCTCCAAGATCGATATACGATCTGGTTATCATCAACTTCGTGTTCTCGAAGAGGACATTCCCAAAACCACATTTCGCACTCGCTATGGGCACTATGAGTTCATGGTTATGCCTTTTGGTTTGACCAACACACCAGCTATGTTCATAGATCTTATGAATCATGTTTGTAAGCCTTACTTGGATCGTTTTGTAATCATCTTGATTGATGATATTCTCATATATTATAAGACCCAAGCTTATCATGAACGTCATCTATGCCTCATACTCGAACTCTTACGTGGCGAACGCTTATACGCGAAGTTTTCTAAGTGCGAATTCTGGATCAAAGAAGTCCAATTCCTTGGACACGTTGTTAGTGAAAAAGGAATCAATGTCGATCCTTTCAAAATCGAAGCAGTGAAGAATTGGACCGTGCCTAAAAATCCTTCTAAAATCCGTTCCTTCTTGGGATTGGCGGGTTATGTCGCAACCCCCGCCCCCTTATCTTTCCCAGGAACGGGCGGCCATGAGACCAGTTTTGGTGGTATCGATGTTTATCATTTTGGCAGCGAAAATTACATCAGGACCGTAGTTAGGAAAATATTTTATCAGAGTAAATACCACGCTTTTATAATATTAAACATATTGGGATAAAACCCAAGTTTTCATTACAAACATTTTCATAGGGAAGATCCCTATTTTATTGAATAAAACATCTTCTTTTATTTAGGTAACTTTTATAGCCAATTTTCCAAGCCTTCAGTGCTGTCCAGCTGGCTTCCAGTTGGGTCTTACATTTTGTTACCTGAAACATGTTTAAAAACATTTTGTCAGTGGGAAATACTGGTGAGTGAATCCCAGTTTAATCAAGAAGAGTTTTATCAATTTTCACAATATTGAGAGCGATTACAATGTTTACATCTACACAGTTACTCATTCAATACTGTCAATCCTGACTGGTGGGTCATATTACCCATTGGCTAACTCTTTGTCTAATGGTAACGTGTTCCACATTTTGTATACAAAACCCCAACATACCGGTAGTAATTTAAGAATTACAAAGACTCAATCACTGCTTAATCACATGGTAAAATATTTAAGGTTTTGTAAAACAGTTTACAAAAAGGAGATTACTCACATTGCTGTCTTAGATTTTCCTAAAAGGTTTCTTGGTGATTATCTATAATTTACACAAATGCACACGCGTTAGTATAATAACCCTTTATATTTACATTAGTAATACCCTCCCCGAGAGGGCATTCCAACGACTACGTCGGGCAGAACCACGACAGTCGTTACGGAACCCTGGATCAATCGGGCAGCGTATCTAATACGTAACCAGGGTTATAATACTTACAACGGAGCAGAACTTCGTTAATTAGGGGGTATTATGCCCGAGAATTATGCCTACTAGGTAGAAATTCAAGAGAGAGAAAGATTGTGGGACGAGTTGGGACTGAAGGCCTTCGTTGCTATTTATAGGGCTGATTCTGGACTTCGTCGCGCCCCGCGTAAGCCTCGGCCAGGGTCTACGCAGCCCGCGAGGCTCCCTAGGGTAGGCCCTAGCTTGGCTGACATGATTAGTAGACTCCACACGTGTTATGACACGTGGCGGCTCAGGGGCTCGCCCTGACTCCTTGCTGTCGCGGCCCACGTAGGTGGTAGCCAAGGGCTACGCGCCCCGCGAGAGGCCATAAATTCTGGTTTTTAATTAAATTTGATAAAAATAAAGGTATTCGGGGCCCGTTTACGCATACGGGTTATTTTTAGGACATATTGGAGTACTTTAAAATATAATAGGGTCTCGAAAATTTTTTGGAGGGTTGTTATATCCTCCCCACCTTGTTTTAGAGCTCCTTGAGATCTACTAGAACAGGTGTGGATATTTCCTTTGCATTTTCGATTCAAGCTCCCATTTCACTTTGACCAGAACTAATCTCTTGTGCTTAAGGTTCTTGACTTTCCTATCTTCAATCTGTAGAGGCCTCTCTACAAATTTTAACTGCTCATTTACCTCTATATCCTTAAGAGGTACTATCAGTGATTCATCAGCTAAGCATTTCTTGAGATTAGATACATGAAATACATCATGTATTCCTGCCATTTCCTCTGGCAGTTGTAGCTAATAGGCTACAGGTCCTATTCTCCTAATAATCTCAAACGGTCCAACATACCTGGGACTTAGCTTTCCCTTTTTGATGAATCTTACCACTCCTTTCCAAGGAGAGACTTTCAATAATACTTTATCTCCTACCTGAAATTCCAATGGCTTTCGTCTGTTATAAGCATAACTCTTTTGTCGATCACGTGCTGTTTTCAGTCGTTCCTTGACTTGAATGATCTTTTCTGTTGTTTATTATACTATCTCAGATCCAGATAGTTGCTTTTCTCCAATTTTTGCCCAACAGACTGGAGTTCGGCACTTTCATCCATAAAGTGCTTTGAATGGTGCAGCATTGATACTTGTGTGATAACTGTTATTATAAGAAAATTCTATCAATGGTAAGTGATCGTCCTAATTACCACCAAAATCAATTACACACGCTCTAAGCATGACTTCCATTGTCTGAATTGTCCTTTCACTTTGTCCGTCCGTTTGAGGATGATAAGCTGTGCTTAGATTTTACTTGGTTCCCATTGCTTTTTGAAAACTTGTCCAAAAATGAGAGGTAAAACGACAATCTCTGTCAGAAACAATTGATAGAGGAATTCCATGTAATGAAACTATTTCATTTACATATAATTTAGCTAATTATTCTATACCAAAAGTTTCCTTCATAGGTAGGAAATGAGCTGACTTGGTTAGCCTGTCTACAATCACCCAGATTGCATCATTACCTTTTCTTGTTTTGGGTAATTTAGTAACAAAATCCATTGTTATCGATTCCCATTTCCATACAGGCATTTCTAATTGCTGCAACAAACCCGAGGGTTTCTGATGTTCAGCTTTGACTTATAAACAGGTTAAACACTTTGCAACATATGCTACTATATCCTTTTTCATTTGTATCCACCAGAAATTCTTTCTTAAATCCTGATACATCTTATCACTTCCAGGATGCATCGTATACTTAGACTTATGGGCTTCTTCTAATACATGGTGGCGTAGGTTTCCTAATTTAGGCATCCACATTCTTTTCTTATGGAATTTACAAATTCCATCCGTTCCTTGTTCTAATTCCTAAATCATTCCTTTCAATTTTTCAGTATCATCCTTGATTACTGATTCTTGTGCCTTTTTAATCTGGTCATTTAAATCCACTCGTAGATTTAATTTAAGTGAACGTACTCTTTTTGGCTTTTCATGATACTTGCGACTTAAAGCATCAGCTACTACATTTGCCTTTCCTGCATGGTACTGGATATTACAATCATAATCACTAAGTATCTCTATCCAGCGTCTTTATCTCATATTCAATTCCTTTTGCCCGAAAACATATCTTAAACTCTTATGGTCTATGAAAATGGTGAACTTACTACCGTAAAGGTAATGTCTCCAAATTTTCAGGGCAAAAATTATGGCTCCTAATTCTAGATCATTGGTTGAATAATTCTCTTCATGATTCTTAAGTTGTCTAGAGGCGTAAGCTATAACCTTTTGACGTTGCATCAATACACATCCATAACCTAACTTAGAAGCGTCATAATAGACTACAAAGTCTTCAGATCCTTCTGGTAACGCTAGTATGGGTGCATTGGTTATTCTTTGCTTAAAAATTCTAAAGGCTTCTTCCTGTTTTGGTCCCCATTAAAACTTAACAGATTTGCAGGTTAACTTAGTTAAGGGAATGGCTATTCTAGAAAAATCTCGAATAAATCTTCTATAATAACCGGCCAGTCCTAAGAAACTTCTAACCTCGGTTGGTGACTCAGGGGTTTTCCATTTGGTAATTGCCTCGATCTTGGTAGGATCCACATGAATTCCTTCATGATTGACTAGATGTCCAAGAAATTGTACCTGTTCTAATCAAAACTCACACTTCGAAAACTTAGCATAAAGCTTTTCTTTTCTCAATAAACTTAGAAGTGCGTGCAAATGCTTTGTATGTTCTTCTTTACTCTTAGAGTAAATGAGAATATCATCTATAAAGACAATTATGGATTTATCCAAATATGGCTTACATATTCGGTTCATCATGTCCATAAATGCAGCTGGGGCATTGGTTAAACCAAATGACATGACAATAAATTCATAATGGACATACCTTGTCCTAAAGCGGTCTTAGGAATGTCCACTTCCTGCACCTTTAATTGATGATATCCTGACCGTAAATCAATTTTAGAGAAAAATCGAGCTCCTTGCAACTGATTGAACAGATCATCGATTCTTGGTAATGGATACCGATTCTTAATCGTGACCTTGTTCAATACACGGTAGTCAATGCACATACGCATTGATCCGTCCTTCTTTATGACGAATAGGATTGGCGTTCCCCATGGCGATGAACTTGGCTGTATGAATCCTTTCTCCAACAATTCGTCTAACTGTTTCTTCTGTTCCTGCATTTCTGCGGGTGCCAAACGATAGGGTGCTTTGGCAATTGGTGTTGTCCCTGGTAGCAGATGGATTCTGAATTCAACTTCTCTGTCTGGAGGTTGTCCTAGTAATTCTTCTGGGAATACATCTGAAAACTGGGATACTACTGGAATATCCTTTAATTCTTTTCCTTTAGTGTTAATGATTATAGAAATCAAATACACTAATGATCCTTTTCTTATATAACTTGTTGTTTTCATCACAGAGACGAATTTCGTGGATCTAGAGGGTTTATTTCCTTTAATTGTGATCTTTTCACCCCTTGGTGAATTTACTTGGATTGACTTTTAATCACATAAAATACTGGCTTTATTGGCTATTAACCAATCTTTTCCTAACACAACATCAAATCCTGCCAGATTTATTGGGTAAAGGTTTGCAATAAATTTCTAATTTAGAATTTCTATTCTTACTCCCTGCAAGATATCAGAAATCTTAACGGCTTCCCCATTTGCTGTCTCTACTAGACATTCTTGTGGGAGTTTAGTTAATGGTTGATTGAGAAGTTTGCAAAATAAAGTATTAATAAAACTTTGGTTCGCACCAGAGTCAAATAATACCTTAGCAAAAACATCATTAACTAAAAACGTACCGGCGATCACATCCGGGATTATCTTTGCTTCTTCTGCAGTTAGAACAAATGCTCTAGCATTTTTAGTGTTCTTGTTGTTCGTAGTTGGAGCTAATTTCGGACAGTTTGGCTTGATGTGACCTTGTTCTCCACAATTGTAGCATATCCTATTGTTAGGTTTCTTCCTGCAGTCTTCCTCCTTATGTCCAGATATTTTGCAGAAGTTGCAGTATATGGAACATCTTCCAGAATGCTTCCTTTTGCAATACTTGCAATAGGGTGCAGAAGTAGAACCTACATTTTTCCCACAATTAAAATTTCCAGAACGAAATTCTTGGGTAAGCTTCTGGGTTAGGTTCCTCCTCTAATCCTCTTCTCGTGTACGAACTAATTCGTCAGTCAAGGTGTTTGCTAGTTCTACAGCTTCTTCTATAGTTTGAGGTCTAGCTGCCTTGACTACATGTCTTATCTCACTAATTAATCCCCAGATATAACGAGAGATTAATACTGATTCAGGTGATGCAAGGGTTAGTACTATTCGAGCATATTCAAAGAATAATGTAGTATAACCCTTACTATCTACCCCAGTCATCCTAAGATTTAGGAACTTATTTGCTATCTGTTCTTTTTCATTGGGAGGACATAATTTCCTTTCTACCATGCTTTTAAATTCCTCCCATTCTATATTATAAACCCTATCACTTCCCCTAGACTGTAGGATAGTGTTCCACCATTCTAAGGCTGAATTCTTAGACAGATTAGAAGCAAACATTATCTTATCCTCTTTCGCGCATTTGCTTATTCGTAAGACTGCCTCAGTCTTTTCTATCCAGCGTAGAGCTGCAACGGCCCCTTCATTGCCCGAGAATTCCATTGTTTTACAAGACCAGAATTCTTTATAAGAACAACCATAAGGCATGGTTCTTCTTTTGGGAATGGGCGCTTGAAGTATGGGTCCATTGTTCACGTTGTTTTCTGGTTCGGAGGGTCGTTTACTATCACGGTTACTTTTATTATCAGCTTCCCTAACCGTTTGAATAATATATGGCATCGCATCTATTATTCCTTGTGTCACTATGTGTTGGATGGCACTGTTGTCCACTTGGTTTCCATTATTGTTGTTGTTGTTTGGGTTTTTGTTACCCGGGTTATGGTTACTCTGGTTATCGTTATTCTGGTTTTTCGGGTTATTATCCGGATTCTCTTGATTCACTTGGTCGGCCATCTGAATTTTGAACATTTACCATAATATCTTAATACGATCAATCACATGACACGCATTTTGATCAAAAACGTCGAACATTGCGACTTACTCTTTCTTATATAGTATGCATCTAATACAAACCAGAACTGGAATTTAAAATTACAATACTACTATGCATCATTAACCACGAAGTGGTCTATACTACGATAGATTTATTATATATATATACATATATATATATATTCACGTACTCACATTTTATATATTATTATATTATTATTATTACTACCTCCACCATCACCTTCACTGATATGGATTCATCCAGAAATCCATATGATGCTCGTCGTACTTTCAGACGAGTCGTTCTCCTAACTGCCTCATCCTCTCACTATTTTCTAAAATTTCTTCTCCGAAAGTTCAGAGCTCTTGCACATTTTCTGCACTCATTGGGGGTGCAGGTGCTGGTACGGGATCTGGGTACTGTGGCATGGGTTCTTCCTGAGGATACGGATTCTCTAAAATGTCCCTAATGTATTCATCATTATCGTAGTAGGGATCTAGAGGGTCCAGACCTGGGTAGGCTGCTAGGTTTGGCATGGGTATGTCTGTTAAATGGTAGCGTTGCACATAATCCCTATGATCATCAAACCACGGATCGTAGTCTAGGTCTAATGGATTGGGTGCTGGTACCCTAGGTATCTCCTCTGGGTTGAAATCATGCATTTCGACTTAATTTTCTGGGTAGTTTTCAATCTCCATTGGTTGGGTGGGAAACAAGGGTAATGGTTGAGGGGCTACTAGTTGTTCCAAGTTTGGATCGGCAGCTGTGGTTGCTAAGATATGGAAGTTTGCTAAACTCCTATTAAGCATGTCTTGGGTGTGGGCATCTGCTTCTCTTTTAGCAGCTGCTAGCACTCGTTGCTCTTGTAACTTTTTCATTCTCTTCCTACACTTATGTGCTCCCTTACTGAACCATCCTCTCTTTTTCTAAGGGAATGGCTCTTCAGACTGAGCCTTAAACACGAATATCTCGTCTTCATTGTCAGCAGAATACCCTGAGAGAGCATGCTGTGAAGAGGTGCCTTAGCTCCTAGGTGAGCAGGACAACTGACGATAGGCGTCGGATGGTCCTTGATCACTCATACTGTAAACTAACAAATAGTCAAATAACACATAACAATAAAATACAAATATGCACGTAATTCCATAATAAATTTCCTAACAATTTGAATAATATTTTGGTGTCAGCAGAACACTTCTTTGGCTGAATCAGTGGCTTAGCTCTGATACCACCTCCTGTCGCAACTCCCGCCCCCTTATCTTTCCCGGGAACGGGCGGCCGCGAGACCAGTTTTGGTGGTATCGATGTTTATCATTTTGGCAGCAGAAATTACATCAGGACCGTAGTTAGGAAAATATTTTCTCAGAGTAAATACCTCGCTTTTAAAATATTAAACATATTGGGATAAAACCCAAGTTTTCATTACAAACATTTTCATTGGGAATATCCCTATTTTATTGAATAAAACATCTTCTTTTATTTAGGTAACTTTTATAGCCACTTTTCCAAGCCTTTAGTGCTGTCCAGCTGGCTTCTAGTTGGCTCTTACATTTTGTTACCTGAAACATGTTTAAAAACATTTTGTCAGTGGGAAATACTGGTGAGTGAATCCCAGTTTAATCAAGAAGAGTTTTATCAATTTTCACAGTATTGAGAGCGATTACAATGTTTACATCTACACAATTACTCATTCAGTACTGTCAATCCTAACTGGTGGGTCATATTACCCATTGGCTAACTCTTTGTCCAATGGTAACGTGTTCTACATTTTGTATACAAAACCCCAACATACCGGCAGTAATTGAAGAATTACAAGGACTCAATCACTGCTTAATCACATTATAAAATATTTAAGGTTTTGTAAAATAGTTTACAAAAAGGAGATTACTCACATTGTTGTCTTAGATTTTCCTTAAAGGTTTCCTGGTGATTATCTATAATTTACACAAATGCACACGCGTTAGTATAATAACCCTTTATATTTACATTAGTAATACCCTCCCCGAGATGGCATTCCAACGACTACGTCGAGCAGAACCACAACAGCCGTTACGGAACCCTGGATCAATCGGGCAGCGTATCTAATACGTAACCGGGGTTATAATACTTACATTGGAGCAGAACTTCGTTAATTAGGGGGGTATTATGCTTGAGAATTATGCCTACTAGGTAGAAATTCGAGAGAGAGAAAGATTGTGGGACGAGTTGGGACTGAAGGCCTTCGTTGCTATTTATAAGGCTGATTCTGGACTTTGTCGCGCCCCGCGTAAGCCTCGGTCAGGGTCTACGCGGCCCGCGAGGCTCCCTAGGGTAGGCCCTAGCTTGGCTGACTCGATTAGTAGACTCCACACACGTTATGACACGTGGCGGCTCAGGGGCTCGCCCTGACTCCTTGCTGTCGCGGCCCGCGTAGGTGGTCGCCAAGGGCTATGTGCCCCGCGAGAGACCATAAATTCTGGTTTTTAATTAAATTTGATAAAAATAAAGGTATTCGGGGTGCATTTACACATACGGGGTGTATTTTAGGACATATTGGAGTACTTTAAAATATATTAGGGTCTTGAAAATATTTTGGAGGGTTGTTATAGGTTATTATCGCCGATTCATCTCGAACTTTTTGAAAATGTCTGTTCCTCTCACCTCCTTGACTCAAAAAGAGAAACCTTTTGCTTGGGGTCCTGAGCAATAGAAATCTTTTCAAACTCTCAAGAACTTGCTTTGCAACGCTCCTATTCTCGCTCTTCCTAATGGGAATGATGATTTTATGGTATATTGCAATGCCTCGAACTGTGGTCTAGGTTGTGTTCTCATGCAACAAGACAAGGTCATCGCTTATGCCTCTCGTCAACTCAAAATACATGAGAAAAATTACACTACCCACGATCTCGAGCTTGGCGCAGTTGTTTTGGCGTTAAAGATTTGGCGACACTACCTATATGGTACGAAGTGTGTGGTTTTCACTGACCTACAACACATCTTTAACCAAAAGGAACTAAACATGCGACGGCGTTGATGGGTGGAATTGCTTAACGACTACGACTACGAGATTCGCTACCATCCTGGCAAGGCGAATGTTGTGGCCGACGCTCTTAGTCGTAAGACTCATGTTAGGAGTATTTGTTGTTTTCACATCTCAAGCGATCTTCACACTTGCATTCGTGAAGCGCAATACTCGTCAGCCAACGAATGAACCTTGTTCGTAAAAATACGTGGTGCTACTGAAGATCAACTTGTTCCGAAATCAGATGGTCTTCAATAATGTCGTGATCGTATTTGGGTGGTAAATCGCGACAATCTTCGCGAAATCATAATGAACGAAACGCACAAATCCAAGTACTCGATTCATCCTGGTGCTGATACGATGTATCATGATCTTCGTGCATCCTATTGGCGGCCTGGTATGAGGAGAGACATCGCCTCTTACGTTTCTAAGTGTCTAACTTGTTTGAAAGTCAAAGCTGAGCAACGCCCTTCTGGAATGCTTGAACAACCTGAAATCCTCGTTTGGAAATGGGATAGCATCGCTATGGACTTCATAACCAAACTTCCTCGTACACCTTCAGGTCATGATAGCATTTGGGTAATCATCGATCGTTGACCAAATCAGCTCACTTTCTTTCGATTCGTGAAGATTTCAAGGTTGAGAAGCTTGCTCAACTCTACACCGATGAAATCATATGTCGTCATGGCATACCCCTTGACATCATTTCTGACCGTGATGGTCGTTTCACTTCTTGTCTTTGGCAAATTTTCCAGTCCACTATGGGTACTCACTTAAATCTCAGTACGGCCTTTCATCCTCAAACAGATTGACAGACTTAACGTACTATCCAAACCCTAGAGGACATACTCCGTTCTTGTATCATCGACTTTGGTGGTAGTTGGGATGTGCATTTACCATTGATCGAGTTCTCGTATAAAATAGCGACCACGCCAGCATTCAAATGGCTCCTTTTGAGGCACTGTATGGTCGCAAGTGCCGATCTCCTATTAGCTGGCACGAGATTGGTAACAAACAATTTACGTCAAGAATGCTTTTCTTCATGGCAATCTTGACGAAACGGTGTTTATGCATCAGCCTATTGGTTTTTGGGATTCCCGCTCTCCCGATCATGTTTGCTTATTGAATAAGTCACTTTACAGTCTTAAGCAAGCGCCAAGAGCGTGGTGCCAACGGTTTGCAGACTATGTCTCTAAGATGGGGTTTCGACATAGCCAATGCGATCACTCCTTGTTTATTTTCAAAGAAGGTAACTACACTGCTTTTATTCTTCTGTATGTGGACGACATACTCTTGGTTACCTCATCGGATGCTTTACATAACCGGTTCAGGGCTCTTCTTTCCCACGAATTCGCCATGAAGGATCTTGGTCCCATTAGCTATTTCCTCGGCATATCAGTCAAGCAAACTCCACATTCCCTATTTCTCTCACAATCTAAGTATGCAATGGAAATTCTATAGAGAGCGGGTCTCGCGGATTGCAACCCTACGGCTACTCCGGTTCACACCCAACAAAAACTAAGTAGCAGATCCGGTACAACATTGTTTAATATTACTGAGTACCGAAGCCTTGCGGGTGCTTTACAATACTTGACCTTCACGAGACCCGACATCGCATATGCGGTACAGCAGGTTTGTCTACATATGCATGCCCCAACCTCTTCACACAAACATGCATTAAAAAGAATTCTACGGTATATTAAAGGGACGATACATTTTGGCTTGCACCTTCAAAAGTCCAACAGTACCTCTTTGGTAGCTTATACCGACGCCGACTGGGGTGGATGTCCGGACACGCGTCGTTCAACCTCCGGTTATTGTGTTTACATGGGAGATAACCTACTCTCTTGGTCCTCGAAACGCCAACCGACTTTGTCGCGCTCAAGTGCCGAGGCAGAGTATCGTGGAGTGGCAAATGTCGTCTCGGAAGTTTGCTGGCTGCGCAACCTTCTACTTGAACTACATCACTCACCTACACATGCTACTTTGGTGTATTGTGACAATGTTAGTACGATATATCTCACCGGCAATCCGGTTCAACATCAACGTACTAAACACATCGAAATGGATATTCACTTCGTCCGCGAGAAAGTAGCTAAAGGTCAAGTTCGAGTTCTTCATGTTCGATCAAGATACCAAATCGCAGATATCTTTACCAAATGTCTCCCGAAGATTCTATTCGAAGATTTTGGCTCCAGTCTCAACATTCGTGATCCTCCCGTTTCGACTGCTGGGGAGTATTAGACGATATGGAAATGATATTGTGATTATGTGAATATTATGTAGATAACTATCAAAAATAGATTAGTCAAACCTTGTATCCTATATATTCTTGGTTGTGATAGGAATAACAGACTAGCAAGATTTACCAATTAACAATAATGACCCCATGCATTAAGGTTAACTGTTTATTATTTGCTACATACATAATATACATGGATTATGAAAAATAATAATATCGTACATACATATATTGAAAACTTATATACTATTCAACATATTATATTTTCCTTGTTACAATTTGGAAGTCAACATAAATAGCAACAACTCTACGGAGCTATCACAAACTTTTGGTTAATTGGTTCATTTTTCTGCTCTCAAATGTCACACTTTGAAATTTTTGGGTTGAAATATTCATTTTCTTGGACATTGAAAGAGAAACTTATATATTGTTTTAAGTAGGGAAGAATTTACAAAAGCCTATGATTTTTCACAGTTTGTATTAGTAAGACTTTAACTTTTTCTTTAGAGTTAATTACACATATAGTCCTTGTGGTTTATTGAAAGTAACACCTTTAAGCACTGATTTTTTTTTTTTTTTTTGTAACAGGTTAAGGTTCTATGGTTTCGATTTGTAACGTTTTCATTATGTGGCCTTTGGGTAGCTCAAATGTTTTGAACATTCTTTTATGATATTGTTTCACAGACATTTAGATTCCTCTGATAATTAGATTCCAATGATATAATAATACACTCTTTAACTTATATATCCTCTCTAATATGTAAGAAGAAGAGCGGTGGTGTCCTCTCTAATAAGTAAGATGAAGGGAGGTGGTGGTGAAGAGAAGACGGATGCATGCACCCCCGGCACCAAGGAGTGGTGTTGAAATGATGTTACCAGGGAAAACAAAGGAAAAGGAGAGTGTCACATAAATGGTCCATCCACTCCGCTAAGTTACATAGTTAGTCCTTTAAACGTAAAAAGACTGAAATACCCTTGAATTTCATAGAAAAGTTAACAGAATTTGACGTTAATACTAGGGCTGTAAACGAGCCGAGTCAAGCCGAGCTAGACCCAGCTCGAGCTCGGCTCGAACTCGATTCGAGCTGGCTCGGCTCGAGCTCGAATTTCAAATCGAGCTGAGATTTGAGGCTCGAGCTCGGCTCGATTAGAATTCGAGCTAGCTCGGCTCGGCTCGATCTAGCTCGAACTAACAAAGAACCGCAAAATTTACTACTTAAAAAGTCCTTAAAATGAATTTCTTCATAGACTAAGGGCCATAATTGTCATCTAATTTAACCATATGGCTAAATATGCAAGTATAAATAGTTAATTCACTTAGTCCATTGTCTTTACCTTCTTTTATAGGGGAGATACTCTCTTAGTTTTTGTTTTCTAAGCGATGTGGGACAAAAAAATGAAGTATGTTAACCTTATCGAGCCAGCTCGCGAGCTCACGAGCCGAGCCAGGCCAAGCTCGAGCTCGGCTCGTTTACAAACCGAGCCGAGCCGAGCTGGCTCGTTTACAACCGAGCCAATTTCGAGCCGAGCTTTTTTCGAGCGAGCTGCGAGCCACGAGTTTTTTGAACACCCCTAGTTAATACCCAAACTAGTTACAAATTGAAATCATAGAACCTTAACCTGTTACAAAAAAAAAAAAAAAAAAAAAAAAATTAGCACCCAAAGATATTACTTTCAATAAATCAGAGGGACTTTCTATGAAATTCACTCTTTTCTTTACAATTATAATTTTATGTAATTCAAATTTTTCAAAAAGAAGTAATTTTTACCCGTAAAATCAGTTACATGTTAAACTGTATAATTTAAAATAAAATATGAAACATTATAGAGATTTCAGACTTTTGTGCCAATAACTATCTTTACTCTTTGTGAATACTTATCACACAATATATCAAAAAAGAATATACAATACATTGTCTCATCTATTGACTTTATGAAAAATAACATGGCATAACACTAAAAAGGAATTAAATGCTTGATTGTTATGTTGTAAGTTGAGGGTGGGCCTTCTTTGAAGAGGGTAAAGCAATCCAAAGTGTATAAGAGGTGGTGGCCTTGTCTTTCTTTGCTGTCCCTTTCTTTATTGAAATTGATATTATCTAATATCTCATGCGTGTCCAACTTGACAATAACGGCAATCTTAATTTGTCATTAACCCATAAGTGGCCCTGAGAATTTGTGTACTTTGTTCGAGCTAAAAAAAATGTGTCAAAAGGTCTTAACAAAATTGGGTATTGAGCTCACTAAAGGTCTAAACCTAATGCCAATGAGCTAATAACCAATCTAAACCATAAAAATAGTTTTGTAAGTGGGCATATGTTGGTGTTTGTATGAGTATACCCTATTAATTTATTTATTTTTACATATGCATATCAAATATTTTTTTTAAATAACGTGTACTTTGAAATATCCGGCCCTGGCTGGTGGTCCTCCCCGCCCACCCTTAGGCCGCCATGATTAACCCTAAACTTATATACTTATGGCAAATAATTTGTTTTCACATTTTGTTATCATATTATCAAAAGTGACATTCATATTCAGTGCGGATCCAGCCTAAAAATTTAGTGGTATCCCAATTTTTTTTTGGAGCAAGGATATCCTTTGTATAAAACCGAAAAAAAGTTAAAAATTTTACACTATGTAGACAGAGTTGAGGGTATTTTTACACTATAAAGACGGAGTTAAGGGATAGCCCGTGCTACCCCTGCTTCTACACTACCTCCACCCCTGCTCATATTTTATAACTGAAACATTTAACTGCGATGTCACAATAAAAATAGTTTACATTCGGTTTAACAACTCGACAGATGATAATTCATAGGTTAAACTATAAGAAAACAGTTGAGTTGTTAATAGAAAAATATTTTTCAGCTGGATACGTTACTCAAATAACAAGTTATACATTTCATAACTGGATAATTTTATATTCATAATCTATGGGCGTCTTTATTGTATGAGAGTGATGTTAAACCAATGACACATCAATTTCAATGTCCATAAAAATGCAAGGATCAAATTTGGACAACAATGCTAATATTTTATTTGTCATAATTATTATTTTTCTAACTTATACACAATCAACTATGTAATTCAATAAAATAGACAATGTATCTTTCTAGAATTCTAGTTCTCTCAGATATGTTTTTAAAAGTAGACAATGTATCTTTATAGGATTTGCCAACAGACATATGTTAAATTTGTTGAGATTACTTCCAAGTTAAAGTTCTTTTATATTTTTGATAAATAACGGATTTAATTGGCCAAATGACTATAGGAACTAATTTCCTGAAATATAAGAAAATACCTTATGTCAAAACTTTCAGGTGTATCGGCAGCCCCATGAATTTTCAAAGTGAAGGTTATGGGTTCAAGTCTCGTTTGGAGCAAAAATGCTATGGGATGAGCCAAATGTTTTATCACAGAGGGCCTTTGGGCGGTGAGTTTCTTCTGGAATGGTGGTGGCCGGGTCATTAGCGTCGTCTGTGTTCGCAAGCGTGGATGACCTTTTACCTTTAAATTTACCCGAATGATCAGACTATTGTTGGTCGCTAAAAATAAGAAATAAAATACCTTATATTTTTTATGTCAATGTCAGCAAAAACTTGTGTAGCATATATGTCTGCTTAACATCCAATTCAAAATATTCGATAACCAATTGATTTAAGGGGATAAATACAAAGTTTTGGTAAATTTTAGTAATTTCTAGGTTTTGTCATACAAATGATTGTAGATTACCTAAGAATAGAAACTACATTAAGATTCTTCCAACAAGTATCTTTTTAAATCTGTAATATGGATTATTCTTATAACATTCTCCTCTTATCATTGAGGGTGGTGTTGTCACATCTGTGAGGATGCGGTTACTCTTAATAAATGATATCTTAACTGTTGTTGATAGGTCTCTAAATGAACCAATCGAACACGACCAGAGGCATGTTCGTGTTTGTTCATTTAACTTTAACTGAATACGAATACGAACAAGAACATATAATCAAACAAATTTTTTTGTTCATGTTCGTTTATTAAGAAAAAAAAGCATGTTCGTGTTCATGTTCATTTATTTAAAACTTAGAGGAACAGTTTACGAATGTAAACAAACATAAACAGACATACTTAAACGAACATAATTTAACAAACAATAAACAACACAACCTAATTGAAGAAACACAAATGAATAGTTTTTATATAAATTATTGATTAATTACGATAAATTCAATTGAAAAATCCATTGTTATTACTAGAAATGCCAAGTACCAGTTTGTTATAATTATATAAAATCAGAAAGTTCCTTTTATGTTTAAATTAAAATGAACATAAACGAATGTAAATAAACGAACATAAATGGACGTTCACATACATACATGAACTAACAAAACATGTGTTCATGTTTGTTCGTTTATTAAATAAAGGAACATAAACGAACTTCCCACCGTTTACGAACAGTTCATGAACGTTAGGTTCGTTTACAGGCCTAGTTGTAACAACCCTCAATTTTTTTCCCGGAGATAACCCGTAATCAAAACCCCAAATGCACGCGACGAAACTTGTATACTCAATCAGAAAACTTAGCGGTTAAGAAAACTTGAAGGTTGATGAACCACCCCGCACAAAAGTACCCTTACTAAACTCACAATTAAAAACCGAACCATTTAGGATTAAGACTCGAGCATACGCAATAAGAACCGATACGAAAATCGAGAAAAACGCAAGATTGGCCGAAAAAGGCAGCAGAGGACACGTGTCACCACGACCCGACACGTGTCCAACCTACCTAGGACACGTGGTAAGCCTAGGCCAGGTGGACCTCTCTGGCGCCATGCGGGAGAGACCCTGTCTCCTCCCGCGACGCACGGGAGAATCCAACCTGGCTATATAAAGGCCATGTCTGGGAGAGAAACATTTTCTCAGTTTCGATCTCTAAAATCAATCTCTATATCCGTCGTCACTCTGTTTCTCTGTATTCTCGTGTATTAAACCCTAATCACTGACACGATACCTTGTCCGATTGATTGATAAACCAATCAAACAAATGCCAAAGTGTTGCCTGAATAAGGCTATACTTTGTTAACTACGTTGAGGTTTTGATCTCGTGATTATATTTAAAGTTTGAGTTGGGTTTATACACAGATACGGATTACATTCTATGAAATTAGGGGTTAGAATCAGAAGGCTTTAAACCATAAATTCATTGATAAAGTAGATGCTTGATTATCAGAAGACTCGAAATATGAACTTACTGTTAATCAAGGGACTTAGAATCAGGAGACCTGTTAAATCAAGAACTATAGATTTACAAGGTGAGTCATTCTCTTTTATCAAATGCTTTCAAAACCCTAAATGTTTTCCAAGTTGTATTTACAGTGATTAAGTTTTTATATTATGAAATTATTGCCAGTATGAAATTCTGGTGTTTCTATACTCTGATATTTTTTCTAACTCACGTTCCTGATGAAATTACCGCTGCAGTATTTTCAAAATAACCACCGGTACCACTCGACTGTTCACGGCTCCCGTCCAGGGTGTGGTCAGAGGTTGTAACATTAGTTGTTAGTAATTTGGGTTCGGGTTTTTTAAACGAAAAAATATCCTGGCATGGCACGCTCTTTTTTTCAGTGGTACACTCTTCTTTTCAGTGCTTAGTACTCAAGTTAAGTGAATAACATACTAGACCCATTTGTTAGACTATGGGGTGTGGAGGGGCTTGGGTTGGGGCATTGTTCGACACGTGGCGAGGGTGAGATCCACAAGGTAATACTAAAAAACTAGAGGCGTGGCGTGGCCAACCATTTGGATTTTTTTTTCTTGTTTAAACTATTTAAAATTTCACCCAGCCAACCAAAGTCAGCCATGTCACCCAGCCCCCCGCCCCACGCCAGACTCAATACCCACGCCAAAGGGGCAACACTATACCCAACGCCAACCCGGGATGGAGCAGCTGATGTTTGGGAGCCAAAACGCCCCCAAACCAACGCACACACCCACTAGTCTTAGCCATACGCTTTTGTTTTGGTATCAGGTGAAACAGAAAATGAATTACTATATATTAATAAAGGAATTGAAATGAATAGTGATTTTAATATTACTATAATATATAGCTTTTTAAATATTTTTATTATTTTTATATTATAATAATAGTTGTTTTCTTTATTGTTAATTTTAATTTTTTTTAATATCAGGGGTTGGGATAAGCTTGGTGTTAACCGGTATCGAACCAGTACAAGTATCCAAAATACCGGTACGGTCCTGTTCGGTATCGGTACATGAAGGTAAAAACCGGCACTAATACAGAAAACGCCAAAACTTTGTGCCGAATTAATATTGGAAGTCTTTTTGTTCGGGAAATTCAGTGCGGCTACCCGGTACCATTTTGTAAGGCCTCCCAATCCAAGATCTCACTCAGCTAAAGCCACCAACAGGTGTGCGGAATCCACCTGATGATTAACCACTGCAGATGAAACACTAGTATGCAAGGATTTGTGAGAGAAATCAAGAATACACTGAGTATTCTTGATGAGGAAGATGAATGACGTCACTCACACAAAGCAGCCGCCAGACAAAACACACACAATGATTAGGGTTAGGTGCACAGAATTTCACACAGAATCGCCTGCTTGTCTATTCCACATAAAGGTATATATACAAGGCAAAACCCGGACTTTCAAGACAAACTAGAAAGCCCGGACAAAACAACTACACAAAGCAAAACTCTGACTTTTGTCCCTAACTTAAACCCCTGACCTTTTTCCTAGACATAAAACTTGGACAAAATGTCCCAAGGATAAAGTTGGGACTATCTTTCACTATATGTACAATAAAGACCCTACAAAATGGGAGACATGCACTTATCACCTAAAGTGCATTAACAAACTCCCCCTTGATCAGTGCATGGTCTTCATTGGACTTGAAATCTTCATAGTCTCTTCGAGAACTCGCTGCCTGGTTTTTCACACAGAACTGCACGACTTTGATGTATTGATCAGCTAACGGTTGATCTTCTTCAAAGGAATGCAACGGCAGACGTCTTAGCTTCTTCAAATCTTCCATCTTGAGATGAACGATCCAGACGCACACAGCTTCTTCAAATCTTCCATCTAGAGATGAATGATCCAGATGCACACAGCTTCTTCAAATCTTCCATCTTGAGATGAACGATCCAGACCTGAAACACTTAACACCGGATTAAGAATCTTAATCCCGGAGATACTCAGCCCAAACCTGGATCCCAAAAATAATTCCAATACCCCGGAATCAACAATTGAAATATTAAACAACCAATATTTAATAATTTGTATTTCAAAACACGATCATTCAGAACAACTTACTTCAAAACTTATACTTTTGGAAAAATATCACAACTTGGAAGCATATTTACCAAAACACTTTAAAATGACGTGATTACCCACACACTTAGATGGATCTTGCACGACCGATTTTTATACAAAAAGACTTATTTTAAGATTACCTAACTTGATGTTTAACACCTTATTAAAGAATGTTCACAACCCTTAGAGAATTTTCAAAATGATAACTCGCACATAGAAACAAGAAAGCAAAATCTTTTTGATGTTTTTTTTTTTTAATTTTTGACTGAATAAAGAAATTAAACCTACGAACGTATTTACACTAATTATCTTTTTGTGAAATCGGAGCAAAGGAATCATATCGGTTTTACTGTCAGTACCCAACACAAGAACCATAGCATTTTAGCTTTAATCTTTTAGAATGATATTGACAGTTCAAGACGTTCAACGGTATTGTGGTCCACTTAAGTTTTAGCACGCTTTCGAACACTGTTTTCGAGATATGGAATTAAGTGTATTAAAAGCTGACAGTAACTATGTTTACCCACCTCAGAATATACTCCCGTATCAAGGTATGCACGAGAGATCATCTTACTGGTGAGTATACCATTTATCATCTGTTTTTGACGTATAAGCTAATGTGAGATACTCACTTATTTGAAATTGAAAAACAAGTCCTTTGTGATAGAATCACTTATTGGGGAGGAACTTGAATTTCAGATGCAAAGGGCACAGGAGCAAGTCCGTGAACAGGTTAGTACCATCGTACAGACAAAGAGACGAACTTGACTCCCGCATAATTTTGTGGGACATGTGATTGTTTATCACTTATTTGGGTCGAATGCATCATGAATTAAGGATATTTACACGTATGTATGGTATCATGGAAGATCTAGACTTGCGTCCCTGTTATTTTCGGTAAAAGAAACAACCATGATACCCAGATGATAAACAGCATAAAGACCACGTATCTCAGAACCTCGGCAATCTATCAAACGAAATTACGGTAGCAAGACCATATATCCGAGAGATGTACCACACAAGTTACGCAGTTCATTATGTTTATATACCAAAAACAGGTTCTTATTGACGCGTAAAACCTACCGAAGCAACGTATAATGAAGCTGTTACAGTTAACGGTTAATTTTATATATATAACCATAGCCCTGCACCAGATACGACTAACCGATGTACTATCATTTCCCTTATATCTCAACACGACTTCATTTTATATTTTTCAAATGTTTTTGTATTTTTCTTAAAATTTATCCTACAACTAAGTAAAATATTTTTAGAGTTTTTCAATTTTTCGAAAACGGTAAGAACTGTACAGTAAACATAAAATAAAGTTTCTATGCGAGTTTTGAAAAGCATTTTACTCGGGGTTGATCATGCCAATCATTCGGACCAGATTTTCAAATCTAGCCCGATCGAATGTCTTTGTAAACAGGTCGGCAAGATTATCCAAGGTGTATACCCTAACCACTTCTATTAACCCCTTCTCAGCACAGTCGCGAATGAAATGATGCCTAACATCTATGTGCTTAGTGCGTGAGTGATTAACAGGATTGTTAGTTATGGAAATGGCAGAGTTGTTATCGACAAGAATAGGAGTTCGAGTAAAATTCAAACCGTAGTCCCTCATCTGCTGCTGAATCCACAAGACCTGAGCACAACAGCTTGATGCAGCAATGTACTCGGCCTCGCACGTGGATAGAGAAATGGAAACTTGCTTTTTGCATTGCCAAGAGACAAGACGGTTCCCAAGAAGTTGTGCGCCGCCAGAGGTTGACTTTCTGTTCATCCGGCACCCTCCGAAATCTGCGTCAGCATACGCCATCAAATCCAGACCACCTTCAGCTGGATACCACAATCCAAGCTTAGGCGACCCTTTCAGATATCTGAAAATACGCTTGACTGCTTTCAAGTGAGACTCCTTCGGAGTTGATTGGTACCTAGCACATAAACAAACAGAGAACATAATATCTGGTCGTGAAGCAGTAAGATACATCAATGAACCTATCATTGCTCGATATAGAGTCGGATCCACTTCAGGATCTTTCACATCATCGGATGAAAGCTTGATATTTGTCGGGAGAGGCGTGTCATAGGGTAAGCTATCTTCCAATCCAAATCTTTTGAGAATCTCGTGGACATACTTTTTCTGATGCACGTACGTCCCGGTTTTCCCTTGACTCACTTGAAGACCTAAAAAGAAAGATAACTTGCCCATCGCGCTCATTTCAAATTTGGACTTCATTACCGCTTCGAACTCACGACACAATTCTTCATTTGAAGAACCAAAAATTATGTCATCAACGTAAATTTGCACGATCAGAAAATCTCCCCCTTTCTTCAAAATGAACAGTGTGGAGTCAATTGCACCACGCGAGAACCCCTGCTCCAATAGATGCTTTGACAACGTCTCGTACCATGCTCGAGGGGCCTGATGGAGACCATAAAGAGCCTTGTCCAACAGATAGACCTTGTTGTCTAACCCTGGAGCTTCGAAACCCGGTGGTTGGGACACATACACAGTTTCATGCAATTTCCCGTAAAGGAAGGCGCTTTTCACATCCAACTGATAGACTTTGATACGCATGTGTGCAGCAAAGGCTAGTAACAAACGAATAGCTTCCAGTCTTGCCACCGGTTCATAAACTTCGGTATAATCAATCCCTTCCTCTTGATTGAAGCCTTGAACAACCAACCGCGCTTTGTTTCTGACAACGACACCCTTATCGTCTTTCTTGCACTTGAAAACCCATTTCGTGTTGATTGCATGTTGGCCCTTTGGAAGATCGACCAAATTCCACACCTTTAACTTGTCAAACTGAGCTAACTCTTCTTGCATCGCCTCACACCAAGAATTATCCTTCAGAGCCATTTGATAGTTCTTCGGCTCTATCTGAGAGATAAAACATTCATGTAGGCTAAGATTGTAGATTTCTTCTTTCTTGATAGCAGAGAACAGACATTGCATCTCTGAAATACTCCTTCGCGTTTGCACTCCCGCATTTGGATTCCCAATAATATTATCAACAGGATGATGAATATTTGTTCTTGGAACTGGGATTGCCGGAGCTTGAAGATTGTTTCCCAAATTTGATTGAATCTCCCCCTCAGCATTTGCATTACTACTAGAAGCTTGATCATTTCTAGAAGACGCATTAACATTTGGATATGCTGAAAAATCAACGTAAAGATCACCACTTGTAGTTTGAGCAGCTGCATTGGGGATCTGCTCAGCAACAACTTCGTTTACAATCGAAGAATCAGCGACTGGAACATTCGAAGACACATTAGTAGGAATACTTGCTCTCCAGCTCGCATCCACTTCATCTTTGTTCACAAGATGTGTGTATACAACCTCCGAATCTTCTTCTGAAACATCAGGAAGATCAAATGAATCAGATAATTTATCATAATCATAACCGCTTTTGGGACCAAACTCGGACGGTGGAGGATCAAAACTCAAAGGAGTTATATCAAACACGATCTCCACTGAACGCTTCTTAACGTTATAAACGCGTTTGTTGGGAGTTCCATTGGCATAACCCAAAAAGAACCCAACTTCACCAACTTCCCCCATTTTAGGAGTATCTTTGGTCCGTTTGATAACACACTTGATCCCAAAAGGTTGAAAACCAGATAAGTTCGGTTTCTTGTTTTCAAGCAATTCATAACACGTTTTATCTTCTCTTTTGACAGTAAGCACATGATTTAACACATAACATGCAGTGTTTACCGCCTCGGCCCAGAAGAAAATTGGCAATTTTGATTCAGAAAGCATAGTTCGGGCCGCCTCAATTAGGGTACGATTCTTCCGTTCTGCAACTCCGTTCTGTTGAGGAACATATGGAGCGCTGAACTGATGAACTATTCCCATTTCCCGACATAACTCATCCATATAATGATTCTTAAACTCAGTGCCGTTGTCACTTCGGATTTTATTAACAGGAAGTGAATAATTTTTCTCAAGTTGTTTGAACAAGTCTCTTAAAATACCAGCAGTTTGGTCCTTTGTTTTTAAGAAAAATACCCACGAGTATCGTGAGAAATCGTCAGTGACAACTAGGCAATAAGGCATCCCACCAATGCTAGCAACATGGATCGGGTCGAAAAGATCCATGTGAAGCAATTCAAGTGGTTTTTGGATTGAGTTAACTGTTTTCGGTTTATGAGGCTTTCGTTTGATTTTTCCTTTTTCACATGATTCACATTTGTTGTGCATATTGAAACTACGTAAAGGAACCCCCAACACCAAGTTGTTTTTCACTAAGTGGTTCATTTTTCGCAGATGCACATGGCCCATTCTCCTATGCCAGAGATACGATTGATCTTCAGTCGCCTTCGAAAGTAGACATGTCACTGGAGCAGACGAGTTGACCAACGGGCGCATGTCCATGACATATGTGTTATTCACCCTTGGAGCCCTCATTATGATCCAATCTTCAGGAACAGCAAATCCCGAACGCAAAACGAAGCAAGCTTTATCGGTGAACAACATCGTGTACTTGTTATCACAAATTTGAGAAACCGACATCAAGTTATGCTTCAGTTCTTCAACGTAGTTCACTTTATGCAGCGTAATTTTTCCATTTGACACAGAACCTTCACCGGTGATGTATCCACCCTTCTCACCGGCAAAATTCACATAACCACCACGATTTGTTTAAAATTGTTCAATAACTCTTTATTTCCTGTCATGTGTCTGGAACAGCCACTATCGATATACCAAATATAGATAGCTCTTTTCAGCTGCTCCTACACTCCCCAACAAGAAAATTTAGTTAGAGTGTGGGACCCAAGCCATGATGGTCTTGGGTCGTCCCGATTCGTCAACATAAGAAAACTCTTTGAAATAACCATCATCGCCTCTTTGTCCTCCATTTCCATTTCGGAAATTGTTGGAATGACTCCCCGTAAACCGTGGATTATACGGAGTTGACGATCTGTTGGTATAACCAGAGTTTCCATAATCTCGGCTTCCATAGTTTTGGTATCCGTAATTTTGATTCCTGGGTGGCTCAAAATTCCTACCAAATCTAGGAACATCATCGTGTCTTGAGAATGATCGTGGATGAATATCCGAATGCTGTCTTTGATTTGGAAATCGGGGGGGGGGGGGGTGACGCATTTCGGTCATTCACGAATCTGTTCTGTGCATGAGGTCTAGCATTGTTGTTGCTCGAACCTCCAGAACGTTGGTCATTCTCATGTGTTTGGAAAGTAACATGATTTTGTCGTCTGTGAGGGATTTTCTCACGAGTATCATGTTTTTGAGATGAACTTTCCGATCCTTTACCACGATTTATAACAACTGGTTTCTCCCCATGATCCTGATTTTGTTGTGATTTAACATTTGTTTTGACAACTGGTTTTACTTCTTGTTTAATCACTTTGTTTGTCTCAACCTTCTGATTTTTACCGTTTTTCTTTTCAACATTAACTGCTTCATTTTGTGGTTTTTCAACAAAAGGTTTCTTTTGATCAGGATCAACAAGAGATTTACCCTTGTCATCTGGACAATCTGATGCTAAGTGTCCTTTCCCACGACACTTATAACATTTGCGAACTTTCGCAGCATTCTTTGGACGTTCCTCATGACTGGTTGAAGATGATGAGTCGTTGGTGGAATTTTTCAAAATTTGGTTCACAAACTGAGAGTTGGAACCAGTTTCGATCTTTACTTCTTCTTTGACAAAATCCTCCCCTTTAACAAACTCAGTTTTAGGGATATTTTTCAAAGACTTTTTAGATTTCCCACGTGACTTTGGTTTTGACTTCACATTTTGAACTTGATTAAACATTTCCAAAATCTTATTGTTTATCAAATTTTCAATGTTTTCAAGATTTACTTCATTTTTCTTTGAAACTCCACTCATCTTCGACTGATCTGAGTCAGTAACTTCATCTGGCTCAGATTCTGACTCACTTTGCGGTTCAACCGTTAGAGGGGTCTTTGGCACAAAATTTGCCAATTCAGGATCAATGCTTGGCATCGATGTATAATTATGGTTCACCGGTGGAGGCACTTTCTTATAACCGATGCCGAACATTTCTTCCTCAGATTCTTTGAGACGTTGGCTGTTAATACAGAAATTCATCACTTCAGATGAATCCCCGAACTTTTCAATTTTTCGTTGCAAGTCTAAAATCAGATTATCTTTTTCCAAAATAATTTTGTTCTTTTCCAAAACACAATTTTGGTTTCATTTCAAGTTCAGATTTTAATTCCTGATTTTTAACAATTCCCTGAGCCACAAGTCTCTCAAATTCAGAGATATCATTTTTCAGCGCTTTTATCTTAATTCGGTGTTCTTTATCCGAATTAGACAACACAGCAATGAGTTCTCTGGATTTTTCTAAATCTGCAATTAAGTTTGTGTTATGAAGTGCATATCTATCTATCTTGGTGACAAACTCAACACATCTAGCACATCGCTTATCTACAGAAGATGATTTTACCTCAATGCCAGCCATGAATGCACACGCTTCGCTTTCTCCGGATTTTTCTTCCAACCTTTTAGCTTCTGCATCCGCAAATTGCTGCATTTCGGCTGTGGAGATGTTGAATTCAAAGCGTTCTCCTTTTTCTCCATCTTCTGTCTTGTTTGACTTTTCAACAGTCTCTTCAATCGAGGAATCTTCACTCTCAGCAACATTCCCCGACTCCAACTCTTCCCCTAAAACCTCAGCTACAACCGCAAGTTCCTCAATGCTAGTCTCTTCAACAATCTCTTCACACACTTCTTCAGCTACAACCGCAAGTTCCTCAATGCTAGTCTCTTCGACAATCTCTTCACACACTTCTTCGTTGACAATTTCAGCTATAAAGGCTTGTGACACAATAGCTCCTGAAATGTCTTCCAATGCACAACCCCAGTCGTAAGGCTCAGTCACTTTTTGTAACGATTGAGCCACCATAGCATTGTTTGTTGAAGGTGTAATATTTTCAGAACCACTTGGACGAGCACTTGAGTTTGAAGTAGTTGCTGAATTGTTGTGAGGTCTTGAGTTGTTTCCTTGAGAGTAGTTTTCTTTGTTTGATCTTTCCATCTTCGGCTTCCGACAATCACGTGCGAAATGCTCGTAGATGCCGCAGTTGTGACATTTTACCTTTGACATGTCGACTCCCATTCGAGTCTTTGTATGACCTCCTATGAACTTCCTACCCGTTCTCAACAGAAATTTCTTCGCTCTACGGACTAAGAGTGCCATATTGAGTTGTAGATCAAGTTCTTCCATTTCGTCTTGGTCTATCTGGTCAAAGTACTCATCGAGACTTGACGGTTCAACGAGCTTTCCAAGACAGAAGTTTTCGTAGGCAGTCATGAAGGACGCCAAAAGGCTCATGTTTTCTTCTATCAACTTTAAGCCGCTTGCATCTAACTTTGGAATGTTCAAGTTTGTTGCTTGAGATTTCTGAACTCCACTAGAAGAGTACATTCCTTGATTGGAATTCGTTGTTCCACTTGAACTGACATTGTCGCTCATAAAGGCGTGTTCACTTGCGGGAACTTCATTCTCTGAATATAGGGCAACACCGGCTCCTCCATTACTACCCTTATCCGTCAGTTTTGAAGCTTTATATAACTGAGGATCTTGGATCTTCTCGAAATCGGATGCTTGATCTTCCATATTCCAAGCATAACCCTTCAGTTTTTGTATAACTTCTTCCAATGAGAGCTCCTCGTAGAGAACACCCTCTCTAATCAATGCGGTATACATATTCCATTCTCTGGGAAGACAATTCAGAAACTTCTCAACCTTCTCAAATTCAGTGTAGATACCCTCCTGACTTCTATCAAGTTCGCTCAACAGATGATAAAATCGGTTCACAGTGTCATCAAATGATTCATTCTTTAACGCTTTAAACACAACGAATTGAGTCTTCAACCGTTCGAGTCGTCGTTTCTTGTAAATTGCGTTTCCTTCATATCGCTCGATCATGCTATCCCACAACTCCTTCGAGCTATTTCTCTTACGGAACGTATGAAGTATAGACTGTGACATTGCCATCGTTATCATTGACATAGCTTTCTCTTCCCAGTCAAAAAATCTCTTCTGGTCGTCAGTGAGTGCCAAGTACGTATCAATCGTCAACGTACGTACTGGAGTAGCTCCACATCCTTTAACGATACACAACCAGATTTTGATGTCTTTCGCTCGTACATACCTCTCGAAACGCTCCCTCCACTCAGGAAAATCAAGCTCGTTTATCAACAAAGGAGGTTTGTCGTTACTTCCTACCTCAGCATTGTGCTTGAGGTTTTGCACTATTGCAGTCAGGTTGTTGTTTGCCATTTCAAAAAAAAAAAACAATAGTAGGTTTCCAAGCAAGAACTATGTCGCTGAAAAGTTTTTCTAAGTCCAAACTCGGAGAGAAAACACGGAGTGAAATGTCTGAGCTTTAATCAGAGTGTGAAACCCGGATCACAAAACCTGAAATAAAACACAAACAACAGAAAACTCGGACTACACTGTTAGAAATTTAAACTCAGACACCCTAAGAGTATAAAACTAGGACTCACTAAGATAAAACTAGGACTCACGAAGAAAGGAGACAAAAACTCGGACCTACTAAATAAAAGGAAACAAACTCGGACTCAATGGACATAATAATTCGGACTCCTAATATTAATAAACAAGAGGTTAAAAGTCGGACCTATAGAACACCAAAGAAACTAGGACTCTAATAATAATAACTAAAATTCGGACCTAAATAAAGGGTTAAAGACAAAACTTAAATAAAAGGTTAAAGAACTCGGACAAAGTAATATATTAAAGTTCGGACAAAGTCAAGATCACCTAAAATTCGGACAAAGTAATATATTAAAAAATTCGGACAAGGTCAAGATCACATAAAATTCGGACTAGATCACCTAAACTAAAATTCGGACAAAGTCAAACTATAAAGTTCGGACTAGGACTCTACCTAAATAACTCGGACTCTAAAAGAACTAATAAAACTCAGACAATTTAACCTAACACACAAAATTCGGACATGGATTGGAGTTTTGAAACTCAGAAGAACAATCTCCGGACTATCTCCCCAATGTGACTACACACTGGTTCAACAATACCCCGGAGACACAAACACAGAATTTAAACCACGGACAAATCTTCCAAAGATCAAACTCAGGAATCTTTTTCCACCTTCAAACATTGTATGAACAAGAAGCAAAACCCCTGTAAAACCCAGATGAAGAATAACACTAAAAATCCCCAAACTACTCAAAATCCATCATCAAATCACTAGATATGAGTGAAGAATCATGAATAAAACACAAACACTCACTAAACACTCACTAACCCTATCAAAGATTGAACTTTTCTCACAAAAACCTTCAAACTAAGAAACACCTACAGTAGTATGAGCACACTGCTCTGATACCACTTGTAAGGCCTCCCAATCCAAAATCTCACTCAGCTAAAGCCACCAACAGGTGTGCGGAATCCACCTGATGATTAACCACTGCAGATGAAACACTAGTATGCAAGGATTTGTGAGAGAAATCAAGAATACACTGAGTATTCTTGATGAGGAAGATGAATGACGTCACTCACACAAAGCAGCCGCCAGACAAAACACACACAATGATTAGGGTTAGGTGCACAGAATTTCACATAGAATCGCCTGCTTGTCTATTCCACATAAAGTTATATATACAAGGCAAAACCCGGACTTTCAAGACAAACTAGAAAGCCCGGACAAAACAACTACACAAAGCAAAACTCTGACTTTTGTCCCTAACTTAAACCCCTGACCTTTTTCCTAGACATAAAACTTGGACAAAATGTCCCAAGGATAAAGTTGGGACTATCTTTCACTATATGTACAATAAAGACCCTACAAAATGGGAGACATGCACTTATCACCTAAAGTGCATTAACACATTTGCTCATTCCTGATCACGGTTACCGTACGAACAACGGTATCGTACAACTATTTTTGTTGATTTTCTTCAACTTTTAATTTTTTCTTTTTTTGTTTCAGGGGTAAGGATGAGCTCGGTGCCAACCGATACAGAATCGGTTCTGATACCGAAAATACCGGTTACGGTACCGGTATATGAAAGTAAAAAACGGTAGTGAACTGGTACTAGGAACGCCAAAAAACGGTACCGAATTGGTACTTAAGATCTTTTGGTTCGGCAAATTTAGTACCGGTACCCAAAACAATTTGCTCATCTCTGACCACCGGTTTCATACGAACAACATCGTTACCATACAACTTTTTTGGTTGATTTTCTTTCGGTTATCTTTTAGTGTTTTTTTCTACATTTTCTTTTTATTTTTGTCAGCAGTTCTGTTCGCAACACGCTCGTAATGATTTCAAAACACATGTAAACACAGACTAAATAACAAAAGAAATTCGTCGCAACGCGACGAACTTCTTTAAACCTAGTTAATTTAACAATTTATATTATATTATATTATATTATATTATATTATATTATATTATATTATATTATATTATATTATATTATATTATATTATATTATATTATAATTTAAACTTGTCATGAACAGTATTTTAGTTTTATTTTCTCAATATTGTTTTTTAAGTTTTCATTATTTTATTGTTTTATTACATTTATTGATTTTAAACTTAGTTTTTTTTTCTCATATAACTTTTTAACATAAGATCAAAGTATCTGTTATCAAACAGAAAACCATAAAAATAAATGTGAGTCGTACCTGTGGTTGTTTGGTTTAATTCAGTACAATTTGGTGGTGCTACAGTGTCAGTTAATCAAAAGTAAAAACAATAAAAATAAATACCGGTACCGATGTAGACATGTTCAATCGGTTTCGATTTGGTTTGGTACTACAACGGTACAATATCCATTTTCGAAAAATATCGCAATTAACTAAAATAAACATAGAATGCAAACGAATCGAACCGATATCAACTAAACAACATCACTACTGGTATCGATATTCATTTTTATTGTTTTCAGTTGAGGTGATGTTTTTTCTTTCGATTACTATAGCGAGTGTCGGTATCATACCGAAGCAAATTGGAAATTGATACTGACCGAGTTCCCGCCGTGAAGCGCGGGAGAATCTCACTATATATTTTATATATATATGAGTTGAATGTGGTAATGAATAATAAAAGAGTAACCAATAATTTTTAAATAATTGATTTTTAATAGTATTTTATTGATTATACAATTTGATTGCATTCTGGATAGAAATATTTGTTTTTAATAGTATATTGATCATACAGTTTTATTACATTCGGTATAGAAATTATCATGTGTTTTGTATCGACAAAAAATGATAAAAATGAACATTCTATCAGCACCGATGTTGTTTTAATAATATCGATCGGTTCAAACTGTCACCATACCGGTACCGATATTCGTTTATCGTGGCAGACGGAATTGTATAATTGATTTTTTTTAACCGGGAAACCATAAAAATGAATCTATGTACCGGTACCAATGTTCGGTACGATATCAGTTTATCAAAAGACAAAACAATAAAATAAATATCGGCACCGAAACATAGGTTGTTAGTTCGTTTCACTACGGCAACGGCACGGTATTCGAAATCAAACAGTAAACCATAACAATGAATACATACCAGTACCATTGTTGTTCTGCTCAATTTGGTATGATATTGTAGCGATATGGTGTCAGGTTATTGAAAGCAAAAGCACTAAAAATAGATACCAGTATCGAGACAAATGTTGTTCACGGTTCGGTTTGGTACGATAGCAGCAGAGTACTCTTTTTTTTTTTATAAAAAATAGAACGCAAACAAACTAGGACAATATTATTTGAACAACATCAACATCAATATCAGTATCAGTAATTGTTTTTATTGTTCTCAATCGATGTAAGGCTTTCTTTTTCTATTCGAATAGCAAGTGACGGTACTGTAACGAATCGAATTGATACTGACCGACTTCCCGCCGCGAAGCGTGGGAAAATATCACTAGTATTATATGAATTTAAACTACTGATAAACAGTAGTTTCTTTCAAAAGACTATAATAATTCTTTAGTATTAACTCATTCATATTTTTTTAATATCAACTCATTCACGTTTTTTTACCTATATTATTCTAAAACTCAATTAAATCACTTTGATTTATGACATCTCTTATCTCTTATGTAATAATGTCTTCTTAGTATAAACAAATATTTATTTTTCCTCACAAAATTGAAGGATGTGTAATCAATTTCGATAATTTGGTGAAAACGAAGTTGTATTTAAAATATCATGACCAAATGAAAAAATATTGTTACCGGTATTGGTGGTGAAAACGAAGTTGTATTTAAAATATCATGACCAAATGAAAAAATATTGTTACCGGTATTTGTATTATTTGAGCCAATAACGACATTTGTTTATATGATTTAGCCAATAACGATATTTATTTATACGATTCTCGCAGTTGTGTTTAACTTATATTAAACACGGAGTTGTATAGGGTATTTTTTGTACCGTAAGCTATACGAGTGCTGATACGGTACTGGTACCGTGAAGAACCGGACCGATTATGATCGAACAACATTGATACCCCTATCGGTATTATTGGAACCGAAACCGATATTCACTTTTTTATTGTTTTAGATAGATATAAAACATGCATCGATACCTTTTTTGGCATGTCACAACTCTACTTTTTTTATTTTCTCTTTCGATTGCTATAGCGAGTGTCGTTACCATAACGAACCGAACTTATAGCAACTGAATTCCTCGCTGCATCGCGTGGAGAAATCCAACTAGTTTGTATTATTTCAAACGTTCACATCCAACAATTGAGTCCATTTATTGCCAGTAAAATCTTATCATAGGGTAATTCAGAAATTACAAATACAAAACTATATGAGTAACTTATTACAAATAACCTAAATACAAAATTATTTATATTGTTTTTTTAACAGCTTAAATTACATCAAATCCATCTATGATTGGACTCGAACCCTTGATCTAGAGGAGAGTAACATCTTAACTCCAATTACTTTGCCAATTAGACTCAATCCTCAATCCCACATTATATGAAGTAACATGCTCCAACCTGAAGGACTACAAGCCCAAACGACCACACCCGACTCCCTATCAAAGGGTTCAACTAAGGTTCCTACTCCGGCTCTCTATTTACTAGGAAGGTCTCACATACACAACTCTCTCCGAAGCTACGACTTTGAAAAATACAATTGTGACTTGATATATGGCTCCGGTATAAGACTTGTTTCAATATGCGTATTCTAGCTTTTAATTATTTCTCTCTAAAGTTGAATATTATCCTACATATACAAAAAGCAGTTGAGGGAATAGTGTCAGGCAGCTTGCCTGGCACTTCCCTATTGGACCAACTTATTTTTAATTTAATTTTATTCACAGTTTAAAAATACGGTTTCGTCCTTTGTTTAAAATTACGTTTTTGCCTCCGATTCAAAATAAAATTA
This sequence comes from Helianthus tuberosus, assembly GCA_030545235.1. NCBI lineage: Eukaryota > Viridiplantae > Streptophyta > Magnoliopsida > Asterales > Asteraceae > Helianthus > Helianthus tuberosus. The sequence goes on from CM060360.1 coordinate 168,414,287, forward strand.
TCATTTTGTCTCTAGCTCAAAATTACGATTTTGCCCTCAGTTCAAAAACCCATTTTTTATTTTATTCCCAATTTAAAATTACGGTTTCGCCCTCCGCTTAAAATTACGTTTTTACCCACAGTTTAAAATTAAAATATGTTTTTGCCCCTAGCTCAAAATTACGTTTTCGCCCACAGGTCAAAATAAAATTATGTTTTCCCCTAGCTCAAAATTATGAGTTCTCAGTTTAAAATTATGATTTCGCCACCATTTCAAAATATAATTACGACTTTGCCCTCTGTTCAAAGTTATGATTTTGTTTTCATTTTAAAAATTACGATTTCTCCACCAGTTAAAAATTGTCATCTTGCCATCATTTTACCTTTTTTTTTACAAAACTATAGTAGTGTTTTATTTTGCTTGGTTGACTCAATGTAACGTTTATTGTGTCAAGCAGTTGTCCAACACTCGCTCATTGGTCCTCGCAAATTAGTATTTTACCCCAGCTCAAAATTACAGACCTGTCATCGTTTTAATTTTTTTTAGCAAAACTATGGTAGTGTTTTGGTTTAATTGGTTGTCTCGATGTATTTTTTTAGATTGTGTTATAAGTAGTATGTACAAGTAAACTAAATAGATGCATACATGTTATGAAACTAAGAAATATTCAATTTAACGCCCCGCAACCTGGGCGTGCATAAGTGTAATTTTTATTCGTCCATGCATGCCTGGTACATGCTCATTTATCATGAAAAATTACAATTTTGCTCTCAGTTTAAAATTATAGTCTTTCCATCGTTTTATTTTTTTTTTTTTAGTAAAAGTATGGTAGTGTTTTTGTTTTAATTGGTTGACTCGATGTAATTTTTTTAGATCGTGTTATGAGTAGTATGTACAAGTAACCAAAATACAGACGTACATATTATGCAAGAGAAATATTCGGCTTATTGCCCCGCAACGCGGGTGGGGCAAAACCTAGTTGAGAATAAATAACATAATATGTGTGCCGCCATTGACTTTAGGTACCCATGTTCCTCATTTTTTTCTACCTCATGATTACTTAAGTGTTGGTGACCACTTAATTGTGTAAAACTTGGCCCAAGCCAAAAGTCCCCACTAGCACATTGGCTCAGCCATCACGCTATGAATTCCCAAAGTACCGCTTTCTCTCGCCTACGAAGGAATGTTAGATTGTGTTACTTCACCCTTTCATACATTACACACAAAAAGCTATACTTATTTTCACATCGGATCATAATGCAGAAAAAAAATATCTACTTAGTATGACAAGGCCAGTAATGTTCTAGGTTTAAGATCATACTCCGTTGCTCACACATCATCAAGCTAGAGCCTCGAGTGGCATTTTTTTTTTGTTTCAACAACTAGAAAAAACAAATAAAATGGTCTATGTTGGTATTTCTCTAATTTGAATGTTCCATATATCAAAATTGAAATCACACTTATCTTGGTTCTATTTGGTGATAATTTTTTTTTTCAAATCAACTTTAAAGTAGTAGCTATTAGTGAATTTTTTTCAATAAATAATAATCAAGATGATAACCATTTAATTTAAGTCATTGAGAATATAATTACTAAACTTTAACCAAAATTCATATATGTTTTACATTAATTTTGTTAATTATTTATGAAAAAAAATTTATAACATTCATCATCATCATCATCATCATCGTACTCAGTATATCCCACCTATAGCAAAGCTAAGGTAGGGTCTGAGGAGGGTGGGATGTAGACAGCCTTACCTCTACCCCGTAGAAATAGAGAGGCTGCTTCCAATGAGACCCCCAGCTCGATTGTGGTTTTGCATCAAGCCTTGGACATAAGGCACATAACACTCAGCAATTGAGACAAACGCCAATTGGTGCATGTACCCCCTTGTCTTTCGGCTATCAACGCCACCACATGATGCCTGATTAACGATCCCCTCTTTTTAACGTTATTTTCACGAAATTAGTAAAATAACGTTAAAAATTAGTGCACTTTTGCTTTTGCCCCCCCGAGCGCCCACACATATATTACATTATATGAGCAGACCGCAAGCGGGGCTCTTTATAACATTGAAGCACCTAATTAAAGTTGAGTGCATTTAATATTACACTTGAAAAACTTGGTTATTGTAAGTTTTTTTCGAAATGACAAAAACACACCCCACTAAAATTAACACAATGCCCGCGGGACTCGAACCCGTACTAATTTGATGAGAATAAATATTTTGATGCTACTAAGTCAAGAGGTCATCGGCAATTATAATATATTAAAAAAGTTGAGTTAACATACCGGGTATAATCATGAAATTAATACGTTTACCAAGTTGATAAATCTTTATATTCATGTATGTAAATTTTTAGAAAAATAATAGATAAAAAAAGTAAGGGTGAAAAATAAGCCATCCAAAGAGACAAACATGCAACTTTCGTTGACAATTACGTGTACTAAAAGAAGGTTGCAAACAATCAAACATGGTTAGGATAAACAATAATATCAAATTTTTTCCGTAATGTGTCAAATCGACGAAATATGGACGCATATTTTTACTTTTTAATATTTCATATATAATATTTTAAAGTATTTGTAATATTTTATATTTAAATTCAGGAAAAAAAAAAAAAAAAAACTATTGTATCATCAAGATAAGATTGCAGTCGTATTCATTGATTTAAAGATGTAAAACCTTTAATTGCACCTTCCGTTGTCTAGCGGAAACATTCGGTCTTAATTTTGGTGATAACCATAAAATTTATCGGGATCGGGTCACTCAATATAAGTCTTACATGATTTTAATATAATTTAACCAATAGAGATGGTGGTCTATTAGCAAATACAAAGCCTTTAAAACACTTAGGTTAGAAGGGGAAGGTATTGGGTTCAAGTCACACAAACACAAGAATTAAAGAAATTAGCCGTTAAAAAAATATTTTTAATATAATTTAACAAAACATCCAACGGAATTGAACATGAAACAATGATTTGAAAACCAAGTTTGTGTTAGAAAATAACCATTGTTTTTAATCCACTGATTAGAAACCACTGATCAGTTTGTTAAACTACTGATCAGTTTAAGCACTGATCAGTCTAACCACTGATGAGCTTAACTACTGATCAGTTAAAGCACTGATCAGTCTAACCTCTGATCAGTTTAAACTGAACCACTGATCAGTTTAAACTGAACCACTGATCTGAACAAAACCACTGACCAGTGAAACCACTGATCAGAAACTGCTGATCCACCACTGTCCAATAACGGTTCATGCATATGTATTTTATCATATTATCTATATTTTTTATGATATGTAGCATTAACTTAACTTTTGAGATATATATTAGAGTTAATTACATAGTTAGTCTCTGTGGTTTGCACAAAAACATACTTAGATACTAATAGTTTAAAATCACCTTCTAGGGTATTAACTTTTCATTTTGTAACGTTTGGAGGTATTAACTTCTAGGGTATTAACATAGTTAGTGTCACACCCCAACCGATGGCGGAATCATCGAGGCGCGGCACTAGGTGAATCAGATTGCTCAAGAGAATCCATAACAACTTTATTGCGATAGTATTTAATGCCTTCATTATCTCATACTAATAAACAATACATTCATATAAGTTATCACAGATTTCTTGTCCTCTCGAACAATACAAACCCGTCAACATAGATTTTAAGTGAGTTTCTAGACTTCCTAGCTTGATTTGATGTAGACTGCGGCTAAACTTGCAACCTACGTTAAAACGACGTCAATACAAAAGTATTGGCGAGTATACAAGTTTTGATAGAATAGCGAAAGTAGTTAAAAGTGCTGCGAATTACCAAATACATAAACGAGATACCTCAACACACATGCATATAAGACTGATACTACCAGCTAAGTCACTCGAGCTGCGATTGCGATTGCTATTCATCCTAACTAGATCCCGTCGGGTGCTATAGTACTATACTAGTTAAGGCGGGACCTTGCGAGTATAAGTCCTAACACATATGTAACTAGCATCATGTGTAAATATGCATAACAGTTATTCGCAAGTGATAAACAGTTTAATTGAACAATTCGTTGATAAGTTTGATTTGATAGAAACGTATGTTACACCCAAAATGCTATAAAAAGGGTTCGAGTATACTCACAGTCGGTGTTCGGCAAGCAAACACAGCTTGGTTGGATTGAAGGGAGCGCGTATGAGATTGTCCTTATTACAGACCGATATCGTAAGCGTTGAATAGTGCGTTAAATGGTGGAGAGTGAACCAAGTGTCGGATGGCAATCCGATCGGATGGCAATCCGATCGGATGGTCAGCCGTTCGGGTGGCAATCCGTTCGTATGGTCATCCGATCGGATGGCCATTCGATTGGATTGTCACCTTGCTTGGTGAAGATGTGTTTGTGTATGATGGTTTGCCTTTTGAAGTTTTCGTTGTAGCATTTTGAAAACAGAGAAGTATCTCTACCTTTCAGGTCGGTCAATCAAAACCCAATCGGGTGGTTGTTCGATCGGACGGTGATTCGATTGGCAAGACACTTTGGTTGCTGACAAGTTCACAGCAGACTGGTCACTCGATCGGGTGGCAATCCGATCGGTTGACAATCCGTTGGAACTGATGTGCGATGAGGATTTGTAAAATGTTTAAATGTTGAGGATCCAAGAGTCAGCCGATCGGATGGTCGTTCGAACGGACGGCAGTCCGATCGGACGGCAATCCGTTCGTTGTTCAGATCTTTGAATGTTTGAAAATTGCTTAAGTCTTGATACCAAGTGCAATCCGATCGGACAGCAATCCGATCGGACGACAATCCGTCCCGCAACCTGATCGTTTCACAACTTGTTTATTTTGTTAAGTTTCAACGATTTGATCGAGACGGTATGACTACGAGCTAAACAATGGAAACACCGAGTCCAAGTCATTGGATCGAATGGGAATCACCCCGTCCGATCAGTTAACTGTTCTTGACGGTTGTTCGTGTTTAACACGATAAGCCGGTCATCTCATTGGTAGGAACCAGTTCGAACCGACACTTCACTAGAGACAGAGTAGAAGGTCTGTACGAGCTCTGTTGCTACCGGTTTTGAGTGAAAAATTAAGAAAGTTTGAAGAAAAACTTAGAAAACTTAGATTCGGCTTAGATTTAGGTGAGATTAGTGTTTATACACCGTGGAATCTATCAGATCTGGACTGTTCTTGATGAGATGAGGTCACACTTCATTGTTCTTAAGAACTCCATGATGACATCACCTTAGAACGGCTCAAATCCAAAGATTTAACTGTGAAAAAGTGAGATTTGATGACGAGAAAGATGAAGGAGTGCGTGTAGATCATAGAAGTACAAGATTCAGGGTGAAAACTTACAAGGATCGTGGGAAATCGAGTGATAATGGCGAGAAGGCGTCTGGTCGAGCGAGAGCAGTCACATCAACTGTTGTTGATGTGACAAGTGGGGTATTTATAGGCAAGGGGGAGGAGAAAGGCGGTGCAGTGAATAGGATCGGACGGCTGTCCGATCGAGTGGCACCTCGATCGGGTGGCCATCCGATCGGGCGGTCAGTCGATCGGTGGCATCCGGCGAGTTGTGTTTCAGCGTTTCGTTTCGGTCGTTAAGCGTTGCGGTAGTTTGGTTACACATTTTCATCCACATTTTCGTATATTTATTATAATTAGTCACGTTGGGTCGTATATACATATCCATATTCCAATCTTGCGATAATCGAGTTACGCGTGCCTGCGAGTGCGTTTTTGAGTATTGTGTTACATTGCGACACATCACGGCTATCAAGGAGGGTAGAATTGGTCCTCACTCGACATCATCGTGGTTGTCAGCAAGTGCAATGTGATGTGATAGCGATAAAGTATGCGAAAATATGCGAAAAATACTGCGATATAGTTACATTATGATCTGAATCTCTGGTGCTAGGCGTAACGAGTAGCGAGTAGTAACAACGCACGAACGTGCGGGTTGTTACAGTTAGTCACTGTGGTTTGCACAAAATAACATACTTAGGTACTAATAGAATGTGATTTTAAACCTACAAATAATGTTAATACCTCCAAACGTTACAAAATGAAAAGTTAATACCCTAGAATGTGATTTTAAATTATTATGCAAACAAAAGGGACTAACTATGTAACTAACTCTATATATTATCATGAATTATATATTTTTATATTTTCTTCTTTTTATAGTGATAATGATATCTATGAAATTAGTCATACTATATTTTATTGTAGTTGTTAAAAACAAAAAAAAAAATATAAAAAAGTGAAATGGTAAGAAAAAATGTATTTCGAAATCACAACGGGTATTTTTTAAGAAATTAATGAGTACATTCTATATACACAGGTATGGCCGATACACGATATGTACTCGACAAAAATTGATCCCGGTATGAGATACAATGAGTATAAGATTAAAATTAATACCCATCCCAAACCCGTTCCAATACCATTCCTACGTATACATGAATCCCAACATGTTCAGTGTCAGTGATATATGGGCTTACTTGACAAGTAAATTAAATTCATATATCACAGAAGACAATAGTTGATTTAGAGAGATGCCATATTAACTCAAAAGGAAGATTACAAAGGCAAGATGATTCGACGTCAAATATTAGCCATTCCTTGTATTTTAGCTTCATTGGAATTTTTCCTTAAAGTGATTTAACAATTTAAAACACATAACAAAGCGAAATCACCAAATTAAGTAGCATTTTTAAAATCACTATTACCCTAGAGTTGGATTTATCCAATGCAATTCTATAAGTAATGATTTAACATATTTAATTAAATTATTTTATAATGTAATAATAACAATAAGTAGTATGTGATATAATATGAGTCATTTACATATATCCCCCTGCTAAGATCGTTTATTACATATTTACCCAGTCCTTAAAATCAATTACATATTTTCCCTTCTTAAACTATATATATATTACATATTTCTCCTTCCTAAACTATATATATTACATATTTACCCATTTCTTTAAAATTACTCCTGCTAAATTACTATATTACCCTTAATGAACTTATAATTAAATTGTAAAATTAATATTAATCGTTTTTGTTAATAACTAATTGTATATTAATTTAATTTGTGGTACAGATTAATGGTTTCTTAATTTATTTTTCTTAAAATCCTATCATAACCACATAACTTACAGACACCCTAAGGTTCTCTCATCTCTTTAACACCGGCACACCCCAAAAGGAAAACCTACCGGGAAAAAGAACATATGAAGACAAGGCGGCGATTGATGGTTCAAAGCGATGACGGCGACAGTTGATTTCAGGTGGGTTTTCACCTCTAGCAGACAAGGGCGGTGGCTGGTAGTTGAAACCAGCAGCGGCGTGTACCGAAACAGGCGGCGAAGCCCCCTTTCTGGTTCACGGTGGCTGCTTACACGGGGTGACAATGATGGCTTGCGGAGTTGCAGTGATGTTTGATTTGAAGGGGAGTATTAAAGATGAAGACTAAACTATATTTAATTAAGTTAATATTCCTTGTATATCTTATTTAAATTCCACGTATATCTCTCATTTACAGTTGGAAGTTTATTATATATTCTTCATATCAATACAAAGTAAATCAAGGTTCCATGTATATCTCTATCAGTGAGTAACAATGGTGGCATATGTTAGAACAGAAAGATGAGTTATTGTTTATGTATATATATTAGTATGCGAAAGAACTAGATTTTGGGGAAATTTAAATGATTTTAACGAGGTTTAATGAGATTTGTTTTTTTTTTATCAAGAATAGTTTAAATCGATCTTGGATTTGATAGTGGTGATGGAATTCTTTAAATTACAATAATGGCGAAGGGGTGAAGGGTAAGTGGGTAATTTCATAAAAAAAAGGAAATATGTAATTGATTTTATAAGTTGGGTAAATATGTAATAAAGGCTCTTAATAGGGGGAAATATGTAAAAATCCCATAATATTATTACAACTGGTGTCCTACGTTGGTTCTACTCTGAAGAAAATGTGTTCTCTAGGCATTGTAGGTCTATAATGATTTACCGTAACCTTTCGGTTGCCCTAAGTTTACTTTTGTTGAATCTTACACAAAAAAAATTATTAATTTTCTTAATTATGTTGTATGATATTATTTGAAGGGTATTTGTGGTGTGTGATTTTAGGTGGTGGATGTTATTAGATTTTGGACTATGTTGGTGAATCTTGTCATCACTTTTGTATGTGTATAAAATGATAAGCGATCTTGTATGATACTTTATTATACAAAAGTACCTCGACTTCTACATAGGGAACTTACATATATGTTATAGAAATGTTTGTTCAGCCGAGGTTGATATAAGTTAATATATTACTTTATGAAGTCTTTCGCGAATAAAAATTTGACTTGATATATGAGTTTTACAATTTGATAACTATGATATAGAAGATTCAGGGGCTGTTTGGCAACATCTGAATGTATAAGTGTTGAACCTGCAAGAGGTCTGAACCATTAAGTGCTGAATCAGTAAGAGGTCTGAACCATTAAGAGCTTGTATAATGCTTAACCGTTCAGAGGCAAATATTTGACCAATTCAGATTAGAGGTATTAACCATTCAGAGTCTGTATAATGCTTAACCATTTAAAGGCAAATGTCTGAACCATTCAGACATCTGCTCGTGAAACAAACAGTCTGAACCACTAAGTACTGAACCAGTAAGAGGCAACCACTAAGTACTGAACCAGTAAGAGGCCTGAACCATTAAAAGTCTCATTATGATGTAAAACAAACAGGCCCATAGATATGCATTATTGGAATATCTAGACTTAAATTTCAGGGTGCTCAATTTCTGTGTGTGGGGGTGCTAAGTGTTATATGGTTTGTACTTAAACCAAATTTAATGACTTGACACTTTGACATATATGGTAATAGTTGCATGTTAACAACCTAATTTGACCAATATTATTTTCAATTCATAGGTACAAATACAATATGAATGAATGTGAGTGACCGTTAAACAAATAGGCCTAAGTCCAGTGAACAGCAAAATAGTCAAGCCCATTTAAATTACAACCACCCACATTTCTTTTTCTTTTAGTTTGGCCCATAAAAAAGAACAAGGTCCACACAAAAAGACACTTCTTAAAATATAGCATATATTTGGTTGAAATTAAAATGATTAATTTGAACACAATATTGGTATCTTTTATACCATGTGGTATATATTTTTTTCACAATGAGATGCATAAACAAAACATGTAATTACAAGACATCACTATCTTAGACCTTGTGAGATAATTTATCATTTTTTGATAACATAAAATTTTATATATACTTATTTAACATATATAAGTCAGAATTATAAATTTAAACCATATTTTTTTATATTATTTTGTATTTAAATATGCATGTGGATATACACACACCCGAGTTATCATATCAGAACACTAAATTTTTACGAAAATATGCATAATACATTAGAAAGTTTTACAATAAGTGCACGAGCTAACTAGACGCACGAAGATGAAAATGAATCTTTTGAAAAAACTGTCAAGTTGCCCGAGGCGTTTTATATATACGACTAAATGAATACAGATTTATATAACTATGAACCCTTACAAGTTCATATAACATAGCAGCATATCTTGCAGCATACTTGTGCTTCAGTTTAAAACATATCTTCATGTTCATCATTTAGCAACATCACAAGCTCTTCTTTGATTATACACATACGAATTCGCTGCATACAAGTATATCACAAATGCGACCGCACTAATCCCAGCAAGAAGGTAGTAAAAGTAATCAACATGTCCCTGATTCATATTGTCCGATATCCAACCATCTTCACCATCCCGAGCTGTGATTTTCTCAACGGTCGAGATCAGAAAACTGCTCAGAAAGTTACCAACACCCGAGACACTAAGGTAAAGAGCTAGACCGATGCTCCTTAGCTCGCTTGGAACTTGGTCATAAAAGAATTCTTGCATACCCACAATTGCAAAAACATCAGCAGCCCCAACTAACACATATTGAGGTAATAACCACCATATCTTCATTGGGATCACTGCCCCCGGATCATCTATTAACCCATATTCTTTTGCAGTTTTTAGTCTTTTTGACTCCACGAGCGCTGAAACCACCATTAAAACAATAGATATGAAGATGCCTGTTCCAATTCTTTGCAGCATTGTTATACCGAACGGTTTCTTTGTAACAGATCTCATAAGAGGGACTAGAATGGTGTCATAGATGGGAATGAGGATGACAATCGAGAGCCCGATGAACGATTGAAGTGTTGCAGCAGGAATTTCAAAGTTTGGCCCGATTGATCGGTCCATGGTAGCTCCTTGTTTGGTGAACAAAGTTGTTTGTTGAGATGATACAGTTGAGTAAGCTAAACAACTGGCCCATATTGGAATGAGTCGAAGAACAGACTTCGCTTCTTCCACCTCATCAATGCTGCAAACGGGCCCGCTTTCATTCGATCCATCAGGTGAAAGCAGGGCTTTGTTGAGAAACCTGAGTGACCCCAGTATCAGAAAGAAGTTAGCAACTTATTTGATATTATATCGGGTTCTATTTTAGTGTTAAACTTTTGACACGACATGACCCTAACATAAAATTCCTCGATTTGAGTTTAACATAACATAAAATAAAATAAAATAAAATAAAATAAAATAAAATGTGGGAATAATCAGGTTGTGTTCGTTTTAACCTGCAAAACTCATGTCGTGTTCGGGTTCATGTGTCTGGCACAATTACGAGTGCATGCTAGGTTAGTTTGAAAGCGACGCGTTTAACACCTCTAGCTCTTTTTACTCATACCTGAACTGCTGAGAACCCTGATGAGTGAAGGTTTCACAAGCCTGTTCCTCTAGAGATACCGTTGACTGTGTCGTTCGCCAGTTTCGTGCTGCTTCAACAAACACTTGACCGATCCTCACGAAAGCACTTTTATCCTCAGTTTTCTTTGGAAACCGATACGTCATGGTACCTAGCAAGAAAATGACCAGGGCCAAACCCATGACAGCACAAGGAATCCCAAACCCAAGACCCCAACTAAGGTATTCTTGAATGTAACTAAGAACAAAGATCCCAACCATAGGACCAATACACATTCCAAAATACCACCAGTTGAAGAATGAACTTTTGGCTGTACATTCATGTGGGTCACTTGCATCAAACTGGTCAGCTCCAAATGCTAGAACACAGGGCTTGTGACAACCTTGAGCAAATGCAACAAGATAGAGTGAAATGAAGAACATGATGACTTGGAGGTGAGGAGAACATGAAGTGGCACCACCAAGAGTTTCACATTCAGATGGGACCAAAGTTGTAAGGGCCAACATGCCAAGTGCCTATCAATCATATATGGCATCAAAGTTTATTACAAATAGTAAAACTATTCCTTTAAAATAACCGAACAAACACGAACACCTAAAAGAAACGAGTTTTCTTGTTTATGTTCATTGGTTAAAGTAAACATGCTTGCGCTCCTTTATATTTGTTTGTTAATATTCTAAACGAACATAAACGAGCACAAACATATACTAAATAATCCACTAACTTAAAGTACACAACAATATTCAAATCACAGTCTCTCTCTCTCTATATATATACACACACATTTTTAAAGTAAACAACAATAGGTTACTCTCAACTTCTTTGAATGAATATGCAAAACCAAACGGATATAAACGAACCTTAATGAACAAACATAAACGAATGTTTATGAACGTAAATGAACGAACAAACTATTAACCAAAGCAAAAGATGAAGAGACAACAAACCAGAATATAGAGCAGAGAAGCCATTATTATCGTTCGGAATCGACCAAGAAAACCATCAGCAATAAAAGCACCAACTAACGGAAGAAGGGACGCGGTTCCGATCCACAGGTTCACGTTTTCGGCTGCAGTAGCAGTAGACTGACCCAAGGGTCCGGTCAAGTATGTGATCAAATTCGAACTAACACCATAATATGCAAATCTCTCAGCCACTTCAACACCTGCATATATACAACATTAAAACTTAAAAAACTTTTAACTAACTAGAAGTTAATAATAATAATAATAATATAAGATGAGGGTTAACTGATAATAAATATTGCGGAACGCCAGAAGCCGGATTTGGATCTGATGGCTTGACGGTTTTTGTAATCGACGGCGTCGTCGACCAAGTTGTTAAGCAGCGGAATATCGAGTCCGGTGGTGGTGGTCTCTATGTCAACGTCAACTACATTCGACTCTTTCATGTTTCACCAATACTTGTGAGGTTTGAGTGGATAAATTTGAAGGATTTAAGAAACCATGCTGACATGTTAAGATTATGTCTGTTTCTTTACTTCTTTGTTTTTTTTTCTTTTTTTTTTGCTTGTTATTTATTGTTGGGAAATTAACTTGAGGATTTGGCAAACGAATATTTGAATTTTTATATGGCCTCTTGCCCTCTTGCTCTAGTTGCATGTGTTGTTTATTGTTGGGAAACTTGAAGATTTGGCAAACAAATATTTGACTTGTTATTTTTTTTAAAATATATAAAACTCAGCCGAAAAAGGGTTAATGCGGCTAAGAAGATGTGTGTTTGCCTTTGGTTATCATTTATCAACATTATGTTTTTGAACGTTTGCTGAAACAACTTAAGATTGCAATTGTAGGTCGAAACGAGAACTAAGTCGTACAATTATAAGAACAAAGTTACTACATTTTTAAAATCCGTAAAAGATATCAATAGTGTAATACGTCTATTGACCCTATATGATATCATAAAAGTCACTTTTATTCGATCGCCTTAGCCCATTGGTTCATAACAACATTACCCACCGTGCCCAGTAAATCTGAAAAATAACAAAGCTATTGGTAAGGTTTGAGAAGGGTGAGGTGTATACAAAAGTTATTGAGATGCTGTCTTTAAAGAGACTCTTCTACTCAAAAACAACTTATTAAGTCATAAATATTATAACATTATTTCAAAAGTTAGCCTATATATGTAACGTCTTTTAAATCAATAATTCATTGAGCACGAACTGACGTGATCAACATGTTTCGATCATATGATTGAGGAAGAACGGATTGGATCAAAATGTTTCGATTGTATGACTGATAGCGCGATCGTGTATAACATCATAAGCTTGCAGTGTACCCATGCAAGGCCTAGTCGTTTTTGTTGAACAAAATCCAAATCATAAGATCTAAAAATCAGAATCTTCATAAACATGATTTAAACAATATATTGTTTAGAAAGGAAAAATGCATTGTTAATAAACCCAACCACCCTATCCATTATCCACCAGTTTTAACAATTTTTAGTGAGTTAGCCCTGGAAACCCAATCCAACACTCCAATCATAAACCACTTGCTGAATTTTAAATACAATTAACTAATTAAAAATACAATTTTGATTTATAATATCCATCGAATGTCTCATTATAGCTGATAATAAAATAAAATAACAAAATTTGGATTTAAATCTTAAAAACAAGCATTGTTTATCCAAACCACCTACCATATGAAAGTGACACAATACCCATGAAACAATCAAAGTTCAATCGTGCACCTCATACCTTAGATGAGGTCAAATTTCACCAACTATCAACCACATTTAGAATGCCACATATTATTAATTAACCTACTTTAGAACTTACATCTAGAGGCTTCAAACGAACCGAATCGAACGAACACGAACGGGACATTGTTCGTGTTCGTTTGTTAAAGAATATATATGTGTTCACGAACGGTTCATGAACACTTACCGAACGAGATTTTATGTTCGTGTTCGTTTGTTAAGAAAATAAACTTGTTCGTGTTCGTTTGTGTTTGTTTGTTAATGTTAGACAATGAACGAAAAGAACGCTGATGAATACAAATGGAAATAAACAAACACAAACACGCGTTCATGAATCATATAAGACACTAATACTTATTAAATATTTTATTTGTCAGGATCTTGTAATATTTAAACAATATATAAAAAAAACACTCATAAACTATCGAACACAAACGAACACGTTACCGAACGCTAACGAACATAAATGAACGAACACGACCTTTGTTCATGTTTGTTCATTTAACTAAACGAACAAAATTTCTTGTTCATGTTCGTGTTCGTTTGTTTAATAAACGAACGAACACAAAAGAACTTACCGCCAAACGATTTACGAACTGTTCGTCGAAAGTTTGATTCGTTTACATCCCTACTTACATCACTTGTACTTTTAGTTATATTATTTCACATTGACGAAAGAGCATGACGATAAACTAAAAATGAATATTTAAAAATAAGACGGAAAAGTCTTGTCATATTAAATCAAGTCTAAAAGAATTAGCATATAACACTAGTACAAAACCTTTTTTTGGTGGTGTCAAATTCAACTTTTGGTGGTATCTTAGAATACAAAGCACCAAATAACAAGATTACAACACTAATAAATAAACACACCACAAAAAAAAAAAAAAAAAAAAGATTACAAAGCACCATTAAATGCTTTGAAGTTATACAGCACCATTAAATTGATTTTTTGAGGGTGAAGTTGTTAATAGCACCAACAAAGTGAACCAACTAAAACATTTTGTTAGGCATCACATGAATCATAATCCTACGGTTTTCAATTGCTCTCATCCTATTCAATCAATGGATCAAATCATGCCTCAAAAAACACAACATTTACACCCACATATATACATACACAATGTTAAAATCAAAACCTTTTTTAGAGAGAAAAAATGTGTTAAGGAGGAGCAAAGCATCACCGGAAAGTTTTCAGGAACAACTTCCACGGTATCAAGAAACCGGTGATGTGGCGTAAAGCGTATCAATGGCCTTATCTACGAAGAGACACGAGATTTTGGAAGATCTTTCTTGATGATTTTATGCATGATGTCATCAAATACACTGAAGATACTCGCCGGAAAACTATTACGGCGATGGACGTCATTTACGCTTTGAAGTGCCAAGGATGTACAATTATACACTTTGTTGATTTGGTTTGATTGTATGTGTTTAAATTGTTATTTTAGGAAATGACTTTATAGAAATCATGTTTGTATCTCATTCTTTGTAGCTTCCCATGAACATGTAATTTTATTTCATTATTCTTGTAGGTTTTATACATTTTTTTTGTTTGTATAGTTTTTCATTTGATTTGCCTTTGTATTAGATCTTGCATGTTTTATAAATAAAATAAAACTAAAAAACATTTGTTCAAATAATGTATATTTGTACGGACCGGTTCATATTAGAGACTTATGGTTTCTATCATTGATTTTTTGGTGGTGTGTTTAGAGATTTAATGGTGGACTAATTTTGTTTCTATCATTGATTTTTTGATGGTGTTTAAAGATTTAATGGTTGACTGATTTGGTTTCTATCATTGATTTTTTGGTGGTGTATTTAGAGATTTAATGGTGCTCTTATTGAGTAGCACCAACAAATCCGATTATTTGATGGTATATTTGTTGGCGCTCTCTCAAAAAACTCTCAAAAAAGGCATAAATCTCAGCACCAAAAACTACTTTTGTACTAGTGTAAAAGATCGATAAGATATGCATATCTAACCAATCATGTGTCATCGCATAAGAATTTGTTCTTAAATTAGATTGATTATCTTAGCTATTATTAAACCTTTTGCCTATCTTAGCTATTATAGCATTTGCCTCTGCGTCTGAGTGATTAAATTTTACTGGCTTTTAATGGTTTAAACCACTTACTAGTTCAACACTTAATGGTTCTGGTTCAGCACTTACCCATTTAGAAATTGCCAAACAACCCCGTAGTCATAAAGGTTTTGTTGTACTAAAAAAGAGTTTTTTTTTTGGGGAAATAATGACCCTTCAAAAAAAAAAAAATTTCACAACTAATGGCTTCCTCCAAAAATTTTCACATCTAATGCTATAGCCATTACAAATGGCGATTTCTCACAAATACTAGGCCTTGGCAGAGAATGTAAGCTTTTTAACCATTGGTTTTGCAGAAATTTCCATTGAGAATGACGATTTCTGGTTGGTTTTCCATTGATAATAGCGATTTTTGCAAAGATTCTATTGAAACTAGTGATTTCTCCACACTTTCTATTATAAATGGCGATTTCTGCATACCTCCACTCACAATGGAGATTTCTGCTAACTTTTCCAATTATAATGGCGATTTCTAAATATAATGTCAGAACTTTGGACTTATGTTTTTTGAATGGTATATATATATATATATATAATGTCACAGCCCCCGACCCCACCATGGGAGCGGGAGCCGTGAACAGTCAAGTGGTACCGGTGGTTATTTTGAAAACATTGCAACGGGAAATTCATTAGGATCGTAGTTAGGAAAATATCAGAGTTTAGAAACACTGGATTATATTTATAACAAATGAGAATAAAACCCATATTTTACAAAGGTCGCTTTTAATAGGGGATAAACCCAAATTCATAAACAACGTTTCTTAATTTAATTTATAAAATAAGCCACTTCTTGAAGCCTTTTGGTGTCGTATCACATATCTACAGTAATCACCTAAAACATGTTTAAAAACATTTGATCAGCAAGAAATACTGGTGAGTTCATTCATTCGGTATAAAATGACATATCTTCTTATATTTACAGTATTAAGAGTTTTTACATTCGTTTATATCTTACTATTATTCAAAGGTATTTGTCACTAGGCGATTCTTGTGACGGTGATCATTCTTTCAACTAGTGACTGTGGTCATATTACTGTTGATCGTTCTTTCAACTAGTTAATGTGGTCATATCACTGTTGATCGTTCTTTCAACTAGTGACTATGGTCATATCACTGTTGATCATTCTTTCAACTAGTGATTGTGGTCATATCACATATTGGCTAACCTATTGTCCAATGGTGAAGATTATCTAGTAATGTATACAAAACCCCACATACCAGTAGTAATTGTAGAATACAAAGAGTTAATCACTGTACGTATAACTGAAAAAACATTTAGGGTTTTGCGAAGCATTTTAAATAAAATGACTCACAATAAGTTTTACAATTGTGAGCCGTGAACAGTCAAGTGGTACCGGTGGTTATTTTGAAAACATTGCAGCGGGAAATTCACCAGGATCGTAGTTAGGAAAATATCAGAGTTTAGAAACACTGGATTATATTTATAACAAATGGGAATAAAACCCATGTTTTACAAAGGCATCTTTTAATATTCTTAATTTAATTTATAAAAATAAGCCACTTCTTGAAGCGTTTTGGTGTTGTATCACAGATCTACAGTAATCACCTAAAACAAGTTTAAAAACATTTGATCACTAGGAAATACTGGTGAGTTCATTCATCTGGTATAAAATGACACATATTCTTATATTTACAGTATTAAGAGTTTTCACATTCGTTTATGTCTTACTATTATTCAAAGGTATTTGTCACTAGGCGATTCTCGTGACGGTCATCATATCACTGTTGATCATTCTTTCAACTAGTGACTGTGGTCATATTACTGTTGATCGATCTTTCAACTAGTTACTGTGGTCATATCACTATTGATCGTTCTTTCAACTAGTGACTATGGTCATATCACTACTGATCATTCTTTCAACTAGTGATTGTGGTCATATCACATATTGGCTAATCTATTGTCCAATAGTGAAGATTATCTAGTAATGTATACAAAACCCCACATACCAGTAGTAATTATAGAATACAAAGACTTAATCACTGTACGTATAACTGAAAAACATCTAGGGTTTTGCGAAGCATTTTAAATAAAATGACTCACCTTGTAGATTTAGGGTTTTAAATTAAAGCCTCCTGGTAATATATCCTGGTATAATTCCTGAGTTCCTAATAAAATATACAATGCACACGTATTAGTGTAATAACCCAACAAAACTTTATCGATATATCACGAGATCAAAACCCCAACGTAGTTAACAAAGTGTAGCCTTATACAGGCAGCACCTTGACATCCGTTGCTGGGTTCAGGATCGATCGGGCAGGGTATCAAATCAGTGATCAAGGGTTAAAACACTTACAACGAGCAGAGTTTCGTAGAATTAGGGGAAGGGTGTTGTGCAAAGAAAGAGCAGAACGAGAGCAGGATCGTCAAAAAGACATCGAACAAGTGCAGAAGCTTAATCCCTAAGCTGCTGCATTTATAGGCCAAATGGTTCGCTCCCGTGCCTCGCGACAGGAACTGGGTTCCTTCCGCGTGTCGCCTGAGATGTCCATTTTTCCTAGGTAGTCTATGTTGCACATATAGCCCTGCCACCTGTTGCGCTCGAGATAAACACGTCTTGGTACTCCCCCGCTTGTCGCGAAAGGTTTAGGGGTACCCCCATGTGTCTCCTGAGAGTGCAGTTTCAAGATTCTTTGTTTTTCATCCTGGTTCGTGCCGCACAAGTTGGGGGTTGCGATCAGGGGTCCTTATAAGGTATTTTTGGGTGTTGTTACATCCTCCCTACCTTGTTTTAAATCTCGTCCTCGAGATTTGGGCTACGATGTCTCCTTTAGGGTTATGTCACGTTTTAGTCCATAAGAATAGTATTAAGGTAAATGACACAGAATCAAGACATGTTTAAATGAATACGAGGATATCATACAACAATCGGAAATCAACGGTTCAACTGAATTAGTTTCCGAAATTGATAATGAACGAGGTGTAATAATATAATCACAAGGGTGATTAAGTTTACATGGGTCAAACCATAAGAGAGATTTATGATCAATAGATGTCAAAATTGAATGCTTACAATTTGTGAATGACTTTTAGAAACAATAGAATTCACTGTCAAAGGAAAACTTACTTTGGTTTTCAATTAAGGAAGACTTGGAATCAACAAGCTCAAATGAAATAGAAGCACGAAAATGATTTGTCAACTATCGAATCATGACATGAGGAAAAATCAGAATGTTGACATTATTGAATTGCAAGGATACACCAAAATAACAGAGTTTAGTGTATCTTTGTCTTAATACATAATTGCATTAAGACTACTTTCAATGATGAGTCAAAAGACATACGTGGTTTTGCATGATTCGTATGATTATGATTAGCCCAAGCTGCAAGTTTATACCGACGCCGAAAGGTGTCGAAATGATTAAATAGTTCAATAATTACAGTGACCTAACAAGTTCACCGTGTTCGTAATCAACTGAAAGTTTTAATGAAGTAAATTTGGATATTCATTTCAGATAAATCTTATAGGATTTTCAATTGATGATGAAAGACCAAATGAATATCATAGAATTTTTCGATTAATGATGAAAGAATCATTAGAGGTACCGATGTGGATTCGTTCTAGGATCGATTCCGTAACCGTTGAATGAGTAGAACACGTATCTTGTGCGGAATCCAAGTACGTGTGTAGATTGAGCACAAGAAGTAATTAACTGTTGATTTCTATTGATGCTTTAACAGTTTACAACCACGAAATCAAACTGCAAGAGTTTCCCCTCTTGATCAGCCAAAGTTCTCTAAATGAATCAAGACCCTGCACCTACTTATAGAGATTGTTCATGCGTACCAACATATCTACGAGTGGCCCTTGGTTCGTACGAACCTATAACTACGAAAGGACATAAGTACGGATCAACATGAATTCGTATGAATCAGCTAATCTCCATTCCTATGAACCTGGAAATGCTTCTCATGAAATCTTCAGTTAAATCTCTATATTGACTCATTTGTTCAGCTACGATACATGTCACACCCCGATATTTCCACGTATTACCGGTGGGCCCGGTGGGGGTATCGTGACGTAGTTGATATCGTCATAGTCAAACAACACAATTTAATGCACAGCGGAAGCAAAAGATATAAACATTACAAACCGAATGAAAAGTAATATCAAAGTATTACAAACAGAATGTAAAGGATCCACAGGCGGATCAACTAAAAGATAATTGTTCATCAGACTTTAACATCTAAGCTTACAAGACTCTTTATTGATGCTAGGAGTAGCCAGCCTATTCCGTCTAGTACCTGCACTTAGCCTTTTTGGAAAATACGTCAGTTTACACTGGTAAATACAATTATCTGACTCATTTTAAAAATGTTTTAGAAAATTGATTTGAATGCACATGGCACAAAACTTTTTATAACTTGGGATAATTATTTATATATAAACTTGTAAAAGAATTACATGTTTCTTATACGTTTAGTAGCCCGGGTTGACACCGGGTTAAAGATTAATAGACACACCACATGATATAGTCCCGCGGTGAGTTATTCTCGAAACCGGCGGTTATACCTTATTATTTATATATGCACTGGCGGGTGTATGCCTACACCCCGTGCTTAGGTCGTGGCCATTTCTATGAATGATGCCAAGGATATCCGAGACATGGTCATTAACCCCCCAAAGGTTTTAAGCAAACAAAACAATTTAAACGGGTCATATCAATAAATTAACCTTCATACGATCAAAAATTCAATGCCCGACCAAGCGGTATTTTATATACCGTACCCCAAGCCCGTATAAGGGAAAAAAGTTAAAAGTATTTACCTGAGCAAATTTATACATTTTATCCCAGCCGTATACCCCCAAGCAAGTACAGGTAGCTTTTACTGGGCTCCTAAATCTGGAACGAAGGTTTTAATACCCTATTAGATTCCTAATGGGTCTTAATTAAGCCTATGCTTAGACCAGTTAGTTTTAGAGGAGGATATACGGTTCAGACGCAAGATTAAGCGAAGACCGGATTAGAATGTGGTTTAGACCCGACAAGCCTGTATACTTGTTTAATATGAGTAAACTAAATACATTCTGGATTTTGAGATAACAATAGGATACCTTCCATTATGCCCAAAACGAATTTAAACTCAAACTATGCCCCGTAGGGGTATTTTGGTCATTTTAAAGGTTATAAAAGAGTTTAAATATTAATATGAGGTTTAGGTCTGATATAATCAGTAAAAATACTTAATTTAATAAGTTATATCAGTAGGGTATTGCCTATGTGTGGAATTTATCACATTTAACCCAATTATGCACCGAATTGGCATTTTGGTAATTTCACATAGGCTTTAAAAGGTCAAATCTGGAAATATGGGTTCAAGACTTTTGCTTACTGTTAAATTATAAAAATTTATTTAAAACATCAGTAGGTATTAAGTCTTATATGTAAAAAATAGTTTTAACTCATCCTATGCATTTAAAACGCGTAAAAAGGCGGTTTTAAACGATTTCCGGGTTTTATAAGAAAAGCTGATATTTTTATCATTCCAGAAGGCTTAAAATATTCTATTTATCATATAAGATCAGTAGAAAAAGGTTTGGTATCAAAATGATTTGAAAAACTCATTTTATAGACCAAAATGGCAAAACCGACAATTACCGAATCAAAGCTAGAACTCTATGTTATGCTCAGCCTAAAAATAAATAAAAATATTCAAAAATCCCAAAATATTATTTTACATCAGTGGGTAAAAAGTTTGGTATTAAAATATGGGTTTAGATAGGCTATACGCTAATTATGCTGTTTAATTAATAAAAAGCTTTTCATTTACGCTAATGAACATAACTCCTAACCTAGACCTCAAACTGATGTCAAATTTTTAGGGCAAGTTTATAAATCAGTATTAAAGGTTTCTATCCTCTCACATTTTCAAAAATCTTGTTTTAAGGTCAAAAGGGCATAACGGTCAACATTTAGCCATATAACGGAAACATGCATATGAATCGGATAATCAAGGATCCAAGTTGTATAACCTCAGAGGGGTATACTAACCTATAACATGGTCCTAAAGGAATCCTAAGGCATATCTAAACTAGCTAAATTGGGTCAGAATTGAAAGTCAAAGCAAAAAAGTCTACTTTTGCGACTTTCGGTTCCATAACTTCTGTGTTATTAGTTATGGATTTATTAGTAAATACTGACTCGTTTGACTTTTTATTAAGAAGTTTGACCCGACAATTGACTGAGTAAACGTGGTAATTAGGAGGTGCCCTTTTGAGGGTTTAACACCTACCTAATTACGGTCACGTAGCCATGTTTGTCGCGTAAAATGGCTCAACCGTTTAAAAGTCAAAGCGTTTATTGCAAACGCTTGACTTTTCGGCTATAAACGCTAAACAATTGAACTAAGCATGAAAGGAACACTTACATGTGGTCCTTAGGACTGAAGGAGGTTCCTAATATGATCAGGATCCTTTTGAATTCAGAGAGCCAATGCTGAAAAGAAATGAAGGTGTGAAGTGAAAGTGAAAACCCACCTCTTTATATAGTTTTCGGGACCTCGTAGGATCGCGACAAGTGTCGGGAGATGAAACCAGATATAAACAAGTGTCAAGTGGTTTTATTATACAATGGGCAAGCCCATAGATTGAAAAATGAGAGTATGGAAACCAGTTTTCATCAAAACCAGCAACCAGCACCTGTTTTCTGCATCTGTGCATGCCTTGCGGCCAGCGTAGGGGTCTGTGTGGCCTTACACGGCCCGCCTAACAGTCCAGCCCAGCAAACAATTTCCAGAATGTGCAGTTTCAGTCCCTGAACATGTTAAAAGGCTTTTCTAATGCGTATAAGGCCCGCTAACCTCATTTCAAGGCTCCACCATGATGTTTAAACATAGGGGACATGAAACATGTTCACAAACATGTCGGATGTCGGTTCGTTTGGCCGTACCGTCACGTTGTTCGTCTAATTACGACGAAACACGAACGGACACGAAAAACGATCCAAACTACGCGACGAATGGAATTTTATCAAGCCAAACACTAAAATAAAATATTTTAGTGCTTACATAAATTTTTGGGTGTCCGGATATATTCAGAACGCAAGAAATGCTCGAAAATGCAAACTTGTGCACTTTTTGACACTTTTAGTCCCCGCATGACTTAAAAGTTTATTTTTGCGCACCAAACACCTCTAAGCCTATATCTAAGCTACATAAAGGATAATTAGGGCATGTTTAACTCATGGTCATATTCCGGAAGGTCCGTTACTATACGAATCGGCATACTTTTGCAGTTTGACGCAAATACTCCTTTGATCGCACAAAGTAGCGCGAAATGTTGTTTAATGATATCCAAGCCTTCCATGGCCCATAATGGTCATTCCTAAGCATGAGTTTAATTATTTCTACGCTCTCGATTGCTTAAATGGTCACCAAAAGGCGTAGATTCAATAGTTGACGCTTTAGGTCCCTCTAATGCGCAAACTTGCGCATATCATCATTTAATAGTATCGAAGCCTCATCTAATCCATATTAGGCATTCTTGAGAGTATTATCAAACATCACGATGCTTCGGGTTCGCTAAAAGGTCATTCAGAGGTATAATTAAACATATTGACACTTTTAGTCCCTCTAGCTTGCAAAGTTGCGCGTAACTTTACTTATAGGCATAAAAACCTTAGATGGCCATTAATTGGCATTCCCGAGAGTATAATCAAGTTTCATGAAGCTCCCAGTTTGTTAAAATGTCACTCAGAGGTAAGATTTAACATGTTGATGCTTTTAACCCTTTATTGCGCAAACTTTCAATTTATTACTCAAACGGCTACTCTTGATCAACAAGTGGCCCATTTGTGAATATGATTACCATGTAATGTTATTCCGAGGCTTATAATAAGCATGTTATCATTTCCAGTCCTTCTATAATCAAAGATTTTGATTTTTCGCAAAATTAGTCCCTCAAATTCAACGTTTGTCTTCATTAGGGTTTATTACACGTGTCAATACATCATTGAACGTGATTTTACGAGGTGTTACATCCTCACCCCCTTAAAATAAATCTCAACCTCGAGATTTGCTATAAGACCACCCGTAGTGGGGCGTGATTTTTAAAAAAAATTGAAAAAAAACGCCCCAAAACGCCCCCACCCCCACTACAGTAGGCGTTATTTTTGAAGAATTTGCAAAAGAGCGTTTTAAATAAAACGCTGAAATGGTTTACCCCTTTCTGCATGTGGCCAATGGAGTGTGAGGAGGACTTTGACTAGCCAATGAGGAGGACTTTGACCAGCCGCAACTACTTTCCTTTTTTTTTTAATGACTGGAAGGGGCATTATTAGGCATTATGCCCACTACACCACTTTTTGCTATAATGCCCCATGCTGACTGGGATGACATGTGTCGGATAATGCCCCATGGTGGGGGCATTATAACAATTTACCACTACACATGGTCTAATGCTGGAAGCACTTTTTTTCGTATAATGGACTTAACTTCTATAGCATATCTGGAGCCTCTCCAAGCTCCCAAGTTGACCTCTATAATAGGTACATGCATCCTTTTTGGAGCTTCTTAACCTGTCGATCCTCAATCGATACAGGTTTCTCATCATATTATAAATCTGCATATCATTATATGATAATGCTTCTCGACTTATTGGTGAAACACGTCCTTAAACCATTAGGGTGTAATGCATTGCGAGCTCCGCCAAGCTCCTTAAATAGGTTTTAGTTTATAAGCTATTTGATCTTGATACATTCGATCCCCTCGAATGATTCTATATATATTCAGAGCTTAACTAGCCTGATAATTAACGAATTGGCACACCCTTCCAGGGTGATATCTTTTGTTGAACCTTATTCTTTAACAAGAACTTAGGAGGGTTGCTACTTTCATTAATCCTTGATTTTCTGCCGAGTACTGGCAACTTACAGATGATTATGGATTTGTATGATCTTATTCGTTGCTTCCAAGGCAACTTTTAGACCCTGATAATTGGACTTACTAATCTTCTGTTTAACAATAGATGTTTAACATTCCATCTATGCAAGGTCTCCAAAGAAGCAGCCTTGATACTTATATAACAACTATTTAGAAAAGTTTATTTTAAGGTGAGATGGTTATTCCAACCACTGCTTAAAACTAATCTTAAGGGATAGCTAATCCTTACAGTTAGTCGAACAAATCGACGATCCTGGGCAGTTGATGGCGATTCTTAATTGTTGCCTAATTAGGGTTGCGGTAATCAATGCATAAGCAAGATGAACCGTCTTTCTTAATTAACTATACCAAATTCTTAGAATATTGAGTTAGGCTATATGAATCCTCTATTTTAAAACTAACTTAATCAGGGTTTCAATTCTTCCAATGATGGTACTAGTCGTCTTGGAGATTTCATAATAATACAGCCCTAAATGGGATATAAATCTTAACTCTACTTGCCTTTCAGGAGGTAAACAGGGTAGTCCTAGGAGAAGAAAATCAAGATACAAGGAGGTTACAGAGATTTTCCAAATCTCAGGCTCCAGTTCATCCATCATTGCTTGTGTCAAATAAGTGACATATTTATGTTACAAGTCCACGAATTCCTTAATCGGAGACATTCACTTGGAAACTTCCATTCTGGACATCTTCTTGGAATACCATTAGCTGACTTTAGTACCCTATGACCATTGGAATATCCTTGCGGTTCCATGCATTAAACCTCCATACTGATCAGGCATGGAAGCAATCTATGGAACTTATTAAGATACATCAATCCTCATGTGGCGCTTTTGTCATACTGTCAGGTATTCGCAATCGATAGAGATCAAAGAGATATCAACTACATATGCTGACGTACAACATCTAGAGAGAGAATGCTTCTAGAATTCAACGACTGAAGGTTTCTGACCGAAACAGAAGAAATGGTTCTTATGATTTCGCTTGTAAGTTTTACCTTACACTTAATATCTTGGGTTCTTACGGGAAAATTTCTAAAAGTTTGCTAAGCTTATGGTCTTATGAGAAACTTAGCAGCACCTGAAACCAAATGTAACTCTTAGCAATAAAATCACAATAAAGGATTTATCTAATGTCATTATTATTGTGAACCGCCTCTAATCATTCATCAGGAGGGTTAAGCGCCTCCATTCTTAATCCTTTTAAACTTAGCTGCAAAATCTTTGACAAATTTTAGGGCAGTCTCAGCTTTGACTGGTTATTTCTTAATCTATAAAACGTGCGTAGTTGAGGTAGATCCATAATGGATTTATAATAAGCAGGCTTTGAAACCTTAATGTGCCCTCTCATTGCCGATGCTAACCACCAATAATTATTTGCATTAAGCTTAGATTTTGGGTAAATTGAATAGGGTACTATCTCAGCCAATGAATTAAAATTTGTAACATACTGTCGGCAGTCTAGAACTTTTATGGTGAGAGTCAGAAAATTCTTATTCCATCTTTTTCCATTTTGTGATGCGGATAATAGGTTTTTCTAATAAGGTCCTTAGAACTGGGACCATTCCATATTCTATAAGAGGACCTTTTTTGTGGACTTCATTAATGTCCTCACTAATTAAGGTTATTGGCATCGAATGACTGTGATGCATACCTCACCGTGTCCTTTCCAGCATAACCGCTGATACACCTAATGGTTTCGTTTCTACTTCATCCAACAATTTCCTGCAATCGATGACTCCTTTTTACTATTGAAGTCTCTTGACTTCCAAGAGACGAAGTACTTTTAAGTATATCCTAAAAGGAATGGGGCTCCTTGCCATATATGATTTTGTTTAGTTTATTCTTCGCATATGAAGTATGAATAAAACTCTTCTTATGAGCAGCGACATGTGTTTTAGAGCATGCAACATTCGGCTTCTTGAACCTTTTCATGACTTTTCTCATAGTCTTTCTAACAGCTGCGTTAATTACAGTTTTGGAGATTAACTCCATTAACATTGAGGTTCACCTTTGATGCATCCTTAACCTTTGTCGCATCTCTAGCATCGCGACTGTTGTTTGTCTCTTCTGAGTTTTCCATACTCGAAGCTTTGGTATTAAATACCAAATTCAACAAGTGCTTAGGTAATCCGTACCATGTGCCTCCTTGAATTGTCAAAGGCTCACCATAAGGAGTCTTGATAACTACTTGCTTTTTATCACACACAATAAGGGCTTGGTTACTAGACGACCAATCCATTCCTATCACTATATCGAGTCCCTCTATTTTAACGGAAATAAGGACAGCGGAAAAGAATGATTCCTAATGGATATAAAACATCCATCTAATATTGCTGAAGCAGTCTCTGAGGTACCATCGGCCAATTCTACTTCATACTTAACGCTTAGAGTTTTAACAGGCAGATTTAATAATTTACAAAATCTATTGTCTATGAAAGACTTATTTGCACCTGAATCAAATAATACTCTAGCATAAACGTCATTGATCAGGAAAGTACCTGTTGTGACATTGTTATCTTGAACGGCCTCTTGAGCATTCATTTGAAAGACTCCAACTTTGGTCTTCTTAGCCTCTCCAGCCTTCTTGGTTTTATTTGGGCAATTAGTTTTGATGTGCCCTATTTCATTACAACCATAGCAGGTTGCGTCCTTTATGTCTTGGAACTCCAAAGTTTTGTGCCCTTCTTTATTACAGATTCCACAAGGCTTAGCTTGTGACTCTAAAGTGCATTTCCCTTTAGTCGCCTTCTTTGGGCAGCGGGTCTTTATATGCCCCTTCTCGCCATAACCATAGCATGTGGCGTCCCTCAAGTCCTTGCATTCATGAGTCTTGTGATCCATTTCCTTACAGATGCCACATCCCCTGGTCTGTTCACGGAAACATTTTCCGAAGTGCTGCTTCCCGCAGGTTTTACATTTGGGTTTTGCCTCATTTGGCTTGGATTGGTTTGAACCAGCCTTACCCTTTTTGTAACCTTTATTTGGGGTATTATCGCACTTTCGCTTGTGATTCTTTAATACTTGGTCCACGGCTGTATCTAACATAGCCTGTAACTCGGTGCCCGTCAAGCTCAGTCTTGCATTATTATTCTGATCAACTGGATGATTGTGAGCTTCAGATGAGTCAACCATGGTGAAGCTTTGAAGGCTACAGACCAAGTAGTAATAATTTGTTTAATTATATAACGAATCATCGAGTTTGATGATTAAATAGCCCTGGGGCAAATAAACCATATAGGCCAATAGATAGTATTAAATTTATTTGATTATGTTTGGCCTAGGTTTTTAAATAAACCATATTTGGCGTTTAAACGGAATATAATCCTTCATATTTATTAGACAGGGGACATAAGTCACGACTGTCAATGTCGTACCGACATTTTATATATAGCACAAGGGCTTGTTCCAAAGGACTTTTTGATGGCACAGAGGCCTTGTCACTAGGGAAATTTTAAAACATAATCAATGATCCTTTGGGTCGGAAAAATTTCATAGTTCATTGCCTTTTGGCAGGAAGTTATGAAATAAAACTATCTTTGTCATGATTACATCTTTGCCCATAGGCATACATCTTAAATGGATGTTTTGATGTATACACCATGTTCGACGTTTATTAGCCATGATTCCTATTAATCATTTAGGCTAAATAAGGAGTTTGGAACTCCCAATACAAAGATGACAAGTGTGATTTTATCGCATCACCGTTGTCAGGAGTGTTAACATGTTTTCAGATGTTAACAAGGATCTGAATCTCTTTTAAACAGGCTTTACCATTATAGCCAGGTCTTTAATGACATTCAAGCTAGGTTATACCCTTTAAGATTCTTTTTAATATATATACTGGCAGATCAATTTCAAAAAGTGATTTTATCGCATCACCGTTGTCAGGAATGTTAACATGTTTTCAGATGTTAACAAGGATTTGAATCTTTTGAATAGGTTTTACCATCTTGGCCATGTCTAAAATGACATGTGGCTAGGTCTTACCCTTAAGATTCTTTTTAATATTTAACGCAGAACAATCCTATATTAAGATGTTAATAAAGATCTGAATCTAATTGGGGAACTACCATCTTGGCCCTGTCTTAAAATGACACATGGGCTAGGTCTTGTCCTTTCTAGATTTTTGCCATTTTATTATAATGGTAGATCTTATAAAAGGAATGTTATTATTTCATATTTTATGTTCATATACAATGATGTAAATAAAATTTAGATAAAACATTCCAATGATTTTTAAAAGAGGTACAAAATTGCCCTAAACGGGGCTTGAAAGAAAAACGTTGTCCACGAAGGGACTGAAAGGTAAGTATGTCCTTATAAGGACTAATAAAGAAATGAAAAGCAACGAAAGAGTTTCTTCTTTACTTTATTTCCAGAAATTTTCTCCTTGGTTCTCTGCGTGATGTATGATTACCGAAAGTTTTGGTGGGTAATCCAAATCTTCTATTTTGGAATCTTTGCAAGAGTGGAATCCAAGGATTTTATAGGTAATCAACAATATGGATCATGAAATAGATCAGAATAGGTATATTCCAAGTCTGGGATTCCAAGACTTGGAGGTAAGAAATATGAGTCCTTTGATTTCATAGGTATTATCTTTGGAATATGACCTCCAAGGACAGCAAGTACGAACCCTCCCATGTTGGCTTCTCATTTGTAGTTTCCAAAGTCTTGGGTAAAGAATTTGAAATATGATTAATGGGTTCAAAAGGTCATTCCTCCATACAGGTCGTGCACCTATTCGAGCAGTAGTACGAAGCTTTACATTCTTAAACTTTGGATTTGGAGAGCCTCCACCAATGGCAGCTTTGCTCGGCGACATAATCCGGAGATACAGAAGTATTGAAAACAATGCATTCATATAACAGGGATGAGATCATTCCTAGTTCAAGTCTAGACTCGGAAGTTAAGGAATGTGTTATTGTGTCATTGAGATTAAACACAAAAGGCTAGTGTTTAATTCACTCAATGTTGGCTCTGATACCAACCTATCACACCCTGATATTTCCACGTATTACCGGTGGGCCCGGTGGGGGTATCGTGACGTAGTTGATATCGTCATAGTCAAACAACACAATTTAATGCACAGCGGAAGCAAAAGATATAAACATTACAAACCGAATGAAAAGTAATATCAAAGTATTACAAACGAAATGTAAAGGATCCACAGGCGGATCAACTAAAAGATAATTGTTCATCAGAATTTAACATCTAAGCTTGCAAGACTCTTTATTGATGCTAGGAGTAGCCAGCCTATTCCGTCTAGTACCTGCACTTAGCCTTTTTGGAAAATACGTCAGTTTACACTGGTAAATACAATTAACTGACTCATTTTGAAAATGTTTTAGAAAATTGATTTGAATGCATATGGCACAAAACTTTTTATAACTTGGGATAATTATTTATATATAAACTTGTAAAAGAATTACATGTTTCTTATACGTTCAGTAGCCCGGGTTGACACCGGGTTAAAGATTAATAGACACACAACATGATATAGTCCCGCGGCGAGTTATTCTCGAAACCGGCTGTTATACCTTATTATTTATATATGCACTGGCGGGTGTATGCCTACACCCCGTGCTTAGGTCGTGGCCATTTCTATGAATGATGCCAAGGATATCCGGGACATGGTCATTAACCCCCCAAAGGTTTTAAGCAAACAAAACAATTTAAACGGTTCATATCAATAAATTCACCTTCATACGATCAAAAATTCAATGCCCGACCAAGCGGTATTTTATATACCGTACCCCAAGCTCGTATAAGGGAAAATAAGTTAAAAGTATTTACCTGAGCAAATTTATACAATTTATCCCAGCCGTATACCACCAAGCAAGTACAGGTAGCTTTTACTGGGCTCCTAAATCTGGAACGAAGGTTTTAATACCCTATTAGATTCCTAACGGGTCTTAATTAAGCCTATGCTTAGACCGGTTAGTTTTAGAGGAGGATATACGGTTCAGACGCAAGATTAAGCGAAGACCGGATTAGAATGTGGTTTAGACCCGACAAGCCTGTATACTTGTTTAATATGAGTAAACTAAACACATTCTGGATTTTGAGATAACAATGATAAGGTTTGACCCGTTTCGGCTAATTTATGCAAACTAGTTACATAAACCGATCCGAACGCGAAAAGTGCATAACGGGTAACCAAAAGAGTCATGAACATGTTTCCTAAGTTAATATGCCCTAAATATGTTGTGATATCAGTAGGATACCTTCCATTATGCCCAAAACAAATTTAAACTCAAACTATGCCCCGTAGGGGTATTTTGGTCATTTTAAAGGTTATAAAAAAGTTTAAATATTAATCTGAGGTTTAGGTCTGATATAATCAGTAAAAATACTTAATTTAATAAGTTATATCAGTAGGGTATTGCCTATGTGTGGAATTTATCACTTTTAACCTAATTATGCACCGAAGGGGCATTTTGGTAATTTCATATAGGCTTTAAAAGGTCAAATCTGGAAATCTGGGTTCAAGACTTTTGCTTACTGTTAAATTATAAAAATTTACTTAAAACATCAGTAGGTATTAATGTAACACTCTAACCTGTTTTGAATAATATCTTAATAAACTCAGAAAATTAGGTCCCAGTTTTTTTTTACATAGAACTTAAACGTCTGGGATAACCGATAAACCAAACGATAGACATAACAAATTATTACACTTGATTTGTACTGTGAAATAGTCAAGTTTTTAATTTCGAGAACTTTGAAACGCATGATCATGCTTCAACTTTCTCGGGAAACTTCTCCAAGGAGATATTGGTTTAATAGTGTTTGGTTCTTCGCGTGCTTGGTCGTCCGTGCGGTTCCCGTCCTTGAGATAGCCTATCACAAACACTAAAAACAATTAGTGTTTAAATTAAACTATCAAATGATTTGTAATCAAACATTTGAACGAAAATATTAAACCCAATAAATTTCATCTAAACATTTTTTTTTACTTCCCGGGCAGTTCAGGTTTCCGCCCGGCTGTGTCAGCTGAAACATGCCTTTTTCTCAGCACCCTTACCCGGCCGGATCAGGTTTCCACCCGGCCGTGTCAGCTAAAAACGTGTTTTCATTTCAAATTACTTTTTCGGTTCGAAGTTAGTTACCCAACCGACCTGTTAGGAGGCGTTCTGCATTCTAGTTTATGCCTCCAACTTTCTTATCAATATTCTAGTTGTTTCTACCAACCACAACTCGAATTATGGTTGGTTACATTAGACAAACCTTAACTTTTCATTTTTTTTTTATTCTGGTATGGCGTTTTACCTAAAATGACCGGTTAAACATACCTGGCGCGGGTCAATGCAATGACCCGTTTTCAGTACCTTGAAAATTTATTTTCACTAGTCATGACAATACTTGCCCGTATAATAAGCTTACCTGTGAGTATAACACTTAACAGTAACACACGTTAAATATTACGCTCAAATGGTGATATCATTACCATTTGACTCGTATGACCCCTTCGGTCTTTGAACCATTATTGGTTTATTCTTTAGACAACTACACAAGTCCTTATATCATTTAAATCACTAACATGGGATTTAATTGCGATATCACTTATTTGACCCATTATGACTTACGTCATCTGGTCTCTTTTTTTCTTAATTTTTTTTACGATCACTAGTTTAATCATTAACATATGATTTACTTGTCTTTTTACTCGCTCGACCCATTTTGGTTCGCGTCAGCGAGTGTTTATACAAAATCTTATTTTTACTCGTTTGACCCGTTTTATTTCGCATCAGCAAGTGTTTATACCAAAAACTATATTTTTTTACTTGCTTGACCCATTTCGGTTCGCGTCAGCAAGTATTTACACAAAAAAACTCCTTTTTACTTGTTTGACCCGTTTTGGTCCGCGTCAACTAGTATTTACACCAATAATTCATTTCTACTTGTTTAACCCGTTTTAGTTCGCGACAACAAGTATTTACACCAAAAACTCTTTTTTACGTGTTTGACCCGTTTTGGTTCGCGTCAACAAGTATTTATACCAAATACTCATCCGATTCTTTGTTCATATTGTTCTTAACTTAGTACATAAGTAGGGTTTTATTTAAGAGGTGTAAGCTTTACTTACCTTGCGTCTGATCATGCCTTTTCGCGTGTTTGTCCCGCTTGACCCATTCCTTTCCAAGCTCCACCTAGCTTGTTAATGGTCAAACTATCATATAACATAAAATCCATAAGATAATTAGATTAGTCATCATATACTATGACCATCAACCTTATGGACTTTTATAACATATTTTCATTCAATTCTATTATAGTTCAGTTTGACTTTTAGAAGTCACTTTTAGAAGTCAAACTGTCGATTCACATATATATATATACATTAACAATTTATCTCTTTTGTTCCCGTTAAAACTACTTGCATTAGTCTATATGCAAGTCCCTTAGAATCTTAACCACACTATATTTAGTGTGAATTACTCATCAAAAGTCATATTTATATCTAGACCAACAGTGACCTTTAGTTAAACTTTTATAGAAAGCACAATCTTAGTGTTGCACTTTTGCGCAGCAGCTGTTCGTGACACATTTTCACATCTTTAACAATTGAATCAGCTTTTCGTGTTCAAAGATGTATTGTAGAGGAATCGAATACCTTTCCAAGCATATATGGCACACCCTCTAACGATTTTTCTGTGATTTTATACAATTTTTCAAAAATCATGACAGCATGTAAAATGGTTCCAAACAGCATGCTGAAAAGAACTACATAGCTGCAGAAAGCGTGATTTTTGACCCATTTTACATCCGAACCACATCTTCATGTACAAATATGAAATAATCTATGCTCGGAGGGCTTTCCGAGTATATATGGCACGTCTTCATAGGAATTTTCTGTGATTTTATACGATTTTTACAAAATCTGGACAGCAACTTATTTTTGTGTAACAACTTCCCACTTAGCTACTGAAATCGACAATTTTGACCCGTTTAACCTTCAATTCAGTTTTTGTATACTTAAAGCGAGTTGAAGTATACCTCAAACCTTTCCAACCAACTATAATATACTCACATTAGACGATTACATCATTTTATACAATATTCTAAAGTTCGTGATCCATTCTATTTATCTACACTTCCCTTAGGCATTTTCACAAACACCTAGTGTGCATACTACATCATACATGGTTATTTCATTTAGGGGCTGTTTGGTAGCATCTGAATGGTTATTAAGAGGCTACCTCTTAATGGAACTATTAAGAATTTTACCAATTAGAAAGTAGAAGAATGTGACATGTGATGATTTACCATTCAGAGGTTACCTCTTAACCATTCAGACTTGAGGTTACCTCTTATTCATTCAGAGGTTTTAAACCATTAAGAGCTAGCATCTGAATGGTCATTAAGAGGCTACCAAACAGCCCCTTACTATACATCTAGCAAGTAACCAATTCATGAACTTATCACTTTTACTCATCCTAACCACCAAATTAGGCTATCTTTGTAATCAACTTGCAAATCAACTTAACTAATAAGCATCATGCATAACACATAGGGTATAATTCTCATACAATCCATGCTAATAACATAGAAGTACAATCATTCTAGTAACATCAAGCTACTAATAAAAACCAAAATCATAATCTATTGACATTAACCCATTTCAAGTATGAAACTATCACAACACTATTAGACATGTTCAAGGTAGCACATATAATCATTCCATTCCATGAATTTAACTTAATTTAGTCAAAACCCACTTGTGGATTACGGAATTTAGAAGAGATTGGTGTTAGGGTTCTTACATCTAAACATGTCTCCAACCCTAATTTCATCTAAACATCAATATATCAAGCTCAGATTTTGATTTCACAAGTTATCAAGAATCTGAGATGGGACTAAAATGATGGAATCTAGCATACCTTATGATCACTTTGCTGAGATAATCACTAATCTATGCTTGGAATTCGATTTGGAACACTTTAGAGCCTTCAATTTGTTCAAAAAGTTGAAACTAGGGTTTGAGGGTGAGCTTGGTCGCCCCCTACGTTCTTGATCGTTCCAGACACACTCAATTGTGTGTTGGGATTTTATTTTTTATTTGTTTTATAAAAACCAAGTTTTCAACTTAACACTTTTGGCCCTCCAACTAATATCAAGTTAGATTCTCCATGTTTCCAACCAAGTTTCTTGTTATAACTAGACTTATGACTAACTAGGTTATTTATTCCTAGTTAGTTTATTTTTTTGTTCATTTATACTTTATAATTTCAATATAAAGTTTTATATTTTCGGGGTGTTACAAGTCCATCCCCCTTAAAAAGGGTTTCGTCCCCGAAACCTTCTTTAAGTAGTCCTTTGGTTTGGACCTAACCATCTTAGTTTCGTTTTTTTAAGGCATTCTTTCTTTTCCGGCATAAGGTTTTTATTCGTATTGACATGTGCGTCTTTTAGGCATATGTCCAATTGGACCGTAACCTTTTATCATTTATTTCCTATCTTTGTCGCCTATTTAACCGGGTTGTCTTTTGACCATCGAGTCACTGAGTCCGTCAGCATACTTACTTCACGCTAGTCTTACATTGACAAGCGCTTTACATGTCACATCATTATTTTGACTATAACTTTTTTTATCGCCTAGACTGATTGGTCACCATTTTACCTCATACCTCGTGACTCGGGTATACTATATTGCCGTCATCGGCCCTTTGCGTGTTTATAAGTTCATATCTAGTAACTCATATTACAACTTGGCTGTATTTTGTATCACTTTTGTGTCCGTGATCACATCACGTCATGTTTAGGTTTACGTCAGCTTTACATTAATATGAATCTTCTTTCGAATGCATCGTCTTACACCTATCGGCGTTAAGACCTATATCCTTTAGTATTAACCATTTTCTAATTTCTCTCATAATATTTATATTTGTTAGAACGTCGTTTCTTACTAAAACTGAATTTTAGTTTAATGTTTTTCTCTTTAACACATGTCAATTAATCATATCAAGAAATAGACGACAAGAATTATTCTTCTCCGTTATCATTTTACGCGGGAAATCATAACTGGTTCCCACTATTTATATTATCGACCCGTAGGTTCCTTTACTTAGCCTCGTAGGCTATTTTATTAGGTCTTCACCTTTTTAGGGTGAGACCCTATAGTTTGTTCCTTTGTCTTTGCGACCCGATTGTCATTTTGGTCCCGTAGACCTTTACATTGTTTATAACCTGAAGGTTATGGTGATCCCATGGATCATCTTCTATTCATATCTTTATTTAATTGCATATGTATACACATGGCGTCAAGGCACCCCCTTTTTATGTTTAGAATAAATAAATTTTCGCCTTCAAAATTCATTTGACCTTGACCGTAGTCTAAGGCTACACTCATTTTCTTTCGGATTATCTTTCCGACTCTATGACTTCTTACGTCATTTTCGCGTCGGTTTATTTCACTCATATAGTTATTTGGTTCATGCCCCCATTTCCTTTCATCCCGTTACCCGGGTTCTTTATTTTAATGTTTTTTTAACACTCCGGTTTCATTGGTTTGCGTTTTCCTTTCCATATTCTTTTACGACCTATCACATAGATTCTCGCACTTCCATTATTCGGTTTGCGCTTACTTGGAATATCAAGTATTATACTTTACTCGACTTGTCCAGCATTGAAATAGTTGAACATAACTATCGAAATTTCTGTCTTGCGAAATTTTATCGTCTTTTAGTCATAACTCTTAACCCGAGTCTTTTGACTTTTAATCTGCGTCACCGTCTCTTGGTTTACGCATATATCTGAAATCCTACCCATCTATCGGGTATTTTTCTGAAGTCATTATCAAAGCAACCATTCCGGCATGCATTAAGACTTCGTTTTGATTTATTCAGTAATATTAGCGTAATCCGTCGCCTTATTATAACTAACACATTACCTCCCATGTAAGTAAATTCTTGATTCATGTCCGTATCTCCGATTTTATTTGGTAAAACCTATTTTTATTGTTATTTAACAATTATTAGTTTTACTCATTTTCGTCTAAAAACATATAGAATGTTTTGAATTTTATAAACTTTTATGCAACCATATTTATTCATGTGATCGTTACTTTTCCTTGATAGGATCTTACTGATAATGTTTACTTGGATGGTCACCCTATCCAAGTTTTAAAATCTTAACTCTTATATTTTTATTATTCACGATCGTGAATGATGTGTATTACCGGCCAAATTTCTCTTGGGAACATCATCATGGATGGGTATCCCATCCGGTTTTCCCATACCTTAATCCCATATTCAACCGTCATTCACTACGTAAATGTTGCATACTACCATTTATACAACACCTGGGAGATACTCGCCCTAATGGGCTTTCATTGCCGTTCGACCTTTATTCGGTTACTTGATTTCGGTCCTTGGAGAGCATGCTCTACTTGTCATACTTCGGACCATTCATCATCACATAGGTAGATCATTAGACTCCCGTCATCTTCAAATGCGAGCATTATGTTACTGAAACGTTCACAAAGGATTAGTAACTTTAAAATTAATAAGCGCTCGTACTATAATACAAGGCATCCTATAATACTTGTTAAGACAAGTAATTCGCTAACCATACTGGTCTTTTACCATATCTTTTGGAGTAACATGCGTTCACACGATAGCCCTATATTGTGTTTACAACAACATTCAAGCAAGGTAGAACGTTATTATGCATAATAACTTACCGGATCACGCTACCAAGTCTCTAACCGAACACTTTAACCCTTTAAACCATGAGCTCTGAATACCATTTGTAACACTCTAACCTGTTTTGAATAATATCTTAATAAACTCAGAAAATTAGGTCCCAGTTTTTTTTTACATAGAACTTAAACGTCTGGGTTAACCGACAAACCAGACGATAGACATAACAAATTATTACACTTGATTTGTACTGTGTAATAGTCAAGTTTTTAATTTCGAGAACTTTGAAACGCATGATCATGCTTCAACTTTCTCGGGAAACTTCTCCAAGGAGATATTGGTTTAATAGTGTTCGGTTCTTCGCGTGCTTGGTCGTCCGTGCGGTTCCCGTCCTTGAGATAGCCTATCACAAACACTAAAAACAATTAGTGTTTAAATTAAACTATCAAATGATTTGTAATCAAACATTTGAACGAAAATATTAAACGCATTAATTTCATCTAAACATTTTTTTTACTTCCCGGGCAGTTCAGGTTTCCGCCCGGCTGTGTCAGCTGAAACATGCCTTTTTCTCAGCACACTTACCCGGCCGGATCAGGTTTCCACCCGGCCGTGTCAGCTAAAAACGTGTTTTCATTTCAAATGACTTTTTCGGTTCGAAGTTAGTTACCCAACCGACCTGTTAGGAGGCGTTCTGCATTCTAGTTTATGCCTCCAACTTTCTTATCAATATTCTAGTTGTTTCTACCAACCACAACTCGAATTATGGTTGGTTACATTAGACAAACCTTAACTTTTCATTTTTTTTTAATTCCGGTATGGCGTTTTACCTAAAACGACCGGTTAAACATACCTAGCGCGGGTCAATGCAATGACCCGTTTTCAGTACCTTGAAAATTTATTTTCAGTAGTCATGACAATACTTGCCCGTATAATAAGCTTAACTGTGAGTATAACACTTAACAGTAACACACGTTAAATATTACGCTCAAATGGTGATATCATTACCATTTGACTCGTATGACCCCTTCGGTCTTTGAACCATTATTGGTTTATTATTTAGACAACTACACAAGTCCTTATATCATTTAAATCACAAACATGGGATTTAATTGCGATATCACTTATTTTACCCATTATGACTTACGTCATCGGGTCTCTTTTTTTCTTAATTTTTTTTACGATCACTAGTTTAATCATTAGCATATGATTTACTTGTCTTTTTACTCGCTCGACCCATTTTGGTTCGAGTCAGCGAGTGTTTATACAAAAACTTATTTTTACTCGTTTGACCCGTTTTATTTCGCATCAGCAAGTGTTTATACCAAAAACTATATTTTTTTTTACTTGCTCGACCCATTTCGGTTCGCGTCAGCAAGTATTTACACAAAAAAAACTCCTTTTTACTTGTTTGACCCGTTTTGGTTTGCGTCAACAAGTATTTACACCAATAATTCATTTCTACTTGTTTAACCCGTTTTAGTTCGCGTCAACAAGTATTTACACCAAAAACTCTTTTTTACTTGTTTGACCCGTTTTGGTTCGCGTCAACAAGTATTTATACCAAATAATCATCCGATTCTTTGTTCATATTGTTCTTAACTTAGTAC
Organism: Helianthus tuberosus; assembly: GCA_030545235.1. Lineage (NCBI taxonomy): Eukaryota > Viridiplantae > Streptophyta > Magnoliopsida > Asterales > Asteraceae > Helianthus > Helianthus tuberosus. The sequence goes on from CM060360.1 coordinate 168,453,055, forward strand.
ATAAGTAGGGTTTTATTTAAGAGGTGTAAGCTTTACTTACCTTGCGTCCGATCATGCCTTTTCGCGTGTTTGTCCCGCTTTACCCATTCCTTTCCAAGCTCAACCTAGCTTGTTAATAGTCAAACTATCATATAACATAAAATCCATAAGATAATTAGATTAGTCATCATATACTATGACCATCAACCTAATGGACTTTTATAACATATTTTCATTCAATTCTATTATAGTTCAGTTTGACTTTTAGAAGTCACTTTTAGAAGTCAAACTGCCGATTCACATATATATATACATTAACAATTTATCTCTTTTGTTCCCGTTAAAACTACTTGCATTAGTCTATATGCAAGTCCCTTAGAATCTTAACCACACTATATTTAGTGTAAATTACTCATCAAAAGTCATATTTATATCTAGACCAACAGTGGCCTTTAGTTAAACCTTTATAGAAAGCACAATCTTAGTGTTGCACTTTTGCGCAGCAGCTGTTCGTGACACATTTTCACATCTTTAACAATTGAATCAGCTTTTCGTGTTCAAAGATGTATTGTAGAGGACTCGAATACCTTTCCAAGCATATATGGCACATCCTCTAACGATTTTTCTGTGATTTTATACAATTTTTCAAAAATCAGGACAGCATGTAAAATGGTTCCAAACAACAACAACAACAACAACAACCATACCCAGTAAATCCCACAAATAGCAAAGCTACTCATAGGGTCTGGAGAGGGTGGGATGTAGACAGACCTTGCCTCTATCCCTAGGGATAGAGAGGCTGCTTCCAGAGAGACCCTCGGCTCCAAAACGAACATCATACCAACACACCAAGTCAAAGAGCATAGAAATAAAAAGTCAGCCATACCAAGAAAGTTATCAGAGTGACACAATATAATGTAAATCATGTATAATATCATACAACATTTGGGCATGTACACAGGAATACAATCACCGGTAAGGTCACTTAAAGAATAAGAAAACCTACGTCCCTAAAATACACCTAAGACCTTTATGCAATATCCCCTAAAAGTCCTTAACCCTAATCCTACGTCTCCACGCAGTCCTATCTTGGACCATGTCCTCAGAAAGATGCAACTCTAGTAAATCATGCCTAATCTGCTCATCCCATGTCAGTTTGGGTCTGCCTCTTCCTCTCCTCCCCTCCACAGTAAGAGTTTCCACTACTCTAACTGGTGCCGTCGTTTGTCTCCGCTTCACATGCCCAAACAACCTCAATCTCCCCTCCTTAATCTTATCTGATATACTAGTCACCCCTAATCTTTTCCTAAAAACCTCATTCCTTATACGATCTAACCTCGTGTGACCACACATCCACCTCAGCATCCTCATCTCTGCTACCTCCATCTTGCGCGCTTGTGTCTTCTTGATAGCCCAACAGTCTGTTCCATATAGCATAGCCGGCCTAACTGCTACTCTGTAAAATTTTCCCTTTAGTTTAGTTGGGAACCTCCTATCGCACAATACCCCACTGGCTGCCCTCCATCTACACCAGCCAGCTTGTATGCGATGGGTTACATCACTATCTATGTCACCATCTCTTTGTACAAACGACCCCAAATATTTAAATTTAGTTACCTGTGGGACCAATTGATCCTCAATGGTGATTTGGGTGTCATCATCATCGGCTACACCACTAAAATCACAGTGTAGATACTCAGTCTTAGATCGACTAATCCGTAGGCCCTTGCACTCTAAAGCTACTCGCCACTCCTCTAACCTCGCATTCAGACACTGTTTAGTCTCTGCAATCAACACAATATCGTCTGCAAAAAGCATGCACCACGGAACTGTCTCCTGAATCAACTTGGACAGCTCATCCAAGACAACCGCAAAAAGAAAAGGGCTCAACGCAGACCCTTGGTGGAGTCCTACCTCCACAGGAAAGAAGTTTGTATCCCCTACAGGCGCGCGGACACTAGTTTCCGCTCTATCGTATGTATCCTTAATTATGTCTATATACTTCCCAGGTAGCCCTCGACCCTCCAAACTATCCCAAATCAGTTGTCTTGGGACATTGTCATATGCCTTTTCAAGGTCGATAAACACCATATGTAGATCATGCTTCTTCGTTCTATACTTTTCCATCAATCTCCTTAGAATATGTATCGCTTCTGTAGTTGACCTCCCTTTCATGAATCCAAATTGGTTTACTGAAACCTGAGTTTCTTTTCTAATTCTAGTTTCAATTACCCTTTCCCAGAGCTTCATAGTGTGGCTTAGTAGTTTGATTCCTCTATAGTTCCCACAACATTGAGCGTCTCCTTTATTCTTGTATAGAGGCACCACGACACTACTCCTCCACTGATCTGGCATTTTTCCAGTTTTGAAAATACGATTGAACAAAAGTGTTAGCCATCGGACTCCTTCTTCCCCCAAACACTTCCACACCTCAATTGGTATGTTGTCCAAACCCACAGCCTTGCCCCTTCCCATCTTCCTAAGTGCCATCCTCACCTCTTCATGTGTGATCCTAGTGCAGTAGCAATTATTCTGTTGTCGCCTTTGAGTCCTGGGATTGCTGCTATCTTGTTGGTATGCCCTACCGTTGTTGAAAAGATTCTGGAAGTAGGTTTGCCATCTTAACTTAATGTCATGTGCCTTGACTAAAACACGTCCATTCTCTCCTTTGATAAACTTTACTACTCCTAGATCTTTTCTTCTTCGCTCCCTAGCTTTGGAAATCTTGAACATATCATGCTCCCCCTCTTTCGTTTCCAAATGTTCATACATTTGTTTATAGGCTGTGTTTTTTGCTTCGGTCACCGCCTTTTTCGCTTCCCTTTTTGCCTTCTTGTATATCTCCCTCACCCTCAGCCGCTCTTCCTCATCTGTGCACCTCAAAAGATCTCTAAAACTCTTTTGCTTATCCTTTATTTTGGTATGTACGTCTTCATTCCACCACCAGGACTCCTTATGCCCACTAGTCTTTCCTGTTGTGACCCCTAGCGTCTCATTCGCTACTGTAGTGATCGTAGTCGCCATAGCCTCCCACATCCGGTTTGCGTCGTCACCTAGTTGCATCGATGTCATCGAGTTAACTTTCTCTCTAAACATCATAATTTTTTCTCCCTTCAAGTTTCCCCAACGGATCCTAGGTCGGGTTTTCCTCTCCCCCTCAGTTAGCCTTACTTTTAGGGCTATATCTGCTACTAGCAAGTGGTGTTGAGCTGCTGCAGTCTCCCTTGGTATAACCTTGCAGTCCATCCACATCCGTCGATCTCCCTGCCTCATCAAAAGATAGTCAATTTGCGTGTTACGTCCTCCGCTACTAAAAGTGATCAAATGAGATTCCCTCTTCCTAAAGAATGAGTTTATAATACCTAGGCTGTGAGCTGCCGCAAAGTCTAGAAGGTCTCTACCAGGTTCATTCCTATCGCCAAAACCAAAACCCCCGTGTACCAACTCAAAGCCATCCCTATCCTTACCAATGTGCCCATTAAAATCTCCTCCTATAAAAATTTTCTCCTCCCTAGGTATGGCCCTTACTACTACATCTAGACAATCCCAGAACTCTCTTTTCTCTTGATCTCCTAGTCCCACTTGCGGTGCATAGGCGTATAAAAATGGTTCCAAACAGCATGCTGAAAAGAACTACATAGCTGCAGAAAGCGTGATTTTTGACCCATTTTACATCCGAACCACATCTTCATGTACAAATATGAAATAATCTATGCTCGGAGGGCTTTCCGAGTATATATGGCACGTCTTCATAGGAATTTCTGTGATTTTATACGATTTTTACAAAATCTGGACAGCAACTTATTTTTGTGTAACAACTTCCCACTTAGCTACTGAAATCGACAATTTTGACCCGTTTAACCTTCAATTCAGTTTTTGTATACTTAAAGCGAGTTGAAGTATACCTCAAACCTTTCCAACCAACTATAATATACTCACATTAGACGATTACGTCATTTTATACAATATTCTAAAGTTCGTGATCCATTCTATTTATCTACACTTCCCTTAGGCATTTTCACAAACACCTAGTGTGCATACTACATCATACATGGTTATTTCATTTACTATACATCTAGCAAGTAACCAATTCATGAACTTATCACTTTTACTCATCCTAACCACCAAATTAGGCTATCTTTGTAATCAACTTGCAAATCAACTTAACTAATAAGCATCATGCATAACACATAGGGTATAATTCTCATACAATCCATGCTAATAACATAGAAGTACAATCATTCTAGTAACATCAAGCTACTAATAAAAACCAAAATCATCATCTATTGACATTAACCCATTTCAAGTATGAAACTATCACAACACTATTAGACATGTTCAAGGTAGCACATATAATCATTCCATTCCATGAATTTAACTTAATTTAGTCAAAACCCACTTGTGGATTACAGAATTTAGAAGAGATTGGTGTTAGGGTTCTTACATCTAAACATGTCTCCAACCCTAATTTCATCTAAACATCAATATATTAAGCTCAGATTTTGATTTCACAACTTATTAAGAATCTGAGATGGGACTAAAATGATGGAATTTAGCATACCTTATGATCACTTTGCTGAGATAATCACTAATCTATGCTTGGAATTCGATTTGGAACACTTTAGAGCCTTCAATTTGATCAAAAAGTTAAAACTAGGGTTTGAGGGTGAGCTTAGTCGCCCCCTGCGTTCTTGATCGTTCCAGACACACTCAGTTGTGTGTTTGGATTTTATTTTTTATTTGTTTTATAAAAACCAAGTTTTCAACTTAACACTAAGTTTTCAACTTAACACTTTTGGCCCTCCAACTAATATCAAGTTAGATTCTCCATGTTTCCAACCAAGTTTCTTGTTATACCTAGACTTATGACTAACTAGGTTATTTATTCCTAGTTAGTTTATTTTTTGTTCATTTATACTTTATATTTTCAATATAAAGTTTTATATTTTCGGGGTGTTACAATTAAGTCTTATATGTAAAAAATCGTTTTAACTCATCCTATGCATTTAAAACGCGTAAAAAGACGGTTTTAAACGATTTCCGGGTTTTATAAGAAAAGCTGATATTTTTATCATTCCAGAAAGTTCAAAATATTCTATTTATCATATAAGATCAGTAGAAAAAGGTTTGGTATCAAAATGATTTGAAAAACTCATTTTATAGGCCAAAAGGGCAAAACCGACAATTACCGAATCAAAGCTAGAACTCTATGTTATGCTCAGCCTAAAAATAAATAAAAATCTTCAAAAATCCCAAAATATTATTTTACATCAGTGGGTAAAAAGTTTGGTATTAAAATTTGGGTTTAGATAGGCTATATGCTAATTATGTCGTTTAATTAATAAAAAACTTTTCATTTACGCTAATGAGCATAACTCCTAATCTAGACTTCAAACTGATGTCAAATTTTTAGGGCAATTTTATAAATCAGTATTAAAGGTTTCTATCCTCTCACATTTTCAAAAATCTCATTTTAAGGTCAAAAGGGCATAACGGTCAACATTTAGGCATATAACGGAAACATGCATATGAATCGGATAATCAAGGATCCAAGTTGTATAACCTCAGAGGGTTATACTAACCTATAACATGGTCCTAATGGAATCCTAAGGCATATCTAAACTAAGCTAAATCGGGTCAGAACTGAAAGTCAAAGCAAAAAGTCTACTTTTGCGACTTTTGGTTCTGAACCGAGCCTATACATAGAATTGTCGTGTTGAACATGCTTAAACATGTTCTTATGTTAATTACCAAGTTATTTAAGTGTTAAAACATGTTCCATAACTTATGTGTTATTAGTTATGGATTTATTAGTAAAAACTGACTCGTTTGACTTTTTATTAAGAAGTTTGACCCGACAATTGACTGAGTAAACGTGGTAATTAGGAGGTGCCCTTTTGAGGGTTTAACACCTACCTAATTATGGTCACGTAGCCATGTTTGTCACGTAAAATGGCTCAACAGTTTAAAAGTCAAAGCGTTTATCGCAAACGCTTGACTTTTCGGCTATAAACGCTAAACAATTGAACTAAGCATGAAAGGAACACTTACATGTGGTCCTTAGGACTGAAGGAGGTTCCTAATATGACCAGGATCCTCTTGAATTCAGAGAGCCAATGCAGAAAAGAAATGAAGGTGTGAAGTGAAAGTGAAAACCCACCTCTTTATATAGTTTTCGGGACCTCGTAGGATCACGACAAGTGTCGGGAGATGAAACCAGATTTAAACAAGTGTCAAGTGGTCTTATTATACAATGGGCAAGCCCATAGATTGAAAAATGAGAGTATGGAAACCAGTTTTCATCCAAACCAGAAACCAGCACCTGTTTTCTGCATCTGTGCATGCCTCTCGGCCCGCGTAGGGGTCTGTGTGGCCTTACGCGGCCCGCCTAACAGTCCAGCCCAGCAAACAATTTCCAGAATGTGCAGTTTCAGTCCCTAAACATGTTAAAAGGCTTTTCTGATGCTTATAAGGCCCGTTAACCTCATTTCAAGGCTCCACCATGATGTTTAAACATAGGGGACATGAAACATGTTCACAAACATGTCGGATGTTGGTTCGTTTGGCCGTACGGTCACGTTGTTCGTCTAATTACGACGAAACACGAACGGACGCGAAAAAGCGATCCAAACTACATGACGAATAGAATTTTATCAAGCCAAACACTAAAATAAAATATTTTAGTGCTTACATAAATTTTGGGTGTCCGGATATATTCAGAACGCAAGATATGCGCGAAAATGCAAACTTGTGCACTTTTTGACACTTTTAGTCCCTACATGACTTAAAAGTTTATATTTTGCGCACCAAACACCTCTAAGCCTATATCTAAGCTACATAAAGGATAATTAGGGCATGTTTAACTCATGGTCATATTCCGGAAGGTCCGTTACTATATGAATCGGCATACTTTTGCAGTTTGACGCAAATAGTCCTTTAATCGCACAAAGTAGCGCGAAATGTCGTTTAATGATATCCAAACCTTCCATGGCCCATAATGGTCATTCCCAAGCATGAGTTTAATTATTGCTATGCTCTTGATCGCTTAAATGGTCACCAAAAGGCGTAGATTCAATAGTTGACGCTTTAGGTCCCTCTAATGCGCAAACTTGCGCATATCATCATTTAATAGTATCGAAGCCTCATCTAATCCATATTAGGAATTCTTGAGAGTATTATCAAACATCACGATGCTTTGGGTTTGCTAAAAGGTCATTTAGAGGTATAATTAAACATATTGACACTTTTAGTCCCTCTAACTTGCAAAGTTGCGCGTAACTTTACTTATAGGCATAAAAACCTTAGATGGCCATTAATTGGCATTCCCGAGAGTATAATCAAGTGTCATGAAGCTCTCGGTTTGTTAAAAGGTCACTCAGAGGTAAGATTTAACATGTTGACGCTTTTAACCCTTTATTGCGCATACTTTCAATTTATTACTCAAACGGCTACTCTTGATCAACAAGTGGCCCATTTGTGAATATGATTACCATGTAATGTTATTTGGAGGCTTATAATAAGCATGTTATCATTTCCAGTCCTTCTATAATCAAAGATTTTGATTTTTCGCAAAATTAGTCCCTCAAATTCAACGTTTATCTTCATTAGGGTTTATTACACGTGTCAATACATCATTGGACGTGATTTTACGAGGTGTTACAATACATGATTGACGGAAGTGATAGACATATGCACTCACAGAATCCCCCTTGGATATTGCTGTAGTCAATATCGTAGCTTTCTATTTTTCTCTCTCTCTCTGAGTCTTCCAGAAGCTTTGACATCTTTAGTACCACATACTCCCCATTTCTCTAACAAGCTTCTCTTGATTCTGCGTTCTGAATCCTCAACTCTCCCTATCTTCATACTCTCTCTCCAGGCTCCCCCTTTCTTTAAGTTTCTGGCTTTTCAGGATCGTCACCTGGTTCTAACATTGCAAGCTCCCCCTTACTTTGAGATTTTCTTCAGACTCCCCCTTAGACTTAGCTATCGGGATCGTAATCTGACTCAACATCTGAAAAACACAAATATTTAACAGTGAAAGCTTTTTGGTCATCTAGGATTGATGACCCGACTCTAAACATAGATATATGACATTTAAAGCTTAATATATCTCAGTATCGAAACCTGGCTCTATAAAAACCATTTGACACTTTTAAAAACTCCATGATTTCATACTGGCTCTTTCCCCTTATCAAATAACTCTATATCTAACAGTTAAGCATCCAAAACCCTCAGTTGATCATCTAAGTCCAAATTAATGACCTTGGTGATTGTACAAACTGTTTTTGATTTTTCATTTAAAAACCTCAAGTTTCAAATTAATGAACTTGTTTATTTTAGAAACATGTTCAGCATTCTTTAGATTTTGAAACTCAGCTTTCAGACATCGGTTGTCGAAAATAAAGCAGAAACAAAATCTTTTTGAATTTTTTCAAAGTTTATGCTAAAACACTCCGAAAATATTTTTGTGATTTTATTTAATGAAAAGCAATAAAGAAATATTTACAGATAATATTTTTGTTTGAGTTCGCATCAGAGGATCATATCAGTTTATGACAAATCACGAGCACCGTTGAGCTATAAACACTTTAAGTTCTAAACGATTCACTTAGATTGTCAGTATACTGATCCATTTAAATTTTCACCCAAACTTTAACTGATTCAAGATACGAGATTAATGTTTTAAGAACTTAAAATTATTCACATGTACCACCTTAGAATATACTCCCGTATCAAGATTCACTAGATTCAGTCTTACAGGTGAATATACTATATTGATATCTGTACTTTGGGTTAGTGCGAGACCTTGAGAGCTCAGGTATGAACTACCGTTCAGTCAAAGAGACGAAGGCTCGAATTTAGGTGTGTTCCACTTAGGAATCTTCTTTACAACTGCACTTGATTTATATCTTTCGATATTTTTCAATTTTTATGCAGAGGGGAAGCATTAAGCGCAAAAGCATTATACAAGGTATAGGCCATTGCTGACGCAAAATTAGGAGACCAAGCATAATACCCCAGATATCAATAAGTATAAAGACCTAATATCTCAGAATCAGGCAATCTCTCAAACGAAATTTCGAAGTACTAAGTCCATATATCCGATAGATGTTCCCCACGAGATACGTAAACTATTGATATTTAGGTTTATACCTCAAGATCAAGAGTTAATTACACAGATGGACCTTGTGGTTTATAGCAAGTTTCGCCTTTAGGTACTAACTCTCTTTTAACAGGTTGAGGTTTTGTGGTTTCGTTTTATAACGGGTTAGGGTACTTAGGACAACGGAGGTTAAATATTCTGTTAAATTGTGCTTAAATGAGCAAAATGCTTTTTAATAACTACAGGGACTATTTTTATAATTACCCATTACAAGGTTCATTTATGCCATTTACAAACTCAAAAATTAAAATTTAAAATTATAAAAAAAGCCATCTATCTTCATAAAAAAAAATTAAAATGTCTAGTTCGCTCAATATATATTCGGTTGAAAATTGTTCTTCATTTTGGGCTCTTGTTTATGTTTGTTAAAAGTAGCTGAAAATGGTTATGAATTGACACAAATTTCTGCTTATTCTTGATCTTTAATTCTTCATCATCAAGGGTTCTTGTTTATTTTTGTATAAATTTGCTGCAAAAAAGATGAAATTAACTCTGTTTATGCAGTTTCTTGATATTCAAACTCTTAAATCTTTTGCAGATTTTCATGGAGTCTCCTCAATCTGTTGTGTCACCATTCAAGACCTTATCTCTATTTCAAGAACCCAAACCACAAAATCTTGATCTTTTTTGCAACAAACCCGAATTTCATAACAAAGAAACTCGCACGGGAACCTGAATCATTTCTTGGTGTTCTTGATGTTTACATTTATCAAGCTAGAGACATCCAAAACATCTTGAGAAAAGCAAAGGGTCCTACCGTTTTTGTATCATTGACTTGGAAATGTGTTGGTTTATACGTAAGGTTTAAACAATTGATATTCAAAGAAAGTTTTTGAATCTATTAGTTATAGTTGATTATAATAAATATTTTAACAAGTATAATGGGTCATTTCATTTGAGACAGAGAAATGGTGTTTAGACTTAGAGACTGAGACAGAGAAATGGGTTTAGATTTAAAGGCAGAAAGTTATAGGAATTTACATAAATGGTCCCTATAGTTAAATTTAGTTTATTATATATATAAATGACAAAAATACCCTTAATATTTGTTAAAAAATAACTGGGTTTAGCTCTAATACCCTAACATGTTATAAAATTGAAACTATGAAACCTCAACCTGTTAAAAAAAGTTAGTACCTAAAGGCGAAACTTGCTATAAACCATAGGGTACATATGTGTAATTAACTCCAAAATCAATTTACTGAGTGTGTAAAAACCTACTAGCATATCATCAATGAGACCGTTTATCACATTTGACTTTCCATTTCTTTAGCATGCTGTGATTGTCTACTGATGTACTATCAATTCCTTTTTTACACAAAACTCTTTTGACTTTTTCTATGTTTTTGGCTTTTTCAAATTTTCAAATGTTTTTTATTTTCAAAATTTTTACTCCCCCTAAAATCCAAAACATTTAAGGAAAATTTAACAACCCGATGCAGATAGCTTTATCTCGCCATCCATTTTCTACTTCACATGCTCTATTTTGTATAAAATACCCCTATGATTTACAACACATTGACTTTTAACAGTTTGAAAACCATTTTCAACCACTTGTGAAATTAATCATATTTGTTCAGCCGTGAGGGTTTCGGCATATTCAATCAACATACTTTTTTTTAAATTTTTTATTTTTAACAAATTTAAAAAACATATTTTTTCATTTTTCAATTCTTGACAAAATAAGAATATATTTTTGGTTTTTATATTTTTCAATTTTTAGAGTTTTTGAATTACGTTTTATTTATATATTAAAACAAACTAAACTCCCTGTTTTTCATCCGCAGGGTACTGCCTCCTCCCGTGCTTGGCTGCTCCTCTCCTCAATTTGACATTCATCTGTCTTCAGGAGCACCTGCACATTCAAACAACTCAATCATTTGAATAATGCAACCCATGCCTGTTTGACCTTGGGTATTATGACACAATAAGAATTGTTCAACTTCGGAAAATCTTTGTCATTTTTAACATAAACTTTTTCATTCTTATTATCAACCTTCTTGGTTGAATTGATTTTCTGTTTGTCACTCACAGAAGTTTGTTTCTTGAAAACCCAAATTTGTCCTTTGGAAACATTCCTTTGATAAAACCTTGAATCAGTTTGAACGTTTCATTTTTATAAATCATTCTTAGGTTTCCAGATTTGGTTTGATTCAAACTTGGAAGTTTTTGGTTTCCAATTTTGTTTTGGCTTTGAAACAACAACTTTTTGTTTCGAAATCTGTTGTGGCACAACTTTGGGTGTCTTTAGTTTCCAAGTTTGCTTTGATCCAGACCTATTTAACTTTTGTTTCTCAACCCCAACTTTCCTTTTATTTTCAACATCAACAGACTTCAGATTCGGACATTTGCGACCAACATGTCCAATTTGATCACATTTAAAGATTGTTTTCTTGGAAACATCTTTAGCCTGCTGTAGTTGTTTCTTTTGAGCATAGAACTCTTCATTAGTCTGTCGACTAAATTGGAGTTCTTTCTCTTCTTTTGAACTTGTTCCGTGAACAAAGTTCGTCTTTTTCTAACAATTCGACTTTTCAGCCTTTTTCCTTTGGTTTTGTTTCTTTTTATAGCCCAACCCAGCTTTCATGTTTTTCTTTTTGTAACCAGGTTTGTTATAAAAAGTTTTCTTGCTCGTTTTTCCGGCAAATTTTTCAATTTCAGCTTTCTCGATTTCTACAAATTTGAAAACTTTGTTAATTTTATCCGGAATCACATTCTAAATCAGAAATTTAATATATAAGAATAATTTGTCAAATCCAATCATGGTATATACCAATCCTATTGAATCATCATTCGCATCTTTCTCAAATTTTGAATTTTTAAGATAACTTTTATGAAAACTTTCCTCATTTTCATAATGTGATTCAGACTTTTCTGTTTTGGTAGAATCATCTTTCAAAACACTTTCAACGACCTTACCTACTACCTCTGAATCACCATTATCATCAGATTTGGAATAGGTTATGTATATATTTTCTGGAAATTGATCAACCATGTTGAAAGCTTTTTCCATCTTCTCGTCATCATAGAATGTAAACTTTTTCTCAAACGGTGGTGGAACCTGATGATATTCTGAACCAATTCCTTCTTGTTTCTTTCAGAATCTTTATCATCTGGTTTTATGTTGAAAATACATTCAAGAACGTATGATGAAGCATTATAACTGTGTAATTTGTTATTATCTAGTTATAATTCAGCCATCTTACGTTTAAGCTCAGCTACTTCATCAATATACGAATTTAAACTTGTTGTTTTATCACATACTTGTTTTTAAGCATTTGTGACGTTTCAGAACATTGTGAAAGTCTAGATTGAACAAGTTTCATTTGGCTTTTCACAATTTCATTTGATTCTTTTGTAACTTGATATGCAATTTTTATTGAATCATATTCCTTTTTCATTTCTTGAACCATATTTTCTTTTTGTAAACATTCTTCGCTCATTGCTGAACACTTTTGTTTCAAAATCTAATTTTCATTTTCAAGAACCATACATTTTTGTGTCAGCTTTTCATCATTATCTTTCAAAACTTTTTCATTTTCAAAGATTTCTTTACATTTATCTTTGAAAACTCTCTCTATTTTAGTAAATTCAGCATCTCTAATTTTAAATTTTCTTCCTTTTCAGTATAAGCACTGCATGTTTCCATGAATTTCTTGCACTGCTCATCAATGTTATTTTCAATTTTATTCGACGATTCAGAAGAATCAATTTGAGTTATTACCTCTGTTTCTGGCACCTCAACTTCTTTTGCCGTCTGTTTCTGATCTTCATTGATTATCTGCTGTTTTTTAGCAACAGCTTCCTCTGCTGGCTTCTTCAGCTTCTCATCACCTGTTTTCTGACTTTCTTCACCAGCTTCTCTTGCTTTCTTCTTCAGCTCATCAACCTTCTGTTCACTTTCACCACTGCCTTCCTCTGAAGTTTTCTTCAACTCATCCATTATCTTCTCTACACTTTTCTGAAGTTATTCTTCATCTCTCTTTCTCTGACTAGCAAACATTACTTCACTTATCTTCTTTTCCAAATTTGGGATATAGTTTTTATCCTCAGATTTCTTCGTATAATACTCTCCAGAAAAAGGAATAACTTCAAGTAGGTCTTCGTAAATCACCTTACTCGAATCTACAACCAGATTTCCTTTGTAATCTGTATAGCATTCCCTCTTCTTATCCCATCTTCCCATTTTCCTAGCTTCATCGTAAGCTTTTTGCATGTCATCTAATCTGATTTCTGCAAAACGTCTTTCTCTATATGTTTTCTCTTGAACAGGTTCAGTTTTCTTTTCAGCAACCAAAGCAAACTTTTCTTTTGGAAGATATGTGTTCCAGTTGAACCCTTCGTCATCTTGAATCGTCACCAAAGCTTGTTTCTTTTCTCTTGACGATCATTCAACAATCTGCTTTTGAATCGGCTTTGATGATTGTTCACTGTTTTGATGGTAAATGGCTTTCTTGTAATAATCATCATGAAATGGATTGATATGATCATTCACTTCCCGATTCACACACTCTCTTTTGAAGTGACCTTTTTGCTTACATCGGAAGCATGTAACCTTCGACTTATCAAATCCCAACTTTGTATTCGAACCTTCAAGACACTACCTGCCTGTTATCTCCATAAAACTTTGTGCTCTCCTAAAGCCACTAGCCAAACACCATCTGATGTCAATAAGTTCCATCTCTTCTGGGTTTATCTGGTCATAATCTTCCTTTGTCATTTCGGGGTTTCCGATTCTCCCCGCCACCAGACTTTCATATGACTCCAGAATCGATGCTAAGAAACTCATCTGTTGTTTAGCAGCATTGATACTCATAGTTATAGAATTTTTCAGTTTTAAGGCAATGTTGCATTGAATCTCATCAGGTTCTGTTGTGTTTGATGTTGTCGAGGAAGAATGATAATCTGGATCATAGCTTGAAGAACTACCTTTTGGTAAATCTTTTGACTTTTCAACATTAAAAGCTGTACCAATCTTTGATGATTGATTGGTTGTCAACAGATGTCCTCGGTAATACAGACTTACGTTTTGCTGATAGTTCGAACTGCTTATTTTGTTCTGTTTTTGCAGTTCCAGCTCATGTCCCTCAAGTTTCTCAATCAAAGTATCTAGGGTGAATTCATCAAACCTTGAGTCGTTTTTCAGTATCATGACAAATGTCTGCCAGTCATCAACACACGATAATGCTTCAATCACTTTATCAACGATTTCTTCCCTGGTTTTTGTAATACCAAACCTTTCAAGTTCAATTTTAAGATGACAGAACTTTCGATCATTTGTCTCACATTCTCACCCTTCATACACTCAAACAAATCGAATTCTTTCTTTAGTAATGAAATTTTGTATTTCTTAATTTGTTTTCCACCCTCAGCTTTCATTCTTAGTGCTTCCCACACAGATTTTCATAAACCATCATGTCGAAGTAATGAAAAGATATCATCCCTAATCGACTGTTGAATTAATGCAATCATTCTTTGTTCATAAGAAAATGTCTGTTTATCTTCTTTACCTAAACTTGAAAGCAGAATTTCTTCATCTCTATCATTTACCGGTCTTTTATACCCGAATCCCAAACAAAACCAACAATTATGTGCATAAGCTTTCACCCAGTTAATAAACCTCTCTTTCCACCAGTTATAATCTTCAATATTATTAAGTTTCGGTGGTTTTGTGTGAGTTCCGTAAAAGTTTTCATGTTTCAAATCCTCGGTAATAGTTTTCGAAATGTTTTTTGGTGCGGTTGTTGTTATTTTGGATGAATCGGAAGTGAACGCGTTATAAAACTCGTTGTAAAACTCTTCAGCCATGATCTTGATCTTTGAATAACCTGCAAACAACAATCAAACACTTAAACAACTTTGCAAAACAAACAAATTGAACACCTTGATTCGTACGAACGGAGACACTGTTGATTCGTATGAATCGACACCCCTTGATTCATACGGATCGACTACTTCTAGATTCATATGAACTGAGTTAACACAAACTGATCAATACAACACCTAGATTCGTACGAATGCACCTAAACTAGATCCGTACGAACTCAGTTTCGTAACAAACAACCATGTTTTTCATTGATTTGATGATGAATTTGTTTGATTTTAAGTCTGAAACTTTGTAGGATTGTTTAAAAACGTTTTTCGCATAAAATGTTTGAAAATCAGACGTTTCTGACCGTGAAAACATCTTGAATCTGAGCTTGAAAGATAAAAAGAATGAGTAGAAGATGAATAGAAGAAGATATGTGTAGAAGATGATGAATTCAGCTCTGAATCTGATGAATCTACTTGAATCTTTCTGAATTCTTGTGTCTTCAATCTGTGCAATCAATCACCCACTCTGATACCACTTGTGGATTCGTTCTAGGATCGATTCCGTAACCGTTGAATGCGTAGAACACGTATCTTGTGCAGAATCCAAGTACGTGTGTAGATTGAGCACAAGAAGTAATTAACTGTTGATTTCTATTGATGCTTTAACAGTTTACAACCACGAAATCATACTGCAAGAGATTCCCCCTTGATCAGCCAAAGTTCTCTGAATGAATCAAGACCCTACACCTATTTATAGGGATTGTTCATTTCTACCAACATATCTACGAATGGCCCTTGGTTTGTACGAACCCACAACTACGAAAGGACATAAGTACGAATCAACATGCATTTGTACGAATCAGCTAATCTCCATTCGTACGAACCTGGAAATACTTCTCATGAAATATTAAGTTAAATCTCTGTCTTGACTCTTTTGTTCAGCTACGATACGTGATTGACGGAAGCGATAGACATATGCACTCACATCCGGAATATAAATATGAATTTGTGTACTCTTATCTTAACACATAATTGTATTAAGACTGTTTAAAATAATGAATCAATAGAATTTCTTGGTGCATGCGTCTGTCGACTTCGTCTTGTATCGAGTCTTTTATGTTTGTAAATAGACCAGGGCACGTTATACGAGAAAAATGTCAAATATAGGGTGAGAGGTAATTTCAAACGGAATTAGAAGTGGTAATTTCGTTTGAAATGACCATGTCACATTCAAACGAAATTACTGATTCCGTTTGAATGTGATTTCGCTTGAGGCCGGTTCAAGTGGAATTACTTTGCCTATATATATGAGTGTTCTGATTCCGTTTGAATGTGTGGTGTATGTGTGATTCCGGTGCCGAAGTGCTGCCGAATTGTCAACTCGCTGTAAAACTTTGTCAGATTAATCAAGAGACAGTTTAAAGTGTATATCTAGCTGAATTGAACTTGATACGTCTGTTTCCGCCTTTCGTATTCAGAAAAACTCTTCTGAATGACTCGTTCGGGTCTGAAAACGATCATACAAGTGGTATCAGAGCTTAGGAGGAAGAGTTCTTACCAATTCAGCTAAAATTTATGTTTTCTACACCTTCTTTTTCAAAATTAACAACTTTTCACGGTTAAAATTGGCTAAATTTCTCATATATTGTGTAAAATAGTGTTTTAATGAATCCTTGAAAGAATTGGACTTAAATTAGATCTAAAATTGGTAAAATTGCTAATTCCGCTTGAAAAACAGTTCGAGAATGATGACATCAGCAGTATTTCGCTTGAAATAGTATCTTGATTTCGCTTGAAAACCTTATTCCGCTTGAGTGATTCCGTTTGAAATCAGTAATTCCGCTCCAAATTGTGATTCCGTTTGAAAGAGTGTTAGTTCACACGGAAGTAGGTATTCCGCTTGAAAGGGTATTTCGCTTCAAAGGGTTATTCCGTGTGAAGTTGGTTATTTTGTTTGAACCGGGTAATCTCGTTTGAAAAGGGATTCCGCTTGAAAAGTAATTTCGTTTGAAAAGATTGTTTTGTAAAATTGTTACCGAAACATGGAAGAGGAGTTTTATAACGCATTTGCTACTACCCCGACTACTCCAGCATCTGTTACTCAGAACTTGACCATGGAAAATGAAACGGGTTCAAGTAAATTATTTGGATGCTTGGGAGTGTGTTGAAACAAAATATGTTAGACCTTTGAATGATGAGGAAGAGGAGATTGCTATTAAAGATCTAAGTGTTGATGATAGAAAGAAATAGAAAAATGAAAAGATGATGATTAGTTTATTGCATCAAGCAGTTAAAGAAGATATCCTGGTTTTACTGCAACACACTGGAAGTGCATATTCAATTTGGAGAGCTTTAAAATCAAAATTTGTTGGAAGTAAAGAAATGATCAAGAACAAGAAATCACTTTTGAAGAAAGAATTTGATCTATTTCGTGGTTTGAGAACTGAGAGCACCAAGCAGATTATTGAAAGATACTGCAATCTGTTAGTTCAAATGAAGAGAGTGAGCATCAATAAAGATAATGAAGAGCTGATAGAGAAGTTAGCTGATGCGTTGCCACATGAAACTTGGGGCACGTATTTGATGATGTTGAGAAATAAGAAAGATTTTGGGAATTTGACACTGAACAAATTCATTGAAAAGCTTGAAGCTCAAGAGATGGAACAAAGAAAGATCTCAAGAATGAAAGATTTTGATGGTGAACAAGATATCGGTCTTTATTACAAAGGAGGTATCAGTGATAAAACCAACATGTAACCAAAAGTTGAAACTGCATTCAATGCTAATAGCTCATCTGGAGGAACATCTAAAGGATCAAACAGCAAAACGAGTTTTTCTTCATATCCATCATTTGATCCAAACTGTTCAACAACCAAGAATGGAAAGAAGCTTCAATGCAACATTGTGTTGAATATTGAGAATGATGAAAATTTTTCGGAAGAGGTTGCAAAAAGTCATATGTCTTTGTTGGGAACTGTTCTGGAATCATATAGAAGTCTTGTAGCAGGAAAGATCGGAAATCCAATGTTAACAAAAGAGGATTACGATCAGATTGATGCTGAGGAGATGGAATTGATGGATATAAAGTGGTGTTTGGCGAGTGTTTTAAGAAGAGCTGGAAAGTTTAAACAAATTACGGGAAGAGATGATTTCCGTGATGCAAATGTTTCTACTTTAGGATTTGATAAATCTAAAGTTACTTGTTTTCGTTGCAGGGAAAAAGGACACTTCAAGAGAGAGTGCACGAATCGCGAAGCAAGTGGAGCTCAAAATTCGTTCAACAACAATGACTATTATCGGAAAGCAATTTATCATCAAGTTGCTCAACAACAACAAGAGCCACAAACTGCACATGCCAGGAAGACAATTGAAGAGTCATCAAAGAGAGCATGTATGGTGAATCAGGAAGATAAGAAGTCATCGAAAGGTTTCAGTTGGGACAAATATGTTTCAACTGATAGTAAAGCATGTCTGATAAATCAAGATGATGAAAAATTACCAGAAGGGTTTAGCTGGGCAAATTTCAGTTGGGATGATTATGATTCAAACAAAATTTCAAATCACAAAGCTTTTGTTGCTCGTGTTGCTAAAGAAAGTGATAATGATGATGATTATTATGCAAGAAGAATGGAAAAGCATTTGAAAATGATGGAAGAATTTGACAGTGATGATGAAAAAGCTAAAAAGAAAAAGAAAAAAGTTAAAAAACCAGTTAGCAGTGATAATGAAGAAGTTCCTGTGATAAGAAAGAAATTAAAAGACATTCCAGTTTTCAAAGTTGATGCAGAAGCTGATGCACAAAAGATTCCAGTGAAATGTGAAAACTGTGAAGCAGTGAAGAAGCTAAACAATACTTTGATTCATAACATGAACAGATTAAAAGAATCCTATGATGTTTTAAATAAAGCGATGAATCAGTACAATCAAACAAGCAGTGAACAAGCAACAGCAATGAAGACACTTCAAGGAGCTTTCATGACAAAGCAGAAAAGTATTAACAGTTACATTGAAAAATGTGTTGTGCTTGAACAGAAACTGGAAACACAAAGAATTGAAACAGAAAGAGTAAACCGTTTGTTAAAAAGTTACTCATGTACTTCTTATGTTTTGACAGGATTTATCCAACTGTTGAAGGCATGAAGGCATTTGATGAAGAAGAAATGACTGAAGACAAAAGTTCTGAAAAGAAGAAGGATACTGAAGTGAAGATTTCTAGTAAGAAACAAAGTGCCAGTTATATAAAGTGTCCACCTTCGCTTGAAAAAGGATATTCTCCTAGAAATCCAAATTCAGAAAGAGTAAAAAAGGCAACAAATTTACAGTGGGAGTCTGAGTCTTCAGAAAATTTGGCAGACAACATTGATGTTACTTTCACATCGTCTGACACTGATCATGAGTCCGAATTAATAAAGAAAGTGGTCGATCAGGTGTTGGATAACGATGAAACCGAGGAGTCAAAGTTGGAATCAAACTCAGAGTCAAAGTTGGAGTCAAACTCAGAGTCAAAGTCTGACAAGTCAAAATCAACAGTAAAAAAGGACAAACGGGTTTATAATAAAGAATTTATGCTATCAAAATCTAATTTGAATGAAGAAACATTTGAAGTGGCTTATACTTTGAATGATTCTGACAAATTATATTCTGATGATGAATTTCCAATAAGAGGTGTTAAAACTGAAATGATCAAAAAGGTTTTCAAACTAACAGAAATTAATATTTCTGAAATAAAAGATGTAAATCTTTCTGAAAATCTTAAACCTTACACCTCAAGAGTACAACAAAGAGAAAACAAGAAAAAGGGTTACAATTCTGGTTCAGGTTATCAAAAGAAACCAAACCATAACGGTAATTTCAAAAGAAAGGGATTAGGATTTATTCCACCGAAAAATTATAAAAATGAAAACCAATAACTGTGTTTGTTTTAGGAATGTCATCAGAAGAAGAAAAGGAGAAGTTGTTCAGGAATCAATCAAATAAAGAATTTTTTGCTAAGAAGCAAGAAGAGATGAAGAAGGATATTGCTCAAAAGAAAGAAACGAGAATCTGTTTTCAATGAAAAATAATTGGTCATATTTCCAGAAGTTGTCCAAAGGCAATTCAATCAAAATAGGGAGTTTCTTTTAAGTTGAAAGGAAAGATTGTTGAGAATGAACCACCAACCAAACAATTTAAAGTTTTCAAAAATTCGAAGTTTGAGGTTTGTGAATGTTCAAAAAGGTTTTATAAGAGGAAAGAAAATCTTGACAATCACAAGTGGGTTGTTAAGAAATCTGATGATAGTTCTAGCAATGATTCTGATTCGTCAAAATCAGAGGAGCTATCTTCTGGCGATGAATCTGATTCCAGAAAGTCAGAGGAGCCATGTGTTGAAGAAAAGTTGGAAACATTAGTACCTCCAATGGATGATGCAAATTTTCCACCATTGAGGGCTGGAAATTTTAAACAAAAAGTTGGTAAAGTTGAGATTTCAAATCAATTTTTCTCTGAAAAGAAAGATTTTGATATTGAAAAAGTTTTTAATCCCAAAGTGCAACATATTTTTGGTAAAATGGTTGATGGGAAGGTTAAAGGAGTGAAAGAGTTTTATGAGAAGAAAACAAATGTTAGGATCGGAGGCTCTTATGAGAGTGTTTGTTTGTGTAAATTGTATCAATCAATGAATATGAAAAGCATGTAAGGTGCAGCGGAAATGAACAAACTTTGTTAACACAATCATAAAGAGAAATGGATTTGATAAACACATGAATTGCATCAGTCGAAAGATTACCAAGTAAATCAAATGATTACAATGCAAGCTTACAAATCAACTCCCCCTCAGCCTGATACTCCAGCGGTTGGTTGCACAAGATGAAAGGATTGAATTGAGGAGAAGAACTCACTCAAAATAATCAAATGTAACAGTACAGAGTACTGCTCCATTTATAGACAAACCAAACCGTTGAGGCATCTCAGCTGACGTCACCATGAAAGCGACGTCTAACAGCCTAACAACCTGTAACAACTGTTCCTATACAAACACTGCTAATCTTAACCACTGATTCTACATAAGACAAGTAATACATTAAACTGCTGCTATCTTCTTCCATCAGTGCTTTCCTCAAAGTTGATCAGTCCTTGAGTGGGCTGTGCTTTGTCATCAGTAGATAGAGCCAGCAGTGTTTACTTCTTCAGGACTTAGTCATCAGTTAAAAGGGTAACAGCAGTTGTATACGGACAGTGGATAGAGAGCCATCAGTTGTTGTAATCACTTTCAAGGGGAAAGTCTTAGTGTAAACAGCTGCTTATTGTGAATCCACTGTTGTAAACCAGTTTTGGCTTTCATTATCTGTTCCTCTGGTAGGGTTCAATCCCAACAATCTCCCCCTGGAACAGATAATGCCAAAACACTTCATTATTTTGGATCTTTATTCCTCATCAGAAGTTCACTAGCTTGTTTTTTAAATTCTGCTTCAAATTCTTTGGAACTTAAGTCATCTTCATCCCTGCACAGTGAAAGTTCAAGGAGATCCTGCAAATCTTCAACACCAAGACCTAGTGCTTCTTTCCTTGATATATACTTCACTTCTCCACTGGATCTGACTAGAGTCAATACGTGGGTCTTTTGGTCAGACATCCACTTTAGTACTTTTAAACCCAATAGGTTTCTTGGGAGAGATTTATTTTCAGATGAGCTTGGAGATTTTGGCATTGAGAAAAATTGTAAAGCAGTATCCTGAACTTCAGACATTCGTTTAAAAGCCTCTTCTATTACTTCATTTGCTGCAGCTATGTCTTCTGCAGCTTCTTGTTCAATCAGCTCTTGTCTTTTTCTTTGTTCAAGTTCAGTGTCTGAGATATCTGCTGCAGGTTTGGTTAATACCTTTTTGAACAGGTTCTGAAGGCTCACTGAGCTCTCTTCTTTTAGATCCATTTTCTTGATGGCTTCTGTGAAGTACTCAGCTTCCTTTTCTTTTTTTTTTCACTGGTCAGCAGTTTTCCTTTTTCTTGGTTTTCCCCAAGGATAGGGTTATCTGCTGATGTGATCAGTGTTTTAAGATAATCAATCCGCTGTTCTAGCTTTTCGTAATCAGGCCTTTTAGAAGTGTCTGAAACTGTTATCCTTCTTTTCTTAAGCCTTTCATAAGCCTCGTCGGTATACTGCTTTGTCCATTTTGATATGGCTTCAGCAGTATTCACCTTAGCATCCACCAGCTCCTGTTTTTTCCTTTTGTACTCGGATGTAAGATCAGCAATGAGCTTTTTATATTTGTTCCAATTTGGAGTTGTATTCTTCTTTCTTGGATCATTTTTAATCCTTTCAATTCTGTTTGCTTCATGTTTTAAGGCAACCATTGGCCATTCTTCAAATTGGTGTTTTTCAGCTTGATAGAATTTTTCTTTCATGATGTATGCAAGATAACTTTTTCTCATTTCGTTTCATTGATCTGCTTTTTCTTTGCTCAGATCTTGTGCATAGTTTTCCATCAGCTTGACTTTTGTGAGCAAAAATTCCAATTTTTCAGAAATGGCTTCATCACCTTGATCTTTGCATTCGAGTTTAGCTCTAATCTTTGCTTGCCTTGCTTTCATCTCGAGATATTCATCCATGTATTCTTGGACTATGAAACCTATGAGAGAAGGAAATCTTCCTTTTGAAGGATCATCCTCTGTGTAAAATTGTTTCATCTCATTTTTCACAGCTTCTAGTTCCAGTGGATATTTAGCAGCAACAGGATCATATTTTTCATCAGTTGCCTGAGTTGTTTCTCTTTTTCTTTTGTGAAACTTTAGGGGTGGAGGTACTTTTGGTTGTGATGTAGGAATGATGAGAGCAGTGGTGGATGGTTGACAAACAGCTGTTGAAACAACTGGTGCTTCAACCTCTGTTGTCATTACAACTACTGATGTGTTAGTAGATGTCTTCTGCTTTTGAGCAGGGGTTGAAGTTTGTGAAGTTGTTTTTGGTGGTGGTGATGGAGAATCATCAGGTATGAAGATCCTTCTCCTTTTTATTGTAGGAGAGGCTGATGATGTCTTGAGTGGATCAGTGGTGGTGGTTTGAGAAGTGGAAAGTGTTTGACAAACAGTTGTTGAAACAACTGGTGTTTCAACCACTGTTGTCATTACAACAGATGTTGTAACATCTGTTGTCTTTTGCTTTATAGCAGGAGGTAATGATGATGATGGTAAGGCAGTGGTTGTGGTAATGTGTGATGAAGTGGTGTGTGTTGTAGAGATGGCAGCTGTTTGACTAGCAGTTTTTGAAACCACTGGCATTTCAACTGTTTAGATGGATGTTTGAGATTTGGAGCCTTTGAGAGATTTAGATGTCTGTTTTTCTTGTTCTGATTCAACATACAGGCCATCTTCAATTCCCTTTTTCTTCAACTGCTTGATATTCTCCCCCTTTTTGGCATTATCTGCAAGGGGTTTATCCATGAAGAGTATAGTGGAAGGAACTTTTCCAGTGTTGCTTTGGATATGAGCCTTGATAGCTTTGATGTCTGCTTGAGTATCTTTAAATCTTGACTCCACCATGTTTGTCAGAATTTTTACATGTATTTCATGTTGCTGGTCAGCCATTTGTTTTTGCTTTTCAAGCAGGGGTTGGAATAAGTTCCACAACTCATTTGCAGCCGGTGCAGGTTGTGCAGATGCTTGAGCTGGAGCAGCAGTGGATTGTGCTTTTTGAGCTTTTAGCAGCTGTTGCATCATATCCTTTATTTCAGCAACTGATGTTTCAAGTTTCTCAACTCTGCCCGTCAATTCCTGATATTTTGAATCATCATCCAATTTAATGGAATCATCTGTTTCCCCACCAGCAGTGGTTGTATCAATATGTGACTTAGGAACTGAGTCCCAAAAATCACCCATTGATGCCCCTTGTTCTTGGTACTGGGGACTTCTTTCTTCAGCACTTGATAACATTGTTATTTTACCAGTGGTCAAAACGAACTCACTAGTAGTTACCAGAGGTGCTATGGAAGAAATTGCCTTCAAGGGAGTCTTACTAATGAAACAACTGTCCAAATGCAGATATGTTGATCCATCACTTGTAGTTGCTGCTCCACTTGAACTACCACCAAGAGTTACTTGTAACTCAAGGGGTGTAACCTCCTCAGTTGTTGCTGGGATAGCAGGGGTAGTAGCATCAGACCCAGTCACTTGTGGGAGTATACTCTCAGTGGTAGGTGATAGAGAGGAACTGGTTTGTGTCTGAGCTATAGCAATTGCATGCAACAAGGGTATTATGGATTGTGGTAAGATGATTGTTGAGGGTATGGGTGTAGAAAGAGACATGCCCTTGGGATCAGGACTGAGGAAGATGGATCCGATTGGGTCCAGAGCTTCATATTGTGGGGTCCATGTGCTTACAACCTGATCCTTTTGTGAGGATGCAGGAGGAGTTTGAGGCAATGGTGGAGATCTTTCTACCAACTGCTGTGAGGAAGTAGCAGCAGTGGTTTGTGGTAACATTTGTTTTGTCACTAGCAGTTCCTCTGGGATCTCATCTTCCAGAGTTGCCTTTGTTTTGGGTTTGGTGGGTTTTCTGGATGTTTTCTTTTTGGTCTTTTTGGTAGTGCCAGGTGTGGGTTTCAAAGCAGTGGTAGTGCTGCTATGATCACCTGGAGGAGTGGGCTCAGCACCAGATGTCTGAGGAGCAGTGGTAACTGCTAAATTCTGCTCAGACACCCCTGCTTTTGTTTTTATTGGTGCCATCATTCTAGAAAATGTTTAAGTTGTTAACCCTTTTATTTAAAAATAGACACCCTGTTTGAGCAAATTTTCATTTTCTTTTCCAAATTTTTGTTTAAAATAGTAACTTAAAAATCTTGGAAAAAGTAAAAATGCTTTGCTATCAACGTTTTTCACCAAATCATCAAGGATTTCCTGGGAATAGTTAAAATTTTCATTGTTTAAAATAGCATAACCCAGGCACTGAATCTTTGAAGGTATTTCGTTAAAAGCAGTTGTTTTATTCGAGACACACATCAAAAGAGTGTGAAATAAAAACCTAGGTGCAGAAGGAAAGAAACCTTTTTGTAAGGTATCTCTTTTTGGTTGTTCTGCGTATCCCCTTTTTAAGAAACCAGTTTTCAACTCGGTTTTATCGAAGGAAGTTTTACCTTTCTGATCATCGAGTTTAAAGACTTATGAGATGGATTGAGGAGTAATTTGAATCGCTTTACCCTGTATGGATGAGTTGATGGATACTACTTTATCGTCTTGATTTTCAAGCGTAGCATTTTTCCTAAACTCTCTCTGGGTTTGCAGGTAAATGTGAGCATCTGCTGTTAACAAAGTTTTGTACTTTGATTCAGATAAGGTGTCGATGATGGAATCGAAGGTGTGGTTGTTTGTGGGTTTTGTGAGTAGACCCAAATAGTTGTGAGGGGATTTGTATGGTATTTCAATGGATTCAGCGGCCGTTTGATCGACCTCTTTGGAAGACGGTGGTGATTTTGGTTTTGATTTTGATTTCGTCATTTTGAAAAGGAAGAAGAAGAACAGAGAATGATTTGGGATGGAGGGTTGAAAACTGATTTGAGAAGAGAATTTTAGAATTCAATTCGACAGTGTAAAACCCTGTTTGGGTGTTTTGATCAGAGTTTTATTAAGGAAAAAAATGAGTGCTGATGTGGCAGCGGTTACAAAGATCTGAGGGCTAAGAACTGACCACGTGCCAACCTCTGATGAAGTGGATGAAGAGTGGAGGACAGTTGTTTTGAGAACCACTGATGTACCAAGCCTCAGTAGTTACAACGGTAATAATGTGATAACAGTGGATGATTTTTACTATCAGTAGATAGCATATCAGTGGATAAGACACTGATTTTGAACATCAGTGCTTGCCAAGAAATTGAAGGATCAATGGCTGACTTTCAGCAGTGGACAGTATTTAGGAAACAAATGTTTGAGCAAAACAGTGGTTAGGGGTAAGGTAATGGTAATGATTTGAAAGACTAGTATGTCAGCAACTGTTATGAGACTTTTCATTCAAGGTTTTGCCACATGTCATTTACACATTTTGAAGCTTTTACAACTCCTCGACAGTGGTTTAGTACCCCAGATGATGTAAACTTTTTACTAAGGCTACTCATTCTTGCTATAATATTTAAATTAAAACAAGAGTACCCCAGTATTTCAAGGTCTTTTAGCAATCCATCTTTGATCAGTTTTAAGACAAACTTGAGTTAGATATGACCTTGACACTTGTACCAAATTCCTTTTGATCTGTTTTGAGGATAATATAACCAATAAAAATAAAGGTTATACATCCTGACAGGAGATTGAAACTTTTACTATAAAAAACCAGTAAAGGTTCAAAATATATTATTCTTAAAAAAATGAAGAATGATATATCCTGCCTTATTCGAGAGAATCCTTTTTCAGAAAAATAAATAAAGGATTTTCTGAAAACAACATCAAAAAGAATCTGGTATAATTTTCCACTGAAACTTCTAATCATATCAATCTCAAGCTTATGAAAATGGTCAGTGGTTTGACAACAGTGGTATGAAATTTTAAATACCTTTTGACCACTGTTTGGTACCATTCTCTTGTTGATTGATTGACAACAGAAAAATGAGGACACAAGATCACATGTGTTTTCGAAAACCCTGGTGTAGATTTTGTTACCATGTGATGATTCTGAAAATTTGTCTAGTCCTTTTGAAAGTTTATTCTCTGCGAATACTATTGTTACCTGAACCTTTTCCAGAACCAATGAATGCACACAGTTGCTTAATGATCATTTTTACCCCAACTTTTGACTCTTAAGCGTTTTATATTTATACTCTTTTCTTTTGACTTCAAAAGTTTTGAGATAAACACACTTTTTGAGTTTTTATGATTATCTTCTTCCCTTTTTACCCTTCCCATTCATAAGTACTGAAATACTCACTGGGAGGCATTTATTGAAGGAATACTTATTCCAAAATCATTTTGCAGTAATGTTTTGAGAGATTTGGTCATTTATACACATGCTCATGCCAAATTTCACATCACCTATGATCTGGACATTTTTTACCCCTGATTTTCTTAATGTAATTTTAACTAGGTTGGTTTGTTCCTTTTGAGGATCTCAACCTGTTTTTCAACACATAAGATCAAGTGACTAAAGTTTTAATTTCCCTCTCTTTCGTTAGCAAAAACACTAATGTTTTTGTGAACATAGGTTTTTGTTAATCCGAGGTTCATACTTTAGCATTTAATATAATGAAAACATCACAAATTTCATAACAACAGTTGAAATCAATTTTGAAAAGAAGAAATAATATCATAGTTTAACAGATATGTTTTCAGATCTGAAAACTATGAGTGACTTGTGTATGACATCACTTGTTGTGTGAAATTTTTGTGTCTTATGACATCTTAGTTGTTTTACAGAGTTTTTGAATAGTATTTTTGAACTAATTACTCGTTACTCTGTTTTTCAACTGAATACAACCAACCTTAGTATCAATGAATCTTTGAGCTGAACGGTTATGTCAAATTGATTGTTAGATCGAATTTGACTGTCCGGGCTCTGATACCAATTGTTAGGATCGGAGGCTCTTATGAGAGTGTTTGTTTGTATAAATTGTATCAATCAATGAATATGAAAAGCATGTAAGGTGCAGCGAAAATGAACAACAAACTTTGTTAACACAATCATAAAGAGAAATGGATTTGATAAACACATGAATTGCATCAGTCGAAAGATTACCAAGTAAATCAAATGATTACAATGCAAGCTTACAAATCAACTCCCCCTCAGCCTGATACTCCAGCGGTTGGTTGCACAAGATGAAAGGATTGAATTGAGGAGAAGAACTCACTCAAAACAATCAAATGTAACAGTACAGAGTACTGCTCCATTTATAAACAAACCAAACCGCTGAGGCATCTCAGCTGACGTCACCATGAAAGCGACGTCTAACAGCCTAACAACCTGTAACAACTGTTCCTATACAAACACTGCAAATCTTAACCACTGATTCTACATAAGACAAGTAATACATTAAACTACTGCTATCTTCTTCCATCAGTGCTTTCCTCAAAGTTGATCAGTTCTTGAGTGGGTAGTGCTTTGTCATCAGTAGATAGATCCAGCAGTGTTTACTTCTTCAGGACTTAGTCAACAGTTAAAAGGGTAACATCAGTTGTATACGTACAGTGGATATAGAGCCATCAGTTGTTGTAATCACTTTCAAGGGGAAAGTCTTAGTGTAAACAGCTGCTTATTGTGAATCCACTGTTGTGAACCAGTTTTGGCTTTCATTATTTGTTCCTCTGGTAGGGTTCAATCCCAACAACAAAGAAACCAGGAAAGAATGGGTCGTCCCAGGTTTATGACTGGGATGGAACCTATTATGATCAGTAAACTCTGGACTTGCCGGAGCTCCTAGGTTGGTAAATGTGGAGCAGGTATCGGCATCTTTCTTGAGAAATTCACTCTGGTGATATTTCGACTTACAAGTGGTAAATCAGGGACATTAAGTTGTACTTGATTTTCTACAATTGGTGTTTGTTGATTGAACTTAAAATTGTTAAATATTTCAAGTGGTTAAAGAAAAACAAGGTGATGAATTGATCCCCTAACCTACAAGTGGTTTTATAAAATCAACAAATCTAATTTTCCGGAACAACCATTTGATTAAAACAAACTTAAGTGTTTTGAAATCACAATGGAAAAATAGTTTGTTGTAAGGGGGAGTTCTGATTGTTTATGCCAAGTGGATGGCGAATTGAAGTGATTTGATATCAGTTGTCACTTTATTTGTACAGTTTGTTTTCAAATTTTCTTTAAATGCTTTTGAATTTTAGGGGGAGTAAGAATTTCAGAAAATCCAAAAACATTAGAAAATTTGAAAAGGTAAAAAAAAAATAAAAAAAAAAAAATGAGTTTTGTTGTGAAAAAGAGGAAATGATAGTACATTACTAGTCGATCACAGCATGCTAAAGAATTGGAAAGTCAAAATGTGATAAATGGTCTCACTGATGATATGCCAGTAGATTTTTACACATTTAGTAGATTGTGACGAGATATAAACCTAAATTTCAAACTTACTTATATTGTGGGGAACATCTCTCGGATATATGGGTAACCCCCGAAATCTTGTTTGAAAGGTCCCTCTTTCTGAGATACTAGGTCTTTATGCTTAGTGATATCTGGGGTATTATCCCGGGACTTCTGATTTTGCGGAAGCAATGGCCTAGTCCCCGGAGAATACTTTACGCTTGCTTGAAATATAGCCCACCCTCAGCATAAAAAATGATGAAACATTGCAAAATGCTAATCATGTGCTGTTGAAGAAAAGATTCTCTAAAGGGAACCCACCAAAAGTCGAAGCCGTCATCTATCTGCTGAACGGAAGTTCTGACCTGAGCTCTCACGGCCCTCGCATTTAACCCCTTATAGATATCATCTAGGTATACTCACCTGTAAGACTGAATATTGGGATCTGGATACGGGAGTATATTCTGAGGTGGGACACGCGATTAAGTTTAAGTGCTTAAAACATTAATCTCGTATATCGAAACAGTTGAAAATTGTGTGAAAATTTAAGTGGATCAGTATACTGACAATCTAAGTGAATCATTTAGAACAGAAAATGTTTAAAGCTTAACGGTGTTGGTTATTTGTCTCAAAAACTGATATGATCCTCTTACACAAACTCTCAAAAATATTGTTTGTAAATATTTCTTTATTGCATTTTCTTTCATTGTAGAATCCAAAAAGATTTTAGTGTGTTTTAGCATAAATTTTGCAAAATCCAAAAAGATTTTTGACAACTGATGTTGATGAGCCGATTTTCAAAATTTCAAGTGCTAAACATGATGAACAGGTTTGGGAGAGTGTGTATAAAGAAGTTTTATAAGTGGTTTATCAGAGTTTAACATTGTAAAATCATTTATTTTTGAATGATTCCTACAAGTGGTCATCAGAGGTTTTAAAATGTTAAATCATTCAGTTCATACAAGTGGTAAGCAGAGAATAAATTTTTCAAAATTTTCAATTTGTGAAATTTATTTCTGGGTTAAGATTGTGCAGGTAAGCCAGGTTCCGATACCTGAAAATTGGATGAAAGCAAGGTCACGATCTTGAACTTGTGAAAGCCAGACTGCGATCCTAGCTTATCGAAAGGGGGAGTCTGAAGACATCCGAGGAAAGGATATGTGTTGGTGTTGAGATGAAGAGAAGAGATAGAGATTGAGTAGGATGCTTTACAATGTCAGATACTTCAAAGGAGTTCGAGAGGACTGATAAAGACTAAAGACTCGACACTGTAGACTCGTCAAAATTCGAGGGGGAGTCTGTTGGTGCATGCGTCTGTCGACTTCATCTTGTATCGAGTCTTGTATGTTTGTAAATAGATCAGGGCACGTTATACGAGAAAAATGTCAAATATAGGGTGAGAGGCAATTTCAAACGGAATTAGAAGTGGTAATTTCGTTTGAAATGACCATGTCACATTCAAACGAAATTACTGATTCCGTTTGAATGTGATTTCGCTTGAGGCCGGTTCAAGAGGAATTACATTGCCTATATATATGAGTGTTCTGATTCCGTTTGAATGTGTGGTGTATGTGTGATTCCGGTGCCGAAGTGCTGCCGAAGTGTCAACTCGCTGTAAAACTTTGTCAGATTAATCAAGAGACAGTTTAAAGTGTATATCTAGCTGAATTGAACTTGATACGTCTGTTTCCGCCTTTCGTATTGAGAAAAACTCTTCTGAACGACTCGTTCGGGTCTGAAAACGACCCTACAGAATTTAAATAAATAAATCCATACATCAGGTGTGAAAATGAGATTAGCTCAAGCTTCAAGTTAATGAAAACGCCACCACAAGGTGTCGTAACTAAATAAATGATTCAATGAAAGTGAAGACTAAACAAGTCTATTATGGTTCTGAATAGATGAAGTGCTTGACATGATGCAGTTATTTATAAACTTTGATTTGTATTAGGGTCTAATAATACCTTAACTTAGATATTACATATTACATATCAGCGATTACGTCTGGATTATTTATGCTTCCTGCGTAGTAAGTACGAATGCTCGTGCGTTTTTCTTAGCTCTGTCTGTTGTTTTTGCCTTGTTGTCGGGTGCTTTAATCAGTTTCGGGCAATATGGTTTGATGTGTCATGTTTCTCCGCAGTTGAAACAAATATTAGAATTCCTTATACATTTTTCCTCTATATGCCCGGTCGTCTTGTAGAAGTTACAGTAGGGTGTTATCCTATAATGGCATTTTCCTGAATGTTTTTTATTACAGTTTCTACAGGTAGGTTGCTCCACTGACGGTTCAATTCGTTTCTTCTTATAGGAATCATTAGGGCAAAATTCTTGGGAAATTTTCTGGGCTAACTCTTTCTTCTTATTTTCTTCTTTTGTGCGGATTAGTCCATCTGTCAGGTTGTTAGCTAGTTCACTTATTTCTTCAATAGTCTGTAGTCTAGCGGCCTTGATCATGTCTCAGATTTCATTAACTAATCTTCAAATATAACGAGAAATTAGTACGGATTCTGGTGAAGCCAGAGTTGGTACCATTCTTACGTATTCGAAGAACTTTGTCGTATATTCACGACAATTCACATTTATCATTTTATGATTTAGCAACTTGTTAGCCATTTGGTCCTTTTCATAAGGGGGACATAATTTCCTTTCTGCCATTTCCTTGAATTTTTCCCAGTTCATGGCATAAGCCATGTCACTTCCTTTTGCCTGAAGAATTGTATTCCACCATTATAAGGCTTCTTCCTTAAAGAGGTTGGAAGCAGACATCACCTTATCTTCTTTGGCACATTTGCTGATCTTAAGAACAACTTCCGTCTTTTTCAACCATCGCAGAGCAGCCGTAGATCCTTCACTGCCTGCGAACTCAGTTGGTTTACAAGCTAGAAATTCTTTGTAGGTACACCCGAGAGTCATCGACTTTATTTTCTTGGGAATGGGGTTTTGGATAATATCATCATTGCCTCCATTGACACTATGGCTAAAATGGTCGTTACGAATATGCTTGTTACTCACAGCTTTGGTGTGTTCTACGGGGTTTTTAACAACTACAATTATTAAAGGTATAACATTAGCTATTTCTTGGGCTATTATATTTTCTATGGCATTTTTATCCAATGGATTTTCATTATTAGCATGAACTTCTGGATTATGTGATACTTCATTCGACATATGAATTGCAAACATTTTTAATTATTAATATCACATAATAATTAAAACAAAACAATACTTTCAAGAATCAAATGTGCATATATATATATATATATTTAATCTATATATATATATTTATATATATTTAATCTACAAAATTAACACATTTGTTACTTTGTATTAATTTCCTAACTTTATTGTTTAAGTTTAGGTATTAAAATAACACCTAAATGGCTTAAACCTGTGGCTCTGATACCACTTTCTGTCACAGCCCCCGACCCCACCGTGGGAGAGGGAGCCGTGAATAGTCAAGTGGTACCGGTGGTAATTTTGAAAACATTGCAGCGGAAAACTTCATCAGGATCGTAGTTAGGAAAATATCAGAGTTTAGAAACACCGGATTATATTTATAACAATTGGGAATAAAACCCATGTTTTACAAAGGTAGTTTTTAATAGGGGATAAACCCTAATTCATAAACGACGTTTCTTAAATTAATTTATAAAATAAGCCACTTCTTGAAGCCTTTTGGTGCCGTATCACAGATATACAATAATCACCTGAAACATGTTTAAAAACATCTGATCAGTAGGAAATACTTGTGAGTTCATTCATTTGGTATAAAATGACACATCTTCTTATATTTACAGTATTAAGAGTTTTTACATTCGTTTATATCTTATATTATTCAAAGGTATTTGTCACTAGTCGATTCCCGTGACGGTGGTTATATCACTGTTGATCATTCTTTCAACTAGTGACTATGGTCGTATTACTGTTGATCGTTCGTTCAACTAATGACTGTGGTCATATCACTGTTGATCATTCTTTCAACTAGTGATTGTGGTCATATCACACATTGGCTAACCCATTGTCCAATGGTGAAGATTATCAAGTAATGTATACAAAACCCCACATACCAACTGTAATTGCAGAATACAAAGAATTAATCATTGTCAGTATAACTAAAAAACATTTAGGGTTTTGCAAAGCATTTTAAATAAAATGACTCACAATAATGTGAGAAAAAAGAAGAATGACTCACCTTGTAGATTTAGGGTTTTAACTTAGAGCCTCCTGGTAATATATCCTGGTATAATTCCTGAGTTCTTTTTAAAATATACAATGCACACATGTTAGTGTAATAACCTAACTTAACTTTATCGATATAACATGAGATCAAAACCCCAATGTAGTTAACAAAGTGTAGCCTTATACAGGCAACACCTTGACATCCGTTGCTGGGTTCAGGATTGATCGGACAGGGTATCGAATCAGTGATCAGGGGTTAAAACACTTACAACGGGCTGAGTTTCGTAGAATTATAGGAGGGGTGTTGTGCAAAGAAACAACAACACGAGGTCAGAATTCGTCAAAAAGACGTCGAACAAGTGCAGAAGCTTAAGTCCCAAGCTGCTGCATTTATAAGCCAAATGGTTCGCTCCCGTGCATCGCGACAAAACTAGGGTTCCTTCCGCGTGTCGCCTGAGACGTCCATTTTTCCTAGGGAGCCTACATTGCACATATAGCCCTGCTACCTGTTACGCTCGAGATAAACACGTCTTGGTACTCCCCTGCGTGTCGCGGAAGGTTTAGGGGTACCCCCATGTGTCTCCTGAGAGTGCAGTTTCAAGATTCTTTGTTTTTCGTCCTGGTTCATGTCGTACAAGTCTAGGGTTGCGATTAAGGGTCCTTATAAGGTGTTTTTAGGTGTTGTTACATCCTCCCTACCTTGTTTTAAATCTCGTCCTCGAGATTTGGGCTACGATGTCTCCTTTAGGGTTATTTCATGTTTTAGTCCATAAGAATAGTATTAAGGTAAATGACACGAAATCAATACATGTTTAAATGAATATGAGGATATCATACAACAATCGGAAATCAACGGTTCAACTGAATTAGTTTCCGAAATCGATGTCAAATGAACGAGGTGTAATAATACAATCGCAAGGGTGATTAAGTTTACATGGGTCAAACCAAGGGTGATTAAGTTTACATGGGTCAAACCAAAAGAGACATTTATGATCAATAGATGTCTTAATTGAATGCTTACAGTTTGTGAATGACTTTTAGAAACAATAGAATTCACTGTCAAAGGAAAACTTACTTTGGTTGTCAATTAAGGAAGACTTGGAATCAAACAAGCTCAAATGAAATAGAAGCACATAAATGATTTGTCAACTATCGAATTGTGACATGAGGAAAAATCAGAGTGTTGACATTTTAAATCCTTGTTTCTTCCTCAAATGTGGTGTGATTTTGCTATGAGTTTCCCGAGGCAGACTCGTGAAGATAATCCAAGAGGTAAATCAAAAAAGATTAATTGAAAATAAGTTTCAGGTATGAAATGAAATGTAAAAGAAATGAAAGAGAATCATTACTGAGAGCTTCTGATCATAGAGGAGAATTTCAGAGCGTTTGAGAGTGACTGGGTGAGTGAAATGAGTGGGGTTAGGCGCTTATTTATAGGCTGAGAGGTGCGTTGGAGCGAATGGGATCTTCGGGCGAGAAGGGGGGGTTTGGAGCGAGTGGGACTTGGGTGAAAGGCCATTTCATATGAAAGGGGTAGTCCCTTCGCGCGAAGGGTGTTGGTCAACCTCTCGAAGGTCCAAGTTTAATTATTATTGTATTTTTAGCCGGTTTTCGATGTAAAAAGCGTAATTGTGGTTTGTACAAGCATAAACATGTAATATGGTGTTTAAAACATTGATTTTTTAGTATAAACATACAAACAAGTCTAAAATGTACACCATAAATGTAAATAAAATACATGGATTTTCATTATGATCACTAGTCTCGGATTACAAAGTTGAAACGAAATAGAATACAACATAGATACAAGTTTCCAAAAGTAGAATTACAACAATACTTTCTAAATAAGGAAAGTACAGAAATGCGAAGCGTTACAGTCTCCCCAACTTTAGGAAATTTCGTCCTCGAACTTGTTTAAGAGGAAGACTGAACGAAGAGGTGTGGATACCTGGTCTTCAAACCACTCTAGAGTTCTCAAGTGAATTCAGCGCCACGTTTTCCTTCCCATCGAACCTTGACTATGGGAATTCGACTGCGCCTAAGTTGTTTGGTTTCTCGGTCCATGATTTCAACCGGTTTTTCCAAAAAATGCAAAGTCTCGTTGATTTGGAGGTCGTCGATCGGAACTTGAAGTCCTTCATCCGCTAAGCACGTCTTGAGATTCGAGACATAGAATGTTGGATGAACGTTGCTGAGTTCTTGTGGTAAGTCGAGTCGGTATGCTACCTTGCAGATCCTTTCGAGTTTCTTGAAAGGACCTACAAAGCGTGGAGCAAGCTTTCTCTTTTTACCAAAACGAATCACTCCTTTCCAAGTATATACTTCGAGGAGCACATGACCACCAACATTAAACTCCAATGGTTTGCGTTATTTATCAGCGTAGCTCTTTTTTCTGCTTCTAGCCTTGAGAAGATTTTCGTGGATTTGTAGAATCTTGTCCGTTGTTTATTGAATAAGCTCAGGGCCAATGATTTATGCGTCTCAAATATCGTGCCAACAGATAGGCGAACGACACTTGCGACCGTATAATGCTTAAAAAAGGAGCCATTTGTATAATGGAGTGGTAGTTGTTGTTGTACGAGAACTCTATCAACGGTAAATGCACATCCCAGTTTCCACCAAAGTCAATAACACAAGAGCGAAGCATGTCCTCTAGGGTTTGGATAATACGTCCTGTCTGTCCATGCATAATTGGATAGTACTTTCCTTTTCATCTATCATACCATCCATAATACACTACCATTACCTCCTACCATCTGTAATACAATACCATTATCTCCTACCATCCATAATACAATACTATTACCAATATTTCACTTTATTACATGTACACCAACACCCTTTATACCATCCAAACAACATATTACATCATAAAGTGACAAATATAATCAAACCATCAACCAATAGATATAACTAATCAAAAAACATGTATATGGGCCTACTTAATCATTTAACATCACAAACTTTTTGTAACAAAACACGTTATATCATGGTTATACATAATGATGCACATGTGCATTTTTAATATTGGTAATGTAAAAAGTAGTGTATTGCGGACGGTAATTTAAATGAAAGTGCATTTGTCTACTACTGGTAAAATATTATGGAATTTGTCCAAAAAATGATACATATGCACATGTGCATCCATAATTGGTATTAAAAAAAAAAAGTTTTTTTTGGTAACGAAATATAGCGATTTTTCTAAGGAATATTAATTTTTTTGTGTGTTTTTTAGATATTTTTTTTGTTCACATTGGTTATCGCAGTTCTCGCAATAAAAGTGGTTCTCGCATAAACCCTACCATATATATATATATATAGGAGAAGGATCCGTTAGGAACCACCCTTTATTGCGAGAACCGCGAGAACCAATGTGAACACAACAAAAAATACCTAAAATTAGCTAAAAAACACACAAATTTTTTTTAACATTTTTTATAAAAAAATCGTTACTTTTAGTAGCAAAAAAAAAAAATTTTTTTGGCTACTAAAAGTAGCGATTTTAATGTAAAAAATAATAAAAAAAAATTTGTGTGTTTTTTTAGGTTTTTTGGGGGTTTAGTTTTTAGCATTTTAGCTGGGGGGTAGGGGAGGGGGTTTAGGTTTTTTTTTTTTTTTTTTGGGGGGGGGGGGGGGGTTAGTATTTTTTAAGTTTTTTTGGGGGGTTTAGTTTTTAGCATTTAGCTTGGGGGGGGGGGGGGGAGGGGTTTTTTTTTTTTTTTTTGGTAGGGGGGGGGTTAGGTTTTTTTAGCTATTTAGGTTGTGTTCACATTGGTTCTCGCGGTTCTCGCAATAAAGATGGTTCTCACATGAACCTTACCCTATATATATATATATAGGGAGCCGCTAAAATAGAAACCATCCCCAGTTGTAAGAACCGCGAAAACCACTCTTAACCAATCAGAAAGGGGTAATTTGGTCATTACCCCCAAATGTCTAATATCTATTTATTTTCTGCCTTTTTAAAGCTTTTCACATCAACCTCAAAATTCAAATCAACTCATCTCTCACCTCTCTCTCTCTCTTTGAAATTGAACGTGCAGTCATCTTCAAAACTTCATTATCATCTCTCATCTCTCTTGAAACCACAATAATCTTCAAGAACCCACAGTCATCTTCAAAACTTATAGATCTGAAAGCAGGTGGGTGGTCGGCGGCGGTTGACGGTGGTGGGAGGTGGTGGGAGGTGGCAGATGACGGTGGTGGGCAGTGGTAAAACGACCGAGTGGCGACAACAAGAGAGACGGGGAGAACGATGAAAGAGAGAGACCCGAGAGGCAGAGATGAGAGAGAGAGAGAGACCTGTGGCGAATGCCGGCGACGGCGCCGCTGCCTCGGCGGTGGTGACGACGGTTGCTTCTGATGACGATGAAGAGTTTACGAGGATGATGATGGTCCGAAGTGTTCACCGCCATCTTCGGCCTCCCTCTCCTCCCGCCGCCCCCTTTTGCGACCGCTGTTTGGTGGTGGTTGCGTTGGGTTTGGTGGCGGACCCCTAGGCGGTGGTGATGGTTTCTGTTCTTGATTGTGTTTTGTGGGTGTTGATTTCTTGTGGGTTTCTCTCTCTAGAAATGGTGGGTGTTGATTTGTGTTCTTGATTTTGTTTGGTTTTTTGGTATGTTGAGGGGGTTGATTTGTGTTGATTTGTTTTTGATGTTGGGGGTTTGATCTGATGGGGTTGATTTACGACTGATTTTTTTGATTTTACGGTAATTTTTTGATAAGTGAAGTATGTGGGTTTTGATCGGTTGGATTTGGGTGGCGATGATGGAAAAAAAACCTAGATTTTGATGATGATGGCGTGGCAACGATGGTGGAAGGTAGGTTTTTGAACCTGCAACCCCACTTTGTAGCCTTTTGATTATCGAAAATCTGAGCCAAACCCCGTTTTTTTCGAGATACACTTCTGTTTTGATGTTGTTGGTTTTTTATATTTTTTTCCCTAGTCGATGACAATAGCAATCCATCTGAGATACCTACTGAGTTTGCCATTTCTGGGTGCGTTCGTTTTTGCGTAAAATAGTTTTTGTAAAAAAAAAAGTTATACCGTAAACTTTTTAACGTAAACCATAAACTTTTTAACGTAAAACGTAAAAACGTAAAACGTAAAAAGTAAAAAGTAAAACGTATTTTTTTTACGTAAAACGTAAAACGTAATTTTTTTTACGTAAAACGTAAGTTTAACGTAAAACTTAAAACGTAAAAAGTTTAAAAAGTTTAACGTAAAATATAAAATGTAAAAAGTGTAAAAACCGGCGCGTGAAAACCGGCGCGTTAAAAAAATGACGCTTGAAAAAGGCAAGCGTAAAAACGGCGCGTTAAAAAAGCGACGCTTGAAAAAGCCCGACGTGCAAAAACCGGCGCGCAAAAAAAAATTGTCTTGTTTAAAAAATTTGAATTTAAAAATTCTTTTAATAAAAAAATTCTTTTTAAAAAATAAAAAGTAATATAATAAAACAAAAAAGTAATAAAAACAAAAAGACAAAAAAAAGTAATTTTACTAAACTACCCTTTTGGATTAAAATATTAAAGACATAGTAAGACAAAATGTATTTAATATTCATTTTAGTTACTTTTAATCTCATCCATCCATATTGTTGATCTAATGGTTAGGAACTGGTTCTCGCGGTTCTTACAACTGGAGGTGGTTTTCATTTTAGCGGTCCCTTATATATATATATATATATATATATATATATATATATATATATATATATATATAAGGCTTGGCTATACAAGAAACCCCATCTTTTTTAAAAAACTATGCAAACCCAATACCATCCATTGATTATGTTTCATCACACTTGATCAATGACTCTCATAATTTTGGTAACAATTAGATTTAAAAGAAATGTAATAATACACATTAGTCAACTAGAAGGGCATTTTGGGTAGTATATTCCTTCTCTTTCCACTGTCTAGTCCTATCATCTTTAATGCACCTCTCTTTCTCTCTCTTCATATCCAATTCAAAATCACAATCTCAGCTCTCTCAATTCCCTCTTTCCCATGACTTTCCCTTCTCTCTACACAACACTTACAACCTGCAAGCCTAAAGAGAGAGTGAGAGCCGTGAGAGAGAGTACCAGAGAAATCGAAAGAGAAAGAGAGGTCCAGAGAAATCGAAAGAGAGAGAGAAAACTGGTGGGTTTCCAGCCACCCACGGCAGCAGCAGCGCTGTGGCGATAGTGTTGTTGACCGTTATGGTTGGGGCAGGGGAGGCGGTAGATGCACGATGAGTGAGGCACGATGGTGGTTGGTGGAAGGTGGTGGCTGGTTCATTCTAGGTTGTTGGTAGTTGATAGCGGCGACAGTGGGTGGTTGTAGAAGGTGGTGGAGGGTGGGTGGTTGGTGGCGCCGGAGTTCGAAACGTCGTCGGAGTCAAGATCTAGTAATGGTTAATGTTCTCTCTCTCTCTCCTCTCCTCTGTCTTCAATCAAGATCTAGTAATGGTTAATGTTCATGTATTTTAAATAAATCGAAAACTTTAGGATGAGATTTTTGAACGGGATTTTTTGTTGGTTTGGTTGCTTGTTTGGGGATTTTGATCTTAACAATAATTGTTTTTTTGTTGGTTTGGTTGCTGGTTTAGCCTTTTGATCTGAACAGTAAGTGTTTTTTTTTGTTGGGTTGTTTGATTTACAGAAACAGACCCATAACATGTGTTAAGCACCTGTTAGAATAATATATAACGTGTGTTGATTTACAGAAACAGATCCATAAAGATATTCAATTGACAAGCTGGATGGATGCGGGGATATTGAATAAGTCAAATCTTTTGGGAAAGACGTTTTCGTTCGTTTATAACATGTGTTAGTGGTTCATGCTGTAACAGATCCATAAAGAAGTTTTCATGCTGTAACAAGTTTTCGTTCATTTATAACATGTTTAGCACATTTTGGAATGTATAACATGTGTTAAGCCTCTGTTATAATCTTTTTGTAACCTGACATGTATTTATGTATAAGCTAGTGGTTTACAAAACACCATGATGTGTATATACTGATCTAACATGTGTTACAATTTGTCTGTTCGGAACATGTAATTGATTAACATGTGACAAGGGTGAAAACAGTCGACGGGGGGGGGGGGGATGAGTTTAATGGTGAGCTTAGTTAATATCGTAATCTTGTTGTAACCCAACTTGTATACATATGATAACATGTAAGCATCCATTATAACCCGACTTGTATTCATGTATATCAAAAGTGGTTTGCAAAAACACCATGATGTGCATATACTGATCGTAACACGTGTACAAGTTAATATGGAACATACAAGTTAATATTGTAAGGGATAACATGTGTTAAGCCTCTGTTATAATCTTGGTTTAACCCAACATTGTGTCATGTATAAGCTAGTGGTTTCTAAAACACTATTAACTTGTATAATCTTGGAACATACAAGTTAATATTGCAACACCGTAACCCGACTTGTATTCATGTATATGAAAGTCACATCCTTTGGGAAAGAAGTCTTCGTTCATTTATAACATGTGTTGGTGGTTCAAGCTGTAACAGAACACCATGATATGTATATACTGATCTAACATGTGTTACAATTTTTCTGTTCGGAACATGTAATTGCTTAACATGTGACAAGGGTGAAAACAGTCGACGGGGGCGATGAGTTTAATGGTGAACTTAGTTAATATCGTAATCTTGTTGTAACCCCACTTGTATACATATGATAACATGTAAGCATCCATTATAACCCGACTTGTATTCATGTATATGAAAGTGGTTTGCAAGTTAATATGTGTACAAGTTAATATGGAACATACAAGTTAATATTGTATAACGTGTGTTAAGCCTCTATTATAACGTGTGTTAAGACTTCCAGAATGGATGCATAAACTCCAATAGTAACTTAATAACATAGTATACCTGATATAACGTGTGTTAAGCCTCTTTTATAATGTGTGTTAAGACTTCCAGAATGTGTTAAGTCCATACCGTTTTAACATCATGTACTAGACAAAACAAAATAAGAGTCTCACATTACATATTACTAGTAAACGAAAATACATAGCACTAAAAAAATGGCGGAGCTTCATTTGAAAATCTGCCTTAGCTTTTCAGCGGCTACCTTTGCTGCCTTAGCTTTTCAGCGGCTACCCTTACTTTATTGTTTGGGTCGGTCTTGAAACGGTTTGTAAACATGTGGGTGTGCGTATGCCAGGGAAGTTATAAAAATGTGTTTTCATGTCACACGTAACACGTGTTACGTTGTACATGGGTTTCATGTCACATGTAACACATGCATGTCCGAGAAG
Organism: Helianthus tuberosus; assembly: GCA_030545235.1. NCBI lineage: Eukaryota > Viridiplantae > Streptophyta > Magnoliopsida > Asterales > Asteraceae > Helianthus > Helianthus tuberosus. The sequence goes on from CM060360.1 coordinate 168,494,452, forward strand.
TTCAAACTATAACACGTGTTAGTTGTGTTGTGCTGCAACATAAACATGGTCATGATTCTTGAGTATCTGATCCACGTTTGACGAAACCAACGGTCCCGAGAATTGGATCTTATATCCCTTGTATCCATCACCGTCCTAATAAACAAAAAGATAAGATAACCGTTAAGTCATTAACCAGACATAAATATTAACACATTCATAGCCAAAAAATCTTTTTTCTCAAATAACATCACAAAAACAGTTACTATGGTTTAGCTGTGAAACAGGAGTTCAGACTATAACACGTGTTACGTTGGTTGTGCTGTAAGACAAACTTGGCTTAGCTGTGAAACAGGAGTTCAGACTATAACATGTGTTACGTTGGTTGTCCTGTAAGACAAACTTGGCTTTTCGTTTCTAAAAACAGATGTGCCGATTATTAGACGTCTAAAAATAAAAAATGACAACCATAGATCTAGTTAATAAAACATAATCAATGGTTGATGTTTGGCTTCATAGAATTTCACAATGATTTCGAATGTCAATCTAGTCAAATGAAATAAAATACATGGTCTACATTTATCCACATGGTCAAAGAAGTAACCATGTTCTTTTTGTCCTTTGTACATACTTTTTAAATTAACAAAGGTTAACACACGTTATATATCATTCTATCAGGGGCTTAACACATGTTATACATGAACACATGTCAGGTTACATCATGGAGTTCTGTTACAGCATGAACCACTAACACATGTTATAAATGAACGAAGAGTTCCTTCCAAAAAAATGTGACCTATTGAATATCTTTTTTTTAACACATGTCCCCGCATTAGCGTCGCCTACATCCATCCAGCTTGTCGATTGAATATCTTTATTGTTCTGTTTCTGTAAAGCAACACACGTTATATATCATTCTAGCAGGAGATTAACACATGTTATGGGTCTGTTTCTGTACTATAACGCACAAAAACAGTTACTATTCAGATCAAAAGCCCAAAACAAAGCAACCTAACCAACAAAAAACAGTTACTATTCAGATCAAAAAGCACCAAACAAGGCAACCAAACCAATAAAAAAACAGTTACTGTTCAGATCAAAATCCCCAAACCAACAAACACATTTTTTTAACACAAAAATAACTAATCCATGGATCAAAATCAAACGAGTTTGAAACCAAAACAAGTAATCCATGAATCAAAATCAAAATTTATAAACACCAGGAGAATGAAAACCAAACTAAAATCAATAGTATTGAAATTTATTACCTATAAACGTCATTTTTTTTGAAACAATAATCAATGGTATTGAAAAATAATTAATCTTTTGGCAACATTCTTAATTCTGGAAAAAATAAAACCAATTGTGAAGAACGAAAATCAAAGTAAATGACAATTAAAAATCAAAACCAACTTATTATTGACAGGATCTTGATTCTTCGACAGTATCTTGGTTCTTCTATTTCTTTTAAGAAATTAACATGTAAAGTTGAATTAGGGGTGTAAAAAAGAAAAAAAAAACTCGAACCCATCAAAAAAAAGGATGAAAACCCTTGATCATTCTTGTCCTCGTCAGTAGGGAACTCGTTGTGAATGACGTTCCCGTCAGTGGGGATCTTTAAATGGAGGTTTTGAAATGGTGGATCTTGAAACCGAAATGAAGTTCATGAAAATGGATCTTGGGTAGAACTTGAAACAGATATGAAGTTAATGGAAAATGGAGGTTTTGAAAGGGTGGATCTTGAAACACAGAGATGAAGTTAATGAAAAAATGGAGGTTTTGAATGGTGGATCTTGGGTTTTGAAAGTAGATTTGGATGTGATGGGTATTAATTATTGTCAAATCAAATAGGGGAAGATATCTAAGATAGATGTGAAAATACCATAATGCCCTCAAGTACAAAAAGAATATGATATTTACTATGGACACGTGGCAAAATCTAGACCATGCATTGGGTTTGCAAAGTTTTCTAAAATTCAAGGGTTTTTTTATAGAGCATTACCATATATATATATATATACATATATATATATATATATAGGAGAAGGATCCGTTATGAACCACCATTTATTGCGAGAACCGCGAGAACTAGTGTGAACACAAACAGCAATTCCTAAAAAAATCTAAAAAACATCCAAAATTTTTTTATTTTTATTTTTTGGAAAAATCGCTATATTTTGTTAATAAAAAAAATTTCAAATTTTTTTTCGAGTAACAGTTATCCATGCACATGTGCATATGTATCATTTCTTTGTCAAATTCCGTAATTCATTATAAATATCAGTCAATTGCACTTTCATTTACACTACCACGTGTAATACACTACTTTTTACGTTAACAATATTAGAAATGCACATGTGCATCTATATGTATCATACATGTATACTTTTAGTGGCAAAGTAGCGATTTTTATGTTGATTGGATGGTATAAATGGTGTTTACATACATGTATTAAAGTGAAAATATTGTTAATGGTATTGTATCATGGATGGTAGGAGATAATGGTATTGTATTATAGATGGTAGGAGGTAATGGTAGTGTGTTATGGATGGTATGATAGATGAAAAAGGAAAGTGTATTCAAAGTGGTGTACCAAAACACCTTATTTAATGTTGATACATATAAATGCACATGTGCATTTCTAATATTGGTAATGTAAAAAGTAGTGTATTACATATGGTAGTGTAAATAAAGTGCAATTGTCTAATATGTGTAATGAATTACGGAATTTGTCAAAGAAATGACAAAAATGCACATGTGCATGCTTGTGTATTATGGATGGAACGATAGATGAAAGAGAAAGTAGTGTACCAAAACACCTTATTTCCTGTTAATACATATAAATGCACATGTGCGTTTCTAACATTGTTAACGTAAAAAGTAGTGTATTACACGTGGTAGTGTAAATGAAAGTGCAATTGACTATTATTTGTAATGAATTACGGAATTTGACAAAGAAACGATACATATGCACATGTGCATGGATAACTGTTACTCGAAATTTTTTTTTTTTTTTTTTTGAAATTTTTTTTTTATTAACAAAATATTGCGATTTTTAAAAAAAAAATAGTAAAAAAATAAAAAAAATTTTTTTTGGGTGTTTTTTAGATTTTTTTAGGAATTACTGTTTGTGTTCACACTGGTTCTCGCGGTTCTCGCAATAAGGGGTGGTTCCTAACGGATCTTTGTCCTATATATATATATATATATGTATAAGAGTCTAAATCTTTAGATGAAGTCAAAGTATGAATTGGAGCTAAAACAATTTAACAACTTGTTTTTTGGTCAAGACTATAAAATGCCAAAATGGAGTCTGCTATTTGAGAAATTTGGCTAATTTCGGTCAACTCTTCCTGCTCAATGACCAATCGAATATATCTAAGGGTGAAGGGAGTGGTCGGCAAAGTCAAGCGGTAAATGGCTTTGCCGATCGGGAACACCAACCCCCACAAGTTTGACGCGCGGCATTCTTAGACAATCGGTGTTCGGCTATCGATCGGGGAAGGAGAGAGTGTGTGTGGGGTAGTGGGGTCCATGCCATTTTTAACCAATCACACCTTTTTCCTTTTTTTTTTTATAAAAAGTTTACCACTTTACCAAGTGTCTAACCATTGCCAACACTTTTCAACATAGTTTAAACACTTATGACTGAATGACGTGGCACACTCTCATTGGTTGATTTTGAAGTTTACCACTTTCAAGTGTCTAACCACTCACTACACCCTAAGTTATGTTTCATCCTCTCGGTGTTAAAACTCTTTACTACAAAACTTACACCTTGCTCGCACATACATCCTAGACAAACTTGTATGTAAACAATATAAGAAGAATCTGTAAAAATAGAATTTAGAGATCAAGGGGCGTGTAGTTTTTTTATATACGTGATAATTATGAATCTAGTTAAAAAAGTGGTTGATAGTTTGGTACACGGTGCCACTAGCCCACTAAGCGCCATAAAAGTCATTGCAGATGAACTTATTTTGATATATATTTTCTAAAGTGACACACGTAAATTTTATCCATTTTGGTTCGAATCAGTTTTGACCTGAACCAAATTAATATCGAAATCTACTTTAACCCGTTACCTGAGCCATTTTTTTCCCTCTGGCCTTGGCAATGTCTTGAAGAACATCACATTCCATGATACGAATCAAACTAAGTGCGTATTAATGCAAAAAGGTCAAAGAGATGGTGAATTGATTTAGGACAGGACAGGACAGGGTACACTTGATTTTGAACATGTCTTACAGTGTGATCAATGGTTATTTGGTTCCTGGAAATGTTTGAAGTCAACTGTTCTATGCTAATCTGCAAAATCAAACATGAGGAGAGTTATAAAGTCTTAAATTTGAACAGTAAACAAACCTGCCTGTTAAAAAAATTACGTGACAGTATTCCCTCCTCAATAATTGGCCTATTGATTGTGCTTAAAACAATATATTTCACAGTCAGTCTTTGACTTTTCTATAGATATAACTTGGAGCAGAATTCCTCTATTTCTAGTTGATTTCATAGTGTTTGCAGTGCTGATTTCATAAGAACATTAATATGGAGCATAGTTTATGCTTTGTAGTACTTCTTTAGCATGATTTAGTATGATTGCAGAGTTTGCAAACTCTTTAGGCTTTTGAGCAACCTTTCTTACTATATTACACATTCTTTTTGCTATTTGTTACATTGGTCAAAGCCTGTTTTGAACCAAATCAAATTGATCATTTTTTTTAAAGACCGGTATTGACCCGTAATCAATTTGGTCGAAACATGTTTTGACCCGAACTAAAATGGCCATTTATAAAAGGCATGTCCATTTCTTCTTCATTTCGAAATACAATCCATATAATTTTCTAAATACCATCAATAAGAATTAATAACCCCATCATTTGAAATTATACATAAATGCTTCCATAAGATAAATTAATTGTAAACAAGGTGCCACATAGAACAGTAGTATAGAGAGAAGTAGGACTTGCAATGTAACAAAGACTAGCACGATTGTGTTCAAATTTAATTCGAAAAAAAAACTTGGAAATTTAATGGAAATTAACTGACCATTGAACATAAGATAGGAGCTAAGATTACGAAATACATGGTGGAACACAACAGCGATTCATGCGTCATTGTTCGTTCGCTTCCCCTCTTCCGTGTCCCTCTCGATCGTTGTTCACCGTCTTTATTTTTATCACAAAACGACTACACAAACGTCATGGCAGTTATGTCAGATCCTGATGAAACACAGGTTAACACTAGGGTTGATCTGTGGGGTTACTTCAATGGTGGGTTCAATCTCCTTTCTTACTCGTCGGAAATGGCTCGGCTCCTGCAAAACAGTAACACCGTTAGTCTCGTTAAGAGGGGAATATGGGGGTTTCCCTCTTAACCAGGCTCCGGCGTGAGAATAAGTACTGTTCCGAGGGAGAATAAACAGTGTGTGTTAAGTATGAGAGTATAGAGAGCAAGATTATTCAACCTGAATGATGAAGAGTCCTATTTATAGCCGGAGGGTGAAGGAGGGAGGAGCAGCTGTGCCAGCTGTGGTTGCGCGCCAGCTGTCCGACCAAGAGGGAATATCCTCTTGGTCTCCTCTGCTGTGGTCAGTGTAGTGGTACACGTGGCGCGCGCACATTTGCCTATTTTGGAGACGTCGTACCGGTGTTGTCGGACTGCTCCTTGATTCGTTGCAGGCTTACTTGGCGCCTATGACTGGTGACACGTGTTGTCCTTTATGTCGGATGGAGCATCTTTGGTGTCACCTCGGTATTTTCCAAAAGCTTCTGGATGGTATCGTTGACGTCAGCGCCACATAGGATGGAAAAGTGGTGTGGTCCTTGCCCTGTGGGCAAGGAATTGGGACCATACCTCTTCAAGTCCCCCCAGTCCAGTGTGCCTTCTAGTTGAGTTGATCGTCTAGGAGGGATTCTGGACTTATGAAGGTAGCTGTTTTTGTGGCGTGCGTTTGTTATGGAAGACCTAAAAGATCACACCTGGTGGGCGCATGGCGTGTGGTATTTGGTAACTTGTAAAGTTGAGCCGAATGGACGCATGGCGCATGTGTTTTAGTACTTTACAAAAGTTGAGCCAAATGGACGCATGGCGTACGGCGCATGTGTTTTGGCTACTTGGTAAAGCTGAGCCAAATGGACGCATGGCGTACGGCGCATGGGTTTTGGCTACTTGGTAAAGCTGAGCCAAATGGACGCATGGCGTACGGCGCATGTGTTTTGGCTACTTGGTAAAGCTGAGCCAAACGGACGCATGGCGTACGGCGCATGGGTTTTGGCTACTTGGTAAAGCTGAGCCAAATGGACGCATGGCGTGCGGCGCATGGGTTTTGACTGCCTGTAGAGTTGTGCCAAATGGGCGCACGATGTACGGCGCGATGGCACTGCTGTTGTCTTGAGGATGAAGCTTTGTTTGTCTTGGGAAGGAGTGACTGATGTGACTGTCTGGTGTCAGGTGAACATGTGCCTTTTCAGTCATGTCAGTTACTTTATGTCATGATGGCAGGCGTCTGTTGCACGCGTTTCCGAAAAAAGATGATGACGTCTTCTCTATCCTCTGACGTGTCTTTCCTTGATTGGATTCCCTGTTGCACCTCTGACGGTTTACTATCCATCGCATTAAATGCGATGGGTATAAATTCAAGGGTGGACTCCTCTAACTTCACCACTTTTCAAAATTTGAATTCTTGTTTTCTCTCACATTTCTTCTTCTTTCATCTATCTTCAAGAGTTCACTCTTATTATTTTCGATCATGTCCGGAGCAAATCCTTCTTCGAGGAAGAAGAGGAACAAAGGTAAGACTCCACTAGGCCTGGATCAGGCGATGATAGGGTGGAGAGAGGAGGAATTTCAAAACTTGGTGAGAGAGATGGGTTTCCTTCCCAAGTGGGGTGCCCAGTTTCCTATCACCGGTTCTACCGCCATGGACGCTCCTCCCGGTTATATTACATTGTATGCTGCTTTCTTCCCGGAAGGCAACTTCAGGCTCCCCATGACTAGATTTACCGCTGATGTGCTGAGGAACTATGGGCTCCAAATTTCTCAGGTCAATGCTATCGGGCTTCCCCGTATTACTCACTTCGAGTTTGTTTGCATGGCTAACCGGTTGGATCCAACGTTTGAAATGTTCAACGTCTTATATACTGTTACATATACTAGTGGTTTTTATTCCTTCAGTGCTCGTACCGGTGTTGCTCCAGTTTGTTCTGTTCCTTTGAAGAGTCTTCATGACTGGAAGCAAAAGTTTTTTTATATTCGCCGAGGTGTTATCCCTGTGGACATGCGCTACCGGTCGGTGGGTGAGGGTATCCCCAAGATTGATGTGGTTGCAAATTTTGCTGATCAAGATTGGTATAAGAAGTTGACTCGTAAAGCCACTCCGATTATTCAACTTGAGAAGATGGCGTTGGTGGGTGCCGGTATGAGTATGAAGTGGATCCCGAAACATCCGTTGGGGGTCCAGTTTATGGTTATGATGGCAAGCGTATGTGTTGCTCTATACCCTTTTGTCTTTCTTTTTATGTGTTCGTTGTATTATTTTTTGCATTGTTCTTTATCTTCGCGTTTCTTGCAGTGGGTTTCACTTTGTTGAATGTTCTTGACACGAAAGCCGGTGGTGCTATGGTTGAAGTAATTTAGAAGCATGAGAAACGACCCTGGTTGGATCAGATTCGTGGTCGTTTCCTGCATCCGACCAATGAGAGTTTTGCAGCTTATGCTAATACTGTCTTAGGTGAAGATCGTGAGGATGATGATGATTCTTTTGATTCTGTTCGAGAGGAAGTTATTGTATTCTCGAGTGATGGGTCTGGAAGATCTTTGGAAGGCCTAACTTCTCGTTCCCCGCGTGCAGGTCCGGCGCAGGGGGCGGCGCATGAACCGGTGAACGAGCCTGTTGATGATGATGTAGAGATTCCAGTCGAGGCTACCGGGCAATTGGAGAAGAGGAGAAAAACAAAAGCTGACAAGCCTGACGGGAAAGGGAAAAAAGCTGAGGAAACTGCCACTGAGACTCCTCGTAAGCGACCTCATACTCTTCGTGTCCTTGATTACGTTGTCGTTTCTGATACGTTGTCCGGTTTAGGAGTTGGAGAGAAACGTCCTGAGTCGGACCCTGAAGACCGCGCGACTCTAACAGAGATGATGCAGAAAAGGGCTTTCGAGGATAAAAAACGAAAGCTTGACGAGCAGGCTGCTACTATGCTTGCCTCGAAGAAGATTAAACTTCAAAAAAAGGATCCCCCCGCCCCTTCTGAGTCGGAGGTTGATATGGGAATTTTTACCGAAAAAGCTGGTGATTTGTTGGAGAAGATTTTTGAAGCTTCTGGTATTCGTTTTATCTGCTTCCAGTTTTTCCTTTTCTTTTTCCTTACATTCTCTTCTTTTCTCTAAATGTGTTGCTCGTTTTGGGGCAGGTGTCAAACCAGCCAAGACTTCACACAAGATTGACATTTCGAAAATTACTCCTCCAGAATCTCCGCCATCGAGGACGTTTGGGTTGTCTCCTCCTCATGATACTCCTGGTGAGAAGAAGAAAAAAGATGTGAATGTTGAGCAGGTTGGGGAAGGTGGTGGTAATACAGGTGGTGACGCTGCGGGTGGTGCTGGTGGTGTTGATCGTGGAAAGAATATTGAAGTCGAGGTGGAGACAAGTGAGACCACTCCGCGTCAAACGATATATACCAAACGCCCACCGGGTGATGGTGGTGGTGCAACTTCCGGGATAGTCCGGAGTCCTGATGTTGAGTATGCTCGGGGTGGCTCTTGGGACACCCAAAACCCAGCATGCGATGATCTGCCCCATGCGCCTCGTTGGCACTTGACCCAGGGCTCCCGGATGAACGATCTTGGAAATTGTCATGAGTTTTTCTCTCTGTCCCTCCCCCCAGCTGAGAGGTTATTTCAGAAGAGGCGCCGCCGGTTAGAACTTTTGGATGAGCATGTTCAAGCCGGTGTTAATTTCTGGTCCACTTCTCAGGAGATTGTCCGTGAATGGAAGCTGATGGGGGAGGACACTCTTGAGTTTGAGCATGAGAAGAGGCTATTTTCGGAAGAGAGAGAAAAATTTAATGCTGAGAAGAAAGGGTTGGTGTGGAGGTTATCTGATGCGGAGCAAAAACTTGCTCAAGAGAAGCAAATCAATGCGGATAAGCAGAAGAATTGGGAAGCTGCGTGCGAGCGTACTAATGCGGAGTTGAAAACTCAACGTGACGCCATTGTACGTTTATCTGGTGAGAAGGCGGATATTGCTGAGGAAGCTCATCAAGCGCGCGTCGCGTTTGAGAAGAAGGAGAAATAGTACATTGATCGTATCGCTAAGATGGAGGATCTTGCGAGGCAGTATGAGACTGCTGAACGTCTCCTTCAAGAGAAAACTGTTGAGTGCAAAGCCTCTGAAGTCCTTGCCGAGGAAGCGTCAGCTGATTGCAAGTGGTTGCTTTCGCGCGCGGTGCCTCTGGTAACTTCCTTTACTTTATTTTATGATTTTCGTGAACTGTTTCTCTTATTTGTGTGTTTCTCGTAGATTGCTGATCGCATAGTGAACTCCCACGAGCTTGCCAATTATATGTTTGAGTTGGGGCAAGCTGGTTACAATAGCGGGCGCAAGGATGGGTATAACGAGGGTAGGGCTGCAGCCCTTAATAAGGAGAAGGAACACCACTTTGAGTTGTGGAAGGAGGATTGTGGTGCAGCCTATACTGCAAAAAGGCGAGAGTTCGCGTCTTTGGATTTTGCTGTTGTGAAGGCAGCTCGAAAATTGGCACGAAAACCTGATGGAGTTGCCTTGCTAAAAAAAGGCTCTTGGCGATGAAGGTGGTGCGGCTGGAGGTGCTGGGACCAGTCATCCCGAATGAGGGACTCCGGCCTGCGCGCCGCGTATGACCTTGGTTGGTCTTGTACTTGACAATTGCATGAACAATTTTAATTTTCTCTTGTTATGCCTGTGGATATTTGTCTGTGCTTTGACATTTGTTATGCTAATAGTTGCTTGTTTTTATGCGAATTTTGTTATTGTCATAATATGTGCATGTATAATTACTTTGATTCAGGTATCACGAATGAATGATGGCGCTGACAGGTTGTGTTGTGTTTATTACAACGTTTTATTCTGTCATTTACGTGCGCAGGTTGGTTCGTGAATACGAAGTGATCAAATTACAGGTTATTGTGTGGACCCAGCTGTGCTCAGCCTTGGGGGTTTTTACAATGTTTGTTTGTCCTGTGATCGATGCTTTCGTGTTTATGTGGGCACGAAGTATTTGTTTGGCATTTGTTAGGCTTTAGTTGTGTATCTGACCCGGCTGTGCACATTTTTGTGACAGGCCTTGGAGGTCTACAACGTTTCCTAATGGTCGAGCCATTGATGTTTTCGTGTATGCCCAAAGTAATATATGCAGTTGTGACAGGAAATTCGCATGATAGGAAAAAAAATAGCCAAACACTTCTTGTATTACTATAAACGTGTTGGCGATTCAGCCGTTGCAGTTACATAAGCTTTTTACAGGTAACACTTTCTCAGCTGTTGAGCGTTCCAAGTTCGTGGAACCTCTTTGTTGTCGATGGTGCGTAGCTTGTAGGCTCCCTTTCCGAGTACCGTGTCGATAACATACGGACCTTCCCACTTGGGAGCCAACTTTCCGGGTTTTTCAGCATTTGAAGCCTCGTTGTCTCTGAGGACGTATTCTCCCGGATTGAAGGTGCAAACTCGGATTTTAGAGTTGTAATATTTTTCCAGCTTCGTTTTGTACTTTGCTTCATTGATTTCCGCCATTTCTCTCCTTTCTTCTAGGAGGTCAAGGTCGATCCTCCTCTCTTCGTTGTTGTTGATCAGGTTCATTGAGAGCATTCGTGGTGACGGCAATCCTATCTCCGCTGGTATTACTACCTCGGATCCGTAGACTAAGCTAAACGGTGTTTCTACGTTGCTTGTCTTGGGCATCGTCCTGTGGGCCCATAAGATGCTGGGCAGTTCGTCCACCCAACCTCTTCTTTTTTCTCCTAACCTTGCCTTGATTCCATCGACAATACTCTTGTTGACGGCTTCAACTTGACCATTCCCCTGCGGGTGCGCGACCGAGGAGAAGGTGTGCTCAATGTGTAATTCTTTAAACCACTGTTGAAGATTGTCTTCGGCAAAGTTGGTTCCGTTGTCCATGATGATCTTGAGTGGTAATCCAAAACGGCATATGATTTGTTCCCAGATGAATTTTTTGACAACGGTGGCTGTGGTCGATGCGAGAGCCTTTGCCTCTACCCATTTGGTGAAATAGTCGACTGCGACTATTATGAATTTGACAGCTCCTGGGGCTTCGGGGAAAGGTCCGACCATGTCTATTCCCCACTGTTGAAAGGGCCATGCTGTTGTGACTGGTACCAATTCATTCTTGGGGCGCATCGTTTTGGGGGCGTGTCTTTGGCACCCACTGCATTTCCTCAATTCTTTAACCCCATCTAAATGCATCCCGGGCCAATAATACCCCGCATTCATAACCTTTGCTACCACCATTCTTGGTCCAGCGTGTATACCACAAATTCCCTCGTGCACTTCTCTGATCAAATAGCGTGCATCTTCGGGATCGACACATCTTAACAAAGGCCCGAGGTATGATTTCCGGTACAGGATTCCATCAGCCATCTGGTAATGTTCTGCCTTGTACTGGATTTTCCTCGCTTCTGCTTTGTTCTCCGGGAGTATTCCGGATTGAAGGTACGCGATTATCGGAGTCATCCAAGATGTTGTTCCTAGTTGAATAACGCTTACTTCTCTCAGTGGCACTGACGGGTTGCTTAAAACCTCTATGCGCACATCCTTCGCTAGGTGTTGGAAACTTGTAGAGGCGAGTTTACTTAGCGCGTCCGCTGGTTTATTCTCGCTTCTGTTAATGTGGTGCACCTTGTAGGAATAGAAGGTTTGTAGTAGCGTCTTTGCTTGACTCAGGTAAAGCGCCATTGTGTCTCCCTTGGCTTCATATTGCCCGTTGATTTGTCCGGCCACTAACATGGAGTCCACATGTGCTTCGATGTGTCGTACTCCCATTTTGATTGCTAACCTTAAACCAGCAAGGAAAGCTTCATATTCAGCTTCATTGTTTGTGCTTTTAAAATCCAAGCGTATGGCATAGGTAAACTCATGTTTGTCATGGCTCACCAGCCGGAGCCCAGCACCTGCGCCATCTTCGTTAGACGCGCCGTCTGTGTATAACAACCATGGTTCTTCTACTTGCTGTTTTTCGGCTTTTTCCATCGCCTTGCATTCTCGATCCTTGTCATCCGGTACCTCTGTCATGAATTCTGCAAGTACTTGGCCCTTGATCGACGGTCTTGGCCTGAAAACCACATTATGACCCCCGAGCTCTATTGCCCACTTTGCTAGTCTCCCTGAGATCTCTGGCCTTGCGAGGATGTTGCCAATATTGTAGTTTGTTAGCACGTGGATGACGTGATTGGCAAAGTACCTGCGCAGCCGTATGGATGCATGGATCAGTGCGAGTACTAGTTTCTCCATGATTGCATACCGGGTTTCTGGGTCAGTCAGAGTCCGTGACACATAGTAGACTGGTGTTTGGACACCTTGTCGATCAACAAGTAACACTGCTCCTACTGCTCTGTCGGAGGTTGACAAGTATAGTACCAGAGGTTCTCCTTTAACTGGTGCAGTTAATGTTGGCAACTTGATGAGGCAGTCTTTCATCTCGCGGAATGCGCTCTCGGCTTCCGGAGTCCACTGAAATTGGCTTTTCTTCATGCAGTTTCGGAGAGTTTTGATAAATGGGAATGATTTAGCGGCGTGGTTGGCCAGGAAACGGTTAAGTGCTGCCAACCGCCCCGCCAATTTTTGCATCTCCTTGATCCTTGAAGGTGAAGGCATGCGTTCGATTGCTTGTATTTTATCAGGATTCACTTTGAAGCCATCTTTCGTGACGATGAAACCCAGGAATTTCCCCTCTTCCATGCTGAAAGTGCATTTCGCTGGGTTTAGCTTGATATTTACTCCGCGCAAGGTGTCGAATGTTTTTTGGATGTTCAGCAACATTGTACTCTCTTCTTTGCTCATGATGACTAGATCGTCCATATACACAACGATGTACTTGCCGATAGCATCGTGGAAAGTTTCGTTCATGAGCCTCTGATAAGTCGCGCCTGCATTCTTTAAACCGAACGGCATCTTGGTGTAGCAATATAGCCCTGTCGGCGTGCGGAACGCGGTTTTGTCTTCATCTTGCACAACCATCTGTACCTGGTGGTACCCCTTGTAACAATCAAGGAAACATTTCCATCGGAACGTTTCCTGTGAATCGATTTTTTCATCAATGTCTGGTAAGGCGTAACAGTCGCGTGGGCATGCCTTGTTCAGATCCTTGTAATCTACGCACATCCTCCAGCTGCCGTTGTTCTTTTGGACCATTACTGGGCTTGCGACCCATGTTTGGTATCTAACTTCTCTGATGATTCCCGCATTTAACAACTCCATCACCTGCTCTTTCATGGCGTCGTGCTTTGTGTCTCCCAAGTGGCGCTTGGCATGTACCACCGGCTTTGCTTCTTCTGAGACGTTTAAGCGATGTTCAACTATGTTTCGTGGAACACCCACCATGTCTGCTGGTGTCCAGGTGAACACGTCCATGTTTTGGAACAACAGTTTTTTTAGCGCCGCGCGCGTCAGGTCGGACATTGCAGGTCCTAAGGTAACTGTCTGTTCCGGGTATGCGCTGTTCAATACCCATTTTTCTGCTTCCGCGCATGGTGCTGGTTTACTTGCTTTTGCAGGTCGGAGCTCATCTGTTGCTAATACTTCCTTGCTTGCGTATATTATTGCCACCCCTGTCTCTGTTGGGAATCCCACAGCTGAGTGTGGACCGGAGCAGATCATACTGAAGTCTCCTTGTGACTCTCTTCCCAAGAGTATGTCGTGTCTTGAATGCGTGGGTAGCACCATGAATGTAACCTCTTCTGTTCTTGAATTCCTTCCGTCCGAGAGTAACACTGGGAACGATATCTGTCCTAGAGGAAAAATGGCTTCGTTGCAGAACCCGGTCAGTGGGTAGTCCACCGGTTCTAAGCGCGCTTTGTCCTCTTGGTCGAATTGGTTGAAACATTGTTCATAGATGATATCCGTAGTGCTCCCTGGGTCGATGAAGATGTAGTCTGTCTGGTAGTGGCCAATTACCCCTGAGATGACTATGGGTTGCCTTTCTCTTGGGCCTCCTCTGACAATCGGAAAAACAACCTGCCTTTCGCGCCACGAATCGTCTTGTGTGCGCTTGTTGTAGTTTTTCTTTGGTCTTCGCTGACCTCCTTGAATCATATGGGTTTCTAACTTCCGGAGTTTTTTGTTATCCGGTCCTTCGTCTCTTCTTTGTATTTGACGGTAGTCGCGCTTTCCGCCCTTTATCAGATGAGTGAGCTTTCCATCTCTTAAGGACCTCTCTATTTCTTGCTTTAAACTGAAACAGTCATCAGTTAAATGCCCTGTGTCCTTGTGGAATTCGCAGAAGAGATTAGGATCTTGACCCCTCTTGTTCCGCATTTGTAGGGGTGGTTTGAACTGGTGATTTTCAGTGGCCAAGACCTCGGAGGGGGTCTTTGTTAATGGTGTCCACTGTTTTTCCCTGTTTTCTCTTTTCACCTCTTTCCGGTGAGCTATCTGATTGATCGTGTGGCGCTCATCCTCTCTGACTGGGCTTCTTTCTCTATGACTGGATGCTTTCCATGGTTGGCTTCTACCTTTCTTGTTATGCCGGTCGTTATGGTTGTATCCGCGCTGACGGTGGTCGTCACCGGTCAACTGTCTGTCAGACTGCGCAATGGTTTTGGCTGCTTCAATGAAGGTTTCCCAATCTTTGGGTCCTCCGTCTCTTCCTTTTACACGTTTGATTAGATCATCACACTTGACTTCCCTCATGAAGTGTGCGCGCATCATCTTTTCGCCGACGTCACCAATCTCCAAACATTCTTTGTTATATCTTGTAATGAAATCTTCCACGCTCTCGTGGTCTCTGCGCCACATGTTTAAACAATCAGCTGGGTCTCTGGTGTGTCTTCGTTACTGAGAGAAGTGTGCAAGCAACTTCTCTCGAAAATCGACCCATGACATAATTTTTCCTGCTGGCAAACTGTCAAACCAGACGCGCGCTGCGCCGACGAAGGTTTGAGCGAAGAGATGGCACCAAGTCGGTAAGTTCCATCCACCTATTGCCCCAGCACCATTAAAAACTTGAAGGTGATCATCTGGGTCTGTCAACCCGTTGTATTTGCCCATGTTGTGTGGCAATTTCGTTTTGTCGATGGCAGCCGTGGCGATCTCTCTAATGAATTTTGAATTCTCAGCCATGTCGTCTGGATGATAGCTCAACGTGTAATCGTGTTCTGCTTTTGGGTCATAACCCGCGCACTTGCGAGGTTTGTATGTTTTGTGCTCTGGTGGCAACCTACTAAACACTGTACTTTCTTTGTATGTCTCGTTGTCATCTTCAAATTCGTCGTTTATGTTGCGCGGACCTAAACGACTTTGTATTGGCTTCTTTGGTTGGTGAGAATACTGCACGTAATTACTTTCTGTTTCACCGTAAGTATCGCGCGTGTCGTGCGCTCTTGGCCTTCAAATATGTGGCGGAGGTACTGACTCAGGGCGTAGATTGAATGCATTGGTCTGTTGAGGCATAGGAGCGCTTAAAGGCCTTTGCAGTGGAGTGACGAATGCAGACTGGTTTGCTTGTGCCTGAAGCAGAGCTTGCTGCACACTGAGTTGTGTGTAAACAAGGTTTATAGACGCCACCTGTTCGGCGTACCAGGAAGCCAGAGTTTTTCCTTCGGGTAGCCCTAGTAGTGCAGAGAAGTTCAGTTGTGTTTGGTCCGATAGAGCTGAGGGACCAGCTCCATGGCTTTGTGTTTGCACTGGTAGGGGTGTTTGTTGGACTACCTCTGACGGAGGCTGGAAAGTAGCTCCGTTTGTGGTTTGAGTGTTGATCCTAGGTGGAGTTTGGAAAGTAGCACCAGTTGTGTTTTGAGTGACAACCCTGGATGTACTCCCAAAGATACTAGGAAAATCGTTGCTCATTGGCCTTTCTTGGATAATTTCGTTCCTTTGATCTCTTTGGACGTGTACGTTGTCCGAAATGAGTTCAAAAGAAGAAACGACTCCATCTGCCGGGTGAGAAGGGTTTTGTTCAGCCATTTTGACGAGTGTTTTTCAAAAAGAAAAAGAGATGAGAGTGGTTTTTGCTAAAAGCGGATGGCGCCAATGATGAAACACAGGTTAACACTAGGGTTGATCTGTGGGGTTACTTCAATGGTGGGTTCAATCTCCTTTCTTACTCGTCGGAAATGGCTCGGCTCCTGCAAAACAGTAACACCGTTAGTCTCGTTAAGAGGGGAATATGGGGGTTTCCCTCTTAACCAGGCTCCGGCGTGAGAATAAGTACTGTTCCGAGGGAGAATAAACAGTGTGTGTTAAGTATGAGAGTATAGAGAGCAAGATTATTCAACCTGAATGATGAAGAGTCCTATTTATAGCCGGAGGGTGAAGGAGGGAGGAGCAGCTGTGCCAGCTGTGGTTGCGCGCCAGCTGTCCGACCAAGAGGGAATATCCTCTTGGTCTCCTCTGCTGTGGTCAGTGTAGTGGTACACGTGGCGCGCGCGCATTTGCCTATTTTGGAGACGTCGTACCGGTGTTGTCGGACTGCTCCTTGATTCGTTGCAGGCTTACTTGGCGCCTGATGACTGGTGACACGTGTTGTCCTTTATGTCGGATGGAGCATCTTTGGTGTCACCTCGGTATTTTCCAGAAGCTTCTGGATGGTATCGTTGACGTCAACGCCACATAGGATGGAAAAGTGGTGTGGTCCTTGCCCTATGAGCAAGGAATTGGGACCATACCTCTTCAGATCCACAGGTTCCAATCGAAAACATTTCACAGTTATTGGAAAAAAACGAAAAACACTAAATTGGGTGGGATGTAAGCAAGAAAATAAGTCGATTTTAATAAGACCGATCGAGGTTGCGGGACGAACACTGGTCGGGATTGGGGAGGAAGGGAAAGGGTATAGAGATTAATACAGGTTTGGTTTGGTTGGGGGATATTGATTTTGGGAGGGAGGAAGCTGGAGGCGGGAAAAAACCGGGAATATGGATAGATGTTAGAAAAATATAAATTATATTTGTATAAGATAATTACAAATATTCAAAAAAAAAGAGATTAATATGCTTGAATCGTCCCTGTTGTTTGGTGAAATTTATAATTTAGTCTTCAAGTTTTCAAAATTACATGTATGTTCCCTATAGTTTGACGACTTGTTACTCGGATTGTCCTTAACGTGAATGAAGGTTAGTTTCTCAGTTAAGTGGGTGTTAAATTACAAAATTACCCTTTCCTTTTGAATGAAAATATAACATTAAAATATAAAACGAAATTTAGTGAGTGATGATGGGACCCATTACTCCTTAACCTCAAAGTCTCAATTAGACCACACGGTGTGGAAGGACATGAAAATATAAAATGACACAACGCGGTGAGACGGTGTGGTGTGTGCGGCGTGGAAGAGCATAAACGCCGCTCTTCCACGCCCATACCGTGCGGTCTTAGAGACTGGATGTATATACGTACACGTGACTATAATAATATGAAAAGAATATTATTATAAATAATCAAAATTTAGTTTTAATATTAAATAAATGATTATCTTTTTGTTGATTTTTTAAAACACCATATTCTGTAAATTATTTTAATTTATTTATCTTCTTTAAAACAATCTAACTTCTTTTTCCCAAGTTAAAATTTTCCCAGCCTGCTCATTTTTGGTTTTCCCTCTTTTACAAAATTTCTAACTATTTCAAAACCCTAAACCAAACCATAACCCAAGTCCCAAAGGAAGAAAACACTATCGGGTCCACCGTGGAACTGAAACCGGGAAAAAAACGAAACCGGTTTTTTTATAACCGATTTTAGAACCGAACCGAACCGCCGGTTGTAGACCAGTTAGGGGTATTCACCTTCGAAACCGGTTTTAAAACCGACACTGGTTATAAAAAACCGGTTTAAACCGGTAAAAAACTGGCTAAAAACCGGCCGTAACCGGTTGGACCGGTTATTGTTTTTGATGAAAAAAACCGGTTAGTAACCGAAACCGGTTATAAGAAAAACCGATTTTTGTTTTTGATGAAAAAACCGGTCCGGTTAATAACCGAAACTGATTTTTGAAGAAAACCGATTTTTACACCTCTAGGTCAACGCCCATGCACCGATGCAGATCTACAACCACAGTCATAGTCACTGATGCATCTTATTTCTACTCCTACATGCATCTATGAATTATTTACTCCCCTAGGCGTTTGGTAACTTCTTCAGTTACAGTAAACCTTATTGTTTTTATCAGTTATGAGTTTATGGGCGCGGGCTAGCTCACATGGTAGAGGGACTTGCCTCTTAGTGGGATGTCTTGGGTTCAATCCCAAGCAAGGGATAGATGAGAATTTATCTCGTGTAATTTAGGAGTATGTAAGTGTTGCCATTAAAAATAAGAGTTTATGGACTTTGCTAGGATCTATATGATATGTTTAATTCGCTTTTTGTGCTTAATTTATTGAGTTCTTCATACATGCAAAATGCAGTTATAACTTAATTCTAATTGATGAAGTTTGTGATACCCTTATCTAGTTAGGTTCTTGTGTTGTTTATATCAAGGTAAGTCCTATTTTATATTAGTTATCATTTTTACAATTTCCTTTTACTATGTTGAATTACATGGTTTGCAATGCAAATACATCTATTTAACTCAAACCAATCATTTACCTTTTTTTTGACTGCCAGCTTGGACAAGCTCTTAGCATAAACCAGGTATGCTACATTTTGTGTACCGTAAGAGCATTTACATTTGAGTCTTCATCTTTTTTACTTCTTAAAATTTTGGATATTATCTTTAGTTTGCATCCCCATAAATGTTTATGAGTATATAAGAAAATGTTTATAAGTAAGATAGAGATGGAGATGGAGAATGAGATGTGATAGATTAAACAAAATTTAGACCTAAATTTAGAGAAAGGTGGTATTTAGTTAAGTTATAGAGATGAAGGCGGAGATTCTACTGTGAATGCACTAATGAGTTTATGCTTATATTTTGGGAAAAAAGTTTGTGAGGATACTTCGTCATTATGTAGTGTTTTCATATTCTTTTTTGTAGTGCTGATTGTTTTGTCGAGTACTTGTTATGAAGTTTTCTTTTCTTTTGTTGATTTTTTTCGAAAACAGAAGTAAATGACTGTGTTTCTTTTGTTTCTTTTGTACATTGACGTGAGCTATATGCATTTATGTTCTGTCTCTGACTTTAATTTTTCATTTGGAGGTTGGTGCCATTAAGTTCATGATCACTTATGCATATAAGAAAACAATGGGGTTTGTAAAGTTTTATGACAGTGTTTGTGCTTCTTTTTTTTGTAATGCTTTCAATCGATAGTGAGGATTGCTTAGGTTTCAGATTTAGTGTGATAGCGTGGCTCCTATTTAGCCTCGTTTGGCGACTCGTGACACCTGGGTAAGTTAAAATCACTGTTTGTTTTTATGGTTGTAGGTTTTATTTATGGTTTTTTTGGTTAATCTCTTGAATATATTTCCTTTTGTTTTGTGAACTTAGGTTTCAGATTTATTCCTTGAAGTTGGACACTAACGATTGTCACAAATCCATGTGGAGCTAAGGTTGAGTCATGTTTATATTTAAGAAGTATTTGGTTAAATATAATACATTAGGATAACTTTTTATGATGCTTTATATTTTCTAATTATTTTGGTTCAATTTGTTTGTTCCCCAACATAGCTCCAGGAGACTAGCAGTAAAATGAGTTCCTAAGCATGCAATCCTTTCTTGAATCACTATTTAGGTAAACTACGATTCAACAAAATAAAAAAAAAATATAATATCTAAGAAAATCATCATCTATAATAAATATTTATTACCGAGATTTTATAATCCAAAGTATAGATCCTAGAACTATGATGCTATAAAGATATAAGACATTAGAACCAAAGATTGAAAGACTTTTTTTGTCTTATTGATTTGACCAGGTAATTGATGAGAAGATTCAATCCTTTAATTTATAAAAACTTTAAGGCAGAGATTAAAAGCCACATATTCACACAAGGCAGGGGTTAATGTTAGTAGCTGGATGCTTAACTGGGAAATATAATGAGGTCGGATGCTTATTTGGGAAAGATAATGCGAACGGTCATGCCTCGAGAAAGAAGTTGTGGATGAACATGTTCCTGTTCAGCCAAGTCCAAATGAAACATGCCTCTATCCAAAACTAGATCATTTTGCAACCTAAGAGGAAAAGAAATCATATGCTTTAAGTGTGTGATTATGTTAACTCAAAGTTCTACTTACACTTTCTTTTATGTATATGATAAAGCATTTGGTAAAATTGACTCGTTTTATGTATTTATGTGATGTGATTTTTTATATATTTAGTGATTTTTTATGAATATTTTATATAGTTTGTATTTGTGTGATTTTTTTTATTTTTGCATTTACTGTAATCGAAAATAGTAAAAATGTTGCATTTGCTATATAAAAAAGTTGCATTTTTTCTATTAGAACAAAGAATAATGGTTGCATTAAGTCTAGAAAAGAAGTTGCATTTTTGAACCATAATAAAGGTTGCATTTACGTGTAGAAAAAGTTGCATTTTAAAGTAAAAAAAGTTACGTTAGAATGTAAAAAGGTGCCAATGACCCTTTGGTGGAGTGGTGGAAAGGACTTGGGCCATGTGTGTGGTCTCAGGTTCGATCACCACCTCCATCAAAGGTGAGGCATTGGGGTTATTCCCAACCCAAGGATGGCAATGAACTCCGGTTCGAGCCTGAGAGAACCCAAGTTTTCTATTACGGCGCATTTACTCCAGCGGGTCGCTCTGTCACAACAGGCGGTCGATTCGTGTGGAGGGTGCAACTCCTGTCAAGTGGCAGGGGTCAGAAATTTTCTCGGGGAAAACTTTGTCCCATTTCTACCGAGGCATGGACCCCATTAAGACAACATAGTCCTTGGGGCGGGCCTGCGACTTGCAGGTGTATTAACCGTCTGTTGTGAATTACACCTTTCAAAAAAAAAAAGAATGTAAAAAGGTTGCATTTGAATACTAAATACAACACTTACAAAAATGGTTGCAATAGGCATTAAAAGGTTGCTTTAGGTCTAATGCAACTGCTTCTAATGCAGCTCCCAATAAAAGCTTGCATTAGGTTTAATGCAACTTTTTCAAGGCCTATTGCAACATTTTACTGAGGTTGCATTAGCTTCATTTTCTTGTAGTGTAAAGTTAAACTACTTGTCCTCACATGGAGGAAAATGAAATACTTGTCCATGCAGGGACTTTTCGAATGTAAATAAATAATAATACATGATAAATAAAAGAAAGCTACATTTAATCATTATCAATGTTCAACTTATAATACTCAAATATAATTTCAAACATCTCATAACATTCTTAACAAACCAAATAGAATAAATTACATTTGCCAACTTCACAAAGTTACAATGTATAGTGGTACGTGAAGAGAAATGGTACGAGATTAGTCAACGCTTCGGGTTGTCACATCATCCTCAAGTTGAAGAGAAATGGTACGAGATTAGTCAACGCTTCGTGAAGAGAAATGGTACGAGATTAGTCACCGTTGACAACAATTCTTCTCACACTGCCCGTTGTAATGCCGATTGCATTTGTTGCACTTGGGTCGGTTTCCTTGGTAACTACCCTGGTTTTGGTTGGTTAGAGCTTGCTGGTGGGGACCCTTGTTGCACTCGAACTTCCTCTGCTGAGCTTGAACTTGTGTGGGGCTAGGATCTTTGCCCTGGTTACCATCCCATTTACACTTGTTATTACCGGAGGTATCAGTAACAACACTGATTCGCTTGGGCAACTTGCCCTGTTCAACTGCTTGATCGGTAAGACGGTGTGCCAAATGGACGACTTGTTGAATTGTGGGAAGGTTAGCTGAAGTCACCAAGCTTTGGATTTCGGGAACTAATCCCTTAAGATAAAGCTCAATTCTTTTGTTAGCAGGCTGTGACATAGAGTAGCCAAGTCGTTGGACCTTTTTGTGTATGCCTCGATCTCTGATCCAACCATCTTTAAACCGTAGTACTCTACTTCCAGTTTCTGAATGTCATCCCTGTGACAATACTCTTCCTTGATCAAACCCTTAAAGTCGTTCTAGGAAGTGGGATTAGCTTCCGCCAATCTAGGCATTTGAACTTGCGCGTTTCACCAGGAGAGCGCATTTCCTTCAAAAGTACCAGTAGCGTACTTTACCCAATTGTTAACAGGGCATTCACACATCTCGAACAAAGACTAGACCTTCTCGATCTAGTGCAGAAGGCCTACTGCTCCTTTGGGGCCATTGAAGGAGTGTGGTTTGCAATCCATGAAAGCTTTGAAAGTGCAAACTCGAGGTTGAGTGGTGTAGGTTGACCTGTCGCGTAAAGTGAAGCGTATAAGATTTAGAATGATAGAGTGAAACGAGAATAGGATCTAAACATCCTAGAGTGGTTCAGGTCAGTAGATTTACCTCCGGGATGGGCTGCCAAGGCCTCTGTAACCTGTGCGTTAATCAGGGTCGTCAGCTGGTCCTGAGTCATGTTAACATTGCCTCTTCCATGTCCGCTTATTCTCTTCGTATCCATAAAACACAGAATAAGAACGATGCCATAGTGGTGTGAGGGTAAACAGAAGAAAATGTTATCATGGCACATAGAGTTCCAAATAAAGATTTGGATTTAGGAGAGAGTCCGTTAGGGTTAATAGACATCTCACTGCTAAAGCTTTAGATACTAAGCATACCATTACATATAACATCAAGTAAGTAACAAGTAATCACATGCACGAGCTATGATTTCTAGAATGTTGAGCCTTGCACTTGGAGTGTAATGTCGTTGCGGTTCGCTTAGTACAGAAAATGTAATAGTCTGGTTTTTCTTCAAAAAGACTTTTCTTTAAAAAAAAATCCGAGTTCACTATAACCAATGGCTCTGATACCAATCTGTTACACCCTCAAATCCACATGCAGGGTATTACTGCGAGGCGTGTAACTAACCAGGATCATGCCACCAATCATATTGAACAATTAAGAAAATATCCTAAAGTAAATCCATCACCATCAACATGATTAGTGACTATGTGTCAAGTCTAAACATTATCAAAGTTATCAGCGGCAGCATATAGTTAAAAAATCCAAACACAAGTTTAAAGTTCATAAATATTTATTTAGAACCAACAATGGTTAAACGCAACCACTACACTCCTCCGCTGCAAGCTCCAGAGCTGTACCTAACGACCTGCAATGCATGCAGTAGGGTGTCAACATAAAGTTGGTGAGTTCACAGTTTTCCAGTTTTATTTCCAAAAACGTAAGTTGTTAAATTACTCTTTATAAACATGTCATGGGGAGCTACCCCATCTGTAAGCTACTAAACTGCGTAATACCGAATACTTGTGACTGACAAGTTGTTTGGGCCCCAATTAAATATCTATCATCATTGACCAGATGCTAAGTCATAATAGTTCACGCCTGTCCTCCCAGACATGGTGTGAGGTTTGTCAAACCTAACAGCGTTATCAACTAATATCTCGTTCGCCCCCGGCAATTAATCGGTATAGTATGTGTGGACTTTATGATAGAGTTTCGTTTAGTTTGCTAAGACATGGAATATAAATAGTATTCAACAGTATTCCTCCCAGGAGTACTAGTTTGTTTGTATTCTTGCCAGGAATAGTAGTTCGTTTGCCCCCCCCCCCCGGACACATGCTTGTAAGTACGTAGTGAACTGACCTTTGCTTAGCTCGACAGATTATGTTACTTGTGTTAAGTTGGTCAACCACGCCCTATTATGGTTACCAATATCAATTAGGTTTGTATGCAAGTAGTCCACGTATTTTCTACACGTATCTTACAGGTAGCATACAAGTAAAGACATCACGTATCACACAATCATGTGAACCATAGATGGACTCTCAACCAAGCCCAAAGAGTGAACAGTACACTAAAAAGTTATGTAGCCCAATGTGTTTATTTATAAGTGTGCGGCCCAAACAACATACGACCCAAACATTGTACGCCCATTGTAAGTGTGCGGCACACCTGGGGTGTGCGGCCCCATGTTTGTGTGCGGTCGCGCAGTATTAAGTCGTACTCTATGCATCAAGTGTTTCTACAATGGGGATGTGCGGTTTCTAAGTGTGCGTCCTTGCATAAACTAGTTGCATTCATGTGTAGTCAAAGAATGTACGAAGTAGGAGTATGCGTGTGAGAGTGTGTGGTCCTTGTGATGTGCATAATGAGTGTGTACAATTTGCATTCCTAGGTTGTATGATACTATAGTGTGCGGCTCCAAATAATTCAAACAGTATTCATCAAGTTCCCATGATTAAATCAGACAAAAACATAAATTCTCACACCAATCCTTATAACCCTAATGGCACATTCATCACACACAACCGAGTTTATTCAGTCGTGTATTCAATCATCAGGCAATCATCATGGTTCATACGTCAGATCTAGAATCATAGGGAACTACTACAAGCAATCATCCAACAATCACCATACAGATCTGTTCTCATTATCATCGACAATCCTTAAGAAAATCTCTAAACATTATGACACTACTTACACTAATATCTTACATTCATTACTTATCACCACTTCATCACAATACATTCATCAAATTTTTATCATACTCATGAACCCTAGATCATGATTAATCATCCTAAACAACCTCTAGATTCACAACGATAGTCATCATCATAGACACTCGAAGCAAAACATCACTTAAAACATGTCAACAATTCATGTTCATAAAATGTTTTATCATCTCCAGATTATTTCAACATCTCACAATCATCTATACAATTCAACTAGTGACAATCAATTGAAAGAGCATAAATTTAAATAGTGAAATCACACTAACCAGGAGATCTGAGATGCAAAAGGGGTGTGCAAGAGAAATGAGAAGTGAAACTTCAAGAGAGACACCGTTGAGTAAAGACGGAGGGGGCTGAAAGACTGCTTGCCGGCTATCCTCAAAAAGGAAAGAAATGCCAAAGAGGGACGGAAATGCTCTAGGGTTTAAGGGAAAAGCTGCTGCCGTCAGAATAATTTGGGGAACATTCTCTAGGGTTTGGCAGCCTTTGAGTATAAATACCCATGCAGCTACGCACACCCATGTGCGCGGTCTTCGTTTAATGGGGTGTGCGGCTCTATAGGTTAGTTATGGACTTGGGACGTTAATATTCGTTCACAGGAGTGTGCGAGCAGAGGATATTGTGCGACAAGACTAGGTGTGCGACCGGGTTAATTGTAACTTGGATGTTTACATTTTATCATTATCAATGTTCAACTTATAATAATCAAATATAATTTCAAACATCTCATAATATTCTTAACAAACCAAATATAATAAATTACATTTGCCAACTTCACAAAGTTACAATGTATAGTGGTACGTGAAGGGAAATGGTACGAGATTAGTCAACACTTTGGGTTGTCACAATAGTTCGAGCTGCTTCAATAAGGGTTCCGTCTATTCTCTTTGTAACCCCATTTTGCTGTAGAGTTCTTGCAGCACTATATTGCCTAGCAATCCCTTTTTGAGCATAGAAGAAATTCAGCTCAACATTCTTGAACTTGGTTCCACTGTCACTTCGAATCCCCTTCACCTTCTTGTTGGTTTTAATTTCCATAAAAATGATAACTCTTTTTACAAGCTCTGCAGTCTCACTTTTATTAGCTAAAAAGAAAATCCATGTAAAACGTGAGAAATCATCAGTAATAACTAAACATTAAGACTTTCCTGAGATGCTAAGCGCGTTCACTGGACCAAAAAGATCCATGTGAAGAAGCTGCAGCACGCTATCAATCAAATTCACCAACTTAGAAAAATGGGGTTTTCTATGTTATTTACCTTTTCACAAGAAACACATTTTTCATAGGTTATGAAATCTTTTTCAAGTAGATCCCTTACCAACCCCAGTTTTACATGACGGTTCAAATTCTTGACATTTGCATATCCAAGATGAAATCTTTCAGAAGGTGGTTTATTCATGTCAATTACATAAGCGTTTCCCTTTTTTGTTAGATTTCATTAAAATCCAATCTTCAGGAATGACAATTCCTGGTTTTAAGATTAGACAACTCTTGTTGGTGAAGTGAGTTGAGTAGCCATTGTCACAAATTTGAGAAACACTTAGTAGGCTATGCTTTAACTCGGGGACATAATTAACATTTTTTAAACAGAGATCGCCATTCCTTACAGTACCTCTATGGGTTATCTGACCCTTCTCACCTCCCGCAAAAGAGATAAATCCTCCATTAAATTGCTCAAGGTCACTTAGCTGGGACAAGTCTCTAGTCATATGTCTGGAAGAGCCGCTATCAATATACCAAAGTCTAATGATAGTCCTCCATAGCCATTCCTGCACATGTTGCGGGATCAATCAGTTTTATTTACCCATGCCATAGTGGTGGTGGGTAAACCCTTTACATTGACATATGTCACTTTCATCCAAACCATGTTATTATCTGAGCAGGTAGTTCTATTACTAGAATATGAGGATTTTGAAGGAGTAGATTGAATAGGCCTTTTAGGTCTCCACAATTGCTTGTTTTTTGTTAAAACTTTTGTATTTTTCAAAATCTGTTTTGGAGATTTTAATTGATTATTCTTGTTTAAGAATTTTATCTTGTTCCAATCTCCATCAGAAGGCTTCACCTTGGAATCCAAACACTTCGCAGGTTTAGATTTTTCAACCTTCACATGTTTAAATTGTTTATTATTCCCTTTTGGAGCCTTCTGATGCTCCCCTTCCTTGACTTTTTCTGGACGATGCATACAATTTCTTGCTATGTGACCAGCGATGAAGCATGTGTAGCATATTTGTCATTTCACAATTGAAGATCTGTGTAGACCCTGAGGTCTTGACGAAGCTGACTTACTTTGATCCTTACCCTGCTTATTGGTGTCTTGTGTTTTCGAAATTTTGTTATCTAAATTAACAGCACACACATTTTTATCCTTTGATTTAGGTGGAACATATTTTGTTTGACCACCTTCTCTAACTTGTTTCACCAATAGATTTTTAGATGCATCAGATTTATTTGGCAAAACAGTAAAATTTAAAAAACTAATAACAGAGTCAAGACAATCAACCAAACATTCATCGCTCTTAAAAACAGAGCCCACACAATTTAAAGTACTAGCAGAAATTGAAATACTGTTTGCATTTTCAGAAACTAAAAGATTGTTTTTCTGAATTTTATTTTTCAAAGCATTTAACTCAAGCTCATCATCCTCCTCATCCTCTACCAAAACTTCTATAACCACTTGTTCTGCAGATGAAGTAACTGTCACACCCCAACCGATGGCGGAAACATCAGAGTGAGACGAAATAGATTGATCATTACTCAAAACACTAAATTGTGACAAGTATTTAATAATAAATTTCATTTCATTGCTAAAAGAATCTATTACATTGTTTGAAATCGGATACAACAAGTTGAAAAAAAATGAATTACATTACAACAAGTATTTAAAGTTTAAAATGCGTTTCTAGGCATCCTACTAAGTTCCGTGCATCATCAACATCATCATACTCCTGCAACATCTTTTAAAGTATGGTTCAATATAAAAGTATTGGCGAGTATACAAGTTTTGAATACTAGCATAATATAATAAAAGTTTATCTCAAATCCAACATGGCAATTTATATACAACGTTGTAGCTAGCATGCATAACTATAGGTTTTCTGCCCAAATCAGAAATTATTGAGTATTTAGAGAGGATTAGAGAGTGATTTTGTTGTTGGTAAAGTGAAAAAGAGTGTTAGAATAGGTGTATTTATAGTGGGGGATTGCGGTTAAGTGTTTGAAGTGTAATAAAGAAGGTTAGTTTGTGGTTGAGTGAAAGGAATGAACCAATCCGCATGCTGAATTGCCTTGGTTGCGAATCGTTATATGCCGGGGGTCACGGAAGCGGCACGAGTTTGGTGTGCGACACGCGGCCCAAGTACAACGAACCAGTTTTCTGTTTTTAGCATAATCAGTCCCTGAGGTTTGGTTTGCTTGGTGTTTAAAGTATAATTTTCACAACTAACAAGTAATTAAGGGAAAAATATGTATGAAGGTATGGGTTAATCTTTGTGGATGTATATTCAAGTGTTTAAACATATGATAGGTTTCAAAATAGCATATTTTCGATTGTTTGCACGGGAATTAACTATGTGCATTCGAGCGTAATGATCATGTAAACAAGTATGTATCATCTTTGAATGTAAAACGAATACGATTAATTGAAGTATCATTTAAATAAAATGAACTAGTTCTAATACGATCGAATTCGTGAATTACAAAGTCGGGAGTGAAATACGAATAATTTACGGATATAAGTTTCCAAAAATAGGAATGTAAGAGATCTTTCTAATTAAGGTAAGTTTCAAAAAGCGAGGCATTACAGTCTCCCTTCCTTTAGGAAATTTCGTCCTGAAATTTATTCAAGAGGAAGACTTTGTATAAAGGCATTTTGGGTAAAATGATTGACTAGAATCGAGATTTTGAAGCCTTGAAGTGTGTTGAAAATGTATGAAATTTTGAGGAACGAAAATGATAGGTTTGTAAAAGTAGTTCGTTTGGCTAAGGTGAAATGAGGTATTAACCATAAGTAAAACGTGCATGTGTGTATAGACAAAGTGAGTTTGATTAAGTTTGAATAGACCAATGGGTGTAGTATTTCAAAAGATGTTACCTAAGAAGAAAAGTTTTCGTATAAAGCGATTTATATTTTTATGAAAAGTGTGGTCCCCCATCGTAGGTTGTAAGAAAGTTCTATCGGTTTTAAGGAGCATCAGTAAAATCATATGTTTGTAGCAAATCGTTTATTGGTGAGAAACGAAAAGGTTAGGTATTTATTAAAAGTTTTGGGGTAACAGGTCGACTAAGTATGTTTGTGCATAAATAAAGAATGAAAGATGGTTTTAACAAGTAAAGAGGTATTATAGGGCTTGAACATTTAAACCGATTTATTGTAAATAAGGTTTGCATAAAACATCAAAAGAATAATTGGGAATAATCGGGTATGAGAGTGAACGAACGATTCAGTAGATGAATGCAAGGATAGGAATGGTATGAATTTTGGATGTAAAATGAATATGAGGCATTAGGGATGAGGTTTTGTCTTGGATAATCGAATATTGCGCGTTTAGCAGTGTGTTTGCGAGTCCTTAATGTTTGTGTATCATGTTTAAATAAGGTCTATAAAACACCGAATTTCTCATGGCATGTTTTACGAAAGTTTGGTAACGTGGTAAAAACATTTATATATAGGAAGTGCCAGCGGCGTATCCACCATGTTTTAACCATGTTACGTCCGTTTCATTATTCGGTGTCACGTTACGTTCCATGTCTTCCCATACACAGTAGAACACCCTATGATTTTCATGCGCCTTCCACTATAATCGAGTGTGCACCCACAATTATATTGGTCGTCGATCCGCATAGTTTGTACTAGTTGTGTATGAGTCAGGGAATACAGTAACTTTGAAAATGAGAATGTGTGCGTGTGATAGCGTATGAAGATTAAGCATGTGAATATGATTATGTTTAAGTATGTATGCGACCAACGTAAGTGAACCACTCGGGTTATGCTTACGTATCGGTACGAATGTATGAGAATGAGTATGAATATAAGTATAAGCATGTATGATAAGTATTGCGTATATAGTATAAATCAAAACACAACGAATTTAAGCATATAAAATAATCAAGAAGTTTCGAGTATGTGAAAATAGATGACATGTGTGAGATTGTCGTGAAATATTGACTAAAACGTGTATGATGGTATGCATGTGTAGTTGTTCGAGTAAATCATTACGTTTATTGAATCAAAATAGACTGAGCTTGACTGGAATGTAGGATCAAGTTTGTGAATGTCGAGAGAATATAAAGTGTCTATTGGTTATGCGAGATGTATTTTGAAAAGAAAAGGAAATCTTATTATTGTTTCAAAAGAAATAGGGGATTTACGTATGTCGGAGATTGTCGGTTCCTATGAAGTCTCCTTGCCCACGTGTTTTGGAATTGGAATGATGTATCGAGCGGTATCTAAAAAGATTTTGAAAGCAGAAAGTTTGCTTTATTTAAAGTATTTCGTATTATAATATGAAGAGTTGTATTTTAGAAATTTTTGTGAAAACTTTGGTCTTTAAAAAGAATATCAACAAAATGGACTTAGTGATTTTGAATCGAGTTTTAGCAAAACGATTTGTTGATTTTGAAAAGAGTTTTAGCAACATGATTTATTAGTTCTGAAAAGAGTTTTAGCAAAATGATTTATTGATTTTGGAAAGAGTTTTAGTGAAATGGTCTTATTGATTTTGAAAAGAGTTCTAGCAAGGTAACCTTATAACATCAATACAATTTTATAAGCATGTGAGAAAAGTTGGGTTGGTTCCGATTGAGAACAAATGTCTTTAGTATAATGACATAATGTGAGTGTGTTTTAGTGATTAGGTCGATATGAAGTTCGTGGGCAAGAGATTCGTTAAACCGACTAAGTTGATAGGTAGCATTTCATAAAACTTTGAAAATCGGGTAGATAAACGTTTAAGGTCTGAGCAGGAATTTCATGTATGGGATTTATGTAAAATAGATCGTAGGGTAAGAAATACATTTTGATAAAACAATGAATTTTGAAATTTTGCCTAAGTAGGTATGATAAACAATTTAGGTATAAAATTTGATCGTGTGGTTGGCATGATAAAGTCTCTTTAAAAAGAAAGTTTGGTAACGATCACCAAGGTAAGGGAATCACCCCTAACCCGTTGGTGAGGTCGTTTTTGAGAAGGGAAGGAGGGAGCTAATCGTCAAAGTAAGGAAATCACTCTTATCTTGATGATATGCCTCCATTTTGGGATTACGAGTAATGTAAATCTTGTTGGTGACGTTTTTGAAATCATGCATGTAAATAACGTATAAGTGTATGAAAGGATTTAGTATGATGTGTGTGTAACCATCTTGAAAATAATTTGAATGTTTGGAAAGGGAAGTTTGAATCATGATAAGCGAAAAATTGATATTAGTAAAATGGAAATTTGATTAAAACTTGGATTGTTCCAAAATGGAACTTTGACTAGACCAAAGTGGTCGAAAGTTCTTTTGAGTTTAGGAAGCATGTTTTGACCTAACAGGTGGAATACTCTCGCCGAAATTTCGGTTAAAGGTATTCACCCTTCCGGTTGCTACATGCTCCAAATCAATTGAAAATTCGAGACTTGGCGGGATTTTTGAAAATCAAGGAGTGGGACTAGTTGACAAGATGCGGGTTTCACCCCTAACTTGACAACATCGTTCCCTAAGTGTGGTTAGTACTCGTCAGGTTGTGGAAGTTAATTCTGACACATTGACGAGGGTCCACTAGACTCGAGATGGAAATCCTCCATCAAGGTGAGGATTTCACTCCTAACTTCATAGCGAATTTTGGTGCAAAAATGAATAAGCAGATTGAGAGTCATTCAAGAAGTTAGCACATAAAAGATGTTTCAAGAAATTAGCACATAAATCAAGTATGGTCAAGTATGGTGCTTAACTATAGACTAGGTCAAAAGCATGACAATTTTCCTAATTCCATATAGTTATGGCTCTGATACCAATCTGTGACACCCCAACCAATGGCGGAAACATCAGAGTGAGACGAAATAGATTGCTCATTACTCATAACACTAAATTGTGACACAAATTTAATAAAAAAAAATTAATTTCATTGCTAAAAGAATCAATTACGTTGTTTGAAATCGGATAAAACAAGTTGAAACAAAATGAATTACATTACAACAAGTATTTAAACTTTAAAATCCGTTTCTAGGCATCCTACTAAGTTCCGTGCATCATCATCATCACCATCATCATCATCATCATCATCATCATAATCCTGTAACATGTTTTAAAGTATAGTTCAATACAAAAGTATTGGCGAGTATACAAGTTTTGAGTACTAGCATAATATAATAAAAGTTTATCTCAAATCCAACATGGCAATTTATATACAAAGTTGTAGCTAGCATGCATAACTATAGGCCAAACCCAAGTGTCCACAAGAGTAATGTGCATCCCACGTCACCGAAGTGACCAAAACCGTAAAGTATAATAACTTAACAATACCCCGACTGGCAGTGTGCGACTCCTATAGCGCTATAATTGTTAAGGTGGGCTAGCAAAGTTAATGACAAAAGAGTGCATGAAAGTATTCTAGCATAAACAACCTAAGCATAACAAATAGCATGTTTGGCGGATTGAGTGATTGAATATGTTTGATTATGTGTATTGTGAATTTTTATAGTGGAAACATGTTACACCCAAAAGTGCATTAATGCGTAAAAAGGGTCAAGTATACTCACAATATTGCAAAGCCTTTCGATTATCCTTGAGTGACGAGTTGTTTATGAATAAGGAGTAAATGGTAAGATTACATGATGTTTATGGAGTGGTTAGATTCGGTGTTTAGAATTTAAAGTACAAAAAGGATGTATTAATGAAAGTATTATCTAGTCTAAGTAGTCGTAGAGACACTAAGTTGTATTGATTTCATGGGTCCTATTTTGCCCATTAGAATCGACAACGAGTGACTTAGAATCGTAGATAAGTTAGCCCTAGTTTATGATGAATAACCATAAACCAATTATTATCACAAACTTGGCCAAGTTCATATATATATATATTTATATATATGTATACTTATATAGTTATATTAATAATCTAAGTTAAGTCCGTCCATCATAGAGTGTCATATATTATCATGTAAGTTAAGCATGGAGGATTAACCTCTTTGTATGATTCGGAGGGTCATGAATAACAAGGAATCAAAGAAACTAACTAGTACATTAACAAGTAGCCAATTAAGTCTTAACCAGGGTGAACCACTATAACACCCATCTTTTATTTAATGTAATTATGCGATATATATATAAGTACTACGATCTCTTTTATACTATAAGATCCAAAATCAGAGTATTAAAGTATCAACATTAGTTTTCTACACACTAATTTAAACATCTCAAAAGTTGTTTAGCAAACAGTTTACAACATAAACTTTGTTTTAACCGAGTCTATTTATGCGGAAGCTTCAAAAGTATGTGTTCGGTTCTTCAAAAGTTGCTTGATCGTCATCCATAAATCTTTGAGTACCTAAAACTGCAATGTTTACATAAACATTTATGTTAGAAGGGTTAGAAATATTAATTGATCGAAACTACGATTGAAGTGAATTTGATATTTTACAATTATACAAAATTTATAAAAATTCAGGCCTTACCGTAACTTACGGTTCCACCGTAAGTTACGGTTCCACCATAAGTTACGGTGGTCAATTTTCAATAATGGTCCACCGTAAAGCAATAGACTCGCACCGTAAGCTCCTGACCTCTACCGTAAGTTACGGTGACACCGTAACTTACGGTAGTCTCTGTAACATTCTGTTTTGGTTTCTTGTATGTTTCGCCCAAACCCTTTTCTCAAATTCCTCATTCTAACCAACCAATACACTGATTTTTCATGATCAAATAGGTCTTTTATAATAGTTAACAAAGACCGAATAACCGCGCTACAATACATTCCATGCCTTAATTGGTTATTTGACCCATTTAGCTCATCTAAGGAATCCTCCAATTTTGATGACAACCAATGAGGCCTAACCAATTTCTTGGCCTATTATTCGAACTAGTGAACACCATCGCTTAATTCCAACTCGACATTTATTCGCCAATCAATTACATATATACTAAACAACAAAAATTTACTCAAATGTAAAAATTCAAGTTACATACCTTCAAAGCAAGCCCTTCAAACGTGCGTCCACACCGGTTTGCCCGCTAGATGCCCCGGCTTCCTTTCCTATAGAGTTCAATCATCTTATGTTTAGAACTCTTTGTTTCACATACACAACGCACATTTTGTCATACATCATAATTATGCGTTTTAATTTAACAATTCAGTTTCAAGCCTTCTTTGAGGCATTTCTACAAACACTATAAGGGCAGAATTTTTAGAACTCTTATGTTTAGAACTCTTTGTTTCACATACACAACGCACATTTTGTCATACATCATAATTATGCGTTTTAATTTAACAATTCAGTTTCAAGCCTTCTTTGAGGCATTTCTACAAACACTATAAGGGCAGAATTTTTATATCTTTCATATCCAAGTTCATAGCTTGCTAATTAGCTAACTTAACATCAATAAAGCCTTCATATAGCATTTAAACATCATACTTTTCTGAAATCACTTTCTATCATCCAATTACACTAGAATAATCATTCTAAACCCTAGTGTTCATCATCATATATTGTAAAACCCACAACCCACCTTCAAGGTGTTCATGGAATTTCCTGAATTTGAACATGATTTCACATGTAGTTGTCTAGGTTTCACTTCTAGACACTATATCATCCCTAATCTAACCAAATAACACACATGCAACATCAAATTTCGGATTTTCCAAAATCATGAGAATTTCAAACAGAGAATTTTCATAGAATTTTACATACCTTACAATCCCCTTGTGATGGGGATTACTAATCTTAACACAGATTTCGATTTAGGAGCCAATTGGATCTTCAATTTGTGGGATTTAACATGAACCAGGGTTTTGAAAGAGTCCAGGTCGCCCCTCTCCTTGTTCTGGTCGATCCCCACTTCCAGATTTTTAGTTTGTGTTTTAAAAAAATAGTTTTATTAAAACTATTTTCAATTTTAACACTTTTGGCCCCTCTTGTTTGTTTTATTTTATTTCTATGTCACAAGCTACTAATAAGTGATAAACTAACTAAGTTAGTGTCTTTACTAACTAGATTATCTCACAATTTATTTGCAGCTAAATTACGAATTTAAGAATCTGTATTTTCGGGATGTTACAAGTCCATCCCCCTTAAAAAGGGTTTCGTCCCCGAAACCAAGGTACGTACCGAATAGTGTAGGGTAGAGACGTCGCATCTCTTCTTCGGGCTCCCATGTAGTGTCCGAACCCTTCCTATGCTCCCATTTGACCTTGACTTGATTAATTACTTTGTTCCTCAAACTCTTCTCTTTACGATCCAAAATCGCAATTGGCTTTACAGCATAGTTGAGGCTGTTATCCACCTCGATATCATCGTAGTGGATACGAGCAGTTTCGTCTGCCAAACATTTTCGGAGATGTGACACATGGAATGTACTATGTATCCCACTCAACTCCTCGGGTAATTCGAGACGATAAGCTACTTTACCGACTCGTTCGGTGATTCTGAATGGCCCAATAAATCTTGGGCTTAATTTTCCTCTTTTTCTGAATCGTATTATCCCCTTCCACGGCGATACTTTCAGCATAACCTTGTCGCCAACCTGGAATTCGATTGGCCTGTTCCTTTTGTCAGCATAAGCCTTTTGCCTATCTTGGGCCGCTTTCAAGTGTGCCCGAACCACATCAATCTTTTCATTAGTGGCTCGCACTACTTCTTGGTGGGCTAGTTCACGTGGGCCCACTTCACCCCAACATACCGGGGTTCGACACTTCCTACCATAGAGCATTTCGTATGGTGCCATCTTAATACTAGATTGGTAGCTATTATTATACGAAAACTCGACTAACGGTAGGTGAACATCCCAACTTCCTCCAAAGTCTATTATACACGCCCGTAGCATGTCCTCCAGTGTTTGTATTGTTCTTTCACTCTGTCCATCTGTTTGAGGATGGTACACAGTGCTAATGAACAACTTGGTTCCCATTTGCCCTTGGAAATCTCGCCAGAAATTTGAAGTAAACCGGGTATCCCTATCAGACACGATGGATACCGGTACCCCATGACGTGCTATTATTTCATTAGTGTAAACTTCTGACATCTTTTCTGACGTATAAGTCTCACAGATCGGAATGAAGTGAGCACTTTTCGTCAATCTATCCACCACTACCCATATTGCATCGAAACCACGATTTGTCTTAGGCAACTTGGTTAGTAGGTCCATTGTAATATGTTCCCATTTCCAAACCGGAATTTCTAACGGTTGGAGTTTGCCGTATGGTTTCCGGTGCTCCGCCTTGACTTGTAAACATGTCAAGCATTTTTCCACATACTTCGCCACATCCCTCTTTATTCCAGGCCACCAATAATTTTGTTTCAGATCATTGTACATCTTGGTCGCACCCGGATGAACTGAATATCGGGATTTATGAGCTTCATCAAGTAGAAGCGCCTTCACCCCACAAGTATTCGGAACCCATATCCTTCCGGATCGAGTCTTTAACCCGTGAGTCCCATCCGACAAATCTTTCAATTGACCGATTATTCTTTCCTTCTTCCAATTCTCTTCTTTCATTGCTTCCAATTGCGCCTCTCGAATACGTTCAAGTATACCCGAGGTCACCACGAGTTGCATCGATCTTACTCGTATCGGGATATAGTCCTCTTTTCTGCTCAGAGCATCCGCCACCACATTAGCTTTTCCGGGGTGATAATGTATTTCACAATCGAAGTCTTTCACCGTTTCTAGTCATCGCCTTTGTCGCATATTTAACTCCTTCTGATCGAAGAAGTATTTCAAGCTCTTGTGATCGGTGAATATGGTGCACTTTACCCCATATAAGTAGTGCCTCCATATTTTTAAGGCAAATACCACCGCAGCCAACTCAAGATCGTGCGTGGGATATTTCTTCTCGTGTATCTTCAGTTGTCTCGAGGCATAAGCTATAACTTTGCCCCGTTGCATCAAAACGCATCCGAGCCCCGATAGTGAAGCATCCGAATATACCACCATTTATTCGACTCCGTCCGGCAATGTCAGTACCGGAGCTTGAGTTAACTTCTCTTTTAGTGTTTGAAACGCCCTTTCTTGATCTACACCCCAAATGAACTTTTCTTTCTTCCGGGTTAATTTTGTTAGTGGTGACGCAATCTTGGAGAAATCTTGAATGAATCTCCTATAGTATCCCGCAAGTCCCAAAAAGCTTCTAATTTCTGAAGGGTTCTTCGGGGGATTCCATTTTGACACGGCCTCGATCTTTGACGGATCCACCAATACTCTGTCGGCACTTATGATGTGGCCAAGAAATTGTACCTCTCGTAACCAAAAGGCACACTTAGAGAATTTCGCATACAACCTTTCTCGTCTAAGCGTCTCTAACACCTCTTGTAAGTGGTGTGCATGTTCAGCTTCGCTTTTCGAATACACCAAAATGTCATCGATAAACACGATGACTGACTTTTCCAACATCGGCTTACAAACCCGGTTCATGAGGTCCATGAAAGCCGCGGGTGCATTTGTTAGCCCAAATGACATCACGAGGAATTCGTAATGTCCGTATCTTGTGCGGAAAGCCATCTTCGGTACATCTTCTTCTTTGACCTTTAGTTGGTGATACCCAGATCTAAGGTCAATTTTTGAAAACCAGTTCGCACCTTGTAATTGGTCGAATAAATCATCTATCCTCAGAAGCGGGTATCGGTTCTTTACCGTGAGTTTGTTTAACTCCCGGTAATCGATACACATACGCATGCTCCCGTCTTTCTTTCTCACGAACAATACCGGTGCGCCCCAAGGAGACACACTCGGCCTTATGAATCCCTTGTCAAGCAGGTCTTGAATTTGGGATATCAACTCTTGTAATTCCGACGGTGCGAGTCGGTACGGGGCTTTTGCTACGGGTTTCGCGCCCGGAATCAATTCGATCCCGAACTCTATTTCTCGTTCAGGCGGTATCCCCGGTAAATCCTCCGGAAACACATCTTCATAATCTCGTACTACCGGTACATCTCCAATCTTTCGTGATTCTTTTTCGGACTCATTAGCGTATATCATGAATGTCTTGCATCCTTGCTTTATAAGCTTGTGAGCTTTCAACATTGAGCATACTATAAGGTTGCCTCCTTTTTCGCCATAAATGGTGACGTGTTTCCCGCTCGGAGATGTTAGTTTTATCTCTTTACGAAAACACACGACCTTTGCATGGTGTTGAGATAGCCAATCCATCCCAACGACTACTTGAAATTCTCCCATTGACATCGGGATTAGATTTATCAAGTATTCTTCGTCGTCAATGCTCAGTTTACAATTTTCACATACATCACAGACAATAAAGCTCTTGTTATTACCTATCTCTACTTCTAAGGGCACAGGTAATTTTGTTAGAACAAATGAAGGATGTCGAATAAATCCATATGAAACAAAGGATTTATTCGCACCCGTACCAAATAACACGCGTGCAGGAATCGAATTTACAGCAAATATACCTGAGACCACGTCAGGTTCAACCTTCGCTTCTGCGGCAGTCAGTTGAAAAGATCTTGCCTTTGCTTTTGGGGCTTCACCTTTCGGGTCCTGCCCATCCTTCTTTCCAACCAGTTCCGGGCATTCCGACTTTTTGTGACCCGTTGGATAACAATTGTAACAAACCGTCACTTTCTCCGGGCACGATATAGCCACATGTCCCGTTTTTCGGCATATGGGACAAGGCTTATCCTTGTAACGACATTCGCCTTTATGACCCTTTCCGCAGATTCTGCAACTTGGCGACCCGCCTTTTGTATCAAATTTCTTTGCGGTTTCGTTTGTTCGTGCCTTCTTAGCAGGGCTTGGGTTTACATCTTGTGCTTTCCGTTCACCCCGTTCAATGCTCTTTTTCAGTTCGATCTCCCTTTCCCGAGCAGCATTTATGATCTCGGTAAGGGTCTCGTATTTTGAGGGGGTGATAAATTCCCTATACTCAGCACTCAACATGTTATGGTAGTAGTATATCTTTTGTTCTTCATTCATCACTAGATCATCGCAAAACTTCATTTTATCCATAAACGTTGTCGTAATCTTGTCTATGGTCTCGCCCTTGTGCCTAAGTTGCATGAACTCCTCCTTGATTTTATTCATAACCGCCTTGGGGCTATGGTGTTTAAGAAATGGCGTCTTGAATTCTTCCCATGTCATGACCTTAGCAGCTTCAATACCGATCTCTCTCTTTTTGTTATCCTACCAATCTTTCGCTTGACTCCTTAGTTGACCCGTACCATAGGCTACGTAGTCATCTTCGTCACAATGGGTCCTCTCGAATACCCCTTCGATATCACTTAGCCATCGTTGGCACACTATTGGATCAACCTCCCCATTATATATTGGTGGTTTACAGGCCATGAATTCCTTGTATGAACAAGGCTTTCGTCCTCCATGCTTTTCCTTTGCTAAATTTGAATCATCTTCCAATTTCTTGATTCTCTCATCTACTATTGATAAAACTGTGTTTTGAATTTTATCAATAAAGCCCGACAAACTGTTTTCGATCGCCTTTCCAACCTCTTCGGCAATCACTTCCCTCATTTGTTCGGTGACTCTTGGCACCGCATCATCATTACCTCCATCTGCCATCTCTATTTCTGAAATGTTTACATAGGTTGTTAAACATTCCATTTATAACACATGTTTTACTTGTTTTGATTTAATCAAGTTCATAACTTGATTTAATCGTTCTTGTTTTGATTCAATCAAGTTCATAACTTGATTTAATCGTTCTTGTTTTGATTCAATCAAGTTCATAACTTGATTTAATCGTTCTTGTTTTGATTCAATCAAGTTCATAACTTGAATTAATCGTTCTTGTTTTTATTCAATCAAGTTCATAACTTGATTTAATCGTTCTTGTTTCATGCATTTCTTGTATTTGAGTGGGCTTACACACTCTTTTCATGCATATTTGTTCATGATTTATTTATATATTCTCTAATTTCTACTTAACGATTAACTCTTACCGGATGCTTGATCAAGCTTGAACCGAACACTTATTGACAACCTTGAGCTCTGATTACCAACTTGTAACACCCATCTTTTATTTAATGTAATTATGCGATATATATATAAGTACTACGATCTCTTTTATACCATAAGATCCAAAATCAGAGTATTAAAGTATCAACATTAGTTTTCTACACACTAATTTAAACATCTCAAAAGTTGTTTAGCAAACAGTTTACAACATAAACTTTGTTTTAACCGAGTCTATTTATGCGGAAGCTTCAAAAGTATGTGTTCGGTTCTTCAAAAGTTGCTTGATCGTCATCCGTAAATCTTTGAGTACCTAAAACTGCAATGTTTACATAAACATTTATGTTAGAAGGGTTAGAAATATTAATTGATCGAAACTACGATTGAAGTGAATTTGATATTTTACAATTATACAAAATTTATAAAAATTCAGGCCTTACAGTAACTTACGGTTCCACCGTAAGTTACGGTGGTCAATTTTCAATAATGGTCCACCGTAAAGCAGTAGACTCACACCGTAAGCTCACCGTAAGCTCCTGACCTCTACCGTAAGTTACGGTGACACCGTAACTTACGGTAGTCTCTGTAACATTCTGTTTTGGTTTCTTGTATGTTTCGCCCAAACCCTTTTCTCAAATTCCTCATTCTAACCAACCAATACACTGATTTTTCATGATCAAATAGGTCTTTTATAATAGTTAACAAAGACCGAATAACCGCGCTACAATACATTCCATGCCTTAATTGGTTATTTGACCCATTTAGCTCATCTAAGGAATCCTCCAATTTTGATGACAACCAATGAGGCCTAACCAATTTCTTGGCCTATTATTCGAACTAGTGAACACCATCGCTTAATTCCAACTCGACATTTATTCGCCAATCAATTACATATATACTAAACAACAAAAATTTACTCAAATGTAACAATTCAAGTTACATACCTTCAAAGCAAGCCCTTCAAACGTGCGTCCACACCGGTTTGCCCGCTAGATGCCCCGGCTTCCTTTCCTATAGAGTTCAATCATCTTATGTTTAGAACTCTTTGTTTCACATACACAACGCACATTTTGTCATACATCATAATTATGCGTTTTAATTTAACAATTCAGTTTCAAGCCTTCTTTGAGGCATTTCTACAAACACTATAAGGGCATAATTTTTATATCTTTCATATCCAAGTTCATAGCTTGCTAATTAGCTAACTTAACATCAATAAAGCCTTCATATAGCATTTAAACATCATACTTTTCTGAAATCACTTTCTATCATCCAATTACACTAGAATAATCATTCTAAACCCTAGTGTTCATCATCATATTGTAAAACCCACAACCCACCTTCAAGGTGTTCATGGAATTTCCTGAATTTGAACATGATTTCACATGTAGTTGTCTAGGTTTCACTTCTAGACACTATATCATCCCTAATCTAACCAAATAACACACATGCGACATCAAATTTCGGATTTTCCAAAATCATGAGAATTTCAAACAGAGAATTTTCATAGAATTTTACATACCTTACAATCCCCTTGTGATGGGGATTACTAATCTTAACTCAGATTTCGATTTAGGAGCCAATTGGATCTTCAATTTGTGGGATTTAACATGAACCAGGGTTTTGAAAGAGTCCAGGTCGCCCCTCTCCTTGTTCTGGTCGATCCCCACTTCCAGATTTTTAGTTTGTGTTTTAATAAAATAGTTTTATTAAAACTATTTTCAATTTTAACACTTTTGGCCCCTCTTGTTTGTTTTATTTTATTTCTATGTCACAAGCTACTAATAAGTGATAAACTAACTAAGTTAGTGTCTTTACTAACTAGATTATCTCACAATTTATTTGCAGCTAAATTACGAATTTAAGAATCTGTATTTTCGGGATGTTACAGCCACCACAACATGGAAAGAATTAACTAAGTGTTGGAGGCTAGACGGGGTTATGCTTCTTTGAAACTAGAAACTACTTGGATTATCAAACAAAATATCAAGTGAGGTGTGAAATCAAGTTAGGAATGACAAAACATCCAAAGTTCACACTTGCATCAAACGTAAGTCTCACCATATGAACTATGGTAACCTTATGTGACTTCAACACTTGTAGGTTGTATTGAACCCTAATAAATCAGAAAGTTTAGTCGTTGTTTGGACCTCTAAACTTGTAAGGATCAACTCTAACAAATTCCACAACCTTTGATAGGTTTAGGAGGTTGTTAGGTACACGATTCAAGCATAAAAAAGTGAGTTTTGTAAAAGTTAACCAAGTTTCTTACAAAATAGAAAGTTTTGACCTCAAAATGGCGTTGTTCCACCTTGGTTT
The DNA here is from genome assembly GCA_030545235.1 of Helianthus tuberosus. Taxonomy (NCBI): domain Eukaryota; kingdom Viridiplantae; phylum Streptophyta; class Magnoliopsida; order Asterales; family Asteraceae; genus Helianthus; species Helianthus tuberosus. The sequence goes on from CM060360.1 coordinate 168,536,548, forward strand.
ACCATGGTAAACCTGTGGAAACATTCCTAAAGGTGTTCCAAGTTTTGTGGAAGAATAAATGATGAAGAAATTTGAGGAAAATGAAGTTACAATAACATGAACAAAAACAGAAAATTTATCTTACTTTGGACCTCAAATATGGTGAGGTTTCACCTTAGTTTGCCATGGCAAACTTGTGAAAACCTTCCTAGAGGTTATCCAAGTAAGTTCGAAGAAGAAATAAGAAAGTTTAAAGGAAGAAGTGAGCTAGAAATCAATTTAAAAACTTGAAGGTTTTATGCCCAAATCAGAAATTATTGTGTGTTTGGAGAGGATTAGAGAGTGATTTTGTTGTTGGTAAAGTGAAAAAGAGTGTTAGAATAGGTGTATTTATAGTGGGGGATTAGGGTTAAGTGTTTGAAGTGTAATAAAGAAGGTTTGTTGGTGGTTGAATGAAAGGAATGGACCAATCCGCATGCTGAACTGCCTTGGCTGCGGATCGTTATATGCCGCGGGTCGCGGAAGGGGCACGAGTTTGGTGCGCGACACGCTGCCCAAGTACACCGGACCAGTTTTCTGTTTTTGGCATAATCAGTCCCTGAGGTTTGGTTTGCTTGGTGATTAAAGTATAATTTGCACAACTAAGATTTAATTAAGGGATAAATATGTATTAAGGTATGGGTTAAGCTTTGTGGATGTATAATCAAGTGTTTAAACATATGATAGGTATCAAAATAGCGCATTTTCGATTGTTTTCATGGGAATTAAGTATGTGCATTCGAGCGTAATGATCATGTAAACAAGTATGTATCATCTTTGAATGTAAAACAAATACGATTAATCGAAGTATCATTTAAATAAAATGAACTAGTTCTAACATGATAGAAGTCGCAAATTACAAAGTCGGGAGTGAAATACGATTAAGTTACGGATATAAGTTGCCAAGAATAGGAATGTAAGAGATTTTTCTAATTAAGGTAAGCTTCAAAAAGCAAGACGTTATAGTAACCGGGTTAGTAACTTTCACTTTCTTATAAACAGTGTCAGTTGAATCTGTAGCACTGAAGCTATCAGTTTCAAGTGACACCTTTTGTTCAGCAGATTGAGAATCAATAGCATTTTGTGGCTGAATACAGGCTTTTGTTGTTGGTTCTGATTCAAGTATTCCAGATGACGTATCACAAGATTCAGTAGATGCAACTAATTCTGAGTTTTCATATATAGTTGTTTATGAAGAATCACATGTATAGTCAGATGAAATAATTGATTCAGCTGGTTTGCTTGATTCAAACTCTTTATGTTGGTGCATATTACGTTTGTCTGCCACTGTGTGAATAGGCCAGATAGAGCGTGTGTTGAATATTGTATAGATTGGTGTGAAAACGGACAAGGTTTTGTATTATAAATGTACATCCGTACGAATCGTGTCTTTGAAAACTTAGAGCCGTGTTTTGAATATTTAGCAACTTCAATCAGGCATCTTGAAATATTCAAAAGATTCCCCCTTGATTGATGATCCGGGTTTGCTTTGCCAATGTTATACACAAATTCTCCTTGAAATGAATCTTTAGGTCTTTGTTTGCACAGTTCACGACTCCTCCTCTGATTTGATCAACTGGAATCTTCACGAATAATCATCAACTTGAAACTAATCAATGCAGCTTCTCTGTTTCAGCTTTAACCACATCCGCGTTCGGTTTTTGATTTAGCATTTCAGCCCCATCGAGCATTCTTCCTGCTCTATCATCTTATCTTTCAAAAACCCAACCGGTAATTAATAGAAACTTCGAACACTATAACGTGAGGTTGAAGTCTCAATCAAATTTAATCCAATTACTACCAATAGTTAGCGGTAAGTGGGTATCAAACACAGGGAGTTTGTTGAATATGTGCTATCTAAATGGTCTATCTAAAATGACTAAGTTAACTAAATTTCAAGAAATGGAAATTTAGAATTTTGGTTGTTTGGTTTTAAGAACTAAGATTAACTAATTAAACTGCCAATCAAAGGTAGGTTGTGAAACAGATTAGGACAAAGCGACCATCCTAGATTTCAGGTTTTTAATCCACACTAATGTTTATGGCCAACTAGAAAGAACCACATAGATATGGCTCGTGTTTGATTATTTGTTTGTGATAAAAGGGAACTAAGTACTCGGATTATGAAAACGCGAGGTTATTACCCGATGATCAGTTGACTATTATCCAACCCTAATCCCTCCCATGATATCTCGATTGCCAACGGCACCAAGAACGTATGGTTTAGACTAACATCAAACAAGAATCAACACTTTACAAACAAACATTCAAACACCATAATAACTTAAACAAACATTGCAAAGTCATTATTCTAGAAATTCAAACAAAAACATAGTGTTTCAAAAGAAAACCTTACATCTAGGATGATAACCATGAAATTAGCCGCTAATGAGTTTGGTGCATCATCATCACACAAAAGTTAATGTTCATATGAATCAAAACACAAACCGAATGTTTAGAAATTGTTTAGAACCAAGAACAAGTGCCAATTTTTGCCCACAAGCTGCTCCAAAACTGTTGCTAACGAATAGATAACCAAAAGGCACTATAAAACTCCTTAAAAGTGGGAGTTACACACGCCAGGATCCACCGTAAGCTACGTAGCTTACAGTGGCTTGAAATGGCCTACGCTGGCAAGAAACTGTCTTACGACATTAATTTTTGTGAGGGTCTACCATAAGCTACGCCCTCTACTGTAAGCTACGGTAGGCTTCAGCATGAAATTTTGTTTTCAGCATAACTTTTTTGTTTCAACTCCGTTTTCTTCACCGTTTTCGCCTACGTTCTTGTAATTTCGTCCTCTATCATGATATCTTCTTAATTCTTCAATTCCAATAAATTGTTTTCTTCATTTATGCTCCATCTTTCAATCTCCAATCCAGTCATGCCTATTCCGATGCTTCATTTCCACACTTTTTGGCTCCGAATGTATCTGAAACACAAGCAAACGTAGTCATATAATTCTAGACAATTACTCGACTAAATGTAGGATTAAAATACCATTTATAGCACTTTTAAGGGTCCTCCTATGGACCACCCGTCACATCCCCACACTTAACCATTTCTTGCCCCCAAGCAACTCATCATAAACAACTCATAACTCCTACAAGCGATCAACATGAATCAAGCAAAAAAATATCCTCATTTTACTAAGTTTTTCTTAAACCCACACAACACCCCCTCACAATGACTCTCCTCTCGGCGACAACTAATAACTAGCAAAGATGAGCTAGAACACACTAAAAGAAAATGGGTGGTTGCACAATAATAGGCTTGTACTTAAATCGGTCCTTCGCCTAAAGAATTTGCTAAATACGCATGCGAATCAAAGGGACTTAAAGGTTGGAACGTGGCTAGGCCTATGGGTAGGAAATGGAAATAGTAGCTAATGATTTAACTCGGTATTTTATTTGTATCTAAACATAACATAAACATCTATATACAATACATCCCAACATTTTTTATTTTTTTTTTCATTGCTTTTTCTCTTTTTTTTCTTTTTTTTACTACAAACGTTTATTCTCATTCTTTTTGTATTTTCTCTTTTTCTTTTTGTATTTTTTTTCAACATAAACATAACATAACAAACATACTAATACAAAATGCTAACACTACTAGACCGGGCTAAATACGGGTGAATTTTTTTAGAGAACTAGGCTTGGGTTAACAAACGATCGGCTTTAAACTCAAATGGGCTACTAAAGTCCAAACCCCCGCCCCACTCGCTACCAAGTTCATATATATAACTTATGAGGTCCAACCCCCCAAATCCCACACTCGCACACACCATGACAAGGCTGCCTAAATGCCCTTATCTAGCTAAGGCCTCAAACCGAATTCAAGCACAAGTTCTAATGCACCCCTACCCTTTGCCACTCTCATCAAAGAAAACATTTCTAACAATTCAAATAAGTGGCTCAAACTCTCACCAAGAAAAGGGGTATACGGGGTTGCAGGTGTGTTATGCAGTTTCAATACTTTAAGTTTTCAAATTTAGACCATTTTTCGCTTGATTTCAGATTTTTTCAAAAATGTCAAAAATTCCCCCCATCCCCACACTTGGGATACATTGTCCCCAATGTATGGCTTTGAAGGGAAAGATCGCTCAAAACACAACCCACTTTTTTTAACAAAAGCAAGCGAACTAACTACCAATATTTCAAGGCTAAAGAACATGACAAGTCTAAGGAAAGAGTACATGGACCTGATGAAGTTTGACACAACAGATGTTGTAAATGATCTGATTTCCTATCACCACCTTCACACAACTATCCGCACATCTTCCACACACTTGAGTGTTGCCATAGCCCTGAAACATAGAAAATAAAGAACTAACAAGGTCAGTGAAAAACCCCGGGTTGCCTCCCGAGCAGTGCTAAGTTTTCGGTTTATGGTGGCTCAAAGAAACGATTCCTGCAATCTCCATCACTACATCGTGCCATTGACTAAAATGAATCCATCCCATTTCGATTCAGTGGGTAATCAAATACACTCCTACTTGATCCCGTATGCTTTTCTTCACGATCCGGTGCGTGATTTATTTTCATTCTTTGACACACTTTTTTCATACAATCACTAGACTTACCACCCTTCCCCTCAATGGAATCATAACTAATCACTCTAGTTTGAACATCAAAGGACAACTTACGGTTCTTTTTGGTCATGATAATAATCTTGTCCCTACAATTGATTTGAGCATTTGCTGTGTATAGAAACGGTCGACCTAAGATTACCCTTTGTTATGCTGCCATTTTGGTAGAAGCATAATCTAGGACCAGAAAATCCACCGGGTATTCAAACTCTCCCAACTGAATCGTAACATTCTTAACCATTCCCCGTGGACGCCTCCAACTTTCATCTGCCAAGCTCACCATAGTGTCGACATGTTGCAGCAGGCCAAAGTTATACATATCATACAACTCGCCTGGTAACATGCTCATGCCCGCCCCATAGTCCCACAATGCATGAGGAATTTTCAATTTCCCCACTTGGATAGGCACGAGTGGTGCTCCATGCTCTTTGTCAATTTCAACTTCGGCATCTTTTCCTATACATGTATTCACTTGACACAAAGAGGTTAGAAATGTTTCATTAAATTCAGTACTAGGAACGATGCTTACCACCTTGATGTTAACGCTTTTGATGTGTTTGGGATTTGTCACCGTGTCGCTTGGTAGTTGACCTTTACTCTTTTTCAAGATTGCCACCTCACTTACGAGTTGACCCGTTTGAGTGGTCAACGATCGGATAGCTTTGTCACGGATTTCATCTTTTTTGCATGCTAACCTCATCAAGCTAATTTCTTCTTTTGCATCTCTAGTTGCATCGACTTCAACATTTCCATGACTTCATTTCCATCCGAGGAGCTTTGACCCGAAGACCCACCATATTCATTACCCGCTAGATATTGCCTTTGAAATCCTTAGTTGTTAAATTGTTGGCGCGGAACAAAATTTCCTTGATTTCCTTAGAAATTAGGATTGGCTTGGTTGGACGGATTTCTATAACGAAAGTTTGGGTGATTTCTTAATCCGGGGTGGTAGGTGTTCGAATTCATATTATAATTCCTACCACCTTCCCCTTGGCCTTGAACCGCATTCACCCCTTCAAATTGTTCTTGGGCTCCCAAATAATTTTTTGTGGCATGACCCAACTCATTACAAATTGAACAAACATCATAAACCTGGTTTGTAATCTGAACTCCACCATCATCCACAGCATGCACTTGTGGGCTAGTAATAGCCGGTCTCGCTCTCCTAGATGATTGAGCATTTCTCTTTGATGTGACCGCCATTTGCTCCAAAAATGCCCAATCATCTTGCTCGTAATTGGTACCGAATGTACCGTTTGTGATGGACATTAAATCACGAGCATCTTCAGAATTTAACCCCTCGTGGAAAGCATTCAATAATTCCCATAGCCCAATGCCATGGTGAGGACAATTTTTAATAGTCATATTAAACCTTTCGAATGCCTCATGAAACATCTCACCCGGTTGTTGTTGAAAGCTTCTTATACTAAGCCTCGTATCATTAGTCTTTTCAGCCGTAAAGAATTCTTTCAAAAACCTTTGTTGCATTTCAGCCCACGCATAAATCGAAGCGGATGGCAATGTGTAAAACCATCTTTTGGCTTTGTCTTCCAAAGAGAATTGAAAAAGAACTAACTTGACATCATCTAAAGAAAAGCCTTGACCTCCAATGGTATTGCAAATGGAGTCATACGCTTCCAAATGGAAATATGGTTCTTCCGTGGCCAACCCTTTATACTTAGGTAAACTTTGAAGCGAATTTGTCCTAACCTCAAACGTCCTTCCTTCATGATTTTGAGAATAACTACCGGTGAAGGATTGTTGGTAATTATCGGCCGAAAATGTCCTTCAATACCCCTCACGACATCCTGATTATGTCTTCGTGGCACACCCAATCGAACCCTTAGATGTGGCGGACCCATTGGTCTTTGAACTGGTCTTTGAGGCACGAATTGTTGAGGCGGTGGTTGATACATTTTCTCCACTTGTTGTTGTTGAGGTACTTGTCTTTGAATTTGTGGGCCTTGAGGTGTCAATTGTTGTGGCACAAGTTGTTGTTGTAAGACTTGTTGTTGAGGAGATCTACCATACCCTTATATTCCTTGACCTTAAACTTACATGTAATCTCCTTGGTCTTCATCACCCCCATATATGTACCCTTCTTCATCATATCCCCCAAACTCTTCCTCATATCCATCATCATACCCATCTCTTCCAACTCCCGAAGTTTGTAGAAATTGTGATGTTTGATATTGTACCCCCGGTTGTAAAGGTGGTTGAACTGAAGGGGTAGCATGGACTATGGATGGACCTGTTTGAAATAAACCTGATGGTGGAATTTGTTGAGAAGATGATGATTGGCCGGATGTTGGGAAGAATGAGGTAAATGGTGGCACGGTTTGTGAAGGATTATAGCTAAAAGTATGCTCAGTTTGGGTACTTGTGGGTTAGGTGGTGTTGGTTGGTTTAATTTCAGGTGTTGATGTAGGAATGGTAGAATTTGGTAGAGGTGTGGATGGTGTTGGTTGACACCTAGTGGGTGGTGGTGGTGTATCCATTGTGTTGATTGGTGTTATTGATGTTGTAGGTGTTGTTGGTGAACCATTGATTTTATTTTCTCGTAGTAAAACTCTGTTCTTCTCAAAGTTCGTTCAATCTCCGGATCAGATGCTAATGGTGATAACTTGTGAGAGCCTCTAGTATGCATGCACTTGTAAATACCTGCACACTAAACACAACCAGTGTAAACCCGAAAAATAACAAACTAAACTATCAAAGATAACACACATTGCGCACTACTCCCCGGGCCAATGGCGCCAAAATTTAACGTGAGGTCGAAGTCTCAATCAAATTTAATCCAATTACTACTAATGGTTAGCGGTAAGTGGGTATCGAACACGTGGAATTTGTGGCATATGCGTTATCTAAATGGTTTTTCTAAAATGACTACGTTAACTAAATTGCAGGAAATGGAAATTCAGAATTTTGGTTGTTTGGTTTTAAGAACTAAGATTAACTAATTAAATTACAAATCAAAGGTAGGTTGTGAATTAGATTAGGATAAAGCGACCATCCTAGATTTCAGGTTTTAATCCACACTAATGTTTATGCGCAACTAGAAAGAGCCACATAGACATGGCTCGTGTTTGATCATTTGTTTGTGATAAAAATGAACTAAGTACTCGGATTATGAAAATGCGAGGTTGTTACCCGATGATCAATAGACTATTATCCAACCCAAATCCCACCCATGATATCTCGATTGCCAACGGCACCAAGAACATATGGTTGAGACTAACATCAAACAATAATCAACACTCTACAAACAAACATCCAAACACCATAATAACTTAAATAAACATTGCAAAGTCATTATTCTAGAAATTCAAACATAAACATAGTGTTTCAAAAGAAAGCCTTACATCTAGGATGATCACCACGAAATTAGCCGCTTATCGTTTTGTGCATCATCATCACACAAAAGTTAATGTTCATATGAATCAAAACACAAACCAAATGTTTAGAAATTGTTTAGAACCAAGTACAAGTGCCAATTTTCGCCCACAAGCTGCTCCAAAACGTTTGCTAATGATTAGATAATCAAAAGGCACCATAAAACTCCTTAAAAGTGGGAGTTACACTTTTCACGCCAGGCTCCACTGTAAGCTACAGTGGCCACCGTAGCTTACGGTGGCTTGAAATGGCCTACGGTGGCAAGAAACTGTCATACAGCATCAATTTTTGTCAGGGTCTACCGTAAGCTACGCCCTCTACCGTAAGCTACGGTAGGCTTCAACATAACTTTTTCGTTTCAACTCCGTTATTTTCACCGTTTTTGCCTACGTTCTCGTAATTTCGTCCTCTATCATGCAATCTTCTAAATTCTTCAATTACAATAAATTATTTTCTTCATTTATGCTCAATCTTTCAATCTCCAATCCATCTGTGCCTATTTCGAAGCTTCATTTCCACACTTTTAGGCTCCGAATGTATCTGAAACACAAGCAAACGTAGTCATATAATTCTAGACAATTACTCGACTAAATTTAGGATTAAAATACCATTTATAGTACTTAAGGGTCGTCCTACGAACCACTCGTCACATCCCCACACTTAACCGTTGCTTGCCCCCAAGAAACTCATCATAAACAACTCATAACTCTTACAAGCGATCAACTTGAATCAAGCAAACAAATTTCTTTATTTTACTAACTTTTTCTTAAACCCGCACAACACACCCCTCACAAAGACTCTCCTCTCGGCGACAAATAATAACTAGCAAAGATGAGCTAGAACACACTTAAAGCAAACGGGTGGTTGCACAATAATAGGCTTGTACTTAAATCGGTACTTCGCCTAAAGAATTTGCTAAACACGCATGTGAATCAAAGGGACTTCAAGGTTGGAACGTGGCTAGGCATATGGGTAGGAAATGGAAATATATATGAATAGTAGCTAATGATTCAACCTGGTATTTTATTTCTATCTAAACATAACATAAACATCTATATACAATACATCCTAACTTTTTTTCTTTTTTTATCATTGCTTTTTCTCTTTTTTTCTTTTTTTACTACAAACGTTTATTCTCATTCTTTTTGTATTTTCTCTTTTTCTTTTTGTATTTTTCTTCAACATAAACATAACATAACATAACAAACATACTAATACAAAATGCTAACACTACTAGACCGGGTTAAATACGAGTGAAATTTTTTAGAGAACTAGGCTTGGGTTAACAAACGATCGGCTTTAAGCTCAAATGGGCTACTAAAGTCCAAACCCCCGCCCATCTCGCTACCAAGCTCATATATATAACTTATGAAGTCTAACCCCCCAAATCCCACACTCGCACACACCATGACGAGGCTACCTAAATACCCTTATCCTTTTCACATACATACTAGCTAAGGCCTCAAACCAAATTCAAGCACAAGTTCTAGTGCACCCCCACCCATTGCCACTCTCATCAAAGAAAACATTTCTAACAATTCAAATAAGGGGCTCAAACTCTTACCAAGAAAAGGGGTATACGGGGTTGTCGGTGTGTTATGTGTTTTCAATACTTTAAGTTTTCAAATTTAGATCATTTATCGCTTGATTTCAATATTTTTAAAAGTGTCAAAAATTTCCCTCATCCCCACACTTGGGATACATTGTCCCCAATGTATGGATTTGAAGGGAAAGATCGCTCAAAACACACCCCACTTTTTTTTTAACAAAAGCAAATAAACTAACTACCAATATTTCAAGGCTAAAGAACATGACAAGTCTAAGGAAATAGTACATGGACCTGATGAAGTTTGACACAACAGATGTTGTAAATGATCTGATTTTTATGACCACCTTCGCACAACTATCCGTACAGCTTCCCCACACTTGAGTGTTGCCATAGCCCTGAAACATAGAAAAATAAAGAAATAACAAGGTCAGTGAAAAACCCCGTTTGCCTCCCGAGCTGCGCTAAGTTTTTGGGTCTTCAGCCAGACCGTGCCACCCCCTTTTATGGTGGCTCAAAGACATGATTCCTGCCATCTCCATCACTACATCGTGCCATTGAGTAAAATGTATCCGTCTCATTTTGATTCGGTGGGTAATCAAATACATTCCTACTTGATCCAGTATGCTTTTCTTCACGTTCCGGTGGGTGATTTATGTTCATTCTTTGACACACTTTTTTCATACAATAACTAGACTCACCACCCTTCCCCTCAATGGAATCATAACTAATCACTCTAGTTTGAACATCAAAGGACAACTTACGGTTCTTTTCGGTCATGGTAATAATCCCGTCTCTATAATTGATTTGAGCATTTGCTGTGTATAGAAACGGTCGACCTAAGATTACCCTTTGTTGTGCTGCCATTTTGGTAGAAGCATAGTCTAGGACCAGAAAATCCACCGGGTATTCAAACTCTCCCAATGAATCTTAACATTCCTAACCATTCCCCGTGGATGCCTCCAACTTTCATCCGCCAAGCTCACCATAGTGTCGACATCTTGCAGCAGGCCAAAGTTATACATGTCATACAACTCGCCTGATAGCACGCTCATGCCCGCCCCATAGTCCAACAATGCATGAGGAATTTTCAATATCCCCATTCGGATAGGCAAGAGTGGTGCTCCATGCTCTTTGTCAATTTTAACTTCGGCATCTTTTCCTATACATGCATTCACTTGACACGAAGAGGTTAGAAATTTTTCATTAAATTCAGTACTAGGAACAGTGCTTACCACATTAATGTTAACGCTGTTGGTGTGTTTAGGATTTGTCACCTTGTCGCTTGGTAGTTGACCTTTACTCTTTTTCAAGATTGCCACCTCACTTGCAAGTTGACCCATTTGAGTGGTCGAAGATTGGATAACTTTGTCACGGATTTCATCTTTTTGCATGCGAACCTCATCAAGCAGATTTCTTCTTTGCATCTCTAGTTGTATCGACTTCAACATATCCATGACTTCATTTCCACCCGAGGAGCTTTGGCCCGAAGACCCACCATATTCATCACCCGCTTGATATTGCCTTTGAAATCCTTGGTTGTTAAATTGTTGGCGCAGAACAAAATTTACTTGATTTCCTTGGAAATTAGGATTGGCTTGGTTGGACGGATTTCCATAACGAAAGTTTGGATGATTTCTAAATCTGGGGTGCTAGGTGTTCGAATTCATATTATAATTCCTACCACCTTCCCCTTGGCCTTGAACCGCATTCACCTGTTCAAAATGTTCTTGGGCTCCCAAGTAATTTTCTGTTACATGACCCAACTCTTTACAAATTGAACAAACATCATAAACCTGGTTTGTAGTCTAAACTCCACCATCATCCACAGCATGCACTTGTGGCCCAGTAATAGTCGGTCTCGCTCTCCTAGATGATTGAGCCTTTCTCTTTGATGTGACCGCCATTTGCTCCAAAAATGCCCAATCATCTTGGTCATAATTGGTACCGAATACAATTTATAGCACTTAAGGGTCATCCTAGGACCACCCGTCACACTACGCCGATAAACCTCAAGTTTATGTACACCCACGAAAATCTGAACTCCCGTTTTTCGTGATCACCTTTAAGCACCTTCCTGAATGATAAATCCATATAAACGGTATTCTCCACAATCAGCAAATCTTCATCAGATAACGAATCATCTGGTAACACATTCAGATCTCAGAAACATTCATCCACGATCAAATTCACATTCTTCCTCTTCAGTCACGATAACAGTTGTATAGTCTTCTCCGCTAGTTCCAGTAGCAACTTAACCAACAAACATCATCATTCCCTGGTGGTTAGTCCGAAAAACAATTAATCTGCTCGAAGATTAACTATTCTGACACTATAGACTATCACACGTCTGTGATATCTTATAAGTATCCACTATAGAGATGCATCTCCTGATGCTAATCCTGCTGACCGGCTTGACAAAGACCCGGGACTCAAACCCTAAGACATCAATCTGACCATGATCTGTGGAGTCTAAACTTCCTATGCATCTTCAAACAATCCTGAAGTCGGAACCACCCGAATGTTGTTGCATTGTCACGAATTTCAAAAATGTTGGCCGGAATTTCAATATATTCTATGAAATTTCTGTTCTCCCTCATTTTTGCAAATTCTGACATCTTATCACTGAATTCCCCCTCAAATTGAGCAATTCAGTCCTCTTTTATCTCTGAAAAACTTGACTATACAAAAAATATGACATTTTTGCCCCAAAACGTCAGTTTTTCATCATTATGGGTTTTTCGATACGACCCATTAATAGTCAGATATCCCGGATGAGAATCATTTTGCATTGATATCATGACTACCCCACTATTTTCCATAATCTGTGATCGCATCATCAAATCTGTTCGCTGAAGCCCCGGACGGTGTCCCCGAATAACCCAGCTTGGTCATTAAAAACTCGAAAAAAATTTCAATCACCACATTTTTTCTGGAGACTCATCTCGTCATTGCGATCAAAAAATGCCTTTTTAAAGCATTTTCCCATTCGTACGAATGGAGTAGGTCCATCCGTGCGAATGGGCTAATTTTGAAATGAATTGACATTTTATACCGAATGTCCATTCGTACGAATCAAGACTGTTGATTCGTACGAACCTGCACAGTTGGTTCGTACGAACATGTGCATCCATTCGAAAATCAATCACGAACATAATGAGGCCTTCAGTTTCAAATTCGATCCGTGAATTGATCTTCAATTTGATGTTTATTTGATATTTTAAGTCAAAACTCCCTGTAAATCCAAAATTTATTAGCATAGGTGATTCAATCAACTGTTAGATCGATTGAATCGGTACCGTAGCTCTGATACCACTTGTATGTTCGTTTCTGGATCGATTTCGTAATCCCGATGACTGTGAATATCTCGTATTACGTGCGGAATTCGTGAATGAGAGTGGACTAGACACAAAAATGTAATTATAATGTTGATTCTATTTCAGATATGAAAGTTACAAGCACCTTGAATCAATCTCCCACAAGTTCTCTCTCAAGTGGGCAAAAGTTCTAAAATGTCAAGACACCCCTCCTACTTATAGGGTGAGCCCATCCTCACCAACATGCACACCTATTTCATACTAACGGACTCCTAACTAAGAATGAACACCTAATTAAGAATGGACTCCTTAACAAAGTATGAATCTTATCTAAGGATGGACCTTTTAAACCTTGTCTTGAACATTTTCCAGCTACGATATCTGTGAGTGTAGTATGTCTATCGCTTCCGTCAATCACTTATCGTAGTTGAGAAATGTTCAACACATGGTTTAGAAATGCTAATGTAGGAAATAAATGTCTGTTTGTACGAAATGTCCATTTGTACGAAAAGTCCATCCTTATGAAAGGGCTTGCATCTTGGTAAGGATGGGCATCCCCTATAAATAGGAGGAGTGTCTTGACATTTTAGGACTTTTAGAACTTGGAGAGCTTTTGAGGATCTAGAGAGAGAAAGTTCTACACAAGTGTTTTCAAGGTTGTAAATTATTACATCATCAATAGAAAACACATTATAATTACGTTCTTGTTTCTAATTCACTCAAGTACACAGATTCCGCACGTGATACGTGATTTTCGCAGTCATCGGGATTACGGAGTCGATCCGGAAACAAACATACAAGTGGTATCAGAGTGGGAGATCGATTTCACGGATTCAAGATACAAGAATTCAAGTGATTTCATCAAAATCGGGGCTGAATTTGATCAATTTCTTCATATTCCTTCTTCTAATCACTTTCTTCACTTTATGAACTTTAAAACTCAGATTTACGGATATTTCATGGATAAAATCGGCTAGATTTTGGATATGATGTGCGAAAACTGTTTTTGATCATTCCTACAAAGTTTCAAGTCCAAATTCAAAGTAAATCTTGATCAATTTTGCGAAAAACTGAGAAAAACATGACCTGTGCGCGCTGTTGAGTTCATACGGATTTGGTTATGTTGATTTGATTCGTACGAATCAACACGAGTTTTCATACGGATCAACTTCAATAGGTTTAATTCATACGGATCTACATACTTTTGTTACGAATCTAGAAATTAGAATGAATCAAGGTAAGTTCTAATCAACTGCATATTGGTTGTTTTTACGAATCAAGACTCAAATTTGATACGAATCAACCTTGATTCGTACGAATCAAGGTCATCAGTTCATATGAATCAAGGACTTAGAAGTTTTTACAGATCTGGAACCTTGGTTCGTACGAACCCAGACTACATCAATTTCCAACGGATCTGAAAGTGAACGAACCTGGAATTGTATTTATAGATCAAGGATTATTGTAGGTTATACGAATTTGCGATTGGTATTTACGGATCTACTGTTTAGTACGAATCCAGAATTTCATACGGACCCACAAGTATACATTCGTACGAACCTAGATGAATTTTGTTCAGAATTGTTTAGAGTAAGTTTCCTACAAATCAACTTAAGTGTTGATTTCATACGAATCAAGGATTGTTCTTCATTCGTACGAACCCAGAATTCTCTTATCACAAATCTGGGTATTAGATCTGATTAGGTTTTCATTTGATTGTGTGTATTCACACATCAGGAATCAATTGGCACGATTCAAATCTGAATCAAGATCTGAATTCAAGATCATGAATTGGATATTAAAACTGCTTTGAAACTAATCTGAATCAAGGTTGATTAGATCTATTTTAACATGAACCTGGATCAAGATTTAGTTAACACGAATCAAGTGTTTTAGGATCTGGTTGTGTGAATCTGGAAATCAGGATACATTCATACGGATCCACAAGTCTACATTCGTACGGATCCAGAATTTACCCATCCAGAAAAATTCTTGTTCATTCGCTGTTACACTGTTCATCCGCACGAACCGGGGAATTAACACTTGATCATAGTTCATCCGCACCCATACTTGTTCATTCGAGTGAATTGGAAATATTTGTTCATCCACGTCATTTGTTACTCATCCGCACATTTAAAAATCATTGTTCATTCAAACATAATTAGGGTTTTCAAGTATTCAGTTTTTCAAATCTAATCAAGTGTTTGTTTGTTGATTGCAGGTTATTCTTGGAGATTTCAAAGCATGGCAGACGAGTTTTATAACGAATTCTATAACGCGTTTATGTCCGAAACAACGTCGGCAACAAAGAGTATTTTGAATACGATTTCAAAAAGTTTGAATTATGATAACATGTACGAAAACCATCAGAAATCACCGAGACTTATGAATATCGAGGTCTATAACTGGTGGAAAAACTGATTTGAGGGTTGGGTAAAATCATTTGCTTACGATAGTTGGGTAATGATGAAATTGGGATATACTAAACCAACAAAAGAAGGTGGAGAATTATCAACACTCGATGAATATACTAAAAGTGATATAAAGAAAGCTTCTGCTGAACAGAAAATGATTGCACTGTTATATCAATTTGTTCGAGATGACAACATTTCACTGTTTCACTATGACGACACTTCAAAAGGTTTATGGGAAGCTATAAGGAAAAAGTGTACGGGTGGTGATGAGATTGTTAAAAACAAACGATCGTTACTGAAAAAGGAGTTTGATCTGTTTACATGCTTAAAAGGTGAAAACGTACGTCAAATGATTGAAAGATTTTGTCATCTGAAATTAGAGCTGGAAAGGTTTGGTGTTTTCAAAGACAACGAAGAGATCATTGATAAGCTGCCCGAAGCACTTCTAAATGAAAACGATTGGCAATACTATGTCATGATTCTCAAGAACGGTGTTGAAACGAAAAACATGAATCTTGATTGGTTAATCAAAAAGCTTGAAGGCCACGAACTAGAAATACAAAAACAAAACAAGATGGCCAATGCAAATTATCAGCAAAATGTAGATTTGTACTATCCAAGAAGCATGCTAATGAATAATCAAGCACCAAAGATGGCTTTTAGTCCTGGCAGTTCAAAAGATTCATCACAAAGCGGTTCTCCAAAATATGATTCGGGTTATCATTCATCATCTGCATCAAACCAATCTAATCCGTACATAGTTTAGTGAAATATCGTCATAGATCTAAAAAACTCTCAAAGCCTGAATGCAGAAACAACCAAGCAACAGATGGTGTTCTTAGCATCTATTCTGGAATCGTACGAAAGCCTGGTCGCAGGTAAGATTGGAAATCCAAATATGACGAAGGAAGATTCTGACCAGATCGATCCAGAAGAGATGGAGCTAATAGATATAAGATGGTGCATGGCTAGCGTTATCAGGAGAGCACAACAGTTTATGGAGATCTCAGGGAGGTCTTGTCTTGGAGATGCTAAAACAAAGTTAGGATTCGACAAGTCAAAGGTTACTTGTTTAAAGTGCAAGCAGAAAGGCACTTCAAGAGGGAATGCACAAACCGACAAACAGATGAAACCATGAATCCATTTCCGGAAGATTACTATCAAAAAGCGATCTACCATCGCATCAGTGAGCCACCAAAGGTGAGTCAAAAGTAGATCGGTGAAGGTTCATCGAAAGATAGAAAACAAGCTATGGTGGTAACTTAAGAAGACGAAGGATTCAACTGGAATAAATACATTCCAAGATAAAAGCATGCGTTGGTTGCTATGGTAGATAATCGATGGCAGAGAGATTTTGCTCGATATGAAATTAATAAGTTGTATGATCCTTTTGATGAAGCAAAGAGATGGGATGTTGAAAGTGTAGGATCGTTTGCACGACCAAACGAGTCGTTCAGAAGAGTTCTCAGACTAAATCAGAGGCGGAATTCAGTGATTCAGTCTTCGTTCAGCTTGTATTGCACTAGATTCACATTAATATGTCTTGTTTATTGATTTCTTAACGTTTACAGGCTAGAGACACTTTGGCAGCACCTTGGCACCGGAATCAGAAAAGATACAAATGAATTGAAAGCACAGGTATATATAGGGAATGCATTTCGTACGAAATGGTTAAGACTCATTTACGGAATGGCCTAGTCACCATTTCATGCGAAATGGTTTCTCATCCTACAAAACCTGTTTTCTCGTATTTTGAACTCCATTCAATCCTATCTAGACACATGACTCGATACAAGACGAAGTCGACAGACATATGCACCAACAGACTCCCCCTTGGATGTCGACGAGTCTTCACTCTTCAGTACTAGTCTTCAGTATGTCAAGTCTTCTGTCTTGACCAGTCTTCTCGATCTTTCTAAAATATTCTCCATTTTATGCATCCTCTATCTCTATCTTCTTTTCTTATCTTCAGAATCTCACCCTGACTATTCCTGGATTGCAACCTTGCTATCCAAAAACTTTATCAGGTCTTTTGATTCATTAAGATCTTCAGCATCTGCAACTTTTGTTTCTCGAATGATGTTCCAGGATCTATCTCTGGCTCTAACATCATCAGAATCCCCCTTGCAATCAGCTGGGATCGCGGTCTGGAATTCGTTATCGCCTTAATATCGAATCCTGGCTCAAACTCTGCTCAATCTTTCACAGGATCTGAAACATCTCCTGGCTCTCCGTAGCAACAGGATCAGAAACCTGGCTTTAACCTGCACACTCCTCTATCATTCGTAAGATAAACAAATTTTGACATTTGATAAACTTTTCAAATTTGAAACATTCAAAATTTTGATTCAGATTAATGAACCATCTAAATATTTCAAAAATATTTCACACCTCAAACAGACTCTCCCAAACCAGTTCATCATGTTTAGCACTCGGGATTTTGAAAATCGGCTCTTTACCATCATTTGTCGAAAATCTTTTTGTATTTTCAAAATTTTATGCTAAAACCACTTGTTAAAAAAATTGAAATGCAGTAAAGAAATATTTACAGACAATATTTTTGTGAGTTTGTGAAAGAGGATCATATCAGTTTTTGACAAGTCACAAGTACCGTTGAGCTTAGTTACACATTAAGAATTAAACAATTCACTTAGATTGTCGATATACTGATCCACTTAAATTCTCACACAAATTTCAACTGATTCAGGATACGAATTAGGTGTATTAAGAACTTAAACTCATTCATGTGTCCCACCACTTGAATATACTCCCGTATCCAGATCCCAATATTCAGTCTTACAGGTGAGTATACCTAGTTGATATCTGTAGGGGGTTAATTGCGAAGCCTTGAGAGCTCATATTTTTGTTGAGTTGAAGGCTCGACTTTTGGTGTGTTCCCCTTGGGGATCTTCTTTACAACATCACATGATTTAATCTTTTCGATTTTTTATCATTTTTTATGCTGAGGGGGGCGGGGGGCTTTTATTTCAAGCATGCAGAAAGTATTATACGGAGACTAGGGTATTGCTCCCGAAAAATCAGAAGTCCCGGGATAATACCCCAGATATCACTGAGTATAAAGACCTAGTATCTCAGAAAGAGGGATCTTTCAAACAAGATTTCGGGGGTTACCCATATATCCAAAAGATGTTCCCCACGAAACAAGCAAGTATGATATTTAAGTTTATATCCCGAAAAAGTTTACTAAATGTGTAAAAACCTATCGGCATATCATCAGTGAGACCGTTTAATGCTATTTAATCACTACATTTCTTTAGCGTACCGTAACTGTCTAACTGATGTATTATCATTTCATCTTTTTCACAAGAAAACTCATTTTGAATTTTTCGATGTTTTTGGTTTTAGCACATTTTATCATGTTTTTGGATTTTTCAAATAGAAATTTCTAAATTTTCTTACTCCCCCTAAAATCAAAATATGTTTCAATTTTGATTTTCCGGGAAAATTTTGAAAACAATAAACTGTACAAATAAAGTGACAAACTGATATGAATCACTTCAATTCGCCATCCACTTGGCGTAAACAATCAGAAGTTCCCCTGTCAACAAACTATTTTCCCATTATGATTTCAAAACACTTAAGTTTGTTTTAATCAAATGGTTTTTCCGGAAAATTAGTTTTGTTGATTTTTACCAACATCACATTGTTTTATCAAAACGTTGTAAGAAAGTTAGATCAAGTTCAACTTAATGACCTTGACAAACCACTTGTAGGAATAACCAATAACCACTTGTAGGTAGAAATATCACAAATGTGAATTTCTCAAGAAAGATGCCGATACCTGCTCCACTCTTACCAACCTGGGAGCTCCGGCAAGTCAGGGTTTTCATTTGAAAATATCTACCCAAGCCTGACCGTTCTTGGGTTTGCCAGTTTTTTGTTTCAAATTTCTGTTTGACAATGATGGAAAGTTTGCATCATCCATTGTCGACACAGAATCATCACTTTTTACTTCAATTTGTGGCTCTTCTGACTTTAACGAGTCAGATTCATTACCTGATTGTGGCTTGTCGGACTTTAATGAGTCAGATTCATCGCCAAAACGTGGCTCCTTTGTTTTCGAAGAAACAAATTCATCACCAGAAAGTAGAACCCAATCCACACAGGATTTAGGCTTTCCAAATTCATCAACATTTGTCATGAAAAATTTTTCACAATTTCTTTTATATTCAAAAACCTTTATAAAAACTTTATCTGCGAATTTGACTTTCTTTGGTTTTTGAACTGTTTGATTAACCACTTTTTCTTTCTTTATCTTCCCTTTTGTCCTCAGATTTGTATCTGATGAGTTCGTTTTACTAGACTTATCTTGTTTTGTCGTGTGAAGCGATTCATCAGAACTGTTATCTGAATTCCCATATGTACCCGAGGACAAAATCCTTTCAAGATACTCTCTTGCCTTCTTCTTTTTCTTTCTCAGTCTGTCTTTCTGCCCTTGTGAAAGCTTCACTTTCTGTTCTTTCATTTTCTGTTCTTTGGGCTTTTCATCACTTTTGACTGATTTCTTCACTATTTTCTGAGATTCAGCCCTCGATCTTCCCTTTGATCTCATTGGACAATCTCTAGCAATGTGACCTTTGATTTGACATTCAAAGCATCTTCTTGTCTCAAAACTCTGACTTTGGCAGTTAACAGCAATGTGTCCTCAAAAACCACATTTGTAGCACATCCTGTTATCATACCATTCACCACTTTCAAACCAAACACTTAGATCATGACATTGATTTGCTTTGTGGTAGTCATGTCTCCTCTTTTAAGCTTGATTTGACTTTTGAGCACTGTGGTCAAACCAGCACCACTTATTACCAACTTTTTGTGAGTTTTGATTTTTAACTTTTTGTGATTTTTCATAATGATTGGATGATTGAACTGGTGACCTTTTATTTTCATTTTGAAATTTTTTTGAGTTTTTCACATTTTTTTTTGTTCTGCATTCTTCTTCAAAGGTTTCTGCGTTGAGCATTCACCTTTTTCAGTAGATTGCAAAACAGTTTCTTGAAATTTTTCTTTTAATTTCAAAAATATTTTCTTTTTCTCATTTTCATCATCAATTTTATTATCACAATCTTCAATTATGACTTTATCACAGTTTGTGACATTGTCATTTATTGGAATTTCATTGATCGGTTTTAGACATATATGATCCAGTATTGATGACGATGTCTCAAAACTTTTCAATTTCTTTTCTAACTCATCAATTTTATTTGTAGCACATTCAACTTCTTTTTCAAGTCGAATGATTTTCTGAAGATGAGAATTTATTGCAATTTGTTTTTCAATATTATTTTTACTAAAAATAGATTTTTCATTTTCTAAAATTTTTATTTGATTTTGAAATTCTTTTAAATTTTTGTTTTCCAATGTCAAACTCTCCACATCTTTCAAGAGTTTGACATTGTCTGCTCTAGATTGATTACAATTTGAGCATTTCTCATATATCTTTTCAACGTCAGCTTCCTTCTCAATTTTGAAAGCTGGAATTTCTTTAACCTGTTCATTTACCACTCGAACTTTTTCCTCAGATTTGACTTCAACGGTCTGTGACAACTCAGTTGTCTCATCTTGTTTAGATTTTTCTTGATGAGCACTGTCAACCTGTTTCTTCTCGGATTTGACAATTTCTTCAACATTTGCTGCTTTAAGATTTTTCAGTGATTCAGTCTTCGTTCATCTTGTATTGCACTAGATTCACATTAATCTGTCTTGTTTATTGATTTCTCAACGTTTACAGGCTAGAGACACTTTGGCAGCACCTTGGCGCTGGAATCAGAAAAGATACAAATGAATTGAAAGCATAGGTATATATAGGGAATGCATTTCGTACGAAATGGTTAAGACTCATTTCGTGCGAAATGGATAAAGTCCATTTCGTACGGAATGGCCTAGTCACCATTTCGTGCGAAGTGGTTTCTCATCCTACAAAACCTGTTTTCTTATATTTTGAACTCCATTCAATCCTATCTAGACACATGACTCGATACAAGACGAAGTCGACAGACATATGCACCAACCGAAAGAGAATGCTACTTGGATCCATAAGTTAATCCTTTGGTTGGTCCTAAGAAAGTGAAGTTTGACGATGTGGTAGCTGTTATTCCAACCTGTCAACAGTTCTACGAGGAGGAAAATAGAGAAAGATTATGAAGAAAATTTGTATAAGCGTATAAAGGAGGTGTTTTACGTGACTCTACCGAAGGTGATGGAGATGAAGTGAAGAAGAAAGCAAGAGAAGCTGATGAAAACCAGCAAAAGAGAGATGAAAATAAGAAATAGACGACAAAAGAATCTAAGTTGCCAGATGAAACTAAGGTAAAAATTTAAACTGAATCTTCTGAATCATTAAATAATGAAAAATCTATTGATAAAACTAAAGAACAGTGCAGGAAATGCATAGAAACATGCAAAGGTTGTTCTGAGAAAGATGAAAATTTAAAATCAATAGATATTGATCTTACGAAAATTGAAACAGTTTTCAAAACAAAATTTAAAGAAATGTTAGAAAATGAAGAAGTTTTGAAATAAAAAGTTGAAAAGCTGACACTGAAATGTCATGATTTTGAAAAAGAAAATAAGATTTTAAAACAAAAGTGTTCCGCAAAATGTATTGATTGTGTTAAAAAAGATAATATCATTCAAGAATTACAGAAAGAATATGACAGAATAAAATTCCCAAATCATAACATAAAAGAGGCTTATGAACTTTGAATAGACAAATTAAAAGTATGGATGGAAGATTGTCAAAATGTTTAGAAACAAGAGAACTTGTTGAAGCCAAATATAGAAGTAAGCAACTGGAATTAAATAAATGTATTGATAAAGTTGCTCAACTTAAACAAGAATTGGCTGAAAAAGAAAAATATGTTCAAAAACTTCAAAGTTATCACATTTCTTCATATATTCTCCAGTGTATTTTCAACATCACACCAGATGATAAAGATTCTGAAAAGAACAAAAAAGGTATTGGTAGAATATCATCAGGTGCCACCACTGTTGAAGGATAATTACACGTTCTATGATGACGAAGAGGTGGCAAAAGGTTTGAACATGGTTAACCAATTACCTGAAAACTTTGATGTGACTTACACCAAATCTGATGATGATGGTGATTCAAAGGTGGTAAGTAAGGTTGTTGAAAACGTTTTGAGAGATGATTCTACCAAAAATGATTAAGAACGGAAGCTCGTTGCTTTTTCTTTCCCTATTATCAAAATGAAATGAATTGAAGCCGTGGGGCCCTATCCATTGATTAATTCGAACCAACTTGAAATTGACTTCGATTTGCTCCCTTTGATTAATTTAAATGAATAATTTAAATGAATAATTTAAATTTTAAATGAAGGTTTTGTATCGAGCCGGAAAGAATAAAATATTCTCAGAACTCTTAATTGATACGACATGCTATTTTTTCCATTCATTCCCTTTCAGGATCAGTCGTGGTCTTTCAAACTTTACCGATGGTATGGACGAATCACTCGCTTCATCTAAATGTGTAAAAGATCCTAGCCGCACTTAAAAGCTGAGTACTCTACCGTTGAGTTAGCAACCCAAATAGAAAAAAAGGTATGTTGATTGTGGTAAGTCTGAATCACAGGATGAAGATGTGGAAAGTTTTCACAAAAACTATTTGAAAAATTCAAACCCTGAGAAAAGTGCGAATGATGATCCAATGGGATTGGCATATACCATGGTTGGATTGGACAAATTATTCCTGGATGTTGAATTTCCGATTCAGAATGTGATTGCGGATAAGATTGAAAAAGTTTTCAAACTGGTAGAAATTGTGAAATCGGAAATTGCAAAATTTGCTAGTAAGAGCAAGAAAACTTTTTATAACAAACTTGGTTACAAAAAGAAAAACATGAAGGCTGGGTTGGGTTATAAAAAGAAACGTTTTGAAAAGTCAAATCATCAGAAAAAAATGAACTTTGTTCACGGAACAAGTTTCAAATAAGAGAAAGAACTCAAATTTAGACGACAGACTAATGAAGAGTTCTATGCTCAAAGGAAACAACAACAATAATAGGCCAAAGATGTTTCAAAGAAAACTTGTTTTAAATGTGATCAAATTGGACATGTTGGTCGCAAATGTCTAAATCTGAAGTCTGTTGATGTTGAAGAAAAGAATGTTGATGTTGTTCAAGAGAAAAAGAAGTTTGATGTTGTGAAAAAGAAGTCAACCAAGTTTGAGTCAAAGCAAACTTGGAAGCTGAAAACATCCAAGGTTGATTCACAACAAACTTGGAAGTCAAAGACACCCAGATTTGAGACAAAACAAAGTTGGAAATCAGCGGCTGATTTGATAAAGTGAAACCAATTTTGGAAACCTAAAGCTAATTTGTCAAAACAAAAATTCAAAATGAATCAAGGTTTTATCAAATGAATGTTTTAAAAGGAAAAATTTGGGTCGTCAAGAAGCAGACATTTGTGAGCGATAAACGGAAAATCGATTCAACCAAGAAGTTGAAAATAAGAATGAAAAAGTTTTTGTGAAAAATGATAAAGATTTTCCAAAGTTGAACAATTCGTATTGTGTTACAATACCCAAGGTCAAACAGGCCTAGGTTGCATTGTTCAAGTAATTGAGTTAGTTAAATGTGCAGGTGTGACAACTGTCACTTTTCCATACATTCCGTACAATAATTGAACAGTAATCTGTGCTTTGATAACTGTGCATGATATAGTTTACAAGACGAATGAATTTCTGATTACTGATATACACATACAATGGCATTTCATGTTGCAAGACTTTTTATCCTTACTACATGCAACACGATATAGTTCTATTAATGCACATAACAGAATTGGCACCATTAACAGACAAACTAAAAGCACTGACGGGAGTTCAGTACTTAGACAGACATGATGTTATGACACAGAATGAGCACCAGAACCAAGTGATACACTAGGATAGTGTGTAGGAAAGTAGGGATTACGAAACTGCCTTCCTAGTGATGACATAGGTGCTGGAAAGTGCCAGAAACACACTAAAATTGCAAAATTCTGCAGAAAATAAATAAATTCAGCAATTTTCAGCAATTTAACATCTCATTATAATGCAGAAAAGTGGTTTAATGGTCCAGAATACTTTCCTAAGCGTCGGGAACCGAAACTGTCATAAAAGACTACATAAAGCACACTACACTGCCCAATTTAACACTTTAACGAACAGTAACGAAACGAACAACCGGACACTACCCGAAACATCAAATTTTTACTAGAAGCACTGTTCTTAGGTTACGAAGCTAGTTATGGTCACCAAACATCATATTGCATCTCATGAACACAAAACCCCTAAATCCCTAAATTTAATACTTGGGATCTAACTAGATTTAACTAACTAATACTTGAAATATTACACTTTATCCCCCCATCCAAGGCCGGTTAGACAAGGGCCCCACACATTGATTTTAGAAGATTTTATTTGATTTCCTTTGATTTCTTTCTTAGATTCTATATGATTTGTTTGGAATATGCTTGAGATAGATGCCATATGCTACTAGTACTTTATAAAAACCACAAAATAATACACTTTCATCATTCATCTTCTTCAAGCTCACAAAACTTCCTCCATCCCCTCCATAGTTCACGGCCCAAACACCCTTCCCATACACCTTCATTTCCAATCCAATTCCAAGTAATCCAAGGTGATTCTAAGGTGTCTCGAGCCTATTTAGGAAGGTTGCAAGCAACGGAACTTGAAGGACCTCTCTCTAGTGCTTTTATCCACTTGTTTTCTACACTTGATCATCCCTAGCCTTGTGCTAGTGGTAAGAATCTTGATCTTGCTAGTTTACTTCTATTTTAAGTGGTTAAAAAGAGAAACATAATCATAAACATGAAGAACACTAAGAATCATAAGAAGTAAACATGAACATAAGCTTAAAATGTGAAGAAACCTTGATGAATATGAGTTGTTATGCTTGTTGATTGTTGATTTCACATGTTTATGATGTTGATCATCATAATAACCTTGCTAGATGATGATTAAACACATGATCTAGCAAGTATGAGGATGATTCTTGAAGAAATCATAAAGAACATCCTATGTTAAACATGAACTTGAATATGAACTTGATTTAAAGTATGATGATGATTTATACATAAAATAAGTCTTGTAAATGAATGATTTCAAAAATAGTTTTCCCAAGAAACCAAGATTATTTACAAGATTTACAAGATCATGACTTTTAAGAAACTAATCACATTTTTGGGGTTAAATCAAGACTAGAAGCATATTGTTAACAAGAAGAATACAAGAAAAATCATTTTTAGAAAATCTTCAAGTAAGTTGTAAAGGACTAAATTTCACAAGAAGGTGATTTATAAATAGACAACCATGTTTTGGAGGGTAACTAAACCTACTAAATAACATACTAAGTTACTACAACTTTTCACAAAATTTCAAGTTCATGTCAAAGTGTAAATTTGCATATTTAAAGCATATGGTAAGTCTTGTTCATGATTGCTGATGATTGATGATGATTTTAAAAGAAAATGATATGCTTTGAAAGCATGGAAACCTCCATTTTTAAGGGGAAACTATGGCAAATTTTTTGTAGAAATTAAGCACTTAGAAAAATATTTTTAAAACAAGTGTTTATAAGTAAATCTTGAGAATGGTTTTCACATAAAAGTTGCCATAATTTTTATTACAAAAATTACAAATATTGGAGGTTGGTTTTTGAAAAATAAAAAGTGACTAAGTATACATTGAGGAAAATATATATATGTTGATGTCACAACTCATGTGATTATTTGTATATTATGTATACTTGTTATATTATTTTAGGACTTGAAATAATATAACTCATCTATTTACCAAGAAATTACAATACAAAATATTACCCAAAAATTCCAAGGAATAAATATACAAGTTACACACAAAATATTGGTGAAACCGAACGAAAGAATGTAACTTACAAAATATTCCGGAAAACTTACTCATAAGTATACTTTTGACATCAAAGGAACAAAAATATGATTTTTACAATTATAACAAATTTATATCACATTTTTTACAAGGAGAAAATATATTATTTTTGGAAGTAAAAATATATTTTCTTGGAATTCTTTAGAAGATATATTACTTTTGGGAAAAATATATATTTTCTTGAGAAAACTTGAAATACATTATTTTTGGAGAAAGATAAGTTGATATATATTTCTAAGTGGGACTTGAAAAATGTATTACTTTTGGAACTTATGTGAAAATACAAATATTTTGCCAAAGGAAAAATTATAAATAATTTTTCTAAGAAGTATTTCTTAAAGTATATGTATTTTGGAATTAGATATTGGTGAACTTTGTTAAAGATAATATTCCGGAAAAATTATTACCAATTAAGTATAAGAATACTTAATGAATACAAGAAAATACGTATTCTCATACATATAAATGCACTCCGGAATACAACACCGATACATGGCAAAAATATACAAGTATAAGAATACAAATACACCCATCCTTGGGAAGGAAATACATATATGAATTCTTAGGAAGTATCAAGTTAATACATATTGTTTTTACAATTACTACAAAATTTGATAAATGTAATTTAAGTTAAAATATTTATTATTTTAACAAATAATTGTATGACTTGGAATAATACCGAAGGCACAATAAAACGTAACTCAAAAGCACTAACTAATACAAAGTCAAGGCACGACCCGCTCGCCTAATAGACAGTAGTACATTGTAGGTTGTCGTGCACACAAATAGTGGCTTGAGTTTCGTCGGATTGAAGAACGCAAAACTGTGAGTTCATGTCCCCCTTTTCTCTTAACTGTTTTCAGATTTATAACTCTCGGGGGTGGAATACATGTTACGGATGTTTAAACGGTATGAATTGACTATGAAATGAACTACTAGACCATGTGAGCATAGACTAAATTTGAAATGCCATTAACTCTTAATTAGAGACGAAGGTTAGATCTAACGGGTACGGCCGAACCCCACTCATGGTACCTGTGACCACTTGAGTGCTTCGGTGTCCCAGTCGAGGTGAATCGACATCAGTCGAGGTGAATCGACATCAGTCAAGGTGAATTGACATAGTTGAAGAGGAATTCGACATAGTCGAGGGAAATCGACGAGGGTATAAGCCTACTCATTTTGAGTGCTCCCTATGTCCTCACATGCCTTAATGTCCCTGTAAAACATTTATTTAATATGTTCATAAATGCTTTTCATACCTGTTTTCAAAGGAATCTCTCAAAGGATTACAAGTTTATCAGTACTCACACAAAACGCATGAACTCGCTCTACTTTTGTTGATGTTTTCCAAAATTACATGTATTTCAGGTAACAAGTTGGATCTTGGGCACGGGTGTTGTTTCTAGAAGTAAATTACAAGTTTAGATGTCATCCACTTTTGTTGAATTGTTTCTTTGTCGAAAGTTGTGTTGTTTGAAACATAAATAACTGGTATTTGTAATACTTTTGCTTAATGAATGGATGATGATCGTTTTGATCATATAGTTGTTTATTATGATTGAATGCAATGGTATTAAACAAGTCACACATCATACGCTTCCGCAAAAGTCAGGGTGTGACAGTTTGGTATCAGAGCTTCGATTGTAGTGAACTAGGATTCCTTCACGAGTCTAGACTACAATCACTAGGACTCTCTCACAAAAACATTTTTACAAAAAGGTTTTTCATTGCATTCACGTAAGCGTCAAGATCCATGAGTCAAACATTTTTCAAAGAAAAGACAAGGCAAGGACATTGGTAGGGAGGAGAATACCCCAAATCAAGGTGCCAATTAAGGCGTAGTCTATGTGGAATAGACTTGCCGCAGACAAAATGACCCCCCCCCCGAAAGGACAAACTAGAGTTATATGTGATATGATGCATCTAATTGCCTGTTTATGCTAAGTAACACATTTGTTTATTGATATATACATACGAATAAGTGTACGGAATAATTATTGACGTGAATAAGATACCTTCGACTCCGAATCCTCTTATTGTTCTTAACTCGCACGATGAAGCTATCAGCCTCGCGCTCATTGCAAAGCTCATGGCTGGAGTGATTACCAAATGAGATTCTGAGCTTGTTTCCGTAGGAGATGGCTGTTATTCCCTCTCGATTGTGAAGGTGCCTGACTACGGTAGTAACGGCGAGGCAGAGGCGGCAACCTTGGA
This sequence comes from Helianthus tuberosus, assembly GCA_030545235.1. NCBI lineage: Eukaryota > Viridiplantae > Streptophyta > Magnoliopsida > Asterales > Asteraceae > Helianthus > Helianthus tuberosus. The sequence goes on from CM060360.1 coordinate 168,564,995, forward strand.
CAACTTCTTAATCAGCGGGACGAGGTCCCTGTGGCTTTTGTGAAGCGAGATTGACGACACACTTGACCAGACAAGGAAGATGAAGTATTCATCTCAAAGGTGCCCCTCCAACTACTAGGAATTCTCCTTATTCCTATTTCGTTTAATCACCGTGCCTATTCGCGCGTAACGATAACGAATGATAGCGCGTGGACCACCACAATGGTCCTTTCCATGTCAGAGGTATAGGGACAGTAGTGTCCCCTCCTTGGTTGATCATCTGCTTGGGCGAGGGAAAATTGGGGTAACTGTGCAAGACAATTTATTATTACGGGGGCCCACGTAATAACGACTTGTAGTGCATGGAAATCCTGGTGGACTCTGCGGGTCAGGCTAATGATCACCATCCCCCCAAAAAATAATCTATAGGTGTTCACACCTTGATCTGGTAGAACAACACCTAGACCATTACCTTAGCACTTTACAAAGTAGGAAACCTGTTTTTTGCCTACTTCGTGTCTGACACTTCTACCCATCTACGAGCCGTTGGGAATCAGTTTCTAAGCAAGTGAAGATGGCTAATACGCGGGAAAGATTCGGTGACGTTACACTCTCTATCACCTCTATATGCACAAACTTGAAATTAAACTATCACTGATTGGAAAGCATATCCGTCGTGGTAAAGCTAAAGACCTAAGAAAAACAATACAGAAGGAAAATAACTACCACTTCATATTATGAAACTTGTATGAACGAGGTGATGTAGCCTCGCATTCATTTTACTTTTTCCATTGCAAACAATAAGTCAAGATGCCAAGCCTATATGAGAGCCCAGTGGTTGCTTCCTTACTCCTACATTGTTATATATATGCATGTGATATTGGGTGATTACAGGTTTACTTGTGGTAATATGTACCTCATAGGCAATTATAGAATGTTGTTTAACCAACCCCATACCTTTTGACAGAAGAGAATGCCGCCCAGACGTGATACAGACACTAGTACGTTACCAAGGACAGAAGCCCGAGCTCTAAGAACGCATCTCACAGACAATTGCACGACATGAAGCCCTCCGCTCTGAATGCAGCGGTGGCACTTCTAGAAGTAACCCTCCAACTGGCTGCACTTATAAACAGTTCCTGGACTACAAGCTATTGAATTTTGATGGCACAGGAGGTGCCGTTGCATTTGTTCGTTGGGCAGAAAAGACTGACTTCGTTCAGAGAATGAGTAATTGTTCACCCCAGCAGAGTGTTACCTTTATCTCAGGGTTGTTCTTGGATGGCGCACTCTCCTGGTGGAACCTTCAGGTTCAGACCCTTGGTGAAGATGCTGCTTATGCACTGAGCTGGGACGAGCTCAAGGAAATGATGGAGAAGAAGTATTTTTCCAGGGCCGAAATCCAGAAGCTTGAGACTGAGTTCTGGAATTTGAAAATGGACGGGCCGAAGATCGTTGAGTACGTCCAACGCTTTCATGACTTGTCTAGGGTCGTTCCCTACTTAGTCAAGCCGGAATTCAAGAGGATTGAGCGATTCATTTATGGACTTGCATCGCAAATCATGAGCATGGTTACTGCCTCAAAGCCTCAAACCATCACAGAGGATATCGATTTGAGTGTTACGCTTACTGAAGAAGCTCTTTGTATGGGAAAATTTTTGGAATCTGAGACAAACAAGAAAGAGACTCATCTGGAGTCCTCGGGTAATAAGAAAAGGAAGTCTTCGAACCTAAAGATAGGCACCCAAGTCAGCTACAGAAGCTCTAAAGCAAACAAAAGGGAGGAAGTGAACCCGCCCTGTGGCAGGAAGGCTTATGGAGCCACTAAAGAGGCCGGTGGTAAGGTTTATTTGGGAAATAAGCCGAGATGCGAGAAATGCAATTTTTACCATGAAGGTCAATGCCTGAGGCCTAAGTGTGGAAAGTGTGGAAAAGAAGGGCACAACAAGGATGCCTGTTGGGCAAAGGATCCGGACAGAAGAGATAATGGTAGAGTACCAGGTTGCTACAGATGTGGTGAAGTAGGGCACTTCAGGAAAGATTGTCGTAGGAAGAACCAAGCGAGGAAGGGTCTTCACGGTTGGAGCTCGTGAAGCATGCCAGGATCCAGATGCGGTTACCGGTACGTTCCCTATTAACCAACCTTATGCATCTATTTTTTATTAATACTGGCACTAACTTTAACCTTGTATGCTTAGAACTTATGAAACTGCTTGGCCTAGTTTCGAGTAGAATAAGACGTCCCGTATTCTTTAGAATTGGCATATTGAAGGTTAGTTTAAGCAGACGAGGAGATTAAGGATTATATTTTGGGAACTCAGAAGGCCGGAACCTTCAATTATCATTGACTTGGGAAGTCATGATTTGATAGTCAGTATGGATTGGATATCCAAGTATAGATCTAAAGTCGTTCGTTATAAGGAAAATCAGTCGCATCCCTCTTGCGAATGATGAAACACTTAAAGTACACAACCTTCTTGCAATAGGTGCAAGGGTACTAGGCCCCATAAGAGCGTGGGTCTGCGACATCTCACATTGGTCGAAAAGACACAGAAGCGCCTCCAAGTAGACTGCATAGCCTTCCTAGCTCATGTTGCCGATAAGGAGACCAAGGAGCTGGAGCTAGAAGACAACCCCGTGGTGGAGGAATTCCCACAAGCCTTTCCTGAAGACTTGCCAGGAATACCTCCATAGCAACAAGAGGATTTTAGGATAAACCTAGTGCCAGGAACGACACCGGTGACAGATGACGCCCTACCAACTAGCTTCGTCCGAGATACAGGAGCCTCCGATGCAACTGCAAGAGCTGCTAGATAGAGGAAATCTACCAGGCCGAGTTTCTCACCCTGGGAAGCCCCAGTGTTATTCGTTAGGAAACAGAACAACAGTTTTTACACGCGTACATAGTCTAATCTGAGAGGAACTCAGAGGGAATAATGAGGGAGAAAAGTATTACGCATGGGTTACAGGGAGATAAACTAACCAACAAGAGTCGGTACCCCTTACCGAGAACCGATGACTTGTCAACCAACTACGAGGTCCCAGCTACTACTCCAAGATGGAATTAAGGACATGGTGTCCTAGGTTAGGACACGAGAAGAAAGTTGGCAGTTTCCACTTTGCATCAATTTCAGAGAATTGGAAATCAAGGATCGATATCCTTTGCCAAGGATTGATGACATGAACGAACCAATCGTAAGGTTCTAGTTACCACTCGAAGATCTACTTGAGGACAATATGTCCTTAACTACGAATACAAGAGGAAAATATCCCTAAAACGACCTTAAGGACTCGCTTGGAGCATTACGAGTTCCTTGTCGTATCGTCTGGCTTAACACATGCACCGGCAGTATTCATGGACCTCGTGAATCAGGTGTGTAAGCCATACCTGGATAAAGTCATGATTATATTTATTAGCTATATTCTTACATGCTCAACGACCAAGGAAGGACACGAGCAACATCTGTAATTTATCTTGGGACTCTTGGAGAAAGAACAGTCATGTTCTAGGATGCCGAAGTGCGAAGTTTGGATTCGCAAGGCAAGATTCTTAGGATACGTGGGAGATAAGAATGAGATTCATGTCGACCCTGCAATCAAGAACTAAGAAGTCCCACAAGATGCACCTAAGAAATTTTTGGGGATTGTAGGCTGTATCAGACGACCCCTAGAAAACATGTCAAGGACTGCTCAACCACTAACAACCCTAACCTAGCCGACACCTATCTTGTCGTCACCTAAAAGTATCAATAGAGTTGTGGTATTTGTGACGCTTCTCGACAAAGTCTCGATTGCGCGTCGATGCAACGAGACCACGTCATTGCATACGCGTCACGTTGATTAAAGGAATCATGCGAAGAGACCCTGAACTAGGTATAGTAATTACACACTGAAGTTTTAACACCAGTACTTGTATGGAAAACGCTGCACGATCTTTACTGATCACAAGGTTTGCGGCACACCGTCGACCAAAAGAACTTAAACATGAGATAACAAGATAGAGTGGGCTACTGAATGAATGTGACTGTGAGATTAAGTATCCCCTGAACAAGGCAAGCATTGTAGTAGACGCCTTGAGCATCAAGGAGCACGCAAAGCCTCTAACGGTGCGAGCCTTAGAAATGACCATACAGACAAATCTCGTCACTCGGATTCGTGAAATTGAGCATGAGATGCTCAAACCTGAGAACTTTCGAGCTGGAGCACTATATGGAATGTAAGGGCATTATTGCCTAAGGAAGACAGAACCATACACTTCCTGGAACGACTTTAGGTTCCGTTTCACGAAAATTTTCGAACATTTACTTTGGGGCAAGACTCATAGGTCCATGTACTCGATCCATCCTGGATCTGGCAAGAGGTACCAAGACTTGAAGGATTTGTATGAGTGGCCCAAGATGGAAGCTGATATAGCTACCTATGTGGGTAAATGTCTTACTTATACCGAACTTAAGACAGAATACCAGAAACCATCAGGGCTGTGGCAACAGCCTGAGGTCCTCATATGGAGGAGGGAAAGAATCTTAAAGAATTTTGATTACAAGCTACCAGGAACCCAAAGAGGTCACGATATGATTTGGGTGAGTATTGACCGACACACAAAGACTGCACATTCCCTACCAAACAGTGAGGAAGACAACGCAAGGGGATTAGTAGAGATTTAGCCTAGAAAGGTTGTGGCACGTCATGGACTGCCTGATTCTATCATGTCCGACCGAGATGGTCGTTTTGTTCCAAAGATATGGCAAACATTCATAGGTGTTTAGGTCATGATTGGGCCTTAGTACTACGTTTCACCCTCAGACGGACGGCCAGAGCAAACGAACGAACGATACAGACTGTATGGACATGTTACGTGCTTGTGTGATAAACTCTGATGAAAAGATGGGTTACTCACTTGCCCTTAGTAGAGTTTTCCTACAATAACATTTACCACAACCATCGTTTAGACCACCTTGTGTGAAGTTTCAGATGGAACGTAAGTATCGATCCCTGTTATGTTGGACGGAGACCAGAGATAAACGATTTACTGGCCCAAAATTGGTTCAGGGAAAACTATAGGCAAGATCGTTAAGATACTTGATCATATCAAGACAACACGTGATATACTGAGAGGTAACACCGACGAGCGGCGAAAACCGTTAGAATTTAAGTTGGAGAGATGACATTTTTGAAAGTCTCGCCTTGGGAAGGCGTGGTATGATTTGGAAAGTAGGGGAGGTTGAACCCACAGTATATTAGACCATTCAAGATCCTAGAAAGGATCGGGACCATTGCTCACAAGCTGAAACTTCCAGAGAAGACCAGTAGTGATCACGACACATTCCACGTGTCCGGTCTTTAGAGAAGCCTGACTCTAGGAATAGTCGTTATTCCTGCAAACAAGATTCACGTCAACGACAAACTCCAAATTATTAAGGAACCCGTTAAGGTTGCGGACTGGGAGTCCACAAAACACGGAGAAGACGTAATTGATTTGTTTGAGTTCGTTGGAATTCATATCATGGCCCAGAGTTTACTTGGGAACATGAAGACCAACTTAAACCTAAGTGATCACATTTGATTCACAACTCCCCAGCGACCGATGGCATCGCTTGAATTTCGGGACCAAATTCTTTTAACGGGAGGAGAGTGTGACAACTGTCACTTTTCTGTACATTCCGTACAATAATTGAACAGTAATCTGTGCTTTGATAACTGTGCATGGTATAGTTTACAAGACGAATGAATTTTTGATTACTGATATACACATACAATGGCATTTCATGTTGCAAGACTTTTTATCATTACTACATGCAACACGATATAGTTCTATTAATGCACAGAACATAATTGGCACCATTATCAGACAAACTAAAAGCACTGACGGGAGTTTAGTACTTAGACAAACATGATGTTAAGACACAGAATGAGCACCAGAACCAAGTGATACACTAGGATAGTGTGTAGGAAAGTAGGGATTACGAAGCTGCCTTCCTAGTGATGACATAGGTGCTGGAAAGTGCTAGAAACACACTAAAACTGCAAAATTCTGCAGAAAATAAATAATTTCGGCAATTTAACATCTCATTATAATGCAAAAAAGTGGTTTAATGGTCCAGAAAGCGTCGGGAACCGAAATTGTCATAAAAGACTACATAAAGCACACTAAACTGCGCAATTTAGCACTTTAATGAACATAAACGAAACGAACAACCGGACACTACCCGAAACATCAAAATTTTACTAGAAGCACTGTTTTTAGGTTACGAAGCTAGTTATGGTCACCAAACATCATATTGTATCTCATGAACACAAAACCCCTAAATCCCTAAATTTAATACTTGGGATCTAACTAGATTTAACTAACTAATACTTGAAATATTACACTTTACCCCCCCCCCCCATCCAAGGCCGGTTAGACAAGGGCCCCACACATTGATTTTAGTAGATTTTATTTGATTTCCTTTGATTTCTTTCTTAGATTCTATAAGATTTGTTTGGAATATGCTTGACATATATGCCATATGCTACTAGTACTTTATAAAAACCATAAAATAATACACTTTCATCATTCATCTTCTTCAAGCTCATAAAACCTCCTCCAACCCCTCCATAGTTCACGGCCCAAACACCCCTCCCATACACCTTCATTTCCAATCCAATTCCAAGTAATCCAAGGTGATTCTAAGGTGTCTCGAGCCTATTTCGGAAGGTTGCAAGCAACGGAACTTGAAGGACCTCTTTCTAGAGCTTTTATCCACTTGTTTTCTACACTTGATCATCCCTAGCCTTGTGCTAGTGGTAAGAATCTTGATCTTGCTAGTTTACTTCTATTTTAAGTGGTTAAAAAGAGAAACATAATCATAAACATGAAGAACACTAAGAATCATAAGAAGTAAACATGAACATAAGCTTAAAATGTGAAGAAACCTTGATGAATATGAGTTGTTATGCTTGTTGATTGTTGATTTCATATGTTTATGATGTTGATCATCATAATAACCTTGCTAGATGATGATTAAACACATGATCTAGCAAGTATGAGGATGATTCTTGAAAAAATCATAAAGAACATCCTTTATGTTAAACATGAACTTGAATATGAACTTGATTTAAAGTATGATGATGATTGATACATAAAATAAGTCTTGTAAATGAATGATTTCAAAAATAGTTTTCCCAAGAAACCAAGATTATTTACAAGATTTACAAGATCATGACTTTTAAGAAACTAATCACATTGTTGGGGTTAAATCAAGACTAGAAGCATATTGTTAACAAGAAGAATACAAGAAAAATCATTTTTAGAAAATCTTCAAGTAAGTTGTAAAGGACTAAATTTCACAAGAAGGTGATTTATAAATAGACAACCATGTTTTGGAGGGTAACTAAACCTACTAAATAACATACTAAGTTACTACAACTTTTTACAAAATTCCAAGTTCATGTCAAAGTGTAAATTTGCATATTTAAAGCATATGGTAAGTCTTGTTCATGATTGTTGATGATTGATGAGGATTTTAAAAGAAAATGATATGCTTTGAAAGCATGGAATCCTCCATTTTTATGGGGAAACTATGGCAAAATTTTTGTAGAAATTAAGCACTTAGAAAAATATTTTTAAAACAAGTGTTTATAAGTAAATCTTGAGAATGGTTTTCACATAAAAGTTGCCATAATTTTTATTACAAAAATTACAAATATTGGAGGTTGGTTTTTGATAAATAAAAAGTGACTAAGTATACATTGAGAAAAATATATATATGTTGATGACACAACTCTTGTGATTATTTGTATATTATGTATAATAGTTATATTATTTTAGGACTTGAAATAATATAACTCATCTATGTACCAAGAAATTACAATCCAAAATATTACCCAAAAATTCCAAGGAATAAACATACAAGTTACACACAAAATATTGGTGAAACCGAACGAAAAAATGTAACTTACAAAGTATTCCGGAAAACTTACTCATAAGTATACTTTGGACATCAAAGGAACAAAAATATGATTTTTACAATTATTGCAAATTTATATCATATTTTTGACAAGGAGAAAATATATTATTTTTGGAAGTAAAAATATATTTTCTTGGAATTTTTTAGAAGATATATTATTTTTGGGAAAAATATATATTTTCTTGAGAAAACTTGAAATATATTATTTTTGGAGAAAGATAAGTTGATATATATTTCTAAGTGGGACTTGAAAAATGTATTACTTTTGGAACTTATGTAAAAATACAAATATTTTGCCAAAGGAAAAATTATAAATAATTTTTCTAAGAAGTATTTCTTAAAGTATATGTATTTTGGAAATAGATATTGGTGAACTTTGTTAAAGATAATATTCCGGAAAAATTATTACGAATTAAGTATAAGAATACTTAATGAATACAAGAAAATACGTATTCTCATACATATAAATGCACTCCGGAATACAACACCGATACATGGCAAAAATATACAAGTATAAGAATACAAATACACCCATCCTTGGGAAGGAAATACATATATGAATACTTGGGAAGTATCAAGTTAATATATATTGTTTTAACAATTACTTCAAAATTTGATAAATGAAATTTAAGTTAAAATATTTATTATTTTAACAAATAATTATATGACTTGGAATAATACCGAAGGCACAATAAAACGTAACTCAAAAGCACTAACTAATACAAAGTCAAGGCACGACCCGCTTGCCTAATAGACAATAGTACATTGTAGGTTGTCGTGCACACAAATAGTGGCTTGAGTTTCGTCGGATTGAAGAACGCAAAATTGTGAGTTCATGTCCTCATTTTCTCTTAATTGTTTTCGTATTTATAACTCTCGGGGGTGGAATACATGTTACGGATGTTTAAACGGTATGAATTGACTATGAAATGAACTACTAGACCATGTGAGCATAGACTAAATTTGAAATGCCATTAACTCTTAATTACGGACGATGGTTAGATCTAATGGGTACGGCCGAACCCCACTCATGGTACCTGTGACCACTTGAGTGCTTCAGTGTCCCAGTCGAGGTGAATCGACATCAGTCGAGGTGAATCGACATAGTCGAGGTGAATTGACATAGTCGAAGGGGAATTTGACATAGTCGAGGGAAAGCGACGAGGGTATAAGCCTACTCATTTTGAGTGCTCCCTATGTCCTCACATGCCTTAATGTCCTTGTAAAACATTTATTTAATATGTTCATAAATGCTTTTCATACCTGTTTTCAAAGGAATCTCTCAAAGGATTACAAGTTTGTCAGTACTCACACAAAACGCATGAACTCACTCAACTTTTGTTGATGTTTTCCATAATTACATGTATTTCAGGTAACAAGTTGGATCTTGGGCGTGGGTGTTGATGCACGGAATGTCTGTTGACTACGTTTAGTTAAGTCTTAGGTCAAGATATATCAAGATAGGAGCTTAAAAGTCAAATTTAGGGTTTAATGATGTATTTCGTTTATATGTACATTGTTTAGAGTAGGATTTCGCTCATAGGTACATGTTAGAAGTGATTTCGCTTATAGGTCAGTTTAGGGTTTCGCTTATGTGTCACTAGGGGGGTTTCGCTTATAGTGCACATGGGAGTTTCGCTTATATGGATTGTCCATATAAGCGAAACCAGCTAGCCTATAAATACCAGATGTGTGTCATTAGTTGTGGACATTAGAGCGGAACCTGGTCATGCTTTATGTAACCGAACTCTGTCAAATTTGAATCAGAAAGCAATAAAAGAGAAGGAATTGAAAAGGAAAAGCTGTGTAACTTCATTTACGTTGATTCCGCCTTCGTATGTGAAGATGAACGTTCTCAACTGACTGTTTAGGGTCGGAAACCGGTCCAACAGTGGGTGTTGTTTCTAGAAGTAAATTACAAGTTTAGATGTCATCCACTTTTGTTGAATTGTATCTTAGTCGAAGGTTGTGTTGTTTGAAACATAAATAACTGGTATTTGTAATACTTTTGCTTAATGAATGGATGATCATCGTTTTGATCATATAGTTGTTTATTATGATTGAATGCAATGGTATTAAACAAGTCACACATCATACGCTTCCGCAAAAGTCAGGGTGTGACAGCAGGTGCTCCAGATGATAGCAGAATGTCAAAATGAAGAGCAGAGCAGCCTGGCACAGAAAGAGGGAGATCCATGTGATTAAAAATCAGGGAGTGTTTGTTTGTTTTGTAAATAAATAAAATATAAATCAAAAACCCTAAAAAACAGAAAAACATAAAAATGAAAAAAATTGTTTGTTAGATTGTCAAAAATCAAAAATTTTTAAAAAATGTTGATGGAATACGCCGAAACCCTCACGGCTGAACAAATATGATTAATTTCGCAAATGGTTTTAACATTGTTAAAAATCAATGTGTTGTAAATCATGGGGGTACTTTATGCAAAACAGAGCATGTGATGCAGAAAATGGATGGCGAGACAAAGCTATCTACATCGGGTTTTCAAATTTTCTTAAATATTTTGGATTTTAGGGGGAGAAAAAATTTTGAAAATACAAAAACTGAAAATTTGAAAAAGCCAAAAACATGAGAAAACTTAAAATGAGTTTTGGTGTAAAAAGAGGAAATGATAGTACATCAGTAGACAGTCACAGCATGCTAAAGAAATGGAAAGTCAAATGTGATAAACGGACCCACTGATGATATGCCAGTAGGTTTTTACACACGCAATAAATTGATTTCGAGATATAAACCTAAATATCAATAACTTTATTATCTCGTGGGGAACATCTCTCGGATATATGGGCTTAGTACTCCGAAATTTCATTTGATAGGTTGCCTGATTCTGAGATATTAGGTCTTTATACTTACTGATATCTGGGGTATTATCCTTGGTCTTCTGATTTTGCGTCAGGAATGGCCTAGACCTTGTATAATGCTTTTGCGCTTAAAGCTTTCCCTCTGCATAAAAATTGAGAAAATATCGAAAGATATAAATCAAGTGCAGCTGTAAAGAAGATTCCTAAGTGGAACACACCTAAAGTCGAGCCTTCATCTCTTTGACTGAACGGTAGTTCATACCTGAGCTCTCAAGGCCTCCACTAACCCAGAGACAGATATCATTTAGGTATATTCACCTGTAAGACTGAATCTAGGGAATCTTGATGCGTGAGTATATTCTGAGGTGGGACACCCGAATAAGTTAAGTTCTTAAAACACTAAATCTCGTATCATGAAATCAATTGAAGTGTAACGCCCCGATCTTATCTGTATTTCTATTTTTAGGAGATTCGTATTCGCTTCCTATTTTTTTTAGAATTCACAGTCGAAACTAGAACGAAAAACGATTAAAAATATGACAAGAGACGCGTGTTACGCGTTTTTAACGCAATCGACGTCAAACGCGACAACAACGACCACCGAAACAACTCACGCGATTTAACGCGACTGACGAGCATACGCGCCTATTAACGACTTACGATATAACTTTAAGTGCATTCGACCCAAAATTTTTAATTTACAACCTTATACGACTTTCGGGTACGGAAATGGGCTTCAGAGATGTGATCGAGCAGCTCAAAACATTAGTAACGGGCTTGTGGGCCTATGGCCAAAGCCCATTTGTTAAACCTAACTATAAAATGCATGTTATAATTCAAAACCCTACAAAAAAAAGTCCTTCGGTTACATCAACCCTACACATATCCTCGGTCTTCTCTCTCGGAATCCGGTCACCGGAGATAGCTGCGGCCGTTGTTTTTCGGTGAGCTCCGGCTCCTCCTCCGGCCCTACACCACAACTGCAACACCTCCTTTCTTCTCATACACCTCTCACCCAAACCCCCTGTTACACAACCACCACTCCTCCACCTCTGTTCGATGAACGACCAACCACCACCATTTCGGTGGTGGCGTATGGCGGCGCCTGCACAGAGAAGAGAAGAGAGAGACGAAGACTGTGAGAGATGAGATAGAGAAACCAGAGACACAACGACGCCATTCGCGGCGGCGGAGTCTAAACGGTCTGACGACGACGGCGACTTGGTTCTGGCAGTTCGGGTCTTGAGTTGGGCTCCGGTTTGAGTCTCGCAACACGGTCGGTTCAGGTGAGACTCTAGTCCCGGTTTCGCTTGGTTGAAATTTTGATTCGAGTCTTGTTTCAGTTGTGGTTCGGAGATCCCAGTTCTGTATAACAACCTTAAAGAAAACCGACACCTTCATAATTTTTCCGACACCCTAATATATTTTAAAATACCCCAATATGTCCCAAAATACACCCCATGCGTGAAAACAGGCCCCGAATACCCTAAATATTATCAAAAATAATTAAAAATCAGGTTTTTGGATTTGAGGCGGGCCGCGTAAGCCTAAGCTCAAACCCTACGCGGGCCGCGTCAACTTAATGAGCAGACTAGCTCTGGTGTCGCCACGTGTGTGTGCGCGTGTTGGACCTACCTGATGACCCGGACACCCTAAACCCTACCCGGACTAGTACGCGGGTCGCGTAAGCCCTTGCTTACATTTACGCGGGCTGCGTGAGAACCAGAATCAGGTCCTATATAAAAGGAGGCTTCGGGTTTCAAATCAAATCGTTCACTTTCTTTCTGTATCTCGACTTTCTGAAGTAATAGGCATAATATTCGAGTAGTATACCCCGTAAATAGCAAAGTTCTGCTCCGTTGTAAGTATTATAACCCCAGTTTCGTATTAGATACGCTGCCCGATTGATTTAGGGTTCCGTAACAACTGTCGTGGTTCTGCCCGACGTAGTTGTTGGAATACCGTCTCAGGGAGGGTATCATTAATATAATCAAAGGGTTATTATACTAACCTATGTACATTTGTGTAAATTATAGATTAATCCCAGGAAACCCCTTACGCGAAGTCTAAGATAGCAATGTGAGTTTATCCGATTTTTGTTAAACTTTTTGTAATATTTTACAAAACTTAAATGTTTTACAGTGTGATTAAGCGGTGATTGAGTCTTTGTAGTTCTCTCAATTACTGCCGGTATGTTGGGGTTTTGTATACAAAAGGTGGAACACATTACCATTGGACGACGAGTTAGCCAATGTGTAATATGACCCACCAGTATTTCCCACGTGTGTGTGCGCGTGTTGGACCTACCTGATAACCCGGACACCCTAAACCCTACCCGGACTAGTACGCGGGCCGTGTAAGCCCTTGCTTACATTTACGCGGGCCGCGTGAGAACCAGAATCAGGCTCTATATAAAGAAGGCTTCGGGTTTCAAATCAAATCGTTCACTTTCTTTCTGTATCTCGACTTTCTGAAGTAATAGGCATAATATTCGAGTAGTATACCCCCTAAATAGCGAAGTTCTACTCCGTTGTAAATATTATAACCCCAGTTTCGTATTAGATACGCTGCCCGATTGATTTAGGGTTCCGTAACAACTGTCGTGGTTCTGCCCGACGTAGTTGTTGGAATACCGTCTCGGGGAGGGTATCATTAATATAATCAAAGGGTTATTATACTAACCTATGTACATTTGTGTAAATTATAGATTAATCCCAGGAAACTCTTACGCGAAGTCTAAGATAGCAATGTGAGTTTATCCGATTTTTGTTAAACTTTTTGTAATATTTTACAAAACCTTAAATGTTTTACAGTGTGATTAAGCGGTGATTGAGTCTTTGTAGTTCTTCAATTACTGCCGGTATGTTGGGGTTTTGTATACAAAAGGTGGAACACATTACCATTGGATTGACAGTACTGAATGAGTAATTGTGTAGACATAAACTATGTGATCGCTCTCAATACTGTGTTAATTGATAAAATATTTCTTAATTAAACTGGGATTCACTCACCAGTATTTCCCACTGACAAATGTTTTTAAAACGCGTTTCAGGTAACACAATGTGACAGCCAATTAGTAAAAAGCCAGCTGGAGAGCACTGACGGCTTGGGAAAAATGTGGCTATAAAAGTTACCTAAAAGACGATGTTTTAAATTCAATAAAATAGGGTTTATCCCTATAAACATGTTGTAATAAGAAACTTGGGTTTTACCCATGTGATTATTAATATCAAATATAGTGGTTTTACTCTGATAAACATTTCCTAACTACGGTCCTGATGTAATTTCCGCTGCCAAATTAACAAACTGATACCACCAGAATTCTGAGTTCGCGTCCGCCCGTTCCCGGGACAGATAAGGGATCGGGGGTTGCGACATTCTGGTTCTGGCTTGGGTCGAGTCTGGTTCATCAGATTCGGGTCTCGGTTCGATGTTTTAATTTTAGGGACTTCGGTTCAGCAGCATGAGGGAGTTCACGGCAGTGGAACGGTTCAGATTCAGTTTTAGCGCAGATTCGGGTCTCGTTCAACTTAGTCAATACAAGCAGCTTTGGTTCGGATCGTGTTGGCAGTTTTCGGATCTGCTTCGGCTTAGTCAACCACAGTCAACCTCACCATTCGGTAGCGACACTTTTTATTTTATTTTATTTTATTTCTTTTTTATCGTTTCAATCTATGCCGTTTTGTTGTTTCGTTTATCTTTGGTAAAACTATTGAACCCACATTAATCTTGCACAAGAAAAGGATAATGTTAATGCCAACATTTTCGTTACGAATAATATATATATATATATATATATATTTGTGATTATTCGCGACAAAAATACGACATATATCACATATCTTGCTATTGAATTGATTGAGTTTTTGATAAATATAAAGACAACTTGATTGTCGGTACCGTCCAAAAACAAAGGAAACTCTGCCCGATTTTCGTTAAAATATGTATACATACTTTATGGTCGAATCGCTAACGAAAACGTATTGGATTCAAATATTTTTTATAAAAATATACATAAATGCATATTTATTTTGACAATACTTCTATAATACTCTCGATGGGTTTAAATTGGAACTTTTACATAAACTATGTAGAATATACATATAGTGGAGGGTTCAAATGAGAAGATTTTTTTTGTAAGAAGAAAAAAGTAGTTTCAACCAATAAGAAAGCTTCATTTTACTTCATTTAATATTTGCATTTAATTTTAATATAAGGGTATATAGGTAAACTTACATAAATCATTAATATGTATTCTTCCATTTTAATAACTAACTAAATTAAATTTGTAACTCCTTTTCAAAATATATATTTTTTCCAAATTAAAAAAAAAACAACTTAATTTAAAGTGTAGAATAAATTACTAGTTGTGTAGGATAAATTACGAGTTGTGTAGGATATATTTTGAGGTGTGTAAGATAAATTTTAACTATGTAGGATAAAATTCTATAATCTGTTTGGTATTATGTAGAAAAATTTTGATATGTGTAGGTTTTGTAGATTATATGTAGATAATTAATGATTTGTTGACTAATTAATTAATGAGAGAAAAATTAATGATATAAGTTATAAATGAAATAGTATTTTACTAATATGTCCTTTCTTCTTTTTCTTCTCCCATAAAATTTCTTCTCAAATGAACCTTCCCCTATACATATATATATATATTAACTAGATATACTCTAACTAGATTAGGTGTTCCATCCTCCTAATCTTACGCTCGTCAATACTTGGATAATCGGAAGACTTAGCAATTTTGTGAGTATACTTGACCCATTTTACCATTTTACCATTTTCACACTTTTAGGTGTAACATGTCATTATATACAAAACACACTTACTATACATATTCTTATGCAAATGTACAAACAAACAATCCAATACATGCTTACTATTTGTTATGCTTGATTCGTGTTTTCTGGACCATACTTATGTGATGAACTTGCCATTAGCTTCGTACGAGCCTCCATTTAACATGTATTGCGCTATAGGAGTAACGCACCGCCCGTAGACTAGTCGTCATGTTAAATTTCATTCATACTTGCGTAAACAGAGGGTTGACTTGTAAATCGCATGCCTGTTTATACGTTAATCTTGATAACTAGGTTTGCTACGTGGATTGTTCCTTATTATTTTTATACTTATACTACGCACCAAACTTGTATGCTAGCCAATACTTTTTGTATTGAACTATGACGTGCTGTCGTAGTACACGCAAATTTAATCCAAATAACAGCTATAGATAGTGGTAAATGGGTATCGAACTCAGGGAGTATGTGGAAAATGTGTTGATTTTATAGCTTTGCACTTTAACTAAAATTAACCTAATTTGCAGAAATTAAAGATCAATGATTTGGATTGTTGTTTTAGAAAACTAAATTACTAACTACTTGCAAATCAAAATTGGGTGTTTAACAGATTAAGAGAAAATGACCATCTCCGGTTCCGGTTTCCAATAACAATTGTGCATAAATCAAACTAGAAAGAGTTACATAGACATAACTCATGCATAAATGTTTGTTGTGATAAAAGGGAACGAAGTACTCGGATTATGTAAACGTGAGGTTGTTACCCGATGATCAATTAACCAATATCCAACCCTAACCCTTCCCGTGATATCTCGATTGTCAACGACACCAAGAACGTACGATTTAGATTAGGAACAAAACATCAATTAACAATTTACAACCAAACATTCATGCATCATAATAAACATAGCAACATACCAAGTCTATTATTCTAGAAATAAATATTCATCACACAAAAGTCATAAGGAAACCTTCACCTAAGATGATCACCGAAAGTTTAGCCCGACATTGTTTGGTGGATCATCATAACATCAAGATTGAAGTTCATATGAATCAAAAGACAAACCGAATGTTGGAAATAGTTCACAAACACTTGCCAAAAGCCAAAATTCGCCCTCCCCCTCCAGAGAAACGTCCAATCATGATTGCCCATGAAAAGACACCATAAAACACCTTAAAAGTGGGGAGTTACACTTTTTTCGCAGGCTCCACCGTAAGCTACGGTGGCCACCGTAGCTTACGGTGGCTTAAAATGGATTACGGTGGATTTAAACTGTCTTACGGCATCAATTTTTGTCAGAGTCTACCGTAAATTACACTAGCTACCGTAATTTACGATTGGCTTCAGCAATCAATTTTGTTTTCTTCATAACTTTCTCGTTAAAACTCCGTTTTCTTCACCGTTTTCGCCTACATTCTCGTAATTTCATCCTCTATCATGTATCTTCTTAATTCTTCAATTCCAAAATTTTTATTTTTTTCATTTATTCTCCGTCTTTCAATCTCCAATCCAGTCGTGTCTATTCGAAGATTTATTTCCATACTTTTAAGCTCCAAATGTACCTGAAACACAAGCAACCATAGTTATCTAATTCAAGACAATTACATGATCAAATGAGGGATTAACTCGTCTTTTAACACACTTAAGGGTTGTCCCATGGACCACCCGTCACATCCCCACACTTAACCGTTGCTTGCCCCAAGCAACCCATTACAAATCATTTCCAAGTGCACAAGAGATCAACATAAATCAAGCATAAACATGTCATCCTTCTACTAGCCTTTCCCTAACACCCAAACAACACACCCCTCACTATATCTTTCCTCTCGATGACAAGTAAACACTAGCAAAGATATGCTAGACACACAAAAGGCAAACGGGTGATTGCACAACTATATGCTTGTACCTAAATCGGTCCTTCGCCTAACAAGTGCCAAAACATGAATGCAAATCAAAGGGACTTTAAGGTTGTAACGTGGCTAGACATACGGGTAGGAAATGGAAATATATATGTAGTAGCGAAGGACTTAACCCGGTCTTTTTATTACACAAAGAAACAAACAAAACAAAACAAAGACTTTTATATACAAAACAACTCATACATCATTTTTTCATTTTTTTTTTTTGCTTTTTCACCGTTTTTTTTCTTTTCTTTTCTTCTTTTTTTTTTCTCAACATAGAGGAACATCCAACATAACATAACTAAACACAACTATAACAACTACTAACACTACAAGACCGGGTCAAATCAGGTAATTTTTTTTTTTTTTGGGGAAACTAGGTAAGGGTGTACAAATGATTGGCTTTCGGCACAAAATGGGCAACTAAATGTCCAAACCCCCGCCCCTCTCACTACCAAGCTCATATATAATTAATGAGGTCCAACCCCCCAAATCCCACACTCGCACTCAACACGACGAGGCTACCTAATTGCCCTTATCCTTTCTACATTCATGTCCAACTAAGGTCTCAAACCGTATTCAAGCACAAGTTCTAACGACCCCCACCCGTTGTCACTCTCATCAAAGACAAGTATTATTTATTTACAAGTGTGGCTTAAACTCTCACCAAGAAAAAGGGTAATTAAGGGTTGCCGGTGTGTCACTCGGGGTAGTACAAGGTGTTCAAATTCTAACAATGTTTTGCTTGATTTAAAAAAATTTTAAAAACCTCAAAATTTCCTCCCATCCCCACACTTGGGATACATTGACCCCAATGTATGGTTTTGGGAAGACTTGATCGCTTACACTCTTTAACACCAACCAAAAGCTTATACACTCAAACCACAAATTTCTTTTTGGATTTTTTTTAATTTTTATAAACAAAAGCAAACTAATAAACTAACAATATTTCAAAGCTAAAGAACATGACAAGTCTAAGGAAAAAGTACATTAACCTGGTAAAGTTTGGCACAACAGATATTGTAAATGGTCCGATTTCCTATCACCACCTTCACACAAATATCTGCACATCTTCCCCACACTTGAGTGTTGCCATGGCCCTGAAACATAAAAAAACTAAAGAAATAACAAGATCAGTGAAAAACCTCGGGTTGCCTCCCGAGCAGCGCTAAGTTTTCAGGTCTTCAGCCAGACCGTACCACCCCCATTTACGGTGGCTCAAAGAAGCGGTTCCTGCCATCTCCATCACTTCCTCGTGCCATTGAGCAAAATGCATCCGTCTCGTTTCGACTCGGTGGGTAATCAAATACACTCTTGCTTGAACCCATATGTTTTTCTTCACGGTCCGGTGGGTGATTTTTTCTCATTCTTTGAAACACCTTTTCACTAAACCCGCTATCCTTCTCCACAACAAAATCGTAACTAATCATCTTAGTCTGAACATCAAATGACAACTTACGGTTCTTTTCGGTCATGGTTATGATTCCTTCTCTACAATCGATTTGAGCATTTGTCGTATAGAGAAACAGTCGACCTAAAATCACCCTTTGTTGTGACGCCATCTTGGTAATAGCATAATCTAAGACTAAAAAATCCACTAGGTATTCGAATTCTCCCAACCGAATCATAACATTCTTAACAATTCCCCGTGGACGCCTCCAACTTTCATCCGCCAAACTCACCATGGTGTCTACATCCTGAAGCGGACCAAAATCATACACGTCGTATAGGTCACCTGGTAACACACTCATACTCGCCCCATAATCCAATAATGCATGAGGAATTTTTAGTTTCCCCACTCGGATAGGCACGATTGGCGCTCCACACTCTTTATCATTCTCGACTTTGGCATCTTTTTCCAAACCTGCATTCACTTGATACGAAGAAGTTAGCAATGTTTCATTAAATTTAGTATTTGGAACGGTGCTTACCACATTGATGTTAATGTTTTTTGTGTTCTTGGGATTTATCACCGTGTCACTTGGTAATTGAACTTTTCCTTTCTTCATATAATGCCTCGTCACTTGCAAGTTGACCCATTTGAGTGGTCAACGACTGAATCGCTTTGTCACGGATTTCATCTTTTTGCATGCGAAAATCATCCATTTGATTTCTTTGTTGCATCTCTAGTTGCATTGCCTTGAGCATCTCCATCATCTCATTTCCACCCGAGGAACCTTGACCCGAAAACCCACTTTGTTCATTACCTAGTTGTTGGAATTGCCTTTGGAAACCTTGATTATTAAATTGTTGGTGAGGAGCATAATTTCCTTGGTTTCCTTGAAAGTTCGGGTTAAGTTGATTTGACGGGTTCCCATATCTAAAATTCGGGTGGTTTCGTAACCCGGGGTGGTATGTGTTCGAATTCATGTTAAAGTTTCGACCACCCCCTTGAATAGCATTCACCTCTTCCACTTGCTCCTCAACCACTCCTACCAAACATACTTCCGCCGCGTGGCCTATCTCATTGCAATTAGTGCACACATTGTACACTTGATTCGTGGCTTGCACACCTATATTCTCTACCCCATGCACTTGTGGCCTTGCTATCACATGCCTTGCTCGTCTTGAGGATTGAGCCTTCCTCTTTGAAGTAACCGCCATTTGCTCTAAAAATGCCCAATCATCATGCTTAAAGTTGGTACCAAACGTACCATTAGTAATTGACATCAAGTCACGCGCATCCTCCGAACTCAACCCCTCGTGAAAAGCATTCAACAACTCCCAAAGTTGTATACCATGATGAGGACAATTTTTCAACATCATGTTGAACCGCTCAAAAGCCTCGTGAAACATCTCCCCTAGTTGTTGTTGGAAGCTTCTCAAGCTTCTCCTTGCATCATTTGTCTTTTGGGCCGTGAAAAACTCTTCCAAGAATATTTGTTGCATTTCGGCCCCTGTATAAATTGACGCAGAGGGAAAAGTATGAAACCACCTCTTTGCTTTATCTCCCAATGAAAATTGAAAGAGAACCAACTTGACATCATCCGACGAAAAACCTTGACCTCCAATGGGGTTGCAAATGGAATCGTATGTCTCCAAGTGAAAATAAGGTTCTTCCGTTGCTAACCCCTTAAACTTTGGCAAACTTTGGAGTGCGGTTGTTCTAACCTCAAAAGTCCTTCCATCCGGGTGATGAGGAATCACTACCGGAGAAGGGTTATTGGTGATAACCGATCTAAAATGAGCTTCAATACCCCGCACCGCCTCTCGGTGATGTCTACGTGGAGCACCCAATGGTACTCTTGGTTGACCCATTTGCCCTTGTATAGGCCCTTGAGGTGCAAACGGTTGCTGAAATTGAAGTTGTTGCATTTGGGGTTGTTAATATTGTGGACGAGCTTGTTGTAACAGTGTTGGTCTTTGAAACTGTGGCCCATGTGGCCGAATTTGTTGTACCCCCGTTGGTGGCCTACCCATATCTTGAATTTGTTGCAATGGTTGACTTTGTTGACCCGCTCCTCCTTGAGGTCCCAAATTACCTCCATCACCCCCATAGTAAAAACCTTCTTCTTCGTATCCCCTAAAATCTTCTTCATAATAACCCCCGTCATAACCATCTCCTCCTATTCCCAAAGATTGCCCAAAGGGAAGAGTTGAGTATTGAAAACCCGATTGGTTCGATGGTCTAAATGTAGAAGTAGCATGGACAACAGTCGAATTGGGTGTTATTGTGTAAGTAGAGGATGATTGACCCGTAGTTGGGGGGAAGAAATGTGAAAATGGTGGAATTGTGGTAGAGGGGCTAAAGGTAAGAGTGGGTTCAACTTGAGTAGTAATTGGTTGCGTGGTATTGGTTGGTGTAAATTCATGTGGTGGAGTAGGTTCGGTAGTGGTATTAGGTATGGTGGTATTTAGTGATGGTTGTGTGGAAGTAGGTATGAATGATGAGGTCGTTTAACCCATTCCAGTCGTGTCTATTCGAAGCTTTATTTCTCCGTGTTTCAATCTCCAATCCAGTCGTGTCTATTCGAAGCTTTATTTCCATACTTTTAAGCTCCAAATGTACCTGAAACACAAGCAACCGTAGTTATCTAATTCAAGACAATTACATGATCAAATGAGGGATTAACTCGTCTTTTAACACACTTAAGGGTTGTCCCATGGACCACCCGTCAAACTACACTTTTAAAACAATGTTGCAGGTTTAGCGATGATGTTGGTGATGCATGGAATCTAGTAGGATGCCTAGATACACACTTTAAATATTGTATTCTTATTGTATTGTATTTTATTACTCATGTTGTATTTGTTTCAAATCCTTGTGATTGAATCTTTAGAAATGAAATGAAAACTTATTAGTTAAATACTTGTCACAAATAGTGTTATGAAGTCTCTTGCAATCTATTTCGTCTCGCTCCGATGTTTCCGCCATCGGTTGGGGTGTGACAGATTGGTATCAGAGCCATAATTATAGGGAATTAGGAAAAGTAGGAATGCTTTAACCTAGTCTATAGTCTTAGAGCTTTATTCTTATGTTTTGCTTGAAACTACTTGCATGCTACTTTATTTGCTTTTATTTATTCTCTTTTCACATTTTGAGCATGACTTGTCACTTATGTGTTAACACTTGACATGCTATACTTGTCTTATTATGTGTTAATATTTGTTTCATTGTTCTATCCTTTATGTGTTGTTGTTGACATATTTTTTATGTGTTAATAATTGTTTCATTATTCCATTCTTTATGTTCTAGTCTTGACATGTTTATGCTTGTTCGTCTAATCCTTAACATACACTTTTTCTCATACATTTTACTCGACTATTCTAAATTCGACAACACTCATATATACAAACGAGACGAGTTTACCAAAATAGGCGTGAAACCCACAATTTGGTAAACGACTTTCATTCCGTTTGATTCTATTTGTGCACGAAATTCACCATTAAGTTAGGAGTGAAATCCACATCTTAATGGAAATTTTAGATTTAAACTCGTTAAGTTAGGGTACGAAGTCGTCAAGTTAGGCGTGAAACCCGCACCTCGTCGACTAGTTCCACTCCTTGATTTTACAAATCCCGCCAGGTCTTGAATTTTCGATTGAATTGGAACGTGTAGTAACCGGAAGGGTAAATACTGTTAACCGACATGTCTGCGAGAGTATTTCACCTATTAGTAAAAAGGTCAATGGTGCTAGTGATTTGTCATAAACTGATACGATCCTCTGACGCGAACTCAAACAAAAATAGTGTCTGTTAATATTTATTTACTACTTTATTTTAAAGGAAAATTAAAAAAAAAAGATTTTCAGTGTGTTTTAGCATAAACTTTGAAAAATACAAAAAGATTTTGTTTCTACTTTATTTTTAACAACCGATGTCTGAACGCTGAGTTTCAAAATCTAAGTATGCTGAACATGTCTCTGAAAATAAACAAGTTCATTATTTTGAAACTTGAGGTTTTAAATTGAAAAATCCAAAAATAGTTTGTTAAAATCTCCAAGGTCATTAATTTGGACTTGGATGATAATCTGTGAGGTTTTGGGTAGTTGGATACTTTCATTGTCAAATATATAGTTACTTGATAGGGGGAGAGAGCCAGTATTCAATCCTATAGTTTTAAAACTGTCAAATGGTTTTCTTAGGGCCAGGGTTCGATACTGGGAAATACTATTTTTAAAGGGCCAGGAAACGATCTTGAACCAAAAATAGTTTTACATTGTCAATCTTTCATATAGCCAGGTTAATGATCCTGGTACTCTAAAAAGCTTTAAATGTCATACAACTGTGTTTAGAGCCAGGTTATCAATCCTGGGTGACCAAAAGTTTTTCAGATGTTGAGTTAGATTACGATCCTGATAGCTTAGACTAAAGGGGAGTCTAGAGAAAAGCTCAAAGCAAGGGGGAGCTTGTAGTGATAGAACCATGTGACGATCCTGAAAAGCCAAAAGCTTAAAGGAAGGGGGAGCCTGGAGAAAGAGTCAGAAGAAAGGAGGAGCTGAGGAGTCAGAACGCAGATTAGAGAAGAATTTGTTAGAGCTATGAGGAGTCTGTGGTGCTGAAGATGTCAAAGCTTCTAGAAGACTAAGGGGGTGTTTGTTTATTCAGAAAAACCTCTTTTGACCTCTTATGTCTGCGCCGCGCAGACCATGTACAGACGTTTAGTTCTGCAGACCATTTGTTTTTTAGAAGACATTTCATTAAAAAATTTCTTCAAACCTCTACGCATCCTCTTCCCCACACAGACATGATCCAATGTCTTCTCACATCTTCTAACCTCTTCCAACCATCTCTCCACCCCTCTCCTCCTAATCTCAAAACAACTCAGAACAGATTACTCCTCACTTTCTTCCTTAAATAGAGAAACATATGATTCTATCGGTTTTGTTAGCAACAAACAGACCCAACTCCTCACTTTCTTCCTTACATTCTTCATTCAACCTTTTTGTACATTTCTGCTCGCCAAGATCCACCCAGATCCGACCCAACCCGGCCGGATCCGATGCCTCACCTCCTCATTTCATATCCTCCAACGCATTAATCATTTTCCGTTACAAATATTCGTTGATCGCGTGAGTAAATTCCGTTACAATAAATCAATAATAATAATAAATACCGTTTGTACAATGCGAATTCGGTAATCAATCTGTATAATTATTGTTGTGGTTGTTGGTGAAATTGGTGTGAGATTGTAATTTGTAACCTAGGGTTTATAATAAAGTGTGTAAAATTGGGGCTTTTTGGTGTTGTTTATGTTTTGGCGAAGAAAATAAGAGGATTTTAGGAGCAGAGAGATGATGAGGGACGAATATGATGAAATGAAGTTGTTAGGGGAGGGTTGTTCTAGAACTACTGTAGAGGTCGATTTCTTACGGATGTAAACCGATGAAGAAAAAAGTTTGCAGATGTGGGGTAAAGAGGTGAGATAATCAAACACTCTTTTTATTACACTCCGCAGACATTTGATTTACCTCTTCTCGTGCAGACGTTTGCAGATGTGGTCCGCAGACTGCAGACCTTTTGCATCTGAAAAAACAAACACCACCTAAGAGAGAGAATATAGAAGGCTATGAGATTGACTGCAGCAATATCCAAGGGGGAGTCTGTGAGTGCAGTATGTCTATCGCTTCCGTCAATCACGTATCACAGTTGAGAAATGTTAAAGACATGGTTTAGAAATACTAATATAGGAAATAAATGTCCGTTTGTACAAAATGTCCATTAGTACGAAATGCCATTTGTACGAAAAGTGCATCCTTATGAAAAGGCTTGCATGTTGGTAAGGATGGACATCCCCTATAAATAGGAGGAGTGTCCTGACATTTTAGGACTTTTAGAACTTTGAGAGCTTTTGAAGATCTAGAGAGAGAAAGTTCCACACAAGTGTTTTCAAGGTTGTAAATTGTTACATCATCAATAGAAAACGCATTATAATTACGTTCTTGTGTCTGATTCACTCACGTACACGGATTCCGCACGTGATAAGTGATTTTCGCAGTCATCGGGATTACGAAATCGATCTTGAAACGAACATACACTTTAATAAACTTAGCCAGATCGTTCATCATTGCAAACTCAAGACCGGTCGATTTTGTTTGAGGCTCATTCTTTTGATTTTGCAATTCAGGTTGTTATTGAGAAACAGTTGATTCGTTATTGCTTAAAACTTGAAAATGTTTATCCACAACCACATTTTTCTCAAAATTTAGCATCTCGGACTACTTTGAAACATCAGCTGGTTTTACAAAAGTTTTATTAAAAGCTTGTTTGTTTAACTTGATTTCAGATTTACCAGGCTTTGAAATTTTGATTTTCGTGGGTTTTGCTGGCTCCACCTTGACATCACTAGCCCGCCCATAGACCATGTCAAGAATGTTGGCAGTCTCCTCTTTAGTCAAAGGAATAGAGGTACAGGAATGATTGTATGGTGGAGGAATGCACACAAATCCCAAACTCTTATTCCTAATTTCCTTTTGACTGTATTTTAATTGTTTGTTGATCATTTTCTCATCTTTTTCACTAGAAACGTCAATTTTTTTTTGAATTAAATTATGTATTTACAAAAGTTGATTTGAGAGAATCAAGTTCAGCAGTTAATTTTTTAGAAAGTTCTTTAAAGTGGAGATGTCTACATTTCTCTTAACTCAAATATTTATGCAACTGTCGGATATCACGTTTTTGTGCCTCCACCATATCCTTGTATCCATTGATTTTCTTATTGATCTGATATAAATCAGATTTGGATAACTAAAATTCCATAATTAAAGAATTAGCATGTTCTTTGTAACCACTTACATTCTCTCTACAAGCATCAATACAACAACAATCATGAACACATACCTTAGTGGGAGTAGGAGTGAAGTCATGCATTTGAGCCATGAAGGCTTGATACACAGTGTCTTCAGTAATTTGCATATCAGCCAACTGAGCAAACCAATCAAAACCCCCTCCCCCTTGAGCTACCATAGCATTGTTAGAATTCACAGCTGAGGATGATTCCGAAACATTACTTGGGTTTGCACCAGATGCACTAGAGGCATGGTTGCAAAAGTCGCTAGGCATTCCCTAGTCGGTCGACCGGGGAGTTGAGAGTACTCGGCCACTGGGAGTACTCGGACATGCCAAATTATAAAGAAATTAGTTTTTTGAAATTAAATATGTGTCAAATAACATAAATTTAATAATATTTATAACAAAATACGTGAAATTGATATTCATTCTTTAATATGATAGGAATAGAAATTATGTTTTATTTTATTTTAAGTCAAACTCGGCCCAAGTTGACCTATTAGATCCGATTTTGGCCGATTTTGTCCGCATTTGATCGATTCCGAGTAATTAGTCAGAGTTGAAGAAAGTCGCCTTGGCAGCCTACCTTGTAGCGACTACTCGGGGTGTGTTTGGCCTTGGAGACCTTGTTTTACAACCATGACTAGGGGTAGTAACAACAGTAGGTCTTGAGTCTGAGTTAACAGTGATAGTGACGTTTGCATCAGATCTCTCTCTCTCTCCCTCTCTCTCTTTGGTTGTCTGCAGTCACGAGCAAAATGTCCTGGCTCATGGCAGTTGAAACACCTCAACTTTGATTTGTTCCATCCTAGATCTTTGTTCGACGCTTCCCAGTTGTTCCTACCAGTTCTCTTGATAAAGTTTTTGGCATGAAACACTACCATAACTATCTGCCAAGTAATATCCATCTCTTCAATATCATCTGGATGGACTTCTTTGAGCTTATCTGCCCCTATATTGTTGGCTGTAAGCTTCCCGGTAACAAATGCATTGTAACAGTTCATAACTCCTGCCATAAAAAACATATTATGTTCAAATTCTTTAGAGACCACAAATGGTGTTGAGTTGCTTGAAGTAGGACTGGCTGCAACACCAGGTGCCACAGACTGAACAGGATTCACAGATTGAATTGGAGCAGCAGATATGAATCTAGGATAGGAGGACCCACTAGCAGGAAACATCTGAAACGACCCACCCCCTTGTTGCGAGACCAGATCTGTATTGGATGAAATAGCAGCATTGTTATAACATGAAGTATTATTGTAGATTCTTTGCTTGTCATCCATTTCCTATGACTTGAGCAGAGAAATAAATTCAGCAAGACTCATGCAGGTCAAATCTTTTGTTCTTTTAATGAACGTGACATTGGTATCCCAGTTCCTTGGAAGAGCATTTAGCAGCTTCTTGTTGACCACTGAGTTTTGAAGCATCATGTCATGTGTTCTCATTTCACTATATAGTGCGATAAACCTTTGAATTTGATTTTCAAGGGTTTCTCCAGGAAAATGATTGAACATGTTGAACTTCTGAGTCAACATTTCCCTCTTGCTCTCCTTCATCTCTTCATTTCCTTCGTACATTGCCTAAAGAGCATCCCACAGTTCCTTGGCAGATTTTGCTTTACGAACCCCAACATCAATCTCGGGGGCCAACGCAGAATGCAGCACAGTCAAAGGCTTATCAACAATTTCTATCTTTTCATAGTCTTCATCATCATAAGCTAATAAAGGCTTGACAGCAGTTATTCCCCTTTCTTCATCCACCACATAAGTGATAACAACTGGTCCTCTACAGATTGATCTCCAAGCCTTAGGGTCTTTGATCTTCATGTATTGAACAAAACAAAATTTCCATTCAGAAAACGATCCCCCCAACAACAGCCTAGGAATCCTGTTATTTGTTCCAATAACATTGTCCAAGTATTGGTTCATGGAAACGAGGTTTGATTAGTAAGATCCATTTCTTAAAAAAAATAAACTATTAGCAATAATTGAAAATAATTTTAATTTATCAGTTGATAATTTTTCAATTTTATAAAGTTATTAATGTATCCAGAAACACTCCTGGTCAAACTATAAGTCCAAGTCAATGTCCAGAAACAAGACCCAGTCAAATTCCAGTGATATTGTATACTTAATCCCGCACACTTCGAATTGGTCCGCACACAGTTATGTTAGGCCATACACAGTCTATGCTAGATCGCACACAAATTAATTGGACCGCACACTTAGTTGGGCTGCACACTAAGCAAACTAGAACTGGTGTTGGACCGCACACAGAATGTTTGACCGCACACTAAGCAAACTTGAATCGATTTTGGACCGCACACATGCTTTTTGGGCCTCACACTTATATTCTGTTCACAAGCTAATAGACCAAGTCGCACAAAAACCAAGTCACACACTTGTATCCCGTACACAAGCTAATAAACCAGGCCGCACACAAACCCAGTCGCACATTTGTATCTCGTACACTGACTGCCTTGTAGAGAAATCAAAAACTAAATCCCGAAAATTAAGGAATGATTTGGAATTCAATTTCTGAGATCCTTTCCACCAATAATCCCGAAAAACCTGCAAACACACTTTTCACTTTTCCAAAACAGATCAAAATTTGGAGTTTTTCAAACTGTTTCTTTCAATTTTCAAAGTTGTTCTTCGAGACAAACGGTTTATAACAAAAACTTTGACTAAAACCTTAAATATAACTATGCAAAATCTAGACACAAAGATGATTAGGCAAATACTGATAATTAAAACATAAACAGTTCAGAACCTCAACATTTTCGATTTTGATGAATCAGCAATTTCTTTCCTCTTTTTCTTCGAGTGATATGTTGAAACCGAGCCTTAGAATAAACTTCTTAGGCTCTGGTACCAATTGTAAGTCCAGAGATCTTAGTATGATACCACAAACACAATTAAAGATGTGGAAAATAATTGAAAGTGTCAAGAACAAGATAAATGGTTGTATATTAAGATTGCACACAAGCTAAATGCTTGTCTAGTACAATTCATTCAATATGAGCTAATTGCATACGACCAACAACCCCAAATGACCTAGGTACACCCTATTTGTAGATACATAGGGCGACCTAATTACAAACCGGGCCAAAGCCCAAATCGCACACTATTAACTAATATTTAGACAAGCCCAAAACATCTAATTAGTCCATAAAACCAACCCACTACCAAGCTATACAAGACAAGCGTAAACCTACTAAACTATGCCCTTACACCTGGTTAGCATGATTTTGCTATTACTGATTGGTCTGAATTGGAAGTTTTGGGTTTCCAATTTGTTTCCTAACTTCAGCTTTAAGAATAGGAGCACATAATGTTACCACAACTTTTGGGCTCGACTCACCCAAAACCTACTAGTTGAATCTTGAAAACTTTATCAATCAAGTATTGATTGATATTTCTAATTGGAAAATCATTGTTTGAGTAAAATTTATTAGAACCAATCAATATATAAAGCAAATTCACACTTTCAGAATTGGTAACATGAACTTCATCGGGTTTAACTAGAGCAATCCCACAAGGTTCCACTGGAGGGCCACGCAAAATGTGATTCTCAAGAGGAATGTTTGCCTCTTTGGTTACATTGTTAAACTGCTCTAGTTCATCCTCATCTGATTCATCATCTAAATTATCAACATCTCAACAACCGGAGAATCCTGATTATTCACAGATGTTGAATCCTTGACTTCGGTAGATTAACTCTAAAATAGAGGATGCACACTTCTTGAAACCTAGACCAACTGCAAAACTTAGCAGGATCAATAGGTATTGTTGGTTCAACATGTGGAATATCATCATCATCAGGCAACATTGTGTAATTATGTCTCATTGGTGGAGGACAATATTTTTAACCTATACATTTGATGTCTCCTTTCTTCTTTTGTGTATCAATGATGTGATCTAAAACATATCTCGAGTTGGAATAACTGTCCAACTTCTGCTTGATAGTTTCATAATCAGATCGTGTACTAGCTAACTCTTTCTTTGTTTGTTCAATGATATTAATGTACTTATTAATACCAGTTTGTTTGTTTAAAGCTATTTTTTAAGCTCAGAAACATCTTTTCTTAAAGCCTTAATAGTAATTTTAAACTCTTTCTCATTTTTCTTTAATACCATATTAGCCTCAGTGCACTTAGCAAGGTCACAAATCAAGCTTTGATTGCGACACTTCATGTGTTCCATTTTACCTTCAAATTCTAAGCATTTATCATACATAGGAGGATTAGATTTATAGACACATACCTGATTAGATTGGCCATCCAAATGAGTCATGAATGCATGATGATAAGTGAAAGATCCATCTTCAGGAAAAAAAACTTGAATAATTCATCAGAAGAATCAGCTGCTTTCTTCACCAATATAGACCATTTGCTCTTTAAG
Source organism: Helianthus tuberosus (assembly GCA_030545235.1). Taxonomy (NCBI): domain Eukaryota; kingdom Viridiplantae; phylum Streptophyta; class Magnoliopsida; order Asterales; family Asteraceae; genus Helianthus; species Helianthus tuberosus. The sequence continues at coordinate 168,595,085 of CM060360.1, forward strand.
GATTCGGATTTAGACAATAATTCTTCTACTTCATCATCAAAAACCTCCCTTGAAATCCTTCAGATCCATCTTCACTCGAGCTTAAACCCTCTTGATTTGAAATGCCACTGTACCTAGAACTATCTTCATCTCCAAAAGATTCACCATCACTAACATTCTTGATAATCTCAACATAACGCGTAGTTCCTCCTTGGCCAACATTTCCCAACTTTATTGTCCAATCAGAACATTCGTCTGCTTGAACAATCATAGCTCTATTTGTATTGGTGTTTAAAGGACTGACTTAGAATTGTTGACCGGAACCATTGCTCTTTCGGTGTTGGATGGATTGGTGTTCTGGTTAGGCTATATCTGTTGGTTCCCGGGTTGATACGTTTGATTTTTGTTGAATGGATTCTAATTTCCTTGTTATGGAGGCTTCGTACATTTCCTCTTGAAAATGTCCTTTCTCTCCACAGTTAAAACAAGTAACTAAACTTTTGTCAAAACCATACTTTGTGTCCTTTCTGCTCTCAAGACTTGTTCTTCTAGTTCTTTCCATAAAATCCTTGGCTCCTCTCATTACACTTGTGAAAGCCCACTTTATATCCATCAGCTCCATTTCCTACTTATCTACGTGGACATAATCCTCACTAGTCATATTGATGTTACCAATCTGACCAGCTAAAAATTCACAGTAAAAACTCACTAGGGTGTTTAGAAGCTCCATGTGTTCCTTGGAAACTTCTACACTTACTTTGCTAAAGTTTGAGGTATTAAGACGAACTGTGTTTGGGTTTGGTGTTGGCCCAACAACGAAGTTAGATGAATTTCCATAACAAGCTTGTTGATTTGAGTTGTTCGGATCAAGAAGAGGTGGAGGAGGTACAAAGGTAGAGCAGAAGGTGCACAGGCTTTGGATGTAGACTATGAAGGTATGAAGGGATTGGTATTTAAATCAAAAGATGTTTAAAGTTTTGCATGTTGAGCAGGTTGACTTGCACCACTAATCCCACTACTAATCCCAAAATACATTTCTGGATTCTGAGGAATTGGTATTGTCTTTGCTTTTCTAATCTCCTCGGCATCTTCGTTTTCTTACTTCTGGATGAATTCATAGATGTTCAACCTACCCAAATCTCCATTGTGCTTCAGAATCTCCAAAAATCCATTCCATTTTGCTAGTAATGCATCTGCAATCTTACAACAATCTAGTGAGGAGAAGCAGCTACATTGAAAGAAAACATCTCACTAAGAAGAATGTAACTCCCTCCTATTTCATACTTTCTATATTTGGAAACCCTTGCTTGTAATTCTATTTCTGGAAACATTGTACTCTTGTATTCGTTCTTTTGTTGTAATCTATGTAAACTTCGAGACTTGAACCGTAATGAAATTTCATATTCTCTTTGCATACATGTTAGACGCGTTCATAATTGTTCATACACTTGGATTACTTAAACATATGATACTTTGTCCACACTTGTGCTAAAAGTGTCAAAAATTGCAAACTTGTGATCTATATGCTCTATTGATGTAAATTCGATACTAAAACTTGATAAACGTACTTGTTTACACACAATTATACTTGTTTTATACAACCCCTACACTTATACATGCTTACTATGCTTGTTATAACCATAAACGTACTTAAAACATCAAAGGAATGCAAGATTATGGGCCTAAGTCATTAAACAACAAAGGCCAACCTGATGTGGGCTCGCGGGCCATGACCTGCCCCAGCCCAACCATACGCGACTTGCGAGGGCGGCCCAATCCGAAACCAGCTAAGCAGTCGTGCTTTTGGCGTTGTTTTGGTGTTTTATTGATTTTTAAACTTGTTTTAGCATTAAATACCTCACCAAACCCAACCCTAATATTCCCCTATAAAACCCAAGTGCTCTCCAAGCATTTTACACTTTGCAAATCACTCTAAACTCTCTCAAATCAGTCGATAATCAGCTAGCTGTTAATCAGAAGTTCGAGCAGAATCATCACCCTTCACTAAAGTGAGCATAACTCACTCAATACTTAGTCTTTAACATCCATTCTTTTTCCCACTTGCTTGGAACAACCTTAAGAACATTTCCAGAGGTTTTCCATGGAAAACTAAGCCCTGGAATGTCACCAAAAAGGCTCCAAAGTGGACTGTTAGTTTCTGTTTTCACTTAAACATTGTTAATCTTAGTTGAACTTGAGTCTATCTCATCTCAAACCTATGTCCTAATGCTCATAATCAATTGAATGGTTAGTTGGGCTTAAAAACAAGGTTGAGAAATGTTAAATCAGAGGTTAAACGTCACAAACATTCTGATTTAGTTTGGGTTTTACCCACAAGTATTGTTCAAGCTTGAAGCTTGATGAATGTGTGATAGTTGGACTAGCTTGGGCTATCCTTCATAGAAATCCACTCGCTACTTGATGTTTTTCCATAGATTAGTTGTGATTAGTTCATTAATACTTGTAAGTTCATGACCCTCCTTGTTGTTTATGACAACAAGTGTAGTGGTGAACAATGGAGGTACCTAAATGGGAGCTTTGTTCTTCGTACCTCATGCATGATTTCTATGATACTTAGAGGGGCCTAAATGGAGACTTTAATGTCCTACCTCATGCTTGATCTATAGGACTTGTAATCTTTATAAAATATTCATATGTTATCTATATAATCTATATAAATCTAAGTATCTAGACTTGATGAAAACTTAATAGCTACTTGTAAAGAATATGTTACATCACCTATGACCATACACATGTTATGATTCTAATGGACCTTAATCCATGAAAAAATACAACTCTTTTGAGTTTCAATAGTGTCAAGAACATGTGCTATGTGTACAAGATGATTATTTTCTTATGTTTATTTTCATACTATTTAAATTCCGAATCTATAATCTTCCGGATTTCCCCAAAATCACACACCTATGTTTTCTTCGTGTAGAAGGACAAGGTGCTCTAAACTAATCCATCCACCAACATCACTCGTGGGATTTCAAGTAGGAAAGCTTGCAAAACCATGAGTATACTCGATCCCTTTTTACTCTTTAACACTTTGGGATGCAACATGTATATTATACAAAATCACATGACACTTAAACTATTTTAATCATACTCTATCCATGCTTAACATGAGACTATATGTGATGCTTGTTAATCTCGTATGCTATGTAAACTATTTGGTTGTTATATGCTCATTAACTTTGCTAGCCTACCTTAACAATTATAGCGCTATAGGATTAACGCACCGCCCATTAGTCTTGGGGTATTGTTAAGTTAAACATGTTACCTATTGGCATAAGCTATTATAACGCGTTGTATACTTGGGTTTGAACATATTGTACGCCATTTTTGCATACTAGTACTCGCATATTATGAATCATGTTGGATATGAGCACTTTTTATTCTATATTATGCTATGTAACAAAACTTGTATACTCGCCAACTTTTGTTGATATTTTAATACATGTTGTAGGTTGATTGTTGAGTTGATGATGAGAAGAAATGCAATTTAGGTGGACTTAGATACACACCTAGATTAATTTTGTTATTTTGATGTTATGTTATGAAACAATTGTTGTCTTTTTATTGAATCTTGTATGATATTTAGTATTGAAATGAAATTTGAATTTAAATTATATTGTCACATAGTGTTATGAAGTCTCTTGCAATCTAGTTTCGACTGCGAGATTCGCTACCATCCTAGTAAAGTGAATGTCGTGGCCGATGCACTTAGTCGTAAGACTCATGTTAGTAGTATTCGTTGTTTTCACATCTCTAGCGATCTTCACACTTGCATTCGTGAAGCTCAATATTCATTAGCCAACGAAGGAACCTTATTCGTAGAAGTACGTGGTGCAACTGAAGACCAACTTGTAACCAAGTTTGATGGACTTCAATACTGTCGTGATCGCATCTGAGTGCCAGATCGCGACAATCTTCGCGAACTCATCATGAACGAGGCACACAACTCCAAGTAATCGATTCATCCTGGTGCTGACAAGATGTATCATAATCTACGTACATCCTATTGGTGGCCTGGTATGAAAAGGGACATAGCCACATATGTTTCTAAGTGCCTTACCTTATCGAAAGTCAAAGCCGAGCATCAACGACCTTCTGGTCTACTCGAACAACCTAAAATACCCATTTAGAAATAGGATAGCACCGCTATGGACATCATAACCAAACTCCCTCGTACACCTTCTGGTCATGATAGTATTTGGGTGATTATCGATCGTCTGACCAAATCCGCTCATTTACTTCCTATTCGTGAAGATTTCAAGGTTGAACAACTTGCTCGACTCTACACTGATGAAATCATATTCCGTCATGGTATTCCTCTCGACATCATTTCTGATCGTGATGGTCGTTTCACTTCACGTCTTTGGCAAACTTTCCAGTTCGCTATGGGTTCTCATTTGAATCTTAGTACAGCCTTTCATCCTCAAACGAATGGACAGACTGAACGTACTATCCAAACCCTAGAGGACATGATCCGTTCTTGTGTCATCGACTTTGGTGGTAGTTGGGATGTAAATTTACCATTGATCGAGTTCTCGTACAACAATAGCTACCACTCCAGTATTCAAATGGCTCCTGTCAAGGCATTATATGGTCGCAAATGCCGATCTCCTTTAAGCTGGCACGAGATTGGTGACAAACAATTTACTGGTCCTGAGATCATACAAGAAATGACAGATAAGATTCTCTAAATCCGTGAAAATCTACTCAAGGCTCAAAGTCAACAAAAGAGCTATGCTAACAAAAGACGTAAACCGTTGGAATTTAGCGTTGGAGATCATGTACTACTCAAAGTGTCTCCTTGGAAAGGAGCGGTTCATTTTGGTAAAAAGGGAAAACTTTCCCCTCGCTATGTTGGTCCTTTCAAGATACTCGAGAGGATTGGCAAGGTGGCTTATCGACTCGATTTATCTCAAGAACTCAACAACGTTCATCCAACGTTTCATGTTTCGAATCTCAAGAAGTGTCTCGCCTAAGAAGGACTTCAAGTTCCTCTTGAAGATCTCCAAATCAACGACACTTAGCATTTTGTGGAGAAACCCGTCGAAATCATGGACCGATGTGTCAAGAAACTAAGGCGCAGTCAAATTCCTATCGTCAAGGTTTGATGGGAAGGAAAACGTGGCGCTGAATTTACTTGGGAACTCGAGAGTGATATGAAGACCAAGTATCCACATCTTTTCGTTACTTCTTCCTAAATTTCGGGACGAAATTTCCTAAAGGAGGGGAGACTGTAACGCCCTGCTATTCCGTACCTTCTATATTTGGAAACCCTTGCTTGTAATTTTATTTGTGGAAACATTGTACTCTTGTATTCGTTCTTTTGTTGTAATCTATGTAAACTTCGAGACTTGGATCGTAATGAAATTTCATATTCTCTTTACATACATGTTAGACGCGTTCATACGTGTTCATACACTTGGATTACTTAAACATATGATACTTTGTCCACACTTGTGCTAAAAGTGTCAAAAATTGCAAACTTATGATCTATATGCTCTATTGATGTAAATTCAATACTAAACCTAATAAACCTACTTGTTTACACACAATTATACTTGTTTTATACAACACCTACTCTTATACATGCTTATTATGCTTGTTATAACCATAAACGTACTTAAAACATCAAAGGAATGCAAGATTATGGGCCTAAGTCGTCAAACAACAACAAAAGCCAACCTGATGTGGGATCGCGGTCCGCGACCCGGCCCAGCCCAACCATACGCGGCCCGTGAGGGTGGCCCAAACCGTAACCAGCTAAGCAGTCATGTTTTTGGCGCTGTTTTGGTGTTTTATTTGATTTTTAAACTTGTTTTAGCATTAAATACCTCACCAAACCCAACCCTAATCTTCCCAATAAAACCCAAGTGGTCTGCAATCATTTTACACTTTGCAAATCACTCTAAACACTCCCAAATCAGTCTATAATCTGCTGTTAATCAGAAGTTCGAGCAGAATCATCACCATTCACTAAGGCGAGCATAACTCACTCAATACTTAGTCTTTTTCATCCATTCTTTTTCCCACTTGCTTGGAACAACCTTAGGAACATTTCCAGAGATTTCCATGGAAAACCAAGCCCTGGAATGTCAACAAAAAGGCTCCAAAGTGGACTGTTAGTTTCTGTTTTCACTTAAACTTTGTTAATCTTAGTTGAACTTGAGTGTATCTCATCTCAAACCTATGTCCTAATGCTCATAATCAATTGAATAGTTAGTTAGGCTTAAAAACAAGGCTGAGAAATGTTAAATCAGAGGTTAAAACCTCACAAACATTCTGATTTGGGTTTTACCCACAAGTATTGTTCAAGCTTGAAGCTTGATGAATGTGTGATAGTTGGACTAGCTTGGGCTATCCTTCATAGAAATACACTCACTACTTGATATTTTTACATAGATTAGATGTTATTAGTTGATTAATACTTGTAAGTTCATGACCTTCCTTGTTGTTTATGACAACAAGTGTAGTGGTGAACAATGGAGGTACCTAAATAGGAGCTTTGTTCTTCCTACCTAATGCATGATTTCTATGATACTTAGAGGTGACTAAAGGGAGACTTTAATCTCCTACCTCATGCTTGATCTATAGGACTTATAATCTTTATAAAATATCCATATGTTATCTATATAATCATATAAATCTTAGTAGCTAGACTTGATGATAACTTAATAGTTACTTGTCAAGAGTATGTTACATCACCTATGACCATATACATGTTACGATTCTAATGGACCTTAATCCATGAAAACATACAACTCTTTTGAGTTTCAATAGTGTCAAGAACATGTGCTATGTGTACAAGATGATTATTTTCTTATGTTTATTTTCATACTATTTAAATTCCGAATCTATAATCTTCCGATTTCCCCAAACTCACACACCTATGTTTTCTTCGTGTAGAAGGGCAAGGTGCTCCAAACTAATCCATCCACAACATCACACGCGGGATTTCAAGTAGGAAAGCTTGCAAAACCGTAAGTATAGATCCCTTTTTACTCTTTAACATTTTGGGATGCAACATGTATATTATAGAAATCACATGACACTTAAACTATTTTAAACATACTCTATCCATGCATAACATGAGACTATATCTGATGCTTGTTAATCTCGTATGCTATGTAAACTATTTGGTTGTTATATGCTCATTAACTTTGCTAGCCTACCTTAACAATTATAGCGCTACAGGATTAACGCATCGCCCATTAGTCTTGGGTATTGTTAAGTTAAACATGTTACCTCCCGCTACTCTACTGGGATAGGCTATTTTAAAGCATTGTATACTTAGGTTTGAACATATTGTACGCCATTTTTGCATACTAGTACTCGCATATTATGAATCATATATGAGCACTTTTTATTCTATATTATGCTATGTAACAAAACTTTTATACTCGCCAACTTTTGTTGATATCTTAATACATGTTGCAGGTTGATTGTTGAGTTGATGATGAGAAGAAATGCAATTTAGGTGGACTTAGATACACACCTAGATTAATTTTGTTATTTCGATGTTATGTTATGAAACAATTGTTGTCTTTTTATTGAATCTTGTATAACATTTAGTACTGAAATGAAATTTGAATTTAAATTATATTGTCACATTGTGTTATGAAGTCTCTTGCAATCTAGTTTTCGTCTCATCCCGATGTTTCCGCCATCGGTTGGGTTGTGACAAAGAAGATGGAACCTTGTGGCTAGATCACCTAGTTATTCATTCTTCATATGTATAAATGCTTCAAATTCTTTCTTAAGGAGATCATGTGTGATTTTTCCGTGATTGTGCATCTCTTTCACCTTTTACGCATAATTTATCCCACAAAGTTTTATTGGTTTTATAATAAGTGAATTGATGCAAGATGTCTTTTGTAAGTGCTTGGGGTGGGATAAGGCTTTGGGACCAATAGGTCCTGTTTTCGATTCCCACAAGGGGGTTTTTCCCATATTTATTGAGTTTCCTCCTCAATTGGTGTATGGGCATTATGCCTAGTGGAGATGGATATGATCGGGTGGTTCCGCTGGTGGCACGATGATACTCCAGTGATCCGTCAGTGATCCAAATTTGTCGTTCAAAAAAAGTGCTTGTGTGAGAACTGCGAATGCTTTCTTCTCTAGATCATACGCTTTCTTATCAGCTTTATAGAGATTTCCAAGTGTTATGGGATTAGATCCAGCTTCTTCAAGTGCTTCACTAAAAGGAGTAGAGAAACAAGGCCATAGTTCGGTATTTAGTCCGAGAACATGTGTTTTGAATTACCCTTCCAAGGTGGATAATCGTTTAAGTGCAAAAGCTTAGATGGAAAATTGTTGCTTCACGTCTCATTGTCACTCAACAATAAATGTTGAATGCTTTGGTTCTTATTTGCAACAAATACCCACAGGCTTGCAAAAATAATTGCAGATTGAGAAGTCATAAGTGATTAAACCCATAATGTGGCAGAGGAATTGGTTTGTGGTGGAGGATTATTATGGTTTATTTTCTTTATTCAACCCCACGGATCAGTACCCATTTTATCAAAGAATTGGAATTGTGAAAATTTTGGCTTAGTCCAATATATGCCCCTTAATCCTTGGATCTTGAAAAGATTGACAATCCAGTTTATTCTAGAGTGCGGAATCCTTTAGATCAGACAATAACACAGAACACACAAATCATATCACTTTCAAACCGGTCTTGTATTGATTATCCAACAGAAACCACAACCAACCTAGACCTTACAACACACAACCTCACAACCTTTCTCTGTGACCTTACCTCTGTCTCTCTCTCTTTCTCCTCTATAGACTTTCTTCAACAACTAACTCTAGGACTTCCTAAATCCTAATCATAAAATATGTTTATATACCACATGTCTACGAACTGGGCTTTGGACTAGGCTAGGCCATTCTCCAAGCCCATTAAAATATTAAACAAACTAACCATAATTCTAAGCCCAATACAAATTATCCAAAGACTAAACTATTAAGTTGTTATCACATAATATTCACCAACATCCAAACAACAACTAACTTTCAAATGACAAGGCTGAAAGTCAAACAATAACCCTCTTAGTCAAACAACAAGGGTGTTTTCAAACAATAACCCAAGGGTCAAACAACAACCCTTCTAGTCAAACGATAAGGATGTTTTCAAACACCAACCCAACATGTCTGGTCAAACGATAAGGTTGTTTTCAAACAACAACCTAGGGTTAAACGAGATAGGATAGTCAAACGATAATGGATATCGTTTGAACCAAATCAAACAACAAGGAGGTATGTCATTTGATATATTGTGTTGTTGTTTGAATGCTATTGTCGTTTGAAGTTAAACAATATCCAATGTCGTTTGGGAGATTCCAAACAACACCTATCTGCAGAGAAGGGACAATTTTTGCAAACGGCAACCGATAAAATGTACACTTTTTGGCCAATGTCAAACGTGCAAACCCAATAATAAGCTTGCAGGCCGGACTTGTACTATTTCGGTGAGTTTTCCAGCCACCTTGGTCATCGAAAACAATAGAGGAATGATTTGTATACAGAAATTGTCTCCACAAGTTTTAACCAAGTTTTAATCATTTTTATCATCAAACAACATCATATTAGTGTTCTTTAATCCATTTTACAGCCAGGAAAAAGGCTTAAGGGTTTTTGTCTAAGAAAAGTCCAATAATCACTCAAAACCTCACAAATTTCTTGTTTTTCAACAAGAAATCGAGCCTAATACTATGATACCACTTCAAGGCCCAGACTTTGATCTTGAACAATGATGATTTCTTTTTCTTAATGATATAACAAGTGCATAATCGAACTTATCACACAAACCAAGCAATAAACAAACAAGAACACCAATATAAACTTAATAAACTTTCATATATTAACTTTGGAAGAGTTTTGTTACCGAATAGAAAATAATGAACACTTAAAGGTCCAAAAACTCTACACTCAAAATGGCATACTACTGTTTATATAGGAAACAACAGCTGTCCAAATGACGAGGGTCCAGGTCCAAACAACAAGCAATGTTGTTTGTACTTGAGACCAAGCGATAACCAACATCGTTTGAAATACACCAAACGACAAAATCATTCCAAACAACATCTAATGTTGCTTTGATTCCTACATGTCGTTTGTACCATACAAATCAAGTTAAATGACAGGAGGACACAGTTTGACTTTGGTTAACATACACAAAATCAAACAAATAGATAACTTTAACGTTTAAATAACGTCCGAAAGATATACATTATAACTAATCACTAGCTACAGACAAAAAGTGCATTAACATATGTGTAACAAAGTTCATATAGGATTCAATTACAAATTAATAAATATATAGTCAATAGATGATTTTGGTACTTAATATTTAAAATAAAAGAGGTTGAAGGCAGAACACATAACAAGAAGAGACAAGAATATTATGATTTCAAAACAAAATGTTTATTTTAATGATTCGATGATATCAACTAGCCCGGTCTTCAAAATATATCAACATAATTATACATCTTCCGGATTAATTTTTTGGGGTTCCTTTCCTTGCCAAAGATGGGTAAATATGTTGAGTTAAAAAGATCTACCATCAGGGGAAATTGCAGGCCAACAAAAAAAGAAATAGGAGTGAGAGCTAATCCACATATCAGAGCAAGCATCCATAGGTTTTTGTCACAAAAGACAAGAAACAAGGTTGCACTAAAGGCTATCATCATGGTTGTTGTAGAAAGTAACAAGGAGAAAAGTCCAATAAACAATCTCCATGGCAAACTGAATAGAAAGTCTTGCTCAGAAAAACGTGCCGTTAGGATAGACAAGAATACTAGTAGTGAAGTACTGGATGCGAATAGGGAGATTGCATCTGATATAGCAAATATAATGAATGCAATTTTCTTTTTAAATAAGGGGGTCCCCGTTTCTTGATTGCTTCCACCTGGTACTGTAATTGCAGCTGCAAATACGATTGTGATAATAAGTGCTGCAGTGATGCTACACGACTCCGATGTGGTTTTCATCCATTGCTCTCCATCCTTCACTAAGTTCTTGTGTTCGTTTGTGAAAACCATATCCGGTGTCTCCTTACAATAGTTCTCTTGAGTAAGATATGTTGGAATCACAAGTTTTTTCACTTCCTATTAAGATCGATTAACTTTGATATGCCACAAGAAAATAAGTTAATAATCTATTTATTATTAATAGTTTAGTTACTATGTACCTCACGCCATTGAAGCTCTCGTTGTAGTTGTAATGCTGCACCTGTTCTCTGATTCAGTACTCTTGAAGGCGCCAATCTTCCTGCCAAGTGCAAGATATTGTTTCCGGAAGAAGAATCTATATACCTTTTATGAAGATTCTTACGCTCATCAACATCATAGATAAGGTTGTAGATTTTTTCGGAACGGTTCATTATTGCTAACTGAATAATATCATGCCCATTCTTATCTTTACTTTCAATTGATTCAGGTGATCTAGATAAAATCTCATCGACAACCGTATATGCATTATGACATGTAGCCTCAAGAATTGGTTCCTTATAATAGCGGTGACCAGGTTCAGAGTTCTTAAACTCACCTATTCCATCACATACCATTCCTAGCAATTCTTTTGCGCTATTCTGTTTCTCAATTTTGTTCTCGATCTTCATGATGGGTGGAACTAAAATTTAAGAAATTGTGAGTTAAAAAAATTCTTAGTTGTCTTAAGAAGATAAATTTTAGAACTAATTGGCAACGAGTGAATTGTCTTACAAGCTATCATCTTTGCGCCCTTCCACCAAAGGGAATAAAGTAGAAGGAATGGGAAACAAACCATCAACATGAGGAAGAATATAAATACAAAGGCCGATAAAAGCATGGATATTGGTACTGCACAGCACAAAAAAACATATTAAAAAAAGAAAGTTCACTTTTAGATCAAATATATATACAATTAATTCTTGAGTTCTTTTTACCTGAAAATATTTCAACCACTACCGTAACAAGCAGCATCATAGGGATATCAGTAGCTCTAAGGTATTGCCAATCAGCACAGATAGAAGTGACAATTTGATATAGGCAGGTTGCAGGGAACACAAAAAGATATACAAGAGCCAAAGCTGTTTCACGCAGCATTTCCAAACTATTTTTCACAGCTAAAATTAATATTAAACCACAATTAATAACCTTGAAATGAATAATAAATAAAACAATAATATAATATGTTAGAAACATACAAGGATAGATTAGTTTTTCCCCATCGCCTAGCTCACTCGGAAAGCTTTTAGCTATAGCCATGAGTATCTCGCCACCTCTCGATTGACGCACTCGACGCATATCGAGTTCAAAATCTGTCCGATAAAACTCTACTGCTAGATCTACAATAAAACATCACTCTTCAAAGCAATGCCTCTATGCTATATATATATATATATATATATATATATATATATATATATATATATATATATATAGGACAAAGATCCATTAGGAACCACCCCTTATTGCGAGAACCGCGAGAACCAATGTGAACACAACCAAAAATACCTAAAAATATATGAGGGGGTTTAGGTTTTTTTTTTAGCTATTTTAGGTTGTATTCACATTGGTTCTCGCGGTTCTCCCAATAAAGGGTGGTTCCTAACGGATCCTTCTCCTATATATATATATATATATAGGGAGGGGCTCATGCGAGAACCACCCTTATTGTGAGAACCTTGAGAACCAATGTGAACACAACCTAAAATAGCTAAAAAAACCTAACCCCCACCCCCCAAAAAACCTAAACCCCCCCCCCCCCACCCAGCCCCCCCCCCCCCCCCAAGCTAAATGCTAAAAAAAACCTAAAAAAAAACCTAACCCCAACCCCCCCACCCCCCAAAAACCTAAACCCCCCCAAGCTAAAATGCTAAAAACTAAACCCTCAAAAAACCTAAAAAAATCAAAAAAAAATTTTTTGAATTTTTTAATATTTTTTATGTTAAAATCGCTACTTTTCGAAGCCAAAAAAAAAATTTTAAATTTTTTTTTTTTGCTTCGAAAAGTAGCGATTTTTTTATAAAAAATATTAAAAAATTCAAAAAAAAAATTTTGTGTGATTTTTAGCTATTTTTAGGCATTTTTGGTGTGTTCACATTGGTTCTCACAATAAGAGGTGGTTCTCGCATGATCTTCTCCCTATATATATATATATATAGGGTAAGGTTCATGCGAGAACCACCTTTATTGCGAGAACCGTGAGAACCAATGTGAACACAACCTAAAATAGCTAAAAAAACCTAACCCCCCCCCCCCCCCCCAAAAAAAAACCTAAACCCCCCAACCCCCCCCCCCCTCCAAAAAAAAAAACCTAACCCCCCCCCCCCCCCCCTCAAGCTAAATGCTAAAAACTAAAACCCCCCAAAAAACCTAAAAAAAACCCCCACCCCCTCCCCCTCAAAGCTAAAACGCTAAAAACTAAACCCTCAAAAGACCTAAAAAAATCTTAAAAAATAAAAAAAAAAACTAAATTTTTTTTTTAAATTGTTTTTTTGGCTACTAATAAAAGTAGCGATTTTAATGTAAAAAATATTAAAAAAAAATTTGTGTGTTTTTTTTTATTTTTTTAGGTTTTTTGGGGGTTTGGTTTTTAGCATTTTAGCTTGGGGGGTTAGGTTTTTTAGCTATTTTTGGTTGTATTCACATTGGTTCTCGTGGTTCTCACAATAAAAGTGGTTCTCGCATGAACCTTACCCTATATATATATATATATATATATATATATATATACGAGAAGATTCATTGGGGAACACTAAAGTGGGGAACAGCGGGGAACCGACTCAAACGAACTCCGATTGTACTCATTCCAGCGGCGTTGGAACCGGCTCGTCGAACCCTAACTAAGATCTCTTAACCCTAAACGCTAAATCCTAACTCCTAAACTCTAAACCCTAAAGCTAAAAAATAAGGCTAAAACCTAAGCTAAACCGTAAAATCAAAACTATAAACCCTAAAAGTTAAACCCTAAAGGCTAAACCTAAAGCTAAACCCTAAAGCTAAACCCCAAAGCTAAACCCTAAACCCTAAAGTTAAAACCTAAAGCTAAACCACTTTGTTGTTCAGCGTGTTGAACGAGCCATCTTTTAGAAGGTATTGTTAAAAGATCATCAATTCCTAATGAAATGGATGCGGCGGTAGCTTGTCGGAAACCCAGAGTCTTTACTTGATCAAGGATATGTGATGTATATCCTATTCCATAGTGATCAATAAATCAACTAATAAGTCGTTTCATGGCAGTTCCGTCTATCACTTTATTGTGAAAGACCTGAGTGGGTCGTTTTGCCATCAGTACCTCCATATTGCGTTCCGCTGAGTAGAATTTGACAATCTAAAGCTAAACCCTAAAAGACAAACCCTAATATATTTAGGGTTTAGGGGTTATGATTTAGGGTTTAGGGTTAAGAGATCCTTTTAGGGTTCGACGAGCTGGTTCCAACGTCGTTGGAATGAGTCCAATCGGAGTTCGTTTGAGTCGGTTCCCCACTGTTACCCACTTTTTTAGTATTCCCCAATGAACCTCACACTAAATATATATATATATATATATATATATATATATATATATATAGGGGAAGGTTCAAATGAAAACCACTAGTTAACGCGAAAACTCGAAAACTAATTAAAAAAAATACTAAAAAACACACAAATTTTTTTTTTTTTTTTTTTTTTTTTGCAAAACCAAATTTCGCAGGTTTTTTAATATAAAAAAAAAATTTTCAAAAAAAGGAAAAAAAAAAAAATTTTTTTGTGTAGTGCACATGTGTAATACTACACATGTGTATCTGTACTACACATGTGTATTATTACACATGTGCACTACACAAAAAAAATTTTTTTTTTTTTTTTTTTTGAAATTTTTTTTATATATAAAAACCAGCGATTTTTATTAAAAAAATTGAAAAAAAAAAAAAAAAATTTGTGTGTGTTTTTAGGCTTTTTTTTAGTTAGTTTTCGAGTTTTCGCGTTAAAAGTGGTTTTCATTTGAACCATCCCCTATATATATATATATATATATATATATATATATATATATATATATAGGGTAGGGTTCATGATAGAACAATTATGTATTTGTGAACAAAAAGAACTTATCCTGACCATTGATTTTGTAGATTTAGATTTTTTCTTTAGTGGCAAGATTGTAATTATCTTTTATAACTTATATGTATTTTAATAGACATAAGGGTATAATTGTATTTTTTTTCTTCGTTTAATTAATTGGTTTTTCTTTCTCATGGTTTCTCTTTCCAATTAAAAAAAATATTTAATTACATACTCTATACTTTTCTCTCTCACAAATTACCTAACTTAATATTTGATAATTTAAAAAAAAAATATAAACATTATCAAATATTGTTCCATCTAGAACACGATTAAAAATATTTGATTACATTTTCTCTACATATATGTATTAGATCAATGTTTGATGAAAAGATGCATAGTGAAAACAATATGTAATAATACACAAGTGTATAAGTCTGGTATATACCGACCTGTATACACATATGTACTTGAATAATACACAGGTGTATAAATCTGGTTTATACCGACATGTGGAAACAAGATATAATAATACACAAGTGTATAAGTCTTGTATATTCTGACATGTATACACATATGTTTAAAAACATAATTTAATTAGGTTTAATATTTAATTTTAAAAAGAACATAAGAGTTTATTTAAAAAAAAACATTAGCCATCCAATCTCTTATAATTAAAAAAAATAAAGAAATAATTAAAAATGAGAGGGAGAGAAAGAGGGTTAAGAGATGAGAAAATTAAAGGTTTTTAATTAAAAATATTTGCCTAGTATCAATTTTACCCTTTTAATCTAAAAAATTATCAAGAGCTAAGATTAGTTCATTCAGTTCACTCTCAAGAAGTTGTTCACAAATGAACCTAATCCTATATGTGTGTGTGTATATATATATATATATATAAGGCCCTCACTATCTGCACACTGAGTTTGCCTATCTACACACTTAGGGTTTAAATACGCAGCGTAGATAGACCATAGATCTCAGTGCCTGATAACCAATCATTGCACAGAAAACAAGGTGTATATACGCTGCGTATTGGTCAATACGCAACGTATATAAAAGAGCTGCAAATTTGGGGTCATTTTGGTAGGTTTGAAGTGTCAAATTTTTGCAAGGTTTATATACGCTGCGTATTGGTCAATACGCAGCGTATATAAAACAGTTTTCGAAACTTCAAGGACCATTTTTGTCAACTTTAAAAACTTCAGGAACCGTTTATGTAAATTTTCAAAACATCAGGGACCATTTGTGTAAACTTACGAAACACCAGGGACCATCTGTGTCAATTTTTGAAACATTAGGGACCATTTTGTAAAAATTGAAACGTTAGGGACCAAAGTGTAAATATATCAAAAATATGTAAAAAAGGGGGTCTTCTTTAAAGAACCGGCCCTTGCATGATTCGAACTCGTGACCTATCGTTTATAACCGCAACGTCTTAACCAGTTTATCCTCTGTCCAGAGCTATTAGAATATGAAACTTAATCCTTATATACGCTAGTTAGCTTATACGCTGCGTATTGACCTATACGTAGCGTATTTGAACACTTCATATACGCTGCGTATAGGTCACTACGCAGCGTATGTCAGACTGATTTGACTCTGATGCGATGTTGTCAGGCATGGGAATAAAGTAATACGGGGAGTAGAGGGCTATACGCTGCCTTTTTTAAGTATAATTGAAAGTCTATTTAGAAGTGCGTGCTGTCTTTTCATCTTCCATTCATTTATCAGTACTTTCTTGGCTCGCTTCATTCGCATTTCTTTTGTTCTTCAGTAAACAGTTTACATTCCAAACCAAAATCATTTATTCTGTTTTTTGCTCAATCTTGTTAAAATGTCATCATTTTGGACCGATAATTATTTCGGTAATCGCTATTCTAACGACACAAGGGGAGCAAATGATGCCAATGAGGAGGAGGAGGTTGTGTCTAGAGTCCCTGTTGATCAAAAAACACAGTTGCCAGACTTGAACAAGACTCTCACTCCACCTGTTGATGAACCAAATTACCCGGCGTATCAAGTGTATCCGGATTACGGATACGGGTATGAATCTCCGTACGTGCAACAAAGTGGATACGGTGCTGAGAATGCACCTGTTGATGAACCATATTACCCGACGCAGCAATCGTATCCGGGTTACGGGGTATACGGGGGTGAAGGTGGATACGAGGGTGAAGGTGGATACAGTGGATACGGGGGTGAAGGTGGATACAGTGGATACGATAGATATGGGGGTGAAGGTGGTTACAGTGGATACGAAGAACATGGTGGATATGGTTATGAGCCCCGTAACACATCACTTTATGAACCATCTACCCCGGCAATCCGTTTCAAATAAATGAGGTATCACATTAAAATAATTATTATTATTGTTAAAAATATTATAATTATAATTATAATTATTATTATTGTTATTATTGGTAAAATACTATAATTATAATTGTTATTAATATTATTATTATTATTATTATTATTATTATTACTATTATTATTATTATTATTGTTATTGTTATTATTATTGTTATTATTAAAATATTATAATTATAATTATTATTATTGTTATTATTGGTAAAATACTATAATTATAATTGTTATTAATATTATTATTATTATTGTTATTATTATTATTATTATTATTATTATTAAAAATATTATAATTATAATTATTATTATTATTGTTAAATACTATATTAACCCTTGTATTTATTATTATTATTATTAACGTAACTTTTTTTTAGCGTTTCATGTCTCAAACTGATTTGAAGAATTGGGTACAAGAAACGGGAAAGGCGTATGGTTACGTAATTGTTACCCGGCGATCGAAAAATATTGGCGGTACTACTAGGATGGTATGGCTTGTGTGCGACCGTAGTGGTGAGCACCGTAGTAAAGCAACAGTTAGGAAAGCTGGTAGCAAAAAAATCGGTTGCCCCTTTTCATTACTCGCCATCCGGGACGTGACGAATGACACGTGGGAGTTAAAAGTGGAAGACGCGAACCATAACCACGAACCTACGACGAGTCTGTTGGGCCATGCTTTTGTGCGAAGATTTACTGAAGCCGAATACAAGCTAGTGGAGCAGCTAACTGCTCAAAACATGGAGCCACGTATCATATTTCAAACCCTAAGAAAGCAGTTCCCCGACAGCCTGCATGTTCAGAAAGACGTGCAAAATGCGGTACAAAAAATTAGAGCGACCATAGTGGACGGAAAGAATCCTATTCAGGCACTGGAAAGCCTGCTGCATGACCACCGATTCATTTACGAAACCCGACAGGAACCCAAAACAGATGTCGTAACAGAGATTGTCTTTGTTCATCCTTATTCAATCACTATGTGGCGTGCATTCCCGCATGTGATGTTGATCGACGCGACCTACAAAACAAACCTCTACAACATGCCATTTGTCCAGGTTGTGGGTATGACGTCGACTGGGAAGTCTTTTTGTATCGCACATGCCGTTATTTGTAAAGAACGAAAGGGTAACTACGTGTGGGTGCTTGAGCGGATCAAGTCAATATTGCATGAATGTATGATGCCGCGTGTGATAGTCACGGATAGGGAGCTTGCCCTAATTAACGCGTGTTCTAAAGTATTCCCGAACGCAACCAGGCTTCTATGCCACTTTCACATCCAACAAAATATAGTGCAAAAGTGCAAGGAAGGGTTCGATAAAGAAGATTGGGGGAAATTTATGTCGTACTGGCGGAGATTGTGCGAATCTTCTTCATAGCCCATGTACAAGTACAACTTGGAGAAAATGTATAACCGACTCGTGGTTGCCAACCGAGAAAGTAAGTGTTCCTTCAACAAACGACTCACCCAATCTATTATATTTTACACACGCTTTTACATTTCATTATTTTATTTTTGCAGGTGTCTATGATTACGTCTACGAAAACTGGCTCAAAGACTATAAAGAAATGTTCGTTTATGCGTGGACCGATAAGTGTCGCAACTTTGGTCAGCGCACCACCAACAGAGTTGAGAGCCAGCACGCAAATTTAAAAAGATATATTACGCGCGGGAGTTCATTGGAGCGAATAGCAAGATGCGTCATTGATATAGTTGAAACTCAGTACGATGAAATACAAAAAAGTTTCACTGAGAGCATCGAAAAAACGATGAACCACCACAGACGCCGAGTGTTAGACAACCTACGTGGAAAGGTTTCCCATGAAGCACTTGATTTGCTGGCAAAAGAGCTAACCAGGAAGATGGAGGTGTTGCGGAAACTTAACGCATCATGTGGTTGCCATATGTAGCTTAGCTGTGGATTGCCGTGTGCTTGTAGGCTGGAAAACTACAAAAGTACAGGTAAAAAATATTAAAACCACAAACCTTTTGTTATCTTGTACGATTTAGCTGTTTCTCACACCGTATTAACTTAACTGTACAGGGCGTATGATACAACTCGACGACATAGATGTATTCTAGCGTAAGCTTGACTTGCGCCCGTGTAAACTGGTAGACGAGGAAGTCGATGTTGTAGAAGAGCTAAATAATGTGCGGCAACATTTAGAGGCGCAGTCCCCCGTTCAGCAAAAGAGTTTGCTTTCAAAGATAAAAGCGGTCTTCACCCCGAAATCGTCAACCAAGAAACCACCGATCGTCCAGCAAAATACTCGCGGTCGGCCTACATCAAAGAAAGTACAAGAAAGGATAGATGAAGCTGCCAGGTTAGACGAAGCTGCGAGACACAGCTCCTATGGCGTGGACAGCAACGTATATACCGCTTCCCCCAAACATAGGTACGATTTACCCCGACACAGCTAATACGTACCGTCAGAGGGCTCTCGTGGAACTGGTTCGGTTGTAAAGTCTGAAAAACCTAAAATGCGACAAAACAGTTCAACGAGTTCTAAAAAGAAGGAGACGCGGGATGATAAGGGTTTTCCATTAATGAAGGGGGACGAGCACTTGTTAAGCATTAGGAGGTTTAAGAATCAAATTCCATCAGAGTTTCACTCTTACATATCGCGTATACAAGATGTGACCCCAGACGGTCATTGTGGGTACAGGTCTGTGGCTGTCGGGTTAGGTTTTACGGAACACGCATGGACCAATATTCGAAGAGATTTACTACTGGAGATTGACCATAACAAGCCACGTTGGAAGCATATATTCGAAACATACAACGAAGGAGACTTTGAACGAATACGTAACAGCATCAAATGGCATTCAGTGTCAGGGTGCGGTCCAAGCCACTGGATGGAAATGCCCCAGGTAGGGCTTCTCGTAGCGCAAAGGTATAATATTGTCCTCCACGTGCTAAGCATCGAATGGAGCACTACCATCTTCCCATTAACGGATGCCCCACTAGATCCACGACCTCAAGCGATAACGCTCGTACATGTTGACGGGGGACACTACATACATGCTAAGTTGGAAGGAGATTACCCCATGCCTTTAGTGACCCCGTTGTAGTCGACACATCGATCAATAGCTGCGGAACGGTGGGAAGAAATGTATAGACCGTGGTTACAGCACTACTACGAGTTAATCAATCCTCAAGCAGACTCAGACAAAGACAGAGAACCGAGTTTAAATGTTATCGAAGATTAAGCGGAAACTTGTATTTTTGTAAATTGTAGAAATTTTTTAATTTATAAAGTCTGTATCATTTTTTTATTTTTATAATTCTAAATTATATTTGTTTGTATTATGTATCAAATAATATTGTTTTCTATAAATTTAAACAAAGGAAAAAACAAAAAAAAAAATGTAGCTTTATCTACGCTGCGTAGGGATCCTTACGCAGCGTATGGTACTCAAATGACAAAACAGTCCCTGTCTTTGGCTTCGTATTGCCCCAAACACAAGGGCAAAATGGTAAAACTAATATATACTACGCAGCGTATTGCTCCATACGCAGCGTATGTAAAAGGCGGACATTTTCCCCCCAAATCAAAATTTCAAAACCTATATGTGTTAAATTACCATTTTACCCTTGTGTTTGGGGCAATACGAGGCTGGTTATAAGGGTAAAAAGGTCATCTACCACTTTTCTATACGCTGCGTATAGATCACTACGCAGCGTAGAAAAAGGTCAAGTTTAAAAATAAAAATAATAATAATAATAATAATAATAAAAATAATAATAATAATAATAATAATAATAATAACAACAACAATAACAATAACAAATAATAATAATAATAATAATAACAACAACAACAACAACAACAACAACAATAATAATAATAATAATAATAACAATAAAAATAACAATAATAATAATAATAACAATAATAATAATAATAATAATAATAATAATAACAATAATAATAATAATAACAATAACAATAATAATAACAAGAATAATAATAATAATAATAAATTCCTTTTTGTTTTCTGAATTTAATTAATAATTATATTAATCCTACGCAGCGTAGAGATCCATACGCAGCTTATATAAAAGGTTGTAAATGACCTTTTTACCCTTATAATCAGCTCCATATTGCCCCAAACACAAGGGCAAAATGGTAAAATTATTATTCTTATATGCTGCGTAGAGGTACTGATTTAAATCAGAGAAATACCTACGCGGCTCTGTTCTTCCCCAAATCTCAAAAACACACACACAAGAGTGCATACGAAGGCGACTGACAAAATCGACCGTATACGACACGAATTCGAAGTATAAAACAGGTATATACTCAACCTATTTAAGTAATTTTGATTTTTTTTTGTATTTTATCCGTAAATTAGATGTTTTTTAGGTAAGTTAGGGTTTGGTTAGTGATTGACCTTTCGTAAATTAGGGTTTGGTTAAGCATTGATTAGTGTAATGTGTAATGCAATTTGATAATGTACATTCATTTTTTTGTGTTTCTGTTTGTATTATATGTTCCTTTTATGTAAAAATTGAACTGATTACAGATTACAATGCTTGTAGTTGAGAATGATTAGGGCTTTTTATGTGTTGCTAGAGAACTTGATGATTGGTTATGTTTGACCTTGAATAAGCTATTATACTAATTTTAACCTGAATTTGTGGTCATATGCCTACAGTTGGAATTATATCAGTTGCCAAATTGTACTGGTTATTTTTTGCTATCTTGTTTGTGATTTTTGAACTCTGAACGTAGATTTGTTTTTCCACAGTTTTTTTCTAGAAAATAATTTGATCGTTATGTATTTATTTTTAATCGTCCCACATCCTGATGTTAATGATCTGTGTATAAGCAATTCATATTAGTGACAATGGCATATTAGTGATTATGGTGGAATAGTTGAATTTGGGATACGGTCGAACACTAAATAATTAATGAAGTTAAAGAAAATAGAGTACCGTGTCATCTGTAATACTTGAGGCGATAATCGTTCTCACCATACAATATTTGAATCTTGATTGTACAATATAATTTTATGTTTTAAGGCTCTATTTTTGTGGTGTTGGATCAAAGTTTGAGCGATTTCGCAGCCGTTTGCGAAATGCAGCCGCAAACGGGTGTTTAATTAATTTTGATCAATGTGTTTTTAGGACGAGAAAGATGGATGCTGAAATGGAATTAGAAGAAATTAATCCGGAGCAGCCGCAAAAGCGGAAGCGTCCACCGGCGGATCCTCTCCTGAATCACCCGTATTTGGAGTTTCCTCCGGAGTCCGACGCTGCTCTCCGTTGCGACAAGCTTCGGAAGATGCACATCGGTGCCCATTTTGCGGTTTCTTGGAAAACCCTTCGGGAGCTCGCAGCGGAAGATTGGGCGCGGGAGTTTGTTCCCCGTGGGATCGACTGTTTGAGCTAGCGTTTACGCCGAGCTACAGGGAGATACTGATCGAGTTCCTGTCGTCGTTCGAGTTTCATCCTCGTCGGCCAAATGAGGCTGTGGACACCGCGCAGCCGGCCGAGGTTTCGTTTCGCATGGCTGGCCAGGCGCGTTCTATGTCACTTGCAGACTTTGCGGTGCATAGCGGTTTGTATACGGAGGCTGAGATCGCTACGGATCTATATAGGACGGTACGTTTAACACAAATTTTGTATTGTTATTATTATTATTTTAATATATAAAATTTAAGATTTAATACTAATTTAACGTTTAATAAACATTCGTGTAAACAGGGGTTGGTAATTGTTGATAAACTCACGCTTTTAGGGTTTTGGGCTCTGATCGCGGACATCGGTCAGTGGTACCACCAACAATCCAAGGGGAGGGTTACGACGATAAAGGATCCGCTCCACAGGTACGTTAGTTATTATTATTTTAATAATAATTATTATTATTTAAATAGAAAATATATTTTTTTTAAACCTAAATTGTTTTTTTTTTTCTAAACAGAAAACTGTTTTTTTTAAACAGAATTGTTTTTAACAGATTTTTTTTAAACAGAATTTTTTTTTAAACATAATATTTTTTTAAACAGATTTTTTTTACGATCTTAGTTTTGACGCTCGTAACGCGCGTACGGTTCTAACGAGCGTCGAAACTAAGTTCGGCGTTAAATTTTTTTATTATTTAGTCGAAGTCGAACCGTAAGGCGCGTAGGTCCCTAACGAGCGTCGAAACTAAGTTCGTCGTTTTATATTTTAACGACGAACTTAGTTTCGACGCTCGTTAGGCCCGTACGCGCCTTACGGACGACGTCGACTAAATAATAAAAAAATATAATTTAGTCGACGTCGTCCGTAAGGCGCGTACGGGCCTAACGAGCCTCGAAACTAAGTTCGTCGTTAAAATATATATTTTTTTTATTATTTAGTCGAAGTCGAACCGTAAGGCGCGTAGGTCTCTAACGAGCGTCGAAACTAAGTTCGTCGTTTTATACTTTAACGACGAACTTAGTTTCGACGCTCGTTAGGCCCGTACGCGCCTTACGGACGACGTCGACTAAATAATAAAAAAAATTTAACGACGAACTTAGTTTCGACGCTCGTTAGGCCCGTACGCGCCTTACGGACGACGTAGACTAAATAATAAAAAAAATATAATTTAACGACGATCTTAGTCGATGTCGTCTGATTATTATTTACTGACTGGTTTCCTTTTGTGCAGGTATTTGCACAAAATGATTTCCACTTCGATCACTGCTCGAAACAAAAGCCGGGAGTGGTGCACCAGTGGTGATTTATTTTTCTTATATTGTCTCTTATACAAGAGGCCGCGCGCTCTTGCCCACGGGTTGGCGCAATACTTCGCCTCCGCGCATCATCGACAGGAGCGCGGAGAGTTATTCGGCGGCGCCTACGTGACTAGGATAGCCCTTTCGTTGGGCTATCATCCGGAGACTGACCGCGACAATGTAGGCCCGCCGGCACAGCCGAAGCGGATGGGGAAGAACGTTATATCCGGCATGCACGTTACCAAAGACTTCCCAGAAGGGAAGCGGTTTAAGAATCCGAACGGCACGCAATATCAGCTTGAACCGCTGCCGGAACAGTTCCCTCCGTATTATCCCCCGCAGGATCCGGAGCCGCCGGAGCCGCATGAGCCGGCCGTCGTCATTCCGCAGCCACCACCGCCGCGTGGACCACCAGGGGCGTCTCAGTTCCCACGCCATGTTTGGCCCAGTCCTGACCCATCACATCAGCGGCAGCTTCGGTTAGCTGAAAGGAACAATTATCTATTGGAGTGGGTGGCTGCGGCGCTGCAGCAGCAGCGACAGCATGACGGGTTACCTCCACTACCCTTCATTACGGATGCGGACTGGGATCAGCATCAGCAGCAGGAGCAGCAGCAGTAGTATTTTATCATTTTTATCATTTTGTTATGTATGCACAAACTTTTCTTGTATATATCAAACTCTTGTATATTTTGAAAGGTTATATATATACTGTGGTGTACATATAAAATTTTGGCATGTTATATAACATGTTCTGTTATATAGATAACAGGTTATTTAACAGGTTATTTAACATATTCTGTAATCATATAAAATTCAGAAGGCTATATACGCTGCGTATTGACCTATACGCAGCGTATATAAAGTGTTCATATACGCTTCGTATTGACCTATACGCAGCGTATAAAGTATTCATATACGCTGCGTATTGGTCAATACTAAGGCTGGCAAATCATGTCTTAACAGGTTTAACAGGTTTCTGACGGCGTGCACAAAATAAGTTTCAAACATGATTACGACTCGTTTAACTACTTCTACCTCATGTTTATAAAACAGTTTTACATTTTATGTACAAAGATGAATAAATGATAGATCCTAACATTGTAATTTTAATTATTTTAAAAATTAAAAAAGTCAAAGGGTGTATTTTTCAGTCAAACAGGTCTAATCGTGTCTTAACAGGTACCCAATTGCTAGCCCTGGTCAATACGCAGCGTATTACCTAACTAGTGTATATAAGAATTAAGTTTCATATTCTAACAGCTCTGGACAGAGGATAAACTGGTTAAGACGTTGCGGTTATAAACGATAGGTCACGAGTTCGAACCTTGCAAGGGTCGGTTCTTTAAAGAAGACCCCCTTTTTTATTACATATGTTTGATATATTTACACTTTGGTCCCTGAAGTTTTAATTTTTACACAAATGGTCCCTGAAGTTTCAAAAATTGACATAAACGGTCCCTCAAGTTTCATAAATTTACAAAAATGGTCCCTGATGTTTCCAGGATTTGCAAAAATGGTCCCTGAAGTTTTGAAAATTGACAAAAATGGTCCCTGTACTGTTCAGTTAAGTATGCTAACTGAGTTAGTGTTTAAAGAAGAAATCTTTATATGAAAGTTAACCTGGCTAAAACATTCAGTTAAAATAGTTTCAATAATGACCATTTAGTCCCTGAAGTATGAGTTTCATAAATGACCAAATATTAACGTAACTTTTTTTTAGCGTTTCATGTCTCTAACTGATTTGAAGAATTGGGTACAAGAAACGGGAAAGAAGTATGGTTACGTAATTGTCACCCGCTACGCAACGTATATAAAACAGCTGCAAATTTGGGGTCATTTTGGTATGTTTGAGTTGACAAAGTTTTGCCAGGTTTCTATACGCTGCGTATAGGTCAATACGCAGCGTATAGGAACATTGTTTT
This sequence comes from Helianthus tuberosus, assembly GCA_030545235.1. NCBI lineage: Eukaryota > Viridiplantae > Streptophyta > Magnoliopsida > Asterales > Asteraceae > Helianthus > Helianthus tuberosus. The sequence continues at coordinate 168,621,106 of CM060360.1, forward strand.
CTGTGCAATGATTGGTTATCAGGCACTGAGATCTATGGTCTATCTACGCTGCGTATTGATCTATACGCAGCGTATAAGGTTATCCCTATACGCTGCGTATTGTTCAATACGCAGCGTAGATAAACCCTAATTTTGCTAGGGTTTGGTGTGCCAATAGGCACTTTAGTGTGCCAATAGGCACACTCATATATAATTGCCTATTATACTTACCGTATTCTTTTGCAGAAATAGCATTAAGAAGAACATCCAGTAGGTCGTTTTTGGGGAAATCAAGAAACCAATGCCTGTACATAGGTACAAAGGCTCCAATATGCATATTTTGAAAAGCTTTATTCAATGGATAAACACCGTTCTTGTCTTGAACGTACAACATATTCCTTGTCATCATCATTTTCACTGCCTCTTCGTTGCCAACATTGGCAGCGATGTGAAGCGCTGTGCTTCCATCAGAATCTCTCGTTTTACTTAGTTGGTCTTCATTTAGTGTATTACACAACCTTTCCACAATAGAGTTCTGTCGTAATCCAACAGCAATGTGTAAAATCGTGCTACCATCATTGGTGATTGCCTCTGTTGCTAGGCTTGTATTTTCTTTTAGCATGGATTCTAGTTCTCGCCAATTCCCGTTTACAATAAGTGATTTAATTTTCTTGTTACGCTCAATGTATTGAGTATCTTTATTTTCTGTTTCCATTTCTGTTGGACTAGAGGCTGTGACTACATCTACAGCAAAAGTGTTTCTTTCTGCCGCAACATCATCTATGTCTTCTTTTTCGGTTTTTGCATCTGATTCTTTTGGAGTTGAATCTGTATACCATTTGAAATTTCATTTGTTATGCATGGTTATTATAATTTTAGAAAAATAAATTAAGGGAAAACTAGAGAGCGAAAACTAAGGATATCATTATTTAATCAAAATTCTCTCTATCTCTCTCTCTCTCTCTCTCAAGTGTATTACCATTTTTAACTTAGAAAACATAATTGTGTACTTATTTTTATGTATGTATTGGTATAAGATCAGGTTGGTGTTCGACGTAAATTTCTTTCCCAAAAAAGTCAAGCCATGTATAATACGTTTTCGTGCTTATTTTTATGTATATATTCAGTTTATCTACGTTTTGACGTAACTTTTATTTAGAAACGGTTCAGGTCTTTACTACACAAATCCAAATTACTTTACATTTGGACCGCCGCATCGCGCGAGGAGATTTACTAGTATTAAACATGCCCCTTTTTATGCACGTACTGTTAGATAAACGGTCACGCGCTGCTAAAAAACATTAATAACTACGCCTTAAAAAATAACCAGTCTATGAAATTTTATATATACTAGGTTTTATTGATGTCGCGCATTGCGGCGAAACGGAGCAAATGATAATGTTAAACAAACATTATTTGAAAATGTAGCATGTTGTTTCGAAAGCCAAACCAGCAGAATCGGTTTAGTTTATCATCATATCGTAAAATATAATTTTAGGTTTTTTTTAGCAAAAGTATGGTTGTGTTTTTTTTAATTGGTTGACTCGAGATCGGCTCGAGAAACAGCTTGAAACGAGCCGAGCCTTATCGAGCCCGAGCTGAGCTTGAGCCTAAAATAAAGCTCGTTTGTTTATCGAGCCCGAGCCTCGCATGTGAAGCTCGTTAGGCTCGTCGAGCCTTATCGAGCCTTAGTGTAAACGAGCCGAGTCGAGCCGAGCTTATTCAAACTTGTTTACAAGCCGACCTCGAACATAAAAATAAGCTTATTTAGTAAACGAGCCCGAGCTTCACTTATTGAGCTCGCGAGCCTAAAAAGTCTATTATTTATATTATTTTTATTTAATATATAATTAATAGATAATAAACGAGCCGAGCCCGAGCCGAGCTCGAGCTTGAGAAAATACAAACGAGCCGAGCTCGAGCCTTGAAAACAAAGCTCGAATCGAGCCGAGCTCGAGCCCGAGCTCACATAAGTTAATCGAGCTCGAGCTCGAGCCTGGTCAAGCTCGGGCTCGACTCGACTCGTTTGCACCCCTACACCAATCCACTTTGTTGACAATATTTTACCTTAAGCCTATCGGCTCTCATGATTTTTATAACCCAATTTTGAATTGTACCTGACATAAGTTATTTATTATTTTTTAAGTTATGTTACTAAAATATTTTTCATTATTAATGATTAATTAGCTAACACATGCCCATAACATTATACCTTTGTAGCATTTCAGGGGTGTGATAAGACTTAGGGACCATGAGGTCTTGGGTTCGATTATCATAAGAGGGTTTTTCCTAGTGGAGATGGATATGATTGGGTGGTTCCGCTGATGACACGATAATACTCCAGTGATTCGTCAGTAATCCAAATTTGCCGCTAAAAAAAAAAGGCTGACACATGACAATCCTATCTGGTCACCTTCACACAAACTATCAATCCCTAACCCAACAAGCTTTTCCCTCTGTTACCTCAAGTTCACTTACAATCCCATAGTATTTCCAATAAATATCCAAAAAGAACTAATAACCACTTTAAGAATCAACAAAAAAAACACCATACTCGTTTGATGAATTTGGCAAGACTTTGAGCAATAAAATCAAACAACAAGCATGCTATGGTTCATCAAGGATCTCTATTCTCTAGACTAAAAAGACATACCTTTTTGTAAATTCATAGTAACATCATAGTTGGATTGCAGTGTTACCCAAACATCTTTGGTGGAATTGAGATCGTAGATTTCTTCAAGTACAACTTCACTAACAGAACCGAAAATCCAGCCTTTGACAAGATTGTCGTATTGTCTCACGATATCTGGGCCAGAATCTCTTGGCCCAACAAATGTGTCATCCAGGATGCCATGTATATTGATACTGTTCAACAGGCATAGCATTTGAGCTTTCCAAAAACGGTAGTTGTGCTTGCCTGAAAGTTTCACAGAAACAAAGTTGGATACATAAGTATCATACGGAATAGCGTTTGAAGCACTCATCTTAGCGTTCCACCGAAACAAATTATACAGATCTTTGAGGTATATGAATGTATGAGAGGGTTTTTGATTTGATACATTTAATCTACTCCACTCCTCTTTTTATACGAGAGGGATGGGGGCTACTACTTCTCTTCTAAGAAACACTTCAAAAACAACCCTGTTGACCTACGAAAATGTAATAATGTAACTAAAGTGTGCTGATGAGGATTTTTGTTTCATTTTTCCCTTACTTTTTTTTTTTATAACGAAAGTATTTCATTCCACACGAAAAAGGGCAATTACAAAGCAATGGCAGGTAGTCGGGCAACAAGTTGCGCCGCCACCCCCTTTTATTTGATGCTAACATCGAGTGATAACGTGGAATTTAACTTGTTTTTTTTTTAATTTTTAATGTAATTAAAGTTGTGGTATGCGCATATAATGTATATGCGCATATAATGTATATGTGTGTGCCATCGGGGGGCAAAAGTGAAAGTGCACTAATTTTAACGTTATTTTACTAATTTCGTGAAAATAACGTTAAAAGTTGAGGACGGTTAATCATGCATCATGTGGTGGCGTTGATAGCTGAAAGACAAAAGGGTACATGCACTAATCGGTCTTTGTCCCGATTGCTGAGTGTTATGTGCCTTATGTCCAAGGCTTGATGCAAAACTACTATCGAGCTGGGGGTCTCACTGGAAGCAGCCTCTCTATTTCTACAGGGTAGAGGTAAGGCTGTCTACATCTTACCCTCCTCAGACCCTACCTTTGCTTTGCTATTGGTGGGATATACTGAGTATCATGATGATGATGATGAATGTAATTAAAGTGTTTTTATTTATAATAAATATAATTTCCTATATTACAATAATCTCACTCCAATATATTATGCTTATACTCCATCAGTCCCTGCCTCAAACTAGATTATGTTATTTGGATGAAAAATAAGTCTTATTTGGTTGAAAATGAGATGAAGAGGAGAGTGTTTAAAATGGTCCTAATAGTGTAAAACTGGTCTTAATGATCTCTGTTGCATGTTTATAATTTAGGGTTTATGTTTATAGTTTGCAAGGACAATCCCAACTTTGCATGTAACATGTTGGCCAACTACCTTTCGGTCCGAGTGTCAACTTAATAAGTATTTGTAAGGCATTCATAATTATTGATAATATTAAAATAAATTCACGGGACCCATCTCGAAGACTCTTAACCATTCACCTAACCATTTTCCCCGTCAATTATTATCACTATAAATTCAAGAGGACCTACCATAACAAATGCCGAATAGTCTGCTTATTACTAGCGGTAAGACCCGTGTGCAAACACGGGTGGTTTCTTAGAAAACCATGCATCACTACTAGAAAATACACTCTTCTTGACACGCGAACAATGACACGCGCATATTTTATGACATTCAAAAGCGTATGTCAAGAAAAAAATGTCATGGTTTAAAAAATTTAATAAATCTATGACATTCTTTTTTGTGTGTCATGTTTTTAGCGTCATAAAAAAAACAAGATTTATCTTGTGTAACACCCTAGTTATTTTATATGTAAATACCAACAATTAGATGTGTAGTTAAGACTACACATGCTATAAAAATACGAGTTTATTAAAACTTTTACAAATCTTAAGTTATTCTACATCACGTGGTTGAATTCGTTGTTTAAAATCTACAACGTGACAAAATGCGGAAGCGTGTATCTATATCGCGTTCGGTTCTTCGTTGAGCTTGATCGTCTTCCGGCATCCAAGGTGTACCTACATTTCATAAACATGAAATTCTTTAGTCATACTGGGCTTTAAACGTGTCTAAACGAATCCGAGAAACAATCGATAACAAAAACAAAAGTTTTAACCTGACCACCACCGTAAATTACGGTGGAACCATAATTTACGGTGGCCCCTGGATGTTAGTTTCCCCACCGTAAAACAGGGGGGTTCCACCGTAGCATTTTTCATGTCCACCGTAATTTACGGTGGGACCGTAAATTACGGTGGTCCCTGCATTCCAGCTTTCCAATTTTACCGTTTCTGATACGAAAACTTCCGTATCTTTCAAACCACTTATCCGTTTGACCTACCGTTTCTTCCTACGTGTTTGTAATTTGATTCTCCATCATTTGGAGTTAAAATCCGACATCCGGATTAACAAAATTTAAGACTTTTAAGTCTTCGGCTTATTACCCTTTATACCAAATTTTGACCCGTTCGTAATTTCATCTAACAAACTTGTTTGTGACCCCTGTTTCTTTTGTAAACAAATTATTATGATTATTTCCTATTGCACAAGGTTCAAATCACGGGTTATTACGCATTCTTAACCCGTTTCGCTAATACTTCTATTTTGACCCGTTAGGGGTATTTAAGCACTTTCGATCCTAAAATCGCATTCGATTGCTTCTAGCATCTCATCACCACATTTCTTATCCTAATATCTCGCACTACAACTATATTTATGGTGGGTTTAATGTGGTGATCCATATAATCCAAATTTTACCCTTCAAATCATTATTTTACGGCAAAGACTATTTATAGAGTCATTGAACCAATATTTTACATCTTTCGCTTTCCATACGTATTCAAAGTATTTATTTCATCCTATCACTTATTTCCAACCAACCATTATGGTGCGTTTGCTCAATTTCGCTTACAAGGGCGTTTTAGTCAATTTTAGTCCTTCTTTTACGACGAAGGACTTCTAGTACATGTTTGACCCAAAAATCCGACTTTTTAACTATAGTCTTGTTTAGAAACCATTATGTTTCTAAAACGTTATAATCGTAACTAAATTTATTCGGTTTACCTAAAAGATAACCAAATGTCTATGTTTTAACCTTGTCTAACTCTTATAGAACTCCACATTCTACATGATGAGTTGTATCATTATACATACCTGGCTCGGATCAATACCTTCCTTTAGTGATTGCTAAGTGATAGCGATGTAAGCATCCATGTGCTATTTATTTCCTAAAATCATACAACTTGACAACCCATTAATCGATATTGTCAAAGAGTGATAATTTCACCTTTTGACCCGTTTGGTATAAATGACCAATTACCATTGTCAAATTGTCGAATATTGTCAAATTACCATTTCGCCCTTAATGGCTATTATGATTAATCTTATATGATAACGATTAAAAGTACATGTTTCATTCGTCATAATATGATCGAATTATCGATTTAACTCATTTTTAGCCATCACTATGTTTTCTTGTCATATTTGATTTTCTTGTTCCGCACGACTACACGCCGGAACATCATATCTCATTAGGTATTCTTCTTTTTCGCAACTAATACAACGAAAGAATATTATAAATTTATGACTAGTGTAAGATATACTTACCTTGCATCCGAATTATGATTTTCCGTCATTCTTGCTTCGTTTGACCCGCTTCCTTTCCAAGCCTCCACCTAGCTTGTCAAGCGTCAAACTATCATCATAATTCGTAAGACGGTTATATTAGTCATCATTAATTATGACTATTCCATCTTACATATTTTCTATCACAATTACCATTCGATCTTATTAATGGTCGGTTTGACTACTAAAAGTCAAACGTCCCTTAGCATATAAATGCACATTCAAGTTCTATCTATCAATTAGTAGCTAACATGATCCTATACACTTAGTTACATGAACATGGCTACCAATTTCATCATAACATTCAAACCCATTTCAATCATGTATGAACAAGTTCCCAAATCACTTAATTTGTTTGAGTGCCTTGTTTCTATTATCAAATATGATGATTTTGAACATAAACTTATCATCATCTTTACTATTACATAAAAACCCACTTCCTAGTTTACTTGTTAATCACATACAAGTGATATTACTTCAAGTTCTTCATGATTTCATCATATCTAACAAAACCCACTTCTAGTTACTTATGAACTCTTAACAAAATCTCTAATTTGTTCAAGTAGTTCATTCATATGAATTAGTGTGATGCTTATAAACACCATTAGAACATCAATTTCATCAATTCAACCAAAACCCACTTAGCTCATAATAGGGTAATTATCAAATCCCTAGTTTTGACAACAATTCTTCCAATTTTCTACTAGGGTTTGTTTCTACACCAAGATATAATCACAATAACACTCATAGATTCAAGATTCATTCCAGAATTTCGATTATGATTGTTCATCATAATCTCAAAGTATCACCAAATCATAAATTTCAACATACCTTGTAATCCCCATGATTAGGTAATCACGAATTTGTGTTCATGCAGTGATTTGGCTCTTGATTTGGGCTTCAATTTGATCAAGTTGTGGAAGTTAGGGTTTGAGCTCCCTGAGCTTTCTCCTGGTCGACCTCACACACGCACACACTAGGTGTGGTGTGTTTTTATTTTTTTGTTTTTAATAAATAAACCTTTTAGATTATTCCACCTTTGGCCCCTCAAGTTTTGTTATCTATTAAGTAGGTTATAACCTACTTATTTACAATCCATATTCCCTCTTATTAACCGGGTCAAACATTCCTAGTTAGCTTAGCGGGTTCGGGAATATTTACGACTAAGTTTATTTTAGGTCCCGTCAACTCGGGCCTTTTAAACACTTTATTTATCCATAAGCCTTTGTATAACTTTTATTTAATATTAGGATAATTTATTTAAAAACCTAATATTTACCGGGTTAATTTTTACCACTAACGGTATTTTACCCGTCGTCACTATTAACGTGGCTTGATTACCAAACCCGTTTTTGGGGTGTTACAAGTCTACCCCCCTTAAAGAGGTTTCGTCCTCGAAACCTTGCTTACATAGTTCATTGAGTTTCTAAACTCAATGCGTTTGACTTGAGTAATCTCTTAAGCATTACTCATACTTTAACCAATTGTTAGCATTACTAGAAGAATTACGGTAATGTCTTTTTGGTTACAGAACCTCTACGTACCTCATATGACATAATGTAACTTGAAATAACGTAATCTCGTTATTTCCACTAGTTTAGTTAACTTAGCGATATCCATCGCTTTCATATACTATCGAATTCCTTATGAATCCGTAACTTTGACCCGTTTAAAGGTCTTTAGTGAAATCTTTTCACTTTTAGCAGCAAATTTCCTTTTGTCTTCAAATTTATTTATTCGATTCAGTTATACCGAACCTACCGCTTACAAGCAAACCAAATTTATTTAAATGACCTTGACCGGTCTCACTACTTAGACTTATTAGTCCAGTTACTTTTTACCGCTTGCTTGGTAATAATGTGATTTTACTTCACATTACCTTTCTTGATCGTGATCGTGTTACATCATGTTTAATTTATACCCAAAATTTCCCTTCCGAAATATCACTTTTTGAATATAACGTCTTGCGCCTATCGGTGTCAAGACTTGAACCTTTCATGCTTAATATTCAATTTTCCTATCAGGATTCTTATTCGTAAAAACGTTATTTCTTACTAAAACCAAGGTTTTAGTTTAGGATCTTCTCTTTATCTTTCGTCAACTATCCGTAACAGGACACTGACAGTCTGTAATTTATTCTTTTACAGTCTTAGTTTTATGCTGGGATTTTCAACTGGTTCTCTCGCTTTGTTAAGTAACCCGTAGGTTCCTTCACGTAGCCTCGTAGGCTATTTCCTTAAGTCTTCACCCCCTTTTTACTGAAAACACTAAGGTTCATTTCCTTTTCTTTACGTGACCCAAGGGTCATTCTGGTCCCGTAGACCTTAACACCGTGTTTAATCCCGTAGGTTATGATGATCCCGTAAATCATCTTTTATTTGTATCTACATTCAAATGTATATATATATTCATATATAGCTTCAAAACATGACTTGCTATGTTTAAAATTGTATATTTTCGCTTATGAGCTTTAGTTGACCTTGACCGTAGTCTAAGGCTTCATTTGTTTATTTCCGGGCGGAATTTTCTGACTTTGTCCTTACGTTTGACGTTTTACAAAAGCGACCCGTTAAGGGACATATTCGCATTTTCCGGGTTCGAGTGTAAGTACACTACTTCCCAATGCTTGTCTAAATCATTTTACATGTTTGCGTTTTCCGGGTTCGAGTGTAAGTACACTCCCTCCCAATACTTGTCTAAATCATTTTACATGCTTGCGTTTTCTGGGTTCGAGTGTAAGTACACTCCCTCCCAATACTTGTCTAAATCATTTTACATGCTTGCGTTTTCTGGGTTCGAGTGTAAGTACACTCCCTCCCAATACTTGTCTAAATCATTTTACATGCTTGCGTTTTCTGGGTTCGAGTGTAAGTACACTCCCTCCCAATACTTGTCTAAATCATTTTACATGCTTTTTTGTCCTTTCACTTGGGCTCATTATCCTAATGTAATACGCTTCCGTCACTCGGTTGTGCGTTTACATTATTATCAAATATTTTGCTTATCTGATTCATTTGGGTACTTTTTACTTAGTCCCATTCACCCCGCCCTTACTACATCGGATGTAAACGTGTCCGCCATAAGAAGTTCATGGTATCATATGCCACTACTTACTTGGCCAGAGTAGGCGATTAACACATGACACGCATGACCTTTTTATAGTTTTCACATCACGCCCTATGTAAGTAATGCCTCTATTTGTTTCTCTTGGAAACAATATCCCGAACACATTTTCTATTCGGGTTTTTCCAAGTTTTTAATCTACATATGCAACTTTCACTTTCTACATATTTGTTGCATATTACTATTTGTGCAATCATATTTAAAATGTGCACCTGGTAATGCTTGCCTTAACGGGCTTTCTTGCCATTACTTATTTGCGATCGTTACGCGATTCAGGTCCTTGATGAGTATGCTCTTCTTGTCATATCTCGGACCGTTCTATCATCATATCCACAATTCGTTTGACTCTCGTTGTCTTCAAACGCGAGTGTCCTTCAATTAAAACATTCACAAAGGTTAGTAACGTCAACTTCAATAATCGCCCGTATTATAATACAAGGCTTTTTCTACTATACACGTCAACGCGCGTATTTTCATCAACTACATCAATCAATTTAATTGGGGTAACATGTATCACACGATAGCCCTATGTGTTGTTTACAACACTTTAGCATGCTAAACTATTAGCATACATGTACTTACCGGATTTACGATCAAGCTTCGAACCGAACACTATTCTTTGTCAAGAGCATAAGGTTTAAGTCCAAGCATGGTTCCTCCCCACCATACTCGAATCTCTTAAACCAAGGCTCTGATACCAACTTGTAACACCCTAGTTATTTTATATGTAAATACCAACAATTAGATGTGTAGTTAAGACTACACATGCTATAAAAATACGAGTTTATTAAAACTTTTACAAATCTTAAGTTATTCTACATCACGTGGTTGAATTCGTTGTTTAAAATCTACAACGTGACAAAATGCGGAAGCGTGTATCTATATCGCGTTCGGTTCTTCGTTGAGCTTGATCGTCTTCCGGCATCCAAGGTGTACCTACATTTCATAAACATGAAATTCTTTAGTCATACTGGGCTTTAAACGTGTCTAAACGAATCCGAGAAACAATCGATAACAAAAACAAAAGTTTTAACCTGACCACCACCGTAAATTACGGTGGAACCGTAATTTACGGTGGCCCCTGGATGTTAGTTTCCCCACCGTAAAACAGGGGGGTTCCACCGTATCATTTTTCATGTCCACCGTAATTTACGGTGGGACCGTAAATTACGGTGGTCCCTGCATTCCAGCTTTCCAATTTTACCGTTTCTGATACGAAAACTTCCGTATCTTTCAAACCACTTATCCGTTTGACCTACCGTTTCTTCCTACGTGTTTGTAATTTGATTCTCCATCATTTGGAGTTAAAATCCGACATCCGGATTAACAAAATTTAAGACTTTTAAGTCTTCGGCTTATTACCCTTTATACCAAATTTTGACCCGTTCGTAATTTCATCTAACAAACTTGTTTGTGACCCCTGTTTCTTTTGTAAACAAATTATTATGATTATTTCCTATTGCACAAGGTTCAAATCACGGGTTATTACGCATTCTTAACCCGTTTCGCTAATACTTCTATTTTGACCCGTTAAGGGTATTTAAGCACTTTCGATCCTAAAATCGCATTCGATTGCTTCTAGCATCTCATCACCACATTTCTTATCCTAATATCTCCCACTACAACTATATTTATGGTGGGTTTAATGTGGTGATCCATATAATCCAAATTTTACCCTTCAAATCATTATTTTACGGCAAAGACTATTTATAGAGTCATTGAACCAATATTTTACATCTTTCGCTTTTCATACGTATTCAAAGTATTTATTTCATCCTATCACTTATTTCCAACCAACCATTATGGTGCGTTTGCTCAATTTCGCTTACAAGGGCGTTTTAGTCAATTTTAGTCCTTCTTTTACGACGAAGGACTTCTAGTACATGTTTGACCCAAAAATCCGACTTTTTAACTATAGTCTTGTTTAGAAACCATTATGTTTCTAAAACGTTATAATCGTAACTAAATTTATTCGGTTTACCTAAAAGATAACCAAATGTCTATGTTTTAACCTTGTCTAACTCTTATAGAACTCCACATTCTACATGATGAGTTGTATCATTATACATACCTGGCTCGGATCAATACCTTCCTTTAGTGATTGCTAAGTGATAGCGATGTAAGCATCCATGTGCCATTTATTTCCTAAAATCATACAACTTGACAACCCATTAATCGATATTGTCAAAGAGTGATAATTTCACCTTTTGACCCGTTTGGTATAAATGACCAATTACCATTGTCAAATTGTCGAATATTGTCAAATTACCATTTCGCCCTTAATGGCTATTATGATTAATCTTATATGATAACGATTAAAAGTACATGTTTCATTCGTCATAATATGATCGAATTATCGATTTAACTCATTTTTAGCCATCACTATGTTTTCTTGTCATATTTGATTTTCTTGTTCCGCACGACTACACGCCGGAACATCATATCTCATTAGGTATTCTTCTTTTTCGCAACTAATACAACGAAAGAATATTATAAATTTATGACTAGTGTAAGATATACTTACCTTGCATCCGAATTATGATTTTCCGTCATTCTTGCTTCGTTTGACCCGCTTCCTTTCCAAGCCTCCACCTAGCTTGTCAAGCGTCAAACTATCATCATAATTCGTAAGACGGTTATATTAGTCATCATTAATTATGACTATTCCATCTTACATATTTTCTATCACAATTACCATTCGATCTTATTAATGGTCGGTTTGACTACTAAAAGTCAAACGTCCCTTAGCATATAAATGCACATTCAAGTTCTATCTATCAATTAGTAGCTAACATGATCCTATACACTTAGTTACATGAACATGGCTACCAATTTCATCATAACATTCAAACCCATTTCAATCATGTATGAACAAGTTCCCAAATCACTTAATTTGTTTGAGTGCCTTGTTTCTATTATCAAATATGATGATTTTGAACATAAACTTATCATCATCTTTACTATTACATAAAAACCCACTTCCTAGTTTACTTGTTAATCACATACAAGTGATATTACTTCAAGTTCTTCATGATTTCATCATATCTAACAAAACCCACTTCTAGTTACTTATGAACTCTTAACAAAATCTCTAATTTGTTCAAGTAGTTCATTCATATGAATTAGTGTGATGCTTATAAACACCATTAGAACATCAATTTCATCAATTCAACCAAAACCCACTTAGCTCATAATAGGGTAATTATCAAATCCCTAGTTTTGACAACAATTCTTCCAATTTTCTACTAGGGTTTGTTTCTACACCAAGATATAATCACAATAACACTCATAGATTCAAGATTCATTCCAGAATTTCGATTATGATTGTTCATCATAATCTCAAAGTATCACCAAATCATAAATTTCAACATACCTTGTAATCCCCATGATTAGGTAATCACGAATTTGTGTTCATGCAGTGATTTGGCTCTTGATTTGGGCTTCAATTTGATCAAGTTGTGGAAGTTAGGGTTTGAGCTCCCTGAGCTTTCTCCTGGTCGACCTCACACACGCACACACTAGGTGTGGTGTGTTTTTATTTTTTTGTTTTTAATAAATAAACCTTTTAGATTATTCCACCTTTGGCCCCTCAAGTTTTGTTATCTATTAAGTAGGTTATAACCTACTTATTTACAATCCATATTCCCTCTTATTAACCGGGTCAAACATTCCTAGTTAGCTTAGCGGGTTCGGGAATATTTACGACTAAGTTTATTTTAGGTCCCGTCAACTCGGGCCTTTTAAACACTTTATTTATCCATAAGCCTTTGTATAACTTTTATTTAATATTAGGATAATTTATTTAAAAACCTAATATTTACCGGGTTAATTTTTACCACTAATGGTATTTTACCCGTCGTCACTATTAACGTGGCTTGATTACCAAACCCGTTTTTGGGGTGTTACATCTTGACACACAAATAATGACACACGCTCATTTTATGACATTCGAAAGTGCCTGTCAAGAAAAAAAATGTCATGGTTTTACAAAATTCAATATGTTTACGACACACTTTTTTGTGTGTCATCCTTTTAGCGTCATAAAAAAACAAGATCTATCTTTACATGCGATTAATGACACACGCTTATTTTATGACATTTAAATGCGTGTCAAGAAAAAATGTCATGGTTGTACAAAATTTAAAAATTTATGAAACTGTTTTTGTGTGTATCTTTTTAACATCATAAAAAACATTATATAAACATAAGGGTTAATTTCCTATAGCAGTTATTGTTTATGTAATATGGACATCATGGTTAATATCCAATAGCAAATCATGAGAAAAACTTGAAAATTGTTAAAGAGAAAAAATTGTACAGACTTATGAAAAGTGATATATATCTAATATATTAATAAAAAAATTATATTAACAATCTCTCTTTTAGGCTCATGAGCTGGGTTGAGCTCAGGCTAGTTTACTTAACGAGCTTGTTTTTTTGGTTCAAGCTGGTTACAGTTAGGCTCGACATAGTGGTTTTGGGATGGCCATGCCGTTTGGTGTTGGTTTTGGAAGGTACCCTATCACTACTACAAAAATAAAAATTCTGGGCGGCTAATAAAATAAATTTGGGTTGTCTATACCATTAAGCCGCCCAAAATAAAACTTTATGAACCCTCTTAAGGTTTGGGCCTCGGGCGATGGATGGCCCGACTTGGCCGGCCCAATACCCCTACCATCGGATTACCCGTTATAACCTACCACGACTAAGTACAACCTGATATGACTCTCCAAGACATAATATGACGTCATGAAGACCATCATGGTCTAATACGAGTTATAATTACTCCTTATGGAATACATTGGTCGATAAAATACCCAATATAACAACACATTGAGGAAAATCTTGCATGAATTTTCAGGACTTGTGTAAATCATTATAATTCATGTAAGTCTAACTAGCATGATTTCGCAATCTTCGCGGCGGGATTTCCCTATCTTCCAGGCGAATTTTTGATCAGTGTTGTTTAGTTTATTATAGTACCAGTACGATCGTACTGACACTCAGTATAAAAATCGACGCGTGTCTTACATCGATTTAAAATCATAAAAATAAATACCCGTACCAATACCGGTGTTGTTCGGTCGATATCGGTTCGGTTTTTTATTATACCGGTATGGTACTGGCACTCATATAGCTTACAATACAAAAAAAAAATCTTATTGCGAATAGTCAAATACAACTCCGTGTTCAAACGAATCCTATACCGCCACATCGAGAAAACCACAAAAGTGAACACAGTACAAAGTATCGGTATTGTTTTGTCGGTACCTGTTCAGTTTGTGATGGTAAAAAAAACTTAACTATGTATGACATGTTCGTATATAACTTTTATTGAATCGTACATAATAATAAGCACGATATATTTAGAATTTTATAAAATATTATGTTATATTAATAAAAATGGAAAAAGGTAATCAACCTCTTTTTTTATAAAAAAATAACTAAATTGTTGTTACACAATACCGGTATCTATATTGTTCGGACGATTTCGATAATATTAAAAAAATGAATCATTTAAAGTTAAAATTAAAAATCCAAATATGTTTAAAGTTAAAGTTAAATATAATAATAAATTACATTTATAATACTAAAATAATACATATTTTATTTATACATGTATGGCCTTTTAGACCAAACTAACTCATTATTGGCTAATCAGATATAAAAAAAAAAATATAATATATACTTTACTATAAGTAAAAGGTTACCTATATCAATAATTAAGTATCTATTATTTGTATGAATGAAACTCCCTCCGATGTTTAAAGAATTCATTTAAATGCAAAATGGAAACTCCCTCCGATGTTTCCCGCTTCCTAATTCCCCTTCCCCTAGTTTTACTCTTCCATTCTGATTTTCCCCACGATGCGCACATCTTGACCATCTATTTGATTGAAACCGCTACTGCCGCGAACGACCATCACCAGGCGACCCAACCTCATCGCTCGAATCGTCTAACATTGCTTTAGCCACTGGTATGGTGCTATTGCGATTGCGAATCAGGTATAATCAAACCATCTTTCCCTTATATTTTTGGTTATGATTCCAGAATTTTGGTTTATCATTATGGTTTGTATTAGTGTTAATGTATATGTTTGTATGTATATGTATTAGTATTGATTATATATTTATATGTATATACTGGCGTTTATATGTAATAGCTTTTGTAATATGCATATGTGTGTATGTATATATACACAATGGCCATCTCTTTACATATATATATATATATATATATAGGGGATCGCTAGAATGAGAACCACCACGAGTTATGAGAACCACGAGAACCGCGCCCCGCGGGTGGCCGTCGGCGACGAAATTTTTTTTACACCTAGATCCGTATATTTTAGCGGGGGGTTTAAATTTTCGGTTCAAACGGCGCGCCCGAGGGGGTAGTTTTTTACGCCCAAAGTTTGGGTTTTTTAATTTTTTTAATTTTTTTTTTTTACCAAACTTTGGGCGTAAAAAACTACCCCCTCGGGCGCGCCGTTTGAACCGAAAATTTAAACCCCACGCTAAAATATACGGATCTAGGTGTAAAAAAAATTTCGTCGCCGACGGCCACCCGCGGGGCGCGGTTCTCGTGGTTCTCATAACTCGTGGTGGTTCTCATTCTAGCGGCTCCCTATATATATGTGACACCCGTGTCACTTCAACCATCAAACGAATGCCAAACCAATGAAATATTGTATTTCATGCTTGGGATTTGTAAAAATATGTGTATCGTTTACACATATCAACTCTTGTCCGATTTCAAGCTCTAAATCGCTTTCTGGAGGGTTATACGCGCTCTGATGCGTAAATATAACCAGTTTAATGCAACGAACACTCCGGAATAGTGAAATAGGCTTAACATACCTTAAATAACCTATACATAACTTAGATATAAGTTTTGGAAGGTTTGGTGTGGTGAAATCGAAGTTAAATCGCTTACAGGGACTAAAGTTGACAAACTGCGAAAGTATGCCAATTTGAACTGTAACAGACATTCCGGAACATGAACATAAGTTAAACATACCATAAATATCCTTTACATAGCTTAGAAATAGGCTTTGAGGTGTTCGGTATGCTAAAATAAACTTTTGTGTCATTCAGGGACTAAAAGTGTCAAAAAGTGCACAAGTTTGCATTTTCGCGCATAACTTACATTCTGAATACATCTGGACATCCAAAAATTTATGTAAGCATGACTACATTATATTTTAGTGTTCGCCATAAGAAAAATCCATTCGTTTCGTCATTTGGATCGTTTTTCGCGCTTGTGCGCATTCCGTCGTAATTAAGCGAACATCGCGTTCGTACGACCAAACGAACCATCATCCGACATATTTTTGAGCATGTTTTGAGTTCCCTATACTTTAACTTCATTTTAGAGCCTTGAAATGAGGTTAACGGGGTTCAAACGCATCGAAAAAGGCCTTAAACACGTGCAGGGACCATTTCTGCCACTTTTGAAACATTTCTGAAACAAGGGGGTGCTAGCGTAGCGCGACTGCATAGTGCCTTTGCACTAGCGCTACGCGACTGCCTAACCAGACCAGATTCAATGTTTTAATCACAAGTTGCAACCAATTGATCCTTAACCACATGTTTTAAGTTACTTAGTCACTAAGATAAGGGGCATATGTGGCTCCATAACCTTTGTGACAAGTGTACGGCTCGGATCGTGGCACGATATTCAAGAAACGATCCTAGCGGCTCTACTTTTTCTATAAATACCCACCCCCCCTTAGGCTTAAAAACCCACAAATCTGATTGAAAAGACTCTAAGTTGGAACCTTCGTTTCATACCTGAGCTATTTTGATCTGGGTTAGCATTCGGGGACCCTGGGTAAGTATTCTTTCGTTCTTTTCCTTATTTTACTGCTTTTCGAGTCAGAAAGTCAAACTTTGTTTGACTTTCAGCGTTGACCAGTAATGGTCAATGCGAAGTTCGTTTGAACTTCGCAACGTGAGTGTAATCACGTTGGTCATAGTCCCTTGGGACTATGCCTACTGATTACCACGTTGTCTAGGGTCGAAGGGTAAGCGATCTGATAAATCGCTTATACCTCGAACCCGACCCAGTTTGGTCGATCATTAGGATCCGACCAAACACATTAGGTGACCATAGTAGGTAGGGAATAACCTTCCGAGGTTATACCCTATGGTCACATCGTTTAAGTAGTTGTATGATAGGTAGTTTATATGCCGTAGGTAAATTACCAGAATACCCTTTTCATGTATAATTGGTAATTAAGAATATGTAACCTAAACTTTTGTCACATAACTGATTATGTAACATGTTTAGGCATATAACACTTGTCATAGGACTAGTTAGGCATTCCGAACGCGTTTCACGCGAACGACGCGTTAAAGTAGCATAAGCTACCTAAACGGGTCGTAATGGGTCGTAGACACTTAGGTTAAGTTTCATTTAGTATGTAGGCTTTGTTAAACCAAAAGACACGAGTCTCTACACTCGTTTGGTTTACAAACCCTAATGCTACCCGATCTTCCGATTTAGGTCCGGTTTATTAATGTAGCTACTTATACTAGGTGCCGTTTGATATCCGCGATCTCTAGCATTGTTTAGTTGTTACTCAAGGACTACTGAGCAATCTCAGGTGAGTACATAGACCCCTCTTTTACTGTTTTCCAAACTGTTTTGGGGTGGAACACATGTGCCTACTTGTTACTTTCCTGCTTTCCTGTTTTCACATCATATACTGCTATGTTCGTTAGTACATTATAGTACATGATTTCATTACATTTCATGCTATGTATTGCCATTGTGTGCATTACTTAGTACATCGTTTTACATGACATTTTGACATAGACATTTCGACATAGACATTTTAACATGATTGACATTTGATCATGTATTTCCCACAAAACATAACTTTGATTTAAACCAAGTTTTACTTCAATACTTTGTTTTTGTGCATATGGTTTAGTTGAGACATTTCACTTGCCATACATGGATATTTGACATAGACATTTGACATGGATATTTGACATAGACATTTGACATGGATATTTGACATAGACATTTGACATGGATATTTGACATAGACATTTTGACATGATTTACATCTTGACATGAATACTTTGACATATTATTCAATACATTTGACAATTGATTTAAACATAGACATTTTACATTGTTTGGTTTGGTTTGATTAAGTGATTAAGTAACGATGTGTGTGTAATATGATACAAGCATGGTGGATACGCCGCTGGTACTTCCTATATATAAGTGTTTGTATGGTATTACATATCGTAGCGTTATTTGAATCATTTCAGTTTGATACATATAACATTTTATACAAATAACATACTTTTCACAATACATTGTTTTACAAACAACTTATCTTATACAAACTCATTTTAAAATGGTTATTCATTTAACCATACATTATTCACTTATTTATACATATCATCTGAACTCATTGTTTTTCAACTGATTTACAAAACAAAGCAAATAACAAGGTTCATGACTAAACATTTTCTCAAACATAAGTCATGAAACCTATTTTCACAAAACCTATGTATCTCACAGGCATTTTTATGCTGACGTACCTATTTTCACATGTGTTTTTCAGGAGCTATTGCATAAGATGATCAAGATACACATAGGCAGACTTGGGCTTTAGTGACAATAAAAGATGCATGACTAGTTAATTATGTTGTATTTCTTTGTTTGTTAAGACATTGTAACACTTTTAATCAATAAAACGAAACTTCAATTGCCATGGATTTGAAACAATTAATTCTGTTACAACACTCCCCGACATTTCCGCCACGTTTTGTATGTTCCACGTGGTCGGGGTGTGACAGAAAAGATGGTATCAGAGCCAATGGTTATAGGGAATTAGGTTATTAGTAATGCTTTGACCTAGTCTATAACTTTCTTAGGACCCTAACGCGAGTTTGCTTGCGTTTAGTCATAAAACAATACCGTCACCTATCCTTAGGCGACGACCACAACAAGAACATAAATTTCAAAACCGCTTTGAAAACTAATCATCTGTTCTAGGATGATTGATTACAAGGTTTTGAACCCTCTATTGTAAGGTTTTGAACCCTCTGTTATATGGTTTTGAACCCCTTTGAATTTTCAAAATCTCGTCAAGGTTTTGGGTTTTAAATAATGTGAACACGTGCAAACTGGAAGGGTGAATGCCTGTATTCTGGGTTTTCTGTCTAGGTAAGCACTTCGTATACATCTCATCAGACGCGAGACCAGTTGTGCTACCTGGGAATTCTTGGGATGAGTGTTCACTTATAGGCGAGCATGTCTTCGCGATACATTATATTGACCCGCTTACATTGATTAGTCACTATCTCATTTGTTTGCCTTTGGTAACAAACAAATGGTCACAATCTACATGCCTTGTCATCTTCTTTTGACTATCTTTCTCTTGTTTCCTCCTATGCCTTTCTTTATCTTCAAGATGCTTCTTCATTGCAACAACAATGTCCGAACCAGGTGCTGCAGCTACCCAGCAAATAGGCGTCGTACTCCAGAGGACCGTTGACTTAGCTATCACCATGACTCGCCTCAGGGATGAAGCCGTAAGGGAACTGCTCCTTGGTGCAATCAATGCAACTGTCATCATCCAAACCAAATACCCTGTTTCAAATGTACCCACGGTGGACGATGGAGACATTTGGTTAACATGTGCCGCTTTGCAATCCAAAGCAAAGCTGTTACAAATCCTGCTGCTGCTCAACCTTCAAACTCTGCTTCATATGTTGCTTGGCATATCTGGCGCCTCAACCTAATGAACTTTCTACCTTGTGTATCGAATTAAGCACGCCTAGTGCAAGGTGTCGGAACACCTCTCGTTACACAAATTCCAAAATTCATGTAGGATCTTTCTATCCTCATAATTAGATCCTTGTGGATGGGTATCATTCATCGGAATCCTTAATTGAATTCCTTGTATGATTCAATACGTACATCACAATTCAATAAGGACAAAGCCGAATTCCTATTAAGATTTTCCTATCTTCATAGATAGATTCTTGAAATGATTAAAGTGCCAAATGAAATCCACGAATTGGATTCCTGGTGTGCTTTAAGTATCCGCGTCCAAAGATAACAAATTAATAACCAAGTTAAACAACTATGTGATTATGTGCTTATGTGTTTCCTTTTATGTTTTTGGTGTAATCCAAGTTTTGTTATCCAAATCCTCGTAGAATCTTCCATATCTTTGTATAAGGAAATTCATAGTAGGATATCCAAAGGTACTATATTAAATCCTCAATGGGCTTTTACGTAATAGTAAAGACCCTCGGATTATATTGTACTATTCCATAACTAGACCCCTGAGTGGTCTAGTTAAACAGATTGATCCAAAAATCTGGTTAGGAATATCATGTGATGAGATAGCTGAAAGGACTCCTTGGTGGCCTAATTAAAAAGATCAATTGTTGATCTAATTAAAAGGACCCTATGGTAGTCTAGTCACACTCATCATCAGGTTTGATTTTTCCTCCCCTTCACATTTCAGACAAATTGTGCGGACTATGCAAGGAATTGCGTAATTATGGATGCATACATAATTATGGAATTCAGTGCACAGAAACCACAGCGAATTTTGTCATGTGTCTAGAGTCTATTCCGTTCATTTTTGTTTCTGAAGATGTAAAATGACTATTCCGTTCATTTTTGTTTCTGAAGATGTAAAATGACTATTCCGTTCATTTTTGTTTCTGAAGATGTAAAATGACTATTCCGTTCATTTTTGTTTCTGAAGATGTAAAATGACTATTCCGTTCATTTTTGTTTCTGAAGATGTAAAATGACTATTCCGTTCATTTTTGTTTCTGAAGATGTAAAATGACTATTCCGTTCATTTTTGTTTCTGAAGATGTAAAATGACTATTCCGTTCATTTTTGTTTCTGAAGATGTAAAATGACTATTCCGTTCATTTTTGTTTCTGAAGATGTAAAATGACTACTCCGTTCATTTTTGTTTCTGAAGATGTAAAATGACTATTCCGTTCATTTTTGTTTCTGAAGATGTAAAATGACTATTCCATTCATTTTTGTTTCTGAAGATGTAAAATGACTATTCCGTTCATTTTTGTTTCTGAAGATGTAAAATGACTATTCTGTTCATTTTTGTTTCTGAAGATGTAAAATGACTATTCTGTTCATTTTTGTTTCTGAAGATGTAAAATGACTATTCTGCTCATTTTTGTTTCTGAAGAATGCCTGTTGAAAATAACTCGGTTCATTTTTCATTTCTGAAAAATGTTCGTTAAAGAGAAATTACAGGATTACTTCTTGTTCATCTTTGATGGTTATTTAACACAAAGTCACAAATAGACTCCTACGAATTAATTTCGGGACGAAATTTCCTAAAGTAGGGGAGACTGTGACACCCGTGTCACTTCAACCATCAAACGAATGCCAAACCAATGAAATATTGTATTTCATGCTTGGGATTTGTAAAAATATGTGTATCGTTTACACATATCAACTCTTGTCCGATTTCAAGCTCTAAATCGCTTTCTGGAGGGTTATACGCGCTCTGATGCGTAAATATAACCAGTTTAATGCAACGAACACTCCGGAATAGTGAAATAGGCTTAACATACCTTAAATAACCTATACATAACTTAGATATAAGTTTTGGAAGGTTTGGTGTGGTGAAATCGAAGTTAAATCGCTTACAGGGACTAAAGTTGACAAACTGCGAAAGTATGCCAATTTGAACTGTAACAGACATTCCGGAACATGAACATAAGTTAAACATACCATAAATATCCTTTACATAGCTTAGAAATAGGCTTTGAGGTGTTCGGTATGCTAAAATAAACTTTTGTGTCATTCAGGGACTAAAAGTGTCAAAAAGTGCACAAGTTTGCATTTTCGCGCATAACTTACATTCTGAATACATCTGGACATCCAAAAATTTATGTAAGCATGACTACATTATATTTTAGTGTTCGCCATAAGAAAAATCCATTCGTTTCGTCATTTGGATCGTTTTTCGCGCTTGTGCGCATTCCGTCGTAATTAAGCGAACATCGCGTTCGTACGACCAAACGAACCATCATCCGACATATTTTTGAGCATGTTTTGAGTTCCCTATACTTTAACTTCATTTTAGAGCCTTGAAATGAGGTTAACGGGGTTCAAACGCATCGAAAAAGGCCTTAAACACGTGCAGGGACCATTTCTGCCACTTTTGAAACATTTCTGAAACAAGGGGGTGCTAGCGTAGCGCGACTGCATAGTGCCTTTGCACTAGCGCTACGCGACTGCCTAACCAGACCAGATTCAATGTTTTAATCACAAGTTGCAACCAATTGATCCTTAACCACATGTTTTAAGTTACTTAGTCACTAAGATAAGGGGCATATGTGGCTCCATAACCTTTGTGACAAGTGTACGGCTCGGATCGTGGCACGATATTCAAGAAACGATCCTAGCGGCTCTACTTTTTCTATAAATACCCACCCCCCCTTAGGCTTAAAAACCCACAAATCTGATTGAAAAGACTCTAAGTTGGAACCTTCGTTTCATACCTGAGCTATTTTGATCTGGGTTAGCATTCGGGGACCCTGGGTAAGTATTCTTTCGTTCTTTTCCTTATTTTACTGCTTTTCGAGTCAGAAAGTCAAACTTTGTTTGACTTTCAGCGTTGACCAGTAATGGTCAATGCGAAGTTCGTTTGAACTTCGCAACGTGAGTGTAATCACGTTGGTCATAGTCCCTTGGGACTATGCCTACTGATTACCACGTTGTCTAGGGTCGAAGGGTAAGCGATCTGATAAATCGCTTATACCTCGAACCCGACCCAGTTTGGTCGATCATTAGGATCCGACCAAACACATTAGGTGACCATAGTAGGTAGGGAATAACCTTCCGAGGTTATACCCTATGGTCACATCGTTTAAGTAGTTGTATGATAGGTAGTTTATATGCCGTAGGTAAATTACCAGAATACCCTTTTCATGTATAATTGGTAATTAAGAATATGTAACCTAAACTTTTGTCACATAACTGATTATGTAACATGTTTAGGCATATAACACTTGTCATAGGACTAGTTAGGCATTCCGAACGCGTTTCACGCGAACGACGCGTTAAAGTAGCATAAGCTACCTAAACGGGTCGTAATGGGTCGTAGACACTTAGGTTAAGTTTCATTTAGTATGTAGGCTTTGTTAAACCAAAAGACACGAGTCTCTACACTCGTTTGGTTTACAAACCCTAATGCTACCCGATCTTCCGATTTAGGTCCGGTTTATTAATGTAGCTACCTATACTAGGTGCCGTTTGATATCCGCGATCTCTAGCATTGTTTAGTTGTTACTCAAGGACTACTGAGCAATCTCAGGTGAGTACATAGACCCCTCTTTTACTGTTTTCCAAACTGTTTTGGGGTGGAACACATGTGCCTACTTGTTACTTTCCTGCTTTCCTGTTTTCACATCATATACTGCTATGTTCGTTAGTACATTATAGTACATGATTTCATTACATTTCATGCTATGTATTGCCATTGTGTGCATTACTTAGTACATCGTTTTACATGACATTTTGACATAGACATTTCGACATAGACATTTTAACATGATTGACATTTGATCATGTATTTCCCACAAAACATAACTTTGATTTAAACCAAGTTTTACTTCAATACTTTGTTTTTGTGCATATGGTTTAGTTGAGACATTTCACTTGCCATACATGGATATTTGACATAGACATTTGACATGGATATTTGACATAGACATTTGACATGGATATTTGACATAGACATTTGACATGGATATTTGACATAGACATTTTGACATGATTTACATCTTGACATGAATACTTTGACATATTATTCAATACATTTGACAATTGATTTAAACATAGACATTTTACATTGTTTGGTTTGGTTTGATTAAGTGATTAAGTAACGATGTGTGTGTAATATGATACAAGCATGGTGGATACGCCGCTGGTACTTCCTATATATAAGTGTTTGTATGGTATTACATATCGTAGCGTTATTTGAATCATTTCAGTTTGATACATATAACATTTTATACAAATAACATACTTTTCACAATACATTGTTTTACAAACAACTTATCTTATACAAACTCATTTTAAAATGGTTATTCATTTAACCATACATTATTCACTTATTTATACATATCATCTGAACTCATTGTTTTTCAACTGATTTACAAAACAAAGCAAATAACAAGGTTCATGACTAAACATTTTCTCAAACATAAGTCATGAAACCTATTTTCACAAAACCTATGTATCTCACAGGCATTTTTATGCTGACGTACCTATTTTCACATGTGTTTTTCAGGAGCTATTGCATAAGATGATCAAGATACACATAGGCAGACTTGGGCTTTAGTGACAATAAAAGATGCATGACTAGTTAATTATGTTGTATTTCTTTGTTTGTTAAGACATTGTAACACTTTTAATCAATAAAACGAAACTTCAATTGCCATGGATTTGAAACAATTAATTCTGTTACAACACTCCCCGACATTTCCGCCACGTTTTGTATGTTCCACGTGGTCGGGGTGTGACAATATATATATATATTAGGTTTGAAGATGCACACCAACTGCTCGATGAAACGCTTCAACCAAACTGACTTTTATTTAACATAGAGGTAAATGAATCCGATGCTTATTTTTTTATAAAGATTGTGTTAAATGATTTTTTGAAATGCTCTGTTAGCGAGTCAGCCTTGATTTACACTCTTTGCATTAAATTCATGGATAAAGTCAATGATGTTTTTTTTTTAAATGGACACTTAGGTAATGAACACTGATATACACTCATAACATCGTCCTAGAGGATGTATTTGGTGTCACAATTTTAGTTTAGTTGTGTTCTTAAAATGGATGCTTTGCACTTGAGTATAAAGTTTTGGCCTAGGTGCCAAAGTCGACCGCTTTTGATAACTATGATTTCAACTAGCTTTGTATTTTTCATAGCACTATATAGCAGTAACTTATATGGAAAAGAAAAGATTGCTATCCCATCACCTATATGGTAAAAAGCTAGTTGTTTAGTGTATAGAAATCATGAAGGTTTGAGTCTAAATTATACGTGGCAAAGTGGGTGGGCCGAATGGGTTCGGGTCATGATGGGCTTGGGTCGGAACGAGGTATTTTTTAAAAACTAATCATTGGTTCAGATGAGAACATGTTTGACAAAAATGGATATGAGTTGCAGCAAGATTGTCTTACAAAACCATAATGAATTTAAAGATAGCAAAGATTACTGATTTGAAATCGAAAAACTTAAATATTAGAAACCTTACATATATGAAAGAAGTTTAAAGCATTGTCCATTCTGCATTTGGGGCTAGTTATTATGTAATAATCTGATGAATTGCTTGAATACTTTATTATGTAATAATTAAATCCGCTTTTACTTCCCATAAATAAACCTTTTGAAATGCTTTTTTTTTACATAGCAAGTGCCTTTACCTGATTAGTTAGTTTTTACCTTTATCAGCTAATTCTCTTATGCAGTTGCTTAACGATCTTTGCTCTTTCTTGATTTGCTAATACTAGAGTGTGACTACGATCTATTTGGGCATGATAGTTACATGTACTTAAATTGTGATGATTTTGAAGCGGTTTTTACATTCACCAAGCTAACCGATGCTGTCATCACTTCTTATATAATGTAAGTACCTATATCTAGTATAAATTACCGTTCATAAAACAAAATTATTTATTGATTCGGTTTATATATGTTAACTGTAGGTTCCTGTATGAGCAAATTAAGAAAGAGCAAATACATGATTGTGGAATATGTTTTATGAACCCGTCTGCAATTTCGCGGGCAGATCAACGCAAACCCAAACACATCGAGGATGCAAGTAGAGCGGTTGCAGATCGATTGTATAAAAGAAAGGGCAATGACATCATCCTATTGCCCTACAACCCCGGGTTTGATTTTCCTTTTAAATAAGTATTCGTAAAGGCCTATTATCTTAATTTATTTTGATTGAATTTTGGATTTTGGATTTTGAAGAAACCATTGGGTGTTGGCAGTACTAAACCTGAAAACAACTACTTGCTATTATCTTGATTCCTTACGGCCTAGAAGTGTCGATGAGCAGTTGAGGCAAATTATTGATACGTAAGTAATACAAATTATCATAATGGATGATAAAAGAGTTGGAATATACTTTGATATAATTTTGATTTTTTACAGGGCAATGGCCGTGTATGCTTCAGAAAGTGGTGCCAACATAAGGGTTAAACTCGTATGGATTAACGCTAGGGTAAGCACTTAATCCCTTATGTAAATTGTGGTTGTAATGATATTGTAAATATTGACACCCTTTAGTTTAAACTTAAATCGCAATGGTTTCACATTTCTTGATATTTTTAATTGTGGTAGTGTCCACGTCAGCCAGGAGGTACTGAATGCGGCTACTAGGAGTTGAAATACTTGACAATGATAATGTAAGTTTAGGCATATTTTAGTCTGTATATTAGAGAAATATGTACTTATATATTCAAACAAATGCTTAAATTCATATATTAGGATTAAATTCTGATTTTTAAGATTTAATTAATTTAATTGTTGTCTCAGGTTGGGAAAGGAGTACAAGAATACTCGGCTGCGGATATGGATGGCATTCGTGAAGATTGGTCGACTTATGTGGTTAACTAGTTATAAATCGTATTTTAGGTGTTGATAATGTATTGACACACAATTCTTTTTTAGTTAACGTTAAAATATTTGTAGTATACTTGACAAATGATTATGTAATGGATTGTTTTGGTATATATATATGTGTATTTGTTTTATGAAAAAGATTTATTGTTTTTGTTATTATACATGTATCCAGGGCAAATTAGTAATTTTATAAAAAAATTTATACAATTAAAAACATGACACGCGTAAATGAATGTCATACATATGTGTCATAAATGCTTGTCATGAACGTGTGTCATTAAAAAATGTCATAAAATGAGTGTCATGAATGTGTGTCATTAAAAGGTGTCATAAAATGAGTGTCATGGATGTGTGTCATGAATGCGTGTCATTAAATGTGTGTCATAAAAACATGACACACAAATGCATGTCATGTTAATTTTATGACTCCTCAATCAACGACTCGCATTTGCGTGTCATAAAGACCCTTTTATGACACGCAATGCATGTCAAGAAAGGTGTTTTTTCTAGTAGTGCATAACACATATTAATAGAACATATAGATACATGTATAGATATTGTACCAAAACGTGTTATCTATTATAGCTAAAAGACACTATAAACATAGATCATCGGTTAATATATGAGTTACATATGATTATTTTCATTCTCTTATTCAAAAAAGAGAGTATCCACCCATTGACAATGTAAACTGTTATAAACATAAGTACATATAAAAGATGTCTAATAAACTTAATAAAATTCGAATACAACTTAAGTTTTAACACACATTAACTAAGAACATACGATCACCTGCCTAAACAACTTTCATCAGACCTCAGTCAAGAATTTGTTACGCGGCAACATGTCATTTGCTACATGTTGTGATCTGGTTAAATATGCTACTAGAGACAATCTAACAGCTGCTGATCCAACAATCTCCCTATACAACAGATGATACGAAAACCCTTCTTTAGTACTAATTTTTATTTCTCATCAACATCTCCCTGATTTGTCCTTTGAATTGTAGTTCAAAGTCCAGGGAGAACATGTCTTCTTCATCATCCCTTTCAAGTTGAAGGTCCAACAAATCTTGAAGATCGTATGCATTCAGATTATACACACTATCCATTTTAATCTCTTCAACCCTAACATCTGATCTAATCAAAGTCAATACTTGGGTTTTTGAGCATGACTTCCACTTTACTATTTCTGGATCAGTTGGTTTTCTTGGGAAAAGAATTATTGAAGATGAGTTTGGTTATTGTGGTCTGCTAACTAAATTTGCAATGGATTCAGACAAAGCAGATGATGAGAGAAGATTTTTCGGAGTATCGATTTTTAGAGACATGGCATCAGTTGCAGGATAGACTGGGTTTTGAAGAACATTTGAATCTTCAGCTCTAAGTTCTTCCAACTTTTTGTAGGTCTCAACTATCTTCAGTTTAGACCATCTGGCAATGGGTCTAACTGGACCATAACCAACAGCCACAAGCTCTATTCTCATTCTTTTAAACTTCAATGCCTCATCTGAATCCACTGTTTTGTCTTTCTTCCAATTAGGTGGAGTTGGCTTTACCAGAGGATCATTGCGCATTTTTATGATTCTATCGATCTCTTCTCTAAGAGCATCTGCTGACCAGTTTTTGAATTGATCTTCGGTTGCCTTATATGGTTTGTACTTCATAATGTGTGCAACATAATCATCCCTCAGTTTCATCTGAAGTTATTAAATTACTGGCCTCTCAGACATAGATTTACTCAGGTCCCTAGATAGTCTTCAAGTTTTAGGACTTTGCTAAGCTGAAATGATAAGAACCTCTGGTATTCCCTGTCATCCATCCCTATGATATTCTCTCTTGCTATAACCTCAGCCTGTGATACTTTTAATTTCAGATACTCATCTAAGTTTTGAGGCTTTTTATAGCCATAAAGAGATGGGAAGGATCTTTAAGATGGATCCTGTATTGTGAAGAATGATTCAATTTCACCTTTAACAATGACTAACTCCAGCGGATATTGGGCTTCCAGAGGAATGATTGATGGTAGTGTAGAAATTGGAAGAGATGAAGTAGGTTCTCTGGGTGGAAATGATGAGCATGGACTGTTTTGAATGGTGTCTCAACAGCTATTGGCTAACATCCGCTTATACTTTTGTTATATCAGCATCTATTGACAGAATGGGTGATGATGGTGTTGAAGCTAGTTTCTCCTTCTTTTGTGGTGGTTTGTTTGGAGAAGGTTTGGATTTAAGTTGAGTTGGGGATACAATTTATGTAGGATTAGCTTTTGAATGTTGTGGCAACTTTCTCAGTGAATCTTCCCCCCCCCCCTTTTTGGCATCATTATCATCATCATCATCTTTCTCAAAGATTGATGTAGAGGTGGAGCCAGTAAGTTTCAATAGATGTTCCTTAATGTTCATAATGTCTGCTTGCGTGTCTTTATACCTAGCATCAACCAAATTTCTGATAAATTCCAAACTGAAATTGTGGTTACTTTCAGCCAAATTCCTTTGAGCTTGAAGGATGGGTTGCATAAAATTCCAAAGTTCATTGGCAATTTCCTGTGTGGTAGGTTGACTTTTAAAAAGCTCTATCATCTGCTTAATCATTCTTTCATTTCAGCAACATCTGTTTCAATGGTAGATACTCTAACCGTCAAATCCTTATAACTTAATTCATCACCTACTTCAATAGGATCATCTGAATTCCCACCTGTAGTGGTTGTATTTGTTTTGATAATAGGAGAAGTCTGCATATCATTAGAAACAGATGCCCCTTTTTCTTGGTTCTGGGGACTTCCTACTGAAGCAGAGATTACAGTTGTAACCTCATCAGTGGTTGCCTTCAAGGGAGTCTTAATGATGTAACCACTGTCCAACTGATCACCAATGGGTTCAACAGTTAATGGCTGCTCCACTTGAACTACCACCAAGAGTTTCGTAATACTCAACGGGGATAACCTCCTCAACTGATTGTAGGATAGCAGATTGAATTGGTTCAGACACAGTCATTTGTTGCACTCTACTCTCAGTAATGTGTGGATTAGAGGAACTGTTTTGTTTCTAAAATTCAATTGCTTCAAACAAAGGTAATATTGTTGATGGAACTTGTGGTGTAGAAAGCGAGATTGCCCTAGGAGAGGGACTTTTAAACATACTTTCATATGAAAGGTCTACTTCATATTGTGGTGTTGCTGTACTTACAACATGATCCTTTTGTGAGGATACATGAGGAGTTTGGATGGGTTAAGATCTTTGCAACAACTGTGAGGAAGTAGCAGCAGTGGTTTCAGGTGACATTTGTGTTGTCACTGGATTAACCTCTGGGATCTCATCTTCCAGAGGAACCTTTTTATTTTGTTTGGTTTTGGTGGGCTTTTTGGATGTGACAGGTTTATTTTTGCGTTTTCCTGGTGTGTGTTTCACAACACAGGTTGTGGTGTCATGATCACCAGGAGCAGTTGGCTAAACAACAGAGGTTTGAGCAACAGTTGTGGACGCATCTAAAACAGGCTCATCCCCCTTTGTTTCTGTTTTTTTTTTTTTTTTTTAAACTTTTGACTATTTATCCATAAGTCTAGTAAAAGTTTTACTTGTAAGACTATTTATTTGAAAAGCTACACCTTGTTCAAAATCTGTTTGTGACACTTGTTTTCGTAGGTAGTAGCTTAGAAGTCTTGGATACAACAGAAAAGCATTATTATGAACACCTTTTTTCAAAATTTTCACATTTTTCACATTAGTCAACAAATCAGAAAACAGTGCTTGTGATAAATTGTAATCAGATTTTGTTAAAATAGCATAACCCAAATACTAAATGTTTAAAGGTATCTCATTAAATGCGATGGTCTTGGCTGAGAGACAAGTTAAAAGAGTATGAAACAAAAATGTCATTTGCGGATGGAAGTTTGGTTTGTACATAGTAACTTCCTTTAATTGTGCATCATACCCTCTTTCAATGAACTCTGTATGAAGTTCAGGTTTTACAAAGTTGGTCTTACCTCCCAGGTCATCCAACGCAAATGTAGTGGAAATTATAAATGGAGAAATCTGTACCACACTTTTCCCGACCTTAGATGTGATGGCAACTGGATTATTATCTTCAGACTCTATTTCAGCATTAAACCAAAATTGTCGGAGTGTTTCTGTATGAACTGGAGCATCAGCACTAAGGATTGATTTGTATTTTGATGATGTTAAAAGGTCAATTATTGAGTGAAAGATGGTATTTTTGCTGGTTTTCTCGAAGATGGGGAGGTAGTTGTGAGGGTTTTTGATGTTCAGAGACATGATCGGAGAAGAAGGTGATTTGGGGATGAAACAGGGTTTAAGTTGGAGGGTTTTTAATATGTTGGAAACTGTTTTTGAGAATTTTGAATTCGAGACGGAAGTGGTAGAAGCTCGATTTAGGGATGAAACAACATTTATATAGAGAGAAAAAGTGAAGGCTGACGTGGCAGTAGTTATAAATATATGATGGCTAAGATCTGTCCACGTCAGAACCTCTCTTGCGACAACCGATGACAGTTGTTTGGAAACCTCTGTTGGTCGACTACAGAAGTTGGGAACAGTGTGAGTTAAAGAGTCGCTAGATAAACAGAAGTTATGAGAACAGATGATAACTTTCAGCAGTTGTTTTATTTTTAGCTAACATCTGTCCACGTCAGAACCTCTCTTGTGATAATGGATGACAGTCAGCAGTATAGTAAATCAACAGTTATTAGGATAAACAGAAATTATGACAACAGACGGTACCTTTTAGCAGTGGATGTATTTTTAGGCAAGCAGAAGGTTCAAAAACAGTTGTTTTCAACAGCTGTAACTTAACAGTCGTTAGTCTAACATCTGCTACTAGCCCAACCACTGTTAGTATCAAAACCTCTGTTGAGCATTTTAAGATTGAATATCATCTGTTGTTCGTTAACATCTGTTGGCCCATAGCAGACCTTTGCATCTTCAGACATTTATTCATCAGAATATGCTCTCTTTTGTCAGACTTTAGCTACAACACACCTTTTACAACAACAAATATCGACTCTTTTTAATTAGGTCTTACCGCAAATTCTTCTAAAAAGCTGTTATTGATGAACAAATATTCTAGATGTTACACATCAACATCAATATCAGTCTGCAATCCTTAGATGTTATTCAAAATTATATAATAATACTTAGGAATGACTGAAATAATTAAAATGAAGATGCGACAACAAAGATTAATAGTATTAAAATTTATTCATTTTTTCAACAGTGGTAAATCAACAGTTGTTAGCATACACAGTTGCTTCATAAGAAGGTTCGAATATATGACAATAGCAGCATGCTTATACAAAGGTATACAATTACAATTTCACATACTGTGCAACATCTAATCTAATGGACTAACAAACTCCTAACATCTGCTATTAACCTAACCACTTTACTATAAAAACCTTTTGTTGGCTCAACATATTTTGAATATCATCTGTTGTTCCTTGACATCTGGTCTCCCATACAGACCTTTCCTTCTTCAATCTTTCATCATCAACAGATGTTCTCTTTTACCACACTTTAACTACAACAGACCTTTTACAACTCCAAATATTGACTCTCTGTAATTTGCAGGAGCACAAATTCTTCAAAAAACTGCTATCAATGATCAAATTTTATACCTTGTTTTATCTTTACACTCATCTGTTCACCATTAAACCAACCCTTGATCCTATTAAACCTCTTTTGACTTACCAAACATCTGTTTAGACACAATTCAACATCAACATAATCTAAATCAAACTCAAACACTAAATAAGTAAAAGTAAAACGCAACAACATAGATTCATAAGATTAAAATTTATTCATTTATTCATGACATTAAAAGTCCAATAATTACACAACATACTGAACAACTAAACTTTCAAATCTAACAATAACAGCAAGAATTAAGAAATTTTTGCTTCAACTCCATCGATTGCTGAACCTCTCGATGTATATCCTTCAACATCGCCATGAACTCCACGTCTCTATCACCGCACTCTATATTACTAACAACACAAAGCTCATGAATGGAAGTTGAAGGCATCCGCATCAAATTTCTGGAAACCTGCTCTCTCGTGAACAGGCCAACTTGCAATCCATCAAAACATCTCTTCAGCTCTTGAAGAGTAGCCCTATCTTCATACACATGTTCCTCAATTTCCCTGACAAAACGCTGCTTTAAATCATCTGATTTTGCAGAAGTGTATGACTCCATTTCAATAAACTATATTACTCGACTTTCCTGAAAGTATGATATCTTCGTAGGAAAACGTGATGAAAAACAAGTGAAGTGGCTATGAGTTTATATACTAAAATATCTAAGAGTGAAAGAAATCACACTTAAACTCATTGTACATTTAATAATCTAATCAATCAAAACGTGTAGATTTAACATAAACATATTAATGTATGTTTCAAAATAGCAGTCTTTTTATGCAAAAACCTTTTCAAACCCCAACTTTTATGGGAAAACTATAAAATTAAATATCTAGAAACCCAAGGGACAAATTTTAGAACTTCAAAGAACAAAAGCAGATTATTATAATTACAATTAACCTCTTCATTTACCATGTAGACGTATTTTTAAACTCTATAAAAGACCGATGATTACTTTTGATTCAAAACATCAACAAATTGTCCTACAAATCACTGTCTGTCAAAAATTGTTCCAAATCAGAAAATCCAACAAAAATCTACATGGCAAACTTCAGCTTCTACCACTGGTTAGACACCAGCGATGTTAAAACACAATTCTCGATGTGGTCACTCAAAGAAAAAAGAAAAGGCGAATAACTAAACAGGAAAGTTGACATAATCAATGACACTAATTACAACAAAACCTGGAACAACATAGCATTGCTCGACGAAGTCCTCCACTCTCCTCCATCAGATTTCCAGAAGAAAGCAGAAGACTTTTTGACACAACTACTAAAACAAGATCAGAAAATCTGCAACATGCTAACAGATCTGAAAAACAAAAGAGAGCATGAAATCACATGGAGAAATGCCAGAGTCTACGAAATCCTAGCAAGTGTTAACTCTAGCGTGTAATAGTTTATGAATATTTCAGTAAATTTTTATTTTTCTATTTATGTTTATTTAATTTAATAATCTCAATATGCATCTTAACATATTCTAAAATGTCAGTATCAACAAAAACTCTCAACATCATCAACACTTGTTTGTTCACAATCAAATTAAACTACGGGTAATCAAAATAAGAAACAAACCTAAAATGCAAAGGTCTCCTCTCAACGAAGGTAACACATATAACTTTTCACGATATTGCACAAATCTATACTTTGTATAAAAAAATAAAATCTCGCTGACATAAGAAAAGCTGACTTTCGATTTAACGAAAATCGAACAATGCAGCTCTCCCATCAAAGAAGGTAGCACATGCAACTTTTCATGATGTTGCAACAATGATACTTCAACATCGATGTTGAAACGTTGATGCGTGAAGGGAAGCTTCATTGAAACGACGATGTTGAAACAATCATACTGGAACTATAATATGTAAACAGAAGTTCAAACACATGATATTGGAACGATGATATGTAAACAGAATCAACAAACACTCGAACAAAGAAGTATAATCGGAGATTAGCCGGCTGAATCACGAGAACGATGCATTTGAGAGAGAGAGAGAGAGAGATACGCTCGCAGATATGAGCGAGAGAGATAGAGTTGAAATTTGAATGTGGAGCCAGATTCATATATCTTATTTATAGGATTCAAATATATGGTTTGAATTTTGAATTTTGAATCTGAAGCCACAATTTTGATTCTGGACAGAGGTTTACTTTGGCTAAGACGAGCAGAGGTTTGATTGTAAAGTGAAGAGCATATGTTTTAATTGTGAATTAAGTGTAGCTGTCATTGGCAGAGGTTTGAATAGAATTCAAAATGATTTTATATATTAGGCTTTATGATGCAGTAATGACATAAGAAAAGCATTGTTGGACAGCCTCTCTGGCTGACACATCAACTTTTCTTGTGTCATTGGGATTTCTTCTTTTATAGAAAGTATAGATATTTTAAATTTTACGAACAACATGATTAATGAAATTTGTTTTTTTTTAAAAAGTAAAAAATTTGTGTAACTTAAAACCAACTTAGGAAATAATATTGTTTTCCTAAACTGCATTTTGCAACAAATGTTTTGTTTTCTAAAGCACTCAAAGTGTTGCCTCCACGGCAAGGTCCGAACGGCATATTGTGGCTTGATGACTTTTTATTATATAAAAAAAACCTCAAAACGATTCTATGATATATAAAAAAACTAATAATTTTTCAAATTTAAAACCTGCTCGTACTCATATTCACTCTTGTAACACCCCAATAAACGTCAGGACGAGACGAGAATTGTTCATGAACAACTATTAATGTTTATATATATATTTTATTCAACCAAATTAAAGATCCTTACATAATAAAAGACAAATCATTCAACAAAACAAGATAACAGAATAATGTAAATTTAAAGTTTAACTAGGCCTGGGTCCAACAAAAAACATGCATGAAATATGTATGAAGTAATCCAATTTTAAAGTTTAACTTTTTTTTGAAAGGTGAGAGTCAACTTTGGTTGTGAGAGCAACTCCCACACCCCCTAAACCGGGGGGCCCTAGCCAAGTCTGCCCAGACTACGTTGTCTTAACCGGACCCGCACTGGTTATCAGACTTGATTACGACTTTCCCCCGGAAACCGTTCTGCCTCCACACTAGTCTAACTAAAAACATGTATGAAACATGTGAAACATAGCTTAATAACACTTCATGCATTGTTTCCTAAAACATCTAAGAAATATAGGTCAACTAAAAATAGTTGGTGAACATACATATATTTAAATAAGTATTAACACATAAGTTTCGTTTAACATTTCATATGTCAATAGTTTATAGAAAGCAATCTTGTGAAAACAAAATATTAGGAACAAATTGTAAAATCAACCCTTAGTGACATAGTTAGGTTCAACTCCATGAGTTAACCTTAGTTATCGTTACGATTTGAATCATCCACCACACACCTTATAAAAGGTCAATGAATTGGATGATATTGTGAGACCTATAGCGCTATAATATAATATCGTTGGCTTGATCACAATTAATGATTACACTAGTTAATACTTAATAGTTAGTTCACGAAGAAAATTGTAACATCGTTATTATTGATATTAGGGAAAATGTCACGGAATAGTAACCAGGTTTTAAAAATATTCTAATTAGGTCACTCGTATCGTTTTTGTCTCAATTAGATAACTTAACATTCAAATTGAGCCATGTCCTTTTTTCCATGTGTCAACAAAATGGAGCATAAGATGTTGGCCTCAGATTATTTTAATATATGAAATTATATTTATTAAAAATAAAAACACTTTAATTACATTAAAATTTAAAAAAAATAAGTTACAATCCACATCATCACTCGACGTTAGCATCAAATAAAAGGAAAAAAAGAAACAAAAATCCACAACACCACAGTTACATATGAAATAGAAGAAAAAAAACCTTTAATTTTAATGAAAAATAAATGTTGAGTGACCTAATTGGAACACTTTTGAAACTTGAGTGATCTAACTAGAACACTTTTAAAACTTGTTTACTATTCTACAAAGTTATCCCATAATATTAACATAAATTCACAAGGACCAATCTCTAAGACTCTTAACCATTCACCCAACCATTTTCCCCATCAATTATTATCACAATAAATTCAAGAGGATCCACCATAATAAATGCCGAATAGAGTGCTTATTATTCATATACTTTAAACATTGGGTTAATTGTCTCTAAGGCAATGTTAGTAACATCTAGGTTTGACGGTCTTTGGTTCAAATTTTACGAAAAACATGATTATGAAATTTGTTTTTTTTTAAATTAAAAATCTGTGTATTTTTAAACCAACTTAGGAAATAATATTGTTTTCCTAAACTGCATTTTGCAAGGTCCGAACGTCATGTTGTCGCTTGATGACTTTTTTATTATATAAAAAAGCCTCAAACGACTCTATGATATATAAAAAAACTAATAATTTTTCAAATTTAAAACCTGCTCGTACTCATATTCAAACTATTTGCTCTCAACTCAACCTACACACTCTCATATCAAAATGTTTCACTCTTGTAACACCCCAATCGACAGTAGAAACGTTAGGATGAGACGGGAATTGTTCATGAACAACTATAAATGTTTATATATATTTTATTCAACCAAATTAAAGTTCGTTCATAATAAAAGACAAATTCTGGTGGGTGAGAGGGCCCATTTGGTATATAAACCCGCATCAGTTTCCCATACAACCGATGTGTGACAAATCCCATACCTTGCAATGCTACTAGTCCATAACAATCGACCATCCTTAAGGGACAACGTCCTCGTTGGTCACGGCCATGTTGTTCACGACTGTCTCTTAACGGGCCACCACTCCATGAGCCACCACTCCGAGCCTCGTTGGTCACGACTGGCTCTCTCCAGGCCACCACTCTGAGTTATGGCTCTGATACCAATGTTACATACCAAACGGGAGAACACAACCCACAAGACTAGTCTGGTGGGTGAGAGAGCCCATTTGGTATATAAACCCACATCAGTTGCCCATACAACCGATGTGGGATAAGTCCCATACCTTGCAATGGTATTAGTCCATAACAAAATCGTTCAACAAAACAAGATAATAGAATAATGCAAATTTAAAGTTTAACTAGGTCTGGGTCCAACTAAAAACATGCATGAAATATGTATGAAGTAATCCAATTTTAAAGTTAAACCGGTCTAACTAAAAACATGTATGAAATCTAGGTCAACTAAAAATAGTTGATGAGCATACATATATTTAAATAAGTATTAATATAAAAGTTTCTTTTAACATTTCACATGTAAATAGTTTATAGAAAGCAATCTTGTGAAAACAAAATATTAGGAACAAATTGTACAATCAACCCTTAGTGACATAGTTAGGTTCAACTTCATGAGTTAACCTTAGTTATTGTTACGATTTGAATCATCCACACACCTTTTAAAAGATCAATGAATTGGATGATATTGTGAGACCAATAGGGAAATAATATACTATCTTGGCTTGATCATAATTAATGATTACACTAGTTAATAGTTAGTTCACCAAGCAAATTGTAATATCATTATTATTATTAATATTAATATTAATATAAATTCAGGGGACCCATCTCTAAGACTCTTAACCCAACCATTTTCCCCATCAATTATTATCACTAGAAATTCAAGAGGACCCACTATAACAAATGCCGAATAGAGTGCTTATATAGCTGTAAGCGAACCGAACGAACACGAACAAGGTTATATTCGTGTTCATTCGCTAAGGAAATTAACATGTTTGCGAACTGTTCATGAACGCATACAGAACATAAGTTTATGTTCGTGTTCGTGTTCGTTCGTTAAGAAAATTCCGTTGTTCACGAACATTTCGTGAACATTGGTTTGGAACACAAATAAATGCAAGGAAATAAAAATGAACGAAAACGAACATTAAGTTGAAAATAAAACATAAAAACATTGTTATCCTTAAACATTATATAAGTAGTTAAACACAACCATCAAATGATAAATCAAAACACAAGAAGTCTACTACACCACCAAATAACAAATCAAGTTTAACTAACTTAGACATAATTATCCAAAAAAAATGGCTTAGAATATCCAAATTCTAGCTAACTTCGAAAAAATAGGGTTTCAAGTTTTCAATATGTTTAGATTAAAGGTTTATTATTTATTATTTTTTAATACAATCAAACAAACATGAACGAACGTAACCGAACATATTACTGAACGTTCACAAATGCAGTCGAACGAACGAGACCTGTGTTCGTGTTCGTTCGCTAAGCTAGCCGAATGAAATTTTTTGTTCGTGTTCGTTCGTTAAGCTAATCGAACGAACATAAACGAACTTCCCGCCGAACGGTTCACGAACTGTTCGCTGAACGTCTGGTTCGTTTACAGCCTGTGCTTATTATTCATATACTTTAAACATTGGGTTAATGGTCATTGCTAAGGCAAGGTTAGTAACATTTAGGTTTGGGTTCAAATTTAAAAAAAAAAATATATGATTAATGAAATTTGTTTAAAAAAAATAAAAAGTTGTGTATTTTTAGACCAACTTAGGAAATAATATTGTTTTCCTAAACTGCATTTTGCATCAAATGTTTTCTTTTCTAAAGCACTCAAAGCGTTGCCCTCATGACAAGGTCCGAACGGCATGTTGTGGCTGGATGACTTTTTTATTATATAAAAAAAGCCTCAAGCGACTCTATATATATAAAAAATAATAATTTTTCAAATTTAAAACCTGCTCGTACTCATATTCAAATTATTTGCTCTCAACTCAACCAACACACTCTCATATCAAAACATTTCACTCTTGTAACACCCCAATCGACGATAAAAAGGTCAGGACGAGACGAGAATTTTTCATGAACAACTATTAATGTTTATATATATTTTATTCAACCAAATTAAAGATCCTTACATAATAAAAGACAAATCGTTCAACAAAACAAGATAACAAAATAATGCAAATTTAAAGTTTAACTAGGTCTTGGGTCCAACTATAAACAAGCATGAAATATGTATGAAATAATCCAATTTTAAAGTTTAACTAGTCTAAGTAAAACATGTGAATCATAGCTTAATAACACTTCATGCATTGTTTCGTTAAACATGTATGAAATGTATGTCAACAAAAAATAGTTGGTGAGCATACATATGTTTAAATAAGTATTAATATAAAATTTTTGTTTAACATTTCACATGTCAATAGTTTATAGAAATCAATCTTGTGAAAACAAAATATTAGGAACAAATTGTACAATTAACCCTTAATGACATAGTTAGGTTCAACTCCATGAGTTAACCTTAGTTATAGTTGCGGTTTGAATCATCCACACACCTTATAAAAGATCAATGAATTGGATAATTTATGAGACCTACAACACGATAATATACTATCATTGGCTTGATCACAGTTAATGATTACACTAGTTAATAGTAGTTCACCAAGGAAATTGTAACAACATTATTATTGATACTGTTAATATAAATTCATGAGGACCCATCTCTAAGACTCTTAACCATTCATCCAACCATTTTCCCCTTCAATTATTATCACTTAAATTGTAGGCGATGTCCTATACCTTCAAAGCTGACTGGTTTTATACTTAATGTTTTAAAATCTTACACGTTCTGTCCTTAGGTCACACAAAGTTATATTTTTTGTTAAATCTACTCACAAAAGGGTATTTTTGTCTTTTTACCTATAGACTTAATATTATTATTAAAAAATAAACAAAATATTTTTAAAAAGACAAAAATATTATTACCCTCTTTCTCTCTCTCTACAACTCTCTACCTCTCTACCACTCCCCCTCTCTCTAGCACCATCAACCACTACCTCAAGCACCATCCACCACCTCCCACCTCCCACCTCCCACCACCCACAACCTTCACCAACACCACCCACCCATTTGGGGAATAATAATTTTGAAAATGTGAAAGTTGAATCTTGTAAACATGAAGAGTTTGAAGAATTTTATTCGCCTAGAGGATCTATTGGTACCGGATCTGGTTCCAGAACCACTTTTGGTGGAGTTCCGGTGGAGAATTATGAGTCCGGGAGGATAATTGGGTCGGTTCCGGGTCCAGGTTCGGGTTCGTCGTCTTGTTCTTCATCTAGTTTGGGTTCTCCGGTGAGGTCTGTGTCGTTGAGTATTTCGCCGCCAGTGAGTTTGGGTTCGATTAGATCCCGACCGAAGTCGTCGGAGCTTGTGTTGATTCAAACCTCTCCGCCGCCGTCTTGGGTTGCTCCTCCGCCACCACCGGCACCGGCGAAGTACTAGGAATCTCAGAGTCAGAAATGTCACACCCCTTTCTAAGGCAGAAACACGAGGCGTGATCTGAAAGGTTCTCTGATGCGTGTGTAGCGTTATATATTTTTATGTATATTTTTAGCCCTTTTTAACACTTTAGTCAAGTTTAAATTTATAAAATACGATATTCTACTAACACTAAACACACATATGGCAAGTGCACCCATCGTGAGTGTAGTATAGCGTTGGTAAGATATAGAGGTCGTCTAAGGACACAAGAGCTTTTAGTACCGGTTTATCCTCAATGTCTAATCTAATCAAAAGTTTAGAAAAATGTTTTAACATGAAAAATAAAAAACAAAAATGCTGAAAATAAAAATAAAATAAAAACAGATAGACAAGATGATTCACTTGGATCCGACTCGCCTTTAGTGTAACCTTTGATGTTTTCCGCACTTTTTAAGAGATTATCTTAGTTATAGTAGTAGGCCCCTCTTTTGAAGGTGACGTTACCCTCAACCCAGTAGTTTGAGTCAGCAAGTACACAATCCTAAAAGGTTGGATTATTGAAAGATAATTAATTAAGTTATTAATGCGTAATGTGGTAGGCCCCTCTTTTGAAGGTGACGTTACCCTCGGCTAAGTGGTTTGAGTCAGCAGGGATACAATCCCAAGTAGCCGGGTTAATGTATTAATAGTAGTTTACATATGAGGGGATCAAGCCATTCGCACCCCCGCCATCCAATACCATTGGGTATTGAAGGAGGTTCTAGTAAGCTTGACCCTGGTCCTTGCAGGATCTATATACTGAACAAGGCAAGAACCTTACCAACCATTCCCTTAACCCCCGACCAGGTATCCAACATATCTCTATATAGACCGTAGAGATATGAATGGTGTAAATCTTTTATTTTATATAGACAGTAAAATAACGCCAAGACACCATGGACAAATGATAAGGAAGTTTCACCTTCAACATAAGAAACTAGTTATTAAAGTCATTAATACAAAACCAAATAAAAATTGCGAAAAGATTAAAAAAAACAAAAGTATTACACTAAACGTTTGTCTTCACCAAGTGATGTAAGAGACTTAGGCAAACATGGCCTTTGATTGTCAAGAACCCTTACTATCAATTTTAGATTCCGAGACTACTACACACACTCTATGATGGATGATGGATGATGGTGGTGGATGTGGGTGTTGTGATGGTGGTGGAGTGTGGGTATAGTGGGAGAGAGGTGGTTTGTCAAGGGATTCCTTTGAAGTGAACCAAGCACCCCTATTTATAGCCTTTATAGCCTGCACAGAAGCCCGGACACGACCCCGTGTCCGGTGGGCATGGCCCCGTGTCCATCCACTTTCTCTTTCTTCATTAATTGAAGTTTGTCTGTATTAGCTCCACACGCCCCCGTATCCGTTGGGCACGGCCCCGTATGCAGAAGCGTATCTGTACTATCAAGATTTGCTTGGATTCTACGAATCTTAGCGTTGACCACGGCCGTGTTGAGCTGGGCACGCCCCCGTGTTGGGAAATAGAAGCTTCTATAACTTTGTCTTTTCTCCAGACACCTGAGCACGCCCTCGTGTCCGCTGGGCACGGGGCGTGTTCAGCCTTCTGGTTTCTTTGTTTTTGCTTAGGAAGATGCTGTCGAGGGATCGGGCATGCCACGTTTATTCCTTTCTTGTAATTATGTTAGATTTCGCTGCATATTTGCTTCTTTTGTTTATTTACGCTCATTTAATCCTGAAAATTCAAAAGGAAGACAAAAGCACACTTTTTCCAACATTAGTACTAAAAAAGGGTTAGGTTTATGCCTCTTTTGATGTAATTTATATGTTGCATTTTACACACATCAAATACCCCCACACTTGAATCTTTGCTTGTCCTCAAGCAAAACTCTTTTTAATGTGGCTTACACACCCAAATGGAATGGGTAGAAGAGAAGTTTTGGGCTTGTCTTTGAGTGTCGGGATTCCAAGATCTTTATTTAGGCTTTATTTTTATGTTATTTACAATCCTTATTCGTTATGATTTATTTAGAACGTTTCATAAGAGAAATTATTTATTTGGGCATAGCACGCCTCTTTAAAATTCCATTTATATACAAGTTCACATACCTCACGGGAGATCACTCAACACTCGGCCGAAGATGTATTTTTGTGAAACATTCGAGACCGGCATGGAACTTAGTTCTACCATATGTTTGCCAAGCAATCAATCCTCCTCCTTTTTTAACTAAAAACCTTTGTAAATATCAAGAGGACTTGGGGAAGGGTTAGGCTTGGGTTAAAGGTAGGTGGTTTTGGGTTAGTGGTTAGTAGAAACGAGCGAAAGGCATAAAAAGCATCGGTTTTCGTAAAACTTTTTATTTTTGTGACTTTTTATTCAAATGAAGTATTTTCAAACAAAGTTTCTTTTTTGGGGAACTTGTTTGTTTATTGCTATATATATATATATATATATATATATATATTGATAAGAATGTCACATGGAAACTAAGCTTTTTACTAAAATAAAAGGTTTAAAATAAAAAAGGGTTTTTTGGTGGGTAAAGGGTGTTTGTTTTGTGGGTTTAGAAATGAAAAGGTTTAGGCTCAAAGGGGTTAACTAGGGGGATTTTGGGTAGGAGGTTGTTGAGAGGGCATTCACACATTTCAAAAACGACTCAATCTTCTCAAACTAGTGAAGTAAACCCACAGCTCCCTTAGTGCCACTGAAGAAACTGGGTCGGCAATCCATGAAAGTCTTGAAGGTGCATGCTCGAGGCTGAGCAGGTTGACCTGTCGCGTGGAAAAGAAAGGGTAAGGTTAAGAAGGACAAGATGTCACGAGAGTAGGATCCAAACATCCTAGAATAGGTCAAAATGGCAGGTTTTACCTCCTGGTTCGGCTGCTAAGGCTTCAGCAACCCGTTCATTGATTAAGGCCGTCAGTTGAGCCTGAGTCAAGTTAATACCACCATCACGTCCTCCGTTGGGTCCACTCATGATCTTCACAGCCAGAAAACACAAGTGAGAATGATGACGTAAGAGTGCGAAAAGAATTATAGAAGAGAGTGTGCACATAAGGTTCTATGTAAACAGTTGTGTGTCAAATAGAGCACATTAGGGTTAATAGACACCATGCTACTACCCTAACTAGGCATACCATAAGCAACACACCATGTAAAAGTAAACTATCAAGTAGGCAATATATAAACATCAATCATACCACCCTAAAGTGTCGAGCACATTAGGGTTAATAGACACCATGCTACTACCCTAACTAGGCATACCATAAGCAACACACCATGTAAAAGTAAACTATCAAGTAGGCAATATATAAACATCAATCATACCACCCTAAAGTGTCGAGCCTTGCACGTGGAATGAAGCTTCGTTGTGGATCTTTGAGCACTGAGCAGGTTATAGTCTGGTTTTGTCAAAAAGATTCAAAACCAAGTTAACTATAACCAATGGCTCTGATACCAATCTGTCACACTCTCAAAATCCACATACGGAGTATTACCGCGAGGCGTGTGACTGACCAGGATCATGCCACCAATCATATTGAACAATAATTAAAAGTAAATTAAGTAAAGTAAAAACCACCA
Source organism: Helianthus tuberosus (assembly GCA_030545235.1). Taxonomy (NCBI): domain Eukaryota; kingdom Viridiplantae; phylum Streptophyta; class Magnoliopsida; order Asterales; family Asteraceae; genus Helianthus; species Helianthus tuberosus. The sequence goes on from CM060360.1 coordinate 168,665,646, forward strand.
CGACCAATAGGATTAGTGTTACGAAAACAAATAAGCAAAACCGTGTTCAAGTGTCAGCGGAAGCATAAAGTTAAAAACCCAATAATTAGTTTATGTTTATAAAGTTTAATAGGAATCTAATAGATGGTTCCCCGCCACAACGACCATTCCTCCGTGCAAGCTCCAACATAATACCTAACGACCTGCAAAGCATGTAGTAACGTATCAACAAAAATGTTAGTGAGTTCACAGTTGTTTAGTGTTGTTCTTAAAACGTAGTCTTTGTTAAATTACTTTGTCTTTAGAAAACATGTCATGGGGAGCTACCCCACTGTTTTAAACTACTAGACCCGTTACCATACCGACTACTGACTATAGTTATGTTGAGTGCCCTGAGTCAATGTCTATCATCATTGACCAAGTGCCCAAGTATATTGGTCCACTCCCATCCTCTGCGTCACGGTGTGAGGCTTGTCAAACCTAATAGCTATATTTAACTAATAACCCGTTCACCATTGGCCCGGCGATTAATCGGTATAAAAAATGAGTGGGGACTTTCAGATAGAGTTTCGTTTATTCCGCTTAAGACATGTAATATAAATAACAGTTTCCGTCCCTCACTTGGGGGACGAGGTTGTACGTATTCTACCCAAGGAGAATACGTATGTTGTATCCCACCCAAAGGAGATAGTTGGTGTTTGTTTCATTCCCAAATGACTGGGAATTGCATGCTTTTAACAAAAGTGTGAAATCACCTTAGATTAGCTTGGCAGATTAAGTTATAGAAAGAAACACGTGAGGTGGAACTGGTCAATCACGTCCTAACATGATTACTGTTTAAGGGTTAGTGGGTATGCTCACGCGGAAACACGAATCCTACACGTATCTAGCACGTAGCGCATTATATCATACAATACTAAATATCATGCATGCATTTATCACGACATAGCTTAGCGACAACACAAGTGTCACGAAAGGCTTAAAATACTCTTCAATAAAAATTTCAGCAATATAGTGCATTTTCGGCAGTTTTTGGAGTGTTATCTGGAACATTTCATGTACAGAAAAATTCCTAAAAACTTACAGGACGTGTCAATCGAAACATCGACAATTGTGTAAAAATTTGGTGACCAAACTCCTTACGGATTTTCAGTGAAAAATCTTGCGCCAAACAGTGATCAGATTCGTCGTAATCTGAGCATGTTTGCTGAATTATTTATTTAAAAATCTACGTTTATCCGATTGACGAAATTCTAGTTGAATGTTTGCACAAACCAAAGAGCATCTACAGTAAAATTTTCAAGTCTAAACAATAAACACATACCAAGTTATGACACGAAACGTGAGCTGCATTTTCTGCAAAAAAAAAAAACGCAGCTTTAATTGCTGAAACAAAATAATTTATTTAAAATAGCAGACTACGTCCAAAAATTATGATTCCATCGCCATTGGAAGCATATTTCGAAATGCCACATTATAGACTAAAAAATCCCGTTTTCGTTAAATTATGACCCAGTTACAGCCGATTAAAGTCGGCTGTAACTGTTGGACAACCTACCTTTTTCGTTACCCGACCCCGCAAATGATCAACTAGCCAACCCGCGACACATTAATATTATTTACAGCAGGTTATTAGTCATTTATACCAGACTTAACATGCTCAACACCAAGAATTTAATTAGTCAATGATCAACCGAACTATCAAGATCCATCCCATGTTCATAACCTTAGCGATTAACCGAACCCTTAATCGAGTATTACATTAACAATCATATCTAACAACCCTATAATACTAATATCATCATAGAACATATACACTCAGCAAGAATCAGAAAAACGCAGCCAAGATGTGAGAACTAACAACCGAGATCATGTATAAACTAATAGAGCTAAGAAACAAAAACTCTAGATGCAAATACCTAGCGATGAGGGAGCTCGGTTGCCTTGAAAAAGAACGAGATTCTAAAGTCTCTTGAGCCCTTGTTAGCGTCACAATGGAGGAAAGAAGTCACAGGTTTATGGGGTTTAGGGTTGAGAGGTTATAATATAGATCATGTAGGTTACGTAATACCACAATAATGGGCGGTTTAGGGGTGGATCTCGGGCTTGGGCCGATGATCAATGAGGTAAGGGGGTTGGGTCGAGTATATAAAAAAATAAGGGAAAGGGGCACCTTAACTAAAAAAAGCTGCACATACCCTAACATTTAAAAGAAATAAAGGCTAGGGAGGTGGTTGTATGTTTACGAAATTAATAAAAGGGTTAAGCAATGTTGGTGGTTTAGGATTGAGAGTTGGCCGCAAGGAGTAGGTTATGTTGTTCTGTTTTTTAATCATTATGATTATTATATCCAACATTAATAGCTCATAAGATTAACCCAAGGTCCGGGCCCCAAGATTTTCGGGTTACGTGAGTAGGTCGAATCAACAAGAGGAATATGTGTTTTGATTTAAACGATTCGAGTCGGTTCAAAAGAATAAGGATTTGTTTTTTAAGTAATCGCTTGTATAATAAAAACTTACAATATAATTTAGTTAAGTATATCATTAACTCGTCAATTGAAATAAGTATAAGATTCAATTTATAAATACGAAAACGAACGGTTCTAACCTCAAAATTACGAGTTGTCACAATATAGAGCTTCGAACGGTGCGGCTTTTATACTCGTATGATAGCTGTTATTATAGGAAAACTCAACTAAGGGTAGATGAGTATCCCAGCTGCCACCTAAATCCATCACACATGCGCGAAGCATATCTTCCAGTGTTTGTATAGTCAGTTCGCTCTGACCGTCTGTTTACGGATGGAAGGTCGTGCTTAGATCCAAATGAGATCCAAAGGCCTCCTGGAAGGATTGCCAGATTCTTGATACGAATCGTCCATCTCTGTTTGAAATAATCGAGATGGGCACTCCATGACGTGCCACTATTTCTTTAAGATACAGCTCAGCGAGCTTCCCAGTGCTATATTTCTCTCGAATTGGTAGGAAATGTGCAGACTTCGTTAATCGACCTACTATTACCCACATCATACCGTGCCCTCTAGGGGTCCTGGGTAATTTCGTTATGAAGTCCATTGAAATTTGCCCCCACTTCCATACGGGAATTTCAGGTTGTAACAACCTTGACCTTAGCACATGTTAGGCACTTTCCAACATAAGCAGCAACGTCGCTTTTGAGTTTTGTCCACCAATAATACTCTTTCAAATCCTGATACATTTTATCTGATCCTGGGTGGATCGAGTATCTTGACTTGTGAGCTTCATCAAAGATAACCTCTCGAATACCGCCATTGACCGGAACCCAAATGTGTCCCATAAAGTATAAGGTTCCCTCTTTGTTTGGCTCCAATTTCTTTTCCATACCCCAGAGATATTCAGCTTTAAGATTTTCCTTCTTAAGGGCTTCTTATTGTGCATCATGAATGCATGAAGTGAGGTTTATCCGAATTGTCATTTCCAATGCTCGAACTCTCAAGGTCTTAACCCTTTCCTTTCAACTCAAGGAGTCTACTACCACATTCGCCTTTCCAGGATAGTACTTAATCTCGCAGTCATAATCGTTCAGCAACTCAACCCATCGTCGATGACGCATATTTACCTCCTTGTGATCGAATATATGCTGCAAGCTCTTGTGATCTGTGAAAATAGTACTTCGTTTTCCGTATAGCTAGTGTCGCCAAATCTTCAAAGCAAATACCACCGCGCCTAGCTCCAGGTCATGGGTGGTATAATTATTCTCATGTATTTTCAATTGTCGTGATGCGTAAGCGATGACTTTCTGGCGTTGCATGAGCACACAACCCAATCCTTAACGCGAAGCGTCGCAGTTTACCATGAAGTCTTCAGTGCCTTCGGGTAGAGATAGTATCGGTGCATCGCATAGTTTGTCTTTGAGAAGTTGGAAGGCTTCTTCCTGCTTGTCTCCCTAGTCAAACTTCTTATCTTTCTGTGTAAGGGAAGTTAGCGGTTGAGCAATTTTGGAGAAATTCTTGATAAATCTCCTGTAATAGCCTACTAACCCCAAAAACTGTCGAACTTCAGCCGGGGTCTTGGGGGCTTCCCAATTCTTTATCGCTTCAATCTTCGACGGATCTACATGGATGCCATTCTCATTTACCACATGACCAAGGAACTGTACTTCGCGAATCCAAAATTCGTATTTTGAGAACTTTGCATAAAGCTTCTCTTTCTTCATTAGTTCCAGAATGGTTATGAGATGTTGCTCGTGTTCTTCCTTCATTCGTGTATAAATCAGAATATCATCGATAAATACAATCACAAATTCATCGAGGTATGGTTTGCACACACGGTTCATCGAATCCATAAATACTGCTAGTGCGTTCGTCAATCCAAACGGCATCACAAGGAACTCGTAGTGTCCATAACGAGTCCTGAACGCAGTCTTTGGTATGCTCTCCTCTTGAATCCTCAACTGATGATAGCCAGACCGAAGGTCAATCTTGGAGTAATAGCTTGATCCTTGCAACTGGTCGAATAGGTCGTCAATCCTTGGTAACGGATACCGATTCTTAACAGTGAGCTTATTCAACCCTCTGTAATTGATACACATCCGCAAGGTTCCATCCTTTTTCTTTACGAACAATACTGGAGCTCCCCAAGGCGAGAAGCTCGGCCTTATGAATCCTTTATCCAACAACTCCTGGAGTTGTGTAGATAATTCTGGCATCTCAGATGGTGCAAGTCGATATGGTGCCTTGGCTACAGGAGCGGCGCCCGGAACGAAGTCAATATGGAACTCGACTTGTCTTGTCTTTGCGGAGGTAATCCTGGAAAGTCTTTGGGAAAGACTTCAGGGAATTCCTTTACCACAGGAATGTCTTCAAGCTTCGGCTCCTCAACCTTCATGTCTACTACATGCGCCAAGAATGCAACACATCCTTTTCGCAACCATTTCTGTGCCTTCATACAGTTGATGATCCGCAAGGGCGTGTCTCTTTTCTCTCCATGGACTACAAGCGTTTCATCGTTCACAAGAGGAATGCGAATGATCTTCTCGTGACAAACAATTTCGGCTTTATTCTTGGATAGTCAGTCCATTCCGACTACAATATCAAAGCTACCCAGCTGAACTGGTAAAAGATCGATACTAAATCTTCGCTCACCAAGCTCCAATGTACATCCTCTAACAACTTCGCCTGATTTGACAAGTTTACCATCAGCTAGTTCTATGGAATAGGGAATATCTAATCTACTAGATTCTATTCCAAGCATACGTTTAAATTCCACAGACATGAAACTATAATCGGCACCAGTGTCAAATAATATGGATGCAAAGTGATTGTTAATGAGAAACGTACTGGTGACCACATTAGGGTCCTCGCGTGTGTTCCTTGCTCCTATCACGAATGCTCGAGCTTGAGCGTTGTTTTCTTTCGGACAGTCTTTCTTGAAGTGCTCTTTACTACCACAACCAAAACATCCTTGGTTTTGCCCGTTTCCATTTCGATTTCCAGCACCGTTGTCATTACGGTTACCATTCCCATTTCCAGCACCGTTTTCATTCCTATTCCCATTACCATTCTCATTACCATTACGGCCTCCAATCCCTTTTCCCCAATAATCCTCGGTACGGTGACCCGATTTCCGGCATTTCTCGCATCTCCCAATGCGACAATTTCCCACGTGATGAAACTTACATCTGTCACATTTGGGTAGAGTGCCATGGTACTTGTAACAACCCTCTTTTTTGAAAGTCGAAGTACAAGTCAAAGTCAAAGTCAAAGGAAGAAAAGATTGCTAATTGCGATCTGTCACTCTTTGCTTAACTATTGATTGTACGTATTGACTTGTATTCGAATCTTTTATTTAATCGCTTTAGTTGGATTATGTGGAGTATCTATTAACAATCGAGGTTTAATCGCATGTTTAATCGATAATTGACTTATCGCTAATCGCATCGCTATCGCATTTGCAACCCTAATTATGTGTTCTAGATATTGTTTTACGTGTGTGTGCTATTTTATGTGTTACTTGTGCATGTTATGTTTATGTTGAGGTGTTTAATCGCAATCGCAATAGCAATTCTATCACATCGCAATCTAATCGCAAACGCCAAACTCAAGTTATTTATAGTGATTGTATGTTAGATATAGTAGTTAGGTTATTTGTGTAACTATTAGGTAATACTATCGCATCGCTCACTTGTGACACCTGTGCTTGTAATCATTGTAAACAGTTCAGTTATTAATAAAATAATGTTATTTGATCCCAATGTTTGTTTGTTTATGTTTGATATTTTTCATGTTTTGATTTTTGTTCAATTCCAAACTCTATATCGCTTGCTGGAGAGCTATACGCAAAATGGTGCGTAAACGTAATCAGTTTAACATGAAAAATACTCCGGAACATCAATTTATGCCTAACATACCTTAAATAACCTTTACATAACTTAGAAATAAGTTTTGAAGGCTTTGGTATGGCAAAATCAAGTTTATTCGCTTACAGGGACTAAATTCGACAAACTGCGGAAGTATGCCGATTCGTACTGTAACGGACATTCCAGAACATAACCATAAGTTAAACATACCCTAAATATCCTTCACATAGCTTAGAAATAGGCTTTGAGGGGTTCGGTGTGCTAAAATAAACTTTATGCTTATTCAGGGACTAAAAGCGTCAAAAAGTGCATAAGTTTGCATTTTCGCGCATAACTTACGTTCTAAATACATCCGGACATCCAAAAATTTATGTAATCGTTAATATATTTTATTTTAGTGATTGGCATGAGAGAAATCCATTCGTCACGCAATTTGGATCATTTTTCGCGTTCGTGCGCATTTCGTCGTAATTAAGCAAATAAGGTGATCGTACGACCAAACGAACCGACATCCGGCATATTTTTGAGCATGTTTCATGTCCACTATGTTTATGCATCATTGTAGGCCCTTAAAGTTGGCTTAACGGGCTTTAGATGTGTCGGAAATGAGCTTAAATCACTGCAGGGACCAAAACTGCTGAAACTAAAACTTATTTGCTGATCAGAAGCTCAGGCGGCCCGCGTAAGACCCCCTCTACTCTTACGCAGCCCGTTTGAAAGTATCAGACCTGCAAAAATGTGTTTCCCAGCTGTTTCTAGCTGATTTAGGGACTTGCAAATGGTTTTCTAACTTGCTATGGGCCATTTTTAAGGTGCCCATGGTTTTGCAAAACCATGGGTGCACATGTACGGTTGAGATCAAGGCTCGTTTTATGATGAACGATCACGGTTGTGTTAAAACTATAAATACCCCACCCCCCATTTGCTCAAACCCACACTTGATTCTGAAATTTCTCTAAGTTGATTTGTTTATCACTTTATACCTGAGAATATTTGGAATCAAACCTCCGTTCTTGGACCTTTTGTAAGTATTCTTTCGTTCTTTTACGCTTTTTAGCATGTTGTTTGACTTTCCGCATTGACCAGTTTATGGTCAAAATGAAGTTCATTTGAACTTCATAACGTGAGCGTAATCACGATGGTTTTAGTCTCTTATGACTATACCTACTGATTACTACGTTATCTAGGCATAGTGACGAGTCGTAGTTTCGGCCAAAATGCGTATTCTTGCGTATTTTGTAACCAAACTACTTTTGGGTATCAAGACCCTTTGTTTTGATATAATACCTGTTTTCAAACTTCGTTAAACATGTTTCAACATGTTTAGCTCGTCACATTAGGTTTAGGGCGTATGTATGGTCGTAAGGTAAGCGGTCTAAACAACCGCTTATACTTTCGAACCCGACCCGTTTGGTCGATCATTAGGATCCGACCAAACACATTAGGTGACCATAGTTATATAGGGAATAACCTTTTGAGGTTATACCTTATGGTCACGACGTTTAGTTAGTTGTATGATAGGTAGTTTATATGCCTTAGGTAAATGACCAAAATACCCTTTTTGTGCATAAATTCATTTTAAGCATATGTAACCTAAATTATGACATCCAAACTGATTAGGAAACAATATTAGACATGTTAAGGCATATATTACATGTCATAGGACTAGTTAGGCGGTCCGAACGCGTTTTACGCGAACGGCGCGTTAAAGTAGCGTAAGCTACCTAAACGAGTCGTAATGGGTCGTAAGCACTTATAATAGGTTCCGTTTTAGAATGTAGGCTTTGTTAAACCATATTACATGAGTTCCTATACTCATTTAGTTTACGAAACCTCATTCTACCTGATCCTCTGATTTAGGTCCGTTATTAACGTAGTTACCTATATTAGGTGTCGTTTGATTCCGTGATCCTTCTAGCGTTGCTTGGTGGTTATCTAAAGACCATTGAGCAATCTTAAGTGAGTACACATTCCCCTCTTTTACTGTTTTTCAAACATTTCTGGGTGAAACACATGTGCCTACTTGTTACTTTCGTGCTTTCCATGTTTTTATATCATATGCTTGCTATGTTCATTAGTACACTTATAGTACATGATTTCATTATTTTTGCAATGTATGTTTACTTAGCATGCTAGCACATTTTTTTACATTGCATTTCTTTTGCTATGTTTGTTTACTTAGCATGCTAGCACATTGTTTTACATTGCTTTTCTGTTACATATGTTTACTCAGCATATGAACATATTGTTTTACATCTCTACCTTGTATGTTTACTTAGCATACTAGGTACATTGTTCTCATAAAATATGCTTACATTTGGTATGACATTTGGTATGCTTAACGAACTAAAATACGTTCATTAACATTAGCTACGCCTCTCGGTAGTAAGTAGTGGTACCATAGGACTTGACAAATTCCATTCCTGATATCCTAGGTTTGTTTGGATGTAAGGAATGACTGAATCCGAAAACATTTTGATAACCTTTACTCTAAGGTTATCTTACGGTCTCAAGGCTTGAATGTATACGTTTAACATACCTCTTAAGTGTTTGTATCAGTAAAGCATGTATTTATTTTACAAAACATAACTTTGATTTATTCAAATACTTTGTTTTGTGCACTTTTTACATGTGGTTTATGTAGTTACTTTTTACTTACCATACATGACATTTCTTTAGACATTACATGATTTACATTTAAAAATAGACTTGGCTTACACATAAACATTTGACAATTGGTTTAAACATGACATTTTGGTGGTTTGTTTGGGTAAGTGATTTAAGTAACGAGGCGTGTGTAATATGATAAAAGCATGGTGGATACGCCGCTGGTACTTCCTATATATAAGTGCTTTTATGATATTACATATCGTAGTGTTATTTAAACCATTTCAATTTTGACATATTACATTTTACACAATTAACATATCTTTACAAAACACTGTTTTACAAACAACACATTTTATACAAATTCATTCTTTACTTGGTTATTTATTTAACCATACACTATCCTTTTATATCATCTGTTTTCTTATCGATTTTCATATGATTTACAAAAGAAAAACATTTTACATGGTTCATGACTACTTTTGTTAAACCTTTTCTTTAAACTTACAAGTCATGAATCCTAAATCAATAAAACATGTGTATCTCACAGGCATTTTTATGCCGACGTACCTATTTTCACATGTGTTTCAGGAGCTGATGCATAGGATTGTTCAAGATACACTAGGGTGGACTCGGGCCTTAGTAACATAAAAGAAGCAAGATTAGTTTAATTATGTGATGTACTCTTTGTTTTAGTTGTGTTAAGACAATGTAACCCCCTTTTTTTATAAATAAAACATAACTTTAATTACCATGGTTGTGAAACAATAATTCTGTTACAACACTCCCCGGCGTTTCCGCCACGATTTGATGTTTTACGTGGTCGGGGTGTGACAGAAGAGTTGGTATCAGAGCCAATGGTTATAGGGAATTAGGTTATTAGTAATGCTTTGACCTAGACTATAACCTTTATAGGACCCCAACACAAGTTGTCTTGTGTTTAGATTTTAAAACATGCACTTCACCTATCCTTAGGTGATTCCCAAAACAAGAACCCAATTTTCCAAAACGATTTTTGAAAATCAATCTTCTGTTTTTAAATGATTTGTTGTAAGGTTTTGAACCCTTTGATTTTTCAAAATGATTTTGAAAATTTATCATCCGCTTTTGAATGATTCTTTTGGCCTTAGGCCTTCCAAGTTTTCAAAATCTCGTCAAAGTTTTGGGTTCTAAATAGTGTGAACATGTGCAAACTGGAAGGGTGAATGCCTGTACCCTGGGTTCTGTCTAAGGCTAGAGTGTTCGTACAAATCTACATAATCGGACCAGTCACTCTTACCTGGGAACTCTTGGGGTGAGTGTTCACTTATAGGCTAGCATGTCTTCGCGATACATTATTTTTGACCCATTTACTTTGATTAGTCACTGTGTGTCGTTTGTTTGCTTTGTGGTAACAAACAAATGACCACCATCTTTGCTTTTGTCGATTTTTATTTCATCTCATTCTTTTCATCTAATCATCTCACTCGTTTTCCTTCACGTTTCCTCTTTTAGAATGCCTCCTCAATGCGAAAATCCGTTATCTAATGCCGAAATGGCAGATATCATGGCGCAGCATATGGCTGCTGTACTCCTAGACATTATTGCTCAAGTGAACCAAGCCAATAATAACCAGAATGCTCCATGCAATTTCAAGAGTTTCAATTCGGCTAAACCACTCAAGTTTAGTGGTTCTAAAGGAGCAACTGGGCTCCTACAGTGGTTTGAGAGCATTGAGAGTACGTTTCGTCACATTCAGTGCCCTGAAAATCGGAAAATCGAGTTTGCTTCAAGTGTGTTTCAGAAGAGGGCTCTTACTTGGTGGAATGGAGTTATGAGAGACCGTGGTGCTGAGGTTGCCTTAAATCAAACTTGGGCTGAACTTAGGACTCTTATGATGAGGGAGTTTTGTCCTCATCATGAATTAAGAGCTTTGGAAAGGGAGTTTGATGACTTGAAGCAGGATAATGGTGAGCACCGGGCTTACACATATAGGTATGAGGAGTTGAGTTTATTATGCCCTACCATGGTTACCCCACTCGAGAAAGCTATCGAGAGGTATATTGATGGCTTGCCTGACTCCGTACAAGACATCGTCACTGGTAGTAACCCTACCACAGTTCGTCAGGCAATCGAGCTAGCTACGACATTGACTGAGTCGCAGATCCAAAAGGGTAAGCTTCACAGGAAGGGTGACAAGGGTAAGAAACAGGCGTCTGACAAGAGTGAAAGCAAGAAGGGTAAGAACAAGAAAGGCAAGGATTCTAGTTCCTCGAAGGGGTCTAGGAAGCGAAAGGCTTCCCAAAACTTCGCCGTAACCGCACAGGCCAATCAAGCTGCTCCAAATCAGCCTGCGCAACCACTTGCCAAGAAACCATACCTTGGCAATGCACCCCTGTGCAACAGGTGTAACGGTCATCATCAGCCGCATACCCAGTGTCGTTATTGTACCAATTGTGGAAGATCTGGTCATCTTGCTGCTACATGTCGTCTACCTGCAAACCAGAATCAAGCAGCTCGCAACCCAGCTCAGCAAGCTGCTCAACCTCCTGTTCAACAATAGGCTCAAGCTGCACAACCTCACTACTCACCTGGTTCTTGCTATAACTGTGGGGATCTAACCCACTACCGAAACCAGTGTCCAAGGCTGGTCAATGCAATTCCGAATCAGGCTCCGGCTCGAGGTCGAGTTTTTAACATGAATGCTAATAAGGCGCGAGCAGACAACGAGGTGGTGAACGGTACGTTCTTTGTTAACAATCAGTCTGCTTCTGTTCTTTTTGATTCTGGTGCCGATAAGAGTTTTGTGTCGTTGTCTTTTGAGCCATTGCTTCGCATATCTAGAATGAAACTAGGAAAGCCTTTGACAGTAGTAGTTGCTAGTGGTGAACCCATTGTTCTTGATTCTGTTCTTCGTAACTGCCAGTTGAACCTTAGCAACCATCTTTTTCCTATCGACCTCACGCCAATGCAACTTGGGAGTTTTGATGTTATAGTGGGTATGGATTGGTTAGCCAAGCATCACGCAGAGGTAGTTTGTTTCAAGAAGATTGTTCGTCTTCCGCTCTCGACATGTGAGATCCTACAGGTTCGTGGTGAGAAACCTGCTAGTAGTCTCAAGCTCATGTCTTGTACTCAGGCTCGGAAATATCTGCGAAAGAACTATGTGGCCTTTTTGGCCCATGTTGTAGCAGATAAAGGAAAAGGTAAGGCGATTGAAGATATCCCTGTTGTTCGGGATTATCCAGAAGTGTTTCCTGAAGAGTTACCTGGTTTACCCCCAGCACGCCAAGTCGAGTTCCGTATTGATCTTGTACCTGGTGCAAATCCTATTGCCAGATCTCCATATCGTCTTGCACTGTCTGAGATGCAAGAGTTGTCTAAGCAGCTTCAGGAGCTTTTTGACAAAGGTTTTATTCGTCCTAGCTTTTCACCTTGGGGTGCTCCTGTTCTTTTTGTCAAGAAGAAGGATGGATCTTTTAGAATGTGTATCGATTACCGTGAGCTTAACAAGCTTACCATCAAGAATCGATATCCCTTACCTCGCATTGATGATCTCTTTGACCAGTTACAGGGCGCTTCTTATTTTTCAAAGATTGATCTACGATCTGGATATCATCAACTTCGTGTGCATGAAGAAGATACTCCCAAGACTACATTCCGCACTCGTTATGGGCATTATGAGTTCACAGTTATGCCATTCGGTTTGACTAATGCTCCTGCGGTTTTTATGGACTTCATGAATAGGGTCTGCAAGCCTTATTTGGACAAGTTCATCATTGTTTTTATTGATGACATCTTGATTTACTCTAAGACGCAAGCTGATCATGAGCAACATCTTCGTCTTACTCTGGAACTCCTAAAGAAAGAGCAACTTTTTGCCAAATTCTCTAAATGTGAATTTTGGCTTAAGGAGGTTCAATTTTTAGGACATATCATCAACAAACAAGGTATCTATGTAGATCCCTCCAAGATCAGCGCGATTAAGGATTGGGATACGCCTACTACACCCACCGAAGTTCGTTCATTTCTTGGTCTCGTAGGTTATTACCACCGCTTCATCGAAAACTTCTCGAAGATTGCAGTTCCCTTAACTGCTCTAACTCAGAAGAGCAAACCCTTTGAATGGGGAACCAAGCAAGAAGAAGTGTTTCAGACCTTGAAGCAGAAGCTTTGTGATGCGCCTATTCTATCCTTGCCTGAGGGCAATGATGATTTCGTCGTGTATTATGATGCATCAAACTTGGGTCTTGGCTGTGTTCTCATGCAAAGGAACAAAGTCATAGCACATGCATGAAGGCAGTTGAAGATACATGAGAAGAACTACACCACTCATGATCTTGAGTTAGGTGCAGTTGTGTTCGCTCTCAAAATTTGGAGACACTATTTGTATGGTACAAAATGTGTGGTATTCACTGACCACAAGAGTCTTCAGCATATCTTTAATCAGAAAGAACTCAACATGAGGCAACGACGTTGGATTGAACTTCTAAACGACTATGACTGCGAAATTCGCTACCTTCCTGGTAAGGCGAATGTCGTGACTGATGCTTTGAGTCGTAAAGAACGTGTCAAGCTTCATTGTGTTCGTGTTCAATATGATATTTAAGCTCGAACTGATATCCAAACCCGCATTTCTCAGGCTCAACATACTTGTGTTTCACAAGGTTTGATGGGTAAGGAATTACCCTATTACATTAAGCCTGGTCTAGTACAAAAGGACAATGGATCATATTATTTCATGGACCATCTGTGGGTCCCAAGCCAAGATGATCTTCGCACCTTGCTTATGGATGAAGCTCATAAGTCTCGTTATTCTATTCATCCTGGTGCTGACAAGATGTATAAGGATCTTCGTACTCAGTATTGGTGGCCTGGTATGAAGAAGGACATTGCCTTATACGTATCAAAATGCCTTACTTGTCTAAAGGTTAAGGCTGAACATCAACATCCTTCTGGTTTATTGGAGCAGCCAGAGATTCCAGTTTGGAAATGGGAAAACATCGCTATGGATCTCATTACCAAACTTCCGCGCACTAAGAGAGGTCATGATGCCATCTGGGTAGTCGTTGATCGTCTTACAAAATCAGCGCATTTCTTGCCGATCTGTGAGGATCTATTTGCTGACAAGCTTGCTAAGATCTATGTGGATGAAATTGTATCTAGACATGGTGTTCCCTTGAACATTATTTCTGACAGAGATGCTCGATTCTCATCTCGTTTTTGGAGAACCATGCAATCTGCTATGGGGACCCAACTTAATCTTAGCACAGGTTATCATCCACAATCTGATGGCCAAACTGAAAGAACAATCCAGACTTTGGAGGACATGCTTAGAGCTTGTTAATCTATTTTGGTGGTAGTTGGGATTCACATCTTCCATTGATTGAATTCTCCTACAACAACAGTTATCATTCCAGCATCAACATGGCTCCTTTCGAGGCTCTCTATGGTCGAAAATGTCATTCACCAGTCTGCTGGAATGAGATCGGTGAAGCTCAGCTTACTGGACCTGACCTCATTCTAGAGACAACAGATAAGGTTAAGAAAGTTCGTGATAACCTTCAGACAGCTCGAAGCCGTCAAAAGAGTTACGCGGACCGACGACGCAAGCCCTTGGAATTTCAAGTCGGTGATCACGTATTACTTAAGGTCTCACCTTGGAAAGGTGTGATCAGATTTGGAAAGACAGGAAAACTTGCACCTAGATACGTTGGACCATTCAAGATCGTCGAAAGAATCGGTAAGGTAGGCTACAGACTTGAGTTACCTCCTGAACTTGGAAATGTTCATCCAACCTTTCATGTGTCCAATCTCAAGAAGTGTTTGGCTGATGAGAACCTCCACATACCACTTGACGAAATTCGTGTTGATAACACGATGCACTTTGTCGAGAAACCTGTGGAAATCATGGACAGTGAAGTCAAGTGGCTTAAACGCAAGCGCATTCCTTTGGTCAAAGTTCGTTGGGAATCTAAACGTGAACCAGATTTTACTTAGGAATGTGAAGATCAAATGAAGGCGAAATATCCACATATTTTTCAACGAGTTTCCTCTAAACAAATTTCGGGACGAAATTTCCACAAGTAGGGGAGACTGTGACACATGTGCTTGTAATCATTGTAAACAGTTTAGTTATTAATAAAATAATGTTATTTGATCCCAATGTTTTTTTGTTTATGTTTGATATTTTTCAGGTTTTGATTTTTGTTCAATTCCAAACTCTATATCGCTTTTTGGAGAGTTATACGCAAACTGGTGCGTAAACGTAATCAGTTTAACACGAAAAATACTCTGGAACATCAATTTATGCCTAACATACCTTAAATAACCTTTACATAACTTAGAAATAAGTTTTGAAGGCTTTGGTATGGCAAAATCAAGTTTATTCGCTTACAGGGACTAAATTCGACAAACTGCGGAAGTATGCCGATTCGTACTGTAACGGACATTCCGGAACATAACCATATGTTAAACATACCCTAAATATCCTTCACATAGCTTAGAAATAGGCTTTGAGGGGTTCGGTGTGCTAAAATAAACTTTATGCTCATTGAGGGACTAAAAGCGTCAAAAAGTGCATAAGTTTGCATTTTCGCGCATAACTTACGTTCTGAATACATCCGGACATCCACAAATTTATGTAATCATTAAAATATTTTATTTTAGTGATTGGCATGAGAGACATCCATTTGTCGCGCAATTTGGATCGTTTTTCGCGTTCGTGCGCATTTCGTCGTAATTAAGCAAATAACGTGATCATACGACCAAACGAACCGACATCCGGCATATTTTGGAGCATGTTTCATGTCCACTATGTTTAGGAATCATTGTAGGCCCTTAAATTTGGCTTAACGGGCTTTAGATGTGTCGGAAATGAGCTTAAATCACTGCAGGGACCAAAACTGTTGAAACTGAAACTTATTTGCTGATCAGAAGCTCAGGCGGCCCGCGTAAGACCCCCCTCTACTCTTACGTGGCCCGTGTGAAAGTATCAGACCTGCAAAAATGTGTTTCCCAGCTGTTCTAGCTGATTTAGGGACTTGCAAATGGTTTTCTAACTTGCTATGGGCCATTTTTAAGGTGCCCATGGTTTTGCAAAACCATGGGTGCACATGTACGGTTGAGATCAAGGCTCGTTTTACGATGAACGATCTTAACGGTTGTGTGAAAACTATAAATACCCCCCCCCATTTGCTCAAACCCACACTTGATTCTGAAATTTCTCTAAGTTGATGTGTTTATCACTTCATACCTGAGAATATTTCGAATCAAACCTCCGTTCTTGGACCTTTTGTAAGTATTCTTTCATTCTTTTACGCGTTTTAGCATGAAAGTCAAACTTTGTTTAACTTTCCGCATTGACCAGTTTATGGTCAACATGAAGTTCGTTTGAACTTCATAACGTGAGCGTAATCACGATGGTTTTAGTCTCCTATGACTATACCTACTGATTACCACGTTATCTAGGCATAGTGACGAGTCGTAGTTTCGGCCAAAATGCGTATTCTTGCGTATTTTGTAACCAAACTACTTTTGGGTATCAAAACCGTTTGTTTTGATACCAAACCTGATTTCAAACTTCGTTAAACATGTTTCAACATGTTTAGCTCGTCACATTAGGTTTAGTGCTTATGTAGGGTCGTAAGGTAAGCGGTTTAAACAACCGCTTATACTTTCGAACCCGACCCGTTTGGTCGATCATTAGGATCAGACCAAACACATTAGGTGACCATAGTTATATAGGGAATAACCTTCTGAGGTTATACCTTATGGTCACGACGTTTAGTTAGTTGTATGATAGGTAGTTTATATGCCTTAGGTAAATGACCAAAATACCCTTTTTGCGCATAAATTCATTTTAAGCATATGTAACCTAAATTATGACATCTAAACTGATTAGGAAACAATATTAGACATGTTAAGGCATATAATACTTGTCATAGGACTAGTTAGGCGGTCCGAATGCGTTTTTCGCGAACGACGCGTTAAAGTAGCGTAAGCTACCTAAACAAGTCGTAATGGGTCGTAAGCACTTAGAATAGGTTCCGTTTTAGAATGTAGGCTTTGTTAAACCATATTACATGAGTTCCTACACTCATTTGGTTTACGAAACCTCATTCTACCTGATCCTCCGATTTAGGTCCGTTATTAACGTAGTTACCTATATTAGGTGCCGTTTGATTCCGTGATCCTTCTAGCGTTGCTTGGTGGTTATCTAAAGACTATTGAACAATCTCAAGGTAGTACATAGTCCCCTCTTTTAATGTTTTTCAAACATTTCGGGGTGAAACACATGTGCCTACTTGTTACTTTCGTGCTTTCCATGTTTTTATATCATATGCTTGCTATGTTCATTAGTACACTTATAGTACATGATTTCATTATGTTTTGCTATGTATGTTTACTTAGCATGCTAGCACATTGTTTTACATTGCATTTCTTTTGCTATGTATGTTTACTTAGCATGCTAGCACATTGTTTTACATTGCTTTTCTGTTACATATGTTTACTCAGCATATGAACACATTGTTTTACATCTCTACCTTGTATGTTTACTTAGCATACTAGGTACATTATTTTCATAAAATATGCTTACATTTGTATGACATTTGGTTTGCTTAACGAACTAAAATACGTTCATTAACATTAGCTACGCTGCTCGGTAGTAAGTAGTTGTACCATAGGACTTGGCAACTCCCATTCCTGATATCCTAGGTTTGTTTGGATGTAAGGAATGACTGAATCCGAAAACATTTTGATAACCTTTACTCTAAGGTCATCCTACGGTGTCAAGGCTTGAATGTATACGTTTAACATACCGCATATGTGTTTGTTTCAGTAAAGCATGTATTTATTTTATAAAACATAACTTTGATTTATTCAAATACTTTGTTTTGTGCAGTTTTTACATGTGGTTTAAGTAGTTACTTTTTACTTATCATACATGACATTTGTTTACACATTACATGATTTACATTTGAAAATAGACTTGGGTTACACATAAACATTTGACAATTGGTTTAAACATGACATTTTGGTGGTTTGTTTGGGTAAGTGATTTAAGTAACGAGGCGTGTGTAATATGATAAAAGCATGGTGGATACGCCACTGGTACTTCCAATATATAAGTGCTTTTATGATATTACATATCGTAGCGTTATTTAAACCATTTCAATTTTGACATATTACATTTCACACAATTAACATATCTTTACAAAACACTATTTTACAAACAACACATTTTATACAAATTCATTCTTTACTTGGTTATTTATTTAACCATACACTATCCTTTTATATCATCTGTTTTCTTATCAATTTTCATATGATTTGCAAAAGAAAAACATTTTACAAGGTTCATGACTACTTTTGTTAAACCTTTTCTTTAAACTTACAAGTCATGAATCCTAAATCAATAAAACCTATGTATCTCACAGGCATTGTTATGCTGACGTACCTATTTTCACATGTGTTTCAGGAGCTGATGCATATGATTGTTCAAGATACACTAGGGTGGACTCGGGCCATAGTATAGTAACATAAAAGAAGCAAGATTAGTTTAATTATGTGATGTACTCTTTGTTTCAGTTGTGTTAAGACAATGTAACCCCCTTTTGTTTATAAATAAAACATAACTTTAATTACCATGGTTGTGAAACAATAATTCTGTTACAACACTCCCCGACGTTTCCGCCGTGATTTGATGTTTTACGTGGTCGGGTGTGACATCACTCGAATCACATCGCAACACTCAACACGCTAAACGAAACGACAAAAACTCAACACATCGGACACTTGGATCGAATGGCCAACCGTTCGAGTGGCCATCCGATTAGATTGCCATTCGATCGGATTGCCATCCGATCGAGGTGCCATCTGATCGGTGTACCATCTGACCCTTGCACCCCCTTTCTGCTTTTGGCAACCTACAAATACCCCTCCTGTCACATCATTTGTGATGTGATAGCCCCCTCACTCGACCAGCAACACTTAAGCCTTCTTTCTCTCGATTTCTCACGATTCTTGTAAGTTTTCAACTCAAATCTTGTACTTCTATGATCTACACACACTTCTTCATCATTTTCACCTTTGAATCTCAACTTTTAACCGTGAAATCAATGGATTTGAGCTGTTTTAGGATGACGTCATCATGGAGTTCTTATGAACTTCAAGTTTTGGCTTCGTTCCACCAAGAACAACTCAGATCTGAAGGATTTCCACATGATTTCACAATGATTTCGCATAGATCTAAACATTTCCAAGTTAAAAGGATTGAAAGATGTTTATCCAACTTTCTTTCAACTCTCTTACACTCAATACACTCAAAACCGATAGAATCGGAGCTCATTCATGCCTTCTACTCTTCTCTAGTGATGTGCCGGTTTGAGATCTGAATCCTATCAACGAGACAACCGATTTCTGGGTGAACATGAGACCGCCCGTCACGAACAGTTAGCTGATCGGATTGGAGCGATTCCCGTTCGACCGGATAGTCTGGATCTGATGGAGTTTTCGTTGTTTGACACGTTGTCATACCGTCTCGAGCAAACCGCAAAACTTTCAAAACTTAGCAAATATCTGAAAGTTCAAAATGATCAGATTGTGGATTGATTGTCGTCTTATCGGATTGCCATCCGATCAGATTGCCATCCGATCGAACCGCAATCCGATCAGATTGCACTTGAGCCTCAACGCTTACCATTTTCATAATTTTCAAAGAACATCAGTTTCTAACGGATTGCCAACCGATTGGATTGCTATCCGATCGAGTGACCGTCCTGCTGTGAACTTGTTCTCAACTGAGAAGCCTCGCCAATCGGATCACCATCTGATCGAACGACCTGAAAGGTAGAGACACTTCTCTGTTTTCAAAATGCTACAACGAAAACTTCAAAGCCATCATACACAAACACATCCTTACCAAACGAATGTCAATCCGACCAAATGGCCATCTGATCGGATGACCATCCTAACGGATTGACATCCGATCGAATGACTATCCGATCGGATTACCGTTCGACACTTGGTCGTTTTTCACCGTTTTACGCACCGCTCTTCGCTTATGCTATCGTTAACTATTTAGGCTAATCACTCTAGCGCTCCCTTCAATCCATTTCCATCGTTGTGAGTATACTTGATCCCTTTTTGCTTTATGCACTTTTGGGTGTTACATACGTTACTTATTCTAAATCACTATCGATCACACAACTCAAACACTATTTATACGCTGACCGTTATTGCATGTTATGTGTTACTCGATGAATGCTTGTACGTTATGTTAACACAATGATTATTGCCTGACGCCTTAGCAACGATAGTACTATTTGTTTGGACTCAGAACCTGTCGTGGACAGGGGTTAAGGTTACCTCTTCACGTGTCACAGTGGAGATATGTGTTGCGCATTCTACAACTCGCAGTCTAGTCTGTGCATATTTCATTGTTGATAACCTACTAGCTTCGCATTATACATGTTACATGCTGGTTATGCGTAAACGCTTTCGAACTCTACTATTACTATTAAACTTATATGCTCACCTTTACACTATGTGTATTGACCTCTATTTTAACGTATGTAACAGGTGTCTGAAATGCTTAGGGTGCTGTGCTCTTGCTTATGTGGAATCAGGTAGGAGAGAGTCTAGAAATAAACAAACTATTTATATTTGAGTTGTTGAAACATAACTATTTGTCTTTGAATTGTCTGTAATAACTATGCTACTTGTTATGTCATGGTATGGGATGTGATGCTTAAATAATTGGTAATCGTAGTTGTTATGGAAACTCCTGGACAATCTATTTCACTTAGTGCCGCGCCCCGATGTTTCCGTCATCGGTTGGGGTGTGACAATACTTCCTTGCTCCTGAATCATTTGTTGCCGCAAATGTTTTTGCCTCTTTAGGCGGATTGGTGTCACGTTTCTTGTTGTTGGAACCCTTGTTTTTGTTACGTGTCGCTTGATTCAGATTTGAATGTTTTCTCTTTTTGACACCAGACGACTCAGCATGCGTCTCGGTTTTCTCAATAGCCTTCAACGATAACTTTGTCATACGAACAACATCTTTAGTAAGGCTGACAGCCAGAGTTACAACATGAGTAATCATTGCGGGTTCTTCTGCAGTCACCAAACTGTGAAACTCCAGAGCCAATCCCCAGATGTAGCGTTCAATGCGCTTAAATTCAGGAGTCACCAGATAGGGGATTACTCTTGACAAATTATGGAATCTTTGAGTATAACCAACAATTTCCGCACCAACCATAGACAGATTCCAAAACTTAGTATCTAGTCTTTGAAGTTCAGCACGCGAGCAATACTTTTCCCTCATTCTTTCCTTCAACTCATCCCATGTCACACCATAAGCGGCATCATCACCCAGAGTTTGGACTTGTAAATTCCACCAAGTCAGAGCTTCATCAACGAACAACCCAGTAACAAAAGTGACTTGTTGGTCTGCGGTGCACTTGCTCATGTGGATCGTGGAATCAGTTTTCTCCGTCCAACGTACGAAGGCCACTGCACCTCCAGTGCCTTTGTAATTCAGCGGCTTGCAGTCGAGGAACTGCTTGTAGGTTGTAACAACCTAATTTTTTTTTTTGATTTTTAACAAAATATAATTTAAATACATGACTTTCATTTACAAAGATCATAAGTAACAAAGACCTTAATCAACTAGCGACTAAGTTAAAACGTTTCAAAAATTATTTAAACATGTTTACAACCCATGAACAAAGTTTATATAAGATTAAGAACATAGCGGAAGCTTCAAAAGTCGTGTTCGGTTCTTCGACGTTGCTTGATCACCATCCGTAAGGTCCATCTATTTACCTAGGGTCAAAACCATTAACAAAATTAGTTTTGACATTTGACACGTAGTCTTAAACATAAGATCCAACATCAAAATTTAAGAAATAAAATAATAATATGTTTTCTGGTTGCACCGTAACTTACGGTGTGACCGTAAGTTACGGTGAATTATAAATGTTTCTGGTCACCGTAAACCAGAAGAGTTTTACCGTAAAAACATGACCCCTACCGTAAATTACGGTACTACCGTAATTTACGGTAGTAGCTGGAAATCCAACTCTTGTTTCGTTGTGGTTATTGTACACAAAACCCAATCTTTGGATTTCACTTCTCAAACAACATATACATTGTATTCTTGTATTTCTAACATTCTATATAATAACCTATATCAAAAAAAATCAAACCGTTATAATCCGGAGCATTACCATGTCTTGCTTGATTATTCTACCCGTTTGGCTCGTCTACGAAATTCCTTTCTTATGACGACAACCAACGAATTCTAAACAACTTTTGACCAGTTATTCAACTTAGCGTCATTACCGCTTTCTTTCATAACAACCTCTATTCCAAATTTTTCACTATGCGTAGTACGATAATCAAAATCTAATAAGTGTAACAAGTCAAGTTACATACCTTAGCGCACGCCCTTCAACCGTGAATCCCCACCGGCTTGTCCACTTGACGTTCCGGTATCTTGTCCTATAGAGTTCAGTTCATTACATGTTTAGAACTCTTTTCATATCATAATTCGCATAATACACCGGACATCATGATTATGCATTTAAACTTGAAATTTCATATTTTTAAGCCTTCATAGAGGCATTTCAACAAACACTTCATATGCAGAATTTTTTATATCTTTAGAAATCAACTTCTTAGCTTGCTAATTAGCTAACTTGACAACAATAGAGCCCTCCTATAGTGTTTTAAACATCATATCTTTCTGGAATCACTTTCAACAATCAAATTACACTAGAATAACCCTTCTTAACCCTAGTGTTCATCAACATCATGTAAAACCCATAACCCACCTTCAAGGTGTTCATGGAATTTTCTGAAATTGGACATGATTTTCATATGTAGTTGTCTAGGTTTCACTTCTAGTCACTACATCATCTCTAATCTCATCAAACAACACACATGCAACATCTAATCTTAGATTTCCAAAATCATGAGAATTTCAAACAAAGGATTAACACGAAATTTTTACATACCTTATGATCCTCTTGTGATGAGGATCGATAATCTAAACTCGGATTTCGTTTTGGATTAGAATTGCATCTTCAATTTAAGAGTTTTGTGAGATTAGGGTTCTTGGATTGGGGGTGTCGCCCCCCTGCTTCTTTCTGATCGACCAACACCTCAAATTGAGGTGTTTGGTTTATTTATTTTTTTATTTGTTCCATTTAGTTTAGTTTTCAATTTAAACAACTATGGTCCCTCAACTTTGTTCAACATATAGTTTGGTAACTTTTAATCAAGTTATAAGCTATTTCTAGACTAGTTAACTAACTAGGTTACAACTCTTAGTTAGAAAACTCCCATTTATTTATACTTTTATAATTCCGATAATGTCTTATATTTTCGGGGTGTTACAAGTCCACCCCTCTTAAAAAGGGTTTCGTCCCCGAAACCAAGGTACGTACCAAATAGCATTGGATGAAGACGTCGCATCTCCTCTTCGGACTCCCATGTAGTGTCCGAACCTTTTCTATGTTCCCATTTAACCTTGACTTGTTCAATTTGCTTATTTCGTAAACGTTTGACCTTTCTGTCTAAAATTTCAACCGGTCTTACCACATAATTTAGACTATTATCCACTTCGATATCATCGTAATGGATATAGGTCGTTTCGTCTGCTAGGCACTTTCTTAATTGAGATACGTGAAACGTGCCGTGGATCCCACTCAGCTCCTCCGGTAGTTCAAGACGGTAAGCTACCTTGCCAGCTCTTCCGATAATTTTAAATGGCCCGATAAACCTTGGGCTTAACTTCCCCTTCTTTCTAAATCTAATAACACCTTTCCATGGGGACACTTTTAGCATGACCATGTCACCGACTTGAAATTCAATTGGCCTTTTCCTTTTATCAACATACGCCTTTTGCCTGTCTTGGGCCGCTTTCAAGTGTGCCCGAACTTTATCGATCTTTTCGTTCGTGGCTCGTACTATGTCTTGGTGGGCGAGTTCACGTGGACCCACTTCACCCCAACAAACCGGGGTTCGACACTTCCTACCGTAAAGCAGTTCGTATGGTGCCATTTTAATACTAGATTGGTAACTGTTGTTATACGAAAACTCAACTAACGGTAGGTGAACATCCCAACTGCCTCCAAAGTCGATTATACACGCCCGTAGCATGTCTCCCAATATTTGTATCGTTCTTTCACTTTGCCCATCCGTTTGTGGATGGTACGCAGTGCTAATGAACAATTTGTTCCCCATTTGTTCTTGGAAATCACGCCAGAAATTTGAAGTAAACCGGGTATCCCTATCCGATACGATGGACACTGGCACTCCATGACGTGCTATGATTTCATTGGTATAGACTTTTGACATCTTTTCTGACGTATAAGTCTCACGAATCGGAATGAAGTGAGCACTTTTCGTCAGTCTATCCACCACTACCCATATGGCATCAAAACCCCGATTCGTCTTAGGCAGTTTGGTTAGCAGGTCCATTGTAATATGTTCCCACTTCCAAACCGGAATTTCTAACGGTTGGAGTTTACCATATGGTTTCTGGTGCTCCGCCTTGACTTGTAAACATGTCAAGCATTTTTCCACATATTTCGCCACGTCCCTCTTCATTCCGGGCCACCAATAGTTTTGTTTCAAATCATTGTACATCTTGGTCGCACCCGGATGAATTGAATAACGGGATTTATGAGCTTCATCAAGTAGAAGCGCCTTTACTCCACAGGTATGTGGGACCCATATCCTTCCGGATCGAGTCTTTAACCCGTGATTCCCATCCGACAAGTCTTTCAACTGTCCAATTATTCTTTCCTTCTTCCAATTCTCTTCTTTTACTGCTTCTAATTGCGCCTCTCGGATACGTTCAAGTATACCCGAGGTTACCACGAGTTGCATCGATCGTACTCGTATCGGGACATAATCCGCTTTTCTGCTCAGAGCGTCCGCTACCACATTTGCCCTTCCGGGGTGATAATGTATCTCACAATCATAGTCTTTCACCGTTTCCAACCATCGCCTTTGTCGCATATTTAACTCCTTCTGATCGAAGAAGTATTTCAAGCTCTTGTGGTCGGTGAATATGGTGCATTTTACCCCATACAAATAATGCCTCCATATTTTTAATGCAAATACCACCGCTGCCAGCTCAAGATCGTGCGTGGGGTATTTCTTCTCGTGTATCTTCAATTGTCTCGAGGCATAGGCTATTACCTTGCCCCGTTGCATCAACACGCAACCGAGTCCTGATAATGAAGTATCCGAATAAACCACCATGTCTTCGACTCCGTCCGGCAATGTCAGTACCGGAGCTTGAGTTAGCCTTTCTTTTAGCGTCCGAAACGCTTTTTCTTGATCGACTCCCCAAACAAACTTTGCTTTCTTTTGGGTTAACTTTGTTAGCGGCGATGCAATCTTGGAGAAATCTTGAATGAATCTCCTATAATATCCAGCAAGCCCCAAAAAGCTTCTAATTTCAGAAGGGTTCTTCGGGGAATTCCATTTTGACACTGCTTCTATCTTTGACGGATCCACCAATACTCCGTCGGCATTTATGACATGACCTAAAAATTGAACCTCTCGTAACCAAAAGGCACATTTAGAGAATTTTGCATATAACTTCTCTCGCCTAAGTGTCTCTAACACTTCTTGTAAATGGTGTGCGTGTTCAGCTTCATTTTTCGAGTACACCAAGATATCATCGATAAACACGATGACCGACTTATCTAACATTGGCTTGCAAACCCGGTTCATGAGGTCCATGAAGGCCGCGGGCGCATTTGTCAGCCCAAACGACATCACGAGAAATTCGTAATGTCCGTATCTTGTGCGAAAAGCCGTCTTCGGCACATCTTCCTCTTTGACCTTTAGTTGGTGATACCCCGACCTAAGGTCAATATTTGAAAACCAACTCGCGCCTTGTAGTTGGTCAAATAAGTCATCTATCCTCGGGAGCGGGTATCAGTTCTTTACCGTGAGTTTATTTAACTCCCGATAATCGATACACATGCGCATGCTCCCGTCCTTCTTTCTCACAAACAACACCGGCGCGCCCCAAGGAGACACACTCGGCCTTATAAACCCCTTGTCAAGCAAATCTTGAATTTGGGACATTAGCTCTTGTAATTCCGACGGTGCAAGTCGGTACGGGGTTTTTGCCACAGGTTTCGCGCCCGGAATCAATTCGATCCCGAACTCTACTTCCCGTTCAGGCGGTATCCCCGGTAAATCTTCCGGAAAAACATCTTCATAATCTCATACTACCGGTACATCTCCAATCTTCCGTGATTCTTTTTCGGTCTCATTTGCATAAATTATGAATGCCTTGCATCCTCGCTTCATGAGCTTTTGAGCTTTCAACATCGAACATACTATGGGGTTGCCTCGTTTTTCACCATAAATGGTGACGTGTTTTCCGCTCGGAGATGTTAGTTTTATCTCTTTGCGAAAACACACGACCTTTGCATGGTATTGAGATAGCCAATCCATCCCCACGACTACTTGGAATTCTCCCATCGACATCGGGATTAGATTTATCAAATATTCTTCATCATCGATGCTCAGTTTGCAATTTTCACATACATCACAAACAATAAAGCTTTTGTTATTACCTATCTCTACTTCTAAAGGCACAGGTAATTTGGTTAGAACAAATGAAGGATGTCGAATAAACCCATATGAAACAAAGGATTTATTCGCACCCGTATCAAATAACACGTGTGCGGGAAATGAATTTACAGCAAATATACCTGAGACCACGTCAGGTTCAACCTTTGCTTCTGCAGCAGTTAGTTGGAAAGATCTTGCCTTTGCTTTCGGGGCTTCACCCTTCGGTTCTTGCCCATCCTTCTTTCCAACCAGTTCCGGGCATTCCGACTTCTTGTGACCCGTTCGATAACAGTTGTAACAAACTGTCACTTTCTCCGGGCACGACATAGCCATATGTCCCGTTTTCTTGCATATGGGACAAGGCTTATCCTTGTAACGACATTCGCCCTTATGATTCTTCCCACAAATCTTACACCCCGATGTACTACCTTTAGCATCTGATTTCTTTGCTGATTCATTCGTTCTTGCTTTCTTGGCAGGGCTTGGATTCACATCTTGTGCCCTTCGTTCACCCCGTTCTATACTCTTCTTCAATTCAATCTCCCTTTCCCGAGCAGCGTTGACAATCTCGGTAAGGGTCTCGTACTTTGAAGGGGTTATGAACTCTCTATATTCCGCGCTTAGCATGTTATGATAATAATAGACCTTTTGCTCTTCATTCGTTATCAAATCATCACAGAACTTCATCTTGTCCATAAACATCCCCGTGATCTTGTCTATGGATTCACCTTTGTGTCTGAGTTGCATGAATTCTTCCTTGATTTTATTTATGACCGCCTTGGGACTATGGTGTTTAAGAAACGGCGTCTTAAACTCCTCCCAAGTCATGGCCTTAGCCGCTTCACTTCCAATCTCTTTCTTTTTGTTATCCCACCAATCTTTCGCTTGACTCCTTAGTTGACCCGTACCATAGGCTACGTAGTCTTCTTCGTCACAATGGGTTCTCTCGAATACCCCTTCGATGTCACTTAGCCATCGTTGGCACACTATTGGGTCAACCTCCCCATTATATATTGGTGGTTTACAAGCCATGAATTCCTTGTATGAACAAGGCTTTCGTCCTCCACGCTTTTCCTTTGCTACATTTGAATCATCTTCCAGCTTCTTGATTCTATCTTCTACTATTGATAAAATTGTGTTTTGAATTTTATCAATAAAGCCCGACAAACTGTTTTCGATCGCCTTACCAACCTCTTCGGCAATCACTTCCCTCACTTGTTCGGTGACTCTTGGCACCGCATTATCATTGCCTCCATCAGCCATCTCGATTTCTGAAATGTTTACATAGATTGTTAAACATTCCATTTATAACACATGCTTTACTTGTTTTGATTTAATCAAGTTCGTAACTTGATTTAATAATTCTTGTTTCTATTCAATCAAGTCCGTAACTTGATTTGATCCTTCTTGTTTCTATTCAATCAAGTCCGTAACTTGATTTGATCATTCTTGTTTCTATTCAATCAAGTCCGTAACTTGATTTGATCATTCTTGTTTCTATTCAATCAAGTCCGTAACTTGATTTGATCATTCTTGTTTCTATTCAATCAAGTCCGTAACTTGATTTGATCATTCTTGTTTCTATTCAATCAAGTCCGTAACTTGATTTGATCATTCTTGTTTCATGCATTTCTTGTTTTTTTGAGTGAACTTACACACTCTTTTCATGCGTATTGTTCATTTCTCATTCTATACATAGTACATAATTTATTAACAAAACAAGTTAATTCTTACCGGACGATCGATCAAGCTTGAACCGAACACTTATTGACAACCTTGAGCTCTGATTACCAACTTGTAACAACCTAATTTTTTTTTTGATTTTTAACAAAATATAATTTAAATACATGACTTTCATTTACAAAGATCATAAGTAACAAAGACCTTAATCAACTAGCGACTAAGTTAAAACGTTTCAAAAATTGTTTAAACATGTTTACAACCCATGAACAAAGTTTATATAAGATTAAGAACATAGCGGAAGCTTCAAAAGTCGTGTTCGGTTCTTCGACGTTGCTTGATCACCATCCGTAAGGTCCATCTATTTACCTAGGGTCAAAACCATTAACAAAATTAGTTTTGACATTTGACACGTAGTCTTAAACATAAGATCCAACATCAAAATTTAAGAAATAAAATAATAATATGTTTTCTGGTTGCACCGTAACTTACGGTGTGACCGTAAGTTACGGTGAATTATAAATGTTTCTGGTCACCGTAAACCAGAAGAGTTTTACCGTAAAAACATGACCCCTACCGTAAATTACGGTACTACCGTAATTTACGGTAGTAGCTGGAAATCCAACTCTTGTTTCGTTGTGGTTATTGTACACAAAACCCAATCTTTGGATTTCACTTCTCAAACAATATATACATTGTATTCTTGTATTTCTAACATTCTATATAATAACCTATATCAAAAAAAATCAAACCGTTATAATCCGGAGCATTACCATGTCTTGCTTGATTATTCGACCCGTTTGGCTCGTCTACGAAATTCCTTTCTTATGACGACAACCAACGAATTCTAAACAACTTTTGACCAGTTATTCAACTTAGCGTCATTACCGCTTTCTTTCATAACAACCTCTATTCCAAATTTTTCACTATGCGTAGTACGATAATCAAAATCTAATAAGTGTAACAAGTCAAGTTACATACCTTAGTGCACGCCCTTCAACCGTGAATCCCCACCGGCTTGTCCACTTGACGTTCCGGTATCTTGTCCTATAGAGTTCAGTTCATTACATGTTTAGAACTCTTTTCATATCATAATTCGCATAATACACCGGACATCATGATTATGCATTTAAACTTGAAATTTCATATTTTTAAGCCTTCATAGAGGCATTTCAACAAACACTTCATATGCAGAATTTTTTATATCTTTAGAAATCAACTTCTTAGCTTGCTAATTAGCTAACTTGACAACAATAGAGCCCTCCTATAGTGTTTTAAACATCATATCTTTCTGGAATCACTTTCAACAATCAAATTACACTAGAATAACCCTTCTTAACCCTAGTGTTCATCAACATCATGTAAAACCCATAACCCACCTTCAAGGTGTTCATGGAATTTTCTGAAATTGGACATGATTTTCATATGTAGTTGTCTAGGTTTCACTTCTAGTCACTACATCATCTCTAATCTCATCAAACAACACACATGCAACATCTAATCTTAGATTTCCAAAATCATGAGAATTTCAAACAAAGGATTAACACGAAATTTTTACATACCTTATGATCCTCTTGTGATGAGGATCGATAATCTAAACTCGGATTTCGTTTTGGATTAGAATTGCATCTTCAATTTAAGAGTTTTGTGAGATTAGGGTTCTTGGATTGGGGGTGTCGCCCCCCTGCTTCTTTCTGATCGACCAACACCTCAAATTGAGGTGTTTGGTTTATTTTTTTTTATTTGTTCCATTTAGTTTAGTTTTCAATTTAAACAACTATGGTCCCTCAACTTTGTTCAACATATAGTTTGGTAACTTTTAATCAAGTTATAAGCTATTTCTAGACTAGTTAACTAACTAGGTTACAACTCTTAGTTAGTAAACTCCCATTTATTTATACTTTTATAATTCCGATAATGTCTTATATTTTCGGGGTGTTACATAGGTGCAGCCTGGAATTTATCCAACCAATTCACACGTGAGCAATCAATGAGACAATGAAACAAAGACCGTTCATAAGCTTCATCAAGTTATAGCAAATCAACTTAAGGTTACCTTGGGTCGGGTTTCCTCCAAATGAATCTCCATGTCTATTACGCTAGGTACCGCCTGAGGCTCCAATGTGCTCAGCACGGTTTGCCTCGTACTGGGAAATGGCTTCAGAAATCCTTTCTTCCAGCAGGGAGTTCGATTCTTCTGCAGTCCTCGACATCGGCGGAGGAGGTGGTTGGTCAGAACCTCAAGTGTTCACAGCTCTCCTAGGTGCCATGTTCTTCCAAAACACAACACAACAGGGTTAGGTATTTGTCTGATACCATCATACTAGATAGTAGTAGAACATATACGTATACATATACACACATAAGCAATATCAAACACTCAACCAAACATATAAATCAATTCATACAGCAACAAGCTTGCATAAACAGATAAATACTGATGTGTCATAAGATATTCACCGAGTTTTTATACATATAAGGACAACTTGTTACATCATTGTTTGTGAAGAAAACAAAAATGCATAAGGGTTACATCGCCCAATAGTACAAGTTTAATACATATAAAAGACAAAATATTTTTCTTCACATTTGCGGTCCTTGTCTTCAAGTTATACCCAATACTCGGTTGTAGTCTTCATACCCAAAAATACTGCTCCATCAAAGTACCTGCAATGAAAAACCTAATGGGCTAGTGGAGAGGGTGGGGTGTAGGGAAGATCAAACTGCGAAGATGCGCCACTTCATCCTCGAGCTCGTGGACTCCACGGATGAGGAAGCTGACCTGCTTCTCTACAGTGAAAAACTGAGCAGTGTGATCCTCAGTAGGTGCCTGAACAGGTGGTGGCGGATATGTCGGTAGGGGTGAAGATGGCGGTGGAGGTGTAACAGGTGGTGGATAATCTGGTGGAGGAGGTCGTCTCGCATCGGCCTCATTCTCCAACTCGTAGACCCTACGACAAAGGATCTAAAACTGAAGCTGGAGTGATAGAAGGAAATCATCTCTAGTGTATCCAGCTTGATGTGAAGGATGGTATGTGTCGGATAATAGCATAGAATATGGAGGGAATAGACGGGGCGACTGAACGCGTGGACTTAACAACGGTGGGGGTATATGTGGATGACCAGAAGGATCTCCCCGTGAGTGGGAGGTGTATGTGGAAAGGCTGAAGCATAACGGATACTAAGTACACCACTAGTATGGTTCGTCGAGACAGGTCGACGTGAAAAGCTGTCACTGGCTATGTGAGTGGGAGTGTGGGTAGGTGTATGAGTCGGTGTAGGAACGTGAACAAGAGAATATGGTGCAACGGACGTAGCATCATCATCATCATCATCATCATCATCGGTAGGGTAAGCCCCTAGTCCAGCAGCTAGAAGGGCTGAAGAGGTCACTGACTCAAAAGAATCGGCAATAGAATCAGGGTCAGAATCAGAAGAGATGCCAATGACAGATACAATAGGTGATGCTACATCTACGATGGCGATGTCGAATACCTCACCATCACCCAGGTCATCGTCAATGTGATCTACCTCAATCAAAGGAACGTCGATATCATCGTCCAAGTCAACAAAAGTCCAATCCTCAGCAGGGATGGCAGCCAGGGGAACAACATGTATCGGGATGTCTAATGATGAGCTGATCATGAATAGGCATAGGAAAAGCGAGAACGTCATCAATGAACGGAATGTCGTCACCAAAGTCGGGTAAAGCAGAAGGTTGGAAATCATCAAGGTCATCGTCATCAGATATAAGCTCGGGATCAGTCTCTGAGTCGGAAGTAAAGATCTCAGGAGCTGGTGCGATCTCGTTGTCGGAAACAATAGCCATGGGATTATGCTGCTCTGATATACCACTACTCTCAGATGAAGACATGTGTACCTGTAACATAATAATCACAACATATGTACATATATTAATTATTACTACTTAATTAATATATATAGTTACACACAAATAAGCAAATAGTCCCTAGTTGAAGTTAAGTGCTACCCCGGTGCACCCTAAGTCTCGTAGTGTCCTTACTTGACTCTTTTGAAAACAAGTTCAGGTAGTGGATGTCGCGGAAAGTTTTATGCATTGAAAAACTTTTGAAAATTTGTTTGCGTGAGAGGATCCTAAGGATTGTAGTCCAGACTCGAGAAGGAATCCTGGTTCACTACAATAAAAAGCTCTGATACCAATCTGTCACACCCCTTTCTAAGGCGGAAACACGAGGCGTGATCTGAAAGGTTCTCATTGCATACGAATAGTAAACATACTACATGAATGTAAAATAACTCCAAATTTCCATTGATAGTTCATCATCCAAACAAAAGTTAAGTTTAACGTTACAACACGACATAAGATAATTTTTTAAATAAGTATACAACACCATTTCAAGAACAAATATCAAGGTTTTGTTCATTATATCTCCGCAAAAGGCGAGATATAACAAACAAATCCTACAAAAGTGTAGCACCTCATAAAATCACGACCAATATAATAAAGACACGTGTTATGGACTTTAAACGTGTAAGGAATTGAATCTGGGGGACTAAAATTGTCAAATAATGTAAATATGCTAGTAAAAGGATCCAAAGTGTCAACATGCCATTCTTGGGTCTCTGATTGACCTCCTACGACGTTCGTATTCTTTAATGAATAATTTGTTGAACATTGGAAGTCGTTTGTGCTTAAATTAAGGATCTTACGAAGCATAGGGGTTAAAAGTGTCAACATGTTGAAGGTAACCTTTGAGTGACCTTTTAACGAACCCAAAAACATTGTAATAATTGTATATTTTGCTCTCAAGAATATTGGATATTAATTTTGTGGAGTTTCGAAGAAAACAAGACTTTTCGAGGGATCGTATAACTAACCGGGAGCTTAACAAAGTTAGTTTATGACCCAAGGTCCTAAAAAGTTAACTATGGGGGTCATAGGTGCAATAAATAGAAGTTAAATAAACTTATTATGGACCAGGGACCAAAACTGCAATGTTTAAAAGTTATTTTCCGGTGACAAAGGAGCCACGCGGCCCGCGTAGACTTCTTATAAGTCTTACGCGGCCCGCGTAAGAGTGTCAGATGCAGAAAAGCATGACAACTGCATGTTCAGCCAGTTCCACCGCCTTTGCATGCCTGAATTCGATACCAGGGACTGTGCCAATGGTTTTTCATGCACTAGGGACACCTGGTAACATCTGGGATCAATGTAGGGGCATGTGGAATGATCTTGCGAAGTGGAATTTGCTATATCAGGCCCTTGTGTTTCATTGTTCATTTACATATTCTCAACTTTAGTTCACAACTCACTCTCTGAAGTTTCTTGGAGCTCTAGGAAGCTTTCCTCAGTTCATAATTCGTGCTAAGAGTTACTGTAAGCAATCTTAGCCTCTCTAGTTTAAGTTTTATTAGCTTAATGACCGAAAGTCAAAGCTATCGTAATTAAGCTTTGACTTAGTGATTAATAACTAATGGTCCAACCATTATTCGAATTGAAAGTGGCTATAAGTTGGTAATTATGTAGGTAATAAACCCTTAAAAGGGGACCTACTGATTTCCACTCTAACTTAGTCAATTGTCTGGTCAAACCTATTAATAAAAAGTCAACAGAATCTATTTTTGCAAATAAATTCATAACTAGCAATGTAGAGGTTATGGAACATGTTTACACACTAAAATAATTTGTTAAATAATATAAGAACATGTTTAGGCATGTTCAACCCGACAATTCTGAGTTTAAGCTCGGTTCGCAACCGAAAGTCGCAAAAGTAGATTTTTTCTTTGACTTTCAGTTCTGACCCGATTTAGCTTGTTTTAGATATGCCTTAAGGTTCCCTTAGGACCATATTATGTGTTAGTAAAACCCTCTGAGGTTATGCTACATGGTTCCTTAATAATCTGAATCATTTGCATGTTTTCGTTAAATGCTTAAATGTTGACCATAATGCCCTTTTGATATTAAAACGATATTTTTTAAAATGTGAGAGGACAAAAACCTTTATTAATGATTTATAAGCATGTCCTAAAAAAATTACATTAGTTTATGGTCTATATTAGGAGTTATGCTCAATATCGTAAATTGAAAGCTTTTTATTAATTAAACGGCATTTTCGACATAAAACCTATTTAAAATCAAATTTTGACACCAAAATTTCTACCCACTGATGTGATATAATATTTATGGATTTTTGGAAATTTTTATTAAATTTTAAACCGATCATAACATAGGGTTCTTGCATTGACTCGGTAATTGACGGTTATTCCATTTTTGCTAATAAAATGAGTTTTACACATCCTTTACATATCAAACATTTTCCTACTGATTTTATACAATAATTAAATTATTTTAAATAGTAGAGGCTTATCAAAATCTCATATTTTCTTAATCAACCCGAATACCGTCAAATATCGACTTTTATGCGATTTAGGCTCGTAGTATGGTTTAAAACCATATTTAGCACCTAAGACTTGTTACCTACTGATGTTATGAATAAATTTTTATACTTAAACAGTAAGTAAAAGTTTCAAACTCATAATCCAAATTTGTGTAACACCTCGTAAAGTCACGTCCAATGATGTATTGACATGTGTAATAAACCCTAATAAAGTCAAACGTTGACTATGAAGGACTAATCTTGCGAAAAATCAAAAAAATTGATTATGGAAGGACTGGAAGTGTTAACATGCTTAATATAAGTCTCTGAATAACCTCTTACGATATTCATATTCACAAATGAGCCACTCGTTGATCAAGAGTAGCCGTTTGCGTATTTAATTGAAAGTTTGTGCGATGAAGGGTTAAAAGCATCAACATGTTAATTCTTACCTCTGAGTGACCTTTTAACAAACTAGGAGCTTCATGAAATTTGATTATACTCTCGGGAATGCCAATTATTGGCCGTCAGAGGCTTTTATGCCTTTAAGTGACGTTACGCGTAACTTTGCAAGTTTAAAGGGTTAAAAGTGTCAATATGTTTAATTATACCTATGAATGACCTTTTTATGAACCCGAAGCATTGTGATGTTTAATAATACTTTCAAGAATGCCTAATATGGATTAGATAAGGCTTCAATGCTATTAAACGATGATATACACAAGTTTGCGCATTAGAGGGACTAATTGCGTCAAACTGCAAAAGTATACCAATCCGTATGGTATCGAACCTTCCGGAATATGATCATAAGTTAAAAATGCCCTAAATATCCTTTATATAGCTTAGAAATAGGCTTTGAGGTGTTTGGTGTGCAAAAATAAACTTATTTGATCAACAGGGACTAAAAGCGTCAAAAAGTGCATAAGTTTGCATTTTCGCGCATATCTTACGTTCTAAATATATTCAGACATCCAAACAATTTATGTAATCATTAGCATATTTTATTTTAGTGTTTGGCCTGATAAAATTCCATTCGTCGTGTAATTTGGATCGTTTTTCGCGTCCGTTCGTGTTTCGTCGTAATTAGCCGAACAACACAACCGTACGGCCAAATAAACCGACATCCGAGATATTTTTGAGCATGTTTTATGTTCCCTATGTTTAGGCATCAATTTAGAGACTTGAAATGGGGTTAACGGGGTTTAAACGCATAAAAAATGGCTCAAAAGTGTTGCAGGGACCAAACCTGTCAATTATTGAAACTTTCTGGGAGCTGGCACATGGTGGCGCGGCGCCAACACTATAGGGTTTTGCCGTGGCGCGACGCCACGGCCTCATCTGGGCAGAAACTTCATTTTTGCAACCAGGTTGAATTTCAGGGGCCTAAGTGTAACTTTTCTCAATACCGTGTGATGGTTTTGGACACCCCTACTATTCCAAAACCATGTGCCTTATGTGTAAGGTCCAGATCGAAGCTCAATTATCGAGTAACGATCCTAACGGTTCTTGAAATCCTATAAATACCCACTAGTTTTGCTCTCATTTCTCACACTTGATCTAAATTGCTCTAAGTTGAAGCTTTATGCTTCATACCTGAGTATTCTAGATCAATATCATCCTTGCTTGGAACCCTTGTAAGTGCCCTCTTATGCCTAGTTATTTTTATTTGGCTTAAAAGCCGAAAAGTTAAGTGTTTGCGATAAACGCTTTGACTTTTAAACAGTCGAGCCATTGTTCGCAACGAACATGGCTACGTGATCGTAATTAGGTAGGTATTAAACCCCTCAAAAGGGCACCTCCTAATTACCACGTTTGCTTAGCTAATTGTCGGGTGAAAGTAATCAAAATAAAAGTCAAGCGAGTCGGTTTTTAAATAAAATTCATAACTAATGATGTAAAGGCAATAAAATCAGTTTTGTCACTTTAATAACTTGTTAAATATAAATTGAACATGTCTAGGCATGTTCAACCCGACAATTCTAAGTTTAGTCTCGGTTCGCAACCGAAAGTCGCAAGAGTTGACTTTTGCATTGACTTTCAGTTCTGACCCGATTTAACTTAGTTTAGATATGCCTTAGGATTCCTTTAGGACCGTATTATATGTTAGTATAACCCTCCAAGGTTATAAAACTTGGTTCCTTAGAAATCCTAGTTCAATGCATGTTTCTGTTAATTGCCTAAAAGTTGACCATTATACCCTTTTGATGTAAAAACGAGATTTTTGAAAATATTAGAGGACAAAAACCTTTATTACTGATTTATAAACATGTCCTAAAAATTTGACATCAGTTTGTGGTCTAAATTAGGAGTTATGTTCAATATCGTAAATTGAAGCCTTTTTATTAATTAAACGACATATTTGATATAAATTCTATTTAAACTCAAATTTTGACATCAAACCTTTTACGTACTGATGTAATATAATATTTTGGGATTTTTGGAAATTTTTATTAAATTTTAAAATGATCATAACATAGAGTTCTCGCATAGGCTCGGTAATTGTTGATAACGCCCTTTTTGCTAATAAAATGAGTTTTATTCATCCTTTACATATCAAACCTTTTTCTACTGATATTATATATTACATAAGTTATTTTAAACAGTAAAGGCTGATCAAAATCTCAGATTTTCATATTTAACCCTAATACCGTCAAATACCGACTTTTATGCGATTTAGGCGCATAGTATGGTTTAAAACCATATTAGACACCTAAAGCTTGATACCTACTGATGTTATGAATAAAATTTTATACTTTAACAGTAAATAAGAGTTTTGAACTCAGATTTCCAAAATTAACCCATAAAGCATATGTTAAATGACCAAAATGCCCCTACGGTGTATAATTTGGCAATAAATGATAAATTTCACATATGTGAGATATCTTATTGATATAACTTGATAAAATAAATATTGTTACTGATTATTTAGGCCAGAAACTCAGATTATTATTTTATAAACATTAAAATGACCAAAATACCCCTACGGGGCATAAATTGGTTTTAAATTCGTTTTGGGCATAATGGAAGGTATCCTAGTAATATCACAACATATTTAAGGCATATCAACTTGTGAAACATGTTCATGACTCATTGGTTACCCGTTATGCATCTTTCGCGTTCGGTACGATTTATGTAACTAGTTTGTATAAATTAACCGAAACAGGTCAAACCTTATCATTTTCACTTCAAAATTCAGAATGTGTTTAGTTTACCCATATTATACAAGCCTCCATACTTGTCGGGTCTAAATAACACTCTAATTCGGTCTTCGCTTAATCTTGCGTATTGAACCGTAAACCTTTCCTTAAAACTAACCGCTCTAAGTTACAACTTAAATAAGACCCGTTAGGAATCTAATAGGTTAATAAAACCTTCGTTCCAGATTGAGAGCCCCAGTAGAGGTACTTGTGCTTGCTGATTAGAATATACGGTTGAGTATAAATTGCATTTTAAGCTCAGGTAAATACTTTTAACTTATTTTTCCGTTATACGGGCTTGGGATACGGTATTATAAAAATACCGCTTGGTCGGGTGTAGAAACCTTTTAATCGGAGATGATTAAATTGCATAATCCCGTTTTAATTAGTATTGCTTGATAACAAATAACATTGGGGGTTAATGACCGTGTCCTGGATATCCTTGGCTCATTTAAAAAGTGTAAATGGCCACAACTTAAGCACAAGGTGTAGGCATAACACCTCCTGTTGCGTATGTAAAAGATAAACTCACTCGTGAGGTAACTTCTTGTGAGTTATATTTGTGGTGTGTCGATTAATCTTGATCGGTTTGTTTAATCACCGGCCCTAAATGTTGGACAAACATGTAAATTTGATACAAGATTGTTATTAATATAATTGTCCCAAGATATAAAAAGAATATTTGTGCCTTGTGCATTTAAATCAATTTTCATAAAGATTTTCAAAAGAGTCAGTTAATTGTATTTAACAGTGTAAACTGACGTATTTTCCAAAAAGGTGAAGTGACAGGTGCTATACGTAAATTGGCTAGGAGCTCAGGGTGTTAATAAAGGAATCTTGCAAGTTCTTAACGTCTAAAGTCTGTTGAGCAGTGTTTATATTTCCGTTTTAAGATCCGCATGTGGATCCATCTTACAATCCGTTTGTAATATTCAATGTTACTTTTGAATCGATTTGTAATATATTTACTTTAGACTTTTGCTGTGCATTGAACTGTGATTATTTGACTATGATGATATCAACTACGTCACGATACTCCCCACCGGGCCCACCGGTAACGCGTGGAAATATCGGGGTGTGACAGGTTGGTATCAGAGCCAACATTGAGTGAATTAAACACTAGCCTTTTGTGTTTAATCTCAATAACACAGTAGCACATTCCTTAACTTCCGAGTCTAGACATGAACTAGGAATGATC
This sequence comes from Helianthus tuberosus, assembly GCA_030545235.1. Lineage (NCBI taxonomy): Eukaryota > Viridiplantae > Streptophyta > Magnoliopsida > Asterales > Asteraceae > Helianthus > Helianthus tuberosus. The sequence continues at coordinate 168,704,593 of CM060360.1, forward strand.
TTATCCATGATATATGTATACATTGTTTTCGATATTTATGCATCTCAGGATCGTGTCGCCGAGCAAAGCTGCCATTGGTGGAGGCTCTCTAAATCCGAAGTTTAAGAATGTAAAGCTTCGTACTACAGCTCGAATTAGCATATGACCAGTATGAAGAAAGGTCCTTTTGAACCCATTAACCATATTTCAAATTCTGTATCCAAGACTTTTGAAACCTCAAGTGAGAAGCCAACATCGGAGGAGTTCATACCAGCTGTCTCTGAAACTCCCGCTCCAAAGATAATACATATGGACCCAAAAGGACTCATATTTCTTACCTCCAAGTCTTGGAATCCCAAACTTGGATTATACCTGTCCTGACCTTATTCATGACTCATATTATTCATTAACCATAGAATCCTTGGATTCCACTTTTGCAAAGATTTCCTAATATAGAAGATTTTGACTACCCACAAAAACCTTCAGTACCCGTACCGCACTCAGAGAACCAAGGAGAAAACTTTCAGAAATAGGATGAAGAAGGAACTTCCTTGTTATAATTCATTTCTATAGTAGTCCATATAAGGACATATATATCTTTTAAGTCCCTGTGTGGGCAAATTTCCTTGTTTAAAGACCCGTGTAGGGCAATTATTGTGATTCTTTAGGACTTTCTATGAAAAGTTCCTTTTGGAAATTTACTTTGGTATTAAACAGTATACGTATGTATTATGTCCTAAATCAGAACGTCATTTCAATTTATGATTGCTCTGCCATTATATATCAAAGAAAATCTTAAAGGTATAACCAAGCTTATATGTCATTTTCGACATAGCTAAAATGGTAAAGCCTTTTTAAGATAATAGATCCTTGTTAACACCTAAGAATGTGTTAACACTCTTGACAAATGTGGTTCGAGAAAATCATAATAGTCATCTTTATATTGGATTCTTTCAATTTCCTATCTAGCCTAGTGATTTAGAAATCATGGCTCAAATCATCAGATAAGATGATCATATCATAAACATCCCTTAGTGATGAAATGCCTATGGGCTATATCTATTGTCCTAAAAGACAAAAGACAGTTGTAGTCTTTGACTCTCTGTCAAGAAAGGTAATGAACTACGTTCAAACCTTAATGCCTCGATCCTATAAGATCATGGCTTACAAAATTCAAAACTGTCCTCGTGACAAGGCCTTTTGTGCCATTTCAATATCCTTAATAGCTTATAGCTGGATTAATTATAATGAAAATTTAAAATAAACCTGATTATCAAATTAACCAAATATGGTCTATTAATACCATGGTTAATAATCATCGAAGATGATGATTCCAAAATATACTCCTAAGCAAAATTATTGACTATTGTTTTATAGAAAACAAGCTTCAGCATGCCTGAATCAGATGACGTAAGCAGTTATTCCAATATGAGGAGTAACAATACAAGGATGAAAGTAACGGCTGCAGAATTACAGACAATGATAGATAAAGCTGTCACTCAAGCCATTGACAGGCAGTTTAAAGATTCAAGTGGTGATCATAGTGGGACCCAATCTGTGCCTCACATAAAACCACCTCCTAAGATACATACGTCTTATAAGAATGATTCTCATCATTCTTCAAATCAGAGAAGTGTTCCATCCAGACAAATTGTGCTCAATCAGGAGCCACATGTTAAGACCTGCTCCTATAAATACTTTGTCTCTTGCAAACCAAGGGACTTCACATGAGAAAAAGGAGCCATCGATTGTATGACATTGCTGGATGAGATGGACACAGTAGTAGACATCAGTGGTTGTGCAGAGCAGGATATTGTGAAGTTTGTTTCACAATCATTCAAAGGAGAAGCGTTGGCTTGGTGGAGATCATTGATCTAAGCCACAGGGAAGATCCTACTTTATAACTTGTCTTGGGATCAATTTGTTGCACTGATCAAGGAAAACTTCTGTCCTCAGCATGAGGTAGAAAGGATAGAAACAGACTTCTTGACTCTGGTCATGAAGAATTTAGATTGTCGGGCATATGTGACAAGTTTCAACACTATGTCCCGCCTAGTTCCCTATTTAGTCACCCCTGAACCTAAACGCATAGCGCGTTTTATTGGAGGCCTAGCACCAGAAATTAAGGGAAATGTCAAGGCATCTAGGCCTACCACATATAGGTCCGTGGTGGACTTATCCTTATCTCTCACTTTAGATGCAATCAAGAATAAGCCTGTTAAGACTTCTGGCGAGGGGAAAAGGAAAGGAGAAGAGGAAAGCTCTCATCAATCTAACAAGAAGAAGAAGGGAAGTTCTGAGCACAGGAAAGATTCTGAGTTTAGGAAAAACTCGAGCCAGTCTACTAACAGACCCAAATGCAGTAACTGCAGAAAGAAACATTTTGGAAAATGTACGATTGACCCACGTGCTAAACTGTGTGGAATTAGCAAGACCAAGGGTCACAAGACTTTAGATTGCAAGGAGTTGAAGAACGCGACTTGTTACAACTGTAACGAGGAAGGGCACATCAAAACCAACTGCCCAAAACTTATAAAGAAACCTGGAAAGGCCAAGGAAACAAACGCGTGAGTCTTCCAGATGAACACCCAGGAGGCAGTACAGAATGATAACATCATACCAGGTACCTTTCCTTATCAATGATGTTTATGCGGGAATTTGTTTGATTCTGACACAGATAAGTCTATTTTGGACAATAAATGTTGTAAACTGTTGTCTCCACCTGATTAGGACTCTAGACATATAACGCGAGGTAGAAATTGGTCGATGATACTTTAGAGACCGCTTCAACAATCTTAGATGGATGCTTTATATCCATTAGGAATCACTCTTCTCAAATATCCTTATGGCAAGCCTTCAAGCCATCCAAAATCAGCAATATAATAAAGACAGATGTGACATTTTGATCCCCTGTCGAAAAGGTGATGGACTAGGTCCAAACCTTAAATGCCCTTAATGGTCTTGTTATGGCCTAGGCTAAGTATAATTGATATATATATATATATATATATATATATATATATAAATAACATTCATTAAGAAAGTTCGTACTACATTAGCCTGTATGGTTTAATGATACCATGGTTAGTATATGTTAGGTCATCGGGATGATGAATAGCTATTGTTGGATTGCAACTAAGTAATTGTTTCATTTGGTGTTAGGAACCAAGTTGTAGGTCCCTTAAGTCGTATGGATCTTTCACAGAATTGTCAATCTAGTCAAGAGTGCGGAATCCTCTTGATCAGAATATAGCAGAAAACGTGTAGGAACAGAAATCAGTAATTCACTTTCAAACCGGGTTTCTATTGATTATCGATTACAAGAATTACAATCAATCAAACCCTAACCAACTCTCCAAATTCGTCCAAGACTATAGCCTCTCACGAAGTCTCACACACAAACTGTTTTACACTATTAGATAATTCTTTATTTAATTTTTCATGAAAAGCAATTCAAGACGATTACCAGTATGTTTGTCCACTTAAACAAAATGCATGAACATTTCAAGTACCATTACCGTATGATATGTTAAGGTAATATTATTTCTGATATACTAGTGTGTCCCACTTCAGGATATACCCCCGCGATCAAGGTATGCACAAAGATTTATCATAGTAGGTGAGTATACTGAATTCATCCGTTTTGTTTTTCAACGTTTAGATAATTGGTGATCAGGTCAGTACTTCTATACAGCAAAGAGACCAAAATATCTAACGAGGTCTAAGGCAAATACCATTTTTGGTACGATTTATGCTTTTTGCACATTTGAATAACTCTCTATGAGAGCTTCTTCATTTTCAGGGTTTTGGCATTTTTAGCTCTTTTAAGATATCCTGGTTGTGCCTAGGTCAGCATGTATCTGGATGCAGCAGAAGGACAACCCTGATATCCCCAGATGAAATAACAGTATAAAGACCCAAAACTTCAGATTTTGGCAATCTATCAACGCAAGATTTAAGGTCATTAAACCATACACCACTGATGTGTTCCCCACTCATATTCAGTTCATTTAGTTTTATATCACATTGGTAAGTTGATTATTTCATGCTTTTTGCGTACTGATACATCGTATGATGAACCTGCTATCACACTTATGCAATTTAATTCAGTTTCAGAGTGACAGTCTAACTTGCCGATGTACTATCATTTCTTCTTTTTCACACAGTGATAACTCATTTTTGATTTTCTATTTTTTTTTATTTTTCATTTTTCAATGTTTTTGGATTTTGTGGTTTTCTTTTTTCTTTTTTTTTTTTAAGAAAAACAGGAAACTATTTACAAAATTCTTATGAAAAACCAGTTATTCAGGATTCTTCATCCCGTTGAGTTCGACTAAATGTTCAAAGCGAGCCCTGTCAAAAGCTTTGGTATAAAGATCTGCCAGGTTATCTAGTGTGTCGACTCAGCACTTTGAACTTCAATTCAAATCAATTAATATATATATATCATCAATCTCACATCCCCTTTCATGTGCCTAGAGCAGCCATTATCAATATACCATAAGTTGATAATTCTCCTTAGCAGCTCCTGCACACACCAACTAAGAAATTAGTTAGATTGGGGGACCCAAGCCTTAATGGTCTTGGGTCGTCCAAATTCACCAACTACTGGAACATCCATCCAATATCCATTACTCCTAACTGGAGTCTTGGATCTCAGACCTGTTGATGGAATTTGATTTTGATTTCCACTAGGTCTATGGTCCTGAGGGTTCCTATATGTATTTGGACTATCTGACCTTTGGAAATTTTGATTTTGATACCTTGAGTTTTTATTCCAAGAAGCTTGATTGTTATAATTTCTAAATCCATTGTTATAAAAAGTTCGACCACCATTACTCTGGTATCGATTTTGATATTGACCTTGACTTCTGAAATTATTTGAATTATAATTGTTCATTCTTGGTGAACTACTTCTAGGTCTCTCATATCTGCCTGGTGGAGATCTAGGCTGAAATCTTGGTTGATTTCTTTGAAAACATGGAACTTGTGGAGTTCCTGTTCCAGCCTTATCTACACCAACAACAACATTCTCTGGTTGCTTAGGAGCAGATTTCTTTGGAGAATTTGCAACTTTCTCCTCATTATCACCTTTCTTCTCAGGTGATTTCCCTCTCTGTTTCTCACTAATTTGTGCTTCATTCTTTTTGTTAGGACAGCAGCTAGCTACATGTCCCTTTATGTAACACCTGAAGCACGATCTCCTTTTCAAAGACTTCTTAGCTGGAGTCTTTGAGGTAGATCCCTCATTAGATAATGATGCATTGGAAGAATTTGGTTCAATTTGCTTAATTTTAGACTTTTCTATGTTCTTATTTTTAGCAAACTCTACATTTGATTTGTTTTCAATAACAGTGGTTTCATTTTTCATATCACTACCTTGAACAAAATTAATCTTTTTAACAAAAGTTTGATTTTTGCTCTTAGGAGGTGAATTTTTCTTTTTCAAATGTTCCCTGTTATTGTTCTTCTTAGCATTATCACTCTTAAACCCCTCACTTTGACTTGCTGTAGATGCAAAACTACTTGGTGCAGTTGACATAAAGTCTGTTAGCTCATCTTCATCAGGCAGGAAAGAATAGTCATGACTAAGAGGAGGTGGAACTTCATTAAAGCCCTGGAAGCCCACACTAGTCTTTTCATTACTCTTCTTTAACCCACCCATCATGTGTTTCATTACAAAAGACGAATCTCTGAATTGACTTAATTTCTTTTCAAGTTCAACAATTTTGAGTTGTGCATCTGACAACTCTTTGCATTTTTCAGAAATCTCTTTTGTTTTCTCAGCCATCATGTCATGAGCTAAATCTATTACTTGAAGTTTTTCATTTATCTTGCATGTTAAAGCTTCAATTTCACTTTCATAACCTCTTATCTTCTTCAAGTATGTATGTTCGTTCCTTTTAGCAAAAAAAGTTTGACTCTTTTATGTTCGACATCTCGCTCACCAGACTTTGGTTTTGTGTTCTCAACCTGTCAACCTCACCCTGTAATTCACGACACCTCAAACACACAGAATTAGATTGTACCTCTTTCTCATGAACTTCTGTAGTTTGATCAGCAACGACCTGTTCAGCTTCACTCTCTTTCTCTACTTTAGCATCCACTTTTGCTTCAACATTCTCCACTTGAGCTTCAGCATCACTCACAGTAGATTCAGCCTCATCAACTTGCACTATCTCTGCCATGAATGCCTGAGTGGCATGCTCATTATCTTCCACATGAGCACTCCAATTATTTGACCCTTCTCGTGGTGTAGAGTTCACAGCTTTATTCCTTTTGACATCTTCATTTGATACCTCTTTTCTAATGCATCCCACATATCCTTTAAATTTGTGTACTTTTTGAAGGTATGCTTGATGCTATCAGGTAAGGACATCTTTATTGCAGCCAAGGCTCTCTTTTCAGCCTCATACATCCTTTTATCATTCTCTTGCATGTTCACATACTCTGTTCTACGTGGTCTGCCCTCATAATAATGTGTAGGGTTTGTGTACCCATCTTCAATACATATCCACATGCGTGTGTCCTGATATTCAATGAAGGATTGAAAACGATCCTTCCATGTCAAATAATTCTCCACCTTCATCATCTTTGGTGGTTTGTTGGTAGTGCCAACCTCATGCTCCATCTTCAACAGCTCATTCAAAGTAGACATGTTTGACATTTTAACATTGCAGACAGATAAAATCATACAAAATGTTTCTGAAAACAGTGGTTACCAAATTACACCGTTAGAATCGTCTCGAAAAGACGAATCCAATGATATCTAATGTCGAAAACCGAATTCGGGATTTTCCAGAGTTTTTTTTTGTCCTAAAAATGCAAGGAATTTAACGGCGCAAACGGTTTTGTCAAACGAGCTACGGATCAATTTCTGTTTGCAAAACAGTCAAATTTTATCGACGCTTGCCAACTGAAATTCCACCACTTTAATTAATTTCGCTGCCTTAATTTCGCTGGTCAATTTCACTTAATTTTGCTAGTCAATTCAAGTTAATTTCGCAGGTCTATTTCGCTGATCAAGTTCACTGGTCAATTTCGCTGAAATGTCAATTTCGCTGCAAATTCGCTGGTCTATTTTGCTATTACGACGACCAGTAAATTCTCCGAAAACCGTAATAATTTCGCTGAGGAAAATTATACGGTTACCAAAGTCGCCTTTGGATTTCAAGTTCGCCGACAAGTACTCATGTCAGTTAAATTCGCAGGTCCAGCCAATTTTGCTGGTCTGTAAATTTGGAAATTCAATCTTCTCAGAATTCAGCAGATTTTGTATCAATTTCCAGCAAAATCGAACAAGCAAATCAGTAGACTTTTGGAAAAAATTTGATGAACCTAATGAAGAACACGAAGACAGTCTCCGAATCTTCAAGGAATTCAGCCAAAATTTTTTTCCAGAATCAACAAAGTTTTCCCAGAAATCCTGCAAAACAGCAAAATCAAACACACAAACTGATCAAATACAAACAAATTCGCAGAAGATTATCAAAAACTCAAAAATTTCGAAAACCCTAATTTCTCAGTTTCAAAAATTTTCGAAAAACTTCCTGTTTCTGCAGAACACAATTCTGAACCAAGCCTTCAAGAGCCTAACGCTCTGATACCAATTGTAGGTCTCCTTGAGTCGTATGGATCTTTCACAGAATTGTCAATCTAATCAAGAGTGCCGAATCCTCTTGATCAGAATATAGCAAAAAATGTGTAGGAACAGAAATCACTTTCAAACCGGATCTTTATTGATTATCTATCAAGTGATTACAATCAATCAAGACCCCTAACCAACACAATTTCGTCCAAGCTGTATTGCTCTCACGAAATTCCTCACAAACTCTGTTTTGGCTGATTTACCTAAACCCTAAAGCCTAACCTTGTTTATATAACACAAGGTTTGCTACTTGGGCTAGAGATTCCTACATGGACAAAGCCCAATTCGTCCCCCTAGACCCAAACTGGGTTTTGTTAGCCCAAACTCTATTATCTCACTATTACAAAGCTAAACCCGCTAACTGTTTATCGTTTAACTAATTACAAGATATCCAAAGACCAAATCTAAGTTGTTGTCACAAATATGCACCAACACAAGTCTCGAGTATGACAAACTCGGATAAGACAACCGTCAATAGCGCCATTGATGATGCGATGCATGCTAATGATGCTACAATTGTGAACCTCAAAATTGACAAAGATGTTCTCCAATCTATGATAGACGCAGCTGTTGGAAAAGCTGTGGAAAGGTCGTGAAAAAGTTCAAAGAGCCCAATGCTACGTGCTCCAAATCCCATTTAAGACTACACTCCCTTACTCACGAGAAGGATCTTGTTCATACCTCGGATGCAAAGAATGAACTAAAAAGGAAAAGGAAGGAAGATAACCCCCAGACTTCTAAGAAAAAGGGTAAGCTTGAGTTCAATAAGAACAAACAAAGGTCTGACAAGAAACTTGTATGCAAGACCTGCAAGAAGCGCCATCTCGGGAAATGCATATTTGAATCCCAGCCTCTACCTTGTGGGATCTGCAAGTCTAAGGAACATAAAACCTTGGATTGCAAGAAATTGAAAGATGCAACCTGTTATGGTTGCAACGAGAAGGGGCATATCAAGACTAACTGCCCTAAGAATCAGAAGAAGCCTGAAGAGTCTAAGAAGACCAATGCTCGGGTCTTTCAAATGAATTCTCAGGAAGCCATTCAGAATGACAATGTGACACCAGGTACATTCCTTATCATTTATCAGTAATATAAATGCTAAGAGTTCTGTTTTGATTCGGGTACCAATAAATCCTTCATAAATTATAAGTATAGCAAACTTCTAAAATATTCCATAAAAACCCCAGAGATTAAGTGTAAGGTAAAACTTACAGATGAAAATCGTAGGAACCATTTCTTCCATTCCTGTCAGAAATCTTCATTCGTAAAGTTCTAAAGTACCCTCTCTCCAGATGATGTACGCCAGTATATGTTAGTTTGATATCTTTTTAATTTCTATCAATTACGTATACCAGACTGTATGATAAAGCGCCATATAAGGATTGGTGTATCTTAATATGTTCCATAGATTGCTTCCATGCCTGATCAGTATGGAGGTTTAATGCATGGAACCACTAAGATATCCCAATGGTCATATTGTACTAAACTCAACTAATGGTATTCAAAGAAGATATCCAGAATGGAATTGTCCAAGTAAGTGTCTCTGATTAAGGAATCCGTTGACTCGTAAAGTAAATGTGTCACTTATCTGACACAGGAAATGATAGATGAACTGGAGCCTGAGATTTGGAAAATCTCTGTAACCTCCTTGTGTCTTGATTATCATCTCCAAAGACTACCCTGTTTACCTCCTGAAAGGCAAGTAGAGTTAAGATTTATATCCCGCATAGGGCTGCATTATTGTGAAATCTCCAGGACGACTAGTACCATCATTGGAAGAATCGAAACCCTAATCAAATGTATTTTAGATAAAGGTTCTTAAAGCCTAATTCAAAATTTTGAGAATCTCGGTATTATAAATTAAGAAAGACGGTTCATTATGCTTATGCATTGTTTACCGCAACCCTATTTAGGCAACAATTAAGAATCGCCATCAGCTGCCCAGGATCGTCGATTTGTGCGACTAGCTGTAAGGATTAGCTATTCCTTAAGATTGTTTTTAAGAAGTGGTTGGAATAACCATCTCACCTTAAATAAGCTTTTCTATAATAAATGTTATATAAGTATCAAGGCTGCTCCTTTAGAAACCTTGTATTGATAGAATATCGAGCGTCCGTTTGATGGACAGAAGTTTGGTAAGTCCGAATTAGCAGGACCTGAAACTACCTTGGAAACAATGAATAAGATCATTCAAATTTGTAATTGTCTGAAAGTTGCCAGTAATCGGCAGAAAATCAAGGATTGATGAAAGTCTCAACCCTCTTAAGTCCTTAATAAGGAATAAGGTTCGATTGAAGGTATCACCCTGAGAAGGGTGTGCTGAACTTTTTTTTTTGGGCTAGTTAAGTTCTGATATATAGAATCATTCGAGGAAATCGAATATATCAAGATTGGTAGCCTATAAACTTACCTAAGGAGTTTGATGGAAATCAATGTGTCCCACACTAGTGATTTAAGGACATGTTTCGCCGATAAGTCGACAAGCATTATCACATAATGATATACAGATTAATGAAAATTTATGGTTTGATGAGAAACCAGTATGAAATAAGGATTGACATGATTAGAAACTAAGAAAGAAAACATGAACCTATTATAAAGGTCATTTGGGATGCCCTTAGAGGCCCAAATTGGTTGTGGAAGTTAAATCCATTATCAGACTGAAAGTACATCCATTATTTTAGCAAATCTCGAGGTCGAGATTTCTTTTAAGGGGGTGAGGATGTAACACCTCATAAAGTCACGTCAAATGATGTATTGACACGTGTAATAAACCCTAATAAAGTCAAACGTTGACTATGAAGGACTAATCTTGCGAAAAATCAAAAAATTTGATTATGGAAGGACTGAAAGTGTTCACATGCTTAAAATAAGTCTCTAAATAACCTCTTACGATATTCATATTCACAAATGAGCCACTCGTTGATCAAGAGTAGCCGTTTGCGTATTTAATTGAAAGTTTATGCGATGAAGGGTTAAAAGCGTCAACATGTTAATTCTTACATCTGAGTGACCTTTTAACAAACTGGGAGCTTCATGATATTTGATTATACTCTCGAGAATGCTAATTATTGGCCGTCTGAGGCTTTTATGCCTTTAAGTGACGTTACGCACAACTTTGCAAGTTTAAGGGGTTAAAAGTGTCAATATGTTTAATTATACCTCTGAATGACCTTTTTACGAAACCGAAGCATCGTGATGTTTAATAATACTTTCAAGAATGCCTAATACGGATTAGATAATGCTTCGATGTTATTAAACGATGATATACTCAAGTTTGCGCATTAGAGGGACTAATTGCGTCAAACTACAAAGTATACCAATCCGTATGGTATCGAACCTTTCGGAATATGATCATAAGTTAAACATGCCCTAAATATCCTTTATATAGCTTAGAAATATGCTTTGAGGTGTTTGGTGCGCAAAAATAAACTTATTTGATCAACATGGACTAAAAGCGTCAAAAAGTGCATAAGTTTGCATTTTCGTGCATATCTTACATTCTGAATATATTCGGACATCCAAAAAATTTATGTAATCATTAAAATATTTTATTTTAGTGTTTGGCCTGATAAAATTCCATTCGTCGTGTAATTTGGATCGTTTTTCGCGTCCGTTCGTGTTTCGTCGTAATTAGCCAAACAACACAACCGTACGGCCAAATAAACTGACATCCAAGATATTTTTTAGCATGTTTTATGTTCCCTATGTTTAGGCATCATTTTAGAGCCTTGAAATGGGGTTAACGGGGTTTAAACGCATCAAAAATGGCTCAAAAGTGTTGCAGGGACCAAACCAGTCAATTATTGAAACTTTCTGGGAGCTGGCACATGGTGGCGCTGCGCCACCACAATAGGGTTTTTTCGTGGCGCGACGCCACGGCTTCATCTGGGCAGAAACTTCATTTTTGCAACCAGGTTGAATTTCAGGGGCCTAAGTGTAACTTTTCTCAATACCGTGTGATGGTTTTGGACACCCCTAGTATTCCAAAACCATGTGCCTTATGTGTAAGGTCTAGATCGAAGCTCAATTATCGAGGAACGATCCTAACGGTTCTTGAAATCCTATAAATACCCACTAGTTTTGCTCTCATTTCTCACACTTGATCTAAATTGCTCTAAGTTGAAGCTTTATGCTTCATACCTGAGTATTCTAGATCAATATCACCCTTGCTTGGACCCCTTGTAAGTGCCCTCTTATGGCTTGTTATTTTTATTTGGCTTAAAAGCCGAAAAGTCAAGCATTTGCGATAAACGCTTTGACTTTTAAACGGTCGAGCCATTATTCGCAACGAACATGGCTATGTGATCGTAATTAGGTAGGTATTAAACCCTCAAAAGGGCACCTCCTAATTACCACATTTGCTTAGCTAATTGTCGGGTCAAAGTAATCAAAATAAAAGTCAAGCGAGTCGGTTTTTAAATAAAATTCATAACTAATGATGTAAAGGCAATAAAATCAGTTTTTTCACTTTAATAACTTGGTAAATATTAATTGAACATGTCTAGGCATGTTCAACCCGACAATTCTAAGTTTAGGCTCGGTTCGCAACCGAAAGTCGCAAGAGTTGACTTTTGCATTGACTTTCAGTTCTGAACCGATTTAACTTAGTTTAGATATGCCTTAGGATTCCTTTAGGACCGTATTATATGTTAGTATAACCCTCGAAGGTTATTCAACTTGGTTCCTTAGAAATCCTAGTTCAATGCATGTTTTCGTTAATTGCCTAAAAGTTGACCATTATGCCCTTTTGATGTAAAAACGAGATTTTTGAAAATATGAGAGGACAAAAACCTTTATTACTGATTTATAAAGATGTCCTAAAAATTTGACATCAGTTTGTGGTCTAAATTAGGAGTTATGCTCAATATCGTAAATTGAAGCATTTTAATTAATTAAACGGCATATTTGCTATAAATCCTATTTAAACTCAAATTTTGACATCAAACCTTTTACCTATTGATGTAATATAATATTTTGGGATTTTTGGAAATTTTTATTAAATTTTAAAATGATCATAACATAGAGTTCTCGCATAGGCTCGGGAATTGACGATAACGCCCTTTTTGCTAATAAAATGAGTTTTATACATCCTTTACATTTCAAACCTTTTTCTGCCGATATTATATATTACATAAGTCATTTTAAACAGTAAAGCCTGATCAAAATCTCAGATTTCCTTATTTAACTCGAATACCGTCAAATACCGACTTTTATGCGATTTAGGCGCATAGTATGGTTTAAAACAATATTAGACACCTAAAGCTTGATACCTACTGATGTTATGAATAAAATGTTTTACTTTTATAGTAAATATGAGTTTTGAACGCAGATTTCCAAAATTAACCCATAAAGCATATGTGAAATGACCAAAATGCCCCTACGGTGTATAATTTGGCCATAAATGATAAATTTCACATATGTGAGATATCTTACTGATATAACTTGATAAAATAAATATTTTTACTGATTATTTAGACCAGAATGTCAGATTATTATTTTATAAACATTAAAATGACCAAAATACCCCTACGGGGCATAAATTGGTTTTAAATTCGTTTTGGGCATAATGGAAGGTATCCTACTGATATCACAACATACTTAAGGCATATCAACTTGTGAAACATGTTCATGACTCATTGGTTACCCGTTATGCATCTTTCACATTCGGTACGGTTTATGTAACTAGTTTGCATAAATTAACCGAAACGGGTCAAACCTTATCATTTTCACTTCAAAATTCAGAATGTGTTTAGTTTACCCATATTATACAAGCCTCCATACTTGTCGGGTCTAAATCACACTCTAAACCGGTCTTCGCTTAATCTTGCGTTTTGAACCGTAAACCTTTCCTTAAAACTAACCGGTCTAAGTTACAACTTAAATAAGACCCGTTAGGAATCTAATAGGTTAATAAAACCTTCGTTCCAGATTGAGAGCCCAAGTAGAGGTACTTGTGCTTGCTGATTAGAATATACGGCTGAGTATAAATTGCATTTTAAGCTCAGGTAAATACTTTTAACTTATTTTTCCGTTATACGGGCTTGGGATACGGTATTATAAAAATACCACTTGGTCGGGTGTAGAAACCTTTTAATCGAAGATGATTAAATTGCATAATCCTGTTTTAATTAGTATTGCTTGATAACAAATAACATTGGGGGTTAATGACCGTGAACAAGGTATAGGCATAACACCTCCTGCTGCATATGTAAAAGATATACTAACTCGTGAGGTAACTTCTTGTGAGTTATATTTGTGGTGTGTCGATTAATCTTGATCGGTTTGTTTAATAACCGGCCCTAAATGTTGGACAAACATGTAAATCTGATACAAGATTGTTATTAATATAATTGTCCCAATATATAAAAGAATATTTGTGCCTTGTGCATTTAAATCAATTTTCATAAAGATTTTCAAAAGAGTCAGTTAACTGTATTTACCAGTGTAAACTGACGTATTTTCCAAAAAGGTTAAGTGACAGGTGCTGTAGGTAAATTGGCTGGGAGCTCAGGGCGTTAATAAAGGAATCTTGCAAGTTCTAAACGTCTAAAGTCTGTTTAACAATGTTTATATTTCTATTTTAAGATCCGCCTGTGGATCCATCTTACAATCCGTTTGTAATATTCAACTATATCACGATAATCCCCACCGGGCCCACCAGTAATGCGTGAAAATATCGGGGTGTGGCAACTTGACCCTTAAAACATATGTGAAATGACCAAAATGCCCCTTCGGTGCATAGTTTGGTCATAAAAGATAAATTTCACATATATATATGATATCTTACTGATATAACTTATTAAAATAAATATTTTTACTGATTATTTTAGACCAGAACCTCAGATTAATATTTAACCTCTTTTATAAACTTTAAAATGACCAAAATACCCTTTCGGGGCTTAATTTGATTTTAAATTCGTTTTGGGCATAATGGAAGGTATCCTACTGATATCATAACATATTTTAAGCATATTAACTTGTGAAACCTGTATATGACTCATTTGGTTACCCGTTATGCATTTTCGCGTTCGGTACGGTTTATGTAACTAGTTTGCATAAATTAACCGAAACGAGTCAAACCTTATCATTTTCACTTCAAAATCCAGAATGTACTTATTTTACCCATTTTATACAAGTCCTTATACTTGTTGGGTCTAAAACACATTCTAATCCGGTCTTCGCTTAATCTTGCGTTTTGAACCGTATACCTTTCTTTAAAACTAACAGTTCTAAGTTATAGCTTAAATAAGACCCGTTAGGAATCTAATAGGTTATTAAAAACCTTCGTTCCAGATTAGGAGCCCGGTAAAAGCTATCTGTACTTGCTGATTGATATATGGCTGGGATAAAAATTATATTTTTGCTCAGGTAAATACTTTTAACTTATTTTCCCTTATACGGGCTTGGGGTACGGTATTTAATGATACCACTTGGTCGGGTATTGAATCTTTAATCGAATAATGGTTAAATCATTGAGATAACCCGTTTAATTTGTTTTGTTTGTTTTAAGCCTTTGGGGGTTTAATGACCATGTCATGGATATCCTTGACTCATTCTAACCCGGGCTACTGAATGTATAACAAACATATAAATCTTTTACAAGATTATTTTTAAATAATTATCCCAAGTTATAAAAGAATATTTGTGCCTTGTGCATTTAAATCAATTTTCTTAAATATTTTCAAAAGTGTCGGTTAATTGTATTTACCAGTGTAAACTGACGTATTTTCCAAAAAGGTTAAGTGCAAGTACTAAGCGAAATGGGCTGGCTACTCCTAGTATCAAATAAAGAGTCTTGCAAGCTTTTGATGCTTAAATCTGTTGAACAATATTTCTTTTTATCTTAGATCCGCCTGTGGATCCATCTTACAACCCGTTTGTAATAATTTTATGTTACTTTCGAATCGGTTTGTATAAATATTACTTTTAGACTTCCGCTATGCATTTAACTGTGATTATTGACCATGATGATATCAACTACGTCACGATACTCCCCACCGGTAACACGTGGAAATACCAGGGTGTGACAGGTTGGTATCAAAGCCAACATTGAGTGAATTAAACACTAGCCTTTTTGTGTTTAATCTCAATGACACAGTTTGCACATTCCTTGACCTCCGAGTCTAGGCTAACAACATAGGACTAATCCTAATCTTATTGTTTTCTTTTTGGCTTCTTTTGTTTGTTTTGATAGGAACTAGAAAATGCCGCCACGATTCAGAGGACGAGGCAAGGCGCCAATCACAACCCCAAATGATCACGAGGCCGGGCCATCACACCGGCAAACTCCATCAGCAACTTTAAGCTCAAGTCCCCATGAGGATTGGAGGACTTACCTGGAGCCGGAGAGGCGTTCAGTCTCTCCCAGTTCATCACCATCGTACCACGACTCATTCGGGCTCCACCAGAACAACGAGTCCGACCACTCGCACCACTCCTACCTCCCGTTGCAGCGTTCGGGTTCTCACCGTGCCTTTCAGGACCCGACCCCCTACTTTCAGAACCGGTTTAATCCGGCGAACGTAAGCGAAGAACCAATGGGCCATAACCCATTGGGACCAGAAGACCATTTTCCTGAAGCTCAGGATATGGATATGGACGAAGATCCAGATCCTGCCGAGATACCAACAGGGACGCCAACGCAACCCATCAAGATTTCAGACGGGTCATCTTTTCATGGTTCACCATACCGAGGCCCAGACAGTTTCCAAGAAAGATGGGCCACTTACCACTGGGAGTTTACTCCCCCTTTCAACCCACCTTAGCAGCCGCAGGATCCCTCTGAGGATTCGCATTTCCGGGCGATTACGCCACTACCACGGCCGCCGCCAGAACAGCAGCCGCCTCCTGAACCACCGAGGCGAAGAAGATCAGGTGCACGGATGTCCGTACGAAGAGGGGATTTTCACTTCAGCACCCCTAAACACTCCAGTGGCAGCCACTACCCGCCACTTTATGAAGACCCGCAAATGGGTGGGCCTTCAAACCCAGTTTCAGAGGCCGACTCAGCTCCAGTCACACCACCACCACCAATGGGTTATGATAACCCAATTCCTTCCTACGCCGGTGCAGCGGCGTATAACCCTTTTGAGTAGCCAACTTATCCTGGCTACAACTACTACAATGCCCCTGCCGTCGACCCATACCTCGAGGCAGCCAACTACAATGCTCTTCACCCAGAAGGACCTTTCGCGGCTTCATACCAATCAGGGTACCAAACGTATGGGTATCAATACCCGCCACCTCCTCAACCTCCACTTCAGCAGTCGCCGCAGCCGCCACTGATCCAGCCACCACAGCAGCAGTAGATTCTTCAGAGGTTGAGCCAGGTGGAACGAGAGGTTCAAGAGGAGTGTAGAAGCCACCGGGGATTTTTTAAGGGTTTGGCGAATCTGATCAAAGGGAAGAAGAAGAGGGATTTTTGAAGATTCCTTATTTATTTGTGTTGTAATTTTTATTTTCAATTAAGTCCCTGTGTGGACATTTATTTATGTACTTGGTCCCTGTGTGGACTTGTCTTTCTATCCTTGGTCCCTGCGTAGACCTGTCTTTTTTTGTTTAGCCCTTGCATGGGCAAGTTATTTATTTAAAAAGTCCCGTTTAGGGCAATTATGTACTTCTTTTCATTTATTTATGGAATGTTTTAAATTTAAATTTTCATTTTGTCATTATATGTATAAATATAATTTATGAAATAAATCAAAAATATCATTACTTTTTAGTTAAATCTGCCAATAAATATTGAAAGAAAATCTTGAAGATATAACCTAGCCTATATGTCATTTTAGACATGGCCCAGATGGTAAAACCTTTTAAGATTCAAATCCTTGTTAACATCTGAAAACATGTTAACACTCCTGGCAAATGTGATTCGATAAAATCACACAAGTCGTCCTTATATTGGATTCTTCCAATTCCTCTCTTTATTTATTATTGAACATCCATTAGTGATGAAGTGCCTACTGGCCACACTTATTGTCCTATAAGACAAAAAGACAGTTGTAGTCTACGACTCCCTGTCAAGAAGAGGTGATGAACTATGTTCAAGCCTTAATGCCTCGATCCTATAAGATCATGACTTATAATTTAAAATTGTCCTTGTGACTAGGCCTTTTGTATGCCACCCTGTTATCCTTAATAGTTTATAACTGGATAAAATATAATAAAAATTTAATTAAATTAACCATTATGGCTTAAGATTTCCATGGTTAATGAATTTCCATAAATGACAATTCCATAATAAACTTCTGAATGAATCATTATTAATATTTTATGTAGCAATCAAGCTACATGGCCGAATTAGATGAGGTTAGCAGTCACCCAAGGGAGAATAATGATACCACCAGAGTTAATGTAGCTAGTGCGAAATTGCAGGCATTAATAGATAATGACGTTACTCGAGCTCTCGACAGACAGTTTAATGAATCAAGTGGCACTCGCGCCAGAACTCAGTCCGTACCACATACAAAACCACCCTCCAAGACTCATGTATCTCATAAGGACGAATCTCATCACTCATCGAATCAGAGGAGTGTTCCATCTAAGAAGGTTGTGCTCAATGAAGAGCCACGTGTTAAGGCATGTTCTTACAAGTATTTCGTCTCCTGCAAGCCCAGGGATTTCACAGGGGAGAAAGGAGCCATTGATTGCATGACGTGGCTAGATGAGATGGACACAGTGGTTGATATTAGTGGGTGTGCCGAGCAGGACATCGTGAATTTTGTTTCACAATCTTTTAAGGGCGAAGCTTTAGCTTTGGTGGAGGTCCCTAATCAAAGCTAAAGGAAAGATCCCACTTTACAATATGTCTTGGGATCAGTTTGTTGCTATAATTAAAGAAAATTTATGTCCTCAACATGAAGTTGAGAAAATTAAGACTGACTTCTTGACCTTGGTGATGAAGAACTTGGATTGTCAGGCACACCTTACCAGTTTCAACACCATGTCTCGATTGGTTCCATACTTGGTCACGCCAGAACCGAAACGTATAGCTCGTTTTATTGGAGGTCTAGCTCCAGAAATTAAAGCAAGTGTGAAAGCATCTAGACCTACCACATTCAGGTCGGTGGCTGATTTTTCGGTATCTCTTACTCTCGATGCGGTCAGGCAGAGATCGCTTAAGAATTCTGATGAAAGAAAAAGGAAACGTGAGGATGAGAACTCATGCCGTTCTGATAAGAAGCATAAGGGGAACTCTGATCACAAAAAGAGTTCCGGGTTTAAAAAGGATAGCCAGCAGACGGGTGAAAAACCCAAGTGTAAAACCTGCAAGAAGCGTCATCTAGGGAAGTGCAGGTTCGAATCAAAATCCCAATCCCAGCCTAGAGCTTGTGGGATCTGCAAATCAAGTGAGCATAAAACGTTGGATTGTAAAAAGATAAAGGATGCGACTTGTTACAACTGTAACGAGAAGGGGCATATCAAGTCCAACTGCCCAAAGTATGCAAATAAACCTGAAGAGGGTAAAAAGACCAATGCACGGGTCTTCCAAATGAATGCTCAAGAAGCGGTTCAGAATGACAATGTGATAAAAGGTACCTTTCTTATCAATGATGTTTATGCAAGGGTATTGTTTGATTCAGGTGCAGATAAGTCGTTTGTAGACAATAAATTTTGTAAGTTATTAAATCTGCCTGTTAAAACCCTAAGCATAAAATATGAAGTAGAATTGGCCGATGGCATGATAGAGACTACTTCAACCGTGATAGATGGATGTTTTATATCCATTAGGAACCACTCTTTTCCACTTTCTTTGCTTCCTTTGAAATTGGCGGGATTCGACATAGTGACAGGCATGGATTGGTTGTCTTCTAATCAAGCTCAGATTGTTTGTGATAAGAAGCAAGTGGTTATCAAGACTCCTTATGGTGAGCCATTAACAATACAAGGAGATACTCAGTACGGGTTACCAAAGCAAGTGTCCTTGCTTAAAGCATCAAGGTGTATGAGGAAAGGTTGTGTCATTTATATGGCACAGGTAACCATTGATGAACCAAAGCCCAAGATTGAAGACATCCCTGTTATTTCTGAATATTCAGAAGTATTCCCTGAAGAACTGCCTGGTTTACCCCCAGATAGACAAGTGGAGTTCAGAATCGATATCATTCCTGGAGCAGCACCAATTGCAAGAGCACCTTACCGGTTGGCTCCGACTGAGATGAAAGAGTTGAGGAATCAGTTAGATGATTTGTTGGCAAAGGGTTTTATTCGACCAAGCTCGTCCCCTTGGGGAGCACCGATTCTCTTTGTGAAGAGGAAAGATGGATCAATGCGTTTATGCATTGATTATCGCGAGCTGAACAAGGTAACAATCAAGAACAGATATCCGCTACCCAGGATCGATGATCTATTCGATCAGCTTCAAGGAGCAAGTTATTTCTCCAAGATTGATTTAAGGTCAGGTTACCATCAACTGAAAGTCAGAGATGAAGATGTGCATAAGACTGCATTCAGAACTCGTTATGGTCACTTCGAGTTCTTGGTTATGCCTTTCGGGCTCACTAATGCACCAGCAGCGTTCATGGACCTCATGAATCGCGTCTGCAAGCCATACTTGGACAAGTTTGTCATTGTCTTCATCGATGACATTCTTATTTACTCGAAGAGTCAAGCCGATCATGAAAGACATCTTCGGTGTATCCTTAAACTACTACAACAAGAGAAGCTCTATGACAAGTTTTCAAAATGTGAGTTTTGGCTTCGTGAAGTCCAATTTCTTGGACATGTGATGAGCGAGCGTGGTATCCAGGTGGATCCCGCTAAGATTGAGGCAATTATGAATTGGCAAGAACCTAAGACTCCTACAGAGATTCGTAGCTTCTTGGGTCTAGCAGGTTACTATAGGCGTTTTATTGAACACTTTTCAAGGATTGCTGAACCCCTAACTTCGTTAACTCGTAAGAATATAAAGTTCGATTGGGGTCCCAAGCAACAAGAATCCTTTGAGATTCTTAAACAGAAGTTAAGCAATGCACCTGTGTTGATATTGCGAGAAGGAATTGAAGAATTTGTGGTTTATTGCGACGCATCGCACACAGGTATGGGATGTGTGCTTATGCAAAAAGGCAAAGTTATTGCATATGTTTCCCGAAAATTAAAGGTGCATGAGAAGAATTACACCACCCACGATTTAGAGTTGGGTGCCGTTGTGTTTGCACTAAAGCTTTGGAGGCATTACTTATATGGAACTAAGTGTGTGATCTATTCTAATCATAAGAGCCTTCAGCATCTGTTTAACCAGAAGGATCTTAACATAAGGCAGCGTCGATGGATGGAGACACTGAATGATTATGATTGTGAAATCCGATATCATCCAGGCAAAGTGAATGTAGTCGTTGATGCCTTCAGCAGGAAAGAAAGGGTTAAGCCTATTAGAATCAATGCCAAGAGCATTGAATTAAAGAACAGCTTGAATGAAAGGTTATTAGTCGCTCAAAAGGAAGCTGTATTAGAAGCGAACTATCCGAATGAGAAGTTGGGCGTAACTGCTGAACAGTTGTCGTATGACAAGGATGGAATCCTAAGATTAAATGGACGAATATGGGTTCCAATTTATGGAGGACTTCGAGATGTGATTCTTCAAGAAGCTCATAGCTCCAAATATTCCATTCATCCTGGCTGTGATAAGATGTACCAGGATTTAAAGGCAAATTATTGGTGGATAGGTTTGAAGAAATCTATAGCCACTTATGTGGCCAAATGTCTGACATGCGCACAAGTTAAAGCAGAGCATCAAAAGCCGTCGGGTTTGCTACAACAGCCTGAACTTCCCACCTGGAAATGGGAAATGGTAACCATGGATTTTATCACTAAGTTACCAAAGACAAAGCGAGGAAATGATACTATTTGGGTTATAGTAGATAGACTGACCAAGTCAGCCCACTTTTTGCCTATTAAAGAAACCCACAGCTCCGACAAGTTAGCTCAGTTGTACGTGGATGAGATTGTATCCCTCCATGGAGTGCCAGTGTCTATTATCTCTGATAGGGATACAAGATACACATCATATTTTTGGAAAAGCTTTCAGCAATCTTTAGGCACTCGATTAAACTTCAGCACTGCTTATCATCCTCAAACGGATGGGCAAAGCGAACGCACAATTCAAACGCTGGAGGATATGCTACGAGCTTGTGTTATTGACTTAGGTGGAAGTTGGGATGATTATCTTCGGTTGATTGAATTTTCGTATAATAATAGCTATCATTCAAGTATTCAAGCTGCACCTTTCGAAGCCTTGTACGGAAGCAAGTGTAGAACGCCAGTTTGTTGGGTGCAAGTTGGAGATGTCCAACTATCAGGGCCGGATATAGTTCTGGATACGACAGATAAGATCGTGCAAATCCGTGATCGTCTCAAATCTTCCAGGGATAGGCAGAAAAGCTACGCAGATAAAAGGCGTAAACCTCTAAAATTCAAGGTAGGTGACAAAGTGTTACTTAAGGTATCACCCTGGAAAGGGGTAATGCATTTTGGCAAGAAGGGCAAGTTGAGCCCAAGATACATAGGACCATTTGAGATCATCGAATGTGTCGGAACTATAGCTTACAAGCTAAATCTGCCAGAAGAGCTTAGTGGGATACACAATGTATTCCACATCTGCAACTTAAAGAAATGCCTAGCCGATGAGTCGCTAGCAATGTCGCATGAGGACGTGCAGATAGATGAGAGTCTGAAGTTCATTGAAAAACCTTTTTCAATCGAGGATCGACAAGTTAAGAAGCTTCGAAGGAAGCATGTGCTGTGAAGGTTAAATGGGATGCCCGAAGAGGCCCAGAATACACGTGGGAGGTTGAATCCACAATGAAACAGAAGTACCCTTATTTATTTTAGTAAATCTCGAGGTCGAGATTTCTTTTAAGGGGGTGAGGATGTAAAATCACGACCAATATAATAAAGACACATGTTATGGACTTTAAACGTGTAAGGAATTGAATCTGAGGGACTAAAATTGTCAAATAATGTAAATATGCTAGTAAAAGGATCCAAAGTGTCAACATGCCATTCTTGGGTCTCTGATTGACCTCATACGACGTTCGTATTCTTTAATGAATAATTTGTCGAACATTGGAAGTTGTTTGTGCTTAAATTAAGGATCTTACGAAGCATAGGGCTTAAAAGTGTCAACATGTTGAAGGTAACCTCTGTGTGACCTTCTAACGAACCCAAAAATATTGTAATAATTGTATATTTTGCTCTCAAGAATATCAGATATTAATTTTGTGGAGTTTCGAAGAAAACAAGACTTTTCGAGGGATCGTACAACTAACCAGGAGCTTAACGGAGTTAGTTTATGACCCAAGGTCCTTAAAAGTTAACTATGGGGGTCATAAGTGCAATAATTAGAAGTTAAATAAACTTATTATGGACCAGGGACCAAAACTGCAAAGGAGCCACGCGGCCCGCGTAAGAGTGTCAGATGCAGAAAAGCATGACAGCTGCATGTTCAGCCAGTTCCACCGCCTTTGCATGCCTAAATTCGATACCAGGGACTGTGCCAATGGATTTTCATGCACTAGGGACACCTGGTAACATCTGGGATCAATGTAGGGGCATGTGGAATGATCTTGTGAAGTGGAATTTGATATATAAGGCCCTTGTGTTTCATTGTTCATTTGCACATTCTCAAATTTAGTTCACAAGTCACTCTCTGAAGTTTCTTGGAGCTCTAGGAAACTTTCCACGGTTCATAATTTGTGCTAAGAGTTATTATAAGCAATCTTAGCCTCTCTAGTTTAAGTTTTATTAGCTTAATGACCGAAAGTTAAAGCTATCGTAATTAAGCTTTGACTTAGTGATTAATCACTAATGGTCCAGCCATTATTCGAATTGAAAGTGGCTATGAGTTGGTAATTATGTAGGTAATAAACCCTTAAAAGGGAACCTACTGATTTCCACTCTAACTTGGTCAATTGTCGGGTCAAACCTATTAATAAAAAGTAAGCAGGATCTATTTTTGCAAATAAATTCATAACTAGCAATGCAGAGTTATGGAACATGTTTAAACACTAAAATAACTTGGTAAATAATATAAGAACATGTTTAGGCATGTTCAACCCGACAATTCTGAGTTTAGGCTCGGTTCGCAACCGAAAGTCGCAAAATAGACTTTTGCTTTGACTTTCAGTTCTGATCCGATTTAGCTTGTTTTAGATATGCCTTAAGGTTCCTTTAGGACCATATTATGTGTTAGTAAAACCCTCTGAGGTTATGCTACATGGTTCCTTAATAATCTGAATCATTTGCATGTTTCCGTTAAATGCTTAAATGTTGACCATAATGCCCTTTTGATATTAAAACGAGATTTTTGAAAATGTGAGAGGACAAAAACCTTTATTGCTGATTTATAAGCATGTCCTAAAAATTTGACATCAGTTTATGGTCTAAATTAGGAGTTATGCTCAATATCGTAAATTGAAAGCTTTTTATTAATTAAACGGCATTTTCGGCATAAAACCTATTTAAACTCAAATTTTGACACCAAAATTTCTACCCACTGATGTAATATAATATTTAGGTATTTTTGGAAATTTTAATTAAATTTTAAACCGATCATAACATAGGGTTCTTGCATTGAATCGGTAATTGACGGTTATGCCCTTTTTGCTAATAAAATGAGTTTTACACATCCTTTACATATCAAACCTTTTCCTACTGATTTTATAAAATAAATAAATTATTTTAAACAGTAGAGGTTGATCAAAATCTCAGATTTTCTTAATCAACCCGAATACCGTCAAATACCGACTTTTATGCGATTTAGGCGCATAATATGGTTTAAAACCATATTTAGCACCTAAGACTTGTTACCTACTGATGTTATGAATAAATTTTTATACTTAAACCGTAAGTAAAAGTTTCAAACTCAGATTCTAAATTTGACCCTTAAAACATATGTGAAATGACCAAAATGCCCCTTCGGTGCATAGTTTGGTCATAAAAGATAAATTTCACATATATATGATATCTTACTGATATAACTTTTTAAATAATTATTTTTACTGATTATTTTAGACCAGAACCTCAGATTAATATTTAACCTCTTTCATAAACTTTAAAATGACCAAAATACCCTTTCGGGGCTTAATTTGATTTTAAATTCATTTTGGGCATAATGGAAGTTATCCTACTGATATCATAACATATTTTAAGCATATTAACTTGTGAAACCTGTATATGACTCATTTGGTTACCCGTTATGCATTTTCGCGTTCGGTACGGTTTATGTAACTAGTTTGCATAAATTAACCGAAACGGATCAAACCTTATCCTTTTTACTTCAAAATCCAGAATGTACTTAGTTTACCCATTTTATACAAGTCCTTATACTTTTTGGGTCTAAAACACATTCTAATCCGGTCTTCGCTTAATCTTGCGTTTTGAACCGTATACCTTTCTTTAAAACTAACAGTTCTAAGTTATAGCTTAAATAAGACCCGTTAGGAATCTAATAGGTTATTAAAAACCTTCGTTCCAGATTAGGAGCCCGGTAAAAGCTATCTGTACTTGCTGATTGATATACGGCTGGGATAAAAATTATATTTTTGCTCAGGTAAATACTTTTAACTTATTTTCCCTTATATGGGCTTGGGGTACGTTATTTAATAATACCGCTTGGTCGGGTATTGAATCTTTAATCGAATAATGGTTAAATCATTGAGATAACCCGTTTAATCTGTTTTGTTTGTTTTAAGCCTTTGGAGGGTTAATGACCATGTCCTGGATATCCTCGGCTTATTCATTGAAATGGCCACGACTTAAGCATGGGGTGTAGGCATACACCTGCCGGTGCGTATGTAAAAAGATATACCCGCTTGTTGAGAATAACTCGTCGTGGGTTTATATTATGTGGTGTGTCTATTAATCTTTAACCCGGTACTTCTAACCCGGGCTACTAAATGTATAACAAACATATAAATCTTTTACAAGATTATTTTTAAATAATTATCCCAAGTTATAAAAGAATATTTGTGCCTTGTGCATTTAAATCAATTTTCTTAAATATTTTCAAAAGTGTCGGTTAATTGTATTTACCAGTGTAAACTGACGTATTTTCCCAAAAGGTTAAGTGCAGGTACTAAGCGAAATGGGTTGGGGCTACTCCTAGTATCAAATAAAGAGTCTTGCAAGCTTTTGATGCTTAAATCTGTTGAACAATATTTCTTTTATCTTAGATCCGCCCGTGGATCCATCTTACAACCCGTTTGTAATAATTTTATGTTAATTTCGAATCGGTTTGTATAAATATTACTTTTAGACTTCCGCTGTGCATTTAATTGTGATTATTGACCATGATGATATCAACTACGTCACGATACTTCCCACCGGGCCCACCGGTAATACGTGGAAATACTGGGGTGTGACAAAAAGTGGCAACGGAGCAACGACACATAAGTACTTGAAACCAAAACAACCATCTTGAGCAAGGAGACCGCGCATACATCCACTTAGTTACCTGAAATACATGTAAGTTTTGGAAAAATATCGTCAACATAAGTTGGTGTGAATTCATGCAGTTTTTGTATAGAATGTTTGTTTACTTGTATGAAAACATGGTATGTAACTTGTAAAACGTATCTGTAAACTGTGCTCTGTAAATGTAAGGAATACGAGATCGCTAATGTTTCGCGAGGGCATTAAAATATGTCACGACATAGGAAGCCATCAAACCTAGGCATTTTTGTCGAGATCAACTGAGACACAAAAGCACTCTTTGGTAGAAGTAGGCCAAGAGTGAGGTTGCCTGAAACCCATTGGATCTAACCTTTTCGTTCCCCGGTCTAAATGTATACGTTGATTAATGGTGTTTATGGTACCCTATTCGTCACATGATCTATGTGTCATTCCTTAGTTTTGTGTGCTCTACATACCATTGTACATGTATTTTCCCCAAGTTTAGAAAACATGTAAAAGTTTAATAGTGGGGACATGAACTCACAGTTTTACGTATCTCGCGTCGTAAACTTCATCGGCGGTGTTCGTAAGCGTCGTGACCTATAATTATTCTAGGTACGTTAGTCACTAGACTTGTATCATACAGGTACAAGTCACCATCTTAAGTGTATGTATTTGTCTTTTGTATGTTCATCTTTTGTGAGGGTCGTGCCCTTGTTTGTCGGGTCTCGCCCGTTCGTCGTGTCTTTGCACTTTGAATTTGTATTGTTTGTTTGTAAATATATATTTTATTTCCCAAAAATATATATTTGTGTATGTAGTTTTTGTCAAAATAATAAGTGTTAAAAATAAACTTTATTTTTAACTTGTCCATATATGTTACTTTTATTATTTTCCAAAAATAAATATAGGTATTTCGTGAAATAATATTCTCAATATTATATTTGTGCAAGTATACTTAAGAAGGTATACTTGTATCTTTATGTAAATACTTGTGTATCTTACATTGTTTGTCAAAAATCAATACTTTGATTTTTATTACTTTCCGGAATTATATTTCTTAAAAATATTATATTTTTAAGACTTGTATGAAATATATATACTTCGTCGTGCTTGAGAGAATATATATATATTTATTTTTGTTATTCACCCGATTTTTGTATAATTTCCTTTACTTGGTAATGATTATATATTTGTCCAAATATATATAGTTATGTTCAAAAATTGTCCAATGTCCATATGTTTGTGGAATATATTTATATAAATATATTTTCTTGTATTTGTCTATACATTCTTCTTGTGAGGATTTTTGTATACTTGTATACTTAGATATCCTCATGTATTTGTATGTGTATTTTGGTATTTATACTCCTTGGGAGTATTTAGTGTATTTTTTAAGTTCCTAATACACTACTACATATAATACACATAATATACACTTAGAACAAAATTTGGTGATCACTAAGTATATATATTTTTCCTAAAAATATATATACTTAATATTAATTTTAACTTGAAGAAATCATCATGTCTTAACTTGAAATTTCATACAAAAATTAGGAAACCTTGGTAAATATTTTTAGGTGAATTTTGGGGAATAAGTTTCACAAAAACTTATATTTTTCTAAGTTTCAGAATTTTATAAAGATTTTGACATAGTTTCCCCTAAAAATAGAGTTTTCCCATGTTTTCAAAACATGTGTTTATTTTCTTTTCATCACCAAAAACAATTTCCCACCATTTTCACAAATAACACACACTAATTACTTCATGTAAAACATTATGGTGAACTTGATTTTTGCTAAGAATGTGTAGTCTTTTGGATCTACACTTAACATACAATGATCTTTCCAAAAACAAGTGTTCTTGTAAATTTTAAACAAACTTTTATGAAACTTTAATTTACTAAACAAATCATCCATGAGTTCTATGGTTTCAAAGTCTTGAAAATTATGTTCTAAAACCATTTTTATGTTCATTAGAAAGATCTTTGTGTTTAAAACCATGTTTCATCATGGATCTTTCAAGATCCATACTTAACATCTTTAAATCTTTCATAAACAAGTTTCATGATGAACCTTTAACAAACTTTTCATGGACTTTAGTTTCAAAAGTTAGTTTTACATACACTTTGTGAGTTCAAGAACACAAGTTCATGCTTCAAAATCATCTTTCAAGTTCACATAAGTGTTTCACAAGTTCAACTTCAAGTTTAACCATGGATCTTTCAAGATCCATGCTTAAACTTGATAGATCTAAGCTTCTAACAAGCTTAACATGCTAGATCTAAACATACACACAAGATTCAACATCAACAACTTCATCACATATACCAAACATCACTAAAATTACTTGTTTTCTTCATGATTATGTTAGATCTTCACATATTCATATTTTAAAGTTTAGTTACTTAGATGGTGTGACTTGCACATAACATAAACATGAACTAAAATAGTGATTAGGAGGCTTACAACTAGCTCTATTGGCTAGGGAAGTGGCACAAGAAGGATGAAGATGAAGTATGATGAAATCAAGTGGTTAAAAGCTCCTTAGCAAGGTCCTTCACCTTCCAATGCTTCATACCTTCTTCGATGACCTTCTTACACCTTGTAATGGCCTTGGATTGCTTGGAATGTGAGTGAAAAAATGATGGTATGTGGGTGTGTGTGTTCGGCCCAGAGCAAGGGAGAGGAAGAAGATGAAGTTGGAGTGTTTGTGAAAGTGATAAGTTTCTTTAGTGTTTTATAATTCAAACTTTCTCAACACATGTTTAACCAATAGATTTTATGCCCAATATCTAGGTTACATTGATAATATTATAATCAAATGAAAAATGGGGCCCATGGGACCGGCCATGGATGAAGGGGGGGGGGGGGTATTGTGTCAAAGTTTGAAAGTTGGAGGTTAAGAATGTAAACTAGAAGGTTTAGTTTAGTTTAAGTGTGTTTAGGTGTTTTTATGATTTTTAAGGTGTTTTATCACCATAACTAGCTTAATATCATAAAAACAATATTTCTAGTCTAATTTTGATGTTTTGAGTAGTGTCTGTTTATTCGTTTCGTTAACGGTTCGTTAAAGTGCTAAATTGCACAGTTTCGCTAGGTATGAAGCACCTTTTGTGACAGCTTTAATTCCCGACACTTGTAAGTTATTATGGACACTAAAACATCAATTCTGCACAATATTTTGGTGTTAAAATGCTGTTTTTAGCTGATTTTCTGCTGAATTCTGCAGAATTCAGCATTTAAGGTGTGTTTCGGGTGTCTTTTAGTGCGTATTTTAGTTTCCGGAAAGTGTATATGTTAACCCTTGTATCCACACTTGGGTTTTAATGTGTTTTTGATGTTGGACCTACTCCTAGACCCTAAATCTATTGTCTGACTGCTTTCTGAAGAAGTGCTGACACAATGTGTCTTACGGGTGAGTTTACTAGTCTTTCTGACGCAACGCTTTAACGTAATGCACAATGCAATATTTGAAGTATAAAACATGCATGAATTCGTATGTAAAGCAAGTAATCACACAGTGTTGACGATTTAGCACATAATTGCAGATAATAAATATTAAATAAAATAGTACGGAAATTACCGGTTTTGTGCTAGTTGTCACATGAAAACACCCGCATCGGTTCGTCCACCGATTTTAGTGACGCCTGCGAGACCCATGCCTGTGATCAACGATCAAGATCAACCGGAGGTGTCGTCGATGGAACCATTGCTGGAAAATCAAGAAAATCTTGAAACACCAAAACCGAAACTGAAACCTCAAGCGCCTCAAGCACCAACACCACCTCAAGCACCTTAACTCTGTAAGCATTTTCGTTTTCCTCGTTTGTAATTTATGAGTATTGTTGGAGCTGATAGAGAGAACAGAGAGGTAGAAAGAGGAGAGAGAGGAGAGAGAAGAGAGAGAGGTTTTATCTCTTTAAAATGGGTGAAAACAAGTGGGCAGGGGAAAAGACTATTCTACCCTCGTATGTGGTGCACGTGACATCATTTAACTGATATTTCTAACTGAGTTTGGCTTAAAGGACAGAACGTGTAAGATTTTGAAACATTAAGTACAAAACCAGTCAATTTTGAAGTTAAAGGACACCGCCTGCAATTTGGTACAAACATAAAGAAAAAAACTTGTAATTTACTCTATTATTATTAATTAACCTATTGTAGAACTTACATCACTTGTATTTTTAGTTATATTATTTCACATTGACGAATGAACATGCTGATAAAATAAAAATGAATATTTAAAAATAAGAAGGAAAAGTCTTTTTTACATAAAAAAACTGACATATTAATCAAGTCTAAAAGAATTGGCATTAGAAAGATCGATAAGATATGCTTTATCCAACCAATCATGTGTCAACATTGTATAAAATTTGTTCTTAAATTAGATTGATTATCTTAGCTATTATTAAACCCGTTTGCCTATCTTAGCTATTATAGCATTTGCCTCTAAATGGTTAAGCATTATACTGGCTCTTAATGGTTCAAACCTTTGACTGATTCAACACTTAATAGTTCAGATCTCTTACTAGTTGAACACTTACCCATTCAGAAATTACCAAACAACCTCGTAGCCATAAAGGTTTTATTGTACTAGAAATCCGAAAGAGAGTTTTGATTAAAATTAGCTTTTATTAATAAGAAGGTAGTAAAAGCCAAGCACATCCACAAATTTAAGCAACCATTGCAACAATCACATCCTTTTGCATCCATGAAATCAAATTCAAAACATATCTTCACTACTTACAACATAATTCAGCAACGTCACAGTACAATGCGTCGATACAAAAGTTAGCAGACTAATACTTAGACCAGCTACGCAGAGGCAAATGTGGCAACAACATCACATCACATGCCTCTTTCTCTATTATAAACATAAGATTTTGCAGCA
Source organism: Helianthus tuberosus (assembly GCA_030545235.1). Lineage (NCBI taxonomy): Eukaryota > Viridiplantae > Streptophyta > Magnoliopsida > Asterales > Asteraceae > Helianthus > Helianthus tuberosus. Next base: position 168,735,509 of record CM060360.1, read on the forward strand.
TATATAAACATCACAAATGCACCTGCACTGATTCCAGCCAGAAGATAGTAAAAATAATCAATATGCCCTTGATTCATGTTATCAGATATCAAACCACCTTGACCGTTTCCACCAGTCGTTTTGTCAACGATCGAGATTATAAAACTGCTAAGAAAGCTACCAATTCCCATGATACTCAGGTAAAGTGCTAAACCTATACTCCTCAGATCACTTGGCATTTGGTCATAAAAGAATTCTTGCATACCCACAATTGTAAACACATCACCCGCTCCAGCCAACAGATATTGAGGTAATAACCACCATATCTTCATCGGGATCATTGCATTTGGATCATCTAATAATCCATACTCTCGAGCAACTTTGAGTCTTTTTGTTTCAACGATTGCTGCAACAACCATTGAAACAGTAGATATAAAAATGCCGGTTCCAATTCTTTGAAGCATTGTTATGCCAGATGGCTTATTTGTAATTGCCCGCGTAAGAGGGACTAAAATGGTGTCATAGATGGGAATGAGGATGATAACTGAGAGGCCGATGAAAGATTGTAGTGTGGCTGGTGGAATCTCAAAGGTTGACCCGATTGACCGGTCCATGGTAGCTCCTTGTTTGGTGAAAAATGTGGAAGTTTGAGCAAATACAATTCCATAACCTAAGCAGCTGATCCATATTGGAATAAGTCTAAGAATCGCCTTCGCTTCTTCCACCTCATCAGTGCTACAAACGGTTCCATCTTCATTTGACCCGCCATGGGAAACCAAAGCTTTGTTGAGAAAGCTGCCATTTTACCCCATATCAACAAGATATTACAAACTTACTCCATGCCACATAATATGAACCATGGTTGAAGAAGTCGCTAGGCGTTCCCAGGTCGGTTAACTGGGAGTTGCGAGCCATGTTGTCAAAGACGCAAGGCGCAGGCGAGGCGCATAGGCCTCGCCCGGAACCTAGGCGCAAGGTGCAAAAAAAGTGTGGGCTTTTTTTAAGAAAAGCGCACATAGAGAAAAAAAATATAAAAAATATGTTATGCTTTGAAAATAAACAAGATTCCACGTATAAAATAAAAAAAACTATTATATATGCCATTTAAGATCATGTAGCTAATAGTTAGTATCAAAAGTTTAAAGACTTTAAAAATAACACTAAAAAATATGGTTTACAGCTGTAAAAAACTCTGACAGAATTAAGCCCGCGCTTTTTACTCGTTGCGCCTTAGTCCGGGGCGCGTGCCTAAGCACGCTTTTACAAAAAAAGCCCATATTTGCGCCTAAGCTACCACCAGGCGCTATAGGCTCGCCTCGCTGCGCCCGAGCGCCTAGGCGCGCGCCTGACGCGCTTTTGACAACATAGGTTGCGAGTACTCGGTCTAGACGGAGAGTACTTGGGGAGTACCCGGACATGATAAATCATAAAGAACTTAATTTTTGGTATATTATATATATGTCAAATATGATAATTATACTAATATTTATAACAAAATACGTGAATATCAATATAAATAAAAAATATAAATGTTCAAATACTAAAGTCTTTAAAGTATTTCAAAAATTGATATTCGACATATAAATTATCTTTAATTTTTTTTTACTTTTAGTCCAACTCGTCCCAGAGTTGACCGACTAAATCCGATTCTAGCTTAGGTTGACCATCTCTAACCGATTCCAAGTAATGAGGCGGAGTTGCAGAAAATCGCATCGGCACCGTACCTTGTAGCGATTACTCGGCGAGTACTCGCCTTCTAGACATTGTTTTACAACATTGAATTATGAACGGGTCATTTTGGGTTACTTTTGTTAGTTAACGGGTCAAAAGAGAAAAACTGATAGAAACTTAAAAAGAAACTGGTCATAGGACTTGAATGGGTCGAAAGTTGCCATAAAATGTGCTTAAAATGCATACAAGCTTTTGACCCGTTACCCAACTTGTCCAACCCGCCAGTCTTTCTACCTCTAACCAAGATCAATAAAGCCTTTACCTGAATTGTTGATAATCTTGATGATGCATTATGCCAGAAGCTTCCTCTTCGGCACATATTTCTAATGACTTAACCCTCCAATTCCGAGCTGCAGTAACAAACACGTGGCTGATTCGTGCAAACGCGTTTTTTTCTTGTGTTTTCTCGCCAAACCGATAAGTTACGGTTCCAACCAAGAACATTATGAGGGCAAAACCCATGATAACACAAGGAATTCCAAAGCCAAGACCCCAACTAAGGTTATCTTGAATGTAACTAAGAACAATGATCCCAACTGTAGGACCTGCACACAATCCAAAATACCACCAGTTGAAGAATGAGCTTTTGGATTTGAGTTCTTCTGGATCATCTGCATCAAACTGGTCGGCCCCGAAAGCCTGCACACAGGGCTTGTGCCCACCTTGGGCAAATGCCACTAGATATAAAGAAATGAAAAATATGATAACTTGGAGCTGTGGTGAACATGATGAGCCGCCATCAATGGAGTTTGTACAGTCAGATGGAATCAGTGTTGAGAAAGCCAGCAATGCAAGTGCCTGTTAACCATTCGTTACAACTTTCAACCTAATTTGGTTAACGGAAACTAACAAAAATATTTATATTGTACGAGGAAATTAACAAAATAAACTTGATTTTGCGCCACATTTAAGTTTCAAAAAATAATGTTTTTTTTTAATTCCACGTGGGCTGACATATCGTGTTAACCTGACCTGTTAAGACCCGGACATGATAAAACACTAACCCGAAACAGGTAAACACGAACACGACACGAAATCTTATAGTGTCAGATTTTCCAAACACGAACCTGACAATAAACAGGTTACACGAAACGATCTGTTAAGACATGGAAAATTTACCAACGTATCATATAACCTGTTAAGACATGAACATGACCTGTTACTACATGTTTGATATTTTGCTGTTAACTGATCTTAACATGTATTGTATAATGGTATTAAGTATTAACAGGTCATGTCGTGTCTGACATGACCTGTTAAGACACGAACACGGAATAGGTAACACGAACACGATACGAAATTAAACAGGTCTTATCGTGTCGACCTGTTATAGACACGAAACCTGTTAACTTCGTGTAGGTATGTATTGTGTTATCGTGTTCGTGTCAGAATTGCCAGCCCTATCCACGTTTAAGTTTCAAAAAACAATAATGCTTTTTTAACTCGTAGCGGTCAATGGTGTAGCTCTATGGATCTGCCGCGGCATTTATGGATCTAACCCACACTACTTTTGTGGCAAGCAATCTAGTTAGCCAAATTAAAATCTATTGAGCAAATCAAAGAAGACTCCTACTTGTGGTTAAAGCATCGTTCGAAACTTCCAGCCATGTAGGGGGAGAGTTGGTTAGATTTTGATGTTTCGGGGATTTTGTAATTTGTTTTTTGTCGTATCCCCTTTTTGTAAGCTTTCCAGCGGCTTGCTAGCTAAAGATGATTTGCCGTTAAAAAAAATCTATTGAGCTAAAATACACTTGTCGCGCTCAGGTTGATCCGAATTTAATAAAATAATCTGATGCAGAGCGTCTCTATTATCTTTTATTTATTCAAATATAATTCCTAATCTTTTTTATTTTGTTTCCTATTTGATAAGTCTTATGGTTAAACTATAAATAGGGTAGCTAGGGTTTATTGTTTATTTAGTTTTTTGATTGAATTTTAATAGAAAAGAACGTTGTTCTTGAACCTTTGGGTTCGTTGTTTATCAGTCTTTGTTTAATCAATTGTTCTTGAGCCATTTGATTGCACGCGAAACTGCATCATAATCAAGGCTATTTGGTTAATTTTCGCGGCCAAAACAAATATTTTAATGATTTTCCATTTGGTTACTCCGGTGATCATTAATATCTCATAAGCGAAGATGAAAAGATGTACAAACCAGAATATAGAGCAGAGAAGCTAATATCACAGTCAGGTATCGACCAAGAAAAGCATCAGCAATAAAAGTTCCAACAAGGGGAAGAAGCGACGCCGTTCCGGCCCAGACGTTGACGTTCTCCGCCGCCGTAGCCGATGACTGCCCCAACGGTCCGGTCAAATATGTAATTAAATTTGAACTCACCCCATAATATGCTATTCTCTCTGCCACTTCAACACCTGAACTTCAACATCAAAAACTTATAAACCTTATTATAACAATTATAATAATAACAAACGTTACCGATGATGAAATATGCAGATCGCCAGCAACCGGATTTTGATCTGAGGACTGGACGGCCTTTGTAGTCAACCACGCCGTACACGAAGTTGTTGAGTAGCGGTGAGTCGAATCCGGTGCCGGTGCCGTTATCGTTGTCATTCTTCATGTCAATGACAGAAGTATTTTGAAATTTTAGGATAATTATTGATTCTCTCTCTCTCCATCTAGACTTCAAAAAACTAACAATTTAAATAGATCATTAAAATATTGTCGTACCATGTGAGTCATGTTTTGTCAGATTTTATATATAAATGTTTTGTCAGACATTGAAAATGCCACATGCTCTGGGCTTATAGCTTAGTGGTCATGTGAAGTGATGGAAGACCGCTGACTAAAAGGTCTCTGAACCTGATCGGGTTTTATCGGTCCTGCACTGTCATGTCTTCGGGCGGGTGTAGGGTCGGGTTTTCTTCAGAACTAGTGGCTTGGTGGGCTAGGGGATTCGTGCGTGCGGAATAGAGGCCGCTGCGGGTAACCTTTCAGCCATTAGGTGCCACGTACGAAGTACCCGGCGTTTCGGCGGTTCAAAAAAAAGGGTGTCACCTTCATTCTAAACCTCACACGTACAATTCTAAATTTCTAATTGTCTCTTGGTACATTTTATTTTTGAATGGGTTTGATGTAATGCGTAAAAGAGATGGGTTAGGTAAATTGTAGTAGTTGGAAAAGATATTTGTGGATATGTTTAATTCTAATGTAAATACTTTGTATGATCTTGAAGTCATCTTCCAAGTGTTGTAATGCCTGATAGAGACGGTTGGGGCCAAAATTAAGGTGTTGCTCCTCTTGAATTTAAGGGTTCAAGCCCTACCGAACGCGTAGTTGGTGTAATTAAAGTCGTTAAAAAAATTATATCATGATATCAAGGTTTTAAACTTTTTTGTTAATGTAGTATGATAAGAACAAATGTGGATATGCATTACATAACACATGTTTTGTGTGTATTAACTCTACTGTTTCATAAGACAAAAACTTACACCTAATAGAAAACCAGTGCAATCGAACAACCGAATTGGAGTGTTCTCTGTATTGTTTAGCCTGATTTGTTGCGATCAGTTACGGTTTGTTCATTGTTGTTAATCTCACCTGTGAGATTGTGTTGATCTAGTTGTATCCTTTCCTATATCCTTTATAGTTTCTGTATTTGTTGATCAACTGATTGATTAATCAGTTGATCTGAACATTTGTTGTTCTGTAAGATCTAGGGTACTGGTTGGGTGTTTTCTTGGTTTGGGTTAATAATAAAGTTTTCTCACCGTTTTCTCGCTATATTTTGTGTTCAATCTTGTGAGTTGTTGATATCATTAGTTTCTACAATCTTGTACTAGAAAAGCTCTTATTTGTCCCGTTATTTAACCCGACTAATTTATCAATACCACTTCTAGTCTATGGTAAAAAGGCAATGCTAGACATGGACAGTTAGTAACATGTCATTAAATCTAGAGTAATTAAGTAGTCATAGAGGCTTCATTGTACTAGAAATCCACTTTTATTAGTAAAGGGGTAGTAAAAGCCAAGTACATTCAGTAATTCAAGCAACCATTACATCCAGCTGCATCTATGAACATTAATTTACAACAAATCTTCACTAATTTCACCATAGTTAAACAACATCACTTGCCTCTTTCTCCATTATAAACGTAAGATTTTGCAGAATATACAAACATCACAAATGCAACTGCACTAATTCCAGCAAGAAGGTAGTATAAATAATCAATATGCCCATGATTCAAGTTATCAGATATCCATCCATCTTGACCATTTCCATCAGTCGTTTTCTCAACGATCCAGATTATAAATCCGCTCAGAAAGCTACCAATCCCCAAAACACTTAGGTAAAGTGCCAAGCCTATACTTTTTAGATCACTTGGCATTTGGTCATAAAAGAATTCTTGCATACCCACAATTGTAAACACTTCACCAGCTCCAACCAATAGATATTGAGGTAATAACCACCATATCTTCATCGGGATCATTGCATCTGGATCATCCAATAATCCATATTCGCAAGCAACTTTGAGTCTTTTTGTTTCGACGATTGCTGCAACACCCATTGAAACAATAGATATGAGAATGCCGATTCCAATTCTTTGAAGCATTGTTATGCCAAATGGCTTCTTTGTAATTGCTCGGGTAAAAGGGACTAAAATGGTGTCATAGATGGGAATGAGGATCATAATCGAGAGACCAGTGAAAGATTGTAGTGTGGCAGGTGGAATCTCAAAGCTTGAGCTGATTAACCGGTCCATGGTAGCTCCTTGTTTGGTGAAGAATGTGGAAGTTTGAGCAAATACAATTCCGTACCCTAAACAGCTGACCCATATTGGAATAAGTCTAAGAATCGCCTTCGCTTCTTCCACATCATCAACGCTACAAACGGTTCCATGTTCATTTGACCCGTCATGGGAAACCAAAGCTTTGTTGAGAAATCTGCCATAAAACCCAATATCAACAAGATCTTAGAAACTTAATCCATATCACATTGGATCATAATTTACAATCTTACAGCTATTTTTATTCCAAAATAGCAATATGATTTGTGTTGTGTTGGTTATAAATACAAGTACACATAGATCTAGTTTTTTAGGGACTCATAATTCAACCACTAGAAGTGACAGTATCAACCAGTTTACTTATGAATTGGTTGATTTGAGATTTTTATTATACTTAACGGGTCCAAAGAATACAACTAAGAAATTATATACTCTTAAAAAGAAACTAGTCACGGGACTTGAATGGGTCGAAGGTCACCACAAAGTGTTCTTTTAATGCATACAACATTCTATATCAGTTTTACCGTTACTATTATCATAGTTATATAGCTATAATCATACTCATCTAGACTACTTATTTATTGTTGGAAAATCAGGCCCTTAATCGAACAGAAAAAACACGAGATTGAACAACTAGTTCGACTCTTTTAATTATCAACCAAAGCACACCAATTACAATAACCTTGACCATCTATTTATACTAAACTAAACCCAAACCTAGTAACCTACTATGACTCAAACACCAATTAAATAATTGTTAAACCCAAACTAGATAAATGTATCCCATTAAATAAAATACTAATACTTATCTAGACCCAATAACTAAATAATAATAAATAAACCAAACTTCATCTTCAACCCGTTTGAATTATCTTGAACCCACTTCAACTCCGATTAGAATTAACCTCTTATTTATAAATAACTTAAAAGTTTTGCGAAAAAAACTACAACCTTACACTTTAGACCCGTTACCCAACTAGCCCAACCCGTGTGTTTTTCCACCTCTAGTCAGGGTCAATAAAGCTTATTACCTGAACTGTTGAGAATCTTGATGATGCATTATTCCAGAAGCTTCCTCTTCTGCACATATTTCTAAAGATGTGACCCTTCGATTCCGAGCCGCAGTAAGAAATACGTGGCTAATTCGTGCAAACGCGTTTTTTTCTTGGGTTTTTTCGCCAAACCGATAAGTGACGGTTCCAAACAAGAACATTATGAGGGCAAAACCCATGATAATACAAGGAATCCCAAAGCCAAGACCCCAACTAAGGTTATCTTGTATGTAACTAAGAACAAAGATCCCAACTGTAGCTCCTCCACACAATCCAAAATACCACCAGTTGAAGAATGAGCTTTTGGATTTGAGTTCTTCTGGATCATCTGCATCAAACTGGTCAGCCCCAAATGCCTCAACACAGGGCTTGTGTCCACATTGGGCAAATGCCACAAGATACAAAGCAATGAAAAAGATAACAACTTGGAGCTGAGGTGAACATGATGAGCCATCAATGGAGTTTGTACAGTCAGATGTAATCAGTGTTGAAAAAGCCAGCAATGCAAGTGCCTGTTCATCAATTGTTTTAGTCCCTCTATTAAACAAATATTCTTGTGCCGGAGTGAAATCTCTTGCGCCACGTTTTTATTTAAAAAGAAAGAATTTTTAATTCGTGGACTTTGGCGCACAACTATGGATCTGTTGCGCCAAAATGATCGAATCTGCTACGCCATTTTCAACCTACTGCGCTAAAAGATCTCGGGGTGCTAAGTGGGTTGTGTTCACGGGTCTAACCCGAACCTGAAACTTTTGCACGAACCCGAAAATCGTGTCAAACATATGAATATTTTACACGACATGAATATTCACGGGTTGACCTGAACACGACCTGTTTAATGGGAATCTTTTTATTTTTATTATTTTTTTCGCATTTTAATATTTTAAACTTAAAATTTTATCTCAAAAATACAAATGTATATAAAACAATTACATTCTAATTATAAAATTTTATGTCAATTCACTTTTAAGTTATAAATTTTACCGTCAGGTTGATATGAACCCGACCCGTTTAGCTAAACAGGTTCACGAGTTCAACTTTTTACCGCGAACTTCGTGTCGTGTAAAAACTTCATGCCCCTAAAAGTATCCAATCTCCTGACCTAGATTGAAATCCTATGCGCTAAATTACGCTTGTCTTGATTGGTAATTTTAAAAAGTCAAGGCTATTTTGTTAAATTCCACGGTCAAAACAAATCTCGATTTTCCCATTGGTTAATCTAGTGAAGATTCAAATAGCAAAGCGAAGATGAAAGATTTGCAAACCAGGATGTAGAGCAGAGAGGCAAGTATAGCAGTTAGGTATCGACCAAGATAAGCATCCGCGATGAAAGCTCCAACAAGGGGAAGAAGCGACGACGTTCCAGACCAGATGTTGACATTCTCAGCCGCAGTAGCTGTAGATTGGCCCAATGGTCCCGTCAAGTAGGTGATCAGATTTGAAGTTTGAACTGACTCCATAGTATGCAAACCTCTCTGCCATTTCCACACCTGAAGTTCAACATCAAAAACTTTAAACCTCATACTACTACAAATAATAAAAATATAATATGAGACTTTTTTTTTTTTTTTTTTCTGAGAGGCTTAACTAACATTACCAATGATGAAATATGCGGATCGCCAGCAACCGGATTTTGATCTGAGGACTGGACGGCCTTTGTAGTCAACGGCTCCATCAACGAAGTTGTTGAGTAGCGGAGAGTTGACTCTAGAGAAATCGGTACCGGTGTCAGTATTATCCATTTTAGTTTCAGTCTAAGCTTTATGAAACTTTGGGATGTACATCTGGAGATAAAGACTTCAATTTGATGATTAAAATATTATCATCCACCTGATACCTGTGAAAATTTTATATATTTTTTTGGTCAGATTTTGAAATCAGCCACCTGATACATGTGAAAATTTTATATATTTTTTTGGTCAGATTTTGAAAATATAAACTTGCTTAATGTGTGTCATTTTTAAACTTGATACGAAAGGGATAAATAATGAATTCATGACCAATTCTAATCGTCTCTAATTGCATTTTATCTATAAATGGGATTACTGGCCTTTTCAGCTTACTGATATTGAAGTCATCTTCCAAGTGTTTGATTTGATGTAATGCATGAAAGAGACTGGTTTGGACGTCGGTTATAAATCAGATTTTATGGTTATCGAGACTTAACCTCCGTTCAATGATGAGATACAACTAACACGTTTTGTGTGTAGTAACTTTTATTGAGAAATGAATTCAACAATTACATGTGTGTACAGAAAATTTTTGTGATAAACACGGACAATACTACTGGTTACGGTACTAGGAGCATAATTGAAAGCGTCCAATTTGAAGAACCAAATAAATTGTTACACCTCACTTTTACCCATTTCATAAAATACTACCCAAATCACTTGGTGTGGTGTTGGAACAGTACCAAATTCACCTCGCATTTCACAAATTGATACATCGAGTAGTAGTCACCGAAATCACAAACCGAATATTGAAAACGAAGGGTTGGCGCCGGTGTTACTGAAAACCCGATGTACCCGAATGCACCACCGGAGTTATGCCCCAAATATACTTAGTATGAATGAATTGATGTTACATGAGATATTTAACAATAAAAATGAATATTGGTATGGATATCTTACTAACGAGGCGTCAAATAATAGTACAATTAACATGTCCTTAACAAATAACATGTAGACAAAATTACACTTTTACATGCCTATAACTATACTGAAAATTACACATTTCATTCTCTACATCCAGTGGTATATTCATTTTTTAAAACTAGGTTTGCCGCAACAATGCCCCATCCAGGACTACCATTTTGTTTTCCTAGTGATGGTTTCAAAAGCCGGTTTCAAAAGTCCACTGGTTGTTTATTTATGACAACTAGTGGAATTTCCTCACGTGTTGCGGTGCAATTAGGTCGGTGTCGATTTAGTTTATTACGGTATCGGTTTACTATAGACAATCAATATAGCAACCGAAAAAGGAAAACCCAAAAAATAAAGTCATCATATACAAAAAAAGGATACTGGTTAAAAAAACTAAAAAAAATCCTCAAATAAAACTAAAGGTCCCATCCTCAAAAAAGCCATGTACATCCACTAATTTAAGCAATTATTGCAACAATTACATCCTGATGCATCAATTCACAACAAATACCACTTACAACATAATTCAGCAACGTGATGATACATAGTTGATACAAAATTTAGCATACTAATACTTAGACCAGCTAGACAGAGGGAAATGTGGGAGCACTATCACATCACTGTTAATCAGTTCTGTTAATATGTAATGGAAAACGTGTAATAGTAATACATGTTTCAACATTCAAGCCGGCAGATAATCGATAAACAGATGTAGCCATGGAGTTCGACATGTCAATTAGCTTGATCTGGTTCCCGTTTAGAGGGTATATGATTGATGGTAGTTCCAAGTTCTTAAGCAACATTCCTTGACAGGTTGCGTTATAAACAACAATCTATTCTGCATCATTGTGGAAGTTGTGGTTAACTATTGTTTATGACACTTCTCACACTATTAACTTTTTTTACAGGATCCTTAAACATCTAACCTGACTATTTTACCAATACGCAATACCACCCCTAGTCTAAATTAATTTTGGTATACATAGTAAAAAGGCAATGCTAGACATTGACAGTTAGTTCTAGAGTAATTAAGCAGTCATAGAGGTTTCATTGTACTAGAAATCCCAAAGAGAGGTTTGATAGAAATCCACTAATATTTGTAAAAGGGTAGTAAAAGCCAAGTACCTCCACTAATTCAAGCAACCATTACAACAATTATATCTTGCTGCATCTATGAACATCAATTTACAACAAATCTTAAATGATCCACCATAATTCAACATCAATTGCCTCTTTCACCACTATCAACTGCATCTATGAAAATTAATTTACAACAATTCTTCACAAATTCCACCATAATTCAGCAAAATCACTTGCCTCTTTCTCCATTATAAACATAAGATTTTGCAGAATATACAAACATCACAAATGAAACTGCACTAATTCCAGCAAGAAGGTGGTATAAATAATCGATATGCCCTTGATTTAAGTTATCAGATATCCAAACATCTTGACCATTTCCACCAGTCGCTTTCTCAACGATCGAGATTATAAATCCGCTCAGAAAGCTACCAATTCCCAAAACACTTAGGTAAAGTGCTAAGCCTATACTCTTGAGATCACTTGGCATTTGATCATAAAAGAATTCTTGTATACCCACAATTGTAAACACATCACCAGCTCCAGCCAACAGATATTGAGGTTGTTGGGTTGTGGAGGATTTGACTAGTAGGGGTGTTCCTTGTTACACTCCTTCTGCACCTAGCAATCTAGCAGGGGTGTTCTGTGTTACACTCCTTCTGCAGCTAGCAGGGGTATTCTCTGTTTATGTAGTAAAGTCAACAACCCTAATTGTAACCCATATAAATACTTCTCTTCATGTACTATAAACTTCTTGAGCACCTAATACATAGAAAACTAGTTGTGGAGAGTGGATGTAGATCAAGCTTGATCGAACCACTATAAATCTTGTGTTCTTGTGAATTAGAGTGTTTGTTTGAGTGTGTAAGCTTGCTAATTATTGTTCTAGTGTTTGTGGAATCGTGTTCTTGACCTAACAACTGGTATCAGAGCTCAGGCTCTCGATTGATCACACAAACTAGTAACAAACAGAGGTGAAGAGGAAGATACCTGCAAATCGCGACTAGGGTTTCAGAAACTCAGTAGCCGCCGCCGCTCGTCTTCCCATAGTTGCTCAGCCGTCTGCAGCCGCCTTCACCTAGGGTTTCAATTAGAGACCATCCTTGTTGGAAATCGCATCTAGGGTTTCAAAATCGAAGGTCTAGGGTTTCGATTTTGCTTGGGGTCGCAGGATTTCAGAAGGAGAAAGAAGCTTCTTTTTTGTTTTGTTCTGTGCGTAGGAAGAAGAAGAACAGAGTACAGAGTATTTTTTTTTTTTTGTCTTTCTTTAACGCTATGTAGGGGTGAGCAAATTTAGGTCCGGACCGAAAATAACCGAGAACCGAACCGAAAATATACCCAACTGACCCGAACCGAAGTACCTAGGTATTTAGATCGGATCCAATTTTTCATATAAAATAGGGTCGGGTCGGTTCTCGGTTTTTTCATGGTGAAACCCGACTTGGACCTATGGACCGGAACCGACCCTATATTTAGGGTAGTGAATCGGTTCTGTATTTTATGTTTGATCGGTTCTCGGGTCGGGTCGGGTAATGGTCGGGTAGGGTCGGGTTTTTCCTTTTGCTCACCCCCAACGCTATGTTCCTGAGTTTCATTAAATGGGAGAAAAGAAAAGATTTGGAAGGAAATAATTTTTAGTTGTGTTCCAGAGTCTCATTAAAGGAGAGAAAAGAAGAGAAAATGAGAGATTTTTTTGTCTAAAATTAATCTTTCCAATTTGGAAAGAACCGGAGAGAAAAGAAAAGAAAATGAAAGAATCCTTTCTTTTCTCTCTTTAATTTAACTCGGGAACACAGTGTAAGGGAATCAAGTTTCCCCTATTTGCTAGAAGAGCCCCTCAACTTTGACAAGGATCTCATCACCTATCATTATTTGTTCAATCGCCATTTTAAAGCTTGAAACAGATAAGTATTTGCTTCCGTTTGTTGATTTCGCTAGTATAATTATCCTTTAGCAGTACGAACTCGTTTAGTTTGTAGCAGTTGATAATTATTTGTTAAAAATGGCAAAAGATAGTAAAATCAAGATTGAAAAGTTTGATGGTAGTGATTATGGATTTTGGAGAATGCAAATAGAAGATTTGTTGTATCAAAAGGGTTTTGCATTTGCCTATGTTGGGACAACAACCGGATGACATGTATGATGAAGAATGGAAGTTGTTGGATAGACAAGCTTTGGGTGTGGTTGGGCTTTCTTTGGCAAAGAGTGTTGCGTATAACATTGTCAATGAAACAACTACGTATGGTGTATTGAAAGCTTTGTCCAACATGTATGAAAAACCATCTGCTTCAAACAAAGTATTCCTCATCCGACAATTGGTTAACACCAAGATGAAGGAAGGCATGTCGGTTACCTCTCACATAAATGAGTTCAACTCGATTATCTCTCGTTTAGCCTCAGTTGAAATAAAGTTTGATGATGAAGTACAAGCGCTCGTCCTTTTATCATCATTGCCCGAAAGTTGGCCAGGCACAGTCACAGCTGTTAGTAGTGCATCCGGCACTACCAAACTCACCTTTGAGGGTATTCGTGACTTGATTATAAATGAAGATATCAGACGGAGAAGCAATAATGAAACTTCCAGTTCAAGTTCTTTATTGCACACAGAAAGTAGAGGAAGAAGAAACGATAGAGGAACTAATCGAGGTAGGTCAAAGTCCAGAAAAAGAGGGCAGTCAAAGAACAGAAAAGACATTGAATGTTGGAACTGCAAAGAAAAAGGTCACTTTAGAAGCCAATGTACAAAACCAGCTGCAAAGAAAGAAGTAAACAGTGTAGTCTCTGAAGAATTAGAAGATGCTCTCATATGTTGTGTTGAGAATTCAGTGGAATCCTGGATTATGGATTCTAGTGCTTCTTTCCATGCTATCTCATGCCCAGATATGGTCAAGAATCTACGAACAGGTAACTTTGGTAAAGTTCGTTTAGCCGATGATCAAATGCTTAATATTACGGGTATTGGAGATGTAGACTTGAAGAGCTCATTGGGAACTATATGGACATTGAAAGATGTCAGGGTTATTCCTAATTTGAGGAGAAAGTTGATTTCAGTTGGAAAATTGGACGATGAAGGGTTTAATGTTCACTTTGGGGGTGGACAATGGAAAGTGATCAAAGGCAATTTAGTGATTGCCAAAGGAAAGAAGCAAGGCACTCTATACATGGCAGAGATTCATGCTGAAGGTGTTCAAGCCATGACCACCAGTCCGAGTCCATCTACTTTATGGCACAGTCGACTCGGACACATGAGCGAGAAGGGATTGAAGATGTTGGCTAAGAAAGGGAAGTTTCCAGACTTAAAGAAAGTGGAAACTGAATTCTGTGAATCTTGTGTCTTTGGTAAACAAAAGAGAGTCACTTTTGTGAAAACAGGGAGGACACCGAAAGCTCAAAAGCTGGAGCTTGTTCACTCGGATGTATATGGACCAACATCAGTTTCATCTCTAGGAGGCTCGAGATACTATGTTACCTTCATCGATGATTCAACACGCAAGGTATGGGTCTATTTTCTTAAACATAAATCTGATGTATTTGATGCTTTTAAGATATGGAAAACTGCTGTTGAAAATGAAACTAATTTGAAGGTAAAGTGCTTAAAGTCGGACAATGGTGGTGAATACATAAGCAAGTAGTTTATTGACTATTGTGCCAAGAAAGGGATAAAGATGATCAAGACGGTTCCAGGAACTCCTCAGCAGAATGGTGTAGCTGAGAGAATGAACAGAACACTGAATGAGAGGGCAAGAAGCATGAGGTTGAATGCAGGGAAGCCTAAAACATTCTGGGCAGATGCAGTTAACACTGCAGCCTACTTGATTAACCGTTCACCATCCGTTCCCTTGGGTTTCAAACTGCCAGAAGAAATGTGGCAAGGAAATGAAGTCTCGAACACTTAAGAGTCTTTGGTTGTAGTGCTTACGATTTGTTAGAAGATGGTGACAGGGATAAGTTAGACTCAAAGTCCAAGAAGTGCACATTCATTGGTTATGGGTCAGAAAAGATGGGTTACAGGCTTTGGGATAATAAAGGCAGAAAAGTAATCAGAAGCAAAAATGTCATATTCAATGAAAATGAATTGTACAAAGACAGAAACACCAAAGGACCAGAAGTTCAAAAAGAATATGTTGAATTTGAAAGTGGTGAGACAAGAAAAGAAGCTTCAGTCGACATTCCAGAAAATGGGGATGAGTCAAGCGACAGTGGGAGCTTAGGGGATGATTCTAGTAATGATTCGGAGGAAGAAGAAGCTACTCCTTCAACTCCAAACTCCCCAGAAACACCTCAAGTTCAACCAAGAAGGTCGTCTAGAACCACTAGACCACCAAACAGGTACTCACCATCAGTCAACTACATACTTTTGACAGAAAATGGTGAACCCCAGTGTTACTCTGAAGCTATGGGGTTGAAAGATTCATTGCAGTGGGAGCTTGCAATGAAAGATGAAATGAAGTCGCTTGAGAAGAACAAGACCTGGTATTTGACAAAGCTTCCATCTGGGAAGAAGGCTCTTCAGAACAAATGGGTTTTCAGGGTCAAGGATGAACATCAGGGCCGTCCCCGAGATTAATAAAAAAAATTTGGGCCTCGTACAAGACAAAAAAATTGGGCCCTCTTCGTATAATATAAACTAATGAATTATATATTCAAAAACCACAATACGACAATAATTGATTAATTGTTATAAAAATATACAAAACAATAGTAGTGTAGCAAAATAATCAAACTAACTTACTTAAGCAAATCGTGAGGCTCTCCTAGCGTTTTTTTGAAGCAAAGCTCTCGAACCTTCTAATATTTCGTTTTCAATAGATATCATTGCCAAGCCATTAAGTCTTTCTTGGGACATTGTCGATCGCAAATAAGACTTCAACAAACTTCAGTTATTTTACTTTCAACTATTTTCATTTAGAACCAGTTCATTATTTTACTTCTTTAAATCGTTAGTATATAAAAAACACCTAATAAATTGCCTAATATCCAAAAACATATTAATGGCATTGATAGTGATCAGAAACAGGTATTATAGAATGCAATCTACGATATATGGAACATGGGATTAATAGATTTACCTCAAAGGAATATCAAAAACTGATCAAAAACAATAAAATCCCTTATAAAGACACGACACTTCACTGGGGCATTTCGTCGAACAGTTTGTAAGCAGTCAACTATGACATGTTAAACTATGGATTAAAGGATTTACCTCAAAACAAGATCAAACAGTACGTCACCCAGATCAAGAACATGTGATCATGGTTATATCAATCTGCAGAACTCATCAAGTTTGGGGATTTATGTTTTAGGATTGAATTTCAATTTCAGTGGTTAACGCGAGCGATTGGCTGATGATGTCGGCCAACATATCACAATTCCTAATCGCTCAGGGAATCATGCGCTGCAAGCTTGGAGCCTTGGAGATGAATCGTGACAATGACAATCGTTCTGCGTTTTTCTTTTTGCGCCCCCACAGCCAACAAGATTATGTAAGTGGGTTTAGGGATTGAAGCCCAAATCTGAGTTGGGTTTTTGTTTTTGGACTTTAAACTATCAGATCTAACAAACAATACGTAGAAACTTAAGAAAAATATTTGGGCCCCTTGGCAATTTGGGCCTTGTGCAGCGGCCCGACCTGCACAGGCCCAAAACCGCCCCTGATGAACATGATGGTACCAAATGGTACAAAGCAAGATTAGTAGTCAAGGGATTTCAACAGAAAGAGGGAATTGATTTCAATGAAATATTCTCTCTAGTGGTGAAGATGACTACAATCAGACTTGTTCTCAGTATTGTAGCAGCAGAAGGCTTGCATCTAGAGCAACTAGATGTCAAGACAGCTTTTCTACATGGTGACCTAGAAGAAGACATCTACATGACACAACCAGAAGGTTTTCAAGTTAAAGGCAAAGAAAACTTGGTGTGTAAATTGAAGAAGAGTTTGTATGGTCTGAAACAAGCGCCCAGACAATGGTACTTGAAGTTTGATAACTTCATGAGAAGAGTTGGTTACAAGAGATGTGACAATGACCATTGTTGTTACATTAAGAAGTTTAAGGGTTCTTATATCATTCTACTACTCTATGTGGATGATATGTTAATTGCCGGTTCAGACATGACAGAGATCAAGAAGTTGAAGAAACAAATGTCTGAAGAATTTG
The DNA here is from genome assembly GCA_030545235.1 of Helianthus tuberosus. Lineage (NCBI taxonomy): Eukaryota > Viridiplantae > Streptophyta > Magnoliopsida > Asterales > Asteraceae > Helianthus > Helianthus tuberosus. The sequence goes on from CM060360.1 coordinate 168,752,897, forward strand.
AGATGAAAGACTTGGGAGCTGCAAACCAAATACTCGGGATGAGTATTTTCAGAAACAAAGAAGATGGTTCTTTGACACTCTCTCAAGAGAAGTACATTGAGAAAGTGTTAGAGAGATTCAGCCTTAAAGATGCCAAGATCAGAAGCACACCTTTGGGAAGTCACTTTAAGCTTTCTAAAGTTCAGTCACCCAGATCAGATGAAGACAAAGAATAAATGGCTAAAGTTCCGTATGCATCTGCAGTTGGTAGCCTCATGTTTGCAATGGTATGCACGAGACCAGATATTGCTCATGCAGTGGGAGTTGTTAGTCGGTTTATGTCCAATCCGGGAAGAGAACATTGGGAAGCAGTTAAATGGCTGCTAAGATATTTAAAGGGAACTTCCAAAGTGGCATTGCAGTTTAAGGGGAAAGAGGTTATTCTGAAGGGTTTTGCGGATGCTGACCTTGGTGGGTGTAAAGAGTCATTCAAAAGCACCACAGGGTATGTCTTTACAGTGGGAGGCACTGCTGTAAGTTGGATGTCCAAACTTTAGAAAAGTATTGCCCTATCAACCACAGAAGCGGAGTATATGGCAGTTGCTGAAGCAAGCAAAGAGCTTATTTGGTTGAAATTTTTTTCTCAAAGAGCTTGGCAAGGAACAAGTTGATTGTGCACCGTTTTGTGACAATCAAAGTGCAATACACCTTGCAAAGAACCCTGTCTTCCATTCGAAGACGAAACATATACAGTTGAGATATCACTTTATCAGAGATCAAGTTAGTGATGGCACTCTGAAGTTAAAGAAGATCAAAGGAACTGAGAATCCAGCTGATATGTTGACTAAGGTTGTCACCTTAGAGAAGTTGAAGCTTTGCATAGCTTCAACTGGCCTTCAGGTTAACTAATGAGAAGGCCGCCCACAACTAGTAAAGATGAAGAGTTTACAGAGGTACTTATGAAGATGAAGTTTTAAGGAGAGCAGTTTGAAGTCGTCAAAGCCTCCAAGTGGGAGATTGTTGGGTTGTGGAGGATTTGACTAGTAGGGGTGTTCCTTGTTACACTCCTTCTGCGCCTAGCAATCTAGCAGGGGTGTTCTGTGTTACACTCCTTCTGCAGCTAGCAGGAGTATTATCTGTTTATGTAGTAAAGTCAACAACCCTAATTGTAACCCATATAAATACTTCTCTTCATGTACTGTAAACTTCTTGAGCACCTAATACAAAGAAAACTAGTTGTGGAGAGTGGATGTAGATCAAGCTTGATCAAACCACTATAAATCTTGTGTTCTTGTGAATTAGAGTGTGTGTGTGAGTGTGTAAGCTTGCTGATTATTGTTCTAGTGTTTGTGGAATCGTGTTCTTGACCTAACAGAGGTAATAACCACCATATCTTCATCAGGACCATCGCATTTGGATCATCCAATAATCCATACTCACGAGCAACTTTGAGTCTTTTCGTTTCGATGATTGCTGCAACAACCATTGAAACAATAGATATGAGAATGCCGATTCCAATTCTTTGAAGCATTGTTATGCCCGAGTGTATATTTGTAAACATTCGGGTAAGAGGGACTAAAGTGGTGTCATAGATGACAATGAGGATGACAATAGAGAGGCCAACGAAAGATTGTAGTGTGGCTGGTGGAATCTCAAAGGTTGACCCGCTAGACCGGTCCATGGTAGCTCCTTGTTTGGTGAACAATGTGGAGGTTTGAGCAAATACAATTCCATATCCTAAACAGCTAACCCATATTGAGATTAATCTAAGAATCGCTTTCGCTTCTTCCACCTTATCAGCACTACACACGGTTCCATGTTCATTTGACCCGTTAGGAGAAAACAAAGCTTGGTTGAGAAATCTACCATTAACCCAACATTAACAAGATATTAGAAACTTATTCCATGCCACATAATATGAACGTGTCGGTTTGGGTTACTTTTGTTAATTAATGGTAAAGTTATCTTACAAAGTCTCTTAAATCTAAGAAGTGTACAAAGACATAATGGATCACAAAATATAACACAATGCCGAGAAATATGACACAGTGTCGAGGAAAAATGACATAATGAGCTGCAAAAAGAAAACATAATGACGTAAATATGTAAAAGATAATGATATAAACAAAAATTTTAAAATCAACCAAACCATTCTAAAATCACTAACTATATATACCCTTGGTTATGGTAGAGTGAAATCTCTTGTGCCACGTATTAATTTAAAAAAAAAAGACAATTTCTAATTTATGAGGTCTCAGGCGCAGGCGCGCAGCACCGTGGATCTACCGTGCGCAAAAATAATTGAATCTGCTACGCTAAAAGATCCAATTTACTGCACCGAACACACTTATCACGCTCTGGTTGATAATAATCATAAAACATGCAGGGCTATTTTGTTAATTTTCTTTGTTAAAACGGATATTTTGGTGATTTTAAATTTAGTTAATCTGGTGATCATTCAAAATTTGAAAGTGAAGTTGGAAAGAGGACAGACCAGAACATAAAGCACAGAAGCAATTATAATAGTTAAGTATCGACCAAGAAAAGCATCCGCGATGAAAGCTCCGACAAGGGGAAGAAGCAAAGTCGTTCCAGACCAGATGTTGACATTCTCGGCCGCAGTGGCAGTCGATTGTCCCAATGGTCCTGTCAAGTATGTAATCAAATTTGAACTGACTCCCTAGTATGCAAATCTCTCTGCTACTTCCAGACCTGAAGTTGAACATAAAAAACTTGTAAACATTATAATACTTATTTAAGTATGTTTTTTTTCTGAGATGCATAATTTATTGGAGATATTTTATTCATCAAAATATATGCACCATATATTTAGTTTCCATGTATTGGTTTATTTCCCTTGATTCATGCCTAAACCTCCCTGTATTTAGGTACTGGTCTTCCTTTATTCTTGTGAAGAACACAACAAAGTTTAATAAAAAAAATTCCCTCTGATATTTTTCATGGTATCAGAGCGGGTCATATACCGCTCAACCAAAACCCCAAAGCCCTAAAATTCGCTTCTCACTGAACCATGTAACATGGCCGGCGGCGAAGAACATTGTGATTTCTGCAATAGAGATGGTCACAATCGCAGTGGATGTTTCAAGATTATTGGATATCCAGAATGGTGGCCAGGGAAGGCAAAGGATGAGAAAACCAAACCGAAGGTAGCCTTCGGTGAAACCGGTTCGTCAGAAGACGGACCAAGCCCAATCGAGGGTCTCAACAACAACCAGTACAATCAATTCTTGAATCTTTTTAATACGGAGAACAATCCAAATGTGCAGAACACTCAACCATTTGCTAACATGGCAGAAAAAGGGAACGAGTGGATCGCTGACTCGGGTTGTACCGATCACATTGTGTACGATCTGGGTTTATTTCAAGGAAAGTTTAAAACTTCACACGAATTACCAGTCGTTGTACCAAATGGAGAATCGATTCCTGTTAAAGGGAGAGGGCAGTGTGTATTGCCCAATGGAACTAAGTTACAGGAAGTTTTATATGTTCCAAATTTTTCATACAATTTGCTCTCCATAAGCAAAATTACTAAAAGTCAAAACTGTTCTGTAACCTTTTCCCGTATTTCTTCATTATGCAGGATTTGAACTCGAGGAGGTTGATTGGGATGGGTAAGTGCAAGGGAGGACTTTATCACATGAATATGGAAGGAAATAAAAGGAAGGCAATGACGGTTAGCGGTGAAGTTTGGCATCAACGGTTAGGACACCCATCGCATAGTAAAATTTCATGCCTTGATTTTCTCTCATCAAACTCGAACAATGTTCATTGTGATTCTTGTTTAAAAGCTAAGTTCACAAGATTGCCCTTTCCAGATAGTTATATTAAATCAAAGGACTGCTTTGATCTTTTGCATTGTGATATCTGGGGAAAATACCGAAGGCCTTCCTTGACTCGTGCAATTTATTTTATAACTATAGTTGATGACTATAGCAGATCAATTTGGGTATTTATGTTGAAACACAAATCTGAGGTAAGCGATTGCTTGATCGGTTTTTGTAAAATTATTAAAACTCAATTCAACAAGAATGTAAAGAAAGTGAGATGTGACAATGGGGGAGAATTCACGTCGCACCGTATGATGAATTTCTAAACTGAGCATGGTATGTTGCTTGAAACTACATGCCCACACACCCCACAACTGAACGGGGTGGTGGAACAGAAGCACAGGCATCTCCTTGAAACAGCCAGAGCCTTAAGATTCGAAGCCAAATTGCCAACAATATTTTGGGGAGAATGTGTTATGACAGCCGCTTATATTATCAATAGATTGCCCTCGAAGACTATTGGTAATAAAACCCCTTATGAGATGATATACGATCAAAAGCCAGACTATGGAGAAATGAGAGTTTTTGGTTGTTTGGCTTAATACCGAAGCGTTGAAACGAAGGGGGATAAGTTTGAAGTAAGGGGGAGACCAGGTATTTTTGTGGGTTACCCAGGAGGCACTAAAGGGTACAAGATATTCGATGTGAAAAACAACAAGATCATTGCATCAAGGGATGTAAAATTTATTGAAAGTGACTTCCCATATGAGAAGTTGAAGACAAGTTATGACACTGAACCAGAAATATTCAATAGAATACCAAATAATTATGATGATTTCATTCAAGAGGGGTTAGTTGAAAATGAAGAAAACACCAGTGAAGGACGCGTGGAAGAAAACAATGAAAATCAAGACGTGCATGAGAATACCCCTCCCATGCAAACTGATGGGGACGTTAGAACAAGTGAGCCCAATGATGAACGGGTCGAAGAGACAATTGAAACTAATATCGATGTCGGAACAAGTAACACTCCTCTTGAAAATCCCACTCCTATCGACGTTAGAAATGAACAACCTACAAGAGAAGCTAGAAACAGAAGTCGTCCAGGCTATCTCAAAGATTACATTGTTAACCTTCCTCCTTCCTTGTAGCAAAGCTTACCCATCACCGAGCAATCCTCCTCGACGGTACACCCTATTTCTAATTTTATCACTTATAAAATTTTTACTAAAACTCACAAAACTTTCCTAGCGGCCATCAATCTAACCGATGAGCCAAAGACCTTTTCACAAGCTGTACAGGATGAAAAATGGAGAGAAGCTATGAAGAAGGAAGTGCGAGCCCTTGAAGAAAATGACACTTGGACTCTTGAAGAACTTCCAGAAGGAAAGCGCGTAATCGACTCGAAATGGGTGTACAAAGTAAAGTACAAATCAGATGGGAAGATTGACAGGTACAAAGCGAGGTTGGTGGCAAAAGGTTTCACTCAAATGGAGGGAGTTGATTATCATGATACGTTTGCACCCGTTGCAAAATTGGTAACTGTGCTTACAGTTTTAGCGGTTGCAGCCAAAAGAAAGTGGGTTATTAATCAACTTGATGTGAACAACGCCTTCCTGCATGGTGAATTGGATGAAGAGGTCTACATGCAAATCCCACAAGGATTTGAAAAAGGGAAGGAAGGGAAGGTATGTCGTTTCAGAAAGTCTCTATATGGACTGAAGCAGGCATCCAGAAACTGGTACAAAAAATTCACCTCATCTCTTGGCGAGATCGGTTTCAATCAATCTAAGGCAGACCATTCCTTGTTCATCTACAAGATAGGCGAATCCTTCGTCATTGCCCTTATATACGTTGATGATGTGGTACTCATGGGGAATGACATGAGAAAGATTGAAGAAACAAAAGAATTTCTAAACAAGAGGTTCAGCATCAAAGATCTGGGAACCTTGAAATATTTTTTGGGAATAGAAGTTACTCGAACCAAGAAAGGATTGGTCCTAAACCAAATAAAGTATATTATGGATATCCTTGAAGATTCAGGTATGATGGGATGTCGACCAATTGCCTTTCCAATAGAGCAAAACAACAAACTTGGAAAGAGTGAAAAGGAAGCAAAGGTTGATGCTAGTAAGTATAGGAGGCTTGTTGGAAGCTTACTGTATTTACAAGCTACTAGAGCAGACATTACATATGCAGTTAACGTCTTGAGCCAGTTTGTCGCTGACCCTCGTCAAGTTCACATGGATGCGGCTACAAGGGTGATACGATACTTGAAAGGGACCGTTGGGCAAGGGATCCTCCTTCCTAGTGAGGGTGGTCAGAACTTGGTGGCATACACGGATTCAGATTGGTTAGGATGTCCTGACACAAGAAGATCAAGAAGTGGGTATTTGTTGTTGTTCGGAGGAGCTCCCATTTCATGGAAGTCTAGAAAACAATCGGTGGTGTCCCGCTCTTCCGCTGAGGCTGAATACCGAGCAATGGCAACGACGGTCAGTGAAGTTTTATGGATTCGATGGCTTCTAAAGGAGCTAAATTGTGAACAGCAAAGTCCCACACAGCTATTCTGTGATAATTTAGCTGTGAAACATATTGCCAATAACCCGGTTTGCCACGAGCGAACAAAACACGTGGAGATGGACTGTTATTTAGTTCGTGAGAGAGTCGATTCCAAGGAAATAGAACCAGTACACGTCAATTCCAAACAACAGATTGCAGATCTTTTTACAAAGGCTTTGGGGTCCTAGCAGCTGCAGTTTTTACTTGACAAGTTGGGCATTTGTAACCCTCATGCTCCAACTTGAGGGGGAGTATTGGAGATATTTTATTCGTCAAAATATATGCACCAAATATTTAGTTTCCATGTATTGGTTTATTTCCCTTGATTCATGCCCAAACCTCCCTGTATTTATGTACTGGTCTTCCTTTATTCTTGTGAAGAACACAGCAAAGTTTAATAAAAAATTCCCTCTGATATTTTTCATAATTAAAGTTACCAATGACGAAGTATGCAGATCGCCAGCAACCAGATTTTGATCTGAGGACTGGACGGCCTTTGTAGTCAACCACGCCGTCAACGAAGTTGTTGAGCAGCTGGGACTCGTTTCCAGGATAATCGGTACCGGAGTCAGTATCATCCATGTAAGCTAAACTTTATGGAACTTTATTAGAATATTAAATTTCACCTAATAGATACTTATACTCTATCATATCATGTGATTCATGCGCAAATTTTATATACTTTGTTGTCAGACTTTTAAAATATACTTGATTGGTGTCATCATTATATTATTCAAAACCGCATCCGTAAGTGATGAAGTCATGCCCTGATTATAAACGTGTCAAATTACATTTCATCTATAAATGGGATTATCAATTCACAATAGAATGCTAAAGCTTTATGCATAAATGTATGTGTTTGAAATGTTTATATTTCTACTTCTTTTGGTGTGGAATTATTAAAGTCGTCTTTGAAGTGTTTGATGTAATGAATAAATGAGATGGTGTGGTATAACTTCCACTATGTTTTGTATGGTTTGGACCCACGTTTTATGTTCACAAACCATAACTTTTATTAATCGAAGAAGGGTGCTTACTCATGTTTGAACTTATGATGGTGCTAGAAAATAAACAATAACACAAATTAATGGTGTGTGGACGTGTGTTGTTTTTTTTTAAGGGCAAATCACTTTATATATATATATATATATATAAAGAGCCAGTTAGAAACTAGGAAACAAAACAGGAAAAAACAAAAAAACAACAGAAACATAAAGACAATTACATCAGCCCTACGGAATCAAGAATCAACCAATTCCATCCGAATCCCAAACCGACACTGAACCCCCATTGATATTGATTGGGATAAAATTCATTGATCCCGGTTAATCTCTATCTCCCCACACACCAATTTTTTCATGTGATTCTCAAAACCATCCACACCTATCCCCAGACAGGCCCCAAATTCCAATGTACGAGAGACTTCATCCTCGAAATTAAGGCGAACCTGCTCTTCCCCCACAATTTCTTTCAACGCCTCCCTGTGCATACTCCAACTTGGAACAAATTCCCTCATCATGTTGACCTCCTCCTCCAATCGGAAGATCTCCTCGAGGTTGAAAGGGTTCGAAGTGTTGGTAATCTCCGGCTCCTGATTAAGATCAGTAATAATTAAATTTTGGGCCATTTTCTTGGGTTTTTTTACCGCGTTTGGGCCTGCATGTGATGTAACTGGGCCTAGTATTGTTTGGACAGGGCCCATCTTGCTCAAGGCCCACCGCAGGCTGAAGCCCAATATTGAAGTCTGATCCACCTTCAGAAAAAAATCCACTCCCATTCTCACGTGCTCTTTCAACATCATCATTCACCTGCCTTGGGGTTCCCACCACATGGGCGGCTCCCAACTGTTCCCTATGCATTGTTTCCCTACCCCTATGCACGCAACCCTCTGAGGTCGCCTTTTCATTTTCCGGCAAACCATCAGACTTCACCGGCACCTTTCCATCTTCCTCAGACGCCAAATCCCCTACTTGCATTAGAAGCTCCTGATTTCCCACCTGGATTTCACCTTCTTCCATATCAGCATCGTCCAAAAATACAGAGGCTTCCGACCCAATCGGAGATTGCCTGCCCAACCCTGAGAGATCTTGCAGATTCTGATTAAAGTCACTGTTCTCGACTTCCACAACCCAAGCCGAGTAAGGTTTGTCCTCCCACCGGATCTCAACCTCCTAGTTAATGCACGACCCGGACCTCGACAACACCCCACAAGTAGCGCCGGAATTATCCAGGTTCTCCTAAGAAAACTCCACACCCCTCGCCACCTTGCCAAAGGACTGTCCATTTTTATTAAAAAACTTTATCACACAATTGTAGAGGTACACCCAGAATTTTAATCCACACCAGTCGTTGGAAATCAATCTGTTGACCTTCCCTTGCTTTGCATCAGTTAACACCTTACCCCATAGAACAGTTTGTCTCCGGATGAATTCCAACGCAAGTCTTTTTTCTTTAAAAACAATCATAAACTTTAAACCGCCGATGCAACTTACTGGGCATTCCTTGTAGCCGCCATTGTCTAAAATACCACGAATTTTCTGTACTGTCGTCACGTCTATCGCTTCCCCGATCACCGCTCGCATGATGCAATGAGCAGGGTATAATGCGACTTTTCCTACGAACTCCACAATCTTCTTTGTCTTCTTTTCCGCCCTCGTTGCTCCTGCCACCATTTCTGAGTACAACGGATCCTCTCCTCTTCTCACCGGAATATATCTTAGTTCCAGTTGCCTAGCCATTGGGCCATAGGTCCCCACATTCTTTGGTTGTTCCTTTGGGCCTAAACCCGCTGTCTGGATAATCTTCTGGTGAAATTTGTCATATTTTACCAAACACACGTTCAGTTTTGCTTCATAGATCTTCACCGAGTTCATTCCCCGTAGCGTCTCTTCAACATTGGTAACCCCTTCGTACCGAACAAATCCAAAGAAATTTCCCCTCTAATCCTTCTTTTTGGCCACGTATGCATCTTTTATAACCCCATAAGGCTGAAACGCCTTCCACAAAAGTGTCTTTGAGATCACACCAGGAAGATTCGATACATAAAAGGTTGTTTGTGATTTCTGGTTGCTGTAGTATCCACGTTTCTTTCCGTAGTGGATATCCGTCCACTCTCTTCCACCGCTCCCTCCCATTTTTTTCTCCCCCAATCCTCCTGTTCATAAAACACACTGTGGACGTGTGTTGTAAAACAGATTGTTTGATTATTGCGACTTGAAGTGTGAGACCTCATCGCGTGCTAACATTAGGGATGTTGGAAATCACACCTTCTTCAATATAATCAACTTTTAATTTAACAAGGAAGAATACTTTGATTAAAATTGAAGGTACATAAACCCTAAACATATGAATACTATTTATACTAAAAAATCTCCTTGGAGAAAACAAGTAACTTACTCGTGTAAGAAAGCTGGGTGATTGTTGGAACTAATCTTGTCAATACTTAAAAGTTAGAGGATGCTAAATAGTTTAGTTTATTTCTGGTAGTTTTATTTTTTTATTTTTATTTTTTTTTAAAAGAAAAAAAATAAAAAATAAAACTACCATAAAACTACCAGAAATAAAAATATTATGGTAGTTTTATTTTTCTATTTTTTTTTTCTTAAAAAAAAAACAAAAAAAAAACTACCAGAAATAAACTTAACTATTTAGCATCCTCTAACTTTTAAGTATTGACAAGATTAGTTCCAACAATCACCCCTTGTGAAGTACCTCTTAAGTACCTCTTAGGTCTTGAATACCAAGTAAGACCCGAAGTTTATCCACCTTAATACCCGGTCTCTTGTGTTTGCTTTGCATCAACGCCTTTGCTGCAGCTGACACAACACCACACCCCATGTTTTCTGACTCCTTTGGGATCACACCCATAACCTTTTCAAACACATGAACCATCAACCACAAACACGACAACATCCTTTCTCTTCCACATTGATCAAACAAGCTACTTCACCATCTTTGAAGTTTGTTGTTGATACGATCTAACACGACACTACACCTGGGTTTTCTCCTTTGATCAAGTCTGTAATCACTGCTATTGCTACGGACTTGCTTTTTGATCACAACCTTGATCACTACAACCTGCTACAGCCGTTTGATCAACAAACCCTCATGCACCTACAAGCCTCCCAAATTGATAAACCGCTCTAATATCAATTGTTGGAAATCAGGTCTTCTTTAATATAATCAACTTTTGATTTAAAAGGAAAAATACTTTGATTCCATAAACCCTAAAAATATGATCATTATTTATACTAAACAGTCTCCTTGAAGAACAACTAACCCACTCCTGTAAGGAAACTAAATAATAATAAAATAAAACTACCATACATAAACTACCAAAAATAAACTAAACTTTTTTTTTGAACGGCCAACAAACTCAATCCCGAGCACTCTCGGAGCACCCACTGGACAAACGGAGTACTCCGAGAGTAACCCGAGTCCACCACCAATTCCGGGGAAAACCCGGTAACCCACCCGCCCGTAGGCACGACAGTAAAATTACCGGTAAAACCCGTTTGGCTCTAGGATCCAACCCAGGTTTCCCTGGGTCTCCTATCATTGCCCACCAGTGCCTCACTCTGCACCAAGTGGAAGTCGAACCTGCATCTCTCAAGAGAAATGCAAGTCCTCCACCACTTGATCTAGAGATCATTGACAAAAATAAACTAAACTATTTAACATCCTTCATCTTTTTAAGTATTCACAATATTAATTCCAACGATGGTTGGCTCAAATATCACTAACTTGATTTGAGGATATTGGTTGCAAATTAGATGATGAAACTCCATGTAGTATTTATTATTATAAGAAGCTTTGATATTACAAGATGTGTTGATCGTTGAAATGATTGTCCTATTCGTTAGAGGTAAAATGTTAGTGACATTAAAATTTGGTTAACAAATAACATATACCAGCATTATTACACGTGCTTCGCGGCGGGGGCTTTTAATTTGTAAGCTGTAATGCCGACCTTTGCAGTTGATATGTATAATAATGGGTGCCCCGTGCTAGCGGTAAGAATTTGGTCGGTATCCGTTTAGTTCGTTACAGTACTGGTACGATAGCAACACGAGGTCTAGCAATCGAAAAAGAACACAAAAAATAAAGTTGTGATATACCCAATAGGATATGGACACGTATTTTATGTCGATCGTTAAAAAAAACAGAACATTGGTTTTGACTCTTGATAACACATACTGGCATTCGTTATAGCGTCCATACCAAAAAAATTCTTTATTTCGAATGTGACTCCGTTTCAACAAACTTAATACCAGAATGTTAAAGTACAAAATTTAAACACAACCGCGTATTAAGTTTTTTTTTCTAAAAGTTAACTAGCAAAAATTATAAGAGAAAAAACAAATTAGAAATTAAATGGGTTAGATGTGTGTATTAAATGGGTTAGAAGTGTATATTATTTGTAGTATACGCAATAAAGGTGTCAATTAAGGTATTAGTTCTATCTATATTGCTTACTAGGAAGTATTACTGAGATGCGTGAATTTTGATTCAAAAAAATTACTTATTTAGACAATTAATCCGTTTATTGCGTGTCTCAAAAGCAGTAAGCCCTTTTGATTGTTGGATCAAGAAAAGTGTTTGTGCTTATCTGCTTATTTTTGGGTGAATGAAGCATTTTGAGTTTGCTTATTTCAAACTGATTATTCTTGGTCGAGCCGGGGGTCTCACTGAAAGCAGCCTCTCTATTCCTATGGGGTAGAGGTAAGGTTGTCTACATCTTACCCTCCTCAGACCCTACCTTAGCCTTGCTATTGGTGGGATTTACTGAGTTTGGTGATGAATACGCAATAAAGGGTGGAATTGAAAGTTAAAAATGAAAACACACTTTACATGATTGTAAATCATGTAAAAAAAAGTAAAACTTGAATAGTAACTTTTGTGAGTCACAAAGAATAATAAACAATGAAGTGTAAGTTTGTAAAACTACTAACAATCTAAAATCGAGGTTTTAAACGTAAGACTAGAGCTCAAATCAAATCGACTTGGACTTCAAATCGGGCTAGCATAAGCTTGTATAGTTGTATCAAATAATTATGGGATTGTGGGCTAAACGAGTATACTTGGGCCTCGCTAATTTCATGTTGGGCTAAATGATCAAGTGGTTGATGTATAGTTAATTAATAAATTAACATGAAAGATGAATCAAATACTTATACGAGCATTCATATTGAAGACTCTTTACTTATATATTCTAAACAGTATAGAGTAAAAATGAAGAACATAAAAAACACTCCTACGTTAGAGTCTATGGTAGAGAAAGATTTATAAAAAGTACACTACAACCTCTATATTTAAAGGCTCATATTAACTCTTTATATTTTTGTTGTGGGTATATTGGAAAGAGAAAAAAGTAATAAGATAAGTGTTGTGACTATAATAGAGATATAAATAGAGAGTTGGATGTGGGAGCAGTGGCGAAGCTTGACCAACAGTTCCGCGGGGACGGAAGTCATGGGACCCAATTTATAAATTGTATAAATATTTAGGCAAAATAATTGGGAAGACGATTCTATATAATTTTAAGAGTAAATTACAAGTTTTGTCCTTTATGTTTGTCCCAAATCTCATGTGTTGTCATTTACCTTAAAATTGATGAGTTTTGTACTTAATGTTTGGAAATGTTGCACGTTATGTCCTTTATGGCAAACCCAGTTATATTTTTTAGTTAAATTAAGTCATGTGCAGGGCACATGAGGGTAGAAATGTAATTACACCTCCCACTTGTCTTTTCCCCTTATTTAAAACCTCATCTACCCCAATCCTTTCACCTATTTCACATTCATCATCCCTCAGGTTTCATTATTAGGGTTTTAGCCACTGAAAGAACGACGATCAGAATTCCGATGTCGCAGGATGAAGAAGGTTGGTATGTCAGGGATCATCTTGACACTGAAAGTGTACGTTCAACTGTATGGTAAGTTACAAACTCCGTTCATAACCCTAGTTTCGATTTTGGGATAAAATGTTGTGGTTTTTGTTGATCATCAGTTGATTAATAACATAAATGTTGAAAATTTGCAGATGGTTTTCCCAATTTCTTTAGCATTTGCTTTCATCATGGTGGTAGGCTAACATCACCTCCTGGACGCACATATGTAGGAGGCAAGACCAGTTATGTTGACTTGATAGATATTGATAAGTTTTCCATACATGAAGTCGATCTTATGCTGGATCAGTTAGGGTATAATAGCTTGAACCCAATGTATTACCAGTTTTTAAATCCTAAAAAAACCCTACATGATGGTCTTGAACACCTAAGCAGTGATCAAGACTGTCTGAACTTGGCTAGGTATGTTGAAATGCACAAGATTATCAATGTATATACCACTCATGGCTTGAAAAACATGAAGGAACTGTTTAGCTCACCTAGTAAACCTAGCATCACCATTGAAGAGATATATGAAATTGGACCATATGCCATAGTTCCTATGAAGGAAAATGCAAATGTTGGACATAATATTGACCATGGGGAATCCAGCAGTAAGGTGCCAGTTAATCCAGCATGGGTTGAGACTGAAGTGAATGTTAATGAGGATAGGGATGTTAGTGAGGATAGGAATGATGATGGTATTGGACATATGCATGATAATGGTAGTGAGGATAGGAGTGATAACGGTAGTGAAGGTAGGAGTGATAATGATAGTGATTACATAATAGATGAAGTGAATAATATGAGTGATTATGAAGTGGACATGAGTGACTATAGGGCTAATGTTGATATGGAAGTTGAGGACAATATTAATGAACACATGAATGTTGATTGTCACACCCCGACCGCGTAAAACAACAAACCATGGCGGAAACGTCGGGGAGTCGTGTGGCAGAATTATTGTTTCACAACACATGATAATTAAAGTTAAGTTTTACAAGTTTAAATTATTACATTGTCTTAGTTCAAACAAAACACATAACATAAAAGATGATAACTTTCTTGATTTTAGATTGCTAAGGCCCAAGTCGCCCTAAGTGTAGCTCGCTAACATCAAACATTCGCACCTGAAACATATGTGAAAGTAAATACGTCAGCATAAAAATGCCTGTGAGTAACATAGGTTTAGTGTTGAAGATTCATGACTTTGAATGTTAAAAGAAATGTTTAACGAAAAGTAGTCATGAACCTTATGGAATATTTTCTTTTATAAAATCATATGAAAATCAAATGTTATAAAAGAATATTGTATGGTTAAGTAAATAACCAAATGAAAATAATATGTATAAAATATGTCATGTCCTTGTTGAAGTGGTTTAGATAACGCCACGATATGCAATATATAAAAGCACTTATATATAGGAAGTACCAGCGGCGTATCCACCATGCTTTTATCATATTACACACGTCTCGTTATTTAAATTACTTATTAATAACCATGAAATAATGTATTGTTTAAATGTCAATGTCATGTATAACCAATGTCCAATGTCAAATGTCTAGTATAAACCATGTCTTGTATGGCGAATAAATAGTCTTTACTCAAGCCAAATGCATAATGTCATGTATAAACAAATGTCTTATGTAATCAAGTGTCATGTACAAAACAAAGTCTTTGAATAAACAAAAGTTTAGAACAAAAGTTATGTTTTGAAAACCATTGCTTTTATCGATATGAACATTTATACGGTTTGTCTATCGCATACACTCAAGCCTTGAGACTATCGGATAAACCCTTATCAGGATCAAGGTTTATCAAAAATGAATTCGGATTCTGTCATTCCCTAACACTTCCAAACAAGCCTCAGAAGCGGGAACAAGATTTGTCAAGTCCTATAGCGCTATTACATACTATCGAGCGGCGTGATCAATGTTAATGAATGTACTACTGTCCCGTTAGACATACCAAATGTCCTTTTCAATGTAAGCATGTCATGAAAATGTCTTTGTAAAACCATGTATTAGGCATACTAAGTCAATATGCCAAGTAAAATGTCTTTGAAACCAAATGTTAGGTATATTAAGTCAATATACCATAAAAATGTGACAACCGGTGATTTACGGCTCTAAATTACGTAATTAAACCGATAATAAATAGTGTTTACAACGCAAATTAACTTAATTAGGGCTCAGTAAGCTTAGGAACGCTTATGCGGTTCTACAGTACGCGTGTGACGATCTACGGAGATACTGTTGGAAATTAAACGGTAATAAACTGAAACCGTACGAAATACTGACGACGCCGACAAATATGGATGTTACACGAATATTTTATGTTTATGAAGTTTGGATTGCGATATCGGGTCTCGTAGGAATTTCGGGCCACTTACACATGAGATGGGCTTGTGGGCCCTGGGCCCAAGCCCAAAACCCACAAGCCTAAACCTGCGCATAATATACAAGATCTCTATAAAATCGTATAAAATCTTACAAAATTTTTCAAAATCTCTACAAGATTTACAAAAATCCTACAAGATTTGCAAAATCTCTAAAAAAATCTATACAAAATCTCCATAAGATTTCTACAAGATTTCATTTAACATCTATAAAAAAGGGTCCATACCCCCCTTTTGATCTTCATATTATGCAGACAATCACCCACACACATCTCTTTGATTTACTCTCTCCAAACAATACACACACAAATAAAGAGCAGGCCCTTCATCTCCTCTCACTCTCTCGATCATCTTTACAAACACACACACCACACTTTTTCCCTCTCTCTCTCGAATACACATACAGCAACAAACAGCATCTTCATCTCAACACTTCCCCGGCTCCTTTTTCCCGGTGACACCCACCTGCGATACCCCCCCCCCCCCCACCAGCTACCGGAACAAACCCAACCACCACCATCTTTGGTGGCAGCAGGGAGCAACAGAAACGACCACCACCACCACCACAGTCCGGTGGTGGTGCGGCGACGGTAACGAGCTGAGAGAGACGGGAGAGTGAACAGAGGAGAGAGAGGGTGACCGGGAAGAGAGAGAGACGGTGAAAGGGGTATGGCGCCGCCGCCTGCGGCGGCGGTGGATCCTCACGGCGGCAGCAGTGAACGCCGTACACGGCGGCGACGGTGCGGTGGTTCAGGTCAACACCAGCTTCAGTCGTGACTCAGGTTAGTAGTGCTACAGTTTCCGATTTTAGTTTTTGGTTCAGGTTTGTTAAGTGGGTTTCGAGTGAGATGGTTCAGATCCGTGTCAGGTTTACTCGGTTCGGTCAAGTTGCAGATTTGAGTATTTCTTCCGGTTCGGGTGAAGATTAGTCAAATCGGGTCGGTCGGTTCGGGTCATGGCAGAACTTCGGGTTCGGGCATCGGGTCGACTCGGTCAAACCTGGTCAACTCAGCGAGTCAACTCAGTTGACTCGGTCAACTGGTCAACTCAGTTCGGTTCGGTCAACGCAAGTCAAACTCAGTTAACAAACGGCACGAAGAATGGTAAAAATTTATAGCGGCACGCGTTAATGATGTTATTTTATATAGTTTTCGTTACTTACATAAACTCGAGCTCGGACCGAATTATTTAGCGACTATTTATTTCTTTTGTTGGTACAATTGACGTAATTTGACATATGGTGATTATATTGTGTTGAATTTTGAAAAATAACGACACTTTAGTTGTCGGGGCCGTCCCAAAAACAGAGGAAACTCTGCCCGTTTTTCGATAAAATCTGTAAAACTAATGTGTTTTTATTTTAAAACGAAAACTATCAAATTCTAACGACTATTATAGAAACAAACACAAATGTATATTATTTCCGCCGACACTTTATAACTTACAAAAGACGACAACGACGCAAACTATTTTTACAAAATAAATACAACTAGGGTCATTGCCCGACGCGCGTTGCGCGATTTACATTGTGGTTAGCATATATGATTATAAAGCACTAAAACGTTTTTTTTTCTTTTGGATTTCTTGCGTCACATGTTTGGTTTCTAGGTTTAATCTTTGTGCTAAAATCTTTATCATGCTTCATTTCTAGGTTTTGTTACTATGAATGGACATTGATCCTGATAACCAATAGAAGAAATGACAACTTTAGTTTCAAAGCAGTTTTTTTTTTCTTGTTGGAGATACTCTATCCATAAAAAAACTCCCAAAGATTTCTAAAATTGCTAATATTGAATCTGTTTAGTACTTCAAATGGCCCATTAATTCTAAAAGAGCTTCCACAGTTTCTACCCTTCAGGTTATCCAAGATTCGGTTGAAGAAGTCAAAAGCAAGAGTTGTGATCATTGCTTCAAAACCAATAATAAATAAATTAACCAAACATTAATCTCCTTTTCTTTGATTTATCTTGCACTCGCTTCGCATTTATCTCAAACCAAAGTCAGATTGAATGTAACTTCCAATACCACACTTAACTAAGATAAAAAAGAAAAACCAATAATGTAGAATTTGAAATAAAACTAAATAGCTAAAAAGGTTTTCTAATGATTCTTTTTGTGAGTTATGGGCCATTTTCACTTATCAATGAAGTTCTTTTTCTAGTTTGGAGGTCAAGACTCAAAACTAACTTGGTTCATATAACCACCCATCTAACAGTAAGTAGCAACAAATCAAGAAACAAGCCAAGATTCTGAAATGGACATCAGAAATGCATCAAACTGCTTGCAAAATAATTCACTATAAAGTCATTATATAAGTCATACCTAACAAAGAAAACGGCAACATGCTTTTCACCTTTAAAGCTTTTCAAGTGTCCATCAACATGAACATAAATCCCTTCTCTGCCAATCATCAAAGATAATCAAAATTTCGAAACAAAACTAAAAACTCCCATATATATCATGTTCCTAGAAATGTCATTTAATCCAAATCCCACCAAATAACTCACCTTATTTCTTCCATCTGCAATCTATCAAACGGTTCATTAAGCCTACACACAAAGTACTCTAAACCATTAATTTGAAAAAAAAAAAAAAACTTATCTACACACACATAAAATATAGAAGCACATTCATTTCAGATCAAATAATTATGTTGATATGAACTTGTACATTTCACTTTAAGTGAAGTGCGATACAAAAGCCGGTTACATAACCGCCTACCACACAATCTTTCTTTGTACCATTAAATAATCAAAGCACTACGTACAAGTGTTTTATGCAGATTCGAAGCATATATATATGTGTGTGTGTGTAATGTATGTATAGTTTTACCATGTCTTGCAGTCCAATTTTCCAGTTCCATCATCTAAGCTGAAAGTAACATCAGTATTCCTTTCCACTATATTAAACACCATCCCCACCACCAATACCTAAAATCAAAAATTAAATTCCAAACTGAATCTCAGCAACAAAACAATCAAAACAAAACAAAATAAGAAACCATTACATCACCAAAAAAAAACCTAAAACCTCTTTTTCAACAAACTCATCATCATTAAATAAGTTACAGAAAGCCTAACGAAATCGACATAAAAATGAACTGAAATGAGAACTTACATTAACAACATCTTGAATGGTGCTGGTTACAGGCCGGGTATGGGAGAAGGGTGATGGTGGGTGGAGATGGTGGAGGTTTTGACGGATGGAGAAGGGGAGTGGTGATCTGGGGGTTTTGATGGTGGCGGACGACGGCGGCAAGGGGAGGCAGGAGGAGGTGGTTTGTCGTCTGATGGTAGCGGACGACGAAGGTAAGGGGCAACTTACATTAACAACATCTTGAATGGTGCTGGTTACAGGCCGGGTATGGGAGAAGGGTGATGGTGGGTGGAGATGGTGGAGGTTTTGACGGATGGAGAAGGGGAGTGGTGATTTGGGGGTTTTGATGGTGGCGGACAACGGCGGCAAGGGGGGGCAGGAGGAGGTGGTTTGTCGTCTGATGGTAGCGGACGACAAAGGTAAGGGGCGGAGGAGGTGATCTGAGGTTTTGACTGATGGAGAAGGGGAGTGGTGATTTGGGGGTTTTGAAGAAGAAAGAGGACAGAAGAGGAGGTATTAGGGTTTTGAAGAAGAAAGAGGACAGAAGAGGAGGAACTTGTCCCGCGCTACGCGGCGGGGAGTCGGTCGGTAAGAGTTCGTTTAGTTACAATATCGCTATGACACTGGCAATCGGAATAGCAATCTAAAGAGGAAATCGAAAAAGAAAATGCCATAACATACCCAAATAAACGCTGACCGCTTTTACCAACATATACCTGAGAGTAAAAAAAATATTAGTTCAGTTTATATAAACAATATGCTAGTCTTTGAAGAGTGTCATTTTCCTCAATTCAAATATATTCCACAAATTACATACTGAAGTCTGAAGATCTATGCATCTGAACCACATATGACTAAGAAATCAGTTGTACATAAAATCATGTCTAATTAGTTGTCAAGGGTACATCTTGGGAGCTACCTTGACACAATTATCTATAAACTACAAATTATCAATCATGCTACTAAACTAATCTGTAATGGGGCCACAAATTACTAATGATATATAAATTTCAATTTTTATATGTTATTAATTCTTACGATTTTAAATTTCTATAATATTATTAATATCCACTCATATTTTAGTGCGATTTAAAACACCTAACCTAAATGCTAATTGAAACAATGCCTGGTCCCTAACCTATTAGACCAGTGATCAATGTGCATGATTGGTGTCAAGACTACTGAGCGAAAAGTTCAGGGGGTCGGGCGTCTCCCGGGCCCCTTCTATCCTGCGCCCATAAAGACTATCTTGATCGATACGTAATCAAACATAAATGCTTATAAAGTGATCGATCATTACCAACTCATGAAGAACGCGACCCACAGTGTAAATGAAATTTTGTGGTCATATTTATATCATTAAGACAACAGAACATAAAGTATTAATCTTTTTATCTCCATTTATGAGAAGAAAACAAATTAAATGAAATTTGAAAATCCAGTAAATATGATTATCTTTTTGTATATAGGAAGATGCATTTAATTAGGTTTCCTTGTATTTTAAATGACAATTTTATCCGTTTTCAAGCTTATATCTATCAGAAGTTAAACTAAATATTAAGGACAATATTATAAAATAGGTTTATGTATATAGGAAGATGTATTTGATTAGGTTTATTCATCTTGATCTTCAATTGCACCTCTATATTACCAACAATCTCTAATAAGAAGTTATGTTACAGAGATCTTACTCACCTTGTGCCAGGAATGTAGATTGATTGCCTGGTCTTTACAAGCAACTCTACCTGTTCTATTAGTAGTTCAAATATTCTTTTGCCTTCCTCGAACCTGCTACCGAACACAGTACGCGAAATTACATCACACGTGAGTCTTTTAAAATGAGGCACAATATTCAGCTCACAAGTGCTTTGGGTCTTTAACATATCTTCCCATTTGTTAATCATCTCAGCAGTACACATATAAAATGCAGGCACCATATGCTAAAAGGAAAAATATTATTATTTATTTGATGATTTATTTAACTTTTTTTTTTTTGCTGTTATGGATATCCACAATTAAGACAATAAGAACAAACCTTTAGCTTCTCAACATGGAAAGCAGGATTCATGATTTCCCTGTGTTTGGTCCATTGATCAGCATCTTTGTTTGCTAGACCTGTTTCTAGCAATTTTCTTAAAGGGTTTCCACCACTTGGCTTATGAAATTGATAGACATTACTCAAGATCTCCTTTACCAAAGCTGGTTCACTAAAATGCACAACTGGTGTGGGACCCATCCAGGTGAAGAAGTTTTTTCCTATACAGAAAACAAATGATATCTTTTGGGTTAATAAAAGAAGATATATATGTTCACAATTCTATCTCAAAATCCACATCACTACAAAAGTATCAAAATAGTATAACAATCACTATATCGTGTACCATAAGCAGTAACCGCTTTATGCTCGTATGGCAAGACTCGAGGAAGGATATCTTCGTTTAGTTTTATGGGCTTCGATTTCGCTTCTATAGCCAACTTCACAATCTCTTGCAAGTCTCCCGAAAAGAATCTATATGAACTTCCCTTGAGGCCTTGCTTTCTTAAAATCTTTTCCATCCTCTTTGGTTTCAACATTACATTCATTTAAAAAAAATACGTGGCCTAAAAGTAGTCATACTTTAGTCACCCTGGCCTAATCACTTAATTCAAAACCTATCTAAATTACTCCAAAAATATCAATATAATTCAAACGATATCCCCCTCTTATATATGTAATGTAATTGCTGCAGTAGTAAAAAAAGAAACGCTGCATCTTTCCGGCTGACTAAGAGCCAACATCATTCTTTTCTCCTCATTCAGTCTAAATATGACCCATTGCTAAACCAACTTCTTAGCTCCTAACCATCTTTATATGACATAAATCAAACCTAAAATCACTATAAACACAAATATAACATAACAAAAGAACGTTGAAACAAAGAATACTCACATCTACTAATATCAAACCGTCGAAACTTTAAAAGCAAAGAAACGTATAAAGGCATTTCGTCGAACACCTTACCTGCATAGTTTACCAGACCACCAGTGGGTCAAAACCTACAATAAAAGGTATCATCAACCAGGAGCTCAACATCTAAGCAACCGTAATCCTTCATCAGTTGTCGGAAAAATGAAGCAATAGAGTCGGAACTTACCATAGTGGTACCTCGGTGTTTGTCGATGTACACCAAAGCGGGACACGCATGACAAATCTTATTCACCGGAGTTCTGTTGGAACACCTTAATTGCTGGCATCTATGACCTAAGTGTCTCCTTTGGGTTGAGTCCATCATCGCCATAACCTATGCTATCAACCACACCTGTCACCGCTGGAACAGGGGCATAAGCCATCGACGGTCACCGAAACAGGGTGGTCGGCCGTAGGCTTTGGCCGGATCCCCTTCCGTTCATGGTTTCTCTCTCTCTCTATCGCTTCGATTCTCTTTCTTTCTTCTTCTCCCTTTAGCCGATTCTCTGGTCTATCTCTAATAGACAAAAAAGGAATCTGTGGCAGTGATTTGGTTGAGTTTTGGGGCTGTCTGCGATTCAAGATAGCTTTTTAAAGTAGTTGGAACACCGGCAGATGCCGGTTAAAAGCAACCAGGAAGCCGGAAAAGAAATAGTGGCAGTACCGTAAATATGATTCAAAACTTGGTCAATGGTGATCTGGGGTTTTGATGGTGGCGGACGACGGCGGCAAGGGGCGGCAGGAGGAGGTGGTTTGTCGTCTGATGGTAGCGGACGACGAAGGTAAGGGGCAACTTACATTAACAACATCTTGAATGGTGCTGGTTACAGGCCGGGTATGGGAGAAGGGTGATGGTGGGTGGAGATGGTGGAGGTTTTGACGGATGGAGAAGGGGAGTGGTGATTTGGGGGTTTTGATGGTGGCGGACGACGGCGGCAAGGGGCGGCAGGAGGAGGTGGTTTGTCGTCTGATGGTAGCGGACGACAAAGGTAAGGGGCGGAGGAGGTGATCTGAGGTTTTGACTGATGGAGAAGGGGAGTGGTGATTTGGGGGTTTTGAAGAAGAAAGAGGACAGAAGAGGAGGTATTAGGGTTTTGAAGAAGAAACAGGACAGAAGAGGAGGAACTTGTGACGTGTCTACTGTTTTACTATTCATAAGCTTGGTTTTTTAATATATAGGATAATTTATTATATTTATATTTCAAACGTTAAACTCGAATCATTTTATAAAAATAAATATAGTTATATATTTATTTTCGAACATAACAACTCGACGATTCTTTTATAAAATAAGTATAACTTTTATATATTTATTTCAAACGCCGAAACGGCATAAACGTATGTTTTGGCAAATATATACGAGACGCAATAAATATAATACAAGTTTATTATATATTACCTTCATACGAATATTCCTATATACACAAACGACTTCTCGGGGCGACAAAGTTTAACTTAGTCATTTTCGTTAAATTAACAACCTACCGTCAAATTGTTCGGTTAACGATTCGGTAGAGCTCGGTGACACGTAGTTTAGTTACCGCTTTTGGTTAGAAACTTATAAGATATTCCGTGTTAGGAATATTGTAGAACACACGCTAGCAAGTCAAGTCTTGGAAACGACATCACAAAGTCATATATAGCTAGCTTTGCACAGGCAATTCAGGTGAGTTCATAACCCCTCCTTTTCACTGTTTTACATTTTATAAATGTTTTCGGGGTGGAAAGACATGCAAGTTTTGCAAAAATAAACAATTTATCGATAAACGAAAACTCATATTTCTAAACCATGATACGAATGGATTACAAAGAACTCAAATGGTTCACGAATGATTTGTACTAAAGATACCGGTTTTACAAAACAAATGAGTATTTTCGAATCGTGAATGATCTTAATGATTAGGGACGGGATTGTCCTAATTATAATAATGGGATTGGGTCGGTCTGCGTATGTAAAACGAGACAACCCAGTGAGTTCATGTCCCCACTTTTAATCTTTTACATACTTTTTAAACTTGGGGAAAATACATGTGTTATGGTATGCTGGATACAAAGACTAAGGAATGATACTTTAAATCGTGTCACGAATAGGGTACCAGAAGCACCATTAATCAACAATATACCTAGACCGCAGAACAAAAGGTTAGATCTAATGGGTTTTCGGGCAGCCACACTCTTGGTGAAAACTAGTACCAAGTAGTGCTTTTGTGTCTCAGTCGTGAATCGACAACTAGAAAAATGCCTATGGTTTGGATGCTTCCTATGTCGTGTCACATGTTAATGGCCTTGCAACCCATTAACAATCTCGATACTTACAGAAATACTTGATACATACAAATTACATACCATGTTTTATACAAATTCAAAGCATAAGATTATGCGGGCATGAAGTCAAAGTCAGGGTAGGCATTGACGGTTATACAAACTTTACAAATACAAGAGTTTACAAATACATGGTTTTACGAACATAAAGCGTTACAAATACAAAGTTTCCATATAACATGACAAGAAAATGATTTTAAATTCGTTTTCTCAACAATATTTCAAAAACCGGTTATTCAAAAAGATTTATTTCAAATCTTTTACAAACAAACTATGAACTCGCTCAACTTTATGTTGATTTTTCGCATGTTTCTTTCTCAGGTTACTTTTTAGAAATCATGGCACGGTTGGAGTAGGAGAACCATTTGAGATACGAGTACTTAGTGGCGTTCAATTTCTAGAAGTCTTAGCTTATTTGCTTCCGCTGTGCAATGAAGATACCAGTCCAGTCACGCCAATGCTCTGATATTTCAGGGTGTGACAAAAAATGTCTTGAAAATTTGTATTACATGTACAATGTAACAAAACATGTATAATGTCATGAAAACGAAAAGTAAAGTTATGCACATATGCTTCGCCCCAAAACATTTGAAAAACGTAAAATAGGGGAACTATGTACTCACCTTTGGGTGCGTTTTTATGTGTTAACACAATCACTCAAATTGTCTATTCGTCCTAAATTAAGTAAGAACGATTTAATAATCAAAAACTCACAAAAATACCTAAGTTTCTCCGATACTTAGAATTTTCACATAACTTTGAGACTTTCTCGAAAAGTTATTATTTTTTATTATATTTGTGTATTTATATATATATATGTGTGTGTGTGTGTGTTCATATATATATTGTAAGAACTTTGCGACTTGAACGATTTTATTGGTGACCCTCATCATGTTATAAGCAATATATCTACGATTTGGCGTCGTAATATATATACTCAAACGTGACATACAAATAATAACGTAATACACATAATCTTGTCAAGTATTAACATGTCATCATACACATATTATAAATCACATAACACATTGTAATACATAAAGTTTACCAATGAACAACCAATTCTAATGTACATTGAAAAATGCGTATTTTAGCGATTATGTAACGTTTTTGGGCGTCGGAAGTCATGTATGACTAACCAAACACCAAGAAAACTTAATATAAGTTAAAATACTTATTTTTATAGCAAATATATCAGTTTGGTTACTGATCTAAAACAGTTTTATAACAATCCTCCGAAAAGCCGATTTTTAACCGTTTTACCGCATAGTTTTGCATCAAACGTTACCACAACCATCCCAAATCGTAACGACTTGATATTTTAACATAACCCATGTTATTTACTGAATAAAATAGTGGTTATACTCATGATAGTGCAGGTCTCACATAAACCACATAAATCATGCAAATTTCACATATTTTACAACTTTCTAAGCTATATGGACAACATGCGAAGCTACCAAACCTATGACAAAGTTTCATGCCATTATTATATACCAAATAATGTTATTTTTAATGTTTATAATCTGTTCTAAAACATTTTTGTCATACAATCATTTTTCATCATTTCTTGAGCATTTATTCAACATGAATGCTTATGTACAAGTATCTAAAGCATACTTATCATGTCATCATCATTTCATATAAACTTAAATGCATCAAACATGATATTAATTCATAAAATCCAAGATATGTTCATCATTTCACTATTTGTTCATTTACACATCATTGCATGCAACATTCTTTTCATTAATCTATACTAACTAACAAAAATTTACATGTACATACATATAGAAAATCGGCACATGCATACATATATATGTTTTCAAAAAAATTTCCTTTGTCACATAATCAACACAAATCACATGAACTTTTACATAACATCCATTTGATTAAACATGCAATCACTTTTCAAGAATAAATCAAACAAGTGTTTATCAAAAATCAAACCCAATCTCATATACATACATACACATACATACATACGACTATATATACACACATATGTACTTCCATTTTATTTTGTATCAAAACTCATTTTTTTTTTTTGTTTCAAGTTAATGAAAAATCCAAGAACCATGAGAAACTTTTATCATCATCATCATCAAAACGCAAGAACATAATTTCTAAAGTAAGTTTATACCTTTAAGAAAATTAGTAGGTTTTGATGAGATTTTTGATGATATGGAGCTTGCAAATGCTTGGAATCACTTGAAAAACACCCTTGGATCATCAAACACCTTAGAAACTAGCTTGGAATCACTTGGATCTTGAAGAAGAGGATTAAATTTCGAAAATGGAAGAGAGTTAGGGGGTGTTTATGGTTTAGAGGAGAGAGAGAGAGAGAGAGGAGTGAGAAGGTTTATCTTGGTTATGGGGAAAGTATGGAAGATATGGGGGGATTTGTTGGGTTTCCAAGATTTGCATGCATTCTCTTAGGCTACCATGTGTCAAGAGAGAGAAGATGGAAGACCCTATAGGCCGCCACCTCTCATGCACACACACACAAACCCATATATACATACATATATATAGTGTATTATTGATAAAAACAGGTATTTACCTGGATATCGGGTATTTTATCTAGCGTTTTAATCCCGGTTTATGGCGTTTTAAATTATTTTTATTATTCTATAAAAATAAACTCGCCAAATTATTACTGAAATAAATATCAGTTGCCTGGACTGGCTGCGTTGTCTACGTTTCGCAGTATACGCGTTGTGTTGCGCAGTAACACGCGATACGCGCTTAAACTTGAAAAATAACGTTTTTAAGCGTTTTGATTTATTTTTCAACATGAACATGATTAAAAATGAAATTTGAATCATAACAGAATAGTTTTAGGATTTAAATATTATCCGGGCGGTCACCAACGTTCATTACGCAGTTTTTTCTCAAAAAGTTCTTAAGTTCAAACAAACATGTTTTTGCCATACCGAAACCTTCGAAACTTATTTCTAAGTTATGTGAAAGGTATTTAGGGTATGTCTGGCTTATGTCATTGTTCTGGAGTGTACGTCGCGTTAAACTGATTACGTTTACGTAACGGTTTACGATTTCACTTCCAGAACAGGTTCGAGAGTTCGGAAATGAACAATGGTTGAAAACGTGTAAATGTCACAAATAATTAACAACTATTGGAATTAAAACATCATATTTTATTAAATACATACTTGTTTGGAATTGTACAGGGATTAAAATACACAGATGTCACAGTCTCCCCAACTTTAGGAAATTTCATCCCGAAATTTAATTAGAGGAAACTTGTGGGAATAGATGTGGATATTTCGCCTTCATTTGATCCTCTCGTTCCCAAGTAAACTCTGGGCCACGTTTGGATTCCCGGTGAACTTTGACTTTTAGTATGCGCTTGCGCTTGAGCTTCTTGACTTCACGGTCCAATATTTCCACGGGTTTCTCGACGAAGTGCATCGTGTTGTCGACACGAATTTCATCAAGGGGGATGTGGAGGTTTTCATCAGCCAAACACTTTTTAAGATTGGACACATGGAAAGTTGGATGAACATTTCCAAGTTCGGGAGGCAGCTCAAGTCTGTAGGCTACTTTTCTGATTCTTTCAACGATCTTGAATGGTCCAACATACCGTGGTGCAAGTTTTCCTTTCTTTCCAAATCTGATTACACCTTTCCAAGGAGATACCTTGAGTAGGACGAGATCACCGACTTGGAATTCCAAAGGCTTGCGTCGTCTATCCGCGTAACTCTTTTGACGGCTTCTAGCTGTTAAGAGGTTGTCGCGATTTTTCTTGACTTTGTCTGTTGTCTCTAGAATGAGTTCAGGTCCAGTGAGCTGAGCTTCACCAATCTCATTCCAGCAGACCGGTGAATGAAATTTTCTACCGTATAAAGCTTCGAAAGGAGCCATGTTGATGCTGGAGTGATAACTATTGTTGTAGGAGAATTTGATCAATGGAAGATGCGAATCCCAACTACCACCAAAATCGATTACACAAGCTCTAAGCATATCCTCCAATGTCTGGATTGTTCTTTCAGATTGTCCATCCTTTTGAGTATGATAAGATGTGCTCAAATTATGTTGGGTTCCCATAGCAGATTGCATGGTTCTCCAAAAGTGAGATGAGAATCGAGCGTCTCGGTCTGATATGATATTCAAAGGAACACCATGTCGGGATACAATCTCATCTACATAGATCTTGGCAAGCTTGTCAGCAGATAGATCCTCACGGATTGGCAAGAAATGCGCTGATTTTGTCAGACGATCAACGACTACCCAAATGGCATCATGACCTCTACTAGTGCGCGGTAGTTTGGTAATGAGATCCATGGCAATGTTTTCCCATTTCCAAACCGGTATCTCTGGTTGTTCCAATAATCCAGAGGGATGTTGATGTTCCGCCTTAACCTTTAGACAAGTAAGGCATTTGGATACGTATAAGGCAATGTCCTTCTTCATTCCCGGCCACCAATACTGGGTTCGAAGATCCTTATACATTTTGTCTACACCAGGATGTATTGAATAACGAGACTTGTGAGCTTCATCCATCAACAAGGTGCGGAGATTGTCTTGAATTCGAACCCATAAACGGTCCATGAAATAATATAACCATCGTCCTTCAGTTCAAGATGCGGCGTAAGATGATACAGCAATTCCTTACCCATCAAGTTCTGTGTAATACAAGTATGTTGAGCTTGGGAAATATGGGTTTGAATATCAGATCGAACTTGAACACAGTGAAGCTTGACACGTTCCTTACGACTTAGCGCATCGGCTACGACATTCGCCTTCCCTGGATGGTAGCGAATCTCGCAGTCGTAGTCGTTTAGAAGTTCTACCCAACGCCGTTGCCTCATGTTTAGTTCTTTCTGATCAAAGATGTGTTGGAGACTTTTGTGGTCAGTGAAAACCACACATTTTGTTCCGTAAAGGTAGTGTCTCCAAATCTTGAGAGCAAAAACCACATCTCCTAACTCAAGATCATGAGCCGTGTGGTTTTTCTCGTGGATTTTCAACTGTCTCGACGCGTAGGCTATGACTTTGTTTCTCTGCATGAGAACGCAACCAAGGCCTAGATTCGACACGTCACAATATACAACAAAGTCGTCGTTTCCCTCAGGTAAAGATAACACAGGAGTATCGCAGAGTCTTTATTTCAAGGTCTGAAAAGCTTCTTCTTGTTTGGGTCCCCACTCAAAAGGTTTATTCTTTTGAGTTAAGGCTGTGAGAGGAACCGCAATTTTGGAGAAGTTTGCAATAAAATGACGGTAATAACCCGTGAGACCCAGAAATGAACGAACCTCGGTAGGAGTAGTCGGTGTATCCCAATCCTTAATCGCACTGATTTTGGTGGGATCTACGTGTATACCTTGTTCGTTGACAATGTGTCCTAAAAATTGAACTTCCTTAAGCCAAAATTCACACTTGGAGAATTTAGCGAAAAGTTGTTCCTTATTTAGGAGCTCCATTGTTAGACGGAGATGTTGTTCATGGTCAGTTCATGTCTTGGAATAGATCAAAATGTCATCAATGAAGACGATGATAAACTTATCTAAATAAGGCTTACAAACCCTATTCATTAAGTCCATGAAGACGGCAGGAGCATTCGTTAAACCGAAAGGCATAACAGTAAACTCATAGTGGTCGTATCGTGTGCGGAAAGCAGTCTTGGGAATATCTTCTTCGGATACGCGAAGCTGATGATACCCAAAACGTAGATCAATCTTCGAAAAGCAGGTAGCACCCTGAGGCTGATCAAAGATATCGTCAATGCGAGGTAGGGGATATCGATTTTTGACGGTGAGTTTGTTAAGCTCACGGTAATCGATACACATTCGGAAAGATCCATCCTTCTTCTTTACAAATAGGACAGGCGCGCCCCAAGGGGAAAAGCTCGGACGAATAAATCCTTTGTCTGATAACTCCTGCAGCTGCTTCGACAACTCTTGCATCTCAGACGGTGCAACACAGTATGGAGATTTGGCAATCGGGTTAGCACCAGGTACAAGGTCAATACGGAACTCGATTTGACGTGCTGGGGGTAAACCAGGTAAGTCTTCATGAAAAACCTTAGGATAATCCCGAACGACGGGGATGTCTTGTATAGTTTTACCCTTGTCTTTCTCCTCTACAACACGTGCCAAGAAAGTCACATAATTCTTTCGTAGATATCTATGGGCTTGGGTGCTAGTCATCAGTTTAAGGCTACTAGCGGGTTTCTCTCCACGAACCTCTAAGACTTCACCAGACGAAAGAGGTACACGAGCAATCTTGTCAAAACAAACCACCTCTGCATGGTATTTGGTCAACCAATCCATTCCTACTATAACGTCGAAACTCCCAAGTTGCATTGGCGTGAGGTCAATGGGAAAAAGATGATCGTTGAGGTTCAACTGGCAATTTCGAATGACGGAATCGAGTACAAGGGATTCACCACTGGCTAACTCTAATGTCAAGGGTTTTCCTAGTTTTGTTCTAGGCTTTGCAAGCAAAGGTTCAAAAGCTAGGGATACAAAACTCTTGTCAGCACCCGAATAAAAAAGAATAGAAGCAAGTTGGTTGTTAACATAGAACGTACCGTTCACCACCTCGTTGTCAGCACGTGCTTCATTGGCATTGATGTTGTATGCTCGTCCACGAGCCGGGTTCGCATTAGCCAACTTCGGGCACTTGTTCCTATAGTGAGTCAAATCTCCACAATTGTAGCAAGACCCAGGCGGAAAAGGAGGTCATGCAGGATTTGTTGGCTGTTGGGCAGGGTTTTGTGCCGCTTGATTCGGAGCAGGAGGAGAGCGACATGTGTTAGCCAAATGGCCAAATCTTCCACAGTTGGTGCATTAACGACACTGAAGATGTGGTTGATGATGACAATTGCACTTGTTACACAGAGGTGCAGTACTAACATACTGTTTCTTGGTTGGTGGCTGTGCTGGCTGGTCCTGAGTGTTCTGGTTGGGTTGAGTAGTAACTACAAGGTTTTGGGAAGCCTTGCGCTTCCTTGATTTCCTCGAAGACTCGACTTTGTCCTTCTTCTTCTTGTCTTTGTTGGTGCATGCGTCTGTCGACTTCGTCTTGTATCGAGTCTAGGATTAAAATTGTTAGATTAGAACTTATTATACGAAAGTATAGGAGGTTTTAGAGTTTGTTTAATGTAATTTAGCTTGAAAGTGGTGATTTCCCTTGAAAGTGTCACATGACAGTTTCAAGCTAAATCAACAATGTTGATTTCCCTTGAAAGTGTCAAGTGTCATTTCAAGCTAAATCTCCACCACTATAAATACCTTTCAAGCTAAATCATTTGCAACTTTTCATAGATTTTCCGGTCAGAGCAACGAAGTGCTGCCGAAGTGTTGTCAGGTTGTAAACGTCATACAAATCAATAGAAACAACAGTTTAAAGTGTAAACTCGCTGAGTTGACCTCGGTTTGTTCGTTTCCGCCGCTCAAACTGAGATAAACTCTTCTGATCGACTCGTTTGGGTCCGAATTCGATCCTACAGTCTTTATCTTGGGTGGTCTTGGCTGCCTGTTTCTTATCACCCTTGCGGTGGAGTTTACCCTTCTTGACTTGAGACTCAGTCAAGGTCGCAGCTAGCTCAATAGCTTGTCTAACAGTGGTAGGGTTGCTGCCAGTGACAATATCCTGAACAGGATAAGGAAGATCATCTATGTACTTCTCAATCGCCTTGTCCAAGGGCGTGACCATGGTGGGACACAGCAGGCTCAGTTCTTCGTATCGGTCCGTGTAGGCACGGTGCTCTCCACTATCTTGCTTGAGATCGTGAAATTCGTCTTCCAGTGCCCTCAGTTCATGACGAGGACAAAACTCCTTCATCATAAGAGCGCGAAGCTCTTCCCAAGTTTGAGTCATTGCCACGTCGGCACCCCTGTGTCTCATCACACCATTCCACCATATAAGCGCCCTTTTCTGAAACACACTTGATGAAAACTCAACCTTTCGCTCATTCGGGCATTGAACGTGACGAAACGTACTCTCGAGACTCTCGAACCACTGTAGGAGCCCAGTTGCTCCTTCTGACCCAGAAAACTGAAGCAGTTTAGCCGAATTGAATGTCTTAAAGTTGCACGGAACCGGTGCGTTGTTATTGTTGTTGTTGTTTGCTTGATTTAACTGGGTTACTAGGTTCGGGAGTACAGCAGCGACTTGCTGAGCGATCATGGCTGCCATTGTGGCATCTTGAGTTTGATCACGTCGAGGAGGCATTCTAAAAGAAAAGGAACACAACAAAATGTGCGAGATTGACGTAGGACAATCGAAAGGAGTATTGAAAATATCTACAACACAAAGGAAGGTGGTCATTTGTTCGTTACTTAAAACAAACAAACGACACACAGTGACTAATCAAAGTAAATGAGTCTATATAATGCATAATGAAGACATGCTTTAGCCTATAAGTGGACACTCACCCCAAGAGTTCCCAGGTAAGAGTGACTGGTCTGATTATGTGGATTTGTACGAACACTCTAGCCTTAGACAGAAAACTCAGGGTACAAGCACCCACCCTTCCAGATTGCACGCGTTCACATTATTAAAACCCAAACTTTGACGAGATTTGAAAACTTTAAAGGCGTAAAGCCTAAAAACAAATCATCTAAGGATAGATGATTGATTTTCAAATGGAATTGAAATTTGTGTACTTGTTTTGGTAATCACCTAAGGATAGGTGATGGTATTGTTTTAATATCTAAACACAAGGTAACTTGTGTTAGGGTCCTAGAAAGGTTATAGTCTAGGTCAAAATTTTACTAATAACCTAATTCCCTATAACCATGAGCTCTGATACCAACTTTTATGTCACACCCCGACCGCGTAAAACAACAAATCGCGGCGGAAACGTCGGGGAGTCGTGTGGCAGAATTATTGTTTCACAACACATGATAATTAAAGTTAAGTTTTACAAGTTTAAATTATTACATTGTCTTAGTTCAAACAAAACACATAACATAAAAGATGATAACTTTCTTGATTTTAGATTGCTAAGGCCCAAGTCACCCTAAGTGTAGCTCGCTCACATCAAACATTCGCTCCTGAAACATATGTGAAAGTAAATACGTCATCATAAAAATGCCTGTGAGTAACATAGGTTTAGTGTTGAAGATTCATGACTTTGAATGTTAAAAGAAATGTTTAACGAAAAGTAGTCATGAACCTTATGGAATATTTTCTTTTATAAAATCATATGAAAATCAAATGTTATAAAAGAATATTGTATGGTTAAGTAAATAACCAAATGAAAATAATATGTATAAAATATGTCATGTCTTGTCCTTGTTGAAGTGGTTTAGATAACGCCACGATATGCAATATATAAAAGCACTTATATATAGGAAGTACCAGCGGCGTATCCACCATGCTTTTATCATATTACACACGTCTCGTTATTTAAATCACTTATTAATAACCATGAAATAATGTCTTGTTTAAATGTCAATGTCATGTATAACCAATGTCCAATGTCCAGTATAAACCATGTTTTGTATGGAGAATAAATAGTCTTTACTCAAGCCAAATGCATAATGTCATGTATAAAAAAACGTCTTATGTAATCAAGTGTCATGTACAAAACAAAGTCTTTGAATAAACAAAAGTTTAGAACAAAAGTTATGTTTTGAAAACCATTGCTTTTATCGATATGAACATTTATACGGTTTGTCTATCGCATAGACTCAAGCCTTGAGACTGTCGGATAAACCCTTATCAGGATCAAGGTTTATCAAAAATGAATTCGGATTCTGTCATTCCCTAACACTTCCAAACAAGCCTCAGAAGCGGGAACGGGATTTGTCAAGTCCTATAGCGCTATTACATACTACCGAGCGGCGTGATCAATGTAAATGAATGTACTACTGTCCCGTTAGACATACCAAATGTCATTTTCAGTGTAAACATGTCATGAAAATGTCTTTGTAAAACCATGTATTAGGCATACTAAGTCAATATGCCAAGTGAAATGTCTTTGAAACCAAACGTTAGGTATATTAAGTCAATATACCATAAAAATGTCTTGAAATATTGTATTATATGTACAATGTAACAAAACATGTATAATGTCATGAAAATGAAAAGTAAAGTTATGCACATATGCTTCGCCCCAAAACATTTGAAAAACATAAAATAGGGGAACTATGTACTCACCTTTGGGTGCGTTTTTATGTGTTAACACAATCCCTCAAATTGTCTATTCGTCCTAAATAAAGTAAGAACGATTTAATAATAAAAAACTCACAAAAATACCTAAGTTTCTCCGATACTTAGAATTTTCACATAACTTTGAGACTTTCTCGAAAAGTTATTATTTTTTATTATATTTGTGTATTTATATATATATGTGTGTTCATATATATATATATATATATTGTACGAACTTTGCGACTTGAACGATTTTATTGGTGACCCTCATCATGTTATAAGCAATATAAATACGATTTGCGCGTAGTAATATATGTACTCAAACGTGACATACAAATAATAACGTAATACACATAATCTTGTCAAGTATTAACATGTCATCATACACATATTATAAATCACATAACACATTGTAACACATAAAGTTTACCCATGAACAACCCATTCTAATGTACACTGAAAAACGCGTATTTTAGCGATTAGGTAACGTTTTTGGGCGTCGGAAGTCACGTATGACTAACCAAACACCAAGAAAACTTAATATAAGTTAAAATACTTATTTTTATAGCAAATATATCAGTTTGGTTACTGATCTAAAACAGTTTTATAAAAATCCTCTGAAAAGCCGATTTTTAACCGTTTTACCGCATAGTTTTGCATCAAACGTTACCCCAACCATCCCAAATCGTAACGACTTGATATTTTAACATAACCCATGTTATTTACTGAATAAAATAGTGGTTATACTCATGATAGTGCAGGTCTCACATAAACCACATAAATCATGCAAATTTCACATATTTTACAACTTTCTATGCTATATGTACAACATGCGAAGCTACCAAACCTATGACAAAGTTTCATGCCATTATTATATACCAAATAATGTTATTTTTAATGTTTATAATCTGTTCTAAAACATTTTTGTCATACAATCATTTTTCATCATTTCTTGAGCATTTATTCAACATGAATGCTTATGTACAAGTATCTAAAGCATACTTATCATGTCATCATCATTTCATATAAACTTAAATCCATCAAACATGATATTAATTCATAAAATCCAAGATATGTTCATCATTTAACTATTTGTTCATTTACACATCATTGCATGCAACATTCTTTTCATTAATCTATACTAACTAACCAAAATTTACATGTACATGTACATGTACATACATATAGAAAATCGGCACATGCATATATATATATAGGGAGAAGATCATGCGAGAACCACCTCTTATTGCGAGAACCGCGAGAACCAATGTGAACACAACCAAACCTAAAAATAGCTAAAAATTACACAAAAAATTTGTTTTTGAATTTTTTAATATTTTTTATAAAAAAATCGCTACTTTTCGAAGCAAAAAAAAAAAAAATTTTTTGGCTTCTAAAAGTAGCGATTTTAACATAAAAAATTCAAAAAAATTTTTTTAGATTTTTTTAGGTTTTTTGGGGGTTTAGTTTTTAGCATTTTAGCTTGGGGGGGGGGGGTTTAGGTTTTTGGGGGGTGGGGGAGGGGGGTTTAGGTTTTTTTTTGGGGGGGGGGGGTGGGGGGTTTAGGTTTTTTTTGGGGGGGGGGGGGGGGTGGGGGTTAGGTTTTTTTAGCTATTTAAGTTGTGTTCACATTGGTTCTCACAATAAATGGAGTTCTCGCATGAGCCCCCCTCTCTCTCTCTCTATATATATATATATATATATGTTTTCAAAAAAATTTCCTTTGTCACATAATCAACACAAATCACATGAACTTTTACATAACATCCATTTGATTAAACATGCAATCACTTTTCAAGAATAAATCAAACACGTGTTTATCAAAAATCAAACCCAATCTCATATACATACACATACATACATACGGCTATATATACACACATATGTACTTCCATTTTATTTTGTATCAAAACCCATTTCTTTTTTTTTGTTTCAAGTTAATGAAAAATCCAAGAACCTTGAGAAACTTTTATCATCATCATCATCATCAAAATGCAAGAACATAATTTCTAAAGTAAGTTTATACCTTTAAGAAAATTAGTAGGTTTTGATGAGATTTTTGATGATATGGAGCTTGCAAATGCTTGGAATCACTTGAAAAACACCCTTGGATCATCAAACACCTTAGAAACTAGCTTGGAATCACTTGGATCTTGAAGAAGAGGATTAAATTTTGAAAATGGAAGAGAGTTAGGGGGTGTTTACGGTTTAGAGGAGAGAGAGAGAGAGAGGAGTGAGAAGGTTTATCTTGGTTATGGGGAAATTATGGAAGATATGGGGGGATTTGTTGGGTTTCCAAGATTTGCATGCATTCTCTTAGGCTACCATGTGTCAAGAGAGAGAAGATGGAAGACCCTATAGGCCGCCACCTCTCATGCACACACATAAACCCATATATACATATATATATAGTGTATTATTGATAAAAACAGGTATTTACCTGGATATCGGGTATTTTATCTAACGTTTTAATCCCAGTTTATGGCGTTTCAAATTATTTTTATTATTCTATAAAAATAAACTCGCCAAATTATTACTGAAATAAGTAAAGTTGCCAGGATTGGCTGCGTTGTCTACGTTTCGCAGTATACGCGCTGTGTTGCGTAGTAACACGCAGTACGCGTTTAAACTTGAAAAATAACGTTTTTAAGCGTTTTGATTTATTTTTCAACATGAACATGATTAAAAATGAAATTTTAATCATAACAGAATATTTTTAGGATTTAAATATTATCCGGGCGGTCACCAACGTTCATTATGCAGTTTTGTCGCAAAAAAGTTGTTAAGTTCAAACAAACATGTTTTTGCCATACCGAAACCTTCGAAACTTATTTCTAAGTTATGTAAAAGGTATTTATGGTATGTCTGGCTTATTTCATTGTTCCGGAGTGTACGTCATGTTAAACTGATAACGGTTTACGATTTCACTTCCAGAACATATTTGAGAGTTCGGAAATGAACAATGGTTGAAAACGTGTAAATGTCACAAATAATTAACAACTATTGGAATTAAAACATCATATTTTATTAAATAAAGACTTGTTCAGAATTATACAGGGATTAAAATACACAGATGTCACATTGATGAAGACATGGATGGGGATGTATTAGATAATGATAAGTTTAACAGTGGTTCTGAATCTGATGATAATCATATAGGCACCAGGAAACATTTGTTGCACAAAATAAGAAGATCAAATGAGAATTTGGTAACTTTTACCTTGGGCAGGTGTTTGGCAGCAAGCAAGAAGCGAAAAAGTTAATCAAAAAACATGCTGTGGAAACTAGAAGGGTTATAAAGATTATCAAAGATGATTACAACAGGGTTAGGGCAGTATGTCAAGGCTCTAAACCAGGCTTTGAGGTAGATGACAATGGGGTGCAGTGGGTGTTGACGGCAACAATGGGATCTACCCTGTTGCTTATGCAATTGTGGAATCTGAAAACAAAGAGTCATGGACTTGGTTCTTATAGATTTTAGTTGATGATCTTGGTTTAGGCAGTAACTCAAATTTCACTTTCATAAGTGACAGGCAAAAGGTATTGTCTTTTACTTTCTTAACTAACTCAATATCTAGGTTTATTCTTGCTTCTAATTGCAATACATTGTTTGTGCAGGGAATACTTCCTGCAATTACAAAACTGTTTCCTTGTGCTGAGCATCGATATTGTCTTCACCACATACATGAAAACATGAAAGTTAGTTTCGAATGAGATCTTTACAAGGGGAAGCTTTGGAAGTGCGATGCTGCAACAACGGTCCAATAATTTACACTTGCTATGGATGACTTGAAGGCTTTCAACAAGAAAGCTCTCTTATGGTTGTCAAAGATTCTTCCTTTACATTGGTCAAGGTCTTATTTTTCAGGTATTTTTTAGTTTTTCAACATTTGGTTGTCAAATAATCCTGTTTAACAAGAAACATTACTTATGTATTCATTTATTCCTACTTTAGGCACAGGGAGGGATGTTTCTGATATAGTTCTTAATAACATGTGTGAGGTTTTCAATGGAAAGATAGTAGAAGGCAGGGACAAGCCTATCATATCAGCACTTGAATACATAAGGGAGTATCTAATGAGGAGAATAGTAACTGTGTTGAACATAATGGAGAAACGTGAAGGCTTGCTTACACCCAAGGCAACATAAGTTTTTGAGGGGATTAAAAGAGATGCAATCATTTACCATGTTCAGTGGAATGGAGGGGATTTCTATCAGGTTAGTGGAAAGCCAAATCATGCTCGTGTGGTGAATTTGACTGCAAGGACATGTAGTTGCAGAGCCTGGGAAATAACAGGTAATATTTGATTTTTTGAAGTTGGTTTTTGTTAACTGGATGTTGGTTTAAAGGTTTAGCATATTTTATAGGAATGCGATGCAGACACGCTGTGGCTACAATTTGGGAGAAAGCCGCTAATGGGGGCAGGGTGGGTGCTTTGGAGAGTTGGGTACATCTAGTTTATACAATGGAGAGGTGGAAACAGGTGTACTCTTTTAGGGTAAACCCTATCAATGGAAGGACTTTATGGACAAAGGTACATGTTCCTACAACAATTACACCCCCAAAACACCACACCCAGGTTGGTAGACCAAAGAAGTTGAGGAAAAGATCTGCGGTGGAGCTTGAAGAGATGGCCCAATCGGGAAGGCTGTCCAAAAAACACACTAAAGGGGCATGTTCAAAGTGTAAGAAGACTAGACATAATTCCAGGACTTACAAGGGTCAAGGTGAAGCTGTCAAGACTGGCAAATAAGGGAAGAGTGGCAAGGCAGAGAAGAGTAGGAAGGCAGCAGCAAATTGAACCTGTGTTTATGTTAGAATGTTGAACTTATTTTATGGCTTTTGAACTTGTTTTATGTCTTTTGGAAATTGTGGTTGCTACTATTTAGATGTTTGTGAACTTTTGGTAGTTACTTTAGGTGTTGATGAACTGCTGGTTGTTTTTTGAACATGAATCAGGTTTGGTTATAATATGGTAAGTAGTTATGGTGTTTATAGTTTGTTTTGGTTTGAATGTATCTTGCTGCACATCGTTTGGTCATTACAGGTGTTTACACATCGTTTGGTCATTACAGATGTCAATTGCTGCACATCGTTTGTTACTTTAGGTGTTTACATTTTGTTTTGGTTTGGTTTGAATGTCACTTGCTGCACATCGTTTGGTCATTACAGGTTAAGGGTCAGTTTGTTTTGGTCACTTTGTTTTGGTTTGAATGGGTCAGTTGGTTTTGGTTTGAATGGGTCAGTTTGTTTTGGTCGTCTTGTTTTGGTTTGAATGTCAATTGCTGCACATTACAGGTTATGGGTCATCTTGTTTTGGTCAGTTTGTTTTGGTCGTCTTGTTTTGGTCAGTTTATTTTGGTCGTCTTGTTTTGGTCAGCTTGTTTTAGTCAATTTGCACTGAACATTCCACTTTACCATTCATACACATCACAAAAACTGCACATAACATATAACACAATAAAAATCCAAAACATACATCACAAACTTAGATCTTGTCATTCAAAATTAGATCTTGTCATTTTACACATACCGCACATCAAATATAACACCCTAAAATGCCAGAACATACATCACAAAACAGATCCAACTGCAAACCAAATACTGTTTTCAATTTTCTTGACTTCGCTTCAACATCTTTCACTTCATGTTCCAGCTTCATGTTCTCTTGTTGCAGCTTCATGTTTTCCGATTCCAAGTTGTTCTTAGCCCTAAGCAATCCAGGTATGATATCTATGCACCTTTGGCACCTTTGCTGATCGAACCATCCAATAAATGGACAATTTAAACCCTACATTTTACCAAATCAAAACATTAAAGTAAAAAACGACATTACCTTTCCTGATCGAACCAGCCAGCCATGAGTTAAATATTACCTGGACAGGACAAGAATAAAAATGACGACCCAGATTCTTCTTTGTCCATGAGGTTTGTATAATCGCTTCCCTTCCACAATGGCAGTTGACCATGGCGACGAACCCTAATTTGCAAAGTGATGATGAACCCTAATTTGAAACAGGTGAAAGGATTGGGGTAGATGAGGTTTTAAATATAATTGGGTTTGCCATAAATGACATAACGTGCAACATTTTCAAACATTAGGTACAAAAGTCATCATTTTTAAAGGTAAAGGACAGCGCCTGAAATTTGGGACAAACATAAAGGACAAAACTTGTAATTTACTCTTTTTTTATGTAGGGGAGTAAAAATTCCAATTAGAAAATATGTTATTTTCCGTTAGAATTATAGCAATGATGTTCGTTAAAAATAATTTAACAAAATAGACAATTCACACCACATTTTATTTTTTTTCAAAACATATCTTCATGATTCACAATTGTACAATCACAAAATTTCAGTCATAAGAAAATGCTTCCACCCCATTCGTTGGTCATATGGAATGACTTGAAGTACAAAGCAATAAAACGATTTGAGATATTTCGCAACCAAATGTGTGGATACAACAAGAATTTACATATCGTTCCCCACGTGTCCTGTAAACAACATTAGAAAAATTATAAATAACTAAACATAAATCAAGTGCATCAATTAAACAATTTTTTTTTGAAAAAATTATAAATAAAAAAACTAAATCAAGTGCATCAATTAAACAATATTTTGTGAAGGATGATATCAGTTCATGGTGATTAGGAAAACAATATTATTACTGTAATACCCAAAATCTTGAAATAGAAAACGATTTAAGTTTATTATATATCCTATGGACGACTTCCAACTGCTTGACTGACTCTCCTTTGTGCTAACCAATTTTCAGCTTGACCCATCTGACCTATTTGAGATAAAAGACAACCCAAAACTACCCAGTAAAAAGTACAGATGTCAGAAATAAAGCCAATACATGTGATGCAACACTCAATAAGCCTTGTTTCTCCCCTAAATACCAAACCAATGTGTACTCTAATATAGACCTTTGACTTTGTGGCAACAAACGGCCAACCAGAACTAAGGGTCTGTTTGGTATATAGTAATGGAATTGGAGAGAGAACAGAATGGGTGAGGGAGCGGAATGACCAAGGAAATGCAATGAGTCATTACCATTCCATTTTCTTGTTCGGTTACCTTATGGGAATGAAATTATACATTACTTTGTGTTGTTTGGTAGGCGAAAAAGAGCGAATGAATGGAATGCAGTTCATTGTAAAGGACAAAAACACCCATGTCTTAAAATAAAAGAAATTTACCATCTTTCACAAAATTTTCCGATTAAAAATTATAACAAATTTATAGTAAGAAATAAGAATAAATTTAACTAACAAAATTCAAAATTCAGTGTAGAGCTCGGTTTCCACCGACCAAGAAGAAGTATCCTGATGTTGATCTTCGGTTTCCCTTATCTCCTGCCTAGTCTGCATCAGTGTAGAGCTCAACATTTAAATGCCCATTTGTTTTGAACAACACTCCATGTCCTGCGGTCCCCTTGAGATACCTTAGAATTCT
Source organism: Helianthus tuberosus (assembly GCA_030545235.1). Taxonomy (NCBI): domain Eukaryota; kingdom Viridiplantae; phylum Streptophyta; class Magnoliopsida; order Asterales; family Asteraceae; genus Helianthus; species Helianthus tuberosus. Next base: position 168,794,460 of record CM060360.1, read on the forward strand.
CTGACCTGCTTCCATGTGGGCAACTTGTGGTTGGTGCATGAACTGACTAACCTCCAACAACATAACTTACATTAGGGTGAGTGTGAGAGAGATAAATTAATTTTCCCACGAGTCGTTGATACCTTTATTTGTCTGCAAGCTCTCCATTAAGTTCCATGAGCAGGTTGTGGTTCACCACCATTGGAGCATCTGCTGGTTTACAGTCAATCAACCCGGTTTCTGCTAGGAGGTCAAGGACATACTTCTTTTGACAGATACAGATTCCCCGTTTAGACCTGAGAACTTTGATCCCGGGGAAATACTTGAAATTCCCTAGATCTTTTGGTTCAAATTTTGAGAACAGGTTCTTTTTCAGCCGTGCTATTTCTTCTACATCGTTTCCGGTAATAATCATGTAGTCTACATATATGATCAAGCAAGTTACAAGGCCATTTCTTCTCTTGAGGAAGAGAGTATGATCAGCGTTACTTTAGTGATACCCATATTCCTTCATGGCCAAAGTGAACTTTCCAATCCATTCCCGAGGAGATTGTTTTAGCCCGTATAAAGACTTTTTCAACCGACATACTTCCCCTTCTTTAAAACTCCCTGAAAAACCTGGAGGTGCTTCCATGTAGACTTCTTCTGTTAGGTCTCCATGAAGAAATGCATTTGTAACATCAAACTGGTGGAGAGGCCACTCCTTATTGGCTGCCACTGAGAAGAGAACTCTGATGGTGTCCTTTTTTTCAACCGGAGAAAATGTCTCAGAGTAATCAATCCCATACGTCTGAGTGTAACTCTACGCTACGAGCCGAGCTTTATATCTTCCAATGGAACTATCTGGTTAATACTTGATTGAATACACCCACCGACAACCAACTGTTTTTGTTTCTTAGGCAGAATGCACTTCTCCCACGTGTTGTTTTTCATAAGAGCATGCATTTCGGTTTCCATTGCGTCTCTCCAGTTTTTCTTACCCTGTGCTTCCTTTATGGAATCTGGTATTTATTTGGAATATAGTGAGGTAACAAATGCTTTCGCACTGTTAGATAAGCTCCCGTCAACCGTATTAGCTATAGGATACCTTGAACTTCTAGTTTCCCTTTCTGGGGAGTATCATTTTGGAGGAATCCCTCTATTGGCTCTAGGGGTAAAACGTATGTTCCCGGTGTTGTTGTTGTTGTTCTAGAGCCTCCATGACATTGTTCATTAGATTTGACCTCTCCTTGGATTGTGTTGTTCTGCTCAGCAATCTCCACCTGTTCCATTGTCTCGAGACTTTAATGATTGTTAGTGATAACTGGCTCAGATTCGAGCACATTTTCAAGGTTTGGAGAGTCACTTACCTCGAACACCAGTCTGGATGATTCTTGGGTGTGTGTCTCGACATGCTTTGTATGCGTGGATGTATGAGATGACTCGTCTTTACTTGCGGATGGAATCCACTACAACCAAATCAGTGAGTCCTCATTCTCAATCTCCCCTTGACCACTGAGATGGGACTGATAGTAATATTTTGTTTTAAGAAAGTCATAGTAGACAGTGATAATCACACGACATCGTAATGGGATATAACATCGGTATCCTTTCCGATTCACCCCATAACCAACAAAGACATATTTCTCGATGCATGGGTCAAGTTTGGATAGTTTGGTTTTGGGTATATGGGGAAAAGTTGTACACCCAAAGACTCGAGGTGGTAAGGTAAGAGGTGGAGGTAGTTTGGTGAATGTGGATAAGGTATCTAGGGGAGTTTTTAGGTCATGGGCTTTGGATTCAAGCATAAGGGCTCTGGCCATTTCTACCAGAATGCCATTTTTCCGCTCAACTACACCATTTTGTTCTGGGTTTTTTGGGCAAGTGGTTTGGTGAATCAATCCCCTCTCTTGAAAAAATTGTTTCATGGAGTTATTAACGTACTCCCCTCCATTATTAGATCGTAAGATCTGAATGTTGGTTTTGATTGATTTTGGACCATGGTGTAAAACAATCTGAATTTGTCAAAGACTTCATATTTTGTTTTAAAAATACACCCATATCATCCGGGTACAATCATCAACAAATAATAAGAAAAAAACGAAAATAATGACCTCCATTAGTTTCAGCTGGACCCCAAACATCTAAATGTATTAGGGAAAAAGGTTCACTGACCCTAGTGTTACTTGATTTAAATGGGTTTTTATGGCTTTTGGCTAAGGCACATGTTTCACAGTCTAATGTACTGTTTGACGGGAAGAGTTCGGGGAGTAAAAGGTGTAAATATCCAGTGAAAGGATGCCCTAATCTCCTATGCCAAAGCCATGCTTCTTTATTCTTTGTTCCGTGAGCAAGCATTGCAGTCCCTGACTGAGTCACCTTATCCACATAGTATAAGCCTTGTCGTTCAGTGCCACACCCAATTATCTTTCCAGTTCTGATGTCCTGTCAGATACAAAAATGAGGATGCATTAGAACTGTGCAATTGAGTTTCATTGTAACATGACTTATTGATAACAATTTGTGTGTTAATGAAGGAACATATAAACAATTTGACAGTCTCAGATTGGGAGATATTTCAACAGTCCCTCCTCCCTTTACTAAAACATTTTCTACATTTGCAGTTTTGATGTGGGTTCTGTTTGGTTTCTTTGTAGAGACGAAATCCAATGGCTCGTACGTCATCGTATCAGTGGCTCCATAATCAAGGATCCAAGGACAGACTTGATCACTACTTTTCTGTGTTGTTAAATAGGCTTCCCCACTTGTTGATGGATAGACTTTCAACAACTCATAGCTTTTGTGATTAACCATCTTCAAACAATTTTTTTAGGTAAATACGATGTCGTTACGGACAAAATGTCACACCCCGGATTCCACGTGTCACCGGTGGGCCCGGTGGGGAGTATCGTGACGTGGTTGGCAACATAATAGTCAAACAACACAATATTTAAATGCACAGCGGAAGCAATTGAAAGATATATTTCAACCGAATAAAATATAGTAATATCGTGTATCACAACAGTTGAAAGTTTGTCCACAGAAGGATCAAAAATAAATAGTAGTTCAACAGACTTTAGGCATCTTAAGCTTGCGAGACTTCTATTGATGCTAAGGAGAAATCCCAGCCTATTACGCTTAGTACCCGCATTTAATCTTTTTGGGAAAATACGTCAGTTTACACTGGTAAATACAATCAACTGACTCATTTTAAAAATGATTAAAAATTGATTTGGATGCACATGGCATAAACATTTTATAACTTGGGAGAATTATTTAAATATATAATCTTGTAAAAGAATTACATGTTCCTTATGCGTTCAGTAGCCCGGAGCGTGTCGGGTTAAAGATCAATAGACACACCACATCAACTATTTATGCACTGACGAGTGTACGCCTACACTCCGCGCTTAGGTCGTGGCCATTTCGTAAAATGATGCCAAGGATATCCGGGACATGGTCATTAACCCCCCAAAGGCTTTAAGTAAAAAAAAAACAATTTAAACGGGCCGATCAAATTATTCAATTAACCACCAAACGATGGAAGATTTGATGCCCGACCAAGCGGTATTTTATATACCGTAACCCAAGCCCGTATAGGGAAAATAAGTTAAAAGTATTTACCTGAGCAAAGTAATAATCACAATAAGCAAATGCAAGTAGCTTTCACTGGTCCTCCTAATCTGGAACGAAGGTTTATAATAACCTATTAGAATCCTAACGGGTCTTTAGTTAAGCTTAAGCTTAGACCGGTTAGTTTCAAAGATACGGTTCGTACGCACGATTAAGCAAAGACCGGATAGAATGTGATTCAGACCCGACAAGTTTGAATACTTGCTTAATATGGGTATATTATACACATTCTGGATTTTGAGATAAAACCGATAAGGTTTGACCCGTTTCGGCTAATTTATGCAAACTAGTTACATAAACCGAACCGAACGCGTAATAAGCGTAACGGGTATCCGTAAGAGCCATATACAGGTTTCCTAAGTTAATATGCTTCAAATATGTTGTGACATCAGTAAGATGTCTTTTATTATGCCCGAAACGAATTTAAACACAAACTATGCCCCGTAGGGGTAGTTTGGTCATTTACTAGGTTATAAAAGAGTTTAAGTAATTAACCTGAGTTACAGGTCTGATATAATCAGCAAAAATACTTATTTTACTAAGTTATAACAGTAGGTTAAAATATATATGTGAAATTTATCAATTATAACCAAACTATGCACCGTAGGGGCATTTTGGTAATTTCACATAAGCCGAAAAGCTCAAAACTGAAGTCTGAGTTTAACAACCTTTGCTTACTGTTAAAATATTATAATTTACCTAAAATATCAGTAGGTATCAACCCTTTTATGTTTAAAATAGTTTTAGTACATACTATGCGTTAAAAACGCTTAATAAGGCGATTAGGAGCCGTTTCTGGGTTCTATACATAAAGCTGATATTTTTATTATTCCAGAAGGATTAAAATAATTTATTTATCATTTAAAATCAGTAGCAAAAGGTTTGGAGTCAATTAGATATGTAAAACTCATTTTATAGCCCGTAAGGGCAAAACCGACAATTACCGGATTAAGCCTATGACTATAAGTTATGCTCAGCTTAAAATTAATTAAAAATCTTCAAAAATCCATAAATAATATATTACATCAGTGGGTAAATAGTTTGATATCAAAAAGTAGGCTTAGATAGGCCATACGCTAATTACGCCGTTTAATCGCTAAAGAAGCTTCTAATTACGCTAATGAGCATAACTCTCAATCTACACCTCCAACTGATGTCAAATTTTGGGTGCAAGTTTATATATCAGTAACTAAGGTTTCTACTCTTTTACATTTTCAAAAATCACGTTTTAAGGTGAAAAGGGCATAATGGTCAACATATGAGCAATTAACGGAATCATGCATATTAATTGGTTAACTAATGAACCATGGTGTATAATCACAGAGGGTTATACTAGCATGTAACCTGGTCCTAAAGAAGCTCTATGGAATTTTTAAAACATACCAAAACGGGTCAGAACTGAAGTCAAAGCAAAAGTCAAAGCTTTGCGACTTTCGGTTCCGAACCGGGTCTAAACAGTAAATTGTCGGGTTGAACATGTTTAGACATGTTCTTACACTAATTACCAAGTTATATTAATGATCAAACAGGTTGTATGTGTTCTACATTGCTAATTATGCATAAATTAGAAATTAAGTATCCTGTTGACATTTTAATAACAAGTTTGACCCGACATTTGACCTAGTTAGAGTGGGAATCAGGGGGAACCCTTTTAAGGGTTTATTACCCACATAATTACCAACTTATAACTACTTTCAATTCGACTAATCACTGGACCATTAGTGATTAATCGCTAAGTCAACCGTTAATTACGACGGTTTGACTTTTAAGCTAAAACTAAGCAAAAACTTAACTAAGAAAGGTTAAGCAAACTTACTGAAGTCCTATGCTTGATTAGTGATCACTTGAGCCTGCTTTAGAGTTCCAGAAATGATCAGAGAAGCTGAAGGAAGGTGTGGTTGAAGTGTTGCAACTTAGGGGCTTTATATAGTGCTCACAATCTCATAGATTGTTGACAACAAGTCCTACAACTGATGTTTGATAACTAACAAGTGTCCCTAAGTGTTTAGGGGTTGCCTAGGGGTCGCACAAGATGTGAAAAATCGTTTATAAGTCGGTTGCAAGGGACACAACAGGCACTTTAGGCAAAATTCGACATCAGAGGACCCTAGGCGTCACGCGAAGGTCCCCATAGGGGTTCGCGTCGCGCGACTCCCCATCTGGTCAAATTAGAACTTTTGATTTTTTTATGCATTGGTCCTTGGCTCTTGGAAACTTTGCTACGACATTATTTCTTGCACTTTGAACCCTCCAAATTGACGTTTAAGGGCTTCAAGACATATACCCATTTTGTTTAGTCCTCGGTTAACTTTATTGTCACCCGAAAAGTCCTAAACTTCATCGTTGACGCTTTTAACCCCTCGCATACGAATTTGATCATAACTTTCTCATACGATAACGGAACTTTATGAAATTTATATCGTGCATTCTAGTGAGCATAATTAATCGTTACAAAGCTTCGGGTTTGCTAAAAGGTCACTCAGAGGTATAACTTAAACATGTTGACACATTTAACCCCTGTAGTTTGTAATCTCTCACTTTTAGCTTCGTATGATCCATGATTTATTCGTTTGAAGGTATGAGCATCATGTAGGGTTAATGTACAATATATTTATTCACTGTTGACATTTAGAACTCGTATATTCACATACTTTCCATGATTGTCAACTTTAATCCTTTTATAACATTCTTTCACACATTCAAACATATGACACGTGTCTACACATTATAGGACGTGAATTTTCGAGGTGTTACATCCTCACCCCCTTAAAAGAAATCTTGACCTCGAGATTTACTGAAATAAATAAGGGTACTTTTCTTTCATTGTGGACTCAACCTCCCACGTGTATTCGGGACCTCTACGGGCATCCCATTTTACCTCTACAATAGGCACATGCTTCCTTCGATGCTTCTTAACCTGTCGATCTTCAATCGACAATGGTTTTTCCACAAATTTTAAGCTCTCTTCTATATGCACATCTGTATGTGGCATGACCAGTGATTCGTCAGCGAAACACTTCTTCAGATTGCAGATGTGGAATACATTATGAATACCACTGAGCTCTTCAGGTAAGTTTAACTTATAGGCAACTGATCTGACACGTTCGATGACTTCGAACGGTCCTATGTATCGCGGGCTTAACTTGCCTTTCTTACCAAATCGCATCACTCCCTTCCAGGGTGATACTTTAAGCAACACTTTGTCACCTACTTCGAAGTGAAAAGATTTACGTTTTGGATCTGCGTAGCTCTTCTGCCTATCTCGGGCAGCTTTGAGACGGTCTCAAATCTGGACAATCTTGTCCGTCGTTTCAAAGACTATCTCTGGTCCTGATAATTGGACATCTCCAACTTCCGCCCAACAAACGGGCGTTCTACACTTTCTACCGTATAAGGCCTCGAAAGGCGCAGCCTTGATGCTGGTATGTTAGCTATTGTTGTAGGAGAATTCGATTAATGGCAGGTGGTTATCCCAACTACCACCTAAATCAATCACGCATGCTCGAAGCATGTCTTCCAATGTTTGGATGGTACGTTCACTCTGTCCGTCCGTCTGAGGGTGGTAAGCCGTACTAAAATTCAAACGCGTGCCCAAAGATTGCTGGAAACTTTTCCAAAAATGTGACGTGTATCTAGTATCCCTGTCGGAGATAATAGACACATGTATGCCATGTAAAGCTATAATCTTATCTACATACAGTTGGGCTAACATGTCGGAGCTATAAGTCTCCTTGATGGGTAAGAAATGTGCTGACTTAGTCAGTCTATCAACTATCACCCATATTGTATCATTGCCTTTCCTTGTCTTTGGCAACTTGGTGATGAAATCCATCGTCACCATCTTCCACTTCCATGTGGGAAGTTCAGGTTGTTGTAGCAAACCTGACGGCTTTTGATGTTCTGCCTTGACTTGCGCACACATCATGCATTTAGCTACATAGGCAGCTATAGACTTTTTCAAGCCTATCCACCAATAATTTGCCCTTAGATCTTGGTACATCTTATCAGCTCCAGGATGAACGGAATATTTGGAACTATGGGCTTCCTGAAGGATAACATCCCGAAGTCCTCCATAAATTGGAACCCATATTCGTCCATTCAATCTCAGAATTCCATCCTTGCCAAGGGATAACTGCTCCTCAGTTACCCCTAGCTTCTCGTTAGGATAGTTAGCTTCCAACACAGCTTCCCTCTGTGCAGCTAACAACCTTTCAGTCAAACTGTTCTTAATCTCAATGCTCTTGGCATTGATTCGGATGGGTTTCACCCTTTCCTTTCGACTCAAGGCATCAGCGACTACATTCGCCTTGCCGGGATGGTATCTGATTTCACAATCATAATCATTCAAAGTCTCCATCCAACGGCGCTGCCTCATGTTTAAATCCTTCTGATTAAACAGGTGCTGGAGGCTCTTGTGATCAGAATAGATCACACACTTGATTCCATATAAATAATGCCTCCAAAGCTTCAGTGCAAATACAATGGCACCCAGCTCCAAGTCATGGGTGGTGTAATTCTTTTCATGCACCTTTAACTGTCTTGAAGCGTAGGCAATAACTTTGCCTCTCTACATAAGCACACACCCCATTCCAGTGTGTGATGCATCACAGTAAACTACGAATTCTTTGATACCTTCAGGTAATGTCAGTACAGGAGCGTTGCTCAACTTCTGTTTAAGGATATCAAAGGATTCTTGCTGCTTAGGGCCCCAAACGAACTTTACTTTCTTCTTAGTCAAGGAAGTTAGGGGTGCAGCAATCCTTGAAAATTTTTCAATGAAACGCCTGTAATATCCTGCCAAGCCTAGAAAGCTACGAATCTCTGTAGGCGTCTTTGGCTCTTGCCAGTTCATGACAGCTTCAACCTGAGCGGGATCCACTTGGATACCCCGCTCACTAACCACATGTCCAAGGAATTGGACTTCTCGAAGCCAGAATTCACACTTAGAGAATTTGGCATAGAGCTTCTCATGATGTAGGAGTTTAAGAATACAGCGAAGGTGTTTCTCATGGTTAGCTTGGTTCTTCGAGTAGATAAGAATGTCGTCGATGAAAACGATGACGAATTTATCTAAGTATGGCTTGCAAACGCGATTCATGAGATCCATGAACGTGGCCGGTGCATTAGTGAGCCCAAAAGGCATCACTAGGAACTCGTAATGTCCATAACGAGTCCTAAATGCAGTTTTGTGTACGTCTTCATCTCTAACCTTCAATTGGTGATAACCTGACCTTAAGTCAATCTTCGAGAAATAACTTGCCCCTTGCAATTGATCGAACAAATCGTCGATCCTGGGCAAAGGATACCTATTCTTTATTGTGACCTTATTAAGCTCACGGTAATCGATGCACAGACGCATCGATCCATCCTTCTTTTTGACAAATAGGACTGGCGCACCCCAAGGAGACGAACTAGGTTTAATGAAACCTTTGGCTAGTAATTCATCCAGTTGTGTCCTTAATTCCTTCATCTCTGTGGGCGCCAACCTATAAGGTGCTCTAGCAACAGGTGCTGCTCTAGGGATGATGTCAATTCTGAATTCCACTTGCCTATCTGGTGGCAACCCAGGTAGCTCTTCAGGAAACACTTCAGGGTATTCAGAAATGACAGGGATGTCTTCCATCTTAGGTTTCGGCTCATCGATAGTCACCTGTGCCATGTAGATGACACAACCTTTCTTCAAACACTTAGAGGCCTTGAGCATAGTCACTTGCTCAGGCAATCCATACCGGGTATCACCCTGTATGGTAAGTGATTCGCCAGACGGAGTTTTGATCACCACTTGCTTTTTATTGCAGACAATCTGGGCCTGGTTACGAGATAACCAGTTCATGCCTAAAACGATGTCAAAACCAGCTAACTTCAAAGGAAGTAGGGACAAAGGAAAATAGTGGTTCTTAATGGATATGAAACATCCATCTAGTATGGTTGAGGCGGTTTCTAAGGTGTCATCTGCTAACTCCACCTCATATTTCACTCTTAGGGTTTTAACAGGTAAATTCAGCAATTTACAAAACTTATTATCTACAAATGATTTATCTGTGCCTGAATCAAAAAGTACTCTTGCATAGATATCATTTATGAGATAGGTACCTGTGATCACGTTATCGTCTTGCACAGCCTCTTTCGCGTCCATCCTAAAGACTCTAGCATTAGTCTTCTTGGCCTCTTCGGGCTTCTTGGCGTATTTAGGGCAGTTGGTTTTAATATGCCCTTTCTCATTGCAACTGTAGCAAGTTGCATCCTTCAGCTTTTTGCAATCCAAGGTCTTGTGCTCCTTAGACTTGCATATCCCGCAAGAAAAAGTTCTTGACTGAGTCTGCGAGTTCGAGTCGAGTCTGCACTTTCCAAAGTGCTGTCTCTTGCAAATCTTGCACTTGGGCTTCTCACCAGACTGATGCCCATCTTTCCTTGACTCAGGCCCCTTCTTGTTGTCACCGTTTCCGCGGTGCTTCTTGTTTGACCTCCGTGAATTATCATCTTCACGTTTTCTCTTCTCAGCATCTTTGTTCCTCAGCGATCTCTGTCTGACCGCATCCAGAGTGAGGGACAAAGATATGTCAGCTACAGACCTGAAAGTAGCTGGCCGAGAGGCCTTCACGCTTGCCTTTATCTCGGGGGCTAAACCACCGATAAAACGAGCTATTCTTTTTGGTTCCGGGGTCACCAGATACGGGACCAACCGGGACATAGTGTTGAAGCTCGTGAGGTAAGCTTGACAGTCAAGGTTTGTCATTACCAACGATAGAAAATCAGACTCTATCTTCTCCACCTCATGCTGAGGGCAGTAATTTTCCCTGATAAGGGCAACAAATTTCTCCCATGACATGTTGTACAATGGGATTTTCCCAGTGGCTTGAATCAGAGATCTCCACCAGGCTAAGGCTTCACCCTTAAATGATTGCGACACAAACTTGACCACATCCCTCTCAGCGCATCTGCTGATATCCACAACCGTGTCCATCTCATCTAACCACGTCATGCAGTCAATGGCTCCCTTTTCCCCAGTGAAATCCCTGGGCTTGCATGAAACAAAGTATTTGTAGGAGCAACCCTTATTACTGGGTCCTTGATTTAATACAATCTGTTGAGATGGAGCACTGTGGTGGTTTGAGGAGAGTCTATCATCATCCTTCTTGGGTTCATCCTTCTTGGAAGGTGGCTTCGAATGCGGTGTAGATAGGGTCCTACTTCGAGTCCCACTATACTCTTCGTACTGCCGCTCCAAGGCCTTTGTAACAGCGTCGTCTACTAATGCTTTCAGTTCAGCACCCGTTAGATTAATACGGGCGTTATCATTATTCTCCACTGGGTGACTATTTATTTCATTCGAGTCAGCCATTTTAATTGAACTGTTACAGAAAACAAGGACAATAGTTTACTTGGGAGTTTATTATGGAATTGCCCCTTAGGGTAATTCATTAACCATGGTAAACAGAGACCATATTTGGTTAATTTATTAATCACATTTATTTAGGATTTCAATTATAATTTATCCTAATTATAAACAGTAACAACATATATTAGCACATAAGGCCTAGTCACAAGGACAATTTTAAATTATAAGCTATGATTTCAGAGAATCAAGGCTTTTAAAGTTTGAACATAGTTCATTACCTTTTTCGGACAGTGAGACATTGCTACCACTGTCTTTTGGCTCATATAGAAATGAGCAAGGCCCGTAGGCACTATATTACCAACGTATGGTCAAAATATGATCATCTTAATTGATGATTTAAACCCATGATTTAGAGATCATTAAGTTGGGTTAGGAATCTTTTGAAGATTCCTTTTTAAGAATGACGTGTGTGATTTTAACGAATCACTTCTGCCAGGAGTGTTAACATGTTTTCAGATGTTAACAGGAATTTGAATCTTTTAAATAGGCCTTACCATCTTGGCCCGGTCTTATAATTGACACGAAGGCTAGGTTATACCGTTTAAGATTCTTAATTAACAATAAAAATAGGCAGATTATTATTTTTAAAAGGAATGATTTTGATTTATTTATTTCATATATAATTTATTTATGCATATAATAGCAAAAATGAAATTTATAAACTTACATTCCATTAATTTATTAAAAGATTACATATCACCCACGCAGGGGCTTAAGCAAAGACTTACCCACGCAGGGGCTTAACAACATACTAGTCCACGCAGGGACTTAAACAAACAATATACCCTCGTAGGGGTTAACAGAAAGATAGACCCACGCAGGGGTCAAAACAAACAAACATACCCACACAGGGGCTAATACAACAAGATAGGCCCACGCAGGGGCTCAAATGATACAAGGAAATTACAACAGTGGAAGGATTCAATGGTCCTTCTTGCTCTTCCCTTTTATTAGGCTTGTCAATCCTTGGAAGAAGGTCTGTCGCTCCCTGCGATCTCGGTGAAAGTCTCGCTCCACTTGGTCCAACCTTTGAAGAATTTCTTCCCTTTCCGGTGGGGAAAACCGTGGCGGTTGCGATTGTTGCCTGATTATAGGTCTTGCAGGTATTGGGTACCCATGAGTTGGGTACCCTACTCCCCATGGATCTCCATACGGTCCTTCCGGATGATGGGTGTTATAATTGGCTGCTACCATGTATGGGTCGGCTTCAGCGTAACCATAGTTGGTGTGAGCTGGCTGCTCAAATGGGTTGTACGCCATCGAACCCGTGTAAGCAGGATCGGGTTATCAAAACCCATCGGCGGTGGTTGCGGTGCAACTGGGTTCGAAGGTCCACCCATTTGTGGATCTTCTTGAAGTGGCGGATAATGACTGCCACTTGATTGTCGAGGAGAGCTAAAATGAAAGTCCCCTCCTCGTGCAGACATACGTGCTCCTGATCTCCTACGCCTTGGCGGTTGCGGAGGTGCCGGCTGAACTGGCGGCGGTGGAGGTGGTGGCGTGACTGTCACGAATCGTGAATCCCCAGAGGGATCCTACTGCTGCTGCTGCTGGTGAGGTGATGAATGGTGCGAGGGTGTGAAGTACCACTCGTGCTGGTTAAACCTCGCGTGAAAGCTGTCTGGACCACCGTAGGGTGATCCGTGAAAAGACGAACCATCGGAGATCTCGATAGGATGGTTCGGTGTTTCGGTTGCGGCCTCGACGGGATCCGTGTCCTCGTCCATATCTTCCGCATGATCGCCGGAGAAATGATCCTCCGGCCCCAATGGGTTAAAACCCACTGGTTCTTGTATATAATTTGCCGGGTTAAACCGGCCCCTAAAAACAGGTGTAGGGTCACCAAAAGAATGGTGCGATAGGGATCGTTGAAGCGGTATGTAGGAAGGTTGAGGGTTATTGGGCTCATTTTCCGAATATGGCCCATAGGAGTTATGAACGGGAGGTGTCGAACTGTGCGAAACCGACCGTCTAGCTGGCTCGAAAAGGTTCCTCCGGTTCTGTCGAGGATCGTCACTCTCGGTGGTAGAAGGAGCTCGCATATGCGAAGGTCCAGCTTCATTATCATTGGGGGCGGTGATTGGCCCCTTGCCTCTTCCTCTTCTTCGAAAGAATCTTGGCGGCATTTTCAATCCTGTCAATACAACATAAGATAACGACAAGAATATATATAAAATAAAGGACAAAACAAAACCAAACAAAGTGGAATTTGTCCTATGTTATATGTCTAGACTCGAACGTTTAGAAATGTGCAATTGTGTCATTGAGATTAAACACAAAAGACTAGTGTTTAATTCACTCAATGGTGGCTCTGATACCAACCTGTCACACCCCGGATTCCACTTGTCACCGGTGGGCCCGGTGGGGAGTATCGTGACGTGGTTGGCAACATAATAGTCAAACAACACAATATTTAAATGCACAACGGAAGCAATTGAAAGATATATTTCAACCGAATAAAATATAGTAATATCGTGTATCACAACAGTTGAAAGTTTGTCCACAGAAGGATAAAAAATAAATAGTAGTTCAACAGACTTTAGGCATCTTAAGCTTGCGAGACTTCTATTGATGCTAAGGAGAAATCCCAGCCTATTACGCTTAGTACCTGCATTTAATCTTTTTGGGAAAATACGTCAGTTTACACTGGTAAATACAATCAACTGACTCATTTTAAAAATGATTAAAAATTGATTTGGATGCACATGGCATAAACATTTTATAACTTGGGAGAATTATTTAAATATATAATCTTGTAAAAGAATTACATGTTCCTTATGCGTTCAGTAGCCCGGAGCGTGCCGGGTTAAAGATCAATAGACACACCACATCAACTATTTATGCACTGACGAGTGTACGCCGACACTCCGCGCTTAGGTCGTGGCCATTTCGTAAAATGATGCCAAGGATATCCGGGACATGGTCATTAACCCCCCAAAGGCTTTAAGTAAACAAAACAATTTAAACGGGCCGATCAAATTATTCAATTGACCACCAAACGATGGAAGATTTGATGCCTGACCAAGCGGTATTTTATATACCGTAACCCAAGCCCGTATAGGGAAAATAAGTTAAAAGTATTTACCTGAGCAAAGTAATAATCACAATAAGCAAATGCAAGTAGCTTTTACTGGTCCTCCTAATCTGGAACGAAGGTTTATAATAACCTATTAGAATCCTAACGGGTCTTTAGTTAAGCTTAAGCTTAGACCGGTTAGTTTCAAAGATACGGTTCGTACGCACGATTAAGCGAAGACCGGATAGAATGTGATTCAGACCCGACAAGTTTGAAGACTTGCTTAATATGGGTATATTATACACATTCTGGATTTTGAGATAAAACCGATAAGGTTTGACCCGTTTCGGCTAATTTATGCAAACTAGTTACATAAACCGAACCGAACGCGTAATAAGCGTAACGGGTATCCGTAAGAGCCATATACAGGTTTCCTAAGTTAATATGCTTCAAATATGTTGTGACATCAGTAAGATGTCTTTTATTATGCCCGAAACGAATTTAAACACAAACTATGCCCCGTAGGGGTAGTTTGGTCATTTACTAGGTTATAAAAGAGTTTAAGTATTAACCTGAGTTACAGGTCTGATATAATCAGCAAAAATACTTATTTTACTAAGTTATAACAGTAGGGTAAAATATATATGTGAAATTTATCAATTATAACCAAACTATGCACCGTAGGGGCATTTTAGTAATTTCACATAAGCCGAAAAGCTCAAAACTGAAGTCTGAGTTTAACAACCTTTGCTTACTGTTAAAATATTATAATTTACCTAAAATATCAGTAGGTATCATGTCACGGCCCCCGATCCGGTTTAACCCGTTTCAGGAGCCGCGGGACAGAAATCCCGTGGTATTTAATTAACAGCGGAAGTTTCTTCAGGATCTTTTTAAAACTGAAATATTTCCCGATTATTTTATTTCACAATTTGGGATAAAACCCGATAATTTACAATCTTGAGATTTCACCCGGAAATCTTTTATTTTACGAAACATGTTTCTTTATTTTTATACTGAGCCACTTCCTTAAGCTGATAGTGCTTCACGGCACTTTTCCTGGATCACAACAGATCACCTGAAACATGTTTGAAAAAGGTTTTGTCAGCGGGAAATACTGAGTGAATCATTCTATTTACATAAAATGACCTGTTTGTTATAATTCACAGTATTAAGAGCGATTACAATGTCTCTATCTTTTAAATTAACTGATCCAGTTGTCACTTGACCGGATTTGTGACTGTGGACATATCACTTGTTTGGTCCGTTCACCCACAAGTGATAAATAATTAGTAGCTATGTGCACATCCCCCCACATACTGGCAGTAATTTCAGATTACATAGACTTAATCCCTGTAATTATAATCTTTGAAAATAAACATGCTTTTGTAAAGTGATTTGATAAAAAGAGAATGACTCACATTGCAGATTTAACAGAGCTTATTCTACTGGTTAGCCTTGACAACCTAGTTTAAATAATCATGCACACAAACTAGGTTAGTAACTTAATACAGCATTTACGATAACTCACGAGATTAAAACCTTCACAACGAATGACAAAGTGCGATACTTAAACATCCGTCGATTTAACAATGAATGACAAAGCATAAACCCTAATGTGGCCAACACTTAAACATCCATTGGATAGTTTAATCGATCGGACATTGAATCGTAGCAGCGATCGAGTTATTACCCTGAATTGTGGCAGCACTTCGTGATCAGTGTGTGTTTTTGTAGTAAACAGTGTCTAATTTTGTGTACGTAAGGAATTTTAACGTCGAACTGAAGCCAGAATTCAAGTCCCAAGCCCCTGTATTTATACATGAAATTGACATCTCCCGCGTGTCGCGGAAGATGTCATGGATGCTGTCGCGACTCGCCTGGGGTACCCATCTACCCTAGGGTAGCCTTGTCACTAGTATAGGCCTGCTGAGTTGATAGTTCGTGAATTCTCAATTTAGACAACGCATTTTAGAGATAATCGTCAATTATGGTTTACCCCCCTTGATTTTTATGGGCCCTGATTCTAATTCCAAATGTTCTAAAAATTTTAGGGATTATACAGAATCACTTGGGTTTCTCAATTAGGGTTTCCTATTGGACAATTTAATTAAATAAATATAACTTTTGATGAGAGTTGTTACATTCTCCCCACCTTAATAAAAATCTCGTCCTTGAGATTTACTGGAATAAGTGAGGATACTTTCGCTCCATTTCTGATTCCAGCTCCCAAGTGTATTCAGCTCCTCTCTTTGAATCTCATCTGACTTTGACTAAAACTAGTCGTTTGTGTTTGAGAAACTTGATCTTTCGATCCTCAATTTGAAGAGGTTTCTCAACAAATTTCAACTTTTCGTTTACCTTTATATCTCGAAGAGGTACTACCAGTGATTCATCTGATAAGCATTTCTTGAGATTGGATACATGAAATACATCATGTACTCCTGCTAATTCTTCTGGTAGTTGTAAACGATAAGCAACTGGTCCTATACGTTGGATCACTGAAAATGGTCTTACGTACCTTGGACTTAGCTTTCCTTTCTTTCCGAATCTAACTACTCCTTTCCAAGGAGAAACTTTCAATAGTACTTTGTCTCAACCTGGAATTCTAACGGCTTGCATCTATTGTCTGCATAACTCTTCTGGCGATCTCGAGCTGTCTTCAGTCTTTCCTTGATTTGAGTAATCTTATCAGTTTTCTGTTGCATTATTTCAGGACCTGATAATTGACTTTCCCCTATTTCTGCCCAACAGACTGGAGTTCTACACTTTCTTCCATACAGTGCTTCAAATGGGGCGGTTTCAATACTTGAATGATAACTATTGTTATAGGAGAATTCAATTAATGGTAAATGATCATCCCAATTTCCACCAAAATCTATTACACATGCTCGGAGCATGTCTTCTAGAGTTTGGATTGTCCTTTCACTTTGTCCGTCTGTTTGGGGATGATATGCAGTGCTTAGATTTAGTCGAGTTCCCATAGCTTGCTGGAAACTTTTCCAGAAATGAGAAGTAAAACGACTATCCCTATCCGAAACAATGGAGAGTGGAACTCCATGTAAGGATACAACTTCATCTACATACAATTTTGCCAACCTTTCCATACTAAAGGTTTCTTTCACTGGTAGAAAGTGAGCTGATTTGGTTAATCGATCCATAATTACCCAAATCGCATCATTACCTTTTCTGGTTTTGGGTAATTTAGTAACAAAATCCATTGTTATAAGTTCCCATTTCCATACAGGCATTTCTAATTGTTGTAGTAGACCTGAGGGTTTCTGATGTTCTGCCTTAACTTGTGAACAAATGAGACATTTAGAAACATATCGTGCTATATCCTTTTTCATTCCTATCCACCAAAAGTTCTTTCTTAAATCTTGGTACATCTTATTGTTTCCTGGGTGCATAGTATACCTAGATTTATGAGCTTCTTCTAAAATCTTAGGTCTTAAGTCTCCCTGCTTAGGTACCCAAATTCTACTTTTGTGGAATCTCCAAACTCCATCTACTCCTTGTTCTAATTCCTTGATTCGTCCTTTCATTCCTTCAGTATCATCCTTGATTGCTGTAGCTTGAACATTCTTCAATTGTTCCATTAAATCTATTTGTAGATTTAATCTGAGAGCACGAACTCGTCGCTGTTTCTCGTAATACTTACGACTTAAGGCATCTGCAACTACATTTGCCTTTCCTTCGTGATACTGAATATCACAGTCGTAGTCACCTAAAATTTCCATCCATCTCCTTTGCCTCATGTTTAACTCTTTTTGCCCAAATATATATCTTAAACTTTTATGATCTGTATAAACAGTAAATTTACTTCCATACAGATAATGTCTCCAAATCTTAAGGGCAAAAATTACGGCTCCTAATTCCAAATCATGAGTCGTATAGTTTTCTTCGTGCTTTTTCAATTGCCTTGAAGCATATGCAATCACCTTTTTGCGTTGCATAAGCACACATCCATATCCTAGTTTTGAAGCATCACAATATACTTCAAAATCTTCAGTTCCTTCTGGTAAGGCTAAGATTGGTGCATTTGTTAATTTCTGCTTCAATATTCTAAAGGCTTCTTCTTGCTTTGGTCCCCATTCAAACTTAACTGCTTTACAGGTTAGCTTAGTTAATGGAACAGCTATTTGGAAAAATCCTTAATAAACCGTCTATAGTACCCAGCTAAACCTATAAAACTTCTAATTTCCATTGCTGTTTGTGGAACCTTCCATTTGGTAATTGCCTCTATCTTAGCAGGATCTACGTGAATACCTTCGTGATTCACCATGTGTCCTAAGAATTGCACTTCCTTTAACCAAAATTCACACTTCGAGAATTTGTCATAAAGCTTTTCTTTTCTTAACAAAGTTAAGAGTGCATGAAGGTGTTCACAATGCTCTGTCTGAATTTTGGAATAAATAAGTATATCGTCTATGAAAACAATTACAAATTTATCCAAATATGGTTTACATATCCTATTCATCATGTCCATGAATGCAGCAGGTGCATTTGTTAACCCAAAGGGCATGACTGTAAACTCATAATGACCATACCTAGTTCTGAAAGCAGTTTTAGGTATGTCTTATTCTTGTACCTTCAATTGATGATATCCGGAGTGTAAATCTATCTTAGAAAAATATCTAGCCCCCTGAAGTTGATCAAACAGATCATCAATCCTAGGTAATGGGTATCGATTCTTAATTGTAACCTTATTCAATTCTCTATAATCGATACACATTCTCATTGAACCATCCTTTTTCTTAACAAATAATACTGGCGCTCCCCAAGGGGATGAGCTAGGTTGTATAAATCCTTTACTTATGTCACACCCCGATTTTCCACGTGTCACCGGTGGGCCCGGTGGGGGAGTATCGTGACGTGGTTGGCAACATCATGGTCAAACAACACAATATAATAATGCACAGCGGAAGCAAAAGATA
Source organism: Helianthus tuberosus (assembly GCA_030545235.1). NCBI lineage: Eukaryota > Viridiplantae > Streptophyta > Magnoliopsida > Asterales > Asteraceae > Helianthus > Helianthus tuberosus. The sequence goes on from CM060360.1 coordinate 168,813,403, forward strand.
AATATATTACATTCCGAATATAAGTAATGTCAAAATATTACAACGGAAGGTAAAGGATCCACAGGCGGATCAAATAAAAGATACTAAAATTGTTCAACAGACTTTAGGCATCTAGAACTTGCAAGAATCCCTAATGACACCCTGAGCTCCCAGCCAATTATGCGTAGTACCTGTCACTTAACCTTTTGGAAAAATACGTCAGTTTACACTGGTAAATACAATTAACTGACTCATTTTGGAAAAAGAGTTTGAAAAGTGATTTGAGTGCAAACGGCACAAAAATATCTTGACACATTGATTAAAATGCACAGAGGCAAAATTAATCTTTTATGCTTGGGACAATTCTATTAATAAAAATCTTGTATCCGATTTACATGGTTGTCCAACATTTAGGGCCGGTGATTATACAATACAAGCCGGACAAGATTAATCGACACACCACAAATATAATCTCACAAGAAGATACCCTTACGAGTGAGTATACGTTATACATATGCAACAGGAGGTGTTATGTCTACACCTTGTGCTTACGTCGTGGCCATTCACTTTTTAAAATGAGCCAAGGATATCCAGGACACGGTCATTAACCCCCAATGTTATTTGTTATCAATCAATACAGATTAAAGCGGGATTATGCAATTTAATCATCTCCGATTAAAAGGTTTCTACACCCGACCAAGCGGTATTTTTATAATACCGTATCCCAAGCCCGTATAAGGGAAAATAAGTTAAAAGTATTTACCTGAGCTAGCAATGCAATTTACACTCAGCCGTATATCTTAATCAGCAAGCACAAGTACTTCTACTGGGGCTCTTAATCTGGAACGAAGGTTTTATTAACCTATTAAATTCCTAACGGGTCTTATTTAAGTCGTAACTTAGACCGGTTAGTTTTAAGGAAAGGTTTACGGTTCAAAACGCATGATTAAGCGAAGACCGGAATAGGATGTGATTTAGACCCGACAAGTCTGGAGACTTGTATAATATGGGTAAACTAAACACATTCTGGATTTTGAGATAAAACCGATAAGGTTTGACCCGTTTCGGCTAATTTATGTAAACTTGTTACATAAACCGAACCGTACGCGTGATAAGCGTGACGGGTAGTCATGAGAGCTATATACAGGTTTCCTAAGTTAATTATGTCTCAAATATGTTGTGACATCAGTAAGGTGTCTTTCGTTATGCCCGAAACGTCTCTAAACACAAACTAGGCCCCGTAGGGGTATTTTGGTCATTTAAAAGTTTATAAAAGAGTTTAGGCGACAACCTGAGTTACAGGTCTGATGTAATCAGCAAATATACTCAATTTTCTAAGTTACATCAGTAGGGTAAGGCATGTATGTGAAACTTATCATTTATAACCAAACTAGGCCCCGTAGGGGTATTTTGGTAATTTCACATAAGCCGAAAAGCTCAAAACCGAAGTCTGAGTTAATCAACCTTTGCTTACTGTTAATATATGATAATTTGCCTCTCATATCAGTAGGTATCAACCCGGGTATGTCCAATATGATTTTAAAACATACTATGCGTTAAAAACGCTAATTTAGGCGATTAAAGGCCATTACCGGGTTCGATACTTAAATCTGATATTTTTATACTTCCAGAAGGCTTAAAATAATTTATTTATCATAACTAATCAGTAGCAAAAGGTTTGGAGTCGTTTAGATGTGTAAAACTCATTTTATGGCCCGTAAGGGCAAAACCGACAATTACCGAATTAAGCCTTTGACTATGAGTTATGCTCAGCCTAAAATTAATTAAAAATCTTTAAAAATCCTAAAATAATATATTATATCAGTGGGTAAAAGATTTGATATCAAAAAGTATGTTTAACTAGGCTATACGCTAATTACGCCATTATGTTAACATAAAGCATTAGTTTTGCGATAATGAGCATAACTCTTAATCTACAAGTCAAACTGATGTCAAACTTTTCATGCAAGTCTATATATCCATATTTAAGGTTTCTACACTTTTACATTTTCATAAATCACATTTTAAGGTAATAAGGGCATAACGGTCAACATACGAGCAATTAACGGGAACATGCATATTAATTGGATAACTAGTGAACCAAGGTGTATAATCACAGAGGGTTGTTCTAACATGTATCCTAGTCCAATTAAAGCTCTGAGGCATTTCTAATACATGCCCAAACGGGCCAGAACTGAAAGTCAACGTGAAAGTCAAATTATGTGACTTTCGGTTCCGAACCGGGTCTAGACAGGAAATAGTCGGGTTGAACATGTTTGGACATGTTCTTACACTTATTACTAAGTTATAACAATGATCAAACAGGTTACAAATATTCTAGATAGCTAATTATGCATACATGACATTTTAAGCAATATGTTGACTTTTTAAGTAAATGTTTGACCCGACATTTAACCTGCTTAGGATGGTGATCAGGGGAAACCCTTTTGGGGTTTTATTACCCACATAAATACCATTCTAAAACTACTTTTAATTCGAGATAAGACTGAGTCATTAGTGACTAATCTCGAAGTCAAACCGTGATTACGACGGTTTGACTTTTAGCTAATTAACTAAGCTAAACACAACCAAATAAGAACTAGCAGACTTACAATAGTCCAATGCACGAATTATGATCAGATGGGAGAGTTCCTTGGCTCCAGGATGCTCCAATGATCAAATGCAAGTGTGAAGAATGGTTGTTGCATAATGTGGCCTTATATAGTACTTTGATCCACCACAACTAATTGACAACTAACTCTAGGACCAACCACAACCATTCAACACTTGTCCTAGTGCTCTAGGATAGTTTAGGGGTCTTTTATAATTGATAAAAACCGGTTTAATGGGTTAAAATCGCGAAGGACAGGCAACAGCCTGTTTTGCTGGAACTGGGCATCCCTAGCGCACCGTTATGCTATACTTGTAGCGGTGCGCTAGCCTGCTATAATGGGCCTGTTGACTTAACGTGGTAGCGCACCGTTACGCTACACATGTAGTGGTGCGCTACCCCTTCTCAGAGGCAGATTTGTTGCCTTTTGTTGGTGTTTCGAACATGTAATCCACTTGCACGAATTTGGGGCCTCAATTATCAATTAGGGACCTTTCAAATGTGCCTTATACAGTTCTAAACCTCACCCTTATGTATTGTTTCATTTGAATCCATAAACAAGACCCGAAACAAAGGGTTACCGCTCTCTTTCTTCGTAGGAGTCCACCATATCAATTTACGAATTATTCAATGTTATAATTCACTGAACTTTTGTACATATATTAGATGTTGTTAATATGTTTTGAGTCTTGGGATTTATAACGAGGTCGTTCAGAGGTGCTAAAGTTAACATGACGACACTTTTAAATCCTGTCAAACATTTTTATTAAATCCGAGTTTACAACGCGTTTTGTCATACATGACACGTGTCGTTTTATTATTGAACCCGAAATTTTCGAGGTGTTACATCCTCACCCCCTTAAAATAAATCTCGGCCCGAGATTTACCGAAATAAAGGAAGTATTCTCTGCCTAATAATGGCAACTTACAGATGGTTAGGAATTTGTATGATCTTATTTGTTGTTTCCAATGCAACTTTCAGAGCCTGCATATTGGACTTACCAATCTATTGTCCTAATCAATAGATTGTTTAATATTTCATTTATACAAGGTCTCCAAAGGGGCAACCTTGATACTTCTATACCAACTATTATAGAAAAGCTTCTCTTGAGGTGGTTATTCCAACCACTTTTTAACAAATCTTAAGGAGTAGCCAATCCTTACAGCTAGTCGAACAATTCGACGATCCTGGGTAGTTGATGGCGATTTTTAATCGTTGTCTAAGTAGGGTTGCGGTAGCAATGCATAAGCAAAAATGAACCGTCTTTCTTACCCAACCATATCAAACTCTTAGAATATCGAGTTAGGATATATGAATCTATATCTTAAAATTTTCTTAATCAGGTTTTCGGTTGTTCCATATTGAACATGGAGTTCTTACAACACTCTAACCCAAAGCGGGATGTTAATCGTAACTCTACCTGCCTCTAGAGAGGTAAACAGGGTAAACTTAGAAGAAGATAACCAAGATATAAGGAGGTTACAGAGATTTTCCATATCTCAAGCTCCAGTTCATCCATCTTTGCTTGTGTCAAAAATGACATATATGTTATGATTCCACGGATTCCTTAATCTGGAATATTTATTTGGACAATCCTATTATGGATATCTTCTTTGAATGCCATTAGTTGACTTTAGTACCATGTGATCATTGGGATATCTTTGTGGTTCCATGCATTAAACCTCCATGCTGATCAGACATGGAAATAATCTATGGGACACACTAGGATACGCCAATTCTCATATAGTGCTTTCGTCATACCATTTGGTATTCGAAATTGATAGAGATTAAAGAGATATCAACTATATGTGCTTATATTTAATTAGAATGAAATTATTCACAAACTAGGCTCCTAGCTCAGTTGGCTAGGCGCGCGAAAGGGTGCGGCCGGCCTAGACCCGGGTTCGATTCCGGGGACGGCCAGTTCCACCATTTTTTTATGTTTAATCTTAATTAATCGTACGGACACGTGTAATTACGAGGGTTGTCTCATAAGGAGTCTTGATAATTAATTGCTTCTTATCATTCACAATATGGACTTTTATCACTATATTGCTTTTTTTTTAAGGTAACCAATCGATTTTTATCACTATATTGAGTTCTTAAGTATGCAACCAAAAGTTTGCTTAAGGATATTAGAAAAAGTGATTTCTAATAGATATTAATATCAATATAGGATTCGTTGGAGCATTTTTGACGTAACATCGTCACTTTCTACCGGGCATTAAATGACCGGAGTCTTAATCAGGTGGAAACAACAGTTCACAACCTTTATCATTCATAATATATTTATACGTGCCAGTATTAAATAAGTTTCTACATAAACTGCTTGATAACGAAAGGTACATATTATACTATTATTATTCTGCATCATCTCTTGGGCGTTCCTCCTGATAACTCGTGCGTCTGTTCTCTTGGCCTACTCGGGCTTCCTCGCGTACTTAGGGCAGTTGGTCTTTATGTGCCCCTTCTCGTTGCAGTTGTAGCATGTAGCATCTTTCAACTTCTTGCAATCCATGGTTTTATGTTCCCTAGATTTGCAAATTCCACAAGCTCTGGGCTGCGATTTGGATTTTGGTTCGAACCTGCATTTCCCATAATGGCGCTTCTTGCAGGTCTCACATACTGGTTTCTGGTCGGACTTTTGTTTATTCTTTTTCTTAGAACTCTGGGAGTTATCTACCTCCCTTTTCCTTTTTAGTTCATCCTTTGCATCAGAGGCATGAACGAGATCCTTCTTATGAGTGAGGAAATGTGGTCCTAGATAAAATTTGGACTGAACAACATGGGTCTCCTTTAACTTTTTCACAGCTCTCTTCACAGCTTTTCTAACGGCTGCGTCTATCATAGTTTGAAGAACATCTTTGGAAATTCTCAGGTTTACAATTTCAGCATCATTAGCATGCGTCGCGTCATCAATGGCTCGATTGACTGTTGTCTTATCCGAGTTTGCCATACTCGATATTGGTTCCTAATACCAATAAAACAATTTCTTAGTTGAAATCCAACAACTGCTATTTTTCGTTCTGATGGCCTTAATATATACTGACCATGGTGTCAATAACCTATACAGACTATTATAGCACTAACATTCTCAATGAATGTTATTTAAAATATATTAATATTACTTAGCCTAGGTCGTAAAAGACCATCAGTGGCATTAAAGATTTGGACCTAGTCCATCACTTTTCTGACAGAGGATCGAAACGTCACATCTGTCTTTATTACATTAAAGAATTTAGGTAGCTTGAAAGCTTGTCATAGGAATATCAGAAGAGAGCGATTCCTATTAGATATAAAATATCCATCTAAGGTTAGTTGGAGCATTTTTCTAAAGTATCATCGGCCAATTTATATCTCGTATTGAATGACCGAAGTCCTACTAAGACGGAGACAACGGTTCTCAACAGTGATCGTTCATTATTGAATCACATGTGTCAGCATTAAATAAATTTCTGCATAAACTGCTTGATAAGGAAAAGTACCTGCTATATAGTTATCCTTCTGCATCATCTCATGGCGTTCCTCCAGAAGACTCATGCATTTGTCTTCCTGGTCTCTCCAGGCTTCTTTATAAGCTTTGGACAGTTGGTTTTGATGTGCCCTTCCCCGCTACAATTGTAACATGTGGCGTTCTTCATCCCCTTGCAATCTAAGGTTTTGTGACCCTTGGTCTTGCAAATTCCACACAATTTAGCACGTGGGTCGATTGTACATTTTCCAAAATGTTGCTTTTTGCAGTTACTGCATTTGGGTCTGTTATCAGACTGACTCGAGTTCTTCCTAACCTCGGAATCCTTCCCGCGCTCCGAGCTTCCCTTCTTCTTCTTGTTATAATGATGAGAGTTTTCCTCCTCTCTTTCTCTTCTTCCCTCGCCAAAAGCCTTAACAGACTTAATTCTGATTGCGTCTACGGTGAGAGATAAGGATAAGTCCACCGCGGACCTATATGTGGTTGGCCTAGACGCTTTAACATTCCCTTTTATCTCTGGTGCTAGGCCTCCAATGAAACGCGCTATGCGTTTAGGTTCAGGGGTGACTAGATAAGGAACCAGGCGGGACATAGTGTTGAAACTTGTCACATATGCCTGACAATCCAAATTCTCCATGACAAGAGTCAAGAAGTCTGATTCTATCTTTTCTACTTCATGCTGGGGGCAATAGTTTTCCTTGACTAATGCAACAAATTGCTCCCAAGATAAGTTGTAGAGTAGAACCTTTCCCGTGGCTTGGAGCAATGATCTCCACCATGCCAACGCTTCTCCTTTGAATGATTGTGAAACAAATTTCACAACATCTTGCTCCGCACAACCGCTGATGTCAACAACAGCGTCCATCTCATCGAGCCATGTCATGCAATCGATGGCCCCCTTTTCTCCTGTAAAGTCTCTGGGCTTGCAGGAGACAAAATATTTATATGAACAGGTCTTTACTGGTGCCTCTTGATGAAACACAACCTGTCTAGGCGGAATACTCCTTTGATTTGACAAGTCATGAACATCGTCCTCCCTCAACTTGTGGGTGTTAGAAGGGGGCTTACTACGAGCCACAGATAGAGTCTTAGAGTGGGTATCATTTGACTCATCATACTGCCGATCAAGAGCTCGAGTAACAGCATAATCTATTATCGCCTGTAGTTCTGCTCCAGTTACATTAATTCTGGTAGTATCATTGTCCTCTTTCATGTGGCTGCTAACTTCATCTAATCCAGCCATGTAGCTTGATGTCTACATAAACATTGACAAATGATTTATTCAGAGATTAATATGGAATCATCATTTTTGACGATTTATCAACCATGGTAATATAAACCATATTGGTTAACTTGTTAGTTATATTAAATTAGTATTTTTCCATTATAATTTATCCTAGTTATAAAACATTAAGGATATTAAAGTGGCGCATAAGGCCTAGTCACAAGGACAGTTCTAAATTTTATAAGCCATGATTTCAGAGAATCTAGGCATTAAGGTTTGAATCACGTTCATTACCTTCTTTTGACAGGGAGTTGTAGACTTCAACTGTCTTTTGTCTTTTAGGACAATAGATATAGCCCGTGGGCATTTCCCTTCTGAGGGATTGTTATAATATGATCATCTTCTCAGATGCTATTAGTCGAGATCGTATGGATCCTACCGACTAGTATGCTTGGACCTGGTCCAATACTTTTAGACAGGAGGTCACAGACCACCACTGTCGTTGTCTTATCGGACAACAAGTTTAGCCCGTGGGCACTTCATTACTACTGGATGTTTATAATGTGATCATCTCATAGGATGACACAAGCCATGATTTCTAAATCAATAGGCTAGATAAGGAATTTGGAAGAATCTAATATAAGGATGACTGTTGTGATTTTCTCGAGTCACATTTGTCAAGAGTGCTAACACGTTCTTAGGTGTTAACAAGGATTTGAATCTCTTGAGTAGGTTTCACCATCTTGGCCACGTAGGCTAGGTTTCACCTTTAAGATTTTCTTTAAATTGCATACAGGCAGGAAAGTAAAGATATTTATTTTATTCAGGATTTTTATCATAAATCCTAATTTATAATTTAATAACAGCACAAATGGCCTAGTCGCGTAGACAAGTTTAATTTATAAGCCGAGATTTCAGAGAATCAGGGCAATTTATGAATTTGTAATGGCACAAAAGGCCTAGTCACGTGGACAAGTTTAATTTATAAGCCATGATCGTCTGGGATCGAGGCATTTAGTAATAGCACGAAAGGCTTAGTCACGTGGACAAGTTTAATTTATAAGCCATGATCGTCTGGGATCGAGGCATTTAGGTGTGAATCAAAGTTCATTACCTTTTCTTGACAGGGAGCTGTAGGCTACCACCGTCTTTAGTCTCAGAGGACGTTAATTATAGCCCGTAGGCACTTCCCTTCTAAGGGATGTTATTTTTCATTCATTTCCTATTTCATGTTTAGAATGAAAACTTAGTTTAATCAATCCATTATATGAAAATAGAAGTACAGAGTTGCCCTAAGCGGGTCTTTGAAAGAATAATGTGTCCTTAAAGGGACTGAAAGATAAATATGTCCTTATAAGGACTAATAAGGAAACGATCTTCAGTAAAAGGAGTTTCTTCTTCATTTTTATTTCTGAATGCATTCTCCTTGGATGCTCGTTTCATTCTAGCCGCGGTACGAAGCTCAGCATCTCAGGGCTCCGGGTGTGGAGAACTCCTATTACGGCTTCTTCGCTTGGCGACGTATCCAATAAAAATTTGGAAGTAAAAATTTCCAGAGTAGGATTGAAAGTATTCCTATGTTAAGTCTAGACTCAGAAGATTTAGGAATGTGCAATTGTGTCATTGAGATTAAACACAAAAGCTAGTGTTTAATTCACTCAATGTTGGCTCTGATACCAACCTGTCACACCCCGATTTTCCACGTGTCACCGGTGGGCCCGGTGGGGGAGTATCGTGACGTGGTTGGCAACATCATGGTCAAACAACACAATATAATAATGCACAGCGGAAGCAAAAGATAAATATATTACATTCCGAATATAAGTAATGTCAAAATATTACAACGGAAGGTAAAGGATCCACAGGCGGATCAAATAAAAGATACTAAAATTGTTCAACAGACTTTAGGCATCTAGAACTTGCAAGAATCCCTAATGACACCCTGAGCTCCCAGCCAATTATGCGTAGTACCTGTCACTTAACCTTTTGGAAAAATACGTCAGTTTACACTGGTAAATACAATTAACTGACTCATTTTGGAAAAAGAGTTTGAAAAGTGATTTGAGTGCAAACGGCACAAAAATATCTTGACACATTGATTAAAATGCACAGAGGCAAAATTAATCTTTTATGCTTGGGACAATTCTATTAATAAAAATCTTGTATCCGATTTACATGGTTGTCCAACATTTAGGGCCGGTGATTATACAATACAAGCCGGACAAGATTAATCGACACACCACAAATATAATCTCACAAGAAGATACCCTTACGAGTGAGTATACGTTATACATATGCAACAGGAGGTGTTATGTCTACACCTTGTGCTTACGTCGTGGCCATTCACTTTTTAAAATGAGCCAAGGATATCCAGGACACGGTCATTAAACCCCAATGTTATTTGTTATCAATCAATACAGATTAAAGCGGGATTATGCAATTTAATCATCTCCGATTAAAAGGTTTCTACACCCGACCAAGCGGTATTTTTATAATACCGTATCCCAAGCCCGTATAAGGGAAAATAAGTTAAAAGTATTTACCTGAGCTAGCAATGCAATTTACACTCAGCCGTATATCTTAATCAGCAAGCACAAGTACTTCTACTGGGGCTCTTAATCTGGAACGAAGGTTTTATTAACCTATTAAATTCCTAACGGGTCTTATTTAAGTCGTAACTTAGACCGGTTAGTTTTAAGGAAAGGTTTACGGTTCAAAACGCATGATTAAGCGAAGACCGGAATAGGATGTGATTTAGACCCGACAAGTCTGGAGACTTGTATAATATGGGTAAACTAAACACATTCTGGATTTTGAGATAAAACCGATAAGGTTTGACCCGTTTCGGCTAATTTATGTAAACTTGTTACATAAACCGAACCGTACGCGTGATAAGCGTGACGGGTAGTCATGAGAGCTATATACAGGTTTCCTAAGTTAATTATGTCTCAAATATGTTGTGACATCAGTAAGGTGTCTTTCGTTATGCCCGAAACGTCTCTAAACACAAACTAGGCCCCGTAGGGGTATTTTGGTCATTTAAAAGTTTATAAAAGAGTTTAGGCGACAACCTGAGTTACAGGTCTGATGTAATCAGCAAATATACTCAATTTTCTAAGTTACATCAGTAGGGTAAGGCATGTATGTGAAACTTATCATTTATAACCAAACTAGGCCCCGTAGGGGTATTTTGGTAATTTCACATAAGCCGAAAAGCTCAAAACCGAAGTCTGAGTTAATCAACCTTTGCTTACTGTTAATATATGATAATTTGCCTCTCATATCAGTAGGTATCAACCCGGGTATGTCCAATATGATTTTAAAACATACTATGCGTTAAAAACGCTAATTTAGGCGATTAAAGGCCATTACCGGGTTCGATACTTAAATCTGATATTTTTATACTTCCAGAAGGCTTAAAATAATTTATTTATCATAACTAATCAGTAGCAAAAGGTTTGGAGTCGTTTAGATGTGTAAAACTCATTTTATGGCCCGTAAGGGCAAAACCGACAATTACCGAATTAAGCCTTTGACTATGAGTTATGCTCAGCCTAAAATTAATTAAAAATCTTTAAAAATCCTAAAATAATATATTATATCAGTGGGTAAAAGATTTGATATCAAAAAGTATGTTTAACTAGGCTATACGCTAATTACGCCATTATGTTAACATAAAGCATTAGTTTTGCGATAATGAGCATAACTCTTAATCTACAAGTCAAACTGATGTCAAACTTTTCATGCAAGTCTATATATCCATATTTAAGGTTTCTACACTTTTACATTTTCATAAATCACATTTTAAGGTAATAAGGGCATAACGGTCAACATACGAGCAATTAACGGGAACATGCATATTAATTGGATAACTAGTGAACCAAGGTGTATAATCACAGAGGGTTGTTCTAACATGTATCCTAGTCCAATTAAAGCTCTGAGGCATTTCTAATACATGCCCAAACGGGCCAGAACTGAAAGTCAACGTGAAAGTCAAATTATGTGACTTTCGGTTCCGAACCGGGTCTAGACAGGAAATAGTCGGGTTGAACATGTTTGGACATGTTCTTACACTTATTACTAAGTTATAACAATGATCAAACAGGTTACAAATATTCTAGATAGCTAATTATGCATACATGACATTTTAAGCAATATGTTGACTTTTTAAGTAAATGTTTGACCCGACATTTAACCTGCTTAGGATGGTGATCAGGGGAAACCCTTTTGGGGTTTTATTACCCACATAAATACCATTCTAAAACTACTTTTAATTCGAGATAAGACTGAGTCATTAGTGACTAATCTCGAAGTCAAACCGTGATTACGACGGTTTGACTTTTAGCTAATTAACTAAGCTAAACACAACCAAATAAGAACTAGCAGACTTACAATAGTCCAATGCACGAATTATGATCAGATGGGAGAGTTCCTTGGCTCCAGGATGCTCCAATGATCAAATGCAAGTGTGAAGAATGGTTGTTGCATAATGTGGCCTTATATAGTACTTTGATCCACCACAACTAATTGACAACTAACTCTAGGACCAACCACAACCATTCAACACTTGTCCTAGTGCTCTAGGATAGTTTAGGGGTCTTTTATAATTGATAAAAACCGGTTTAATGGGTTAAAATCGCGAAGGACAGGCAACAGCCTGTTTTGCTGGAACTGGGCATCCCTAGCGCACCGTTATGCTATACTTGTAGCGGTGCGCTAGCCTGCTATAATGGGCCTGTTGACTTAACGTGGTAGCGCACCGTTACGCTACACATGTAGCGGTGCGCTACCCCTTCTCAGAGGCAGATTTGTTGCCTTTTGTTGGTGTTTCGAACATGTAATCCACTTGCACGAATTTGGGGCCTCAATTATCAATTAGGGACCTTTCAAATGTGCCTTATACAGTTCTAAACCTCACCCTTATGTATTGTTTCGTTTGAATCCATAAACAAGACCCGAAACAAAGGGTTACCGCTCTCTTTCTTCGTAGGAGTCCACCATATCAATTTACGAATTATTCAATGTTATAATTCACTGAACTTTTGTACATATATTAGATGTTGTTAATATGTTTTGAGTCTTGGGATTTATAACGAGGTCGTTCAGAGGCGCTAAAGTTAACATGACGACACTTTTAAATCCTGTCAAACATTTTTATTAAATCCGAGTTTACAACGCGTTTTGTCATACATGACACGTGTCGTTTTATTATTGAACCCGAAATTTTCGAGGTGTTACAACTTAGTAATTCATCTAATTGCTTTTTCAGTTCTAACATTTCTGTGGGTGCTAACCGATAAGGTGCCTTGGCTATCGGTGTGATTCCTGGAATTAGATGAATCCTAAATTCTACTTCCCTATCCGGAGGTAATCCCGGTAAATCTTCTGGGAATATATCTGGATATTCTGAGACTACAGGAATTTCCTTAATTTCTTTACCCTTAGTACTAATGATTACTGAAATCATATATACTATTCCTTGTTTTCGTTCATAATTAGCAACTTTCATTACTGATGTGAACTTCATGGGCTTACGTGGTTTATCTCCTGTAATCTTAATCACTTCTCCGGTGGGTGATTGAATTTCTATGGAATTCTGATCACAAAGGATTCTAGCATGGTTGGCTACTAACCAATCCATTCCTAATACAACATCAAATTCAGCTAAATTCATCGGCAATAGTTTTGCAGAGAATTTATGTCCTAAAAGTTCTATGTTTTCTTCTTGCAAAACTTTATCTATTTTAACTGAATTTCCGTCTGCCGTTTCAACTGTAAAAATCTGCCTAATATTGGTTAAAGGTAAATTAAGAGCTTGGCAGAATGAAGTATTTATAAAACTTTGGTTCGCACCAGAGTCAAATAATACTTTGGCGTAAATGTTGTGAACTAAGAACGTACCCGCTATCACATCTGGAATGAGTTCTGCTTCTTGAGTGGTTAGCTGAAATGCCCTGGCATTCTTCTTAATAGTTCCGTTGGTCGCCTTGGTTTTGTTGTCTGCTGGTTTGATTAATTTAGGACATTCTGTTTTGAAATGTCCTGCCTCTCCACAATTGTAACAAATTATGGATTTCTTCCTGCAATTTTCTTCACGATGCCCTACAGTTTTGCAAAAATTGCAATATACTTTGCATTTTCCAAAATGTTTCTTTTTTCAATTTTGACAGAATGGCAAAGTTGAAGATTGCCCTGTTCCTCTTCTCTTGAAGCTGTTATTATTACCCGTACGAAATCCTTGGGTAATTTTATGAGCCAATTCCTTCTTTCTGTTTTCATCTTGTGTGCGTACCAGTTCATCGGTTAGGGTATTAGCTAATTCCACAGCATCGTCAATAGTGCGAGGTCTCGCAGCTTTAACGATGTTGCGAATTTCACTAATCAGTCCCCAAATGTAGCGAGAAATGAGTACCGGTTCTGGCGAAGCCAGTGTTGGTACCACTCTAGCATATTCAAAGAATGTCGAAGTATAACCGCGACAATCTACACCCATCATCCGATGATTTAGGAACTTATTTGTCATCTGTTCCTTTTCATACTCGGGACAGAATTTTCTTTCTACAAAACCCTTAAATTCTTCCCAAGTCATGGCATAAGCTATCATTCTTCCTTTTGATTGTAACACAGTATTCCACTATTCAAGTGCTCCTTCTTTAAAGAGATTTGATGCGTACATGACCTGATCATCTTTAGCACATTTACTTATTGCAATTACTGCTTCAGTTTTTTCTAACCAACGCAGTGATGCAGTTGCTCCTTCATTGCCTGCAAATTCAGTGGGTTTACAAGCAAGGAATTCTTTGAAAGTGCAACCAGGCGTTGCAGTTTTCATTTTCTTGGGTAATGGAGCTTGATGTGATTCCCCATTATGGTTAACATGATCATTGCCTTCGTTTACACTATTACTGAAGTTATCTTCAGAAATACGTTTACTAGGAACGATTTGTTGCGGTTCGATTGGATTCTTTATAGCAGCAACGAATGCTGGAATAGCATTGGCTATCCCTTGAGCAACAATATTTTCGATATCTTATCTAGTCATATATTGATCTCCTGGATGTTGCTCAGACTGATTAACCTCATTTACTAGTTCGTTACCATTGTTTGCCATCTGATAATTAATTTTATATAAATAATTAGTATAAATACAAATATAATAAAACAGTTTGCACATAATCACATTAACATGTGTAACAAAAAATTATCGATTTCACAAGTTTCATTTCTATATATTATATTATGCCTCGTACAAACGATTATCATACAATGTTTTATTGTTAAGTTATTACACATACTGGTTATTATGATTATTTATTAACACATATTCCTGCAAACTCCCATTATCTGGTCAGCTAATTTCTTAAAAACGACGCTCCCTTTCGTCATACTTCCAAGTAACCCTTTCTCCAATATCCCTAATCCTATTTCCTGTATCAATTAACTCTTCGCCCCAAAGACGAAGTTCAGTCAGATTCTCCGGGCTCATAGTTGGGTATAGGGGAGGTTCTGGGTCAACTTGTGGGAAAAATGTATCAGGGTTGTTTAAAAGATTTTGGTATTGCCAATCAGTTGTCCACCATTCATCTAATTCTACTGGTAGTGGTTGAGGTTGGACAGTAGGATCTGGAATAGCAGGTTCCAGATTGATTGGGATTGGAGCTTCTAGTGGGTAGCTGAAAAGATCTTCTTCAGTAAATATAAGGTTTGGATTAGCTGGTTCAAGGTTTCCATCAGCAGGTCCGATGAGGTCACTCATTACTAATTTATGATCTAAAACTTCCCAAGGAGTCATTTTCTGTTTCTGTCTAGAACTTTCTCCGACTTCTCTTTCTGTTTGCTTAAAACTCTTTTCAGCTTCTATCTCTACTTGATTAACATTTTCCTCAATTTCTACCCCTTTCCCTTTGTCTTTTGGATCTTCAGTTTTGGTAACCGTTCTTGTTGCTGGCTTTTTCCTACGTACACGCCTCCAACCCACAAATCTGCTTCTTTTCTTGGGTTTAGGTTTTACCAGTGGTTTGGATTGAAATTCCATGGGTTCTTCTTAATCAGCGAAGTAACCGGTGAATTCCTTGGAAACTTCTATCTTAACGGGATAGAGGTTAAGATTTTCTAAACCTTCTGATATCTCATTCATGCTGTTTAGCATATATGCAAAATACATACCAAATGTTAAAATAAAATAACAAAATTTTATAGATAACCTGTAAATATTATTGCATACATAAAACAACTGACAAGTAAATTATACTACAATTTACTGTGAACTTATTTATTTACTGAGTAAGGTTTCTGGAAAATAAAAGTGCTAAAACTTTTGAGTATTTAGAGATTTGCATTTTCTGCTACTGTGGCTAGCATATAAAGATTTGCCCATTTCTCATCTAATTTGTCCTCCCAAGGTGATTTATTGATTAAGTCCTGGGTTTCTTGTTTAACTTTCTTCTCTCGGTTTTTCCTTATTTCCTCCTGACTTTTCCTAATAATCAAACTTCTTTTATTAGGAGAAAGTGGTTCCTCGTAATGTGCCTTACGGACAAATATTCCTTCTTCAGGAATTACATAAGGTTTTGTTTGGGATGAACTTCCCTTCTCGTTGGATGACCTATCTAGTTTAAGATAGATGTTTGACAGCTTTTGTTTACCCATACTGTTATTAACAAATAATCAGTTAATAAAACACATAATCACATAATTGGCAATCAGTAAAATTAAGTATTTCTAAATACTTAATAGGCTTAAATCAGTGGCTTTGATACCACCTTATTTCTGTCACGGCCCCCGATCCGGTTTAACCCGTTTCAGGAGCCGCGGGACAGAAATCCCGTGGTATTTAATTAACAGCGGAAGTTTCTTCAGGATCTTTTTAAAACTGAAATATTTCCCGATTATTTTATTTCACAATTCGGGATAAAACCCGATAATTTACAATCTTGAGATTTCACCCGGAAATCTTTTATTTTACAAAACATGTTTCTTTATTTTTATACTGAGCCACTTCTTTAAGCTGATAGTGCTTCACGGCACTTTTCCTGGATCACAACAGATCACCTGAAACATGTTTGAAAAAGGTTTTGTCAGCGGGAAATACTGAGTGAATCATTCTATTTACATAAAACGACCTGTTTGTTATAATTCACAGTATTAAGAGCGATTACAATGTCTCTATCTTTTAAATTAACTGATCCAGTTGTCACTTGACCGGACTTGTGACTGTGGACATATCACTTGTTGGGTCCGTTCACCCACAAGTGATAAATAATTAGTAGCTATGTGCACATCCCCCCACATACTGGCAGTAATTTTAGATTACATAGACTTAATCCCTGTAATTATAATCTTTGAAAATAAACATGCTTTTGTAAAGTGATTTGATAAAAAGAGAATGACTCACATTGCAGATTTAACAGAGCTTATTCTACTGATTAGCCTTGATAACCTAGTTTAAATAATCATGCACACAAACTAGGTTAGTAACTTAATACAGCATTTACGATAACTCACGAGATTAAAACCTTCACAACGAATGACAAAGTGCGATACTTAAACATCCGTCGATTTAACAACGAATGACAAAGCATAAACCCTAATGTGGGCAGCACTTAAACATCCATTGGATAGTTTAATCGATCGGACATTGAATCGTAGCAGCGATTGAGTTATTACCCTAAATTGTGGCAGCACTTCGTGATCAGTGTGTGTTTTTGTAGTAAACAGTGTCTAATTTTGTGTACGTAAGGAATTTTAACGTCGAACTGAAGCCAGAATTCAAGTCCCAAGCCCCTGTATTTATACATGAAATTGACATCTCCCGCGTGTCGCGGAAGATGTCATGGATGCTGTCGTGACTCGCCTGGGGTACCCATCTACCCTAGGGTAGCTTTGTCACTAGTATAGGCCTGCTGAGTTGATAGTTCGTGAATTCTCAATTTAGACAACGCATTTTAGAGATAATTGTCAATTAGGGTTTACCCCCCTTGATTTTTAGGGGCCCTGATTCTAATTCCAAATGTTCTAAAATTTTTAGGGATTATACAGAATCACTTGGGTTTCTCAATTAGGGTTTCCTATTGGACAATTTAATTAAATAAATATAACTTTTGATGAGAGTTGTTACATATCAACCCTTATAAGTTTAAAATAGTTTTAGTACATACTATGCGTTAAAAACGCTTAATAAGGCGATTAGGAGCCGTTTCTGGGTTCTATACATAAAGCTGATATTTTTATTATTCTAGAAGGATTAAAATAATTTATTTATCATTTAAAATCAGTAGCAAAAGGTTTGGAGTCAATTAGATATGTAAAACTCATTTTATAGCCCGTAAGGGCAAAACCGACAATTACCGGATTAAGCCTATGACTATAAGTTATGCTCAGCTTAAAATTAATTAAAAATCTTCAAAAATCCCTAAATAATATATTACATCAGTGGGTAAATAGTTTGATATCAAAAAGTAGGCTTAGATAGGCCATACGCTAATTACGCCGTTTAATCGCTAAAGAAGCTTCTAATTACGCTAATGAGCATAACTCTCAATCTACACCTCCAACTGATGTCAAATTTTGGGTGCAAGTTTATATATCAGTAACTAAGGTTTCTACTCTTTTACATTTTCAAAAATCACGTTTTAAGGTGAAAAGGGCATAATGGTCAACATATGAGCAATTAACGGAATCATGCATATTAATTGGTTAACTAATGAACCATGGTGTATAATCACAGAGGGTTATACTAGCATGTAACCTGGTCCTAAAGAAGCTCTATGGCATTTTTAAAACATACCAAAACGGGTCAGAACTGAAGTCATAGCAAAAGTCAAAGCTTTGCGACTTTCGGTTCCGAACCGGGTCTAAATAGTAAATTGTCGGGTTGAACATGTTTAGACATGTTCTTACACTAATTACCAAGTTATATTAATGATCAAATAGGTTGTATGTGTTCTACATTGCTAATTATGCATAAATTAGAAATTAAGTATCCTGTTGACTTTTTAATAACAAGTTTGACCCGACATTTGACCTAGTTAGAGTGGGAATCAGGGGAAACCCTTTTAAGGGTTTATTACCCACATAATTACCAACTTATAACTACTTTCAATTCGACTAATCACTGGACCATTAGTGATTAATCGCTAAGTCAACCGTTAATTATGACGGTTTGACTTTTAAGCTAAAACTAAGCAAAAACTTAACTAAGAAAGGTTAAGCAAACTTACTGAAGTCCTATGCTTGATTAGTGATCACTTGAGCCTGCTTTGGAGCTCCAGAAATGATCAGAGAAGCTGAAGGAAGGTGTGGTTGAAGTGTTGCAACTTAGGGGCTTTATATAGTGCTCACAATCTCATAGATTGTTGACAACAAGTCCTACAACTGATGTTTGATAACTAACAAGTGTCCCTAAGTGTTTAGGGGTTGCCTAGGGGTCGCACAAGATGTGAAAAATCGTTTATAAGTCGGTTGCAAGGGACATAACAGGCACTTTAGGCAAAATTCAACATCAGAGGACCCTAGGCGTCACACGAAGGTCCCCATAGGGGTCTTCGCGTCGCGCGACACCCCATCTGGTCAAATCAGAACTTTTGATTTTTTTATGCATTGGTCCTTGGCTCTTGGAAACTTTGCTACGACATTATTTCTTGCACTTTGAACCCTCCAAATTGACGTTTAAGGGCTTCAAGACATATACCCATTTTGTTTAGTCCTCGGTTAACTTTATTGTCACCCGAAAAGTCCTAAACTTCATCGTTGACGCTTTTAACCCCTCGCATACGAATTTGATCATAACTTTCTCATACGATAACGGAACTTTATGAAATTTATATCGTGCATTCTAGTGAGCATAATTAATCGTTACAAAGCTTCGGGTTTGCTAAAAGGTCACTCAGAGGTATAACTTAAACATGTTGACACATTTAACCCCTGTAGTTTGTAATCTCTCACTTTTAGCTTCGTATGATCCATGATTTATTCGTTTGAAGGTATGAGCATCATGTAGGGTTAATGTACAATATATTTATTCACTGTTGACATTTAGAACTCGTATATTCACATACTTTCCATGATTGTCAACTTTAATCCTTTTATAACATTCTTTCACACGTTCAAACATATGACACGTGTCTACACAATATAGGACGTGAATTTTCGAGGTGTTACACAAAACAACTGACCAGCGTGTTTATCAATTACGCTGGACACTTGAACTTGCGTTCAAGATTTAAATTTGTTGTCTTAGGGTCGGCCAAATACGTTGGGCGGCTTAAAACCGCTCGAGATATATCAAGTACGCCGGAAACACGTTCTCTTACCAGCGCATTTATCAAATACGCTGGGCAACTTGAACTCTCGTTCAAGATTTAAGTTCGCCCAGAGACAATCGCTACTGATACAAATCCGCTCAGAGTGACGACTATGGTTTGGGTTGTGTTGTTTGGCTCGAGATAAACAAATCCGCTGCTATGTATCAAATCCACTGGCAGCGACCTTATCAAATCCGCTGGCTGAACTGATTTGCTGAAACTTTTAGGGTTTTGTGCGGTGGCGGCGGAACTGGTTTGTTAAAAAAAATTTGGGTTTGCTGAAAAATTTTAGGGTTTTGCTGAACAGGATGTGCGGCGGAATTGATTGGAACTGTACGACGCTGCCGGAACTGTGCAGCGTTGTTTGTTGAACAGCTCTTGCCGGATGTAGTGGTGGCCGGCTGAAGGATTTTCTGGTTTTTTCCGTTTGAGTTTGATTTTGTTGTCGGGTTTCTCTGGTTTGAGATTGGATTGGCTGGGATAGATTGTAAATGATGTGTAAAGTGTTCAAAAATCAGAAACACTGCTCTGATACCATATCAGTCGGTATAGAGAAAATAGAGGATTGTATTAGATTGTAAAGAATTGCAATTAGGGTTTACACAAGAAGAATGTTTATATAGAACACCATGTTACACAATCTAGCCTTTATACTATAATATATTGACTTCTTTCCGACAGTAACATCATGTGCAGGCACCACACGTTAATTTCATTATCGTTACGCGTGTAATGAAGTGACAAACACGATGTTGCCGCTGCAACGTGCGGCACGGGGCAAAATTCTAATACTAAAACAATATAAAAGACAGTCAACTGAAAACAAAATCAATGGTTCTACAAAGTTTGAGAACTGACTCGCACTTGAACAAAAATCGACAGTTGCCTCAGCTCACACGAGATTTGTCGTTTATTTTCCTACATCACCATTATTGATCTGATAAATTTATAAAAAAATGTTGGTAGTATGTATCACGTCAGATAACCTCAAGCTAACAATACCTCACAATACACGTGGCACATGATAACAGGTCCAATCTATATATTTAATTTCATGCATGAATACCATAGTGTACAACCAAAAATACGGACCATTTGGGAATTTGCAAACGACTTTTGAAAGATTTCAAAGGACACAAAATCAAAATACAAGTGATGCATATCATTTACATGGAAATGTTATAATGAAAAAGGATAAGTATAATGATTGTCAGGAGCAAAATTGCATTGGAGCTAGTAGTTTTATTCTAGTGGTCCTTTGAATGGTGGCCGGGTTTCTCTGAAATAGTGGTGGACCGTGTCACCAGCGTCATCTGAGTTCACAGGTATGCATGACCTTTTATCATTGTGTTTATCCGAATAATCGGACTTTTGTTGATCGCTTAAAAATTGACATCTAATATTGAGATAAAATAACTAACAAGCAAACTTTAAAATAAATCAAACAACAATAATAATTACAATAGATAATAAACTCGGCTATGCCCTCTCTAGTATAGAAAACCAATCATATGAGAAAGCGTGGACAAAATATGGGACCTTCATAAATCATTCTTGGCATTTGTTGTTTCAGTTATTAAAATTCAAGCTGGGCGACTAATGCTCTTGTTTATAGGAGAAGGTTGATCAAAAGTTTTGAGAGGTGGGGGTGGTGGGGGAGTAAAAAGTCATGAGACCCAATTTATATATTGTATAAATATTTAGTCAAAATAATTGGAAGGCGATCCTTTATAATTTTAAAATTTTCGGACGAAAAACGAAAATTTTACACTTCTAACCAAAACACTCGGGGGGCAGGTGCACCCCCGGGTTCCACTAAGCTCCTCCCCTACTCTTATTGTTTAGTTTACTGAAAAAAATTGGTGATGTTGGGGATTTATTCCTGCTGGAGTTCAAGCATACACTGGTAGGGTTTGATTTAGTATCTACCATGCTTGAAAATGCAAGGAAAAGAGGTGAAAAATAATTTTGGTGTTGGAACATGTATGTTGATACAATTCATCTGTTTTTTTTACAATTATATACATATATAAATAATAAAAGTGATCAAACGACTAACAAAGTAAACATAAAATACGATCAAATAACTACTCTGATAAATCCGTAACGTGAAAAAAATGTATAGCATATCTCTAATGCTTCTCAAACTGTGTGATGGTCGGTTCAAAACGTAGATATTTCATGGACTACGCAAAGATGTTAGGGGCCCAAAGCTAGTGTCGAGCTTGTAGCATTTGACTGATGTATGCTAGATGCCATGTAAGCACCACAACGGTCGACACACTAAGTGTCGATGAGTATGCGTTCATCTTCTTTAGCTTTTCTGCTGCTACGCTCTTTATTTGCCAAGTTTCCTTCTTTCTTTGGACTATACACTGCAGTTTGACATCTAATTTTAGAAATGAAACTCTTTAGTTTTCGCACTGTTAGATAAGTTCCCGTCAACCATATTAGCTATAGGATACCTTGAACTTCTAGTTTCCCTTTTTAAGGAGTACCGTTTTGGAGGAACCTCTCTATTGGCTCTAGGGGGTAAAACGTATGTTCCCGGTGTTGTTGTTGCTCCAGAGCCTCCATCATTTTGTTCATTAGATTCGACCTCTCCTTGGACTGCGTTGTTCTGCTCAACAATCTCCACCTGTTCTATTATCTTGGGACTTTCATGATTGTTAGTGATAACTGGCTCAGATTCGGGCACATTTTCAAGGTTTGGAGAGTCGGACACATTTTCAAGGTTTAGAGAGTCACTTACCTAGAACACCAGTCTGGATGATTCTTAGGTGTGTGTCTCGACAGGCTTAGTATGTGTGGATGTATGAAATGACTCGTGTTCGCTTGCGGATGAAATCCACTTCAACCAACTCAGGGAGTCCCCATACTCAATTTCCCCTGACCACTGGGATGGGACTGATAGTAATATTCTGTTTCAAGAAAGTCGCAGTGGACAGTGGTAATCAAGACGTCGTAATGGGTTATAACATTGGGTATATGGGGAAAAGCTGTACACCCAAAGACTCGAGGTGGTAAGGTAAGATGTGGAGGTAGTTTGGTGAATGTGGATAAGGTATCTAGGGGAGTTTTTAGGTCAAGAGCTTTGGTTGGTAAACAGTTAAGGAGATACACAACTGGGTTTATAGCCTCAGGCCAAAAAGATTTGAGGACTTTGGATTCAAGCATAAGGTCTCTTGCCATTTCTACCAGAATGCCATTTTTTGATTCAACTACACCATTCTGTTCTGGGTGTTTTGGGCAAGTGGTTTGGTGAATCATTCCTCACTCTTGAATAAATTGTTTCATGGAGTTATTAACGTGCTCCCCTCCATTATCAGATCTTAAGATCTGAATGTTGGTTTTGAATTGAGTTTGGACCATGGTGTAAAATAATTTGAATTTGTTAAAGATTTCAGATTTGTGTTTTAAAAATACACCCATGTCATCCGGGTACAATCATCAACAAATAATAAGAAAAAACAAAAATTTTGACCTCCATTAGTTCCAGCTGGACCCCAAACATCTGAATGTATTAGGCAAAAAGGTTCACTGACCCTAGTGTTACTTGGTTTAAATGGTTTTTTATGGCTTTTGGCTAAGGCACATGTTTCACAGTCTAATATACTGTTTGACGCGAAGAGTTCGGGGAGTAAAAGGTGTAAATATCCAGCGGAAGTATGCCCTAATCTCCTATGCCAACGCCATGCTTCTCTACTCTTTGTTCCATGAGCAAGCATCGTAGTCCCCGACTGACTCACCTTATCCATATAGTATAAGCCCTGTCGTTTAGTGCCACGCCCAATTATCTTTCCAGTTCTGATGTCATGTAAGATACAAAAATGAGGATGTATTAGAACTGTGCAATTGAGTTCCTTTGTAACATGACTTATTGATAACAATTTTTGTGTTAATGAAGGAACATATAAAAAATTTGACAGTCTCAGATTGGGAGATATTTCAACAGTTCCTCCTCCCTTTACTAAAGCATTTTCTCCATTTGTAGTTTTGATGTGGGTTCTGTTTGGTTTCTTTGTAGAGACGAAATCCAATGGCTCGTACGTCATCGTATCAGAGGCTCCACAATCAAGGATCCAAGGACATACTTGATCACTACTTTTCTGTGTTGTTAAATAGGCTTCCCCCCTTGTTGATGGATAGTCTTTCAACAACTCATAGCTCCTGTGATTAACCATCTTCAAACAGTTTTTTTAGGTAAAAATGTTGTCGTTACGGACAAAACAACTGACCGGCGTATTTATCAATTGGACACGTGAACTCGCATTCAAGATTTAAATTTGTTGTCTTAGGGTCGCCCAAATACGTTGGGCGGCTTAAAAGGTATATCCAGTACGCCGGAAACACGTTCTCTTACCAGCGTATTTATCAAATACGCTGGGCAAATTGAACTCTTGTTCAAGATTTAAGTTCGCCCAGATATAATCGCTACTGATACAAATCCGCTCAGAGTGATGACTAGGGTTTGGGTTCTGTTGTTTGGCTCGAGATAAACAAATCCGCTACTATTTATCAAATCTGCTGCGGCGACCTTATCAAATCCGCTGGCTGAACCGATTTGCTGAAACTTTTAGGGTTTTGTGCGGCGGCGGAACTGGTTTGTTAAAAAAAAGAGTAAAATGCACGGATAGTCCCTGTGGTTTGTTAAAGTTTCACCTTTAGTCCCCCTCTTTTCAAAATTACATGTATGGTCCCTGTGGTTTGACAAATTGTTACTCGGATAGTCCCTGATGTGGATAGAGGTTAGTTTTTGACGTTAAGTACATGTAAATTTACTAAATTACCCTTATCCTTGAAAAACCAATAACATGAATATAAATAAAAACCAATAACCATGAATATAAATAAAAAGAAATATAATTAAAGTGGGACCCACTTTTTATTTAAAACATAAAACTCCATCCCACCCCACCTCAGTTGTAAACCACAATGGAAACGACGACCCCATTCGAGCTCGCCGGAAACGAACTATTCGTCGTCTCCATCTCAGCCACGGACGTTCTTGCTGCTGCTCCGGCACCAACGTCTGACGCCACCACCACCACCGCCTTCGTCTCTACCGTTGTCGCCTTCATATCCGTATTGCTTTCGCTTTCATGTTCTAAACAATTTATATTATAATATGAAAGAGAAGAAGGTAGAGAGAGATCTTATATATATGTAACTCTACTCCGGTTGCTAGATCTATGAAATTATGTTGGTGATATTGGTTATTTTTTTGTTTAGAATTTGAAACAGCTATTATTTGTATGATGTTGGAGTGTTCTTTAGATTCAATGCTTATTTTGAAAATGGAGGCAGTCGGGTTTAAACAACTGTACAGATTATCTTTCTATATATATATGTATGTTAATTAAGCTTATTTAAACAACTGACTTTCTTGTTGACCAGGTAAGATTATTTAGGTGTTCATGATTTTTTGTTAATTTGGGGGTGTTGTTCAAATTGAGCATATGGTTTTGGGTCTGTAGTGAAAATATTCAATCTTTGTGAGTGATTTGATGATATTCAATGTTGTACTGTAGTTTGAGTTTTTTTAGGAGGTGGTAGTTGATTTTGGGGTGGTGATGGTGGAGAAAGGGTAATGGTGGAGGGTGGTGGTTCCAGTGGTGGTGGCAAGTGGCGGTTTTGGGTGGTGGTTGCAGGTTGCGCTTTAAGGAGGTGGTGGGTGGTGGTGATTTTAGGAGGTTGGAGGTTGTGGACTGTGGTTTTAGGATGAAGAAGAAGTGGAAGGTGGGTCCCACCTTTTTTTAATTTCTTTTAATGATTTAATTATCATTTTTTGATAGTAAGGGCAATTCTGTCATTTCACACTCACTTAACTGAGAAAACTAATGTCCATCCACTTCAGGGACTATCCGTGTAACAAACGAGCAAACCACAGGGAGCATACATGTAATTTCTAAAAGTTGGGGACTATAAGTGTTATTTTACCAAACCACAGGGAGGATCCGAGCATTTTACTCTAAAAAAATTAGGGTTTGCTGAAAAATTTTAGGGTTTTGCTGAACAGGATGTGTGGCGGAATTGATTGGAACTGTGCGGCGCTGTCGGAACTGATTTGCCGGAATTGTGCAGCGTTGTTTGTTGAACAGCTCTTGCCGGAAGTAGTGGTGGCCGGCCGAAGGATTTTCTGGTTTTTTTCCGTTTGAGTTTGATTTTGTTGTCGGGTTTCTCTGTTTTGAGATTGGATTGGCTGGGATAGATTGTAGACGATGAGCAAAGTGTTCAAGAATCAGAAACACTGCTCTGATACCATATCAGTCGGTATAGAGAAAAATAGAGTCTTGTATTTGATTGTAAAGAATTGCAATTAGGGTTTACACAAGAAGGGTATTTATATAAAATACCATGTTACACATCTAGCCCTTATACTATAATTTATTGACTTCTTTCCGACTGTAACATCATGTGCAGGCACCACACGTTAATTTCATTATCGTTACGCGTGTAACGAAGTGACAAACACAATGTTGCTGCCGCAAGGTGCGCCACGAGGCAAAATTCTAATACTAAAACAATATAAAAGACAGTCAACTGAAAACAAAATGAATGGTTCTACAAAGTTTGAAAACTGACCACGCTTTAACAAAAATCGACAGTGGCCTCGGCTCACACGAGATTTGTCGTTTATTTTCCTACACCATTATTGATGTGATAAATTTATAAAAAAAATGTTGGTAGTATGTATTTACACGTCAGATAACCTCAGGCTACCTTACAATACACGTGGCACTTGATAACAGGTCCAATCTATATATTTAATTTCATGCATGAATATATACCATAGTGTACAACCAAAAATACGGACCATTTGGGAATTTGCAAACGACTTTCGAAAGACTTCAAAGGACACAAAATCAAAATACAAGTGATGCATATCTTTTTACATGGAAAGGTATATAATGAAAAAGGACAAGTATAATGTTTGTAGGAGCAAAATTGCATTGGGTTGAGCTAGTAGTTTTATTCTAGTGGTCCTTTGAATGGTGGGTTTCTCTGGAATAGTGGTTGGCCGTGTCATCAGCGTCATCTACGTTTACGGGTATGTATGACCTTTTATCATTGTGTGTTATCCGGATGATCGGACTTTTGTTGATCGCTTAAAAAATTGAGAAAAATAAAAATAATGAATGTTCTTGAGATAAAATAACTAACAAGCAAAACATTTGGGGGGCGGGTGCACCCCCCGTTTCCACTAATGGGTAGGGGGGGCGATCTTTTATATTTTTAAAATTTTCGGACGAAAAATCGGAAATTTTACACTTCAAAACAAAACATTCGGGAGGCGGATGCACCCCCGGTTTCCACTAAGCTCCTCCCCTGCTCTTATTGTTTAGTTTACTGAAATAAAATTGGTGATGTTGGGGATTTATCCCTGCTGGAGTACGTTCAAGCATACACTTGTAGGGTTTGATTTAGTATCTACCATGCTTGAATACAAATACAAATACAAATACAAATACAAATACAAGCTCTAATACCGTGATAAATTTGACAAGACAATAATTTTGGTGTTGGAACATGTATGTTGATACAATTTTTTTTTTTTTTTTTTTTTACAATTATGTACATATATAAATAATAAAAGTGATCAAACGACTAACAAACTAACGTAAAATACGATCAAATAACTAGTCTAATAAATCCGTAACGTGAGAAAAATGTATAGTATATCTGTAATGCTTCTCAAACTGTATGACGGTGGGTTCAGAACGTAGATATTTCATGGACTACGCAAAGCTAGTGTCGAGCTTGTAGCATTTGACTGATGTATAGATGCCATGTCAGCACCACAACGGTCGACACACTAAGTGTCGATGAGTATGCGTTCATCTTCTTTAGCTTTTCTGCTGCTACGCTCTTTATTTCCCAAGTTTCCTTCTTTCTTTGGACTATACACTGCAGTTTAATTGACATCCAATGTTAACTCTTGTAGTTTTTAGATCAAGAAAATTAGAACAAACTCCAAAGGGCTTGAACCCTACTAGTTATAAGATTTGTCCTTTAATAGGGGTTCAAGTCCTATGACAAACAATTGGGAATATGCGATACGTGTGACCGCACATGGCCCAAAATGTTGAGCGGGCACAAAAATACCCGTTGCCACCACTAGTGCTTTAGTGGTGGCCACAAGTATTTAAGTTCCATCTATGTTGAGTCCGGATGAGTTTTCTGCTCCAGTTCTCAAGTTCGAGTCTGGGTGATATATAAATAATAAATGTGTAGAATTAGAAATAGGATTAGTAGGTGTGTGAGTTACGTTATAAACAAATATATAAATCAAGAAAGATTTGATGTTACCTTTGTTGCTCGAGGTTCCAAGAAGATAAGATTGATTAACATCATACAAAGTGCCGAAACAAGATTGAATAATTGAAACATCACCATTTTGTTTGAGAATCCTTCTACTCTAATTCCCCGACTCGCAAGAAACCCTACAAGCGCTACACCAACACAATAAGCCATTGCTCTAAAACACACCATGTTCATCTTGTTTAACATCATCGAAACTTCTTGTTTAGGTAAACATTTGCCCAACACATAGCCAGAAGAGAAGGTAACCCAAACCCCAATCCCGTAAGCAGTCGAAAACCCTAACAAGTGACACCAATTGATCACTCTTCTTATTTCCTCAAATGAAACTTTGCCCAAAACATCACATATTGTGTCAACCGATCTCATAAAAAACACGTTTCGGGTAAAGTTCCATTTAATATCTTCACAGATTCTTTTTGGTGAATCGTAGAAATCCCAATCATGCATTTTAACTACCGAGTCTTTAAGTGCTCCTTCTATGATGTCCCCGATTCTAACCGTGCCTGTTGTTTTCTCCACAGCGATTTTCACATTTTCTGCGACCTTAACCGCCTTCTCTCCGAATGAGTTAAGCATTTCCGACAGTTTAAGCTCTTTTGAATGGTCTTGAGGTGGAGATAAAGATGTTAGAACCAAACACAGGAACAAAAGGTGGCTTATTTTCTTCATGAGTTGGATTTTAAATATGTTTTGAAAGGGTGAGAAAGATGGATATATAATTGGTTTTGAAAGATATAAGATGAACACTGTAAGGTAAAAGTTAGGAGATGACTGACTATATATTATTTGATCATGGGACGCGTGTTGTTGCATGCTTGAACAGGACGCGTGTTGTTGCATGCATGCTCTGGACTGGATTGGATCAAGGACTGAAGTTTTTTATATATTGAGGTTGAAGAACTGAATTAGTTTAGTAGGTTTCGGTTGGTCGGCTCTTTTGGTTCAATCGGGTTGTTTTCAAATTTTATACAAGGGGAAATTACAAAATTGGCCAAAGAACAAGTTGACTTTCGAAATTAGCCAACACATACCCCGTTGAAACAACGCGTCACACATCTCGAGGTACATGATGCGTCTGCAGAGAAATTGTGGTGTCTTTGATTATGTGATTGACACGTGGCTATTCAGAAGGCGGACGCATCGGAGGCGTCTCCCGGACGCATTCATAACGGCTTGCGTCCGGTTTCGATGCCTCTTTTCAGACGCCTCCCATGCGTCGCTGAAGCATCCCGACGCCTCCCGTTGAAGCCTTTGTCGACGCTTCGGACGCGTCGCTGACGCATCCCTAGTGTCTGTCTTCGAAGGCCTTTGCCGACGCTTCCCGTGTATCAGTCTCGGAAGCCCTTTTGCGACGCTACCCATGCGTCCCTGACTCATACACTTTTGAAAAGGAGACTTTCCGTACAACTTTTCGCACACAGATGCTTGTGACGAGTCTCCCGACGCTTTAAGCTAAAACCCGGTAATATAAAAGATTTACATGTTTTTTCAGTTATGGGGACCCATTATCTATAAATATTTATCTCCAATTTTTACAATCAACAGAATTTTATCTTCAACTTTTACCTTCAAGTGATATGGCTGTTAGATTTGTGGTTTACACCAGGTGGCAAGTGAGAAGTCGTTGACAAGAAGCTTGAATACGTAGTCCAAGCAGATTCATTTAGACGTGGATTTGAAACTCCACAACAATTTCGTATATTACATTTTTTAAAATGTTAGTGAGTTGTGTGGTTTTCGAAACATCACACGATTATCTTATAAAATGTTAGCCTTTACCAATCCTATTGATATAATTGACGATTCTGCTCTTACTTTTTTCAACCTTGCTGAAAAAAATACTTATGAGTTGTTTAAATTATACGTGGTGCAAGAATTTGGTGTTGGTTCATCTTCTTATGTCCTTCCAAGGATTTCAAATGTCCCGATTTAAATGATTGTGTTTTTCCCAGCGATGAATTTAACGCAACAGATAAACCGGAATTAAATGATAATGATATTTGACGGTCAGAAAATAAATGTCGGTTTTACGAAGGTTATACATTCCGTAACAAGCAGGAAATGAAATCGAATTAGGAAAAATGTGTCTGTCTGAAGGTTCTTCATATAAAGTAGACAGATCATCAACCACTCGTTATGAAGTATCTTGTGTTGCCGAAAATTATGAGTGGAATTTCAGGGCAGCTAGTCGGCAATCTTGTGATGTTTTCTATGTTAAACATTTTAACAATAACCATAGATGTTCTAAGACGCAGACACATCCACACATAAAAAACAACAACCATACCCAGTGAATCCCACATATAGCAAGCTATTGTCAAGATCTAGGGAAGGTGGGATGTAGGCAAACCTTACCTCTATCCCTAGGGATAGAGAGGCTGATTCCAAAAAGACCCCTGACATAAGAATCTAATGGTAGACGAGACAAACTTAGAGAAACAAAACGTTGGAAACGACCAAATAATAGGCAAAATAGGTTGTGACAAAGTAAAATAGCAAAGTAGATACAAAAGAAAAAGGCATAAGACCACATATAAACATATGAGCAACAATCACATGCAAGTTCCACCTAAACGCTATAAGACATAGATAAACCTGCTCCTATCCGTCTCTAACCTTAATCCTACATCTCCAAAGACCACTATCCTGTATCATGTCCTAAGAGAGGTGCAACTCTAACAAATCCTGCCTAATCTGCTCATCCCAAATCAGTTTGGCCCTACCTCTACTCCTCCTCCCATCCACAATTAGAGGTTCCACTGCTCTGACTGGCTCTGTCATCTGCCACCTCATCACATGCCCAAACTCTCTCAATCTCCCCTCCTATATCTTATCTGATGCACATCCACACATGCGATAGGCAAACCCACAGGTGGTGGGTAGCCTATTAAAAGAACAATTACAAGACTGTGGGCGCTTATACCGTTGCACCGAAATAGTAAAGGATTTTAGAATTAAAGAACAAGTTAATTTATCATACATGCAAGTGTGGCGAGGAAAATGTAACGCATTAGAAGTTTTGCAGGGAAGTTCAGCAAGTTCTTTTGCCGAACTTCCTATCTACTTGTTTAACTTGGAGAAGGCTAATCGAGGCACAGTGACACACATACTGACTGATTCAGATAGTCGTTTTGAAATGGTATTTGTCGCCATAGGTGCGGTGGTAAGTGAAACATTAAATTTTTTTAGTTGTTAGACATTTAATCAAAAAACTATAGTAAACGTAACATTAAAATGAAATAAAATAATTAAATTTGACAAATAAATTTAATAATATCCTATTGCTTTTAGATTCAGAGCTTTCTCAGAAACTTAAGACCGGTTATCATCATAGACGCGGCCCACTTGAAAGGTGAGTTTAAAGGAGCAATGTGTTTGGCTATTGGCATAGACCACTTAAAAAATATAAAACGTATTTGCCTGAATTAAATATATCTTTAGGAAAAGCTTAACTATGTCTGAACGACGGGGAAAAAACTTAGCAGAACATGAATACTGCTCTCAACCGGCCAAAAAATCATCAAGTTGGATCCTAAAGGGATGGAGGAGGCCGGTGAATGCAACTAAGAGCAGAACATCATCCAACGAATATGTAAACCCCCCAAATATTGAGGAAGGTGACTTTGTACATAATAGACATTTCTTACACCAACACAACCCAAGTAGATGGGCGAGACCAAACGACGAAACGGAAAATTGGTCAAAAGATGTGGTTGAATTCTACAACATAGGGGACACGTCGTTCTGTTATTCAGCAGTTTTTACTAGATACGTAGCACTTGACAACATTTTTAGGGAACTTTATTGAGATTTCGTTTGAACAGCAGCGAAACAGTAAATTATATCAACTTTTTTACAAATGTTTTTTTTAATACAGTGTGTTATTAACTAAGTGAACAACATTTTTTACAGCATATTGAAGGTTAGGTCAGAAGACTCATGTCTTGGAGAAGTAGAAAGCTTCAGAAAGACCAGATGTTAAATCTGCGTTGGACGATTCTACCACCAAAGTTTTATGAGTGTTTATTGGACTTCGTTCTTAAAAACGTGGCTACTTATTGCGATGGTAAATTTACCCCCGTTTCCTTCCTTTTTTGATGTTAATTACGGTTTTTCTTTCGATCCCGCTAGAAAATAGAGAGTGGTTAATGCTACGACTTGAGCTGGGGAACCAACAGCCGGCAATGTACCCCTGTCAAGACATTTGTGCGGGCCAAAAATACGGACAAGTTTTGATCCCAAGGCTGACAAAAATCTCCGTATATTTAGGAGCAGTATTGGTTAACATGCGATAGTAAAAAAAAACGGAAAACCAGAAAAGGGCCATTTCATTCGAGCTCAATGATGACTATGTCGTGTCTAATAGCTCTCTATCTGGTAACGAAGTTGTGTATCTATGTATGCTGATAACCCATAAATCTCAGTGGTGACATCAATAAAAAATTTATGTCATATCTAAGGTTCATGGAAGATAAATTGTATTTTTGGTGTTGTTTACCACGCCCAAATGTTGTTGAATGTGAACTATGTATTTTACTTTGTAATTTATATCAATCTAAGTAGTCGTTTTTAATTTTAAATATTGTACAAAAAAAAACCAAATCATTTTATTTTATTATAAATCAAACCTAACATTAACTTATTACACAAACTTAATACCAAATAAAAAAAAAACATTTAAACATAATATGAGACACACACTTAATACCAAATTCAAAATATTTTAGTATTAATCAAGCCTAACATTAACTATACGTATTCCTCACCCGGGTCACTTTCGTTAGCTTCATCACAACTCGGGTAGTTAGATTGACTAGTTATTGAAGCACTTTGTGAATGCGGCTTGGTTCGGTTCGACTCGGTTCGGTTTGACTTGGTTGGGTTCGGTTCAACCCCGATGTCACGACATTCCTCCGTCGTGCGCCCCAGAGTTCGACACGCGAAACACGATTAGCCGCGAACCGTCATCAACGACACATCACCATGACATCATCATGATGATGTATGATGATGTCATTATCCTTCCATACATTGTACCTCATGAAGACTTGGTGAAGTGTTCATTGAATGCACTGTTCACGAACAAATGGGTCTCATAAGATTGTTTCCCAAAGAAGACTAATGGTTCATGGAATGTGAATGTTCGTTGATTAGTGTCCACGAAGAGTCCAGTGTTCGTGGGCTTGTATACTGTTCCTGGCCCAGTAACACTCTTCGTAGTGTTACTGGGTATTGGGGCCTATATTAACTCATACTTGTTCTACATTATAGTTAAGAGAGTCATGTGAAAGTTTGTAAACACTGTGTGTATGTGTGTACTGATTCTCTTCTGTAGGTCCGGCTAGGGGAGGATCTAGTCGCCTAATCCTTGTGTACAAACCAACCCGGTTGTGCGGAATCCAACCGGGAAAGCAAACCGAGATGGAGATCGACAAGAACACGAGATACAAGACACGTAGATTCAATGTTTAACACACTTGTATATTTATGAGAATAGTTCAAGTACAAGATAATACAATATCCGGTTAACACACACTAAAACTCTCTCTCAGTTCTCTCGGGTTCTCACACTTGTATCCTACTTGTTTCTGTCTTGAGTCTTGTATATATAGGATCAGGCTCGGCGAAACAGAAGCAGGACACGGCGAAACACATGGGCAGACGACGAAACTCGACGAAACAGACATGTTTCGTCGACATTAACTTTGTTTCGTCGACTTGGGCTTTGGCCCAAAACAGTTGAGGCCCATGTTGCATTCCGATTGGCCCAAAAATTCATGTCACATGCACGTACACGATTCCAATTCAACTTGTTTCAGATTTGTGAAGTTTAGTCAAAGTTGTGACATCATCATGACATCATCATGATGATGTCATGATGATGTGTCAAGCGGGAAACGTTCTCGGCTCTCCGTGCTTCGCGTGTCGAACTCTGGGGGGCACGACGGAGGAATGTCGTGACGTCGGGCTTGAGCCGAACCTAACCGGGTCGAACCGAACCGAGTCGCGCCGAACCGAGTCGCGTCCACATAATATGTATCAACAAACTCCCCCTTGGGCGCTACTCGTGAGGTTTCATCTTCCATGTCTTCCATGTCGGAGGATCTTCAAAGTCTTCACATCTTGTAAGCAGAAAGTGTATCAACAAACTCCCCTTTTCATGTAGGAAGTATGTTAACAAACTCCCCCTTTGATTATGCTCATGAATCTTTTGATCTTCAATACTTGAGATCCTTGTGGTGTTGATGATGGTCAGCGGCAACTCGATCATCTTTATCTCTTGAGTGCCTTTCACGTCGTGTCTTCATTCCGAAGCTTGTCAACGAACATGTTCTCTTCGCCTTTAGCATCTGCACATGCAAGAAATCTAAACGCGTAATGAGAACAACTGCTTGGAATATAGTTAACATTAAAAAACGACACACATGTGACCATGTTTTCAACTACCGTCCGACAGTTTGAAAGTTTAACAAAATTTATCAATTTTAGTTTTTAACTTTCAAAACTTGCAAATTTTGACCGTTTATGAAGATTTAGTCGATTTGGTTTTCAATCAGGTTTCAGGTAACGAAGACTCGAGATCCAACATCGTACAATCGAAAATAAGATAGAAATAAAATCTTTTTGGTTTTTATAAAGTTTATATTAAAACACACCTAAAATCTTTTTGGTATTTTGAATATTTCAAATGTAAAGACTGAAAGCAGTAAATAAATATATACAGAGTTGCAGAAACTAAGAAAAATAAATATATACAAACATTCTTTTTGCGAGTTTCGAGGGTAAGAGAATCATATCAGTGTATGGTCATGCCAAAACGCTCTTGTTTGTTCATTTAGTTAACATTAAGATAAGCATCCTATAACGATTATCGGTATTGTTGTCCACATAAGCTCAACTTATCATATGTAATCATGGCGAGGGGATACGTTAAGGTATGATTTATACTTACCGACCGGTGTTCATCCATATCACGACACATTCCCGTATCAAGGTATGCACGAGGGTTCATCTTACTGGTGAGTATACCATTTATCATCTGTTTTGACGTATATGAAAATGTGTGAAACTCAATTATTTTGATTTGAAAACAAGCCCTATGTGATAGAATCACTTATTGATGAGGAACTTGATTTTCGAATGCATGAAGGGCACATGAGCAAGTCCGTGAACAGGTCAGTACTTTCGTACAGCAGAGAGACGAACTTGACTCCCGGATAAAGAATCTGTGATATATTATCACTTATTTTGTGGACATGTGATTGTTGATCACTTATCGAGGTCGAATGCAATATGTACACGTATGTATAGTATCATGGAAGATCTTAGACTTCGTCTCCGTTATTTTTCGGAAAAAGATACAACCATGATACCCAGATGATAAGCAGCATAAAGACCGAATATCTCAGAACCTCGGCAATCTCTCAAACGAAATTTCGGTACTAAGACCAGATGCCAATGAGTGGTTCCTACCTGGTCTTCAGTCGATTTAGGTTTATATCTCCCTGCACACTTTAAAATGATCGTGAGCCTACCGATACATCTTATATAGAGCTGCTTATCATTTTTCATTTAAGGTTTAAAGAGGTTTGGATAGACCACTGATGTACTATCATTTTCTCTTTTGCTCGCCAGGAAACTCATTTTTGTTTTTCTATTGTTTTTGGTTTTTGAAATTTTTCGATGTTTTTGAATTTTTCAAATTTGGATTTACTCCCCCTAAAATCAACAAACTTACAATAATTTTAAAAACACAAAGATATTTACAAAAAGGATTTTCCGATGCGGATTACTCTTGCTTGACCTTAATGCCGTTTACCAATAATAAAAAGTCAAATCTTGATTTATCAAATGCTTTGGTAAAAAGGTCGGCACGTTGGTCATCGGTGTGGACCATGACAACATTGACGAGTTTCATATTGAAACAATCACGTGTGAGGTGATATTCGAGTTCAACGTGTCTGGTCAAGAGTGCTGTACGAGATGATAATAATTCATAAAGCAGCTTAAATATCGACAAGTATAGGAGAGATTAGAAATTTAAAACTGTATCCTGCAACTGCTTCTTGCATTGCAAGGAATCTGAGTGCTCTCCCAAAGTCGATTTTGTAGCTACTGAGAAATCTCTTCACAACAACAAGATCATAAACCTCAGTGTCCGGCTGGTCTTCCACATTGTACCAGCGAAGGTCTTTGTCTTTCTCTTTGAGAAGTAGTGTGCGGTTGTTCAATCCACGCCAAGGCATCCGCACACCCAGTTGGTTTGTTCAACAAACACATTTTCTTCAATCACACCATAGAGAAAAGTACCCTACACGTTCATCTTGTTGACTTTGAACTTCTTGTGGAAGCAAAATCCATGAACCTTAAAAAGGCTTCAGACGTGCTGCAGGCGCGTACTTTTCATTTGAATCTATCATTTTGACCCGATCAAAAACCATAACGACCAAATTTTGGCACATTTTTCATCTTGTCGAATTTTCAACTACATTCAACCTCATTCTTTCATCAGACATTTTTGTCTTCTTTTCTCCTCTCTCCATAAAAGGCAACAATATTCTCCTTGGATACAACAATGTTTCGGAGCCTTATGTCGCCGATCTTGTGCATGGACGCTCCACTATCAACAATCCTAAGACTATCAATAGTTCCTCCTGGAACATCCTGCACACTCATTCAGAGATTAGTTGGAGAGGGGGACCCAAGCCTTCACAGACTTGGGTCGTCCGTCATCATCGAGAATTGTGACATCCATTTCCCGATGATTCGGAATTGATGTAGCTCCCCCTGAAACAACTTCCGATTTTGGTTTCCAAATCTGTTTTTGTTTTTCATTTTTAACATTTGATATAACAGACTGCGTTTGGACAACCTCTGGTTTTAAAACCTTTTCAACTTCTTGTCGTTGTTTCTTTTTCTGTTTCATTTCCCGTTGTTTAACAAGACGAGGGTCCTGTTTTGGTGAAACAGATCTTTTATGGTAACTGTTACCATGGGGGGCATCAACCTTTGCCTTTCCTTTCGTGAGATATGGACAATTTCTGACAACGTGCCCGTACTCACCGCATTCAAAACATGATCTCCGCTCAACAAACCTCGGAGTATCATAACTGTAGGAGCTTGATGATGAACTTCATGATCTTGAGGTACTTGGTCCTACATCACAACCGTTTGTCTGTTGTGTGTAATTGTTTTGACTGTTTCTTTTCAAAATTTTAACTTGTTTAACAAAATCTAAGTTAGATTTGTTTTCGAATGTGTCCATTTTATCCGTTCCCCTTGATTTCACAAAGGTCACCT
Organism: Helianthus tuberosus; assembly: GCA_030545235.1. Classification (NCBI taxonomy): domain Eukaryota; kingdom Viridiplantae; phylum Streptophyta; class Magnoliopsida; order Asterales; family Asteraceae; genus Helianthus; species Helianthus tuberosus. The sequence continues at coordinate 168,850,618 of CM060360.1, forward strand.
TCTTGTCCTTTTTCTTGGTCAGTTTCTTTTGACCTTGAGTCAGTGAATTACCTTTTGGTTTGTTGCGATTTTGCTGCTTTTTCACTGTTGGTAATTTCTGATTGCCACATTGTTTTCGAACTTCAGCCTTTGGGATAGGAGGACACTGTGTTACCACAACGTGTGATCCTGTCTTTCCCAAAAACTTACTTGTAGAATCCTCAAAAATTTTACTAATTAAAGATTGATTAACATTCTTAATAGGAAAATCTTTCTCAGAATAGATTTTATCATCACCAACAAGAGTGTACAGCAAATTCACACTCTCAGACTCTTGTGAGGAAGTAGACGTGGACTCGATCAGAACAGTCGTGGCAGGTTTTGCGGGAGGATCACATAGAATATGATTCTCTAGAGGTATGTCATCTTCTTTGATTACCGCATCTGACTGTGCTGAGTCAGTATCATTAGATTCATCATCTGAAGAATCAGTATCCTCAACAATGATTGGAGGATCCTGATTTTGTTCAGCAGTTACAAAAGTATCTGCTGACACATCCGAATCTGATGATACTTCCTGTTGGTATCCAAGTCCAGTTGCAAATTCCTCAATGTCTAAAGGAACAGATGGTTCAAAGTGAGTTCTATACTCCTCATCAGGCAGTGCATCGTAATTGTGTCTAACAGGTGGTGGACATTTCTTATATCCAATGCATGTGACATCCTTTTTCTCTTTCTGAACATCAATGATGTGATCCAACACATAGCTAGAGCTTAAATAGCTGTCTAACTTGAGTCGGATCGCCTCACTTTCAGTTTTAACACAAGCCATCTCTTTTTGCATTATCTCAAGGCGATTGATATACAAATTTATGTCGGTTTGTTTTCTAGAAACCATTTTTGTCAACTCAGTTTTATCTTTCTTTAATTTTTCAATCACCGATTTAAATTCCTTTTCATGGTTTTCATAAAACATGTTGGCTTCTGTGCATTTAGAAAGATCTACTGTCAACTTTTGGTTGTGGATGAATGTCACATCATACTTGTTTTGCAAAGCCTCATGTTTGCTTTGCAAATCACTCCACTTAGCATCCAAAGAAACATGTTTGTTTTGCAAGTCAAACAAATTAGCTTTTAAAGCATCATGTTTGCCTTGCAACTCAGACATATTTGCCTCCAAATCAGCACATTTAACACTTAAGCTAGCACAATTATCACAATCAACAACAGTAGGTTCATCGACACATACCTGACTTGACGAACTGCCAACATTAGCCATAAAGGCTGAATGAAGAGAAGAAGAAGAATAAGCAGCTTGATCCACCAATATAGATCTTCTATGATTTTCTGCTGCAGCTTCTCCCAATAGCCCATCAACATCTGCATCAACTGACACACTTGACGTGTCATCCAAATGATCATCGCCTGAAGTTGAGGATTCTTCATCTGAGCTTCTACTGTAACCAGAACTGTCTTCATCTTCAGAAGATTCACCACCATTGGCGGAAGATTCTCCACCACTGGCGTGATTTAGATCCTTGACAACCTCAGCAAAACAAGCGGTTACAGTAGATGGCCGATAGACTTGCTGTTGTGGAGCTGGTTGTAGAGGATTTCCATACAAGTCTGTTGTTGGAGCTGGCTTTACTGGAACTTGTATTGGATTGCCATATAAATCTGTGCTTGTGACAAACGCCGTTTTTGGTTCATTTTGAAGTTGGTTAGTAACCGATGCCCACATTTCTGCCGTAATTTTCGGTGCGGAGGATTTGGACGAAGGCCAAATTTCCGTATTAGATGTGGGTGCGGGAGATTCGGCCCATGAAGGTGACAAACCCGTGCTTCGATACTTGCTTTCAGCCGTAGACGGATTACCCCACCAACTCGGATTCATTTTGAATAGATAAAATTGAATGTGGGACAAAATCACTTGAGAGAGATACTTAAGACACTTTTGTGAACCTTCTGTTTAAAATTGAACAACCTAGTCGACGAAACAGAATCCACAAAACAAACTTGATTTGTTGACGAAACACAATTTCTCTTTTGGGCTTCTGAACAACGAAACGGCCCAAGACTTGATCGACGAAACAAAAACCCACTAGTCGACGAAATAGATTAGGGCCCAATTTGTACGACGAAACTGATTTAGGAATTGAATCGACGAAACTGATTTAGAAATTTTGGGCTCCCAGACAACGAAACAGGCCCAATTTACTTTCGGCGAAACACAATGTTCTTTTGGGCTTTCAAATGACGAAAAGGCCCAATGGATATCGACGAAACCCAGACTTGTTTCGTCGAAAAAGTAGCACGGAGAGTTGGTGAAAAAGTTGGTAAACTTTCGGCTGAACCTTATCTCTTTACTGACATACACAGACAACTTTTTCAATTATACATCATGCCCATATCCAACATACCAACCAAAGCATGGCTATACAAATTTTTAATTCATTTTGCAGTTCTCAATACATAAACACTTGACTATTTCTTTGACCAAGATCAAAAAGTTTAAAACTTGAAGAACACTTTGAAGATGGGCCCAGAAACTTTGAATTTTCCGGTAAACTTATGAGTTTTCCGAACACAAGATTTTGCTTGAAACTTCACTAAAAACCAATTTTTAACATGTGAAAATGAGAAATAACAAGGTTTTTATAAGAACTTTAAGCAAAATATGAAGATTTTCTTGATTACAAGCAGATTTTCCAAGAAAAATATAAACTTCAAACACCCGGAAAACACCCGAAAACACCTCGGTTTTAACAAGGAGAAGAGCCAAGGCTCTGATACCACTTGTTGGTCCGGCTAGGGGAGGATCTAGTCGCCTAATCCTTGAGTACAAACCAACCCGGTTGTGCGGAATCAAACCGGGAAAGCAAACCGAGATAGAGATCGACAAGAACACGAGATACAAGACACGTAGATTCAATGTTTAACAAACTTGTATATTTATGAGAAGAGTTCAAGTACAAGATAATACAATATCCGGTTAACACACACTAAAACTCTCTCTCAGTTCTCTCGGGTTCTCACACTTATATCCTACTTGTTTCTGTCTTGAGTCTTGTATATATAGGATCAGGCTCGGCGAAACAGAAGCAGGACACGGCGAAACACATGGGCAGACGACGAAACTCGATGAAACAGACATGTTTCGTCGACATTAACTTTGTTTCGTCGACTTGGGCTTTGGCCCAAAACAGTTGAGGCCCATGTTGCATTCTGATTGGCCCAAAAATTCATGTCACATGCATGCACACGATTCCAATTCAACTTGTTTCAGATTTGTGAAGTTTAGTCAAAGTTGTGACATCATCATGACATCATCATGATGATGTCATGATGATGTGTCAAGCGGGAAACGTTCTCGGCTCTCCGTGCTTCGCGTATCGAACTCTGGGGGGCACGACGGAGGAATGTCGTGACGTCGGGCTTGAGCCGAACCTAACCGGGTCGAACCGAACTGAGTCGCGCCGAACCGAGTCGCGTCCACATAATATGTATCAACATCTTCACTTAATCAAAGTTTGTGAATCTTTGGTTACTTTGTGTTTGTTCCTTTTTGCTTTGGTTTGCATACTTATGTGGATTCCACACTCGTTGGTGTGTTATAAAACAAGGAAGTAGGTTTAATCTTGATCCTCCAATTGGACCTACAAGTGGTATCAGAGCTTTGGCTCTCTTCCTTGTTTAAAACCAAGCAAAACCTTGTGTTTGAGCAAGTTGTGAAGTTTCTGTATGTTGTTTTTGAGCTTGAAAACAAGAAAATCAAGTTTTTCTGAAAAAGTGTTTAAAACTTAGTGAAAACTTCTTGTTTGAAGAACATTTTTACAAAAACCCAGTTAAAACACATGGAGACATGTTAGGACTGGGTTTTTACTTAAAATTTCTTTCAAAATTTGAGTTCGTCAAACTTTCCGGTGAGTCGTTTAACCGGAAAAGTCACCGGATTTTGGTTGGTAAGGGTAAGATTCAAAAGATTTTATGTGAAAAAGCAAGATCTGGAATGTTTGTTTGTTAACTAAGTTGAGATACCCAACTACCATCTTTCGTAAAACCAGAAAAAGCAAGTTACTAAAGATAGAGGAATCCCACCTACCACTGTGTTCACGAACAGTCATTTGCTGGACGAAGACTTGTTCAACGAAGAATATAGTGTTCGTCAAACCAAGTCTTCGTGAAATTTAAGTAATCTTCGTGGATATCAAGTGTTCGTTGAAATAGAGTCTTCGTAGGTTTCATCAACCACTGTTCGTGTAATTGACTAAGTCAACAAAGATTACAAGTCTTCGTGACATATCATTCTTAGTGTGGAGTGTTCGTGGTCAATAATCTCCGTGAAGAAATAACTGTTCGTTGACAAAGTCTTCGTGGCCAATAATTTTATTTTTCGTGGACTACATAACTGTAAGGACCTGCAAAAATGCCCCACAACACTCCGTAGGTGAAAACCCGGACCCCTAAAACCCTAATCCTTGTGAAAAATCAAGAAATTCAATTTTATTGGTCTGTCGCTGGCCGCGTAAGACTTAAGGAGAGTCTACGCGGGGCGCGAAAGCTAGGCTAATCTCCGGATAAGCTTTAGGCCACGTGTCAGACACGTGGCAGACCTAGGGTGTGACACGGCAGCCCTAGCCGTAGCTAGGGTGGCCCTCGCGGGCCGCGAAATATGTTATTCGAGTTTAGCGGGCCGCGACAAACCCAATTTTCAGCTATAAATGGGACGTGCATGGGCATTTCGTCTGTGCTCGAAAAATTCCTCAAAATCAGCATCTTTCTGCTTAAAAATCACATTCAAAGTAGGGAAACGCTGCTACGATTACGGGGTAATAACTCGATCACTGCTACGATACAATGTCCGATCGATTGAAACCGATCCGATGGATGTTTAAGTGCTGCCCGAACTCGGGCTATACTTTGTCATTCGTCGTGAGGGTTTTGATTTCGTGAGCTGATCGTAAATGTTGTATTAAGTTACTAACCTAGTTTCGTTGGCATTATTTAATTAGGTTACAAGGCTAAATCAGTAGGCAAAATCTGTCCAGTAAACTTGCAATGTTAGTCATTCTCTTTTTATCAAAAGTGTTTTACAATACCTAAATGTTTTCCAGTTATATGTTACAGGGATTAAGTCTTTGTTATCTTAAATTGCTGGCAGTAAGTGGGGTATTGTGCCCAATGACTACAGTTTTATCACTTTTAGGTGAAAGGACCTAAATAGTGATACACGTCACTCTTGGGTGAAAGGACCCAATAGTGATATGACCACAGTCATAGATCCGGTCGAGTGACAACTGAACCAGCTAATTATAAGATAGGGGCAATTGTAATCGCTCTTAATACTGTAATCTATAACAGTGTGTCGTTTTATGCAAATTGAATGACTCGCCAGTATTTCCCCGCTGAAAAAATCTTTTTAAACATGTTTCAGATGATTTACTGTGAACAAGGAAAAGTGCCGTGTAGCACTACCAGCTTGGATAAAGTGGCTCAGTAAATAAATAAACATGTTTTTGTGACCAGGGAATTTTCTAGTGAAATTCCTCTATTGTAAACTACGGGATTTATCCCGAAACTTGAAATAAAATAATCGGGTGTTTTCAAGTTTAAACGATCCTGTTAAATTTTCCGCTGCCTAATTAAACACCAACACCACGGGTTTCTGTCCCGCGGCTTCTGAACTAGGTAAAACCGGGTCGGGGGCCGTGACAGAAAAAGGTGGTATCAAATCCACTGATTTAAGCCAATTAAGTATTTAGAAATACTTAATTTTTCAGATTATCATTTTGTGATTCTGTGAAAATTTAATTTAATAAATAAAATTTTAACTTAAAATTTTGTGTGTTTCTTCATGTGTGCCAACAGCATGAATGAACTGTCGGAGGCACTCCAAAACTTTACTATCCATACCACCGATATGGATACAACCGGGACCCTATCCGGCTATCAAGCAGATACTGAGGAGCCAATAATGTTCCAGGCCCAGCCGTAGGAAAAACCAAAGCCTAAAAAGAGGAGGAGAATTTTGGACTGGAAACGCATACGTAGGAAGAAGCCAGCTGCCCAGAAGGTGAAAAAGACCGAGGATCCGAAAGACAAAAGAAAAGGAAAGGAAGTAGGGGAAAGCTCCGGTCAAGCCCATGAGATGCCACCTTGGGAAGAACTGGATCGAAAACTTGCAAATTGTGACCGCATCGGACCTACCGATGAAAACCTTTTCAATTTCCCAGCCCAATCACAGCTTCCAATTATCCTTGAACCTGCTATTCCGGGCCCTATTGTCAACCCACAACCTGTTACAGGCTAGCTGGAAGAGTGGTGGACAAGCGACTGGCACTTTCAGAATTTCATGAATAACCCCAATGATTATTTTCCCCAGTTTGATCCTGAACCTGCACCATTCCCACCTATGAGCGCAGAAAATGCTGCCGAGTTACGCCGCTACAGCGAGGAGCTGGTGGATGCGGGCAACCGGATTTGGGAAGTGGGGGAAAACATCACCTGGAAATACGACGAGAGGGAGTGTCGTTTCTGAAAGGCTAGCTAACTGTGGTTGTGTGATTGTATAATAATAACTAAAAATAAAAATTTTGTAAAATAGATGGTTCGTATCGACGCATACTATTATAAAAATATATGAAAGTCGCAAGGTCAACAATTTTGGCTATACGTGTTGACTTAATTATTTCTGTGATTGCTCTATTGTGTTTAGTTGCTATCCATTTTGTGACAATAATTTGCATATATTCTTAATGATTCAGATGGAAAACGCGGATAACCAACCGGTAAATGAAGTTAACCAATCCGAACAAAATAATGAAGACCATTTTCTTAACAGGCAAGATATAGAAAATATCGTTGCTCAGGGAATAGCCAATGCTATCCCAGCAATTGTTGCTGCTGTTAAAAACCCTGTTGAACCTTCGCAAGCCAACAATAGCAAACGTACTCGCGACGATAATTTTAGTAACAGTGTGAATGGAGGCGGCAATAACGACAATAATGTGGTTCAAGCCCCAATACTCAAGAAAATGAAAGTTGCAACCCCTGGTTGCACCTATAAAGAATTCCTTGCCTGTAAGCCAGTCGAATTTGCAGGCAATTAAGGGGCAACTGCCGCGCTGTGTTGGTTAGAAAAGACTGAAGCAGTAATCAAAATCAGTAAATGTGCAGAAGAAGACAAGGTTTTGTATGCATCCCACCTTTTCAAGGAAGAAGCGTTAGAATGGTGGAACATGGTGCTACAAGCCAAGGGAAGTGACATGGGAGGAATTTAGGGAATTGATGGAAAGGAAATTTTGTCCCGCCTACGAAAAGGAACAAATAACAAATAAGTTCCTGAATCACCGAATGGTGGATGTTGATTGTCGGGGGTATACTTCGAATTTTTTTGAGTATGCTAGAATTGTACCAACTCTGGCTTCGCCAGAACCGGTGCTTATTTCTCGCTATATCTGGGGACTAATTAGCGAGATTCGCGACATAGTCAAAGCTGCGAGACCCCGCACAATTGACGATGCGGTTGAATTGGCCAACACCTTAACTGACGGACTGGTGCGCACGAGAGAAGAGAATAGGAAAAAGGAATTGGCCCAAAAGATTACTCAAGGTTTTCGTGGGAATAGTAATGCTAGTAACTTCAAGAGAAAGGGAACCGAGCATTCCTCCACTGCTCCATTCTGCAGTACCTGTAAGAGAAAACACCTTGGAAAATGTAAGGGGTACTGTAATTTCTGCAAAATCCCGGGGCATCAAGAGGAGAACTGCAGGAAGAAATCCTTGATCTGCTTCAATTGCGGAGAAGCTGGGCATTTTAGACCTGAATGCCCTAAACTGGTCAAACCAGCGGACGACAAGGCAAAAGCAGCTGAAGGAACTAATAAAAAGAATGCAAGAGCTTTCTAGCTGACTACACTGGAAGCCGATCTGATTCCGGATGTGATAGCTGGTACGTTTCTTGTGCATGACATTTATGAAAAAGTATTATTTGACTCTGGTGCAAACCAAAGTTTTATAAATACTTCATTCTGCCAAGCTCTTAAGCAACCTTTAACCAAACTTAGGAAAATTTATACGGTAGAAACAGCAGATGGTAATTCTGTTAAAATAGATAAGGTTCTTCAAGAAGGAAAGATAGAACTTTCAGGCCACAAATTTTCTACAAACCTGCTGCCTATGAATCTAGCTGGATTCGATATTGTGCTATGAATGGATTGGTTAGTAGCCAACCATGCTCGAATCCTCTGTGATAAGAATTCCATAGAAATCCATACACCCATAGGAGAAGTAATTTTGATTTTATGAGATAAGCCCCGTAAACCATTGAAGTTCATTTCAGTAATGAAAGTTGCTAGTTATGAACGAAAACAAGGAATAGTGTATATGATTTCGGTAATCATTACCACTAAAGGTAAGGAACTTAAGGAAATTCCTGTAGTATCAGAATACCCGGCTGTATTCCCAGAAGAGCTACCAGGATTACCGCTAGATAAGGAAGTAGAGTTTAGAATTCATCTAATTCCTAGAACTACACCAATAGCCAAGGCACCCTATCGGTTAGCACCCACTGAAATGTTAGAACTGAAAAAGCAGTTGGATGAATTGCTAGGCAAAGGATTCATACAACCTAGTTAATCCCCTTGGGGAGCACCAGTGTTGTTTGTGAAAAAGAAAGATGGTTCAATGCGAATTTGTATCGATTATAGGGAATTGAATAAGGTTACAATTAAGAATCGATACCCATTACCTAGGATTGATGATCTTTTTGATCAACTTCAGGGAGCTAGATATTTCTATAAGATAGACTTGCGCTCCGGATACCATCAGCTGAAGGTACAGGAGAAAGACATACCTAAAACTGCTTTCAGGACTAGGTATGGTCACTACGAGTTTACAGTTATGCCATTTGGACTAACTAATGCTCCTGCAGCATTTATGGACATGATGAATAGGATCTGTAAACCATATTTGGATAAATTCGTAATTGTCTTCATCGACGATATACTTATTTATTCCAAAAGTCTGGACGAGCACTGTGAGCACCTACATGCACTCTTAACCCTGTTTAGAAAGGAAAAGATTTATGCCAAATTCTCGAAATGTGAATTTTGGCTACACGAGGTGCAATTTTTAGGACACATGGTGAATCATGAAGGCATTCACGTAGATCCCTCCAAGATAGAAGCAATCATAAATTGGAAGGTCCCACAATCAGTTACTGAAGTTAGAAGTTTCATAGGGTTAGCTGGATATTATAGGCGCTTCATACGAGATTTCTCTAAGATAGCTGTTCCCTTAACTAAGATAACCTGTAAAAATGTTAAGTTTGAATGGGGACACAAGCAAGAAGAGGCCTTTAGGATTTTGAAGCAAAGATTAACAAATGCCCTAATTCTCGCCTTGCCTGACGGAACTAAAGATTTTGAATTCTTCTGCGATGCTTCTAAGTTGGGATTAGGATCTGTGCTAATGCAACGCAAAAAGGTAATTGCGTATGCATCAAGGCAGTTGAAGAAGCACGAGGAAAATTATACGACTCATGACTTAGAATTAGGAGCAATAATTTTTGCCCTTAAAATTTGGAGACATTATCTGTACGGAAGTAAGTTTACTGTCTATACAGATCATTAAAGTTTAAGGTATATATTTGGGCAAAAAGAATTAAACATGAGGAAAAGGAGATGGATGGAAATTCTAAGTGATTACGACTGTGATATTCAATATCATGAAGGAAAGGCAAATGTAGTAGCAGATGCCTTGAGTCGTAAGTATCATGAAAAACAAAGGCGAATCCGTGCTCTTAGATTAAATCTCCAATTAGATTTAATGGAACAACTGAAGAACATTCAAGAAACAGCAATCAAGGATGATGCTGAAGGAATGAAAGGAAGGATAAAGGAATTAGAGAAAGGGACTGATGGAATTTGGAGATTCTATAAGAAAAGGATTTGGGTACCTAAGCAAGGAAATTTAAGAAATAAAATTTTAGAGGAAGGCCATAAATCTAGATATACCATGCACCCTGGTAATAATAAAATGTACAAAGATTTAAGAAGTAACTTCTGGTGGGTAGGAATGAAAAAGGACATAGCTAGATATGTATCTAAGTGTCTAACTTGTTCGCAAGTTAAGGCAGAACACCAGAAACCTTCAGGTTTACTTCAACAATTAGAAATGTCTGTATGGAAATGGGAACTAATAACAATGGACTTTGTTACCAAGTTACCCAAGACCAGGAAAGGTAACGATGCAATCTGGGTGATTGTAGATCGATTAACCAAATCATCTCATTTTCTACTGATGAAGGAAACCTTTAGCATGGAAAGATTAGCAAAGTTATACGTAGATGAGGTGGTATCCTTACATGGAGTTCCACTCTCCATTGTGTCGGATAGGGATAGTCGCTTCACTTCGCATTTCTGGACAAGTTTCCAAGAAGCAATGGGAACCCGACTGAATTTAAGTACTGCCTACCATCCCCAAACAGATGGACAAAGTGAAAGGACGATCCAAACCCTGGAAGACATGCTCAGGGCACGTGTAATTGATTTCAGTGGAAACTGGGATGACCATTTACCACTAATATAATTCTCCTATAACAATAGTTACCACACTAGCATTAATGCTGCTCCGTTCGAGGCACTATATGGATGAAAGTTTCGAACTCCAGTTTGCTGGGCATAAATAGGAGAAAGTCAGTTATCAGGTCCTGAGATTGTACAGGAAACCACCGACAAGATAACTCAGATCAAGGAAAGACTAAAAATGGCTCGAGATCGCCAGAAGAGTTTTGCAGACAATCGACGTAAGCCATTTGAATTTCAAGTTGGAGACAAGGTACTCTTGAAAGTTTCTCCTTGGAAAGGGGTAGTTCGGTTCGCTAAGAAGGGAAAGCTAAGTCCAAGATACATAGGACCATTCCCAGTGATCGAGCAGATAGGACCAGTTGCCTATCGCTTACAACTACCAGAAGAGCTAGCTGGAGTACATGACATGTTTCATGTATCTAATCTCAAGAAATGTTTATCTGACGAATCCCTGGTAGTACCTCTTCAAGACATAGAGGTAAATGAAAAGTTAAAATTTGTGGAAAAACCTCTTCAAATAGAAGACAGAAAGGTCAAATTCCTCAAACACAAGAGACTGATGCTAGTTAAGATAAAATGGGATTCAAAAAGAGGACCAGAGTATACCTGGGAACTGGAATCGAAAATGAAGCGGAAGTACCCTTACCTATTCCAGTAAATCTCGAGGACGAGATTTTAAATAAGGTGGGGAGGATGTAAGGACCTGCAAAAATGCCCCACAACACTCCGTAAGTGAAAACCCGGACCCCTAAAACCCTAATCCTTGTTAAAAATCAAGAAATTCAATTTTATTGGTCCGTCGCGGGCCGCGTAAGACTTAAGGAGAGTCTACGCGGGGCGCGACAGCTAGGCTAATCTCCGGATAAGCTTTAGGCCACGTGTCAGACCTAGGGTGTGACACGGCAGCCCTAGCCGTTGCTAGGGTGGCCCTCGCGGGCCGCGTAAGATGTTATTCGAGTTTACGCGGGCCGCGACAAACCCAATTTTCAGTTATAAATGGGACGTGCATGTGCATTTCGTTTGTGCTCGAGAAATTCATCAAAATCACCATCTTTCTGCTTAAAAGTAATAACTCGATCACTGCTACGATACAATGTACGATCGATTGAAACCGATCTGATGGATGTTTAAGTGCTGCCCGAACTCGGGCTATACTTTATCATTCATCGTGAGGGTTTTGATTTCGTGAGCTGATCGTAAATGTTGTATTAAGTTACTTACCTAGTTTCGTTGGCATTATTTAATTAGGTTACAAGGCTAAATCAGTAGGCAAAATCTATCCAGTAAACTTGCAATGTGAGTCATTCTCTTTTTATCAAAAGTGTTTTACAATACCTAAATCAGTAGGCAAAATCTTAAATTACTGGCAGTTAGTGGGGTATTGTGCACAATGACTACAGTTTTATCACTTATACGTGAAAGAACCTAAATAGTGTTACACGTCACTCTTGGGTGAAAGGACCCAATAGTGATAAGACCACAGTCATAGATCCGGTCGAGTGACAACTGAACCAGCTAATTATAAGATAGGGGCAATTGTAATCCCTCTTAATACTGTAATCTATAACAATGTGTCCTTTTATGTAAATTGAATGACTCGCCAGTATTTCCCCGCTGATAAAATCTTTTTAAACATGTTTCAGGTGATTTACTGTGAACAAGGAAAAGTGTCGCGTAGCACTACCAACTTGGATAAATAAACATGTTTTTGTAACCAGGATTTATCCCGAAACTTGAAATAAAATAATCGGTTTTTTTCAAGTTTAAACGATCCTGTTAAATTTTCCGTTGCCTAATTAAACACCAATACCACGGGTTTCTGTCCCGCGGCTTCTGAACCAGGTAAAACCGGGTCGGGGGCCGTGACAATAGCTCTTCCTTGACTAATTCTTTGTAGGTATCAAGTCATCGCCAGCTTGAGTTCATTAGTCTACGAACAATCAAATCCTTGTGGGCCATTCCTTTTAAACTTAATCATCGTTGGGCCTTAGAATCATTGGGCGTTACCAACAAGTCTTAGTTGCCCCCTTTTGTTCGACGAAGGGTCAATAGTGTTCGTTGGTTGGTACCAATTATTTTGGGTTCAGTTCATTGCAGAGTCTTTGTGGACTCCTAGTGAATCAAATTTACACTCTTCGTGGACATAACAGTAGTCAATCACATTGGGCCTCTTTGTAAATTTGGGTCCAGTCAATCAAATTTGGAAAACATTGAGTCTTCGTGACACTCATTGGCACAAGTCTTTGTGACACTCATTGGCACAAGTCTTCGTGACACTCATTGGCACAAGTATTCGTGACACTCGTTGGACAACAGTGTTGGGCCAATAAAAAGTTTTCTTCGTGGGCCACTTTTTAAATTTACATCTTTATAAGTCTTCGTTGGGCTTCTTTTGTGGCCCAGCGACATATAGTCTTCGTGGATTGACTTTGGGATTGAAGGTTTGGGCTAATTTTTTTGTGGGTATTAATAGTGTTCGTAAACAAATATAAGAAACAAGTCTTCGTGGAATTTATCATTGTTCGTAGCAAAAACCTTCGTAGCTAGTCTTCGTGGATAGAAACCTTTGTGTTGTTCACAGAAAGGTTTTTATTTTGTCAAATCTCATCAGTTTGTCTTGTAATTTAAATTGTTTCTTTATAAAACTTCACAATGAGTTCAAACCCTTGGAGTTGGAGTGAAAACTCAAGTATACCACAAGATCCTTCACAATGGGTGAAAGGATTGATACCGAAAAAGGAAATTACTGAATATCAAGGCATGTGTCGCGAATCAAAACAGTAGCATTCAAAATCTTCTCTTAAGCGAGAGTGAAACGGGAAGCAACAATCGTCTACCAAAATTGAATCACATGAACGATTATCCAACATGGAAAGGTCATTTTCATACGTATGTTCTTGGGAAAAATACCGAATTGTGGACATGCTTTATCACATCGTACAATGAAGCTGTCGAAGAAGCAGGTTCCAATGCACAAGCTTTGGCGGGATTGAGCGAAATTGATAAAAAGGCTTACGATCTAGAGAAGAAAGCATTTGCTATCCTTACGCAAGCACTTCATAAGGATATCTATCATCAGTTTGCATATTGTACAAGTACAAAGAACTTGTGGGACGTCTTGGAAGCTAGAGGAGAAGGAAATGCTGCAACAAGAAAGATTCTTCATGATTTGTTGAAGAAGGATTTCGAAGCATTTCGGTGCATGGAAAATGAAACACTCTACGAGATGGCTACTCGGTATTATCACTTGGTTAGTGAGATGCACTCATACAAGGTTCTGGATACACAACAAGAGATGGTTATGCATTTTGCTGAGGCTTTGCCACCCAAGTGGAGTCAGTTCATTGACTTGTTGAAACATACTGGTGTTTTGGATACGGTTGGCATTTATGAATTCGTCCAAAAGCTCGAGAACAAGGATGAAGAAGAAATTCTAAAGGCTAAACAACTTCTAGTTCCACAAAATCCCGAGATATACTTTGGAGGTATCTATATGGGAGTTAGTACCAGTCAACAACAACCGAAGCTTCAAACCGCATTTGTATCAAATACAAACCCTTATGGTCAACCAGTTCAATCTACTCTACAATTACCTTGTCAACCACCTCCTCAACAACAACCCTTTCCATTCACACAAAGTACCCTACAACTACCTTGTCAACCACCTCCTCAACAACAACCCTCTCCATTCACACAATCTACCCTACAACTACCTTATCAACCACCTCCTCAACAAGCCTTTTATGGGAACAACAACACTCAATCTTCAAACCCCAACACTGTCAGACTCGATACCTCAAACTTCACCAAAGTAAGTGTGGAAGGTGCTCGGGAACATATAAAGATTTTAAACACAATGATGAGTACCTATTGTGGATTAGTCGCTGGTCAAATTAGGAACATTAATTTGACAGATGAAGACTATCAGCAAATAGACAGGGAGGAAATAGAACTGATGGATATTAAGTGGGTGTTTTCAAGTGCAGTGAGAAGAGCTAAGGACCGCATGAGAAGAACAGGTAGAACAAGTTTGGAAAGCAAAAGGGATACTACGTATGGCTTCGATAAGGATGCAGTTACGTGCTTCAGTTGTGGTGAGAAGGGCCATTTCAAACGGGAATGCACTCGACCAAGAAGACAAGGAAATCAAAATCCTTTCAGAAACTAGTCAAGCTCATCCAATGCCAATCAAGGGAACAATGAAAGGGGCATTGAAGCAGTTAACAATCTGGGTAACTCAATCCAGTCGGGGCCTTCCAATTCAAACAGGGCCTTAGTAGTTCATGCAGATGAAGGATGTGACTGGTCAGTTCAACTGGGAAATCAGGGAACGGAAGGAAATGGAGGAACTGCTTGTTATGCTAAGATCATCAAGTATATCAAGTATGTTCACAGTGAGGAGTTCTCTAAGGATGATGACAGTTCTGGTTACAGTGGTAGCTCGGATGAGGAAAGTTCCAATGCGGGTGGTTATGGTTCAGACTTGGAGGTAAAGGAAACTCTTGATGCTGAGGTTGGCAGTCTACTTAAGGAAGCTGAGGATCTGAAAGAAGCAGAAGAGTTTAAAAGGCAGAAATTAGTGTTGGTAAGGAAAGCTGAAGTCGCATCCAAGGAAATGGAAAAGTTCTTCACTGAGGATGGATCTTTCTCTTATCAGACTGCCTTTATGGTAACTGCTGCAGCTTCGACTAGTAAGGTAAACACCGAAACTCCTGGTGTGTGTAATGATTGTGTAGAATTGAAACGTAAGCTAGAAGTAGTTACTAGTCATAATCAGGGTTTGGTAGTTGACCTTTCGAAATGCAAGGAGGCAAACATGGCTTTAACTCACAATGAAAAAGATTTAAAATATGTCATTGAAACGCTTAAGAAAAGTGTATCTGAATTAACAAAAACAGTTTTGAACAAGCAAACGTGTATTAATAACTATATTAATATCATTGAGGAATTAAAGAAAGAGTTAGCTATTGCCAAATGCGAGCATAAGGCGATCAAGCTCAAATT
Organism: Helianthus tuberosus; assembly: GCA_030545235.1. Classification (NCBI taxonomy): domain Eukaryota; kingdom Viridiplantae; phylum Streptophyta; class Magnoliopsida; order Asterales; family Asteraceae; genus Helianthus; species Helianthus tuberosus. The sequence continues at coordinate 168,866,190 of CM060360.1, forward strand.
GGAGAGTTATTCTAACTCCCGATATGTGCTTTGATCATATCATCGAGGTTCAGAAGCTGAAAGGGGATGTTAAGTGCATTGGGTATAAGTCGTGTCCACCTCCGTTGAGCCACAATTATACCAAGATGCCTGATGAGGAAGAAATGCCACAGTTTGAACCATCTGTACCTCTTAATCTCGAAGTGTTTGCAGCAGGTTTAGGGTTCAAACTGGATGATTCATCAAAGGAATCGAAAAAGACAGAAAATGTGTCTTGTGCTGTGGAACAAAGTCCTCCAATAATTGAGGATTGTGTTTCATAAAATGATGAATCAGATGATGAATCTGATTATGAATCAGATGAATCAGATGAGAGTTATCAGGATCAATCTCTTGATAAGAAGAATGGAGTAGAAATTCCAGTTGAGAATCACATCTTGTGTGATCCTCCTACTCCCGTGCCCCCGTTGTGCAATCAATTGCAAAACAAGAGATTGATTCGATCAAATCTGTGGATGAATCCGTGTCTAAGTTTACGGGAGATAATGTGTTGTTTACCTTGGTTGGTGATGGTAAAATTTACTCAAATAAGGATTTCCCAATTAAAAATGTTAATCCATCAATGATTGAAAGAGTTTTGGAAGATTCTACCAGTAAGTTTTTGGGTAATGCGATCCTGAGAGTTACAATAACTCAGTGTGATCCTATTCCAAAATCTAAAGTTAGAAAACAATTCAGAAATCAAAAATTACCAACTGAGAAACAACCATTCGCCCCTAAAGGTAAACAACAGGAAAAACGAGCTCAACAACCTAAGTTTGAACCAAAGGGAGCTCGAAACAAGAAAAAAGGGAAGGGATGTTAAATTTGTGGCCTCAAGCGGTATTGATAAAATTGAGACTTTTAAAAACAAATCCAATACTGCTTTTGTTCAACAAGTAAAAATTTTGAAATGTAACAGCGATAACAATTACACTCAACATACAAATGGGTGTGATACTGAAGCTAGTACCTCAAGTCCCGCAAGTTCAACATCGGGACATCGATCAGAATCTCCTAAATTTGTTGAAAGGAGATCATGTTTTAAATGTGGGGAATTTGGGCATATAATAAAAAATTGTACAAGCCCACTAAAACCAAAGTTTGTTGAAAAAGCCCCTCCTGAAAAGGATTACCAACGTCGTCCTGTGTCACCTAAACAAGATAAATGAATTGTTAAGGAACAAGAAGCAAAACAACGAAGTAAAAATGTTAAAGTAATCGAAAAGGCATTAAAACCGGATGTTGTTGAAAAGGGACCAAGCTCATCAAACTCGTCAAAACCAGAAGTGTCTAAAACTGTAAATAATAATCAATCTGGTAAACGACAACAATCTTGGAAACCTAAAACCGGTACAGTTTCAGGGGGAGGCACACCATTTCCGAATCATCAAGAAATAGAAATCACATTTCTTGATGATAAGGGTCGACCCAAGACCACTAAGGCTTGGGTCCCCATCTCGAACTGATCGTTTAGTGTGTTGTGTAGGGTGTTCCAGGAGGAACTATGAATAGTCTTTGGATTGTTGACAGTGGAGCATCCCGGCACATGACAGGCGACTTAAGGCTCCTGTACGATGTGAAAAGAATTAGGGGAGGTTATGTTGCCTTTGCTGGTGATAAAGGCGGATACATCACTGGAGAAGGAATGATTTCCAATGGTGTTGTTAGTTTCGACAAGATCAATTATGTGCGTCAAATTGATCACAATCTTCTTAGTGTTTCGTAAATCTGTGACAAGAAGTTCACGGTACATTTTGATGATACCGGTTGTTATGTGCTGAAACCCGGTTTCAAGATTCCCAAAGAATGGATTCTGTTGATGGCTCCAAGAATTAATGACTTGTATATTCTTGATATGAGCTAAGCTATTACCTCATCTGCACAAGTTACATGTTTTATCTCAAAGGCCACTGAAAAGGAGTCTATATCTTCGCACAGACGTATGGGTCACATTCACTTGAGGAAGATGAATCATTTGGTGAGAAATAATCTTGTGAATGGTGTTCCAGTCAAGAGTTTTCATTTGCAAGACGTTTGTGTATCGTGCCGAAAAGGAAAGCAAACGAAGAAGTCCCATCCAATCAAGAAAGTCAACACCGTCAACATGCCTTTTGAACGTCTTCATATGGACCTCTTTGGACCTATGAAGCACAAGACTACGTTTGGAATGCTTATTGTTTGGTAGTTACTGATGACTATTCAAGATTCTCATGGGTATCGATGATGGCACACAAAAGTGAGACTCCGGGAATCCTCAAAAATCAGCTCACTTTACTCGAAATTTGTACACTTTGAGGGTAAAGCGAATCAGAAGTGACAACGGCACAGAATTCAAGAATCAGGTTATGGATGAGTTTTGTGCTTCTAAGGGAATTCTGCATGAGTACAGTTCTCATTACACTCCTCAACAAAATGGTGTCGTTGAAAGGAAGAATAGAACGCTTATCGAGACAGCAAGAACTATGTTAGTGGAGTCGGAGCTTTGTAATACCCGTCTCATTTAATTAAGATTTAATATAAAAGAACGCATTTTTAAAATAAATGCATCACTTGCACAAAACTTAGTTACAATAACAAGCTTACATGGTCATAGAATTTCAGTTAACTATCCATCTAGTTTAAAAACATGCCACATTTAGATTAGTATTTACAAAACGAACATTGTCTAAACAAGGTTAGATTAGCGCGAAAGCTTCAAAAACTATGTGTTCGGTTCTTGGATTCTTGTTTGATTGCCATCCAGAGTGAGACCAACGTCACCTAAGTCAAAACCATGTCAATTGTTAGTTTTGACAATGTTAAAACTCATATAAACAAGTTCTAGTTTCATAAAATTAAAAACAAAATAAAAATTCAGATTTTTAGTCTGTCCCGCCACGCGACAGACTCAACTATATCCTTCGAGCCCCGCGAACGCTCTCGCATGTCGCGACAGAATTGATATCCTCTATCGCGTGCCGCGGGGGAACCTATTTTCCAGCGGGTGCAGGTTAAAGACATGCATTTTTCACAAAATCAAACTTTGTATGTGCATAACTTTTGATTTACAAGTCCGTTTTAGGCGACTCTTTTTCCCAGGCGTCCATAATAAAAATACGGATCCATTTATCCTATTTAACGGCATCGAAACCCGGTTTATGAACAATTAGTTCATAAATCCATATTTCAATTATTCGACCAGTTAGGTATTATATCAAACCATACAAAACTCATTCTTATGGGTTTCTAAACTAAGTTACCATTTTCCCGGGATTGCATACATTGGCGTTTCATTGTCATTCTCAAAATCTATGCACGAGCTATGTCGCGCTTGTTAATAACATTTTCAATCATGAACATTATCACTATATCAACAAATTTTGATCCGAAACCCTTGACCCAATATCGTGGGCTCTTTTAGGAAAAAAATAAGCTTTTGGCGTGTCCGTTCAACGACCTACGCTTTCATGATTCGCATTCAAACGAGTGACTATCAAATCACTTCAAACACTACCAATTCATCCATTATTTGACCTGTTTGTGTATCTAGTGAACTTCGCCACTTCAACTATATATCAAGCTCACATAATATGCCAATTCAAGGTCGACTAACAAAATACATAATCAACATAATATAACGAAACCATAGTTCGTACTTGCATAATTCATAAATATTGGTTTATAACCATAATTACCCATTCTCGGGCTTGTCAACCTTAGCGTATCACTTCCATTCCATGGTTTACGCTTTTATTACTCAGATTTAACGAGTGACGTTTAAGTCACTTCGAACACTACCATTTCGACCATTATTTTAACCCGCTCTTTATCTAGCGAGTTACATCACTTTACTTACATTCCCAATATGACTAATTAAACAATATTATCAATAAACATATCTAACCAACTATTTATTTTGACTCGTTTGGTTTGTCGAGTGAATTCCATCACTTCTTAAACTTACCAAACGATTACAATTTCACTATTTCGGCATCATAAATATTCCAACTATTTCTCTATAACAACATTAAACATATCTACAATTAGGCTTGTCATCATAAATGTAACGAGACGACAAGTCGCATACCTTTAAAGCGTTCCCTTCAAGCGTATGTCCGCTTGAAGACCCGGTTTCCTTGCCTAAAGAGTTCAATCCATAAACCGTTTAGAACCCTTTTTATAAGTCTTAACGCATAATTTGCAATATCCATTAAACAAGCATTTTTGTCCGATTTTCAACATTTATCTTTCATTTAGGCATTTTAACAAACACCTAACGGGTATAATTTTACATATTTAAAATCAAGTTCATAACTTGTTATTTTTGCCCAATATAAACATACATTTCAATTCCATTATGTCAAGCATGCATACTAATCTCAGAATCATTTCATAGAAATCAAGTAACACCACTTTTGATAGTCATGATTCTTGTGTTCATCTTATTTTTACAAAACCCATTTAACTTATCAATGGATTATCATGAATTTCATAAAGTTAACACTAATTCAACATGTTATTGACTAGGTTTTACTCCTAGACATGTTTTCATTACTAATTTCATCTAAACATCAAATAATCAAACCCAGATTTCGATTTCACAAATCATCAAGAATTTGAGATGAAACCAAATTGTAAATTTTGACATACCTTATGATCACTACACTGAGGTGATCACTAATTTATGCTTAGATATCGATTTGGGACTGACTTAGCCCTTCAATTTGTCAATTTTTGAGCTAGTTAGGGTTTGATGTGGGGAGCTCCTTGCTTCTCAGGAGAGTTCGACCAGAACACACACTTGAAGTGTGTGTTTTGGTGTCTAATGTTTTAATTAAAACAAACTTGTTTCAAGTTTGCTACAATTAGCCCCTATACTTTATTCTAAGTTACATAGAGTGTTATATTAACCAATTTCCTTTATTACTACAAGACAACTGACTAACTAGGTTATTCATTCCTAGTTAGTTTATTTTATTTATTACTAACATTAAATTTTTTAATATAAAAATTTGTGTTTTCGGGGTGTTACAAGTCTACCCCCCTTAAAGAGGTTTCGTCCCCGAAACCTTCTTTAAATAGTTCTTTGGTTTGGACCAAACTAACTTAGTCTTGTTTTTAAGGCATTCTTTCTTTTTGTCAAAAGTTATTCTTTGCCTCGACGCATGCGTCTTTTAGGTGTAAGTCCTCACGGACTGTAACTTGTATATTGTATTTCTTATTTTGTCACCTATTTGACCCAATTGTCAATTGACCACTCAATAGTATGAGTTCGTTAACATGTTTGTCCCATACTAACCTTATATTGACAAGTGTTTTGTATAAATCACGTTACTATTTTGACCTTGGATGGTCTTATCGACTAGATTGATTAATCACCGTCATTTCATGCCCCATTATTTGGGTCTTCCACGTTGCCATATTCGGCCTTACTTGAGTTCATGATCTCCTATCTCGTAACTCACGCTACGACATTATTATATTATGTATTTCTATATCACTCTTGTGACTATGATCCCATCACGTCATGTTTAAGTTTTTTTTTTATAAACTTTTCATTATAAAAAATCTTCTTTCGAACATAGCGTCTCACACCTATCAGTGTTGAGCCCTATATTCTTTAATATTAACTATTTTCTAATTTCTCTATAATATTCATATTTGTTAAATGTCACTTCTCACTAAAACTGAATTTTAGTTCAACATCTATCACTTTAACTTATGTCAAATTCTCATACCCAGGAATTGACGACAAGAATTTATTCTTTTCCGCTCTTATATTATGCAAGGAATCGTAGCTAATCCCCATGCTTTACCCCAAGTGACTTGTATGTTCTTTTGCTTAGCCTCGTAAGTTATTCCGTTAGGCTTTCATCCCTTTTTTGGTTTATTTCCTTATATTGCTGACGCGTGGTTCACTTAGTCCTTTAAACCCTTACCTTGTTTATAATCTCAAAGGTTATAATGATCCCGTAGATCATCTTTTGCTTGTGTCATTTCGTATTTTTAGAATTACACTTCTGGTGTCAGGGCACCCTTTTTAAGCCTAAAACTCATTCATTTTCATTTTCGAATTTCATCGATTTGACCATAGTCTAAGGCTACACCCGTTTCCTTTTTAAACTATTCTTCCCAGTCTATTACTTCTTTCGTCAGTTACACGTCGGTTCGTTCTTCGCTTACCGATTCGGTTCATACCTTTTTTTACAGCCCGTTACCCGGGTTCTTTATCTTAACATTTTTAGCTCTCTAGTTTCACTAGTTTGCATTTTCCTTTATTATAAAACAATTTACTTATTTGATCCGAACATCCGTCTTTCTTTTGTTAGCGACCCTTAGGTCCGTCTCTTTTATTAATGTCCTGAAGGTCCATTTCATAAGCCTTATTTGATAAAACCACTGTTATTGTTATACGGCTTTTAGGGTTTTACCCGTTTTCGTTCCAACACTTTTAATACGTTTATTTCACTAATCTTTTATACAATCACACCTATCAGTGTGATCATCGTTCTTCCTCGTACGGATTTGATTAATAATGTTTTACTTGAGCGGTTATTCATTCCCAAGTTTCTAAATCCGCATTTATTGATACTTTATTATTCATAGTAGCAAATAATACGTATCATCCATTTAGTTTTCCTGGAGGGTATTTTCTGCCCAAGTTTTAATTTCTCATTCATAACCTTAATCCATTATCTAATTGTTCCCTAACGTTATTTTGTGGTAATTTTATAACATGTACCTGCGTTACTCACCCCGATGGGCTTTCTCCCAACTCGTTCATCTCTTTTTTCCTTGCTGTCATCATGGTGACTTGTAGCCCTTCCATGATTCCGGGTTACACGGCTTCAATAGCATTTCCGACTTTCCCATATACCCTTTTTGCACGTCTCCTCAGTCATGAGGGTTATCGTGTCATCGCCAACTACGGTTGACATCATTCCATTGTAAGAATAACCAAATTCAACTTATTTCATTTTATTATTCCATGTTGTTGTATGGAATTTACCCACATCGTTTATCAATATAAACAATGTTTCTACGTGTTTTATTAGGTTTATCACTTTACTTACATTCCTAATATGACTAATTAAACAATATTATCAATAAACATATCTAACCAACAATTTATTTTGACCTGTTTGGTTTGTTGAGCGAATTCCATCACTTCTTAAACTTACGAAACGATTACAATTTCACTATTTCGGCATCATACATATCCCAACTATTTCTCTATAACAATATTAAACATATCTACAATTAGGCTTGTCTATATAAATGTAACGAGATGACAAGTCGCGTACCTTTAAAGAGTTCCCTTCAAGCGTATGTCCGCTCCGGCTTGTCCGCTTGAAGACCCGATTTCCTTGCCTAAAGAGTTCAATCCACAAACCGTTTAGAACCCTTTTTATAAGTCTTAACGCATAATTTGCCATATCCATCAAACATGCGTTTTTGTCTGATTTTCAACATTTATCTTTCATTTAGGCATTTTAACAAACACCTAACGGGTATAATTTTACATATTTAAAATTAAGTTCATAACTTGTTATTTTTGCCCAATATAAACATACATTTCAATTCCATTATGTCAAGCATGCATACTAATCTCAGAATCATTTCATAGAAATCAAGGAACACCACTTTTGATAGTCATGATTCTTGTATTCATCTTATTTTTACAAAACCCATTTAACTTATCAATGGATTTTCATGAATTTCATAAATTTAACACTAATTCAACATGTTATTGACTAGGGTTTACTCCTAGACATGTTTTCATTACTAATTTCATCTAAACATCAAATAATCAAACCCATATTTCGATTTCACAAATCATCAAGAATTTGAGATGAAACCAAATTGTAAATTTTGACATACCTTAAGATCACTACACTGAGGTGATCACTAATTTATGCTTAGATATCGATTTGGGACTGACTTGGCCCTTCAATTTGTCAATTTTTGAGCTAGTTAGGGTTTGATGTGGGGTGCTCCTTGCTTCTCTAGAGAGTTCGACCAGAACACACACTTGAAGTGTGTGTATTGGAGTCTAATGTTTTAATTAAAACAAACTTGTTTCAAGTTTGCTGCAATTGGCCCCTATACTTTATTCCAAGTTACATAGAGTGTTATATTAACAAATTTCCTTTATTACTACAAGACAACTGACTAACTAGGTTATTCATTCCTGGTTAGTTTATTTTGTTTATTACTAACATTAAATTTTTAAATATAAAAAATTGTATTTTCGGGGTGTTACAAGCTTCCTGTTCAGTTTTGGGGGGAGGCTGTGGCTTCTGCTTGTTATATTTTGAACAAGGTTCTTATTGTTAAAAGCCATGGGAAAACATGTTTCGAATTGTTACAGAAAAGGAAACCGGATGTGTCTTATTTAGAACCTTTTGGCGCTCTACGCACTATGATTGATCCACATGGCAAGTTCGGTCCAAGGACTATCGAAGGTTACTTTCTTGGGTATGCTACTCCTAATTTCAGGGTCTGGAATCTGGAAACTAAAAAGATTGAAGAATGGGGTGAAGTTAGGGTTCAAAGGTACACTGAATGTGTGAGAGCTCCGGGTGCTCCTTGGATGTTTGATTATGATGGACTGTTTGATTCCTTTAATCTGCCAACTTTTGATGAGGCGTTTGCAGCAGCACAAATGTTGCTTGAAGGTAATGCATCAGTTGAACATGTGGAACTTTCTCTCTATCGTGCTATGATCGGATCTCTCATGTATCTTACCGCTTCAAGGCCCGATATTATGTATCCAACATGTCTTCTTGCTCGTTACCAGTCTAATCCGAAGGTTTCTCATATGATGGCCGTTAAGAGGATTTTTCGTTATCTGAATGGTTGTCCAGACACCGTTCTGTGGTATCCTAAGGATGATAACTTCGATTTGATTGCATTCAGTGGTTTTGATCATGGCGGCTGCAAGATTGATGCAAAGTCAACATCAGCGGGATGTCAGTTCTTGGGGAATCGTCTAGTCACATGGCAATGTAAAAAGCAGACCTGTGTAGCTACTTCAACCTGTGAAGCTGAGTACATTGCTGCCTCAAGTTATTGCTCCCAAGTTCTGTGGATCCAACAGCAAATGCGCGACTATGGTTTTGAATTCCTAACTACTCCTATTTATGTTGATAATTCTGCTTCTTTACAGATCACTCGTAATCCTGTACAGCACTCAAAGACAAAACATAACGAGATAAAGTATCATTTCATACGAGACTGTTATGAAAAGATGTTGTGAAAATCCACACCGATGACCAACGTGCTAACCTTTTTACCAAAGCTTTTGACAAATCACGATTTGACTATTTACTAATGGTAAACGGCATTAAGGTCAAGCTAGAGTAAAACCAACATCGGAAAATCATTTTTGTAAATATTTTTTTTGTGTTTTCTTAATTTCTCGTACTTTTTGCATTTTTGGAGGATTAAAAACGAAAAATACAAAAACATTGAAAATTTTTAAAAATACAAAAACATCGAAAAATTTCAAAAAACAAAAAAACAATAGAAAAACAAAAATGAGTTTCCTGGCGAGAAAAAGAGAAAATGATAGTACATCAGTGGTCTGTCGAAACCTCTTTGAACCTAAAATGAAAAACGATAAGCGGCTCTATATAAGATGTATCGGTAGGCTCACAATCCTTTTAAAGTGTGCAGGGTGATATAAACCTAAATCGACTGAAGACCGTGTGGGAACCGCTCATTGGCATATGGTCTTGGTACCGAAATTTGGTTTGATAGATTGCCGAGGTTCTGAGATACGTGGTCTTTATGCTGTTTATCATCTGGGTATCATGATTGTTTCTTTTACCGAAAACAACGGGGACGCAAGTCTAGATCTTCCATGATACCATACATATGGGTAAATATCATACAAACATGTATATAATACATGATGCATTCGACCTCAATAAGTGATAAACAATCACATGTCCAAAATCAATAAGTGATAATATATCACATTTATTCGGGAGTCAAGTTCGTCTCTTTGTCTGTACGATGGTACTAACCTGTTCACGGACTTGCTCCTGTGCCCTCATGCATCTGAAAATCAAGTTCCTCATCAATAAGTGATTTAATCACATAAGGCTTGTATTCATCCAAAAATAAGTGAGTATATCTCACATCATATACGTTGAAAACAGATGATAAATGGTATACTCACTGTTATGGGTCATTTTCTGCATATATATCCTGACTAATATTCTGGCTTTGATTGTTTATTTGTGATCAGGATACCGGATCAGGATATTGGTAACATCCTGATACGATATCCTGGTACTAACTAATTGACCGTGTGCAGATTAGAAGGTGCAAGTCTCCAACGTTCAAGTTGACTTCTTCTCCTCAAGACTCGGGCAAATCAGTTGGGTTATAGACGTTGAACCCGGAAGAAGTGGACTACAACGTTTACTTGAGGAATATTCGAAGTATCCCGGTTTAATAGGGTAGTTTGTTATTTTCTTTTACTATAAATAGATTGATCGGATCAGGTTAAGGCACGCACTCTGACGCACACTTTTTCTCTCCTGTTTCAAACAATCACTACACTCAAACACTTGTACTCGAATTACATTGTAACACCTAGTTGATCCGCATCATATCCTGCACTGTATCCTGATATTTGAAGTAATAGAAGAACAAGGCAGCTGCGATTGTCAACTCCCGAAGTTTTGTGCCGGCGATCTAGATTGATCAAGGGCTTTCCTCGTACATCCTGTGTCACACTTTACATTTTCGCTCATTGTTTGATCATAGATACAGCTCTATATCTTGAGCCGTATCCTGAAACTGTTTTTGCAAATAACTTAATTAACATATTTTTAACATATTTTCTTAGCACACTACCTCACTTAACTAATTTGATCACTTAATTACTTAGGTAATTTTTGACCAAAACAATTTGGCGCCCACCGTGGGGCAAGTGGTGTTATTCCTACTAAAAGCTTTTGCAAAATGATTACTTGGTTTTCTATTTTCAAAACTTTTTGCTACACTATTTTCAATGGCCTCGAGATCAAACATGAGCTCTTCCACCGTGTCTGCTACAACCTCTGCAACAATTGGTTCGGTGCTTCCACCACCTCCTCCGAGAATGCAAGCCTCTTTGTAAGTGCAGTTCCTGCCGGGTAACTGTGCTTTATCAGCTCTGGTCTACGGTCAACAAAGTCAAAGCCAAGTCAAGAATTCGGAAACTTTATCAGTTCCGAGTTTATGATGTTAAACTCGGAATATGTTGATTATTATTGATGTCCGAATTATTTGTTTTGTATCCCAGACAATGTGTTGTGTCCGGGTTTAGTCCCTAGTCTATATATATGTGTTGTATAGGGTAGATTAGTGCAACCCTTTAGAGCTTGGTGCATCTCTCACAAATCTAGCTATTCTCCATCAGTGTGTGAATTCTAGAGAGAGAGGGAGACTATGTGTTAGTGAGAGAAAGCTCGGTTTAGATCTTTGTGATCTAAACCAGCTTGTAGATGATGTATACTCTTTTGGTATGTAATTTGTGATGACTGATTTGTTAATAAAGAGATTCATCTTCTACAACTTTCTATCTTTGGTGTCTATGATTGTTCTTCATGTCTTGAATCAAGTGCAATATTGATGTTCGTCATCGATCGAGGGGGATCCAGTGCTTTAACAGTGGTATCAGAGCATGGTTACCGATTCGGAATGGTCTAACCACCTTCCGAATCACCATTGCTCTTGATTTGATGTTTGTTTCCGCCAAATATCTTGAAGACGTGAAGATTCTACATAAAACTTGAAGAAAATGAAGCTGTTCGTTGGCTGTGATGGTGTTTCTTGTTGCAGTTCTAGGGTTTTGATCTGAAAAAGGCAATGTCCGGATTTATGTAAGTGTTATACCTATCCGAGTTAGTCTATCAGCATCAAGTCAGGGTTTTCCTTCAGTGTTTTTCTTTCAGAGTTTTCCTTCAGGGTTTTTCCTTCAGTGTTTGTGCTTCCGGATTATTGTTGAACTAGTGTGAAGTCACACTTATGAGATATCCTGAAGCAATTTCCTCTTGTCCAAACTGTCAGGGTTAACTTCTTTGAGAGGTCAGGACTTTGTGGTCCGGATTTGGGGGTAAGGGTTTTTCCTTTGAAAGATCAGGGTTTACCAGTATTCATCAGAGTTTCTTACTTTAGAGTGTACAATTTCAAATCTTCAGGATTTTTCACTTCATAATACATCAGGGTTTACACCTTTCATAGGTCAGACTTTTCAAGTAATCTGGGTTTACAAGAGTCCGAATAAATCTTAATTGGTCCGATTTTTTAGAATTCATTCAGAGTTTGCATATTAATCTAAAGGATCCGAGTTTGAGCAATTAAAAGGAGTCCGAATTTTTCTTTAGGTTTATGTTCCGAGTTAATGTTTTCTAAGTAATCCGAGTTTGCATTCAGAGTTTAAATGTTCACATCAGAGTTTAAATGTTCAAAGCTTAAATTCCGTCAGAGTTTAAATGTTCACATCAGAGTTTAAAATTCAATCAGAGTTTAGATATTCAGAGTTTTTTAGAATTCATTCAGAGTTATTCTTTTAGGTCGGAGTTTATCTTGCTTCCTTTAAGAGTCCGAGTTTTCTTGTTATCTAAACTTCAGCGTTATTAATAGGTCCGAGTAAATGGTAATCCGTGTTTGTCAGGTGTTCCTCCGGTCCGAGTTTTTAACTTCTAAAATCTTCAGTTTCGAGTTTGAATATTTTTCAGAGTTCAGAAATTCGGAGTTTTCGAGTTTCATCCAACCAAATGGTCCCGAGTTTTTTTTTGTTTTGACGGTCCGGGTTTTAAAAGTCAATCAGTTCCGGTTTTGAAACTCAATCTCTTCCGGGTTTTCTTGTTAAACATTTCATCATTTATCTGTTTCCGGGTTTACAAGGAATATCATATCCAGGTTTCTGTTTAACTTAGAACTGGGTTCCGGTTTCCTTATCACTGTTCCTAGTTCTTTTAAAGAATTCCAGAATTCTGGGTTAATGAAGTAAAAACTAGTTTGTTTGCTCCGGGCTATGTGTTCAGGATTTTGAAAAGCCAACAGTGGATGTCAAAATTCCATTTTTTGTAAATGATGGATTTTAATAAGTTTGATAAGTAGAGTGTTTGGGAAAATTTTGGTGATGAAAAAAATTTTCGGTGAATTTTTTCGGTAATGGCGGTTCATGGTTATTTACAAGATTCTCAGTGTTGGAATGTGGTTCTTACTAGAGATTCGTGTAACAAGTTGAGACTATTATCGAGCATTAGAGGTGAATGAAATAAGACTTGATTGGACTTTGACAGTTTACGAAGAAATAAGGGGAGTAAAAAAAAGTTCCTATTTTCTTCGTAAATCTAAAGCTTGTGCATAAAAAGGCTCGTGTGTGATGGAGTTCTGTCATGTATGTTTGTGTTGTTAATCAATTATTGACATGATGAAGTTGGAATCTTGGTGGACGACTAGTTAAAGATTCAGCCTTATAAGTTGTTGTTTAGAGTAGAGAAGATTAGTTTCTTGGTCTCTCTTCAGTAGAGAAGATTAGTTTCTTGGTCCCTCTCCCAAGACGGTTGGTAGTCAGTTCTCGAAATAATGTGGTGCTTCTTGATAAGGGGAAGATCATAGATGAAAGCCATCGGGGATTCAGTGGATTCATGAGGATAGGAGATTGATACATGAGGATACGTGATGAGATGATATCAAACATGAAGAGTTGAAGACTTTTGATCAAGATGGTGGATGTACTTTTACAAAGTTCATTTTGTTATTAACTTATCGAACTGAACTTCATGTCTTTGTGAAGATTGAAGTGTTCAAGATTTGGGATTGGAAATCCAATGTCTCTTTCTGCTGCCAGTTAGGTTTGAAGATTATGGTTTCGAGCGACATTCTTACATTTGGTTGTAGGCTTGTTCGCGTTAACTTGATTCAGGAGTAGTTTGAGGGGGAGGATCTATAGTGTTTGATGTTGGATGCTTCAGGTTTCACAAAGCGGCCATTCAAGTGATCGTCAGCAAATCTTTAATTAGAAGGGTTGAAGATCACTGTGCTTTGCCGAAAAGATCAAGTCTCAGCCAAAATAGAAAGCAGACATAATATCATCAGTCAAGGGGGAGTCTGTAAGCGCAGTATCCGATGACTGAAGATATCAGTGTCAGACAGAACTGATAGCAACAGTCAAGGGGGAGTCTGTAAGTGCAGTTCCTGCCGGGTAACTGTGCTTTATCAGTTCTGGTCTACGGTCAACAAAGTCAAAGCCAAGTCAAGAATTCAGAAACTTTATCAGTTCCGAGTTTATGATGTAAAACTCGGAATATGTTGATTATTATTGATGTCCGAATTATTTATTTTGTATCCCGGATAATGTGTTGTGTCCGGGTTTAGTCCCTAGTCTATATATATGTGTTGTATAGGGTAGATTAGTGCAATCCTTTAGAGCTTGGTGCATCTCTCACAAATCCTGCTATTCTCCATCAGTGTGTGAATTCTAGAGAGAGAGGGAGACTATGTGTTAGTGAGAGAAAGCTCGGTTTAGATCTTTGTGATCTAAACCAGCTTGTAGATGATGTATACTCTTTTGGTATGTAATCTGTGATGACTGATTTGTTAATAAAGAGATTCATCTTCTACAACTTTCTATCTTTGGTGTCTATGATTGTTCTTCATGTCTTGAATCAAGTGCAATATTGATGTTCGTCATCGATCGAGGGGGGTTCAGGGGATTTAACACTCTTCACAGGGAACTGAAATCATGTGGCTCGGGATGTTATCCCCGCTCGCAATATCCAGGGATCTGGTCCTGTTTTGGCTTCTAACGAAGAAATTCTAAATTTGTTTGGTAGTGTATAGGAACAGATGAGACAGCAGCAGGAAACTAATCAGATGCTGATGAGAGAAATACAACTATTGAAATCCGGCTCGAGTAGGCCTGCCGAAGATACTGTCACTCCCTTGCAACCCAGGGCTTTGAACTTCAGTTCTGCTGTTTATACTGAGGATAACCGGGGGAAATTTGTGCCTAGCCATTCCCAGAATCATACTCCTGAGATACCTTCTTCAGTAAGAGTATCAACTGTGAGAAGCTCAGGATATGCTTCAGGATATGGCCAGAATCCCCAAGCTGGTAATGTATCTAATAATAATAATACTCTTGCTACTAATGGTGTTGGATCTTTGCAGGATGCAGGTATGACATCAACATTTTCCAGGGCGCTTCAAAAACTGAAGGACATGATATCCAGTGTACCTTGGGTGGTTCAGCCAATTCCTGAAGTGTCCCAGGACATCCATAGGATATCCCGGTTCGCGTATCCCATTTGTGATGCTGAAATCCCATAAAGATTTCAAACCCCCAACATGAAACTCTATGACGGAACTACGGATCCTGAGGAGCATATTGCCCAGTATAGGGAAAGGATGGAAATCAACCCTATCCCTCCAGATCTCAAAGAAGCATACTTGTGCAAGGGTTTTGGTTCTACCTTAACAGGATCAGCCTTGAAATGGCTCTTAAACGTTCCTCCTCACTCAATTACTTCATTTGCTCATTTAGTTAATTTATTTAATAGTCAATTTTCTTGCAGCCGGAGTTTTGAGAAACTAACCAGCGATCTTTACAGGATAACTCAAGGACCTCAGGAATCCTTGAGGGATTATGTGAACAAGTTTAGTCGGGAATCCTTAGATATCCCAAATCTTGATTTGCAACAGCTGTGCAGGCTTTTAAGATAGGATTACAGAAAGATTCTCAGTTTTACCAGGATCTTGTAATGAATCCCTACAGGAATCTGGACGAAGCTCGTAACAGGGCTTTGAGATACATTCGCCTGGAGGATGATAAAAAGATGCAAGAGAGGATGAATTCATCCACAACCTATGAGTCAACCAACAGGAAATCAGAATCCTCGTATAAACCATACCGCTCTAAGCCGTATGGCAGAAATGATGGCAAAAAAGTGAATGCTGTTGAAGACGAGGATCCTGAGGAGTATCCTGAGTTGTCTGAATATTGTTTTTCTGTTAACATACCTGAACTGATGTATGCTATGTAGGGTTTAGGAGACAAAGCAAGATGGCCCCGAAAGAATCAACAAAAGGCTGATTGGAAGGACAAGTCCAAGTGGTGTGCCTTCCATGAGGATTTTGGGCATGTTACTGAAGATTGGATCACTTTGAGAAAGGAAATAAGCTATCTCTTGAGTAAGGGATATCTTAAGGACCTCTTGGGAAGAAAGAATAATAAGGGCCAAGATCCTGAGAAGGATCCTGAGCGTGCAGCATCACCTCCTGCGGATGCAAAAATAATTAACTTTATTTCAGGAGGATCCGACATCTGCGGCACATCATATTCTGCGGCAAAAAGACACGCGAAGGAAGCCAAGGCAGAGAGGGGAGATAAGCCAACAAAAATGTCAACCCTCATGACTGAAAAAGTCATCACCTTCGACAATGATGACAGGGATACTGTTCAGGATCCTCATCATGATGCTTTGGTGATAACGTTATATGTTGCTAACCATTTTGTGCGCAGGATATTAGTGGATAATGGCAGCTCAGTCAACATAATTCAGCTGGAAACGTTGAAGAGGATGAATGTATCCCCAATGGATATTACTTCGAAGTCCACTGTGCTCGTTGGTTTCAGCGGAGAAGCTAGGAATAGCGTAGGAGAGATAAAGTTGCCCGTGTATATTCAAGGGGTCAACTCAATGCAGCGCTTTTGTGTCATGGACTCCCTATCCTGCTATAATATTATATTAGGTAGGCCTTGGATTCATGATATGAAAGTTGTTCCGTCAACCTACCATCAATGCATCAAGATCCCTACTCCTTGGGGAGTTGTCAAGGTGGAAAGTGATAAACAGGAAGCAAAGGAGTGCTATTCTTCTTCGATGAAATGCTCAACAAAGCCAAGTGCAGCATAGCAATTAAAGATTCGGGGCTAGGATATCATGGAGGCTTCAGAGCAGGATGTAAAGAAAGTTATCCTGGATCAGAATAATCCGGATATCTCGGTGCTCGTGGGAACCAATATCCCTCTGGATATTGAAGACCAATTGACTAATTTTTTGAAATGCAGGATGTTAACATTCGCATGGAAGCACGAGGATATGGCAGGTATTTCCAAGGATATTATAACACATAAGGTCGGTATTGACAGGTCATTCAAGCCTGTCCAACAAAAGAGAAGGAAGTTTGCTCCGGAGCGAAATATGATTATTCAGGAAGAAGTAAAGAGGTTATTGAAGTCCAAAATGATCAGAGAAGTCAAGTTTACAAGATGGCTAGCAAATGTGGTGGTGGTGCAGAAGAAGAATGGGAAATGGAGAGTTTATGTAGATTACACAGACTTGAACAAAGCTTGTCCCAAAGACCCATTTCCTCTTCCTCATATTGACTTAATGGTGGATGCTACTGCTGGCCATGAGATGTTAACCTTCATGGATGCATCCTCAGGATTCCAGCAGATCCAAATGGAACCTTCAGACCAGGAGGATACTGCCTTCATGACACCGATAGGTATATATTCTTACACTGCTATGCCCTTTGGTTTGAAAAATGCAGGTGCAACATATCAAAGATTGGTGAACATGATGTTCAAAGAAAAGCTGGGGGACAGCATGGAGGTGTACATCGATGATAGTAAAATCTAAGAAGGCTGAGGATCACCTCCAGGATATTAAGGGAGCATTTGACGTCCTGGATCAGTATAACATGAAGCTAAATCCTGCTAAGTGCCATTTCGGTGTGGGGGCAGGAAAGTTTCTAGGATATATGGTGACTAAAAGGGGGATAGAAGCAAGCCCAGAACAGATCAAAGCCATCTTGGATATAAAATCACCTTCTAACATGAAAGATGTTCAAAGACTGACAGGACGAGTGGCAGCATTGAATAGATTTATTTCAAGATCCTCAGAAAAATGCAAGGAATTTTATGATATCCTGAAGAAGAATAAGAAGTTTGAATGGGGAGCAAAGCATGAAGCAGCCTTGCAGGATTTGAAGCGGTATCTTTCAACCACACCTCTATTGATGAAGCCTGAGGATGGTGAACCATTATCCCTGTATCTTGTAGTATCAGGGAACGCAGTAAGTGCTGTCCTTGTAAAGGATCATGAAGGTCAGCAGTATCCTGTTTATTATGTTAGTAAAAGTTTATTAGATGCTGAAACTAGGTATTCTCACTTAGAGAAATTGATATTAGCCCTAGTTATGGCATCAACAAAACTTAGACATTATTTTGAAACACATTGGATTCACGTTAAAATCAACTATCCTGTTAAAAATGTGCTTAGGAAGCCCAAGATGTCAGGTAGGATGGCTAAGTGGTCAGTGAAATTAAGTGCCATTGATCTAGTGTGTGAACCTAGAAATGCCATAAAGTCTCAGGCTTTAGCTGACTTTGTGGCTGATTTCAGTAGTGATATTTAAAATGAAGTAGACCTAGAAGTACAACAGCTAGGAGAAAACTTAGAGTCCTGGACGTTATATACTGATGGTGCATCTAATGTAAGAGGTGTAGGCTTGGGTATACTACTAAAATCGCCACAAGGGGACATATTACCCCAGGCTATTAGATGTGAGTTTCCTGCCACTAATAATGAGGAAGAATATGAAGCTTTAATTGCAGGATTAGAATTGGCTAAAAGTATGAATGTCAAGAGTTTGCAAGTATATGTTGATTCTTTGTTAATTACTAATCATTTTAATGGAACTTATGCAGTTAAAGGTGAGAAGTTAATCGAGTATCTCGAAATTCTCAAAAAATTAGCAGGATATTTCGATATTTTTACACTTGAACAGGTACCGAGAGAGGATAATGCTGAAGCGGATGCCTTGGCAAATCTAGGATCATCAGTCAGGATACTGGAAGGAACCCGAATACCAATATTACATATCCTATATCCTGCGACGGATCCTCAGGATAAGGTAGCAGTAAGTGTTCAGGATCCTGATGATGAGTATCCTGACGAGGATCCTAAGTCTTGGATGGCCACGATCATAAGATATCTCAAGGAAGG
Source organism: Helianthus tuberosus (assembly GCA_030545235.1). Taxonomy (NCBI): domain Eukaryota; kingdom Viridiplantae; phylum Streptophyta; class Magnoliopsida; order Asterales; family Asteraceae; genus Helianthus; species Helianthus tuberosus. The sequence continues at coordinate 168,885,212 of CM060360.1, forward strand.
ACACATCCCAAAGGATGAGAATCCTAAGGCCTTTAGAATGAAGGTATCACGATTCACTATTATAAATAATGTCTTGTATAAGAAATCTCTTCCAGGACCATATCTGAGGTGCTTAGAATATCCCGAAACCAAGGAAGTGCTTCAGGATATACTCGAAGGGGATTGTGGTAACCATACTGGGGGTAGGTCGTTATTCTCAAAGGTATTAAGAACAGGATATTACGATGAGAAAAGATGCTGCAGAATACGCTCAAAGATGTGATGCATGTCAAAGACATAGTAATATATTACATCAGCCGGCCGAGCCACTTTATCCTATAGCGTCCCCTTGGCCATTCATGAAGTGGGGAATGGATATAGTAGGAAAATTGCCAAAAGCTCCAGGAGGAAAGGTCTTTATCTTGGCAATGACTGATTATTTCTCTAAGTGGGTCGAAGCTGAAGCATTTGTTCAAGTTAGAGATCAAGAAGTGGTATCCTTCATAAAAAGGAATATCCTGACTAGGTTTGGAGTACCAGCTGAGATAATTTGTGACAATGGATCTCAGTTTATAAATAAGAGGACTACTGACTTTTGCAAGAGTTGGGGGATCAAAATGATTACATCCACACCGGTACATCCTCAAGCAAATGGACAAGCAGAATCCTCAAACAAGATAATTGTTAACAACCTAAAAAAGAGACTAGGAGCTAAAAAAGGAAGATGGGCAGAGGAATTACCCTTTGTTTTATGGGCTGATAGGACGACGGTGAAAAGTGCAACTGGCCAAACCCCATTTTCCTTGGTATTTGGAGCTGAAGTGGTGATCCCGACAGAAATGGTAATACCTACAGCAAGATCCAAACTCTAGGATCCTGAGCAGAATCCTGAAGTCCTATGCCAGGAATTGGATACTATTGATGAGACAAGAGATGCAGCAAGGCTAAGGATGGCAGCATATCAACAGAGGATATCTAAGGCATATAACAAGAATATAAGGACTAGAAGGTTCCAGGTTGGAGATTGGGTATTGAGAAAGGCTTTTCAGAATACTACTAATCCTGCCGATGGAAAGTTGGCTCCGAAATGGGAAGGACCCTATGAGATTGATTCAGAATCAGGAAAAGGAGCATACCGACTCAAGAATATGGAGGGGGATATGCTACCAAGATCTTGGAATGCTATACATCTAAAGCTCTATTTCAAGTGAGTTTGGAATTTAATTCTAACTCAGAATGGTATGGATTCTATCTCTTTTAATATATCTTTTTTATTATTTATTGTTTTGAACCCATTACTGACTTAGGCATCGGAGGGGTGTTAGCCAAGCTAACACCCACCTTAGCTTACAGTTGTTTTGCAGTATATGCTTCGGGATATAGCTCCAGGGTACACATTCAGGATATTTCAAAAGACTAGAGGATTGGCCCCCTCTCTCATGTTTAAGGGATCCCGATCCCTTCATAGGTTTAAAGGTATTCACCTTTCTCTCGAATAGGGTTTAAACACCCCGCCTGGAGCGCAAGTTATCCAGGGGTAGTTCAAGGTGGCTGGACCAGTTCATGTAAAAGTGGCTGACAATTTCGTCACTATTGGCTATATCCTGGATCCTAAAGGTATATGAGGATTGAACACCCTCTCTCACGAAAGGGTATTTTCATACTCTCTAAGGTTTAAAGGTTATCACCTTTCTAAGTCTTGGAGTTTATACACTCCCGCCTGTAGCGCATGAAAATTTGGGATTTTCCCCAGGATACCTTTGGGTTTATCCCCAGGATACTAAGGATTTATTTCCAGTATGTTTTTGGGTTTTACCCCAGTAACACAAGAACTGTCCAAACAGTTAGAACTTGAATTCAAAAATTTTCTAAGTGTTTGAAGACTTCATGTACAGGGGACATTCCTCCTAAGGCGATTGTGTGAAGCTCAAAAGATCAAATTTGGACCTAGTGTACTAAGTATCTCAGACTGGGGACATCTTAGTGGAAGAAGTTGCAAATGGAGTGAAGTTCGATACTAGGCTTATACTCTATTCCTGGTATGATCTTTCCTTTGTGAACTCTACATAAGTTGTTTGAACTTTCGAAACTATGTTTAAAGGCTTAAATATCCTGATTAGGGTATATCCTTAGGATATATTCTCAAAATCTGTTTTCGGTATATGTTTCGGAATATTTGATTACAATATTTGGGATATAATGCCTGGATTTAAAATCAAAGTTGAGTTCATGACAAACAAGTATTATCAAAACGGATCTTGAAAAATAAAATATCCTTTATTCTTTAAAGATTTTATCTAAATTGTTTGAAATTTTGAAAAACCCTGCTTGGCGAAAGTCTTCGTAGGATACCGCCGAGTATGTTGATCAGGATATTTTCAAAAAATAAATTTGCAAAGTTGAAATCTAAACTAAGTAATGCATGACAAAAAATTAATAAGAACAGCAAATAAGTCAAAAGGTGGTTATATTATTAACATGACAAAAGTTGTGCTTTTGGTTTCACCTCAAACCGAGGCCCATCCGCCAAAAGCACGATTAGTTTTTTACCATATTTACACAACGGTTGAAGGTTTCATCTCAAAACGAGACCTATCTGCCTCCAACCGTTGCATCATTCAAAACAGGTTATACTAATTGATGACCAAGGGCTTCATCCTGAAACCCAGGACCCATCCACCTTTGGTCATCATATTGTTCTAGTGCAGGAAATGTAAATTGTTCAACGACAGGAAAAGTAAATTGTTCAAACAGATCACAACCATTGAATTTAAAAAAAAAGTGGGCTCCGGCCTTGGCACGTATATCCAGCATCGCCCACTTCGCTGCCTCTAAGGGGCAGCTCCTCCTTCCATCATGACCTCGTCAGCAGCATCCATCCCAGCATTTCCTCCAGCATCACCTTCAGCATCACCTTCAGCGCCGCCACCAGCATCCTTTGAAGCACCGGCATCATCTACCTTCTCGGTCGCCTTAGTGGGCTCCTCTGCAGCAGGCTTTGAAGGGGGCTCCACGGGATTACCACCAAGATCTTTTAGTTTCGTCTCCCAAGCCTTGATATTCCATGAAGGTCATTCAACACCCAAACCCATGGCTTCGTAATCCATCTTCAGTCTAGCCTGGAGAAGGGAGATGATAACAGAATTCTTGAGGCTTTCCCGGTATGAGGCCATGTCCTGCTCATGTTGAACTTGGGCTGCATCGAATTTGGCTTGAGCCTCGTGAGTAACCTTCTGGATGGCAGCCTGGTGCTCTTGGACCATTGCCTTATATTTAGCCTCGTAATGCTCTGATTTAGCAGTGGCGACCGCTGCTTGGTCCGCAATAGTGGCTTCGGCCTTCTTCAGCTTGCTCTCTAACATGGTGTTCAGGCCACATGCGTCTTCATAGAGGAACACCAGGCGTTTGAGACCCTGCAAAATAAAGAAACAGGTATTGACTTTAATTAGCTTTAATAACCAGCATATGTTGCAGGATATGGGTCAGGATACTAACCTGGTTGAGGAAGCCGGTCATGAATTTGCCGGATTCCGTAAACCCATGGTTCTCGAATGGGAATACATGGGGTGTAGCGGGAGGCTCTACTTCCTTTCTCTTCCGGGAGCTAGAGGGCCGGGTCCTGGATGCTGGAGGAGCTTTAGGAGCAGTAGCGGTCTTCGAACCGGTAGGCTTTGGTGTAGCCGCTGGTTTCGGGTTGGTCTGTTGCTGGGTAGGTGCGAGGCTGGAGTAACTGTCCAACTCGTCAAGCTGGAAGCCTTCGAGGTTAATGACCGGCACTGAACGAAAGGAGAAATGTTTAGTTTGTAACACTTATACTTTATAATCACTATAATCGTGTGCTTACCAGACATCTCTGAGCTTGATTTTTGACTTGAGTTTGTGAGAGACAGGGAGAAGGTTCTTTCGCTAGCAGGAAGTCGGTAGATCTCTTTGATCATGGGTTCTGATTCCGCGCTTGGGGGTGCTAGATCTCTGAAATTCGCTGCACAAAATATCAGGATATCAGTCAAGGATATAGTTTAAGGATACGTTTGGGGATATTCCTAATACCCTAAATCCTACCCTTGGTAAACCATCTAACTGGCAGATCAAAACCCTTGTCAATAGAGTCTCTTTTTACGAAAAAGAACTTTCGTTGCCACTGGTCTTCATTCTTGGTTGCCTTAAGGACTAGGGGGTTCTTGGAAGTGGAGAACAAAAGAAAGCAGCTGTTGCCATGGGATCTCAGTCGGTATGCTATGGGAAGGTCTTCGATGCATAGGTCAGGGCAATGACGAAATTTAATTTGGTTTAACACCATTAAAACTCGCCATACCATTGGCATAGTCTGGGCATAACTGGGGCCGGTAAGCTCAAAGAAACGAGAGATAAAGGGTGGAAATGGGTACCGGAGTCCCAAAGAAAAGGGATAGGCAAGAAAGCAGACCCACTCGTTTGATGACGCATCTGATCGGACTTCCCGATCAAAAGGGCGGATGACCACTCCGGCAGGAAAGGCACCGGAATCCTTCAAAGAGGCGATATCAGCATTGTTGAAAGAGCAGATCTCATATCGTGGTTCTCGGATATGGTTTTGACTCGTGAGGGTTGCGACTGGCTCGTTTGATTAAGATCTTTTTCGAGATGCCATAAGGGGCATCGACCAAGAAACAAGAAATTCAAAGAAAAGAAAAATAGAGAAGAAAAGAGAAATACCTGAGATTTGCTTAAGGAGTAATGATCATAATGCAAAGTATTTCGGCTAATTATAGGCTGAGTAATAGGGGGTAAAGAGTAAATAATGCGTTGGAGGTTGCACATTGTCATTTCAAGAGTCTCGTCGAATTGATTGCCTCGATCCAGGTGATAAAGTTTAAAATATATCTGTTTGAATTCAGAATTCCAACAGGTATATTTTGGGGACAATTGTTATGGGTCATTTTCTGCATATATATCCTGACTAATAGTCTGGCTTTGATTATTTATTTGTGATCAGGATACCGGATCAGGATATTGGTAACATCCTGATACGATATCCTGGTACTAACTAATTGACCACGTGCAGATTAGAAGGTGCAAGTCTCCAACGTTCAAGTGGAGTTCTTCTCCTCAAGACTCGGGCAAATCAGTTGGGTTATAGACGTTGAACCCGGAAGAAGTGGACTACAACGTTTACTTGAGGAATATTCGAAGTATCCCGGTTTAATAGGGTAGTTTGTTATTTTCTTTTACTATAAATAGATTGATCGGATCAGGTTAAGGCACGCACTCTGACGCACACTTTTTCTATCATGTTGCAAACAATCACTACACTCAAACACTTGTACTCGAATTACATTGTAACACCTAGTTGATCCGCATCATATCCTGCACTGTATCCTGATATTTGAAGTAATAGAAGAACAAGGCAGCTGCGATTGTCAGCTCCCGAGGTTTTGTGCCGGCGATCTAGATTGATCATGGGCTTTCCTCGTACATCCTGTGTCACACTTTACATTTTCGCTCATTGTTTGATCATAGATACAGCTCTATATCCTGAGCCTTATCCTGAAACTGTTTTTGCAAATAACTTAATTAACATATTTTTAACACATTTTCTTAGCACACTACCTCACTTAACTAATTTGATCACTTAATTACTTAGGTAATTTTTGACCAAAACACTCACTAGTAAGATGAACTCTCATGCATACCTTGATACGGGAATGTGTCGTGTGTGGATGAACACCGGTCGGTAGTATAAATCATACCTTAACGTATCCCCTAACCGCGAGTACATTTGATAAGTTGAGCTTAAGTGGTCAACAATACCGATAATCGTTATAGGATGCTTATCTTAAAATTAACTAGCTGAACAACAAGAGCGTTTTGGCGTGCCCGTACACTGATATGAAATTCTTACCCTCGAAATTCGCAAAAAGAATGTCTGTAAATATTTATTTAAAGATTTCAATTTCTGCATCTCTGTGTAAATTTATTTAATGCTTTCCGTCTTTACGTTTAAAATATCCAAAAATGCCAAAAAGATTTTAGGTGTGTTTTAATATAAACTTTATAAAAACCAAAAAGATTTTATTTCTATTTATTTTTTATTGTATGACGTTGGATCTCGAGTCTTAACCTCCTGAAACCTGATTGTAAGCCGAAAAACAATTGCACCTTCATAAACAGTCAAAATTTAGTAAGTTTTGAAAGTTAAAATCTAAAATGATCAAATTTTTCAACTTTCAAATTGTTGTCGGTCGGTGTTTGATTGAGAGTTGGTCTCATGTGTGTCATGTGTTGTTTGACTATATTTCAAGCGGTTGTTCTCATTACGCGTTTAGCTCTGTTGTATGTGCAGATGTGGCACTTAAACCAGCTTAAAGGCAAAGAGAACGTGTTAGAAGACAAGTTTTGGAATGAAGACACGACATGGATGCAATCAAAGGATCAAGATGATCGAGTTGCAGCTGACCACCCATCAACGCCAAAAGGATCTGAAGTCTTGAAGATCAAACTTTCACTAGCAACATTCAAGTGGGAGTTTGTTGATGCACCTCCTGTTTGTTTCAAGTGAAGACGTCTAAAGATCCAAAAATGTAAAGTCGAACCATCATGAGCAACATTCAAGGGGAAATTTGTTGATACACCACCTGTTTGTTTCAAGTGAAGACGTCTGAAGATCCGACAAAGTAAAGTCGAACCATCACGAGCAGCATCCAATGGAGAGTTTGTTGATGCACTTTGTGGATGCGGCTTGGTTCGGTTCGACTTGGTTCGGTTTTACTCGGTTGGGTTCGGTTCAAGCCCGATGTCACGACATTCCTCCGTCGTGCGCCCCAGAGTTCGACACGCGAAGCACGAATAGCCGCGAACCGTCATCAACGACACATCACCATGACATCATCATGTTGATGTCATGTGATGAGATTATCCTTCCATGCATACATTGTACCTCATGATGACTTGGTGAAGTGTTCGTTGAATGCACTGTTCACGAACAATGGGTCTCATAAGATTGTTTCCCAACAAAGACTAATGGTTCGTGGCATGTGACTGTTTGTTGATTAGTGTCCACGAAGAGTCCAGTCTTCGTGGGCTTGTATACTGTTCGTGGCCCAGTAACACTCTTCGTAGTGTTACTGGGTATTGGGGCCTATATAAACTGATACTTGTAAACACTGTGTGTACTGATTCTCTTCACTTAATCAAAGTTTGTGAATCTTTGGTTACTTTGTGTTTGTTCCTTTTTGCTTTGGTTTGCATACTTACGTGGATTCCACACTCGTTAGTGTGTTATAAAACAAGGAAGTAGGTTTAATCTTGATCCTCCAAGTGGACCTACACTAGTGCCAACTCGCAAACGGGCAAATTGGAGTTCTGCCATGGCGCAGTCGTATGCAAAATTTGCTTCATCATCGGTGGCACCCTAATCATCATACTCATTTGGAGGTGACGGGTTAAATAGGTAAGGATTTAAACGGGGTGAGCGTCGAGGTCTAAAAACAAGTGTTTGATAGGCTGTTGGTGGTGTTTGGTAGGTTGTTGGCGGTGTTTGATAGGCTGCTGGCGGCACATGGTAGACTGCTGGTGGCACATGGTAGGTTGCTGCCGGTGTTTGGTACGATCAGGGAGTTGCGGTGGACGGTTCAAACATGCATACGACTGGGTAATGGCAACATGTGGAGCAGTTTGACGACGAGAACGTCGTCTAACGTTCGATTGTCCGACTTCACCACCACCCATATCTTATAAGTAGTTTTGATAGATAATATTAATAGTGTGGTTTGCTAATTTTTATATAGATAGAGCCGTACACGGAATTGTCAAAAAAATTTAGATAATATTGTGATGTAAAAAATTAGAAAAAAAAATAACACATGGAACAACTTTTTTGAATTTTACAAATACAATAACTAACATAGATAACAACAAAAAATACAACAAAATGTTATTTAGCGATAATTAACACGGTGTGATTACAGGTTCCTTTTGTAGGCGAGTTTCTGAAAATTTTGCTTTGATGTTCGACCCTTGAAGAGAATCATTGATCACATCCGTGTTATCTGCCAGGTACCGTCATCGATAGGCATCGACACTTCTAAAGCTCAAGAAAACGTCATTTTCAAACCATGAAAACACCTCCGTTTCTATTTGGAGACTATCGAAAGGACTAGAGATAGGCATTGTATACAATTGGTTGCGTATAAAACATCTAATTTTCACGGGTATTTATAGGGTGAAAATTATAATTTACAATTAATTCATAAATTAAAAAAAATTGTGAAAAAAATACGGAAACGAGCCAGACAACCGCCTCCAACGCGTCCTTCAATAAACCAAATGAGCCACTCAAGGAGCCACTAGCCAGCCAGCCAAGCGCCTCGGGAAGCAGCGGAGCCAGACGCATCAGCCTACTTTTTAGCCGGATGCGCTGACGGCTGACTCCTCCGCTCAAAATACACACGTGTCACACTCCTACTGACGGACGCATGGAAGGCTCGATGCGCTGTTCCAACGGCGCATGAGTTGGCCAATTTCGAAAGTCAGCTTGGTCTTTGGCAAATTTCATAATTTTCCCTTTTATATAATGGCAGCTAAGTTGTGCTGGTTGGGCCCACACTTAAAGTTAAACAAGTCAGTTTGGTTTGACTCGATTATTTTAAGGGAAAATTACTATAAAAGATAACTTGACCTTCAAAGTTAAAGGAATATATATGGCTATTTAGCCCTTGTTAAAGTAGGTAAAGACAAGAAGAGTCAATCAATATACGTCAAACAAGATTTGTGCGCTTAAATAGCCTACACAAAAACTCATAGTCAAGTACAATTTGGTCCAAAAAACCAATAAAAAAGTATAGGCTACATAGCCGGCATACGGAAAAAACAGTAGGGGCTAAATAGCCTATGGCTAAAAACTGACGGTTAAATTTTAGTTGTAGGTTATTTCTTCTCTTTACGCATGTCGTAATCTGACTAGCTATTATGTGGACCCTTTGTACTTCACCGGTTCACCATGAGTTTTTTTACAGGCTAAGCCCTAGTCATCTTAGCTGGTGAATCCTATTTGGCATTTCCTGATTGGTTTGCTTGTCTTTGTCTGTTTTGCCAAAGTGAAAAAATGTATGCCTTTTCCGTTATTTTTTTTTTATTCTAGTGATTTTCTATTATCTCAAACAAAAGAGCTCAATCTCCCCTTTTCGAAACAAGAAGAATCAGTACAGGATGCTTATCTCTTGCAAAAATTAGCCTTGATCCCTTACGTATACAGGAACTCCATTTATAACTCCTTAGACCAAACTATTAGATAATAGATTATTAACTAAACCTTAGATATGTCTTTATGTCACGTTAGTAACTATTATGTTTTTTTTTTTTTTGAAAGGATAGTAACTATTATGTTTAGTAAATTAAAACACTTAGAACCATTGCATTAACCAACACACCATGAAGTGGTGTCATGTTTTCATCGCAATGGTTCCGCATATGTATATACAGAATACATCCATGCAAAAATGTGTGTTCATCAAATCTTTATGTTTTTATTCTCTTCTTCTATTCTCTTTTCCTAATTCTATATTCCGAATTCATTATTATCCGGACAACAAATGGTATCAGAGCTAAGAGTTGAACCAATTTTATGTTTAAGATGAAATACAAAAGGCGAAGACACACCATAAAAGATAAAATCAAAAGTCACAGACAAATATGGAAGGCGATTTAACATGGAATGAAATAAAGAAGGCAAACAAGAATCGGAAATCCCTTGCCCAACATGATGTAATCACTTTCACAACTTAGGATATACCGAATGATTCTGTAGAATGAATAGGGAGTAAGTGCAAAATGCTACAATTCCAAGTTATTTTCAAGAAGAATACATGCATGATCAAAGTACCGAACAAGGAATGTGGGATCAAATATGGTATATCAATCCTGCCTTCATAAATCACATGACTGGTAATCGAAATTTGTTCATAGCATTCATGCAAACTTTCTGTGTAGAAACTCGAGCTAGAAACTATAACATCCAATTCATATGAGGCGTATGATAGGTAGAAGTCAACATACTTGTTGGAAAGAAAGTAATCATCGCTGTGTTTTTCGTTCCCTGCTTAGATCATAACGTGTTAAGTCTGGATCAGCTTATTGTACGGGGATTTGAAGTTCAATTCGAGGGAAACTGTTATACGAAAATATGCATTATGGTCAACATATTGGGACGAAAATGAAATCAAGACAGAAGTTACAAATGATCAAGAAAAGGATATTGCTCAAGAGGCCAAATATCTACACAAGTAGTTTACACATCTTGAATTATTATCCTAAGATCTCAACAAGTTTGATTCTATTGGATATTATGTCTGGTTCGATAAGTCAACGCTGCCGACCGGGTCTTGACCCGTAAGAGTTACACCTTGGGCAACGAACTAAAAATCCACTTAACCTGTTTAACTGGTAATTACGAACGATACGCGGGTATTAACTGAGAGACGAGTACATGGACCGGGTGAGACGTGTATACTCACCCTACACCACTTGTCGGGCATGCACCTTTGATGCGCCACATGTCGCACATGCATCGTGCTACCGCCACTTGTCGCGCACCTAACACATTGGCCAATGGCAACACATGCACCATGCATGTGTGCCACTTGGCAAGCATGCATAAGGTTCGATATCCTTTTAATGTATTGGGTCTTGCATTGTTTTAGATGATGAACAAAAGGTAGAACAAAAAATGCTGTCAACAACCAAGCACTAGCCGGCCACTGGTTTTTCTGCCTTCACCGCCGGATACCGTCGTCGCCTTGCACGGCCGAGCTCTCTGCCTCAGCGAGTCGGACAGCGCCACCGCCCTACTACCAGCCGCCGCCAGCCGCCGCCTGTCGGCTGCCCTTGAACCCCATCTGCCAGCTGCGGCTACCGTCGCCTGCTGCCGCTGGATGCCATCGCCTGCCGCCGATGATTGTCGTTGGCTGCCGCCCCCTTTCCACCGCGTTTCGTTAGATCGTATCACTAGCACTTGTTCGTTGAACCTCGGTGTCTCGACCGGTTAGTCATTAACCGAGGTATATTTTTCTCATCGGTAGTTAAACATATTTTCACTGTGCTCGTATTTGCATGTAACCGGGTCCTGTCGGGTTTCGTTTTGTTGATCATTAGTTTATATTTCCGCTGCGTTTTATTAATTAACTCGTTTAATTAATTAACTATTATTTATTGAACCGGATTTTTGATAAATAAAATTATGACCGATCACCACGGAAACCAAACAGTGGTATCAAAGCCTTGGTTACAACATACGAGTCGGTACCGGTCCTTTTAACCGGAACTAGAATACAAACTTTATTTATTTAAAGTTTCTGATCTAAGTTTTTTTTTCGATGGCACTTTATTTTTGGTCAATATTTTATTTGTTTTGCTTGACCAAAACATTGCCCGGTTTATTTTGTGATTGTTGTGCGATATGTAAATCCGGCCCGACCTTGTTTTGTAGTTGTATATTTTTTATTCGGTTTTGTAATTATTATTTTTGGACACCAAGATTGTTCAAAGTTGTAATAGATAGGGTTCTTTCATTTATTGTAATTTTGTAAGTATTGTAATAAACGAAAACCCGGAGACAAACCCGAGGACGCTAAACAGGAGTCATGAAGTCAGTGGGAGTTGCTCGAGACGACTGGATGCACTCAAGTCCATCCTTGTGGTTGTTTGTGTGTTGTGACCCCGTGACCCGTTTGATCTTGCTATTAGGCTCTAGCAAGATCGAACAATTTGGCCATATGGATTTACATATGTGTCTTGCCATTGTGGTTGATTTTATCTTATAAGTTATTATAACATAACCAACCTAAATACCATCATGTTTTTAAAAGGAGTTTTAAAATATTAATACAATCACATTAAAACAAGTTCTAAATTGTTTTTACAACTTGTTAAAGTTTTTTTTATAAAACAAAGGTTGTTTTTGAAACAAACAATAACCAATTAAGTATTGCAAATTAAACTAGTTTTTTTATTTTCCAAAACTATTAACTTAATAGTTTTCTATTAACTTAAAATTGGTTATTCCAAGTTGCGACAAACTTAGTTTTATAGGTTATCTAAACCTAATTATCCCGAGAGGTGAAAGGGTCTTTTGGTTATGTCGCAAATTTAATATCTAAATTAAAACTGACTATAACAACCCTATTTGGTAAAAATTAAAATCAATGGTCTATGCCATCCTACTACTAGTAACACTTGGGGCATAATGCGAACCATCAGTGTTGGAGCCACAGCACGACACTTGGTGTCTAGTTTATCCTTCCAAGGTGCAAGGCCTTCGTCGACACATCCGACCCTTCCACATGTGACCGTTTTAGGACGACTATTACTTTTCTTCTCGTGTTTACGTGCCCCAGTTGTCTCAAGAACAAAAGTGGCATGGATGAGGCCAAATGTATCAATGCAAGGACAATAGGTTATCCTCGCAGCCTCATAAACCTCGGAAGTTGTGCCTTTCTCACAATTGACAATCGTTGTCAGTCCGCTTGAACCTCTTGCTAATGTTGCATGCCCCAACTGCCTTTAGAAAGAGCTTCTAACCGGATTCTCATTCCTTATCGTCTCACCTCACGAAATAAGGAGATATACATCGAAAATACTAATTAAAATCACCTTGCTTACATAACAGATGTCTAATGAAAATAACGCCTTCATTTTCAAGTCTATAATTGAAAAGGAAAAGAAATAAAAATTTGAATAACGCCAACTTTATCGAATGGCACCGCAATCTGAGAATAGTTCTCAAGATGGAGGGAAAGCTGTATATCTTAGATGGCCTAGTCCTTACCTAGCCTGAAAGTAATTCTACTACTGCTCGCAAGGCACTAGAGAAACATAACGAGGATGCCGTTGAGGTAGCCTGCCTTATGAAAGCCACCATGTCTCCTGAACTTCAGAAGAACATGGAAGATAAGGATGCTTATGACATGATCCAACAACTGAAAGGCATGTTCCAGAAACAAGCCCGACAGGAGCGATATGACACCATGAAACAACTCATAAGCTGTAAAATGCTGGAAGGATCATGTATCAGTACTCATGTGCTAAAGATGAAAGGATACATTGACCAGATAAACAAAATTAGTCATTCCACAAAACCAACCAAGTTCTAATGGTAAAGTCTGATGGTGTTAAGAAGCCCAATAACAAGAAAAGGAAACATAAGAGCAAAGGCAAGAGAAAAGTTGTTGTTACTGCCAGAAATGCCACCAACAACAAGCATGTTGCAAAACCACACCCACTCGAGGAGCGTCAGTGTTTTGAATGCAACCAAATGGGGTACTGGAAGGGAAACTCCCCGTAGTACCGAGCCAAGCTGAAAACGAACAAGGCCAATAACATTGACACTTCTTCTGATATTCTCATTTATGTTATCGAACTTCTCACTGTTTCTAGCAAGACATGGGTATTTGATACCGGATATGGTTACCACATCGTTAATGTCTTGCAGGAGCCTGAAAAGTGGAAGAAACTAAAACAAGGCCACCTGAAACTCATACTTGGTAATGGAAAGAGAGTTCCAGTTCTTGCAACTGGAACATTTTGTTTTTCATGTTCCCCTGGCCTTGTAGTTACTTTAAATAACTGTTTATATGCACCTGGTTTGACCAGAAACATTATTTCAGTTTCTTCACTGTTTGAACAAGGATTCAAGTACGCTTTAATGGTTTTTCTATTTTAGCATACTTGAATGATGTCTTTTATTTTGAGGCTAAACCTCGAAATGGTATTTATGAGATTGATGTTCAAACAAGTAGTAACATATATCATCTTTCTAAGCGTAACACAGCTGGCATAAATGAAACATATTTATGGCATTGCAGACTTGGCCACATAAGTAAGACACGCATAAAATGGCACAAGTCCAAGGGGATTTTTGAATCCACTAGAAAGAACTCCTTTGATGATTACGAATCTTGCTTAGCTGGCAAACTCACAAAGCACCCCTTCACCGATGTTGGTGAATGGATCAATGGTTTTCTAGAACTCATTCACATGATGTATATGGCCCTTTCAGAACCATGACTAAAAACCAGCTTGATAGAAAGATAAAAGTACTTCGATCAGATCGAGGTGGTGAATATCTCAGCTTTGAATTTCTCAATCATCTAAAAGAGTGTGGAATAGTTTCATAACCCTATCCACCTAGCACACCCCAACTTAATGGCGTGAGTGAAAGGTGAAATTGAACTCTACTTGATATGGTTAGATCGATGATGTGTAGAACTAACTTGACTCACTCCTTTTTGGGACAAGCTCTTATGATCGCTTCCCGCATTGTCAATTTAGCTCCGACTAAAAGGTAAACAAAACCGCCATATGAGATATGGGATGGGCGTAAACCCGATTTGGAATACCTTAGAGTATGGGGATATGATGTCACACCCCAAACGATGGCGGAAACATCAGGGCGTGGCACTGACCGAGCCAGATTGTCCAAGAGAAATCCATAACAACTATTAATGATAATATATTAATCGTTAACGTCCCATACCATTAACAAATAAAGTAAAAACAATTAATACATATATTGTTCTCAAAGACAAATAGGCTATTCTGACAACTCGGATTTATTTAGTTTGTTTCTAGACTCCCTAGCTTGATTCGTCACAGCAAACATAGTGTCCTAAACACCTGTCACATACGTTAAAATAAAGTCAATACACAGAGTGTAAAGGTGAGTACAAAAGTTTAATAGCATATAGTATAGCGAAAGCGTTTACGCATAACCATCATCTAACACGTAGAAATGTGAAGCAAGTAAGCTATCGACAATGAAGTATGCAACCAACATGACTGCGAGTTGTAGATTGCACAACACATTATCACCACTGTGACCATGTGAAGTAAAACCCTTAACAACCCCTGTCCACAACAGGTGCTGAGTCCAAACTATAGTACTATCGTTGCTAAGGTGTAAGGCAAACAATCACTGTGTAAACATAACATACAAGCATTCATCGAGTCACGTATAACATACGAGAGCGGTTAGCGTTAAAAGTGTTTGCGTTGTGTGTTCGATGTGATTTGATACAGAAAACGTATGTAACACCCAAAGTGCGTTTAAAGAAAATGGGTTCGAGTATACTCACAGGGCGTGTTTAGTAAATAAACACTATTTTGGATTGAGGGGAGCGCGTGGAGATTAGCCTGAGCAAAGAACGATAGCGTAAGCGTTGAACATCATGTAAACAGTGCGTTGAATGAGACGAGTGTCGAATGGTGAGTCGATCGGATGGCCATCCGGACGGATGAATATTCGGTCGGTTGGTCATTCGATCTGAGTGAGTGTGTCTGTGAATCGTTTGAAACTTAGAAGTTTTCGTTGTAGAATTTTGGAAAATGAGAAATATTTCTAGATGTCAGGTCATCCGGTCAGATGGTCATCCGGACGGATGGCCATTCGATCGGATGGCTATTTGATTGAAAGGTGATATTCTTTGAAGTTTTCTTCAAATCGTTTAAGTGTTGAGTTATTGATAAAAGGGCGAGTCACCTGGTCGAATACTCATTCAATCGGATGGTCGTCCGATCAAATGGCTACTCATTCGGCGTTCTAATGTTTTGAAAATTTCACAAAGTTTTCCAAGTTAAAAGTTTGAAATTTAACGGAGACGGTATGATGACGTGTTAAACAACGGAAATCCACACAAGCCCAGCTCAGCCGATTGGGTGGGAATCACCCCATTCGATTAGACTCAACTGTTTTTGATGGAGTTTCATGTGCAACCCGTGAATCGGTCGTCTCTTCGGTGGAACTCCGTTTTCAGACCGGTTCTCAACTAGAGAATAAGTAGAGAGCCTGAATGAGCCTAGATTCCATCGGTTTTAAATAGAAGAGTGTAAAAGAATGTGGAAGAAAAGTATGAAAACATCTTTGAACACTTTTAATCTTGTGAGGTTTGTGTAAAAAAAGATAGTGTAGAAATCCTTTAGATCTGAACTAATCTTGATGAGATGAGAACTTGAGGTGACGTCCTGAAAGTAGTCCAAACCAGGCGATTTAATGGTGGAAATCAGTAACTTCAGTGGAGAAGATGATGAGAAAGTGTGTGGTGATGATAGAAGTACATGATTTAAGAAGAAATACTTGTGAAAATTGCTGGAATCGAGTGAAAAGTGCTTGGCAACGAGCTGGGAGCGAGTTGGTCGGATAGGGCTGTCACATCAATGAACAGTGATGTGACAGGTGGGTATTTATAGTGTCATAGAGGGAGAAAGGCGGTGGAGTAGTGGGTTGGATGGTCAGCCGATCGGATGGTCATCCGGACGGATGATCATTTGACCGAACGGTCATTCGATCAGGCGACTGGTCTGAGTTAGTTTCCGACTTTCGTTTCGTGCATTGATCGAGCGTTGCAATAACATTAAACAGGTAGTTACACAAATAACATAACACATAAAATGCATAAAAGTAAATTTGCGGTTCGAGTTTGCGAAGCGATAGCGATGCGATAGAGTTGCGATTGCGTTTGCGAATAACATCCCAAAACATATATAAAGCACACACAAGTAAAGCACATAATAACACACATAGCACAATACCAATAACTGCATTTCGAGTGTACGCTGCGATATCGATGTGATAGCATGAAGTAAAATATTGTTTTGTTATGATTTCTGCGTTTATCGCATTGTTACTTCACTTAGTAGTAAATCACAGTTTAAAATATCGTTTTAAATTATATCGTTTTTCGAGTCTTTAGAGTACAAAGCAATAATTAAGCAAGAAATAAGCAATAATTAAGCAAGAATTGGCAGATCTGTTATTTGTTTATAACGACCCAAAAGGTTGGGTTGTTACAGCCTCCCCTACTTTAGGAAACTTCGTCCCGAAATTAAGGCGCAGGCGTAACGAAGAGATGTAGATATTTAGCTCTCATATCACTTTCGAGTTCCCAGGTGAACTCGGCACCGCGTTTGCCTTCCCAGCGAACCTTCACTATAGGAATACGTGAGCGTCGAAGTTTCTTGGTCTCTCGGTCCATGATTTCTACTGGTTTTTCCACGAAGTGTAATGTTTCGTCCACTTGCAAATCCTCAAGAGGGACATGCAAATTCTCTTCGGCTATAAACTTTTTGAGGTTCGAAACGTGGAAAGTCGGATGTACGTTGCTGAGTTCCTCCGGTAATTCGAGTCGGTAAGCCACTTTTCCAATTCTTTCTAGAATCTTAAAGGGTCCAACGTATCGAGGCGCTAGGTTTCCTTTCTTGCCGAATCGATCACCCCCTTCCAAGGTGAAACCTTTAGGAGTACGTGATCACCAACTTCGAACTCAAGGGGCTTGCGGCGTTTATCAGCGTAACTCTTTTGACAACTCCGCACTTTCAAGAGACTATCTCTTATTTGGAGGATCTTGTCAGTCGTTTCTTGTAGTAACTCAGGACCGGTAATTTGTGTGTCTCCGATCTCGTGCCATACAATAGGCGATCGACATTTTCTTCCATATAATGCCTCAAATGGTGCCATTTGAATGCTAGAGTGATAACTGTTGTTGTACGAGAATTCAACTAAAGGTAAATGCGAATCCCAATTACCACCAAAATCTATAACGCACGAGCGAAGCATGTCTTCAAGGGTGCGAATTGTGCGCTCAGTCTGACCGTCGGTCTGGGGATAGAAAGCGGTACTAAGATTGAGGGTAGTACCGAGAGCGGTTTGAAAAGTTTCCCAAAGGCGCGAGGTAAATCGACCATCGCGATCAGAGATGATGTCACGAGGTGTCCCATGTCGACAAATGACTTCGTCGGTATAGATTCGTGCTAATCGTTCAACCTTATAGTCTTCTCGTATTGGTAGAAAGTCAACGATAACCCAAATGCTATCGTGACCTGATGGCGTGCGTGGGAGTTTCGTAATGAAATCCATCGCTATACTCTCCCATTTCCACATGGGGATCTCGGGTTGTACGAGTAAGCCAGAGGGTCGTTGGTGTTCAGCCTTGACCTTGGAACAAGTCAGGCATTTCGACACGTAGAGAGCGATATCTTTCTTCATTCCAGGACACCAATACCTGGCACGCAGGTCCTGGTACATCTTGTCGGCACTGGGATGAATGGAGTATCGAGATTTGTGGGCTTCAGTCAAAAAGGTCTCTCGGAGATTATTAAGACTAGGTATCCAAATGCGATCGAGATAGTGAAAGATAACATTCGGTTTATTCACTAGTTGGTTTCGGTTCTAAGAATTCATTCTTCCTTCAAAGTGTGTTCGGAGAAACAGGCGTGTTGAGCGTCGCGAATGAGAGCTTCGAGGTCGTGTTGGGCTTGGGTGTTACGAACACTATGTAAATAGCTTCGTCAGCTAAGAGCATCGGCAACGAAATTTGCTTTGCCTGAGTGGTAGCGTATCTCACAGTCGTAGTCGTTGAGGAGTTCAACCCATCTGCGTTGGCGCATATTAAGCTCTTTCTGTTCAAGATGTGTTGTAGGCTTTTATGGTCGGTGAAGACCGTACACTTGGTACCATAAAGGAAGTGTCGCCAAATCTTTAACGCAAAAACAACTGCACCGAGTTCAAGATCGTGGGTTGTGTAGTTCTTCTCGTGAACTTTGAGCCGACGACATGCGTACACGATAACCTTGTCCCGTTACATAAGAACACAACCAAGACCGAAGTTAGAGGCATCGCAATAGACTACAAAGTCGTCGTTTCCATCGGGTAGCGCGAGTACGGGAGCGTTGCAAAACATACGCTTGAGGGTTTGAAAGGCAGCCTCTTTTTTGGTTCCCCAAACAAAAGTCTTGTCTTTATAAGTTAGAGAGGTAAGAGGTACGGCGTTTTTAGAGAATTCAGCGATAAATCGAGGGTAGTAACCTGCCAATACGAGAAAAGAACGAACTTCGGATGAGGTTTTCGGTGTAATCCAACTCTTAACTACTTCAATCTTCACGGGTTCGACGTGAATACCTTGACTATTGACGATGTGACCGAGGAATTGAACCTCCTCAAGCCAAAATTCACACTTGGAGAACTTGGCGTAGAGGCGATTCCCTTGAAGAAGTTAAAGAACTAAATGTAGATGCTGCACGTGTTTAGTTTTCGACTTTGAATAGATAAGGATATCATCGATAAACACGATGACGAAGCGGTCTAGAAAGGGTTTACACACGCGATTCATCAAATCCATGAAAACCGCGGGTGCATTGGTAAGTCCAAAGGGCATAACGACGAATTCATAATGGCTATAGCGAGTGCGAAAAGCAGTTTTAGGGATATCTTCCTCCTGGATTCGTAACTGGTGATAACCAGAGCGTAGATCGATCTTAGAGAAACCCGTAGCTCCTTGTAGTTGATAAAAAAAAATCGTCGATTCGGGGTAAAGGATAGCGATTCTTGATAGTAAGCTTATTGAGTTCCCTATAATCGATGCACATTCGGAATGATCCATCCTTCTTTTTCACAAAAAGGACAGGTGCGCCCCATGGAGATGTACTAGGGCGTATGAAGCCTTTATCAAGTAATTACTGGAGTTGGCTAGAGAGTTCACACATTTCAGACGGAGCGAGGCAATAAGGAGCTTTAGCGACAGGGTTAGCTCCGGGAATGAGGTCGATACAAAAATCAATATCACGACTTGGGGGCAGACCGGGTAAATCGTCAGGAAAGACAGCAGGAAAATCACTAACCATAAGTACCTTTTCCATTGCCTTCTCTTTCTTTTCCATCTCCGCTACTACGATGTGTGCCAAGAAAGCCATGTATTCCTTTCAGAGATACTTTCTTGCTTGAATGCATGACATGATTTTCAATTCCTTCTAAGATACTTCGCCATAGACACAGAGTTGATCACCGTTCGAAAGAGACAAACGAATCATCTTTTCGAAACAAATGACTTCAGCACGATTTTCATGAAGAAAATCCATGTCTACTATGATATCGAAACTACTAAGTTGCATCGGGATAAGATCGACCGGGAAAACGTGATTGTTGAGTTCAAGAGTACAATCACGGAGAACAGAACTAACAGCGACAGTTTTTCCGGTGGCAATTTCTACGTCGAACATTGTTGGGAGGTTAGCGCATTTACGGTTTAGGAGCCTTTCGAATTCAAACGACACAAAACAGTTATCGACTCCAGTATCAAATAAACACGAAGCATAAATACCGTTAACGAGAAACGTACCATTGACAACATTGTTGTCAGTTTGAGCCTGGTGGACATTGATGTTGAAGGCTCGTCCGTGGGCTGCCTGTTGCTGTGGCTGTTGCTGCTGTTGTTGTTGTTGTTGTTGTTGTTGCTGCTGCTGCGGTGGCTGCTGCGGCTCTCGTTTCCCCACACGATTCAGGCAGACATTTGCAAAATGATTCAAGTCACCACAAGCATAGCAAGCTCGTGCGTGGGCAGCGGGAGCAGGAGCTGCTTGGTTACCCTGAGGAGCGGGGAGTGGAGCTGGTAGTGAAGAAGGAGCTTGAGCTTGAACTTGTTGACGTGGGCCAGTGCGACAGTTTGTTGTGAAGTGCCCGTAGATGTTGAAGTGGACACAGAAACGGCAAGCTATCCCAGCTGGGTGATGATAGGTACAAGTAGGGCAGAGAGGATGAGGACCAGTATATGCACGCTTAGCAGGCGGTGCGTTGGTCACAGGTGCGGTAACTTGGCGATTCTGGTTCTGGTTGGGCAGAACGGGTACAACATTGAGAGGAACGATAGTTGCAGCACAGTTCTTGTTGTTGTTACCCTTGCGTTTGCGTCCTTGATGTGATGACGTCGAAACTTGAGGTGCGGCGGTTTCAGTAGCGGGTGTAGCAGTGACCTGGTGGAGATTTTTAGTTGAGGTCTTGAAATAACCAGCCAAAACTCGCTTATCATTGATCTCAGTGGTGAGTTGGAAGGTTTCCTCAATGGTAGCAGGCTTAGCTGCTTGCACAAAATCGGCAACACAATCAGGTAGAGCGCGAATGTATTTCTTGATTGTGATGTCTGGAGTTGACACTTGACCAGGATAGATAATGCTGAGTTGTTTGAAGCGAGCAGTGAGTCCAGCATTATCACCTCCTTCTTTCTTGATACCCCAGAACTCCTTTGACAACTTCTGGAGTTCATGTGGGGGACATAATTCTTTCATCATGACTTCCTTCAGTTCCTCCCAGGAGAGTCCATAGGCTGCATCATTCCCACGCCTGTTTCGCTCTGCTTTCCACCAATCCAGTGCCCTAGACTGGAAGACTCCAGTAGCATTAACAGTGCGGAGGTTGTCTGGGCACCCGCTTTGGCGAAGAGTGACTTTAATGGAATCAAACCACTGGAACATCGCGCTAGGTCCATCTTCACCAGTGAAGTCTTTAGGACCACAAGCCTTGAATTGCTTAAAGCTGAAGGGAGCTTCTGGAGAGTCGTTATTCGATTCGACGGACGACTTATTGCTGACCTCGTTGATCTCACTAACGATCTGAGGTATGACTTTAGCCATTTCCTTGGCGACGAGAGAAGCGATGCGCTTGTCATCTTTGCTTCTCTGAGCGTTTCGGCGAGTGTGAGAATCAAGGGAAGACATTGTCTGCAGCAGACATTGTCATAGGACTCAGAAGAGATTCGATTATATATGGTCTACAAACTAGTTTAGCGTATAACCATCGTACTATTATTATTACTCCATAAAGCACAGGAACACATCAAACACTTAGGCACGTAATCACGTAGGCACATAATCCACATAAGCATGTATTTTTCACGTATTCATCTATATATTTTGCACGTATTCACCTATCTTTCACAGTTGTGAAGTGCGATCGAGAGTTGCGAGTGCGAGTAGCGATAGCGAGTAGTGATTGCGAGTAGTATTACGTGCGAGAGTTCATATTTTATCTGCGATTTGTTAGCGTTTTGAGCTAAATTTTATCTGCGATTTGTTAGCATTTTGAGATAAAAATAGTTGTGCGAGTTGTGCGTGTTTAGTGTAGCGAAGAGCGGATAAAGCGTGTAAAATCTCCAAAATCGAAACATATAAATATTTAAACACATAAAATCAAAGAATCAGCGGCTGCAAGCTCAGAATCGAATCAGAGTGTCTGGGTTCTATCGAAACATGCCTCAACACCCAAAGAGATTTGACTATTCACAGCGACCTCGAGTGCCCGCCTTAGCCTAATAGACGGTACTCTCGCCAAAATATGTCGAACGGCACGCATCCTTTCGGTTACCGCATGAATCGAGTCATTGGAATTCATCGAGACTTTGGTGAGAGTGTTGTAAAACCAAAATAGAGAGTGGAACTAGTCATCAAGATACGGGTTTCACCCCTAACTTAACGACCTTGTACCTGATAGTGTGGCATAACCACGAGATAGAAAGGGAGAATGTCAACGGGATATGGATTTCACTCCTGACTCAACAGAAATTCTCGTGTTTGATAGTAAAAAATGCGCGTCGAGCGAGCGTTTTTATCGAGAGTTCTTGGTTTTCATACCTAATCTCGACCAAATCACTCGTTTGTGTTATGCGAGTGTTTTTGAAAATCTTGTTTGTTGTGTCGGCATTACATTCCTAAGGCCGTAGTATGCAGTGTTCACGCGAGATTGTAGTTTAGCGAGTACGAGTGAGAGTATAAAGAGTAAGCTCGTGCAAAACCCCTACTGGGCTTGCACAAGGCGGTCTGTTGGTGCTTAGACTATAGACTAGGTCCACCTAATACATCGACCCGGACTAGGTTGTGCCTCGCCTAATTCCCTATAGTTATGGCTCTAATACCAATGTGTCACACCCCAACCGATGGCGGAAACATCGGGGCGTGGAACTGAGCGAAACAGATTGTCCAAGAGAAATCCATAACAACTATTAATGACAATATATTAATCGTTAACGTCCCATACAATTAACATATAAAGTAAAAACAGTTAATACAGATATTGATCTCAAAGACAAATAGGCTGTTCTGACAACTCAGATTTATTTAGTTTGTTTCTAGACTCCCTAGCTTGATTCGTCACTGCAAACATAGCGTCCTAAACACCTTTCACATATATTAAAATAAATTCAATACACAGAGTGTAAAGGTGAGTACACAAGTTTAATAGCATGTAGTATAGCGAAAGCGTTTACGCATAACCAGCATGTAACACGTAGAAATGTGAAGCAAGTAAGCTATCGACAATGAAGTATGCAACCAACATGACTGCGAGTTGTAGAATGCGCAACACATTATCACCAGTGTGACCATGTGAAGTAAAACCCTTAACAACCCCTGTCCACGACAGGTGCTGAGTCCAAACTATAGTACTATCGTTGCTATCGTTGCTAAGGTGTCAGGGAAACAATCACTGTGTAAACATAACATACAAATATTCATCGAGTCACGTATAACATGCGAGAGCGGTTAGTGTTAAAAGTGTTTGCGTTGTGTGTTCGATGTGATTTGATACAGAAAACATATGTAACACCCAAAGTGCGTTTAAAGAAAATGGGTTCGAGTATCTCACAGGGCGTGTTTAGTAAATAAATACTGTCTTGGATTGAAGGGGGTGCGTGGAGATTAGCCTGAGCATAGAACGATAGCGTAAGCGTTGAACAGCGTGTAAACAGTGCGTTGAATGAGACGAGTGTCGAATGGTGATTCGATCGGATGGCCATCTGGACGGATGGTCATCTGGACGGATGACTATTCGGTCGGTTGGTCACTCGATCTGAGTGAGTGTGTCTGTTCATATTCACCAATTTACATATACTTTAGTCCCCCATTTTATCCCCATTTTATGCGTTTTTGACCGTAAAACCGTGACTCGGATGCTTAATTAAGTATACTTTTGTTTACAGGCCTAAAACAGCATGCCAAACAAGATGGTGGTGAAAACGAGGACTTTCCGAGCGAAACGACAAAGCTGCGAACATTCTGTGAAGATTCTGACCTGGGCGTTTGGCACGGTCGTGCAATGAGTGGAACGACCATGCGGATCCGACAATAAGGCTCTGCTCAGCAATGCACGCCAGTGCGATCAGGAGTGCAAGCCTATCTCGGAGAGGAACGATCGTGCGGATGGAGGCACTCCCGTGCAACCCCGACGACCAAGCCTAGCCCGGAACTGCACCACCAGTGCAGCTACACGTGCCACCCTTACCCGGATATGCATGATCGTGCCACCAACGAAACGGTCGTGCGGCTGCGAAGACCGGTCAAGATCTGATGATGTCACACGGTATGGTGAACAGTGACTCCAATGATTCAAAAAGTGAACGGTCGTGCACTTTATTGGCACGACCGTGCGACGTAAAATGTTATAAAAAACAGGCAGAAACATTCTGTTCGTAACTCTGGACATTTTGGGAGCTCTTCAGGCGATTTTCAGGCTCCGGGGGCATTAGCTTTCACCCGGATTCAAGCCACATTGTGCCGATTAACTCCGTTATCTTCCGGATTCTTAATCTAGTGCTTGTTTATGGTTTGATTCTCTAATCTTTCCATAATTTTGTTAATGTTTCAAGCATTTAGATTAATGTTTTATGTATTATTGTAGGCCTTTGGGCAAAAAAAAAAAAAAAACACTACAATCCCTTGCTTAATTATAACCATTAGTATGTTAATTTTGTTTGTAATGACACTTGGAAGTATTTTCTATGTTAATCTTTGATGATTAGTTTGCAACCTTGTTTATTGATGTTGATTTCTTGATTATAAGTAATTATGTTGGATGATTAGTATATGGTTAGTTGAGATAGTTGAAAGATGAAGCTTAATTAATCATGTATTAGTAAACTTTGAACATGCTTAACTTGTTTAAAATGTGTGCACCATGATACTAGAAATGGTTAGAGGTTTAATAAAAGGTAATTATTGTTAATCAAGAAAGCTTTCCTTCACGTAAGGGCCTTAACGGGTTAAATGGTGTTGTTATGAATTCTTGTCATGAATTGTTAGCTTAGTTAGTAGTTTAGGCCAAAATTGCTTTCTTGGTGAATTTATGTGCAAGATTTGTGAAATGAACTCGGTTGTGATTTAATCTAGTTTATGCTTGTCTCGGTGGTTGCATTGTGTTTATCGGTGTCACTTTCCTTGATTAAGTGAGGTTAGAAAACTCCTAACGGATGACTAACTTATTTTTAGGGGATTTTCATAGACATTTATCAATTGCACGTTAAAGAACAATTTTAGGTGGTTAAAGTGTGTTTATCGATTTAGCTTTCCGAATGATTGTCATGTTAGGATTCCCGAAAGGGATACTAATTGTCTTGAAAATGAAGAATTGACCAAATGTTTCTAGTGACAAAACCGACTTAATTCACATGCTTTGGTTGTGTATGAAGCAAGGCTATATATCTATTTTCATATTTGGAGTCTATTATGTTTTTATTTATATTTGTTTATGCTTATTTTAGTGTTTCGAAAATCACACAACTTATCTTTCTTCCGTTAATTTAATGACAAAGGTCTAGTATTATTCCTCCGCCCACTTCCTTGGATCGATACTTGGTTCTCACCGATACTTTACTACATATATGATGGGGTACACTTGCCTCTTTCGTGTGTGTTTTGATGTTGAAGTATAAATCATTTTTATAAATTTAAAACCGAATCGTGTGTAAATTCATTATAAAAATATGTATATATGCGCACACGTCAAGTTTTTGGCACCGTTGCCGGGGAAATGGCGAGCTTTAGGAACGACCCGAGTCATTGTTTTATCGGTGTATATACTTGTTAATATTTGTGAATATTTTCTTGATTTTTTTATTCGTTTATTTATTTGTTAATATTTCTTGTTTTTAATTCAATTTATTCGTTTTCATGATTATTTTTGTACACTTGTAAATTTTTATTACATTTATTTTTTCGAATTCGAACTCATTATTCATTTATTCTTTGAGTTTTCGGCTCCGAAAAATTGTTTTTACACTAGCCGATTCGATTATCTTACTAGTTTTGATTTTTGCAAAATTTTGGGCCCATTTTCAAATTTTTATAAAATTTTCAGCCCATTTAAAATAATATTCTGTTTCATTTCAGCAAAAAAAAAAAACACAGCATTATTATAATAATAAAATATTCATTGTGTCAATTTTTCGTTTGCAGGTTGATGTCCTCAACCCCCGCTCCCGATCCCGTTGAGCCGTCAGACGAACCTGAGCGTGATCTGTGGAGACGTATTCGTGATAGATCCCGCGCGGTAGCGCTGCTACTTGCAGCTGGTGAGCCGGAGCAGGTGGTACCCGCTGAAGCCGAGGGCTTAGGGGCAGGAGGAAACACAATCATGGCGGACGACGAGCGACCTTTGAATGACTCGAATCAGCCCAGAGGGGCAGGCCTGGAGCTGAGTATCCTACAGCCTACAATAGATGCACCTACTTTTGAAATTAAATCTAGTATTATTAATATGGTGCAGAATTCGGTGCAGTTTGACGTGCGTGAGCATGAGGATCCCGGAAGACAAATCGTTGCTTTTTTCGCAGTCTGTTCGACATTTAGGATTAGAGGTGTTTCGGAGGATGCAGTTCGGTTGAGGTTGTTTCCATTCTCATTGCGTGACAAAGCTAGAGCTTGGCTTATGTCACTTGCAGCTGGGTCCATCAGGACCTGGAATGAGCTGGCGGAGCTGTTTATGCAAAAATATTTTCCACCTGAGAAAACAACCAAGCTACGGAACCGGATTGTGACCTTTCGCCAAGATGAGGGAGAGTCATTGCACGCGGCCTGGGAGAGATTTAAAGATTTGTTAATTGATGTTCCACATCATGGCTTCTCTAAAAGACAACTGGTCTTGACGTTCTATCAAGGGCTTAGTTACCATACGCAGGAGAGATTAGACGTGAATGCAGGAGGCGATCTAGGAACGAAGACGCCGAATGAAGCTTATGATATCATAGAAAAAGTTGCGTTGAAGTCTAGCTCGCGTCGCGAAGGAGATAGAGGCCGGGAAACATCATCATCATCAGCACCTCGCCCCGGAGTTCACGCTGTGTACGACTATACGACCATTACTGCACAAATCTCGGCTCTTGCAGCGAAATTCGATAAGTCCCAGATAGTCGCGCAAGCTGGTTCGGGATGTGACCAGTGTGGAGTGTCACACGAGCCTGGTGCATGCTTTCAGTGAGTTGTGTATGAAGGCCACGAAGAAGTAGATTTTGTGAGTAATCAGGTGAGGCCACAAAACAATCCCTACAGCAATACCTATAACCCCGGATGGAGGAATCACCCAAATTTTGGGTGGCGAGCGAATGCGGGCAATCAAAACCCATTGGGATTTACTCAGCGTGCTCCAGCGCCACAGAAGGCTCAGGGTCAGCAATTTCAGCCATACAACCAACCTTACCAGCAACGTCCATATTCATATCAGAATCAGGGCACTAGGAGTAGTTCCCAGCAGCAGGCCCCTCCATCTAGTTCCAAGCTGGAGGATATGATGGCTCAGCTTCTTACTAGCTCCTCGAGTGCAAATCTGTTGGCAGAAAAACGATACCAACAGAGCGGGGATCGTTTTCTATCCCATTAGGGAGAAATGAGGAGTCACAAAGCCTCGATTCAAAATATCGAGACCCAGGTTGGTCAGCTGGCAAAGATGATGTCTGAAAGACCCCCAGGTGGTCTTCCGGGCAATACAGAGATAAATTCGCGCGGGCATGTAAATGCTGTCATGACCAGGAGTGGTAAGACTACCGGACCCGACATATCGGACTCATCACCGATCACTGGAGCGGTCCCGACTGACACACCGGACGAGGTGCAAGCCAGGCTACGCCCAGCAAGTACAGCACAAGTCCAGGAGCCAGTCAAAGATTACACTCCTCCAGTTCCATATCCGGGCAGGCTGAAAAAACAGAAAAACGACGAACAATACAGTAAGTTCCTTGAATTGTTTAAACAACTTCACATAAATATACCGTTTGTTGAAGCCTTGGCCCAGATGCCAAAGTATGCGAAATTCCTAAAGGACATCCTATCGAATAAGCAGAAGCTCGAGGATATATCATGTGTGGTGATGAATGAAAGTTGTTCTGCCATTCTTCAAAACTGTCTGCCCACGAAAATGGGAGATCCGGGTAGTTTTACGCTCCCTTGTTTGATTGGAAACATGTTTGTTAGCCATGCATTGGCTGATTTGGGAGCGAGTATCAACCTTATGCCATATAAGGTTTTTACTAAACTGGATCTGGGTGAGCCGTCACCCACTAGAATGAGCATTCGGTTGGCAGACCGTTCAATCAAGTATCCGCGTGGATTTGTTGAAAACATGCTTGTTAAAATCGATAAATTTGTTTTCCCCGTGGATTTTGTTATTCTTGACATGGACGAAGATTCAAGAGTGCCTTTGATACTTGGACGCCCATTCCTCAATACTGCGAGGACGATTGTTGATGTGGCAGCTGGCCAAATCACGCTCCGAGTAAATGACGAGCACGTGACATTTGATATCAAAAGATCAATGCAGCATCCGCAAAGTCACGATGACATGCTTTACTATGTCGACATTGTCGATGCATGTGTGTGCTCTCATTTTCAAGGCACTGTTGACGAGATTGATTCAGACACACGTCTGTCGTGTGGGGACCTGATTGGCATTACGCAAAAGGGCCACGATTTCGAGCAACCAGTCTATCAGATTGGTGACGATGGTTCCCAGAGTCCGGAGCGATTTCTAGAAATTGGCCATGTAGAAGAAGAGAAAGCAAAACTTTCGATTGAAGATCCGCCATCTTTGGAGTTGAAAGAACTCCCGCCACATCTTGAGTATGCATTTCTGAATGAGGAGTGTCGCTTGCCGGTCATCATTTCGGCATTATTGGAAAAAGATGAGAAGAAACAGCTTCTCGAGGTTCTGAGACTTCATAAGAGAGCCACTGCGTGGAAAATCATGGATATCAAGAGCATCAATCCTTCTTTTTGTACTCACAAGATTCTGATGGAAGACGAGTACAAACCCTGTGCACAGCATCAGAGGCGGTTAAATCCAAACATGCAAGACGTGGTGAAGAAAGAAGTGATTAAGTTGTTGGATGCCGGGTTGATATATCCTATATCTGACTCAGTGTGGGTGAGTCCAGTGCAGGTAGTACCCAAGAAAGGTGGTATTAATGTAGTCTCAAATGATAGGAATGAGCTAATTCCTACCCGTACCGTCACTGGGTGGCGAGTTTGCATCGACTGCCGCAAACTCAACGACGCTACTCGTAAGGATCACTTACCACTTCCATTCATCGACTAGATGTTGGAGCGTCTGTCAGGGAAGTTGTATTACTGTTTCTTGAACGGGTTCTCTAGGTACTTCCAAATTCCTATTGCTCCTGAGGATCAGGAGAAGACTACCTTTACCTGCCCCTTCGGCACATTCGCCTACCGGCGTATGCCTTTTGGGTTGTGTAATGCACCGGCAACCTTCCAGAGATGCATGGTTGCAATTTTTCATGATATGATCGAGGATTCTATGGAGGTTTTCATGGATGAATTTTCGGTATTTGGGGATTTCTTCGATCATTGTTTGGAAAATTTGAATAAGATGTTGAAGAGGTGCGAAGAGACGAATATGGTCCTAAACTGGGAAAAGTGCCACTTCATGGTGAAAGAGGGCATAGTTCTGGGACATAAGATTTCTCATGCTGGTATGGAGGTCGATCAAGCTAAAGTTGACATTATTTCACGACTTCTGCCTCCCACCTCTGTGAGAGCAATGCGGAGCTTTCTAGGTCATGCGGGGTTCTATAGGCGATTCATTAAGGATTTTTCACAAATCGCTAGGCCCATGACCCGTCTGTTGGAGAAAGATGCTCCGTTTATCTTTGGAGATGATTGCTTGAGGGTTTTTTACCTTCTCAAGCAAAAGTTGATTGAGGCCCCTATTTTAGTTGCACCTGACTGGAGTCTGCCATTTGAAATTATGTGCGACGCGAGCGATTACGCTATAGGGGCCGTTCTAGGGCAGAAGAAGGAAACGAACTTTCACCCGATCTATTATGCGAGCAAGACTCTTCACGACGCTCAGGAGAACTATACGACGACAGAAAAAGAGCTATTGGCGGTTTTTTTCGCATTTGACAAATTTAGATCGTATTTGGTGCTTTCAAAAACAATTGTGTATATTGATCACACAGCCATCAGATATCTTTTCAGCAAACAGGACGCCAAACCGCGTCTCATTAGATGGATCTTATTGCTGCAAGAGTTTGATATCGAAATTCAAGATAAAAAGGGTGCGTTGAATGTAGCGGCTGACCATCAATCTCGGTTGGAGCATGGAGAAATCAAGGACACGCGTTGGGATTCAATCAATGACAATTTCCCACACGAGTCGTTGATGGGTGTTGAGATATGCGATGTGTCACCTTGGTTCGCCGACTTTGCAAACTATCTTGCTTGCGGGATTCTGATTAAAGGGTTGACTCACCAACAAAAGAGGAAATTCTTTTCGGATGTCAAGCACTACATTTGGGACGATCCTTTCTTATTTAGGGTTGGTGCTGAATAGGTGATCAGAAGATGCGTTTCAGGAAAGGAGGAGACTGACATTCTGCGCCATTGTCACGAGGGACCTACTGGAGGCCAAAACGGAGCCAATTTCACCGCCAAGAAGGTGCTTGATTCTGGGTTTTATTGGCCGACTATATTTCGTGATACGCAGGGTTGGGCCAGAGCGTGCGATGCTTGCCAGAGGGCAGCAAATATATCGGTAAGTGATGAAATGCCTCAAAACTGGATTCAAGTTTGTGAAGTCTTCGACATTTGGGGGATAGACTTCATGGGACCATTTCCCCCCTCACGAGGAAACAAATACATCCTGGTCGGGGTTGATTATGTATCAAAGTGGGCAGAGGCGCAAGCCTTACCCACCAATGATGCCAAGGTGGTCGAGAGATTTTTGAAAAGTTTGTTTGCCTGGTTTGGTGCACCGAAGGCGCTTATCAGTGATAGAGGGACCCACTTCTGCAATACACAGCTTGAGAAAGCTTTGTCCCGCTATGGTGTGCATCACTGTTTATCCACGCCCTATCATCCACAAACGAGCGGGCAGGTGGAGGTCACAAACTGGGGGCTAAAACTAATCCTTGAGCGGTATGTAGGTGCAGACCGCAAGGATTGGTCGGAAAAACTAGACGAGGCGTTGTGGGCTTTCCGTACGGCTTACAAGACCCCTATTGGGACTACTCCCTTTAGGCTTGTATACAGAAAAGCGTGTCATTTACGGTGGAGTTGGAGCATAAGGCGGTGTGGGCTCTAAAAACCGCAAATCTGGACTTAAAACCCGGAGGTGAAGCCTGGTTTCTTCAGATTCATGAATTGGATGAGCTACGACAACATGCTTATGAAAGCTCCGTCTTACACAAAGAGCGCACCAAGAGATTGCATGACAAACGCTTGAAGGACCATAAACAATTCCAAGCAGGCGATCTTGTTCTTCTCTACAACTCGAGGTTGCGTTTATTTCCAGGAAAATTACATTCACGTTGGACAGGACCATACACGGTAAAAGAGGTATTTCCATGTGGGACTGTTGCAATAGAGAACGCAGACGACGTTATTTTCAAGGTAAACGGTCATCGTTTGAAGCTTTTTATGTTGCCGGGCCGATCGAGTCGGCGGTGGAGGTTATCGAGCTCCACGTCCCGCACACATCATAAGTGTGGGGAGGAGAGTCTACGCTACTGACTCGTGGATTAAAAATGTAGCAAGAGCTTCTTTGGCGCTTTAGGAGTAAAATCGTCCATTTTTATGTTTTTGTCGTTTTTAGGATATTTAGGTGTGTTTTGTAGATTTCGTATGTTTGTACAGTTTTTGAATATGCCGAGCATAGGGTCTATGTGGGAAAAATGTTAGAACAGTTTGCGGATGGTAAAAATGGCGAAAAACGGCCAAAACAGGTGCTGAATCTGCATTCTGCAGAAAACAGACAATTCTGCAGATCTGGCACGACCATGCCATAGGCCGCACGACCGTGCGGTTGCGGGCTGACCGGCACCTTGAGTCGCACTCCCGGTTCAGTTCCGAGATAAGCGTGTAGGGGTTAAACGATGTCGGATACGCACGACCGTGCGAGCTGTCGCACGCCCGTGCGAGAGGCTAAGGGCAGTTTGGTCATTTGTGCAGTATAAAAACCCTCATCTGCAGTTTATTCTCACAAGTCGCGAAACCCTACTGCACCAGTCGTTCCAGACCAAGTTTTCCCCAAAATCGCACCGATTTTTCGCACGGTTTCATAGATCCTTTCGCACGGTATGTTCTTTCTCTTCGATTTTCTGTTTCATACTCGTTCTAGGTTAGATTCATTCGATTTCTTCAAGGTTTTTAGGGTTCCCTTCATAAATACAAGCGAAACCCTAACCCTTGTAAGATTGTTGCGTTTCGTGAACATCCGGTCGGATTTCCAACCCCTGTTTGCCAAAAATTTGATTATTTTCGGAAAAATCAGGTTGTTTAGAGTCAGGGGTTTGGATTCTGCAGAAAACGGGTCACACGGTCGTTCCTCTGGTGGAACGGTCGTTCAGTTCCGGCTGTTCTCGACGATTTACTAAGGTCTCGGTGATGCACGGTTGTGCCATTGATTGCACGCCGTGCGGTCACGACAATTGCCGACCACCATTGCTTTCTCTCGGTGACGCACGATCGTGCGGTCTGTCGCACGCCCGTGCCAGTTGCCCAGATCAGCGAGACAATAGCTTCATAACTGTGTGCTGGGCTGTTCCGAATGAATTTTTTTCTGTTTCTCCTGTTCTAACTGTCATCCCTCATTGCAGATGGACCATCCCTTCCTACAATTCAACGAAGACGACAAGAGGGAAAGTCTTTGCATCCCAAAACTTCACGCATTGTGGCGAAGGCGAGGGCAGTTTGTATCCCTAGAAGACTAGACTGGGATGTTATGACTGAATTAAATCAGTGCGATCGACTCGAAAACATGTTAACAATTCCTCTTTCGCGTTTTGTAGCCATCGACTGCCCGATCTATCGAGAGCTTACAATAGAATTCTTCGCTACCTATTCATACGAAAAGCCAAAAGCGCATAAAGTTCCAAACTTCCGCTACAAGAATAGGATAACTTTCAGATTGGGCGGACGTTGGCATAATTGGACAGTGGGAAGGTTGGGTCGAAGACCAGGAATCTACACCAATGAGGATATGGATTCAGAGTTCTTACAGATCAGTTCACCTTCAAGGTTACGAGACCCTTTGCATAAAGTCATGCATCACATCTTCAGCCATACCATATGCGAGCGCATGGACAGTTTGGGAAACTGTCCAACACCGGATCTGATATTTCTTTATGCGCTAGCGGAGGGGGTACACATCAACCTCGACACACGGATGGCGGAGTACTTTGTGAATAGTTCTGGTAGGACCAACAGCAGTCAAATACACGGTGGTCAGTATGTGACCGATATCGCTTACAACTTGGGAATCATGACTGATGAGGTACTTCAGGGACTTACTTTGGTGACCGAGGGTATGTATGTTGACATCCGCTCCTTGAAAGCCATGGGGCTTATTGCAGAGACAGATCACGGGGATCGGTTGAAGGGATTGAACAAAGAGGTCTGGGACGCGTTGCCTCCGGCACAGGCGGAGGATGAGGATGAGGATATGGGAGAGCAGCACGAGCAGCATCAGGAGCCACCACACTCACCACCATACTCACTACAGCATCACCACTCACAACAGCATCAGCACTGCCCCCCCCGGCATTCCTTCGTATCCGGAGTTCTATGGCCAGTTTCAGCAGATGCAGGTCAGTCATGAGCATCAGCGGGCCAGTTTAGAGCAGCTGCATGCTAATCACGAGCTGCAGCGGGCCAGTTTAGAGCGGCTGCATGTTAGTCTGGAGCAGCTGCGGGCGAACCAGGAGGCGCTTAGGGTGAACCAAGACTTCATGCGCCAGGAGGTGCAGGCTGGGTTCTCATACCTTTTCGGGGGTCTGCACAATGCATTTCCCAACTACTTTCAGGAGCCCCCACAGTTCCCATTCGGGAACCCAAACGGTTATGGAGGGGCAGGCCCATCAGGCACGGGAAGAGATGCGGGTGACGATGACGAGGAGTAGGTGGAGTTGTTAGTTGGTGGTTATGATATTTTAGTAGTTTATTTATCGGGTGTTCATTTTGGTTACTATTTTAAACACCCCCGGATATGTTCTTTATTTTTCAGACACTTTAGTTTATTTGTCTTGTCTATGTTTGGATATTTAGTACTTTTATTTATGTAAATTATGGTTTGTTTGCGTTTATATTGTTTCTGTTTTGTCTTGCTGTGCCTTGTGACATTCTTACAGATCTCAGAAGCAAGTCTTGGACCGGAGCACACCACAGATCCAGCTTTCAAGTCTCGTTTCATCAAAATCATCTTCAGGGGAGTGTTATTCTCCTTTTTCTCTATATTTCGGGTTTCGCATTGGGGACAATGCGAAGTTCAAGTGTGGGGAGGGGGTTTAACTTGTTGACTTAGTTTGTCCTATAAAAAAAATCATAAAAATCAATAAAAAAATATCAGTAATTTGTATATATTTTTAGTAAATAAACCGGTTGGTTGTGTTTTAGAAAACTTCGGACATGATAAAAACTCGACAAGCTAAATAAATTTTGAAAAATATAACTAGAAAGCGTGACAAACAAAGAAAGACTTGCATGATAATTTTCACACTGTTACCCGTTCCTTCCGTTATGTGAGCATATTTGAGCCTTGAAATTGTTATATATTTGTTCATTTCGGATGTAGGAGTGAGCCGGATGTCACGTGTAATTTAGAACTTGTCACTAGCATGCTTGTTAAGACCATGAACTTGCGAAATTGTGTAGAAGTGATAGAGGCACTTAGAAAACCCCTTTGTTGTTATCCTTGTTCTTTGTGTTGCGTTTCCCTTAAACCCTACATTACCCCTTAGGATTAACCGTGTTGAGCCTTCCCCATGTTTACCTTTGTTTACCCAACAAAATCACCCACTTAGCCAAATTTAGCCTTTTTATTTTTTAAACCTTTTAGTGTTGAAACTCGGTCAAAATCATCGTTTAACTAGCGCTTGTTATAGTTTATTGTTTATTGTACAAATCCATTATGTTAAAAAAACAGAAAATAAAACACCCTAAAATAGGGTGAAGTCGACAAAATTCGAGCAATTTTGAATGCTAAAATGATGAAATTTTGTTGATGAGCTCGATATCACAAAAGTCGCCTTTTTAAGGCGTTAGTATGTATAGTTTTATTGATTTACGCTAGTTAAACGCTATTACCGAGTTTTAACCATTTCGCCACTTTAAAAATCCCTTTCCATACCCTTCACCCAAGCCAAATGTTACACCCCGTAAAGACCTCTTGATTTGCACTCTTTCGCATGTTAGTTGGTGGAGATGAGATCTTGTGACAAGCTTATGATATTACACGTTTCATTGACATGGCATTGAGTGTTTGCACATACACATTTTATGTATGTTTCACAAATAAAGCCGAGTGTATGTGAACATTGTGAGGTGTGTGAAGATTAGCATGTTAAGTCAAATTAAAACTCTGCCCATTATTAGGGTAATAACTCTAATCGCTGCTACGATTCAATGTCCGATCGATTGAAACTATCCGATGGATGTTTAAGTGCTGCTCAAACTCGGGTTATACTTTGTCATTCGTCGTGAATTCGATGGATGTTTAAGTATCGCACTTTGTTATTCGTTGTGAGGGTTTCTATCTCGTGATTATCGTTAAAGTTGAATTAAGTTAATACTCTAATACGAGTTCCATTGTATCTAGAAATTAGAACTCGTAACCAAGAAGCTATTAAACTAGAATACTTAGCAATTAAGTAAATTTAATAGTTAAGTAAACTTACTAATTACGTACACTTAGTTGTAAAGGAAACTTAGCAGTTAAGCTAGTTAAGTAGATTAATTAATCTGCTAATTAAGCTAAGTAAGATTAATTAATCAGTTAAGTATGATTAATTAAGTTAAGTATGATTAATTAATCAGTTAAGCAAGATTAATTAAGCTAAGCGAGATTAATTAAGCTAAGCAAGATTAATTAAGTTAAGTAAGATTAATTATGTAAATTAAACACCTAGATAGATATACATGAAAGTAAATATATATGAAATAGATAATATCAAAGGAAGGTGCTAGGAAGATGTAAGAGGATATATATGTAGGTAGGAAGCTTCCTAGAAAATGTATAGGTAACTTCCTAGAAAAGCTATAGGAAACTTCCTAGAAATTTCATACTTCTTACCTATAAATAGGAAGCCTAGGAATTCATTTTCTTTGCTCATTTATTTTCTTCTTCTCTCTATACGTTGGTGTTCTAACCAATAATCACTGATGCGATGTTCTGTCCGATCGATTCAGGAACCAAGTAACGAATGCCAAAGTGCTATACTTTGTGAGTTCGTTAAACGGATGCCAAAGTGTTGTACTTTGTGAGTTCGTTAAACGGATGCCAAAGTGCTGTCTAAACAAGACTATACTTTGTGAATTTCGTTAAGGTTCGAATCTCGTGACCATCGTTATGTTTGATTTGGTTTAACACTAATACGTATTCCATTCTGTTAAACTATATGTTTAACTATCAGAATACTCCCAACTATACACTTACAATCAAACAAGCTGTTTAATCATCAGAAGGTTCAGAACAATAAAGTATATGCTCAATTATCAGAAGGAGTAGAATCAAGAAGCTTGTTAAATCAATACTGCATGCTTATAATGTGCATCATTCTCTTTTTGTTTTACAATACTCCAATTATTTTCAAAAGTTATAATTACAGGGATTAAGTCGTGGTTATCTTGAATCACTAGCTAGTGGGGCATTGTGCACATTACTAATTTCTCACGGTTAGGCTAATAAATCTTAACAGTGATAATCATCACTACTTGGGTGAAAGGACCCAATAGTGGTATGACCATCGTCACCAGGAGGTGACACGGCGCCAGATAAAAATAAGATAGAAGCCATTGTAATCGCTCTTATGCTGTAATTCATAACTAAGGTGTCATTTTATAAAACCTGAATGAACTCACCAGTATTTCCCACTGACCAAATCTTTTTAAAACGCGTTTCAGGTAATTACAGTAGATCGGAATAAGAGTTGGATACGGTACCAAAAGGCTTACAGAACTGGCTTAATTTTGTAGGAGCGGTTTTGACTCCAAAACGATTGCGAAACGAACGTGAAACGTGCGGAATCCGTACACGAACGCGACCTAACACACACGATGTAATATAAACGTGATTCTATTAGAAATCTAACACGAACAAGCACCTTGAATCACTTTCTCTCTCTAAATTCTCTCTCTAGATCTAGAGTTCTCCTAAACACAAATGAGCCAAAAGTCTAAATTCTAATAATAAAGCTCCTATTTATAGGCCTTGGCATTTAATGAGATTTCTCATTAATTACAATATTGCCACCTTGCCTTTTGTCTAGATATTACATCATAACGACTCGTTTCCTTCTGTTTCTCGCTACTGCTCAGATTGACGAAGGCGATAGACATAAATGCACTAACAGACTCCCCCTTGGATATTGCCGCAGTCAATCTCGATCATTGAGTCAAACTCGTAGAGTCTTCTTTTTCTCTCTCTCTTTGAATCTTCTTGAACAGAATCCTGGTGGATGTGTCTTCAGCTTCAGCTTCTTATCCTTTCGGTAAACTCTTTTCTTCATCAGGCTCCCCCTTTCGTCAAGCTTCCGTGCTTTTGGGATCGAC